>CM055118.1:455001068-456393568 GCA_029206835.1 Rana muscosa
TCCTCCCTCTCTCTCTCTCCTCCCTCTCTCTCTCTCTCCTCCCTCTCTCTCTCTCCTCCCTCTCTCTCTCTCTCCTCCCCCTCTCTCTCTCTCTCTCCTCCCTCTCTCTCTCTCTCCTCCCTCCCTCTCTCTCTCTCTCCTCCCTCCCTCTCTCTCTCTCCTCCCTCCCTCTCTCTCTCTCTCCTCCCTCCCTCTCTCTCTCTCTCCTCCCTCCCTCTCTCTCTCTCCTCCCTCCCTCTCTCTCTCTCCTCCCTCCCTCCCTCTCTCTCTCTCCTCCCTCCCTCCCTCTCTCTCTCTCCTCCCTCTCTCCGGTTCCCCCCGATCTGACAAGATGGAGAGCAGAGAAAGGAGACGGTAAATATGTAATTTACCGGCTCGCTCCTTTTCTGAATGTACAACTGTGTTTATGACATCTCAGCTTAGAATCTGTGTCCCTTTCCCTGTCTCAAAGGGGAGATGTCAGGGGTCTGTTTAGTCCCCTGATATCTCACCAAAGCCCCCCCCCCCCCACACCCCAACTGGGCTGATAAATACAAATAAAAAAAAGAGAATAATAAATAAAGGTTGAAATTGTAAAAAAATAAACACTGACACCGTCCACTCCCCCCTCCCCTTATGTGACTGTATGGCTCATCACTTCTTGGTATGCATGTCTTTAATGATATTAAAGATATTTTTTTTACCAGCATGATTTCCACGTTCCAAGTTGCATATATAAAAAGTATTTTTTCTTTTATTTAAGTGAAATTCCAGGCTTCTAACTAAGCTTAAAATGGCTCCCAAGCACCTTTTAACACCTATGCTTAACAACCTTGTAGAAGGAAGATGCCTATACTTACCTGTTCTCAATGTGCTTCGGTCCAGTCATGTGATCGCCTCCCAGCAGCTGACTTTAAGGAAGAGAGGGGGATATCTGACAATGGATGCCCCGTAGCAAGCCTATAGGTGACGTCATCGCCCAGGCATTCCAGCCGCTGTCCGTGATCTCTCCTCTTCCCTAAAGCCAGCCGCTGGGGAGATACCAGGAGGAGAGCAGAGTGCTCTGAGAATAGGCAAGTATAAGCAACTTCCTTCTACAGGGTAGTTAGAATAGGAGTTAAAAGTGGGGTGGAAGCAGTTTTTATCTTTGTATCTAGGAATTCTACTTTAAGCAGGACATTTGTCATTCTGAAGTCCTCTCAGAATGCGCCTTGCTCGCACCCCACAGACCATAGTTTGTGGACTCTATAACTTTCCTACAGACTAAATAATATACACTGATTTGGGTTATTTTCATCAAAGAAATGTAGCAGAATACAATTTGGCCTACATATATGAAGAAAGGTTATTTATTTGCAAAATTTTCTAACAAACACATACATATTTTTAGTTTTTTTTTCAAAATTTTAGGATTTTTTTTATTTATTTAACAAAAAATGAAAAACCCAGTGGTGATTAAATAACACCGAAAATTCTATTTCTGGGAAAAAATTAAAAACATTTACTATGGGTACAGTGTTGCATGACCATGCAATTGTCATTCAAAGTGTGACAGTGCTGAACCCTGAAACAGGAAGGGGGTGAAAAGTGCCCATTATTAAAGTGGTTACCCTACCAGCCCCCTCATTATTTTTTTCTATACCCCTCTTACTGGGTGGTGTCAGCATGGTTGGATGCTCACCTATCCAGTGGGTCTAGAACTGACTCGCTGACCTCCTTCTATTAACGGACACTACTCGGTCCCATAGCTACATCTTACTTTTGTCGTAATTGAGAGGCCCGCCGGCTCTTCTGGGTTCAGCCGGCAGGGCCTCGCGATGATGCGTCATTAGGCCCACCCCTCTCCTTCTTACTGAATGAAAGACTAAGGTCTCCGGGGATATGTGACGTGCATATCCTAGTAGGCCCAGTGAGCATTGTGCACATCATTTGCCTAGGCCAGTGTTAGCGGACCTTGGCACCCCAGATGTTTTGGAACTACATTTCCCATGAAGCTCAACTACACTGCAGAGTGGATAAGCATTATGGTAAATGTAGTTCCAAAACATCTGGGTTGCCAAGGTTCACCATCACTGGTCTAGGCGAATGACGTGCATGGAGGGGCGGCCGTAATTCTTGTTAAAAAAGGTAAATGAAAAATAAACTTCTAATTTCCATAATTTGTCGTTCTGCTCCTGACTTTGTCTTTTTTCATGGCAGGTAAATGTTGATGTTCCACATCTGGTTGTGAAGAATTGAGTGGAGCCGAATGTCTGACGCACACTTGGGAATTACTTATCTCGAAGAGAAGATGTGAATCTAAAAGGTTTCATCACACACAAGTTATGAACCTACATGGATACAACAGCTTTAAATAAAACTTTGTACCTATTCTGGAAGCTTCAAACAAAATATGGAAAGACATGTAGACCCATTCTAACTGGATCTTCTTTCTTCTTTTTTTTCTCCATTTAATATATCTATCATTACTACAAGCCAAAGACCCGCTGTGGCTTCTGTTTAAAGACATTTCATGAAAACATTTAATTACAGGAAACATTCCACCGGTGGAGCCAGATCAATATGCCTCCAGGTAACAGAGAAATCCAATACGTGATTTCTTCCCCAATTTTCTCCCAGGAATTTTTTCATGTAAAAAATTAATTAGGTTCCTGCCACATGGTCGGCAGGCAGCTCCACTGATTTGCTCTCCGTGAGAGAGAAGATAACATCCAGATGGCAACAACATGCTCCTTGGATATGAGACTGACTCATCCACTAACATCTTGTCAATAAAATCCACCGAAATTTACATCATATGTGACAAGGAAACTTTACCTTAAAATTAATCCTTCATCTTGTCGGGCTAGTTATGATATATATTAGACTAGCCATACTTCAAAAACTCACTGATATGTTCTAAATGAATTTCATTGATCTTATATACTGCTTACTGAGTAGAATCCAGTCTTGAACAATAATTCTTAATTGCCAGATTTCTATGGTATTTACTATAGAAACAGTGTATATAAATTAGATTAACTTTGTTACATGTACAAATAGATAATGAACCTCTCCAATGATCTTTAGAAGTTATTTATTAGTCATATGGGGGGCACCACATCCCATTAGAATGCATAAAGAACCCCAAAATTACAATCCCTAGATGGACTTTTGAGGTGTATTAGAACCCACAAAGAACCCCAAATTACAATCCCTAAATTAACGTGCTTTAGAATGTACAAAAACCCCAAATAACAATCTCTAGAGTCTAGATGGACTTTTAAGGTGCACCACATCCCATTAGAATGCACAAAAACCCCAAAATAATTCCTAGGTGTACTTTTGAGGTGCGCCTCAAAATTTCATCCAGGGATTGTAATTTGGGGTTCATTGTGCACCTGAAAAGTCCATCTATGGATTGTAATTTGGGGTTCTTTGTGCATTCTAATGGGATGTTGTGCACCTCAAAAGTCCATCTAGAGATTGTAGTTTGGGGTTCTTAATACTCTTTAGAATTCGGTAGCAGTTGTGGTGGCAGAGTAAAATGTTATTTATTTTGCTACTGTTCCCATTACCACTAATGTTTTATCAAGATGATGGCGATGGCTAATTATCTCTGTGAAACAGGAACATACAGTGTTCATGAAGAAGGTCTAATAAGCTTTAGGAGCAGAACATGTTTCCGATTAGTTCAGTCACATTTAAATATTTCACTTGTCAGTTTGAAAATGAACATCAATTTGACCCCATAAACAATTAGAAAATTGAACGAATGTTCAAACAAAATTCAACTAGTGTATGGACAGCTTAAGAGGGGAGTTTATTTTGTAGAGATTTGCTCTGACTTCCTGTTGTGTCTCTGGAACAGGGAGTGGAGGGAAATCTTCCTAAACCCTTATACACACGATCGGACTTCCAACTGACTTTTCCATGTATTTTGCTCCGAAGGGCGTTGCCCGTGAACTTAGTATGCATGCACACGGCAGGAATTTTTCAGCCAACTTTCCCCAAATCACGTGGTTTTCAGCTCTTTACTGCCACCCTGTGGCCAACTTCTGCTATTGTTGGCTGTTCTTTAGCATTGGTTCTGAGCATGCGTGTTTGTACTTTGGACTTTAGTCCGATGGACTTGTGTACACACGATCGGATTTGCTCCATCGGACATTTGTTGCCGGAAAGTTTGTCTGTTCTCACAGCGAACATTTGTCCAATGAAAAAGCGAAAAAGTTTGTCCGATGGAGTGTGCACACGGTCGGATTGTCCGATCAAACAGGTCTGTCGGAGGTTTGTTGTCAAAAAGTCTGATCGTGTGTATGGGCCTTAAGAATCGGTTCACACCAAAACATTGTGCAGGAAACCCGCGTTCCATGTAGGTTTCCCACACCGCGTTCAAAATGCACTGCAGTTGGGATTAAGTTAATGACACCCCAAACGCAGTATATTTGCCCTCACTGGATCGCATGGAACAGAAGTACCATGCAATGCGGTTGCAGTGAGTTTCCAAAAGCAGTGCATGTACTACTTTTGGTGCAGTGCGGCTCAATTTCAGCCTATTCAAAACGGATGGTCTGAAGTTACACCACACAGAACTGCATGTGAACCGCACAGGAATGCGCCACGTGAACTGGCCCTAAAAGGACGGACAGCAAAAATAAATTGACACGAGTTCTAACCCTTCCCTAATCCTAATCTAAAAACAAGTTTTGGGGCTATATATAGATTTCAGATATTTTCATTACTTAATATTATTAACATAATACTTATTTTTTTCTCGGTTTCTGTTTTAAATTGTTGGTTGGTATTGAAGCTCTTGATGGATAATTAGTGCAAGGATTGCAGCTTAAGCCTAGTACGCACAATCAGAAAAAAGGGACGAAAAATACTGCTTTTGAAGTGATCGTACAATAAACTGATCGTTGGTACACAACTTTCAAGAGCCAGATCGTCTGAAATTATCCGAAGGGACAGACCTGAAAATTTTTCTCGTACAATTTTTGTTTAATTTGCACAGTATTCGTCCAAAAATACAATACAATGCAATACATTAAATCACATCCAAATTTTTATTCTGTTGTACGAGAATTTTCGTAACTTTAGTAACCTCTTCCTTTTTGACACGGAGCATGCAAAAAAATGGACGATCATTCGTCCGATAATCTCAGTCCATGTGTGTACGAGGATGAAAATTGCATTATTTGGATAGTCTTGGGAAAGTTCATTGGTGCAAGTTATTCTTACATCCAATCAGGTGCAAGCACAAATATGTTCTTTTTCTTTTTTCTACTCCACGTGTTTGGGTATTTTTAGCAAAGTTAATTTTCACCACATTACCTAAGGGGAAATTCCCTTGCAAAGTGAACAGTCTATTTGCCTTTAGTAAACTAACCCCTACAACTTTCTGTAAAGCCATCTTTGGATTGCAACCCTTTGTATTGATTACAGGGAATGTATGGTATGAGCAAAATCAGGCCAAAGGTGAACGGTCATCATTGTGTGGTGTAAAGGATGATATGATAATTTTGCCCCTTATAACTGACATTTCATATATGAATCAGTCTTGATAAAATATTTTTGGGAGCTAGAAGGTCGATGACACCTTTCTTCACAAGAGAAAGTGTGCCTATGGTAGTCGGAGAACGTTGGCCTGGTCCAACTGCCTTCATGGTCAGGTTAGAGCGGGGTTTCTCAACTGGGGTTCCTCCAGAGGTTGTTAGAGGTTCCTTGAGCAATTTCTGTCTCTCAGATAAGTTCCCTCTGATACCATTGAGTATTTTTTATTTATTTTTTGCTATTTGTTAGGGGTAATTCTTTCCAATAACGCGTGTAAGAAGCATTCTTCCCACTGACCATCACACTAATGTATCATGAGTTGTAGATATAGTAATTTTTAGCAGAGGTTCCCTAAGATTGGAAAGTTATTGTAAGGGTTTGTCCGTGTGAAAAAGGTTGAGAAAGGTTGGGTTTGAGTATTGTTCCTATGTGTGCAGGCCCTACCCAGCTATAGTAGAGATCTGCCACCCAAACCTTCTCAGAGAGAGGCTCCATTCCAAATGATTACTATTGGTTTCTCCCAAAAGAGGATAGCGATATTGATTTATGTTTTTGCCATTCCCTCAATAGACACCATGATGCATGTCTGCCCAGTGTCAACATGTGCCTATACAACAATACTTTAATAAAGCAATTAAGTGGAACTGAACCCAAAGTGAAGATTTGCTATAGGGGAAATGAAAAAGGTTAATTGTGCCTAAGCAGTATCCTGAAAAAATTCACCTTTTTGGAAGTTGTCCTAAAAAATATCTGTGCACTTCCTGGTATGTGAGTGTGCCTAGGCACCTCCAGTACATATCTGCAGTTTTTGGATTGGTTGTCTATGACTACTAGGCTAATGAGGTTTGGATTAAGATTTAGATGTCACTACTGTGCTGATTCCCTACCAGAGTCACTGACACGAAGAAGCAAAGGCCCTGCATCTAAAAAGATGGCGCCCCCCACAGAAACCGTACAGAACAGGACTTTTTAAGTCCGGAAAAGCTCTTTTATATGTGTAGCGGACTGCAATGCCCTCCAAATAGTGATCCACTATTAGTGATTAGGAGAGCATTTGACAGGCAGTGAGGAGGCATTAGATCTCCTCCTCACCACCTGATTTTTAAGCTCTAGTGCTGTACTTCTACGTCACAATGCATGCAGTTGCAGTGCAGACCCATTGAACTAAATAGGAGAGTTTGACAGGTGGTACTGACAGTCAAACTCTGCACCCTGCATTAAAAATGTCTGCCTTTGCATTGTGGCCGTCACATGTGTACAGCCCCATCCGGCTGTATTTTGCCAATTCAGGTGGCTGGCTGGGGTGGTTGTAAAACTGCAGCCGGGCTGCCCCTTTTAACTGCCCATCCGCAACATGGAGATCATATGCAATGTTAGTTACTAGTCTTTTGCCCTCTTCCTGCCTTTTCTTTTTTTCTTGGCACAACATCCAGTTCGATCCTTCTTTAAGCCACCACCTAGTAAGCCACAGATGAAGTAATGCTTATATGCTATTAGATCATTTCATATAAACAAGCATCATCTTGCAGAAGCAGTTTCCAGTGCTGACTTGCAATAGGAAATAAAACCTAATTTGATCTGTTGTAAGGTCTCTCGTATGAAACAGTCAGTTCTTTGTAGTAGCTCAACACAATGTGGTTCTTTTGCCCACAGCAACAAATCTATATATATATATATATATATATATATATATATATATATATATATATATATAATTTTTTTTTTTTTGATCAAAGATTGCTTCTTTTCTTTGCTCGTATGTTTTTGTATGACAGTAAATTAAAGAATATGTAAATCCTCAGCTTGTAAAACAACCCATTGGGTGTCAAATAAAAATGCAAGGTAAATAACTTGCGTGTGTGTATATTAGAGCTGCACGATTAAGCATTAAAAAATTGCGATCTCAATTCAACCCCACCTCACGGTCTTAATCCGGCATTTCCACGATTCATGTAACAAGTGCAGAGCAGTTCTCTGCTCACAGCTGTCAAAAAATAAATAAAAAATCTGGCAAAGTTTATCACAACATTGCTCAGCACTGAGAGATAAAAAGAAACATTGTATCATTTAGTTATTTTAGTTCAAAGGGATAAACTTTGGTCTGCAAATGAGGTCAGTTTAACCACCCTAAGACTAAGGCTTAATGTACACGGGACGTTTTTACAACCTCTCCTTTAACTTGACAGATGGTAACCGACTTTTAAAAATGTCTGTTTTGCCGTGTTTACGTGCCGCGTTTGCGTTTAGAAGTGTTTTTTTCTAAAAGTAAAAAATTAAAAGCGCCTGTAAATGAAACGCCCTAAAACACGAGTTGCCGCATTTACAAACTGTTACAGGCGTTTGGCGTTTCAAATGCCTCTGTACATCTGTCCTGAACGCATTTTTTTTTTTTTCTTTCCAAAAAATGCTTCTAAACTAAACTGCCTAGAAACGACTATAAATGACCCTGTGTACATGTACTGATAAGATCACATAGAGGAGAGTTCAGGGGCAGCTGAAAAAAATCCCCAACTGCTCCTAAACGTCTGTTTACCAGCAGCAGTGTACATGAGGCCTAAGCTTTTTTTCTGACACTTGTTGCTTACAAGTTAAAATCAGTATTTTTTGCTAGAAAATTACTTAGAACCCCTAAACATTAGCCCAATTGTTTTGTATAATGTGAAAGAATATGTTACGCAGAGAATCGTGATCTTTATTCTAAGCAGAGAAATCGTGATTCTCATTTTATCCAGAATCGTGCAGCTCTAGTGTGTGTGTGTGTGTGTGTGTGTGTGTGTGTATCGAGTCAACAAAAAAAATATGCTCTACCACAAATTACCTAAAAAGACTGGGAACCCGTGCTCTGGCCCAAATGCCTTTTGGAATGTAGCAATAATCCTCTAATATAATGAAGCTGCTATTTAGTAACATCCATTGCATCAGATATTTATTGGCTACATGGCAGGATACAGCGATAACAAACTAACGCGTTTTGTTAAGACTTGCATTGCCGAAATGCGTTTTTTTTTATGCAATAGATGTTACCGAGTAGCTGGCTTCATTATATTCATTATATATATATTCTTAATACCCTTTTTTCAATATAATTGATCACATGGCCTCTGTTCTCAGCTGAACAAGGGGCTTGGACAGGTGGGGGTGGAGACTGCAAGGGGAAGGGGGGCAGAGAAGCAGGAGCACACTGATCTTCTCAGTGATTAGCTGTAAGGGGGGGATTGTCCGCATAAGACGTACCATTGGAAGGCAGGCATGCTGTTATCCCAGCACAGCCAGAAGACTAACCACGCTGGGATGGATGTGCTCTCATGCCTAGCGTGGTCAGTTTATAGCAGAAAACAAAGAAGAAGCACACCGCTCCAGGCAGAATCAGGTGCAAGGTAGATAACAGGTGCAGACCTCGGCTCACCACCGTGGAAGACGAATAAAACAAGAAATTGGTCGCACACCGGAACTCCAACCTATCTTGATGTCATCTTTATTGTCAAAAGGATCAGAAGATACAGGCAATGGTAGACGCGTTTCACAAGCGATAGCTTGCTTGTGAAACGCGTCTACCATTGCCTGTATCTGTTTGATCCTTTTGACAATAAAGATGACCTCAAGATAATTTGGAGTTCCGGTGGTCAGTTTATAATTGGCAGGAACACCAGGGATTTCACACAAAGGAAACGATATAAAGAGAACAGGATACTTTTTAACACAAGTACATGATACAACAGACACAAATCAGAAATATGAAATGTTGGGGGCAACATACACTTTAATCTCATTTAAATTACATATTAGAATAAATGCATTCTGTATTGATAGGCTATGTCTTAGTACCCTATGTGTTGGGTTGTATTTTTTTTTTTTTTACACTATGATCTATAACCACTAAGTACTACAGATGACATGCTCAACTACTTTAGTCTTTCCAGCCCAGCAGATGTGGCTCTCGGACAAGGAAAGAGTTAAATCCTGAGCTAATAATGAACTCTTCCTGTCTGGCAAGCATGTGACACTGCCAAATATCCACAAGGATGTGATTGTAATTCTTTCTAGTTGCTGCTATGATCCATGTTGTCGTCTTTTTTTTTTTTTTTTCTTAAATGTTCCATTTTGTGTGGTTGTAAGGAAAACAAGCTAAAAATAGTCTACAAGTACTTTGTCATTCCTTTTTGATTAGCTATTTAATGACTGCAAGACCTCATCTGTGCTTTAATTACCAGTTCATTTAAGCAAATGAAGCAAGCTGGCTGCAGACTTCCTGTGCGCTTTGTAATGGCATGTCTGTGTTTAAAGTAGCATCGTCGCTTTCGTGAGACAAGATGGCACATTAAGGCTTGTGCATTTTTTTGTTGCTTTTATTTTTTTATTTTTTTAAAGAGAAAAAATGAGATCGGCCATTTCTGACTTGTTTGTTGAGCTGGCTTGGTCTGGGGTTGCCATCCTGGTCCTTCCTTTACCCTCGGGAGAGTCGATAAGCTAGGACAAGCATGCTCTCAGTAGTGCTGGGGCACCTGAAGTGTTGTTTAAGGACGGTGGTACAACAAGTAATAAAGAATCAGTATGACATTCCTGCAGCACATACACTACATTGCCAAAAGTATTGGGACACCTGCCTTTACACACACATTAACTTTAATGGCATCCCAGTCTTAGTCTGTAGGGTCAATATTGAGTTGGCCCACCCTTTGCCGCTATAACAGCTTCAACTCTTTTGGGAAGGCTGTCCACAAGGTTTAGGAGTGTGTCTATGGGAATGTTTGACCATTCTTCCAGAAGCGCAGTTGTGAGGTCAGGCACTGATGTTGCACGAGAAGGCCTGGCTCACAGTCTCTGTTCCAATTCATCCCAAAGGTGTTCTATCAGGTTGAGGTCAGGACTCTGTGCAGGCCAGTCATGTTCCTCCACCCTAAACTCGCTCATCCATGTCTTTATGGACCTTGCTTTGTGCAATGGTGCGCAGTCATGTTGGAACAGGAAGGGGCCATCCCCAAACTGTTCCCACAAAGTTGGGCGTATGAAATTGTCCAAAATGTCTTGGTATGCTTTTGCCTTAAGAGTTCCCTTCACTGGAACTAAGGGGCCAAGCCCAACCCCGGAAAAACACCCCACACCATAAGGGGGCCATCACCACAATGATTTGGGGGGATGGCAGAATGCTTTTGACAATATAGTGTGGATGAGCGAGTTTGGGGTGGAAGAACTTGACTGGCCTGCACCTAAACCCGACTAGGGTGCCATTAAAGTTCATGTGCGTGTAAAGGAAGGTGTACCAAAACTTTTGGCAATATAGTGTATGTTCGGCTGATCATTTTATCACCTTTCCATCCCTTATTAAAGGTGAGATCCAGCTATACTTGCGTTAACCCCCTTCCCCCACCACACACACACCATACCCCCTAGACCAGGGGTAGGCAACCTTGACAATCCAGCTATGGTGAAACTGAAAATCCCATCATGCTTCAACCTCTGGGTGTCATGCCTGTCAGAGTCTTGCAATGATTAATGGGACTTGTAGTTCCACAACAGCTTGAGTGCCGAAGGTTTGCCTACACCTGCCCTAAAGAAGCAGTTAAAGTTGAATTCTGGCTATACCTGACTAGCCTTAAAAATTTCCCCTCCCCTTACTAACACCATTGTTGACCAACCTGTATAAAAAGACTTGTATACTTATCTATTTTCAGTCTGGTCGTGTGACCTTCCGTATCAGCCAGCAGCAGGTGCAGGGGAGAGTGCTCAACAATGGCTGGAAAAGCCTAGAGTAATGACATCGCCCATAGGCTACTATGGCTTATTCGTGGTTGGCGCTCCCTCCTCTGCCCTGCAGCCGCCACTGTCTGACACAGGGAAGCCGAATCACATGACCAGACTGGAACAGGTTGAAAATAGGTAAATATATGCATCTTTCTTACACAGGTTAGTAAGTATTGATGTTCGGGGGGTGGCATTTTTGGGGCTACTTAAGTGTAAGCTGATATTCCACTTTAATCCTTGCCGTGTGTGTAATTAATACTTCCCTTATTCCTTACTTACGCGGGCTTCCTCCTCACTGTAGGATCTACTCCTGGAGCCACTCTTCTTTGACCCTTGACTGGTCGCAGCTCTTGCATCTTCATGTACAATACCGAACCGCCAGTCCTGCATTTTACATGAGTGCCGCCAGCTGGGGAGTGGGGAATACTTCTTAACCCTAGGCAACTTAAGCAATATTTGGTTTCTAAAATTATATATTTGAAAATCAAATTTAGAAAAATGTGATAAAAAAAGTGTATGTATGTATGTGTGTGTGTGTATGTATGTATATATATATATATATATATATATATATATATATATATATATATATATATATATATATATTCATGTTTTATTTCATTTTCAAATGTATATTTGATTTCTAAAATGATATATTTGAAAATCAAATACAAAAATCGATTTTCATATACCGGTATATAATTTAAAAAAAATTAAAAAACAAACATTCATGCTTGTCAAATTGGGCTTTATGTATCTATCTTTATGTAAAAATTAAATATTAGCTGAGAGGGGATTGAATGATTTGTTTAAAATAGACACTTTACTTTCAAAAAGTTTTGATATATGCAGCTCAGTAAAAGTGAAATGGTACAGCTAATTTTTATGCAATTATGTGAAATGTAACAAATGTTTGCTTTTGCCTCACATCTCATTTGGTGATGTACAGTTTTTTTTTATTTATTTTTTTCATTGACTTTTATAGCAAATTGGCTGGCCCCACTGTGTATTCAAGTGTAGTCGAAAAGTGCAGAATACAGCTAAAACACTCCTATTGTATTAATCTGTCTGTTACATAGATTTTGATATTGGACTACTGTATGTTTTCTATTATACATGGTGTCCCAAAAGTCACCATACATTGGGAAATTGTAGATAAACGTACTTTTTTTTACAAAATATTCTCCACATGTTGGCCACCACTTTCTTCACACACATACAAAGTCTTCTGCCTCACTCATGGCAAACAATTTCTAAGTTATCTGTTACGTAATTATATACATGTAAAATATATTTTGTTAATTGTTTGTATGTATGGAGACTTTTGGGACACCCTGTAATAAGGGCACAGTTTGCTTTGGGGGTGGGGGAAGCTAGAGTGAAATAGGCGCACAAACAATTCTGTTATTTCTTTTCCTATGGTATTTCTAGAATATGGCACTTGTTCAGCATTGCCAGCACATGCTTTGTTTTATACATATTTTGTATTCCCTTTATATATAAAAAAATTAAAAATAAATGTAAGAAAAAAAAATTACACACAATATAATACTGCATGTGAGCTGTTAGTCTTAACAATCTAAAACATAAATAGAATTGGTGTTCTATTTTTGGTGTTACGTCAGTCGCTCAATGGCCTTGTTCACATATGCTTCGAAAGAGAAAGTTCAATGCACAGTTGTGACACCTGCCAAGTGCCCCCTCCCCCCCCCCCCCCCGACGTCTATTGAGCTACAATGCACACCAGTGCTCAGTCTTTGCAAATGTTTTAATGTTACAAAAGGACAGATTCTCAAATGTCCACTATTCTATAGAGAGATAGCAGTCCTTTTATTTTATGATTTGAAATTTTAATATAAAAGCTTTAATAAAACAAATCTATAAATAAATATATATAATTGTTACATGGCCCATGAATCCATCTGCTTTTGAATGTACGTTGTGGACCAACCATTTCAAATGGGGGGTAACTAAATTTTTTACACCAAATAGTTGACACTAAAATGATTTAATGAAGATAAAATAATAATTTTGATGATGTGTTTCAGACATTGCTTCTTTTCCCTTTGTGAAGTTTGGGGCCTAAATACCTTGTATCCTAAACTCTCTGTAATATTATCTGCTGCTTTAACCAATTAGATGCTGGACGGGTCTGCAAAGCAACACAAGTAACTTGTTTCTTTCTTTTCTCATTTTTATTACAAAATGTTGCTTTGCAAAACTTTTTTTTTTTTTGTGTAATTTACTTTTGTAATTTAAATATAGAGATGCATTATACATACTCAGAGTTTAATGGAATAGAGGTGGTTTATTTTTTAATTTATATAATGTTAAAGTGTACATAAAAAAAATGTTAGAAAATATTTCTAGATTAAAGACTATTAGACTATTTATGCCAACAAGTTTATACCGTAATTCTTTACTGTCCTGCGGGGCTCGGGCTTTTGTTGCTGCTTATAAATCTTTTCAGAATTCTATTTTGTGAACCTTTGCTAACCATTTGTATATTGAAGGGTGGTTCATTCTGTTTTTTGTTTTTTTTATGGTTTTTTTATGTTCTAATGGGTGTATTCTCGAAATATAAAAAACCTCAAATTTATAATTCTGATAAACTATTGTTTCCCAACCACAAGCTCTCATCAATGGACAAACACATTGTTATACTTTGGAATTGTTTTGGGTATTAAGGGTTTTTTTTTTTTTCTCATTGAAAATACTATGGTAGATTCATGTTGTTAATAAAATGTTCTTGGGAAATGTAATAATGTCTGTGTACTTTTTTCCTGCTCATTTTTCAAAGTGAAACAAATCTTCTGGCTTAAACTGAAACTCCAGCTATATGGAGGAAAACCGTTTGCATTGCACATGTTTTAGCAATTTTATTGCAGCTCTTTACATTCTTCTGTCCTCTAATAATTAATTGTATTGTAATGGTGAACTTAAAAAGTGATTGCAGAGGGGGGGCTTGACAATTTTTTAATATGTTTAAAATGCCTCAGGGAGGATTAAAGTAACTCAAAAGTAATAATCAAATGAGATCTGCACACCAATAAAAATAATATTGTATAATTATCCACTTGAAGACCAAGAAAGATCAAGTAAGAATGGTAAGCCCTATAAACACTAGCGGGAGGGGGGGGGGGCCCATCCTGCTGCTTCTGAAAGCGATCCAGCGGCTAATTAGCTGCTCGGACTGCTTTCATGAGAAAGAATAGCTGGCTGACCAAAAAAAAAAAGAGGTTATGGCTGATAGCTTAAGCCATAACCCCAGTAAACCACTTGCAAGCAGCAACGTATATACCGTATCTCACAAAAGTGAATATACCCCTCACATTTTAGTAAATATTTTATAATATCTTTTCATGTGACAACACTGAAAAAATTACACTTTGCTACAATGTAAAGTAGTAAGTGTACAGCTTGTATAATAGTGTCAATTTGCTGTTCCCTCAAAATAACTCAACAAACAGCCATTAATGTCTAAACCGCTGGCAACAAAAGTGAGTACACCCCAAAGTGTTAATATTTTGTGTGGCCACCATTATTTTCCAGCACTGCCTTAACCCTCTTGGGCATGGAGTTCACCAGAGATTCACAGGTTGCCACTGGAGTCCTCTTCCACTCCTCCATGACAACATCACAAAGCTGGTGGATGTTAGAGACCTTGCGCTCCTCCACCTTTTGTTTGAGGATGCCCTACAGATGCTCAATAGGGTTTAGGTCTGGGGACATGCTTGGCCAGTCCATCACCTTTACCCTCAGCTTCTTTATCAAGGCAGTGGTCATCTTGGAGGTGTGTTTGGGGTCATTATCATGTTGGAATACTGCCCTGCGGCCCAGTCTCCAAAGGGATCATGCTCGGCTTCAGTATGTCACAGTACATGTTTGCATTCATGGTTCCCTCAATGAACTGTAGCTCCCCAGTGCTGGCAGCTCTCATGCAGCCCTAGACTATGACACTCCCACCACCATGCTTGACTGTAGGCAAGACACACTTGTCTTTGTACTCCTCACCTGGTTGCCGCCACACACACACGCTTGACACCCTCTGAACCCAAATAAGTTTCTTGGTCTCATCAGACCACAGGACATGGTTCCAGTAATCCATGTCCTTCGTCTGCTTGTCTTCAGCAAACTGTTTGCGGGCTTTCTTGTGCATAATCTTTAGAAGAGGCTTCCTTCTGGGACAACAGCCATGCAGACCAATTTGATGCAGTGTGCGGCGTATGGTCTGAGCACTGACAGGCTGACACCCCACACCTTCATCATCTGCAGCAATGATGGCAGCGCTCATACAGTGGGTGACCGCGAGATTGTATTTCGCGCTGGAAATCGGCACTGCGAGGCTGTACTTCTCGCCGCCCCCACGAGATGCAGCGTATCCATAGGAATCCATAGGGAAAAAAATGAGCGACAGAGCTCGACGCTGGCTCGCATGACGGGGCTCACATGACGGGGCTCGCAGAGGGTGAATATCGCCAATGCAGAGCCGGTTTTAGACACAATCTCGTGGTCACCTACTGTATGTCTATTTCACAAAGACAACCTCTGGATATGATGCTGAGCACGTGCACTCAACCCCTTTGGTCAACCATAGCGAGGCCTGTTCTGAGTGGAACCTGTCCTGTTAAACCGCTGTATGGTCTTGGCCACCGTGCTGCAGCTCAATTTCAGGGTGTTACATAGTTGTATAGTAGGTGAGGTTGAAAAAAGACACAAGTTCATCAAGTCCAACCTATGTGTGTGATTTTATGTCGGTATTACCTTGTATATCCCTCTTAAGCGTCTCTTCTCCAGAGAGAATAAGTTCAGTGCTTGTAACCTCCATAACTAATATCCTCCAGTCCCTTTTATTCATTTTGTTGCCCTTCTCTGTACTCGCTCCATTTACAGCACATCCTTCCTGAGGACTGGTGCCCAGAACTGGACAGCATACTCCAGGTGTGGCCGAACCAGAGTCATGTAGAGTGGGAGAATTAGAGCTTTATCTCTTGAGTTAATCCCCTTTTTAATGCATGCCAATATTCTGTTTGCTTTGTTAGGCTCAGCAATGGCTGCTGCTATCATCTACTGGGAACCCCAGGTCCTTTTCCATCCTTGATTCCCCCAGTGGTTCTCCCCTCAGTGAGTAGATTGCTTTCATATTTTTGCCACCCAAATGCATTATTTTACATTTTTACACATTAAACCTCTTTTGCCATGTAGTTGCTATGACCCATCAATGCATGGACTCCACTAGACAAAGCATCACACTGCCTGCACCAGCTTGCCCTCCCATATGGCATGATCTTTGTGCACCCTCTTCCCAAAGGAAAGCGACGCACATGCACCTAGCCATCCACATGATGTAAAAGAAAAAATGTAATTCATCAGACCAGGCCACCTCTTCTTCCATTGCTCTGTGGTCCAGTTTTTCAGCAATTTGAGCTACAGTAGCTTTTCTGTTGGATCTTAGATCTATTGGACCACTGACTGATTGGTTCCTTCTGTTTCTTCCAGTGATGGCATGCTCTGAGTGAACCCTATCACCCATATGTGGCTTAAAATGGCTTTATTGTAAGATAAAAAGCCCTTTAAGGGAGTATGAATGAACAGACAGCAAATGACAACAGAATAACACACAGTGATGCAACCATATGGTAGATATAAATAGCAGTTATAAAAAGCAGCATATACTGGGTTGTCTAAAGATAAGAGGTCCTCTTAAGTGTCTCTTCTCCAGAGAGAATAAGTTCAGTGCTTGTAACCTTCATAACTAATATCCTCCAGTCCCTTTTATTCATTTTGTTGCCCTTCTCTGTACTCGCTCCATTTACAGCACATCCTTCCTGAGGACTGGTGCCCAGAACTGGAGAGCATACTCCAGGTGTGGCCGAACCAGAGTCATGTAGAGTGGGAGAATTAGACAGCAAATGACAACAGAATAACACACAGTGATGCAACCATATGGTAGATATACACAGCAGTTATATAAAGCAGCATATACTGGGTTGTCTAAAGATAAGAGGTCCTCACTAAACCCCTGGCCATTGGGCCCTAAGTACAATGAATCCCTGTTGAGGCCCTAGATCTCCAGCTTATTTGTAATCCCAAGAGAAAGTGTCAACAGTAAAGACGCCCCTCCACTTGCAACCATATTAGAAAGTAGAAACGGGAACAGAAGGCTTCTCACCACTTCTGGTGGGCCCTGGTGTCTTCAGAGGCTGTCTCTCATTGCAGCATTACAGGAACAGCCACAGCACAAGAACAGCAATTCAGTCTTTTGTGGGCACAGGAAAGTGTCCACAGTAAAAAGCCAACCCTCCACTGGCAACCATATTAGAGAGTTCTAACTGGAACAGAATGCCTCTCACCACTTCAGATGGGCCCTGGCATCTTCAGTGGCTGTCTCTGCTTTCAGAAGTACAGGAACAGCAACTCAGTCTTTGGTGGGCACATGACAGCAGCGCAGGAACAGCAATACAGTCCCTGCTGGCCTCAGAAAAACGATGTACTCACAGCTCTCAGCAGCAAGGTCTCTGCCTACAGGTCCCAGCAGCAACTCTCTGCAGGTCTCCTCAGTGGCAGCACAGCACCCCTGGGCATGTAAATTAAATAGATTATGTACAAATAAATTATGTTTTTATAAGATGTATGCCTCTGTACCTTTAAAGTCC
The DNA here is from genome assembly GCA_029206835.1 of Rana muscosa. NCBI lineage: Eukaryota > Metazoa > Chordata > Amphibia > Anura > Ranidae > Rana > Rana muscosa. Next base: position 455,018,978 of record CM055118.1, read on the forward strand.
CAGTTCTATATTTTCGTATGATTGAAAGACACATACTGTACAAGTGTAAGAAATCTCTATTTGTGGGGAAAAAAATGATAAAAATTTCATTTGGGTACAGTGTTGTGTGACCGCGCAGTTGTCATTCAAAGTGCATCAGCGCTGAAAATTGGTCTGGGCAGAAGGGGGGTTAAAGGGGCGTGGCAGGGTGTGTGTCCTACAAACAAATTAAAAATCACTACGCTATCAAAAAAATCAAGTGAAAAATATGAAAAATCAAGCTGCAACTTCTTGTGAGATACACACAGAACATATACCTTTCAATTATTAAGTTTATCTAAACTCCCAGATCATTAATAAGTAGGAATAGTGAAAAATAAAAAAATGAATATCACAAATAAATAAAGTCCATCAACTATAATAAATAAAAAAATTATGTGAAACCGACAAACAATGCACCCAAAGAATGTCATAAGAGAAAGATGACTTCCACCGCAAAACACACTGCTGCTTACCGACTTCCAATGTTCTCCTATCACGGGAGATCACATGCACTTTCGGCTTAATACCCAGCCCGGGCCTTTGGTATACACAACAATGGTCACAGCCAGGGATGAGCCGAACACCCCCCTGTTCGGTTCACGCCAGAACCTGCGAACAGACAGAATGTTCGTGTGAAATTTAGAACCCTATTAAATACAATGGACTCGAACGTTCGAAATCTAAAGTGCTAATTATAAAGGCTAATATGCAATTTATTGTCCTAAAAAGTGTTTGGGGACCCGGGTCCTGCCCCAGGGGACATGTATCAATGCAAAAAAAGGTTTAAAAAATAGACGTTTTTACGGGAGCGGTGATTTTAATAATGCTTAAAATGAAAAAATAAAAGTGAAATATTCCTTTAAATTTCGTACCTGGGGGGTGTGTATGATATGCATGTAAAGTCGCGCATGTTTCCCGTGCTTAGAACTGTCCCTGCACAAAGTGTCATTTTTGAAGGAAAAAAAGTCATTTAAAACTCACTCGCGGCTATTAATGAATTGTCGGCTTTTATCAATACATAGAAAAGTCATTGATAAAAGAAAAAAAAAAAGCGTGGGGGTTCCCCCAAATTCAATTACCAGGCCCTTTAGGTCTGGAATGGATATTAAGGGGAACCCCGCTGCAAATTTTAGAAAAAATGGCGTGGGGTTCCCCCTAAATATCCATACCAGGCCCTTGAGATCTGGCATGGATTTTAAGGGGAACTCCTCCCCAAATGTAAAAAAAAATGGCGTGGAGTCCCCCCAAAAATCCATACCAGACCCTTATCCGAGCATGCAACCTGGCCGGCCGCAGGGGAAGAGGGGGGGACGAGAGAGCTCCCTCCTGAACCGTACCAGGCCACATGCCCTCAACATGGGGAGGATGTCCCCGTGTTGATGGGGACAAGGGCCTCATCCCCACAACTCTTGCCCGGTGGTTGTGGGGGTCTGCGGGCAGGGGGCTTATCGGAATCTGGAAGACCCCTTTAACAAAGGGGACCCCCAGATCCCGCCCCCCCATGTGAATTGGTAAGGGGTACATTGTACCCTTACCATTTCACGAAGAAAGTGTCAAAAAATGTAAATAAAAACACACAAACACCTTGGAAAAGTCCTTTATTAAAAGAAAAAAAAACATTCCAGCGATGAAATCCAGTGTCCCGCGGCGATCCCGATGTCCAGCGCTGTCTGTCATTGGTTGTGCCTGTGCGGACCTGATGGGGAACTTCCTCCGCTGTGTTTTAAATGTATAGACCCGCCCCTTCTAAAGTTCCCCATCAGGTCCGCTCAGCGGACCAGATGCGGAACGCGAGAAGGGGGCGGGTCTATTCATGTATTACACAGCGAACGAAGTTCCCCATCAGGTCCGCCCCCTCGGTATGTCCGACCCCGCCTACGTCATTGGCCTGAGCGGGGAACTTCCTTCACTGTGTAATTTAAATTTACACAGTGAAGGAAGTTTCCCGCTCAGGCCAATGACGTAGGCGGGTCGGACATACCGAGGGGGCGGACCTGATGGGGAACTTCGTTCGCTGTGTAATACATGAATAGACCCGCCCCCTTCTCGCGTTCCGCATCTGGTCCGCTGAGCGGACCTGATGGGGAACTTTAGAAGGGGCGGGTCTATACATTTAAAACACAGCGGAGGAAGTTCCCCATCAGGTCCGCACAGGCACAACCAATGACAGACAGCGCTGGACATCGGGATCGCCGCGGGACACTGGATTTCATCGCTGGAATGTTTTTTTTTAAAATTTTTTTAAATTTTTTAATAAAGGACTTTTCCAAGGTGTTTGTGTGTTTTTTTTTTACATTTTTTGACACTTTCTTCGTGAAATGGTAGGGGTACAATGTACCCCTTACCAATTCACATAGGAGGGGGGCGGGATCTGGGGGTCCCCTTTGTTAAAGGGGTCTTCCAGATTCCGATAAGCCCCCCGCCCGCAGACCCCCACAACCACAGAGCAAGGGTTGTGGGGATGAGGCCCTTGTCCCCATCAACATGGGGACATCCTCCCCATGTTGAGGGCATGTGGCCTGGTACGGTTCAGGAGGGAGGGGGGGCCGCTCTCTCGTCCCCCCCTCTTCCCCTGCGGCTGGCCAGGTTGCGTGCTCGGATAAGGGTCTGGTATGGATTTTTGGGGGGACTCCACGCCATTTTTTTTTAAATTTGGGGTGGAGTTCCCCTTAAAATCCATGCCAGATCTCAAGGGCCTGGTATGGATATTTAGGGGGAACCCACGCCATTTTTTTTTTAATTTGCGGCGGGGTTCCCCTTAATATCCATTCCAGACCTAAAGGGCCTGGTAATTGAATTTGGGGGAACCCCCACGGTTTTTTTTTTTATCAATGACTAGTGTTGAGCGAACCCGAACTGTAAAGTTCGGGTCCGTCCCGAACTTTTGCTTTTTCCCGAACCCGAACCCGGACTTTGCGTGAAAGTCCGTGTTCGAGTTCAGGTTCGGCAATCTAATGGCGCAGTTAGAAATGCCTCAGGGGCCAGCCAATCACCTTTTGATTAGCTGGTGTGCCCTTAGAAGCCATCATAGCCATGCCTACTAATGGCATGGCTGTGATTGGTCAGTGCAACATGTGACCCAGCTTCTATATAAGCTAGAGGCACACAGCACACACGTCACTCTGCTTCAGAATAGATAGGGAGAGGATCTTGTCTGCTGCTGTTGCTTATTGGGAGAGATTGAAAATACATGAGTTAGTCCTGATTCTGGAATCTGAGGGAAAAGATAGAGAGACAGTGTAGTGTAGGGCCAGGTTCCTGTTGGTGCTTTCAGGGAGAGAGATTTATTATATAGGAATAGGAGTCAAGATTCAGAGATATAACTCAGCGATCTGCATAGGTTTACCTGTTTGTGCTGCAGTGCACAGTCTTTTTACACTGCCATGAGCCCAGTGTCAGAGAAAATCTAACTTTTATCTGCAAGCTCAGTGCACCAGCACTGCATATATTACATTGAGAGATACACCGTTTCCATACTGTGGGTGTATTCTGCTCTTGGAAAAAGACCCATTTAGGGCAAAAAAAAAGGCACTTTATTGTGCTCTTTTCCAAAAGACCCATTTAGGGCAAAAAAAAAAAAATTGCATTTTATTTTGCTCGTGCAAAAAAAGACCCATTTAGGCAAAAAAAAATAAAAAAATTTGCACTTTAATGTACTCTTGCAAAAAGACCCATTTAGGGCCACAAAAAATATTTTGCAGTGTGTTATACATATGTGGAGGCGTGTGAAATAAACCATTTCTATATATTTGTCTTCTACTGTGCTATGCTAAAAAAAAACATTTTTTTTGAATAGCATTTTCTGCAGTTCTGTAGCTCTGCGATTCAGCGGTTACGTACTGTGGGTGTGTTGTGGTCTTCCAAAAACGCCATTTAGGGCCACAAAAAATATTTTGCAGTGTGTTATATACATATGTGGAGGTGTGTGAAATAAACAATTTCTATATATTTGTCTTCTACTGTGCTATACAAAAAAAACACAATTTTTTTGAATAGCATTTTCTGCAGTTCTGTAGCTCTGCGATTTAGTGGTTACGTACTGTGGGTGTGTTGTGGTCTTCCAAAAAACGCCATTTAGGGCCACAAAAAATATTTTGCAGTGTGTTATACATATGTGGAGGTGTGTGAAATAACAATTTCTATATATTTTTCTTCTACTGTGCTATACTAAAAAAACTATTTTTTTTTAATAGCATTTTCTACAGTTCTGTAGCTGTGCGATTCAGCGGTTACATACTGTGGGTGTGTTCTGCTCTTCCAAAAACACCCATTTAGGGCAAGATCCTAAATTTGGAAAATATGAGGAGAAGGTCAAAGGGACGTGGTGGCCCCGGTCGTGGTGCTGCTGGTGGAGCTCCTGTTGCAGGGAGAGGACGTGGTGGATCTGTGCCAACTACACGCACAAGTGAAACACCTTCCTCAGGTGCGAGTAGGCGACCGAGCCTGCGGCTGTATTTTGTCGCGCCTAATGAGGCTTTACGAATGTTTAGGCCAGGACAAGTACAGGCGATAGTAGATTGGGTTGCTGACAGTGCCTCGGGTTCCTTCACATTGTCTCCCACCCACTCTTCTGATGAAAGATCAGAGTTGGCACCTGAAACTCATGTCCATCAGTCTTTCACCTCACCCCCTTGCAAATCAGCCAAGCAGTCTGAGCCCCAAATCATGCAGCAGTCTCTTCTGCTTTTCGATGACTCTGTTAGCAGGGTTTCCCAGGGCCATCCACCTAGCCCTGCCCCAGAAGTTGAAGAGATTGAGTGCACCGATGCCCAACCACTTATGTTTCATGATGAGTACATGGGAGGACCATCGCAGCACGTCTCGGATGATGACGAAACACAGGCGCCAACTGCTGCTGCTTTTGCAATTGTGCAGACAGACAAGGAGGGCAGGGGTGAAGACTGGGTGGAAGATGATGTGGAGGACGATGAGGTCCTCGACCCCACATGGAATCAACGTTATGCAGGTGACCAGTGTAGTTTGCAGGAAGAGGCGGTGGTCGCACAGAGCCACCAGCACAGCAGAAGAGGGAGCAGGGTGCAAAAGCGGAGCGTCCGTCCCCTAGACAGTACGTCTGTTACTGCCCAACGCAGCAAGGGACCGAGCACACCAAAGCCATGTCCAAGGAGTTCCCTAGCGTGGCAGTTCTTCACACAATGTGCTGATGACAAGACACGAGTGGTTTGCACGCTGTGCAATCAGAGCCTGAAGCGAGGCATAAACATTCTCAACCTGAGCACAACCTGCATGACCAGGCATCTAAGTGCAAAGCACGAGCTGCAGTGGAGTAGACACCTCAAAAACCAAGAAAGGTCTCTGGCTCCTCCTGCTTCCTCTTCTGCTGCAGTCTCAGCCTCTTCATCCACCTCTGTAGTGACAGTGGCACCTGCCACCCCGCAAAGAGAGGATCTGCCAGCAACACTACCACCTGGGTCACCAACCATCTCCACAATGTCCCATGGAAGCGTTCAGCTCTCTATCTCCCAAACATTGGAGCGGAAGAGGAAGTACCCCCCTAGCCACCCGCGATCCCTGGCCCTGAATGCCAGCATTTCAAAACTCCTGGCCTTTGAAATGCTGTCATTCCGTCTGGTGGAGACGCAGAGTTTTAAAAGCCTGATGGCATTGGCTGTCCCACAGTATGTCGTGCCCAGCCGCCACTACTTTTCCAGGCGAGCCATCCCTTCCCTGCACAACCAAGTGGGGGACAAAATCAGGTGTGCACTGTGCAACACCATCTGTGGCAAGGTCCACCTAACTACGGATGCGTGGACCAGTAAGCACGGTCAGGGACGTTATATCTCCCTAATAGCACACTGGGTAAATGCAGTGGCGGCTGGGCCTGAGGCAGATAGCAGTTTGGCGCATGTCCTTCCACCACCAAGGATTGCAGGGCGCTTCAGTTTGCCTCCTGTTGCTAACTCCTCCTACTCCGCTTCCTCATCCTCTACCGCCTCCTCATCCGGTCAGCGTAACACCTTCACCACCAACTTCAGCACACCCAGGGGTAAACGACAGCAGCCAGTTTTAAAACTTTCCTGTTTGGGGGTAAAACCCCAAACCGCGCAGGAGTTGTGGAGGGACATGGAACAACAGACCAATGAGTGGTTGCTGTCAGTGAGCCTCAAGCCCGGCCTGGTGGTGTGCGATAATGGGCGAAATCTCGTAGCAGCTCTGGGCCTAGCCAGTTTGACGCACATCCCTTGCCTGGCGCATGTGCTGAACTTGGTGGTCCAGAGGTTCCTTAAAAATTACCCCAATATGCCAGAGCTGCTGCAGAAAGTGTGGGCTGTCTGTGCGCACTTTCGGCGTTCTCACCCTGCTGCTGCTCGCCTGTCAGCGCTGCAGCGTAACTTCGGCCTTCCCGCTCACCGCCTCATATGTGACGTGCCCACAAGGTGGAACTCCACCTTGCACATGCTGGCCAGACTGTGCGAGCAGCAGCAGGCGATAAAGGAGTTTCAGCTGCAGCAATCACGTGTGAGTCGCTCTGCGGAACAGCACCATTTCACCACCAATAACTGGGCCAGAGGATGATTCTCACCTCTACTGTAGGTAGAGGCAAGTCCTTTAATTCCCAGTAAAGTCAATGTCCACACCAGCTGAAACTACAACTCTTATTCTCTCATGTCAAAATAAACTCTACACGGATAGAAAAGGTTAGAGCAAAGAAACAGGACAGCTTAAGGTGTGGAGGAGGTCCAGGCACAAACGTAGCACATTCACTTCACTGCTTAGGTTTCTCAAACAGTTTTAGGTGCACGGTCTCTGCCACAGACCTGGAGAACTTTGGTCTCTGCCACAGACCAGGGTGTATAAGGCCCCTGCCACGGGCCGGGTGAATAAGGCCTTTGATACAGTCAAGATGACCTTGAGCTTCTCCTTCTACGAACCTAGCCCATATCAAGGGGAAGACATCTCTCCAGGGAGTCAACAGACCCTTCCTTCACCGTGAATCCCGCATCGGTCAATCAGAATGATCCTCCCTTCCCTGGAACAGGGTCCCCTACAGGAGGCAGCACCCTAAGACTCCTCGACCCTTAGCGGACTCCAGACGAAGGCTCTGGACTCCAGGCTTTACTCCCGCCCCTAGGCCTCCATACCCAGGGCAGCAGGAACTCCAGGATAGTACCTCACCCCAGGCTAAAGGTGCCCGAGATGGAACAGGAACACATGCACCCAGGCCGAAGGCACCTGGGCGCGGACCCCACTGGACATCAGCCCCCAGGCCAAAGGTCTGCCCCTTTTATATGCTCTCCCGGCATGCACAGCAGGTTCCCCGCCCCGCTGTACTACTGCCAAGAGGGGACACAAAAGGCACAGCACTGTATCGGCGGTTCAACCCTAGCCTACCATGGCAGCGCCACCTGTAGGCCGCAGGGAACTGCACACCTATACTGTCCCCCGAGGACAAAATGGTCCATGAATCCAACAGAATTAGGGTGTTTGAGCCTATTTACCACTCAAATACTTCCCTTAAATTTAGCACCCCGCTACATTTTTATTTCAAAGTATTTTATTTTCCCACTAGCTTACCCATTAAATTGAATAATTTATTCCAGAAAGGGCGCATTCTGGGGCATTCCCACCATATGTGTGGCATCGTGCCGTTGAGTTTCTGAGGTTCTTAATGACTTCCCGTACCTCTTCTGCTGAAAAGGGGGCCTCCAGCATATTTTTTCATTTTTTTTATGTTATTTTAAGTTATTTCCCTATCCACATTTGTTTGCAGAGCACTTGCCATGCTCTTAACAACATTGTGCTACCATTTGCAGCCCTCTAGCCCTTTCCATTACTTTTTTAGAGCCTTTTTAGTCCTTAGAAGTCCGGGTCCCCATTGACTTCAATGGGGTTCGGGTTCGGGTTAAAGTTCGGTCCCGAACCCAAACTTTTTCCCGAAGTTTGGCCGAACCCGTCGAACCCGAACATCCAGGTGTCCGCTCAACTCTATCAATGACTTTTCTATGTATTGATAAAAGCCGACAATTCATTAATAGCCGCGAGTGAGTTTTAAATGACTTTTTTTCCTTCAAAAATGACACTTTGTGCAGGGACAGTTCTAAGCACGGGAAACATGCGCAACTTTACATGCATATCATACACACCCCCTAGGTACGAAATTTAAAGGAATATTTCACTTTTATTTTTTCATTTTAAGCATTATTAAAATGGCCGTTTTTAAAACTTTTTTTTGCATTGATACATGTCCCCTGGGGCAGGACCCGGGTCCCCAAACACTTTTTAGGACAATAACTTGCATATAAGCCTTTATAATTAGCACTTTAGATTTCTCCCATAGACTTTTCGAATTTGCCGCGAACACCCCAAATTGTTCGTTGTTCGGCGAACGGGCGAACAGGCAATGTTCGAGTCGAACATGAGTTCGACTCGAACTCGAAGCTCATCCCTAGTCACAGCGTCTTCTTGGATTACACCACTCAGAAGGACTTATTGCCACACGATCCCCATAAAGTAATAAAGGCTTCTACTGTATAGTGTAAAATCCTTCACGATACGCATCAACATGTGTCTTCAGGGGTGTGTCCTATGCTTACATAATTTTGCTAATAGGTGTCCCTCATTCCCATCTCAAATAGTTGGGAGGTATGTATATCCCCAGACCAGGGCCGGGACAAGGGGTGGGCAGGAGGGGCGGCCTCCCCTGGCACAATGGTTTATTGCAGGGATGGGGGGGCACCCAGACCATAACCCTAAAGGAAAGGGGGGCGCAGTTTGGCATCTTTGCCCTGGGCGCTTGATGACCTTGTCCCGGCACTGCCCCAGACTACTGTCTTCAATCAGGCAGTGGCCCTGTTTGCCAACTTTCTCTTAACCAGCAGGCTTCAGTGTACCACATCTTTACAGCCTTTTCTTCATAGGCCCTAATGCAAAAGCCATCTACTTGCTTTATTTCCTTTAAAAATCTCACTAAATAAGGGATCTAAACGTTTTCCAAGTATGTTTGTAGTATAACTCATCGGAATAGTTTCAAGAGTTTTAATGGCTTCCAGTATCTTTTAATAAATTCCTTATCTAGGAAGACTAGCCAAAGGAACATCCTCAAAAAGTTTATTGGCTTTCAAAGCTGAACATAAAGGCAGTTTCCTGTGATTCTGTGCTGTATGTGAAGTGTATGTGAAATTGGTGTTTATGTTGTTTTCCTTGCCTGCTAGCAATCAGTCATCTATTGTTACCAGCTGTCATTTTCTGGTACAAGTTTGAGTCGGGTTACTTTAGGGCAATACAGTTGATATTTCAAGCCTTTTGATAAATGAGGCTGTCTTTGGCTTTCTTAGCGTTCAAGTTCATGTTAAAACTTGGCATATGAAAGGGGCTTTCTGCTTCCGACAAAGCTTCCTCACATACAATGTGTTCACTTACGGTATTCTTCCAAACACTTAAGCCTTGTACACATGATCCGATTGTTGGCAGGGGGTTGTCTGTTGACAGACTGTTGTCCTAAAATCTGAGCGTTAGTATGCTCCTTCTGACATATGTTGTCCAACTTTCGGCCAGCAAATTTGGATGGCAGGCTACTAAATTTTCGACGGACAACAGTCTGTTGTCCTGATTTTGTATTGTCAGTACACAAGTCGTTCACACAAAAGTCAAAAGTACAAACACGCATGCTTGGAATCAATGCTCACCAAACACGAAATTAGCAGAAGGGGCCCAAAGAGGTGCACTATCATTGGGTGTTGTACAAGTAAAGCTGAAGGAGTACAAGCCTTTTTGTAAAGAATTGCAGCCAGAAAGGTAATAGTCCTCGACCTATTCAAGTTCAGGTTCTACAGTATACCATGCTCCCAATCCCTATCCAAGTTCATTGCTCCCTAATAAAAATCATTTACATTTTTTTTTGCTAGACTGCTTCTTGAGCCAGAGACTGATGAAAACATTGTGTCCCTAGCTATGTGTGTGCTTAGGGAAGGAAATAGGCCCAAACTATCAGCGGCTCTCTAGGAGGTGCGCTACACAGGCATGCTGTGTGAATGGTAAAAGCATAAAAAAGATATAGTGGGGTTTTCTCATATTTTACTGCAAACATGAAAATATGCTTCAAGGGAAGAAGTAAAGGCTAGATCTAACTAAGCTTAAAGGAGAAGTACAGCCAAAGCTTTTTTGGCTGTAATTTTCCTGTGGATCACAGGCGTGCCGTTTGTTCTGCACTTCTGTGACCCATTTTCAGCCATCAGCAGGCTGAAGCCGATCCAGGCTGGGGATCCACCCAGTAGGGTGACCACGTGTCCTGGATTGCCCGGGACAGTCCCGCATTTTGCAGGTCTGTCCCGGGCACCTTCATTTCAGGACAATACAGTGTCCCGGAATGAAACTGACACAGCTACGCCCGGGCCAATCTGATGCCCCCAAAAAAGGCCGCCACATCACCGCTTTACTCACTTGACAGTACTTGCCCTGGCCGGGAATGCCTGGAGGAGCACAATCCCTGCCCCCTGCTTGTGATTGGAGAAATCATAAATCCCGTCTCTTGTGTCTAATCACTGTGCTGTGATTCGTTACAGAACAAACTGATTTTTGGGAAGGGGGGTGTCCCTGAATGGTAGTTTGGAAATGTGGTCACCCTACCACCCAGGAGCCTGGACCAGCACCTGACTCAGCCTCTCCGTGATCCGCTGAGAGCCTGCGGAAGCTACTCCCGCCCCCTCCACAGCCCAACGCTACAGTGAGCAGGGGGGGCAGAGCAGAGAGCCACTGGCTGACAGTGGAGCACTGAGACCAGAGTGATCAGCGGTGATCACCCAGTTTTTAGTCTTAGATCCGGCCAGAGACAGATGCAGCATTGAACTGATACATGATTTCCTAAAAAAAAAAGATACTTCTCTTTTAAAACATCTTCCACTCAACTCCTAACTCCTATTCTAACTGCACTGTAAAAGTAAGATGCTGATCCTTACCTGTTCTCAGGGCTCTCTGGTCTGGTCACATGATCAGCTCCCAGTGGCCGGCTTCAGGGGGGAGGGGAGACAGCCAACAGCAGATGCCTTATGGGTGACATCATTGCTCAGGCATTCCATCCATTGTCGGCGCTCTCTCCTCTCCCCTGAAGCCAACCGTTGGGGAGATCATGTGACTGGACCAGAGAATCCTTTAAATAGGTAAGTATAAGCACGTTCCTTCTACAGGGTAGTTAGGAGTTAGACTTAGGCAGTCTCGGCCCCTCCATAAGTGGTGCAGGGGCGCCGCCCCCCCTATCCATACGCCCGCCCCCTAATCTACATACAGGGTGCCGGACGCATGGATTTCAAAGGGGTTTTTATTTCTTTTGGAAGCACATGATTAGAGCTTGAGGTTTTAATTGGCTTCAAAAAAGGGTGGGCTCGGGGCGCAGAGCACTGCGCCCTGAGCCCACCCAGTTGTGTGACAATAGCGAATTAATATTCGCTCTTGTCTTCCTGATTCTCCTCCTGGCCAATCAGTAAGCGGGTCTTAAGACCCGATTGGCCGAGAGGAGAAGCGACCGTATTGGCCGCCAGAAAGGAAGCTGCTGAAGAGGAGGAGACGCAGGGGAAGCCACCGTGAAGCCGTGACTCATAAAGGAGACAAAGCTGCCCGCAACCTAGATTGGGTAAGTGCGGGGCTGGTGGGTGGACAAGAGAGCGACGGGGGGTGGGGAGCTTGACTGACTGACCGACCGGTGGGGGGGTGGCGGTTTGTTTGCCACACCCCCAAAAAAAAAATGAAACACCAGCCGCCACTGGAAGCAGGAGTGGTAGCAGTTTTAAGTTTAGATCTAGCCTGGAATTCCACTTTACTAACCCAACCACACTCATGTAATTGTACCTTTTCCAGATTCAGTGCCACTCCCACCCCAATCTCTAAATGTTGCCATGATGTGTTTGTCTCATGTTAGAAATATTTTATGGAAAATACACTGCCTTATTATAAATATGTACATAAGTCAAATGTACCAATTTTATGAAACGTTCCCTTTAAAGAGTTTTATACAAACATATACAGATCTGACTACAAACAGAAATGCCATTAGCTTGTTCATGTTTAAAAAAAAGTTTTCAGTTCTAGGAAGAAGTAATTACAGATGATCTATCATGTGATACGGACAGGCAAAATACCTTTTATTTCAAGCCAGTTTGTTCCTGTGTCTCAGTGCATGGAGTCTGAATAATGATCTAAATTGCGTGTTCCAGTAAAATTACATTTAGCTTTTTTTTTTTTTTAAAGAACCAGAAAATGTGACCCCGGTATTCAAAAATTATCAGGAATAAAAGACGTAACCGAGCTACAAGCAGAGGCCATTACCGTAATTATGGTAAAGATTAACTTAGTCACTAAATGTGAATAGAAGTGTAGAAATAAGTGAAACTGGTTTTGTGTCCTTTTTATCAAAGAGTCTGAAAGAAAAGCTACGGTTCCTGGCAAACACAGCCATTCAGGATCATTATTTTTTTTGCAATGGCCATTATGTGACTGATTTTCTTATTACCTATTTTAACTACTTAAGGAGTGGAAGGATTTGCCCCCTTAATGACTAGGCCATTTTTTGCGATACGGCACTGCATCGCTTTAACTGACAATTGCGCGGTTGTGCGATGCTGTACCCAAACAAAATTGATATACTTTTTTTCCCACAAATAGAGATTTCTTTTGGTGGTATTTGATCACCTGTGCGTTTTTTTTTTGCGCTATAAACAAAGAGCGACAATTTTGAAAAATATACCGTATATACTCGAGTATAAGCCGACCCGAATATAAGCCGAGGCACCTAATTTTACCACCAAAAAAATGGGAAAACGTATTGACTCTAGTATAAGCCTAGGGTGTCCATCTGCATGCCTCACTGTGCCTCACTGTGTCCATGTGCATACCTCACTGTGTCCATGCCTCACTGTGCCCATGACTAGACACGTTTAACATGAGAGTCTATGAAAGGGGTGCCCAGCTTTGAAAAATTGGTGCTCCCCGGCCATAGGTTCCCTAGACAACAAACTTTGCACACTTGTAGAGGGGAAATGGGGCTACATGTGTGCCAAGTTCCGGGTACAGGGGACCTACGACCGGCCGGTACCGGGTCCCCAAAATCACCAGAGAAATTACCGTTTAACATGGGAGTCTATGGAAGGGGTTCCCGGCTTTGAAAAATTGGTGCTCCCCGGCCGTAGGTCCCCCGGACAACAAACTTTTTACACTTGTAGAGGAAGAGTGGGGCTACATCTGTGCCAAGTTTGGGATCCAGGGGGCCTACGGCTGGCCCATACTGGGTCCCCAAAATCCGAGAGATCAGGCGCAAAAAAGTGACTCGAGTATAAGCCGAGGGGGGCATTTTCAGCACAAAAAAATGTGCTGAAAAACTCGGCTTATACTCTCGTATATATACGGTATATATATTTTAACTTTTTGCTATAATACATATCCCCAAAAAATATATAAAAAACACATTTATTCATCAGTTTAGGCCGATATATATTCTTCTAAATATTTTTGTTAAAAAAAATCGCAATAGGCGTATATCGATTGGTTTGCGCAAAAGTTATCGCATCTACAAACTATGGCATAGATTTAGGGACTTTTGATTATTTTTTATTGTTTTTACTAGTAATGGCGGCAAATTTGCGATTTTTAGCGGGACTGCGACATTGACAAGTCTGAACCCAAATGACACTTTTTGGGGACCAGTGACATTATTACATTGATCAGTGCTAAAAAAAATGCACTGATCAATGTAAAAATGACACTGGCAGGGAAGGGGTTAACACCAGGGGGCAATCAAGGGGCTAAATGTGTTCCCTAGGTGTGTTCTAACTGTAGGGGGGGGGGTGGACTGCCAGGGACATGGCAGAGATCACTGCTCCCGATCACTGAGAACAGTAGATCTCTGAGATGTCTCCGGTCAGAACGGGGATTCGCCTTGTTTACACTGGCAGATCCCTGTTCTGCCTCTGTACTAGGCAATCGCGGGTCCCCGGCGGACATCGAGTCCGCCTGAACTGCCATTCAAACGTTCCCTCTTATGGCGGGAGGCTCTTTCCCAACACACGGACATACTATGTGTTCAAGAAACACATAGTATTTTCCGTGAACAACTCGCCTCACTGCTCCCACAAGCTTTTCGTTCACATCTACCATTCCCAGGCCAATATAAAAGCAAGAGGGGTATCACATATGGAACAAGACCCCTCTGGCAGGTTCTAAAAACTTTCGGCTTCTTTCAACAACAGGCCCTTGACAATAGTTAATATATACGCACCAAATACCCACCAAAAATCTTTCTACAAAACTATCGTGCTCAAAATACATTACCCCAAAGACCATATCATATTGTGCGTCAATTTCAATTAAGTGATTGATCCTTCCTTGGACATTTTCAGCTCAAAGCGAAGGAGGTCCACTGCCCTTTCCTCCATTCTGCTGATGGAAGATCTTTATGACCCCTGGAGATGTCAAAATAGCACTGAGAGGGATTACTCCTCTTACTCTAACTCTCAAAAGACCTATTCAAGGATTGATCTGTTCCTAACCTCCAAAGTACTGCTACAGCATGTCTCCACCTCCTCCATTGGAGTGATTTTGTGGTCTGACCACGCTCCTGTATCCATCACCCTCTTCTCTACCTCCCCCAGTACACCACATAAATTGTGCTGATTGAATACCACCCTGCTCAGTGCTGAGGAGATTAGAGAACAGATCGGATCCACGATTAGTGACTACTTTAACCTTAATTCTGGCTCTGTTGCTAACTTTACCACTCTCTGGAATGCCTACAAATCTGTCATTCAGGGAGGTACTATTGAAGTTGGGGACACAGAAGAAGAAAAAATGTAATGAAAACTATTAATAGAGGGGGAAGTGCCAGGGAGGCTGATCCAGGGCTGGAGCATCCCAATAAGTACGCTCCATTAAATGACATTGGTGAAACCAGTCAGGGACCAGCACTGCTGGAGCTGAGGGACTCTCCTAGCTGCCAGGGGAAGAACTCCTCCAGTGAGAGTGAGGGGGAAGTGAAGGGAGAGGAAAGACAGATTCTGGTGGTAGGGGACTCAATTCTTAGAAGGACAGAGAGGGCAATCTGTAACTAATGACAAAGTCAGAGGCAGATGGAGTGTCCTAAAGAACGATTTTAGGGACTTGGGAGCTAAATTGAGAAAAAGGACCTCCAAGGTAGTATTCTCAGGAATACTACCGGTACATCGAGCCACACCAGAAAGGCAGAGGGAGATTAGGGAAGTAAACAAGTGGCTGAAGAGCTGGTGTAGTAAGGAGGGGTTTGGGTTCCTGGAGGACTGGGCCAACTTCTCAGTCGATAACCAGTACTATAGAAGGGACGGACTGCACCTAAATGAGGAGGGTGCAGATCAGCTGGGAATAAGGATGGCCAAAAAGTTAGAGGGGTTTTTAAACTAGGTGATGGGGGGGAGGGTCCAGAGATAGAGATAGTCAGCGTGGAACATATTCCAGAGGGTAGTATTAGGGACATTAGTGGTAGGGTAACCAAAGCACATAAACCCAAGGTAAGTATAGTAGCAAGTCCTAGTTGAAATCTCAGAACACCCGAGGATAGTATGTGACCGGTCAAAATATATTAATGCATTAAAGTGTTTGTTCACCAATGCCAGAAGTCTGCCAAGCAAAATAGGTGAGTTGGAAGCTCTGGGGCATCAGGAGAGCTGTGATGTAATCAGTATTGCTGAAACTTGGCTTCATTCCTCATATCACTGGGCTATTAATATTCCTGGCTATGTACTCTTTCGGAAAGATAGGGTAAAAAGTAATGGTGGAGGGGTCTGTCTATGTGAGAAGTGATCTCAAAGTGAGTGCGAAAGAGGACCTGGTGGATGGAGAGTGTGATGAGTCTGAAGCATTATGTGTGGAACTGCATACAGATGTGCGTAGTTCAAAGTTAATCATTGGAGTTTGTTATAGACCACCCAATGTTAATGTGGAGGTGGAGAGTCAGCTAAATAGCCCCGGAGCATGTGACTGTGACGTCATGGGAACATGTGACTGTGACGTCATGAGAAGCCTATATAAAATCGCTGCGGACCGAACAGCCAGCATTACAGCGGGAGGAAGCGATGAGTCAACATCGAGGAGGAGAAGAGGGAAGAAGACGCCGACGGCGACGGGAAGACCGGCCCCTCCACTAGCAAAAGAGCTGGAAGAAGATAGTGGAGAGGCCGACAGAAGTACAACGGAGAGCCGGACGAGACGACGGGGAAGACCGGGCCTCCGCTAGAAAAAGAGCTGGAAGAAGATAGCGGAGGCCCGGCAGAAGGAAGAAAGAACCAGAGAGCGTGGAGACGACACCTGAGACCCCCGGAGTCGGAAGAAGACCCCCGGAGCTGTGTAATAAATTACTTTAAAAAGCTGTGTGTGTTTTTTTATTGCCATTTTTTTCCCACCAGGTGAATGGGTAGGGGTACGATGTACCCCATACTCATTCACATAGGGTAGTGGGCCGGCATCTGGGGGCCCCCTTATTAAAGGGGGCTCCCGGATTCCGATCAGCCCCCGCCCGCAGACCCCGACAACCAACGGCCAGGGTTGTCGGGAAGAGGCCCTTGTCCCCATCAACATGGGGACAGGGTGCTTTGGGGTGGGGGGGCGCAGGTTGCCCCCCTGCCCCAGAGCACCAAACCCCCCATGTTGAGGGCATGAGGCCTGGTACGGTTCAGGAGGGAGGGGGTGCCGCTCTCTCGTGTCCCCTGCGGCCTGCCAGGTTGCATGCTCGGATAAGGGTCTGGTTTGGATTTTGAGGGGGACCCCCACGCCGATTTTTCGGCTTAGGGGATTCCCCTTCAAATCCATACCAGACCGAAGGGCCTGGTATGCTCCTGGAGGGGGAACCCATACCGTTTTTTTATTTAAAAATTGGCGTGGAGTTCCCGCTCAGGATTTATACCAAACACAGTGCCTGGTATTGGCGGGAATCCACATCGGATCCCGTTCAATACAGTGCCGCGTCTCCTTCTCGCTATTGCAGCAAGCGCGAAATGTGTCGCCACCCTGTCGCCGAGATGTCGGCACCCTGTCGCTGAGAATCTCTGTGATGGGATCGCGATGAATATACAATGTCGGCGGCACCTACTGTACTTTCTTCAGCTCTGTGTTTACAAAGGAGCATGGGGGAGATCATGTCCAAAATGGGGATGGTAGTGACACAACCCCAAATAATCCACAATGGCTCAAAAGTGATATGGTCCAGAAATATTTTGACAGAATAAAGGTAGATAAAGCACCTGGACCAGATGGCATACACCCACGGATCCTAAAAGAATTGAGCTCTGTAATTTCAAAGCCATTGTATGTAATTTTTAGGGACTCATTAATGACAGGAATGGTACCACTGGATTGGCGCAGGGCCAATGTGGTGCCTATATTTAAAAAGGGAACAAAGTCTTTACCAAGTAACTATAGACCTGTTAGTTTAACTTCTATAGTT
Organism: Rana muscosa; assembly: GCA_029206835.1. Classification (NCBI taxonomy): domain Eukaryota; kingdom Metazoa; phylum Chordata; class Amphibia; order Anura; family Ranidae; genus Rana; species Rana muscosa. The sequence continues at coordinate 455,036,415 of CM055118.1, forward strand.
GGGAAGATACTGGAGAGATTAATAAAAGACCACTTAGACGAGTTCTTGCTGGAAAAAATATTTTAAGCAACAGACAGCATGGATTCATGAAAGACAGAAGTTGTCAGACAAACCTGATTTCTTTTTATGAAGAGGTAAGTAAAACCTTGGACAGAGGGGTGGCGGTGGATGTGTTCCCATTTTAACATCTATTTTACATCATTAATTTTTTAACAATAAAGGTTTTGAAAATACTATACCTGGCTCCAGACGGACAGATCTGGGTCCTCATCCAAGATGGAAGGCTCCTCCTGATCCTGGGAAGGATGATCTTGGCTGGAGGGAAGGCTGGAGGGAAGGCTGAACAGTGATTCCCTCTGTGTAATGTGGTCATTCAGAAAGGCCAACCTGTCGTAGTACCACAAATGTGGGACATATACCTCCCCTGCTGCTGCTCCTGACCTCTGAGATGCCAGGACCCGATTGCGCGCAGTCCTATATGTGCCTCTCAAGGTCCCAATTTTGGTGTCAAGCTGCTCAACGGGTGCATTGGGCACCTTGGTGTGCACAAATGGAAGCAGGCTCTCCAGCGCTGCTTTCCTTACCCCTTTTTTTTTTGTGCTGGGGATTTTTTGTCTCCCACAGAGCGGGCAGTTCCCTTAAGCGATCAATGAATTCAGAAAGGAATTCTTTCTCAAGAAACACATTCATTGTTTCTGCAAGACAAAACACCAGACAAAAATACAAATGTCAATCACACTCTAAACTCAAGTAATCTTTATGCCCATATATGCCTCTACAATCTCTATGCAGTATAGGCCACTGATGTATCAAATATTAAATGATACCTTCGGTCTTAACGTTCGGCGCTCTTAACTCTTCCTCCGCACACAGAACGTAGGAACGTCACATGTGTGTTAGCTTTATATACACTACGCATGCGTGACACACGTCGCCCACCCATGACGTTCTTTCTCGATGTTTCCCCGCCCCTTCTCTTTCGGTGCGCAGGCGACATGGCAGAGTCACAGCAGGTGTCTGTGAATTCCGAGAATTCTAATGAGGAGTCAAGCCCAGAGCGGGAAACGTCACTGTGACAGGAGGGTCACTTTGGACACAGGGTGAGCCAGGAAATAATGGACATTAAGAAATATATCTTGGGCTACCTAAAATGGGTCTGTAATATTTATCCACCATATCCCCAAGGATATCTGTAAAGGACTATTTACTGTTTCTGAACTCAACAGATTAATTGAGAGATACTGAGGTGTTCAGCCTCAATCACCTGTCTGCCTATTGTAATGCTAATCCCAGCTTCTAAAAGACCTGTTCATTGTTTGTGGTGATTTACATTCTATTGTCCATTGTGGTTTGGGGGAATTAAGCCTATAATTATAGGTTGTGGAACTAGCAGCAGACGGGTTAATTGAAGAGATGTTGATGAATCACCTGCATACTTGTGTGTATTGGGTCTGTTATGTTGTGGGTGGAGCTGGACCATTGTTCATTTTAGGTTAATGCAGTATTGGATGGTAATAAAAGTTACAATGTTTTTCTCAATAAAGTCATTCCCTGTTTTGGAACTTGAAATACAGAGCGTTGTTTCGTATCTCTGGAAGGATTAATCCTATGGGAAGTGGTCGCCTGGCTGTGGAGGGTCGATAGTGGTTGTGTGTTCAGAGAGGGAATATTCTAAACGGCGTTCCCCCCTTTCGTATTTGGGGTGCCGTTACATTGGTTGGCAGTGGTGGGATTTTCCCTCCAGTTCCTTGGACACTCCAAGCCACCACAGTGAATGACCAGCTATGCAGCCTGCAGGAAAGCCACACTGAAGGACCTACTTGAGAGCCGTGGAGGGACCAGTGGGACAAAGAACAGGGCCACCTTGATCAGGGAGCTGGCCGAGATGGATCAGAGGGATGGTGAGGCAGGACCCAGGTCAGTTGAAGACTTGTTTCAGCAACGAGTTTGACAGCGGTTGGCATTGTACGGTGCTAGCCCATCAGAGACCACCATACAGGAAGCCATTAGAGAAATCGAGCGGCAGGATGAGTGGCAACATGAGCAGAGAATGGCGGAAATACGGCAATCGGAGACAACACCTAAAGAAGCAGCACCAACTGAAAGGAGAGGAGAGATACAGATACCAGCTGACATGGAAAAGGAATTCAGAAGGAGGTTGCGAGAGATGCAGATACAGCATAGAGGACCAGTATCAGAGGAGGTCCTGCTGGGATGGTCTGATTCAATCCGCTGCGAACTCTGGAAGAAAGTGCTAGCTCTCGAGCAGCAACACCAGGGAAAAGTTCTCCCCTCCATCCATGTAAGGTACTGGTCGCAGTATGAAGTACGAATGCTGTTATTGGGGGAACAACCGAAGCAGGAGTGGACAGCTGAGTTAAGCAGGCTGATCCGGGCAGAGATGCGGTTGGATGAGAGCTACAGAGCCCTCTGGTGGTATGTAGCCCAAGAGTGCCAGTGGTCAGCGGATGACAGCCCCACGGAAGGCTTTGACTATAATGGCCTGGGATTGTTGTATTTGAGGCTGTCCGAGGACCCTGACTTTGGGAGTGATCGGGAGTGGCGTTTGGAGGAAATAATGGAGCACAGAGAGCAAAGACTGAATGTCTCGGAAGGGCACTGGGCACAGGAAGATTTGGAGTTTCTGGCCGTTCAGGAATGGGAGCTGGAGATTGCCTACAAACAGCTGCTAGACTCTGCTCAGCAGCAGGGTGGGCCCCCTTTGCCTGGGACTATCAGGAAATACCAGTTGACAACTATGAAATCCTGGCTGAAGAATCGGCAGTGGAAAATCTGAAGATTGCCATCCCTAAAGCCGAAGTGGATGATATGGAGTTCCAGGGAGCTAGCCTGGCTGAAGAATCTGCAGTGGAAAATCTGAAGATTGCCATCCCTAAAGCCGAAGTGGATGATATGGAGTTCCAGGGAGCTAGCCTGGCTGAAGAATCGGCAGTGGAAAATCTGAAGATTGCCACCCCTAAAGCCGAAATGGATGATATGGAGTTCCAGGGAGCTAGCCTGGCTGAAGAATCGGCAGTGGAAAATCTGAAGATTGCCATCCCTAAAGCTGAAGTGGATGATATGGAGTTCCAGGGAGCTAGGGTAGTTGGCTCATCTTCCCAGCTACAGATTACAGAAGGTATGGACTTAAGGGACTGTTCAGAGGATGTTATGGATCCCCTGGGAAAGAGGAACCATCACCTTCTCATCTCGGGCCTCCAAAACTGCCACGGGTGTAGAGCAGGGGTCTGCAGTACTCCGTCCTGCTGCCCAAGTACTGGCAGCAAGACAGAGTACTGCAGACCCCTGCTCTACACCCGTGGCAGTTTTGGAGGCCCGAGATGAGAAGGTGATGGTTCCTCTTTCCCAGGGGATTTCAGAGATGCAGGGGGGAGAAGCAGCCCTTTTCCCTCCCCAACAGTTAGCCAGAGCAGATGGGGTGGAGTCCCCAGCAGAAGTGCTGGCAACAGGGCAGAGTGCTAGCAACCTCTGCCCAGCACCGGAAACAACTGTGGAGTTTCAGGGAGCTGGGGCAGTTGGCCCATCTCTCCAGCAACAAGCTGAGGTGGTAAAGCTTTTACCCCCAGCTGAATCACTGGCAGCAGGGCAGAATGCTACTGGCCGCTGCACACAACTGCCACTTGAGAGGATATCGGTGGATGGGACTACGGTCTCCACTCACAGAAACCCAGCGGAAGAGCTGGCAACAGAGCAGAGTGCCGCGGGCCTCTGCTCTCAACTAACAGAAGAGGGAGTTCCTGTGGTACTGGATGGGACTTCGGTCCTCACTGACACAACCCCAGAAAATGATGTGACACTGGGGCAGGAGGATGTCAGCCTTGCTTTGCAAGCACTGGGGGATTTTCACCTACCACAAGTGGATGGGACTTCGGTCTCCACTTGTGTACCTCGGGGATGCTGGACAGTCGGCCCGGATCCCCAGCGGCATGAAAGACTGAGCCCAGTCACCCTGTCTTCTCCCCAGCGGCGGGTATGTTCTCTGAGAGAGGCAGAGGTTGGCTGGGTAAGTGATGCTCTGTTTGGAGCAATTTATTTGGGGTACGGTGTGGATACCGGCATTGGAGGAATGGACCTATGGACTAACTTCGGAGTCAACCCATCTGGGGTCACCTCCTTTGTTAGTCTCCTGCCGAAAGGGGAGATGTGTGACAGCAGGGTCACTTTGGACACAGGGTGAGCCAGGAAATAATGGACATTAAGAAATATATCTTGGGCTACCTAAAATGGGTCTGTAATATTTATCCACCATATCCCCAAGGATATCTGTAAAGGACTATTTACTGTTTCTAAACTCAACAGGTTAATTGAGAGATACTGAGGTGTTCAGCCTCAATCACCTGTCTGCCTATTGTAATGCTAATCCCAGCTTCTAAAAGACCTGTTCATTGTTTGTGGTGATTTACATTCTATTGTCTATTGTGGTTTGGGGGAATTAAGCCTATAATTATAGGTTGTGGAACTAGCAGCAGACGGGTTAATTGAAGAGATGTTGATGAATCACCTGCATACTTGTGTGTATTGGGTCTGTTATGTTGTGGGTGGAGCTGGACCATTGTTCATTTTAGGTTAATGCAGTATTGGATGGTTATAAAAGTTACAATGTTTTTCTCAATAAAGTCATTCCCTGTTTTGGAACTTGAAATACAGAGCGTTTTCTCGTATCTCTGGAAGGATTAATCCTATGGGAAGTGGTCGCCTGGCTGTGGAGGGTCGATAGTGGTTGTGTGTTCAGAGAGGGAATATTCTAAATGGCGTTCCCCCTTTCGTATTTGGGGTGCCGTTACAGTCACGAACAAGGAGGCGCTACAAGGCATCTAATATGTCCTTTGAGGAGATGGTGGCCATATTGAACAATTCTGATTATGATGCAAAGCATGGGCCGCCCTAATCTTCGGAAGGACAAAATTATGAAGCAAGTAGTGAAAAGTCTGAAGAAGAATTTCAGGGTGAAAAGATCCAAGGAGCAGCTCAGAAAGAGGTGGTCTGACCTCAAACTGAGGGTGCCAGAGCAGTTATGGAGCATTAACAGAATGCTTAAAAAAAGTAAGTACTTCTCCTGTGTCCCTATTGTTGTATTTCACAACTTGCATGTTGCTCCCTGTTGTAGTTTTTTATTAATTAACATTCTTAAATGACATCTTCTCCAATTTAGTGGGCACAGTAATCGGTCGATCTAGACACATCGTTTGCACACTACATACGATGCTTTGTCAATATCCGTTCTTTTTAAAATTACAAAAAAAATGTTTGTTTAAAATCACTAAATGTTATGACATTGTTGTCTCTAGATGATATGTTTGAAACTAGAATGAAATGAAAACTTGAATCAATGTAAAGGAGAGGACACTCAGCAGTTGTTTACACATCTGCACTCACAGGAGCACTATAGTGTGGGCCACCAGAACAACCTTTTTAGGGTGTCCACCACAGGTGCTACAGTGGGTACTGGGGGGGCCCATGTGATAAAATTGACACAAAAAGGTCAGTATTCTAGCTTTGTTCAGTTCTCCAATTTGGTCTACATCTTGGAACTGTGCCAAAACAGACAAGTGTACCCCACCTGCAAGCATTGTTTCATATTCCTAGTTCTGACTTCATATATGTGTGTGTTAAGTGTACCATTTGTTTGATTCTCATAGGGGAGAGAAGACTGGGAGGACACCACTCCTCGGAGCCCAGGAACCCCACACCTTCTAAAGAACCCCAACCTCCCCAACAAGCCCAACCTGAGGATGTGGAGGAAGTTAAATTGAATAAAGGAGAGGTAGAGGAAGGAGAATTGGAGGAAGTAGAGGTGGATGAGGTGGTAGAACTTGTCACTACAACAGGTCAGTATCTGTCACCACAGCTTCAGGTAAAAGAGATGTAGGCCTGGAGATTGTTATTTTTTTCAATTTTTTTAGGGGATGAATATGTTGCTGAAATTCCACGATTCTCCAGGGATAGTGCAAAAAGACTCATCCAACAAGTAATGGATTGTAGTACTCAACTGGACTTCATGAAAAAAAGGATTAATGATATGGAGAATACATTTAAGGACATCATTGATGTGTTGGGGCGAATAGACTAAAACACCCCTTTTTTTTCTAGTTTTTGTTCACTTTTGTCGCAAAAACTAATTTAGAAGATGCACACAGTGGGTCAACATGTGCTATCTGCCATCACGGGATCTCCATGTATGTGTTTTGGGGTGCAACCTCTTCCTCACAACTCAAGTAGGTGAAAGGAAGAAGGGGTTGCCCCCCCCCAAAACATGTTGAATGATCCCCCATGATGGCGGGTAGCACATGTTGACAATAGGGATGAGGAAGGAAATAACCTATTTTACCCACCCTAAAATTGTGTGCATCTTCAGATTTTGTCTTGTTCAGGGGTGACAACACTCCATCTTTGATGAAGGGCAGATAGATATTTGTTTTTATAAAAAGGGTCTGAGATCTTGCCTATATACGTTAACATTGTTGTATTTTGAGGAATGTTGAGGAGAGTTTTTGTAATTTCATTAGCACCAAAAATTGCCATGTTATGTGAAAAGCCAAAAATGGGTTTCTAAAATGTAGAGACACAAAAAAAAAAAAAAAGCATATGTGTGATTGTGCACAGAGTAAAATAGAAGGAAAAAAAACGTGTGGCTGCTCTTTTTTTTAACCACTAGAACCTTTTTTTGGATTTAGTTTTGTTGTTAGCAGTGAAATGTTTGGTGTTTACTAAGGAAAATACACTTGGCACTACAAGTACACTTGGAAAAAGTAGCACACACCTCAAATATAAACAAAGCAAAACTACAAAACTACAAATTAAAATTTCTGATATTTTTTATTTAGTTTTCTTGGTAAAACTAGGAATGAATCTCTGGCATTGGAATGGCCCCCCTACCCATGAAATAATCCACATATTTCTGCCGTATTGCACGGGCACTTTGGGGGGGCAAGCCAGCACGGACATGTTCCAGGCCCGGCAGGGCATTGTCCGCAGCAAGTCTGGCCTCGGGCCCAACTGGGGCCATATAAGTAGGAGATTTCTTTCTTAAAAATTTGTGCAAAACACAACAACAAAAAACAATATAGTTCAATTTGTACTCTGCCAGGTTAATAGGAGTTAAAAATACATGGAACCGGCTGGCCATTATCCCGAAGGCATTCTCCACAACTCTTCGGGCTCTGGCCAGCCGGTAGTTGAAGACCCTCCCCTCCGGGGTGAGGGTCCTCTGGGGGAAAGGCCTCATGAGATGCCGACCCAGGCCAAAGGCTTCATCAGCCAAAAAGACAAAGGTGAGTCCTTCCACATTCCCTGCATCCGGTGGCAATGCAAGGTCATCACTCTGTAGACGAAGAGCAAACTCCGTCTGGGCGAAGGCTCCCTCATCTGACATCCGGCCATTCTTCCCCACATCCACATAGAGGAATTCATACTGTGCTGACACCACCGCCATCAGCACGATACTATGAAACCCCTTGTAGTTATAAAAAAAGGAGCCTGAACGGGGTGGTGGCACGATGCGGACGTGCTTCCCGTCAATGGCTCCTCCGTAGTTGGGGAAGTCCCACCACCTGGCAAACTCCAATGCCACAGTCTGCCATTCCTGGGGGAATCAAACAAGATAAAAAAAAAATATTACTTTTGCAAATAACATTGCAAGCAGATTATACAAAAACATTTGTGGCCAACATAAGTATAACATTTTGGTTAAGGATTCTTAAAAAAAGAAAAAAAAATACACAATTCTCACATTGCTCACCCCCCTCTGATGGCCCATTGATTTTCTTTGGGGTGGGGGACTAGATGAGTTTGGAACCCTCCACAAATCACATTCTGGAAAATGACTTAACCATTTGAAGGGGGGGGGGGGTGGGAGGACTACAGTGGATATGAAAAAATACATTGTTAACAGACTAGGCTAGATGTGTTTGGGCCAAGGAGAGCATGCTGGAGAGGTAAGTGAAGGTAAAAATACATGTAGGCCAAAAAATGACTTAAAAAAGTACAGCATGCATGGGGACAAAGTGGACATTCTCAGCATATTACAATCATGCTAATTAGGGAAGGATGAAAGAAATACAATACATTATCATACATGAAATACATAGAATGTGATGTTAAATGCAAAAACTTACCCTCATATAGTCATCCTGCAGGACTTGGATGATGGCAGAACAGGTCTCTGGGATTATGACGCCCAGAGCCTGGGGGGAGATGCCTGTGGTGAACTTCAGGTCCTGCAGACTTCTCCCTGTCACCAGGTAACGCAACGTGGCGATGAGCCTCTGCTCAGCACTGATGGCTTCCCGCATAATGGTGTCCTGCCTGGTAATATAGCGGGACACCAAAGCCAACAGATGCTGAAAAACGGGGTCAGATATCGGCAGAAAATTCCTGTAGTCCTCAGGATTATTCTCCACGATCTCCCGCAGCTGAGGCATGTGAGAGAATTGGTTCCGCTGGAGCAACCAATTCTTGGTCCATGAACTCCTCCTCACCCTGCGAACTGAAAGCACGAAGTCTGAAAAGCGCGAATCGTCTCTTCCCAAACTTTAACTAACACGCGGCAACACGAGATTAGCAAAAGCAGCCCAAGGGAGGACGCCATGAAAATTGAACTTCCCCTTTATACTGCCGTCGTACGTGTTGTACGTCACCGCGTTTTTAGACCGACGAGATTTTGGAATGACAGTGTGTATGCAAGGAAAGCTTCACAAGAATCACGTCAAACTTGACAAGAAAACCGTTGAGAAAACGTTTTTTTTTTGCGACGAGAAACTCGGCCGTGTGTACGTGGCTTAAGAGCTGTGAAAATGTGGAATAGATTCCCTGCAGAGGTGGTTCTGGCTAGCTCAGTAGCTTGCTTTAAAAAAGGCCTGGATTCTTTCCTAAATGTACATAATATAACTGGGTACTAACATTTATAGGTAAAGTTGATCCGGGGAATATCCGATTGCCTCTCTGGGGATCAGGAAGGAATTTTTTTCCCCTGCTGTAGCAAATTGGATCGTGCTCTGCTGGGGTTTTTCGCCTTCCTCTGGATCAATTGTGGGTATAGAATTGGGCATATGGGATTGTATGATATTATTATTATTTTTTTTTTATGGTTGAACTGGATGGACTTGTGTCTTTTTTCAACCTGATTAACTATTAAACACATTCCTGGACAGCATAAAATCCTTAGAAGCACGCCATAAGTTGGCCCCTTCAGATACTATCCTTACTGAACTACATAAATTTCGGTCCAAATTCAGCCCTTACAAAACGGTTTTGATTTTTATATGAAAAAACGTAGACTTACATGGTACTCCCAGGGTAACAAAGCGGGTAAAGTCCTAGTTCAATAATATAATCGCAGGACAGCACAGTCCAAAATCCAATATCTCCTAGACTCCCGAGGCCATAGACTTTCCAACCCAAAAGACATTTCTAACTGTTTCAGCACATTCTACTCCAAATTATATAACCTACACCTCTCCCCTACTGAACCTAAACCTAGTTAATCATCAATACATGATTTCCTTTCTCCTCTGCACCTCTGTTCTCTGACTCACATGCAATTAGAAGCTCTGGCGCAACCCTTCTCACACCAGGAACTCCTAGCTGCTATTAGGGCCCTTCTTTGCATAAAGCCCCAGGGCCGGACGGCTTCAGTAAAGAATACTACAAAATAGGGATGATCTTCGTGTTCGAGTCAAACCCATGTTCGACTCGAACATCGTCTGTTTGACTGTTCGCCGAATTGCAAAAATTAATAAGCCTTTCGCGCCAAATTCGAGTCGGGCGACACGGCCCATAATTCACTGCGGCATCGCAGTGCATTGCTGGCTGATGATTGACCAAGCATGCACTAGGCCCCGCATGCTTGGCCAATCACAGCGCCGTCTGAACAGAGAGACGTAATTGGCCAAAAACAGGGTGGCTTTGGTCAATTATGGCTTGGGGTTTAGTACATGCCCCACACTATATAAGGCCGCCGGCTTGGTGGCCTTGTGTAGTGTGTTGGAGTTGTTTAAAGAGAGAGATTACAGAGAGAGACAGTGTCATTTATATTGAGTTTGATAGAGCAGGCAGGCGAGTCAGTTAGCTGCAGTTACAGTGTGTAGAGGATATATATGCATCCTACGTGTTGTATATATATTTATACACTGTATTCAGTTTAGCTAGATCCGTTCCTGTTATTCTCTATACTGTGACAGGCAGGCAGGTGATTGTGATAGCTGCAGTCAGTGTTTCACTTAGTGTACTGTGTGCTTTGCATGGTGTTCACCTAAAGCTTACCTGAATACATTTAGTGACTAATAGTGGTGTTCTCATAAAAAAACCACAGGAAGAGAGCTGCAAGTATTTTCAGTTAGTGTACTGTGTCCTCTGCACAGTTTTCACCTAAAACTAACTGAAGACAATTGCTGCTTTTCCCATACTAATACCACAGCAGGCAGTTGATTCTGATAGCTGCATTATAATCAGTACAGATATATATATATATATATATATATATATATATATATATATGCATCCCACCTTTTTGCAGCTACATCTCACTGCAGGCCATTAGTATGTCTGGAAGGCAAACAAGGAGAGGCAGACAGTCACTAGGCAATAAAAGAGGGCAAGCAGGCTCTGTGTCTAGAGGCAACAGTGCTGGTCGTGGACACGGTGCATCCTTATCAGCACGTGGCCGTGGGACACGCTTGTCCTTCTTTTCGTCAGCTGGCCATGATGAGCCGCAACATGCCCAAGACTTGGTAGAGTGGATGACCAAGCCGTCCTCATCCTCCTCATCCTCTTTCACCCAGGCTCAGGGTACTTTGGCAAAGCAGCTGCCAAATTGGCCTCTTCCCTCTGCTCAATGGCATCAGTCACTCCTTCCCTAGCCCCACCATGTCGTCCTGAGTAGTCCCCCGAACTGTTTGACCACAGTGTTGAGTACATGCTCCAGGAGGATGCCCAGCGTTTTGAAGGCTCCGATGATGGAACCCACCTGGAGGAAGGCAGTAACGTGAGCCCAGAGAGAGGGGGTAGTAACGTGAGCCCAGAGAGAGGGGGTGCCCAACAAGGACAGCTATCTGGCAGTCATGTTCCCCCAGCTGCAGCATACTGCCAGATTTGCTCCATTGATGAGGAGGGAGGGGATGATGAGGTCACTGACTCCACGTGGGTGGCTGATAGGAGAGAGGAGGAGGAGGCACATCTCCAATGAGGCAGGATGCCCTCCAGGGGCCAGCTTAAGGGCAGCACACCGACTGCATCACACCGCAGAGCTCCGCATGTGCAGGGCGCTGCTGTCTCTGCGCGTTATTCCAAAAGTTCTGTGGTGTGGGCCTTTTTTCAGACGAGTGCAGCAGATCGCACCATTGCCATTTGCAACATATGTCTAAAGCGTGTCTCGCGTGGCCAAAACATCAGCCGTTTGGGCACCATGTGCTTGACCAGACATATGTCGACCTGCAGTTCGTTGGCAAGCCTACCTAAAAGACCCACACCAAAGAACAAAGCAAACCTCTCCTTGCTCTTCATCAACTGGGATCTCCAACCCCACTATACCTTCAGTCCTCTCTGAAACCTGCACTGAGAGGAATGAAGGTGTAGAATTAGGTGTGTCACAGCCAAGTACTTGCGGGCAATCTGCTATCGGTAAACCGACATCCGATTGTACCAGGTAAATTTCCCTGCCACAGCTGCTGCACCGCCGAAATAAGTTTGTTCCCAGCCATCCACATGCCCAGCGATTGAATGCTAGCTTGGCTAAATTGCTAGCACTTCAACTGCTGCCTTTTCAGTTGGTAGACTCTGCCCCCTTCCGTGAGTTTGTGGAATGTGCGGTTTCTCAGTGGCAGGTTCCCAAACGCCACTTTTTCTCACGGAAGGCGATTCCGGCTCTCTACCGGCATGTGGAAGGCAATGTCTTGGCCTCGCTGGACAGGGTGGTCAGCGGTAAGGTGCATATTACCGCTGACTCATGGTCCAGCAGGCATGGACAGGGACGTTACCTATCTTTCACGGCGCATTGGATGACTCTGCTGGCAGCTGGGATGGATGCAGGACAAGGTGCAGTAGTGTTGGAGGTTGTTCCGCCACCACGCCTCCAAAATGTTACTACTGGTGATTCTGACACATCTCTCTCCTCCACCCCCTCCTCTTCTTCTTCCTCCATGGCCTCTACCTGTGCTTTGTCCTTGGAACCAGCGGTGCTCCATAGGCGTTCAAGGGGCTATGCAAGTACGCAGGCAAAAAGATGCCATGCGGTGCTTGAGCTGGTGTGCTTGGGGGACAGGAGCCACACTGGGGCAGAGATTCTGTCAGCTCTGCAGGGGCAGGCTCAGAGGTGGTTGATGCCACGCCAGCTTAAGCCAGGAAAGGTGGTTTGCGACATTGGCACCAACCTCCTCTCCGCCCTCCGACAGGGACAACTGACCCATGTGCCCTGTTTGGCTCACATCCTTAACTTGGTGGTGCAGAGGTTCTTGGGCAGGTACCCGGGCTTACAGGAGGTCCTGAGCAGGCCAGGAAACTCTGTGGGCATTTCCGCCGGTCATATAATGCCAGTGCTCGGCTGTCTGAACGGCAAAAGAAATCCAACCTGCCCAAGAACCGCCTAATCTGTGACATGCCCACCACGTGGAACTCTACGTTGGCCATGCTACAGCAGCTGAACACGCAGCAGAGGGCCTTCAATGAGTATCTGTTGCAATATGGCACCAGGATAGGGTCAGGGGAGCTTGGATTTTTTTCCCCACGCCAGTGGGCCATGATGAGGGATGCATGCACTGTCCTGGCACCATTTGAGGAGGCCACGAGGATGGTGAGCAGTGACAGTGCATGCATCAGTGACACTGTCCCTCTTGTTCACCTGTTGGAGCACATGCTGCATGGAATAATTGACAGGGCACTTGAGGCAGAACAGAGGCAGGAAGAGGAGGACTTCCTTACCTCTCAAGGGCCCCTTTATCCAGACAGTGTTCCTGCTGGCCCGGCTATCACACAGGAAGAGGAGAAGGAGGAGGCGGAGGAGGATGATTGTGTCAGCATGGAGGTGGAGACTAGCACTCAGCATCAGCAGCAGTCTTCAAGGGATCAATTGCAGTCCCAACACACCCGTGGACTTGTACGTGGCTGGGAGGAGGTGACTGCGGATCATGTCGTCCTCAGTGAACCACAGGACTCTGCACCGAATGCCTCAGCAAACCTACCCTGCATGGCATCCCTGATCCTGCAAAGCCTGCGGAAGGATCCTCGTATTCGTGCGATCAAGGAGAGGGATCATTACTGGCTGGCAACCCTCCTTCATCCACGTTACAAGGGTAAGGTTGCGGACCTTATCTTGCCATCGCAGAGGGAGCAGAGGATGAAGCATCTTCGGGAGGCCTTGCAGAAAGGTCTGTGCAACGCGTTCCCAGAGACTGGGAGGTTACAAATTCCTGGTCCTGGACAACGTGTTGCTGAGGCTTCGGTCAGTCAAAGAAAGAGCGGTGGAGAAGGTGGCCGTCTGACCGATGCGTTCAGACAATTTTTTAGTACGCAGCCCCAAGGTATGATCGGTTCCAGCAACCATCGCCAGCGTCTGGATTACATGGTGCAGGAATACCTAAAACACAAGGAGAGAGGCGCCTCTGGGTGTAGCAGTTTTAAAGCAATTTATTAGGTAGTGAACAAAAGCCACTCACATTTTGTAGATAAAAACAGGCATGTAGAAATTCCTAATCAGGGGAAAGGAGGGATCATCAGATATGTCAGTCCACTACTATTCTGGCTGGGGCGCTGGGTGCTATGGATTCACTCGCACCGCTGACAGATGGATAAGGAAGGCTTGTTTGCGGTGAAGGAGGAGATCCAAAGCGAGGCTTGGAGCGCGATATTGTAGCCGGCGAGCAGTACTGACGTCACTGGAATGCGACGCGTTTCGTGAGGTACAGGCTGCGTGTGACGTGGCAGCCGCACTCCTTTGTCAAGCTGTAGGAGGAGGAGATCTGTCAGCGGTGTGAGTGAATCCATAGCACCCAGCGCCCCAGCCGGAATAGAAGTGGACTGACATATCTGATGATCCCTCCTTTCCCCTGATTGGGAATTTCTACATGCCTGTTTTTATCTACAAAATGTGAGTGGCTTTTGTTCACTACCTAATAAATTGCTTTAATACTGCTACACCCAGAGGCGCCTCTCTCCTTCTGTTTTTCCTGCAGAACTGGAACATGGTCTCTGTTCCTCTTTGATGGCAACCCTGGGAACGTAACTTTAACCCCTGAAATACTCTTCACCTCCAGTCCTTGGACTTTTCATGCTAAGAACTAACTTTTTACCTGAGTCTACTAGTTGTGCTAATCACTATGTACACTCAGTTACTGCTATATTGTTTTGATATTTGAGCCTCTGGTATTTTGCGCATCTTTACTTGTTTAGTTCGCAGGAATACCTAGGGGCAAGATCAGACTTGGACACCATTCCCACCGAAAATCCTCTGGGTTACTGGGTCTTACGGATGGATCACTGGCCAGAGCTTGCACAGTATGCAATTGAGCTACTGGCCTGTCCTTCATCCAGCGTTCTTTCACAACGCACATTTGGTGCTGCTGGAGGCTTTGTAACCGATCACAGGGTACGCCTGTCCACCGACTTGGTCGATCGACTGACCTTCATAAAAATGAATCAGTCTTGGATCACCACCAGCTACCAAGCACCTGATGCTGATGTAACCGAATAACTTTTTGGGAAATGTCAGATCCCTTCAAGACTGCTTATGCTGATGCTGAGTGACTATCCTGTTATGCTGAGTGACTATCCTCTTCCTCCTCAAGCTGATAGCTTGTAAGAACATTTTTGGTTCTGGGCACAGCCACTAGTGGCTAAGGCCCAATTTTTCAGCCCCTGTTTAACAGGGGCGTGTATTTACAATTTTTGATGCAATGCTTTGCAGCAGGCCTCATTGCTGCGCTCCAACTACAGTATCTGAGAGGGGTTGTAGTGTTGTGGCACCAGCACAAGTGCCTAAGGCCCAATTTTTCAGCCCCTGTTAAACAGGGGCATGTAAATACAATTTTTGATGCAATACTTTGCAGCAGGGCTCATTCCTGCACTCCAAGTACAGTATCTTTGAGGGGTTGCAGTGTTGTGGCACCAGTGCCTAAGGCCCAATTTTTTTGCCCCTGTTTAACAGGGGCGTTTTATTACAATTTTTGATGCAATACTTTGCAGCAGGGCTCATTGCTGCGCTCCAAGTACATTATCTGTGAGGGGTTGCAGTGTTGTGGTACCAGTGCCTAAGGCCCAATTTTTCTGCCCCTGTTCAACAGGGCATGTAATTACAATTCTTGATCTAATAATTCACAGCAGGGCCCATTCCTGCGCCCACCAAGAGTAACTAAGAGGACTTACAGGATTTCTGCAGAGTATATACGGCAGGCCCCTACTTTCAAACATCCAACTTACAAACGACTACTACTTGCAAACGGAAGGAGACAACAGGAAGTGAGAGGAAATCTACCCCTAGGAAGGGAAATTCTCTCCTGTAAGATTTAATATGGGAAAAAGGTGTCTCCTCTCCACTGATGCTTTATCACCAATCCTTGTTTCAATAAAAACCCCAAATTTTCAAAAGACATTTGTCATTGGGACGGAAAGTGAGGTGAAATGTTCTGAACAGGTGCACAGACAGCAAAACAAATGTTACAGGGGTGATAACCCTTCCCTATGTTTTCCAAAAAGCTTAAAAATAGATTTTTTGGCTGGAGCTACACTTTAAAAATGTACCTGTTCCAAAATTACAAACAGATTCTACTTAAAGGGGTTGCTCCGCTGGAAAAAAAAAATATTAAAAGCCAGCAGCTACAGCTACAGCAGCTGCTGGCTTTTAATATTTGGACACTTACCTGTCCTGGAGTCCAGCGACGTCCGCAGCAGAGGACGAGCGACCGCTCGTCGCTCTGCTGCTCCCTCCGCCATCCTCGCTGAGGGAACCAGGAAGTGAAGCCCTGCGGCTTCATGCCCGGTTCCCTACGGCGCATGCGCGAGTCGCGCTGCGCCGTTCTGATTGGTGCTCCTGTGTTCTGGGAGCCGAGTGTCTCCCAGAACACCAAGGGAAGTCTGCGGGAAGTGACGTAACTCCCGCAGATTCCCGGAGAGAGGACTCCCGGATGTGGGTGAAAATACCTGTCTTAGACAGGTATCTTCACCCCCCTCCCCCCTGAAAGGTGTCAATTGTGACACCGGAGGGGGGAGGGTTCCAAATAGCAAAAGTTGCTATTTAGGGTGGAGCTCCACTTTAAGAACAAACCTACAGTCCCACTCTTGTTTCCACCGCCTGTATACTGCTGTTCAGAGTATATAGGGCCTTTTTTTTATTTGGGTGCAGGGTTCCCCTTAATATCCATACAAGACCCAAAGGGGCTGGTAGTGGGCTGGGGGGGGGTACCCATGCCATTTTTCTCAATGATTTTCATCCATTTTGCCGGGACCAGACATTATATTAAAGCCGCAAGCAGTTTTAAATGACTTTTTTTCCTTTAGAAATGTAATTTTGTGCAGGGACAGTTCTAAACACGGGAAGCACGTGCCACTTCACAAACATACTTTAGACACCCCCCGGGTATGATATTTAAAGGAATATTTCACTTATTTCATTAAAATCACTGCTCTGGAAAAAACGTCAGTTTTTAAAACTTTTTTTTGCATTGATACATGTCCCCTGGGTCAGGACCCGGGTCCCCAAACCCTTTTTATGACAATAACTTGCATATTAGCCCTGATAATTAGTACTTTTGATTTCGAACGTTCGAGTCCATTGTATTTAATAGGGTTCTAAAGTTTGCGCAAACTTTCGGTCCGTTCGCCGGTTCTGGTGCGAACCGAACCGGGGGGTGTTTGGCTCATCCCTACTACAAAACATACACTGAGCAACTCGTACCCCATCTCTGTAACTCCCTCAACAGATTCTTAGCCACTGGCGATATACCATCGGAATCTCTTGAAGCTGTCATCACCACCATAAGCCTGGCAAGTCCCCTCTCTCCTTAATACAGACCTTAAACTGTACGCCAAATAATTAGCAACTGATATTGCTCAGCATATGCCCCACCTGGTACACCCAGACCAGGTGGGATTCATTCCTCATTGTCAGGCCTCAGACGGAACCCGACATTTTCTAGACCTCATTCATTGGGTAGAGCACTTCCAAACACCTTCTCTGCTCATTTCACTTGATGCAAAGAAGGCGTTTGATAGGGTGCACTGGGAGTACCTGGAGGCAGTACTGAAGAAATTTGGCATTGAGGGAAATTTTTTACAAGCCATACTGGGACTTTACTTCACCCCCAGTGCCAGGTTTGGACCACAGGCCTTCTCTCAGACTGAAGCCTCGTACACACGACCGAGTTTCTTGTCGTAAAAAACCTGTCGATTTTCTCGACGAGATTCTTGTCAAGCTTGACGAGCTTCTTGTCAAGCTTTCCTTGCATACACACTGTCAATTCCAAATCTTGTCATTGTTCTGCGCGGTCACGTACAGCATGTACGCTGGCAGTATAAAGGGGAAGTTCGATTCCAATGGCGCCACCCCTTGGGCTGCTTTTGCTGATCTCGTGTTATCGCGTGTTAGTAAAAATTTTTGTGAGAGACGATTTGCGCTTTTCAGCCTCGTACTTTTCAGTTCAGCATTACGAATGTGCTATCTCCATTATGAACGCTAGTTTTACCAGAAGGAAGGAGCGCTCCAGTCTCATACTTGATTCTGAGCATGCGTGAATTTTTAAGACTCGGAAAAGCATACACATTCCCGGCAGTTTTTCCAGAAACTCGGTCGTGTGTACGAGGCTTGATTCACCATCACCAATGGCACCCGTCAGGGTTGCCCACTCTTGCCCCTGATCTTTGCCCTGGTTATTGAGCCACTAGCCCAAGCAATTTGCGCCTCTCATTTCTGGAATATCAGTAGGAAATACTCCACACAAAATTGGCCTATATGCGGACGATATCATCATATCCCTTACAGACCCATTACGCTCGATGCCCCCTTTATGCCAAGTCCTGGAGAACTTTAGTGCGGTCTTCTTGTATAAGCTAAATCACTCAAAATCATCCATGATTGGAATCTCCCTGTCATCTTCACTCAAAACCAATATATCCAACATGTTCCACTTCTCCTGGGCACCCAACTCATCCATGACATACCTGGGTATTCAACTTTCCTCTCCACCCTCTATGCTTTTGCGCACAAATTTCACCTTTCTTCTTCAGAAACTTCAATCAAAAGAACTTCTATGTCATCCATTAAAGCTTCCTGGGCCGGACGCATAGCATTAGCCAAGATGTTCCTCCTACCACATGTCATATGCTTCTTCAGGACTTTGCCATTACCAATTCTATCGGCTGACATTAAAATTCAACAAAAAACACTTAACACCTTCATATGGGCAGCTTGTAAAACTCAACTAAAGTCCTCACTATTGAGTACCCCTACTGACTTTGCTGGTCTTGGAACACCCAACATCAAATTATATTACAAGGCAATCATTCTGGACCAAGCAAAACAGTGGTGGGCCCCACTCTCTGGACTTTCATACACCCCGTTCCTTTTTACCCTCTGTCAATCCCACAGTCGCAACCTGGAGAGCTATACGACAAACCTATCAAGGGATCCACATAAATGCCCTGTAGACCCTTCCACTCCTCTTTCTCCAACTACTATCACCAAACTTACCACTACAGCATTGGTCTACAGCAGGGATTAATAAGATTGGAGACCTATACCACAAACTACACCTTAAAGACTTCCGGCAACTCTCGGCCTCATACAAACTCCCTAGCAAGGACTTCTACATTTACCTTAGGATTCGTCATATTATTTCCTCAATATCCATTACTGATTGAACTGTATCACTGGAACTGTATGTGCAATAGGAGACATCTTTCATATTTGGTGGGACTGCCCTGTCATTGCTCCCTTCTGGGAAAAGGTATCTACACTGATTTCTGATATTACTCCTGTTTCACAGGTGTTGGCTCTCTTTGGTCTAGACCCTTCTATCTGGCCTACTACATTCCTTCCCATTGTAACTCACATCTTAATAGCAGCACGTGTAACCCTAGAACGGGCTTGGAAGGACCCACTTCCACCAATGCTATGCTCCCTCGCCTTTAATATCAACGATCACTGTTGCATGGAATTTCTATTCGCCAAATCAAACATGACTGGAGATAAATTCCACAAGTACTGGTCTCCATGGCTAGCACATCCCACAAGTATCCTCCCTTAGTGATTTGTAGTGATGTATCCCTTGACAGCCTCCACATGGGAGGACTCACACCTTTCTGGGTCTCAGACCAAACAGAGCCATAAGCAATATCTCCCCCTCTATTATACCTTTAGGTATCTACAATAACTTAATAAGTCTACTTCAGAACTTTCCTCTATCACTTTTACTCACTCTGCTTTGCTTGCCTCTTCCTCCCACCCCGGACTTGACATCTTTCTTATCCAAGGACTGATGTTGTAGTCCTCTCCCTGATTTAGAGTATGCACTTCATTGTATATAGATCTATGCTTCTTCAGATTCATAAGACATTGTTAGAACACTGTACGTTTGTAGACACCCATGTTTGGGGTAGATACCTCTACCTCAACTCTAACATTGTAACCTGTGTTTTTCTATCTCAATAAAAACTTTTGGAAAAAAATAAATACATTTTTTAACTTAAGTTCAAAAAATATTTTAAACATTTTTTTTAGCTTTCTAAAAGTTAGTGAAATTTGAGCAGCTTCCTTATTGCTGCAAGCCCTTCATTTGAAAATAGCCCAAAAAAATATGTTTTTGCCAATTCACACAGAACACATGTACTTGCAGTTTTCGCTGGATGAATAGCTATGCAATTTTTTTTTTCATAAATAGACCCCTTAATGTTTTCGTGTGCTGCACCTCTGGAGACATTTTATTGGTTTGATGCAGGCTAAATCATGTTGTTTGTCTTAGAACATTACCTCAATCAAGAAAATTTGTGGATATAGTCTCTTTGAAATTTTGTGGCCTAACAGTGATTCCTTGATTATAAGTTGCCTAATCCCTCTCTCTGAAATTACGGCCTATCAGAATAGCTTTAAGTGTATTTCCACTTTTGCAGGCAAATTTAAATAACACATACTTTATATTTCCCACAATAAATGGTTAAGGGTCCCCGCTCAGGCTATTAAAGTCTGATGAGTTGGATGCCGCTGGCCAGCGAGGGTGCAGTCTGAGGAGAGGTCTGTCCAGACCCAAAGCACACTGCAGAAATAGGAAGAAATAGCCCGTCCATCACACACCTCCCCCTGCCCAATTGGTTAGCAGGTAAAAGCAGCCTCATCTTGATTCATCCAGACCACATCCCCAACATATTTCGTCCCACCCCTGGGGCTTAACTATGATTAATTATGATGGGCGAAACATGTTGGGGATGTGGCCTGGATGAATCAAGCTGAGGCTGCTTTTACCTGATAACCACCGGGGCCAAGTAACTTGTGCTACCTTCTTTATATTTGTTGCATGTTCCAGATTAAGGACTCTTGCATTGTTATCTATGGAACCATACACACAGCTGCTTAAAGAGGAGTAATAGAGCAATGAATACAGAACCATAAAAGATAAATAGCAAATTTAACATTTAAGTGCAGCAATTTATGCGCGCATGCGTGTTTACGTGTCTTTACGTACTATGCATGTTTACTCATGTATATACCCGTATACTGCAATACTGGCAATGAAGAACAATTTTACGCTTGTACAATTGTATGTGCCTTTTGGTTCCTTTACCCACATTTAGGCAAGGTCTTTACAGAGTATTTTACTTGGGAACTTTTTGTCAACAAGATCCTAATTATAAACATCAATAAATTCTTACATTCGTGTGCAAATGGCATTACATAGCATAACTTACCAAAAAAAAAAAAGCTAGTTACTTTTTCAAGTGATTTTTACTTGCTTAAAAAATCCTTATATGCTCTCTCTGCTTTGGTATGTTTAGGAGGGGGCTGTGGAATAATGTTTAAAGTAATAATCCTTGCTGTACTGTGTTTGAGTTCTTTGTTGTCTGCTGTAAACTAGATTTAAACGCTGTATGTCCAAACAAAGGGTTAAGAGTTTAGAAACAGCCCCTTTGTTAGAATAGAACTCAAACACAGTACAGACAAGGATCATTGTAAATTAAATTAAATATTGCTCAATTTGTGTGGGGACAAGAAACTGTAAGACTGTCCAGAAATTCTTACAAATTAGCCATGACACCATCTCCTTAGAAACATCTAAATGGCAATAAATATAATTTTTATCTTTTTTTTTAATTTTTTTTTTATGCTTTGTAAATGGGAATACATAACAAACATATAGTGAGGTTTTCTTAAATTTGACCAGCAATATTGAATTACAAATGGACAAAATCTGCCTGCATCTTAGTGAAAAAAGAAGACCATACTGTCTAGAAAATCTGTAAAATGTTTATATTATCACTCTCAAAAAGACAATTGTTTTTTAAATTTCCAGGTGAAATCTGCCTGCGCTCTCCCTTTGAAATTGCAGCCAATCAAAAAGACTTAATCCAACAACCTGTCCAATTTTTCTTTCTTCAGTGTCAGAAAAAGACACACATTTTTAATCTCCAGGTGAATTCTGCCTGTTCTCTCCCTCTGAAATTGCAACCAAGCAAAAATTTATTTGTGTGGTCCAGCAAATCCAATGATTCTATCTTCAGTCTCAGAAAAAAGACACTCGTTTTGTATTTTCAGATGAAATCTGCTTGCTATCTCCCTTTAAAATAGAAAACGTTCAAAAAGAGATTCAAAGATGTGCTGCAAATCTGTCCAATATACAGCGTTCTGTAAAAAAAAGACACACAAGTTTATTTCCTGACTAAACCTGCCTGCTCTATCAAACTTCACAATTATGTGCCACTTTGTGTTGGTCTATCACATAAAATCACAATAAAATACATTTACGTTTTTGGTTGTAACATGACAAAATGTGAAACATTTCAAGGGGTATGAATACTTTTTAAAGGCACTGTAAATTGGCCCTATTTTCTGTAATATATGTAGTTCCTATATCATCAGTGCCACCTAGTGGTCATAAAACGGAAAATTTATTACCAAATACTTACCGTAATTTTCCTTTCCTGATAGACTCCATGGCAGACTACGTGTGGGTTAACCCCGCCTCCTCTCCACAGCTATAGGACCCCATACCCATAAATTTGAGCTCACCTCCAAAGACAGGTGTTCCGTAACTAGCCGACTCAAATTTCAACTTTCATATTTTTAATTCATGGGTGGGAACTCCGTCTGCCATGGAGTCTATCAGGAAAGGAAAATTACGGTAAGTATTTGGTAATAAATTTTCCGTTTTCCTGACAGACTCCATGGCAGACTACGTGTGGGAAATAACTAGCCAATCCACACGGGAGGGTATGCTGAACAAAAAATATTTTAATCTTTCCCGTCAACTGACAGGATTTTTCGACCAAAATTAACAGAGGAAAGGGAAGCAGGCTCAATACAATAATGAGACATAAATGTATGAATAGAAGACCACGAAGCTGCCTTGCATATCACTTCAGGAGCCACGTGTCGAGCTGCTGCCCATGAGGCTGCCATGCCCCTGGTGGAATGAGCCATCACCGCCTCTGGAGGAGCCAAGCCCTTTGCCCTGTAAGCCTGTTGAATAGATTGGACGATCCAGGCTGCTATTGTTCTGGAAGAAGCCCTCTTCCCTTTGTTGCTACCGGTGTGTAACAAGAACAGGTAGTTCGAGCTTCTAAAAGATGAAGTAACTCGCAAGTATTCTTTCAGAGTCTCACCTACATCCAAGGGATGAGCATCTGCTGAATCTGGAGAATCGAAAGTAGGAAGGACTATTTCTTGGTTTTCGTGAAAAACTGATGTGACCTTTGGTTTTGACCCAAGCATGGGAATAAGGACCACTCGGTCCGGGAAGAAAGTCAAAAAGGGTTCTTGACAACCCAGGAAGCTTATTTCTGAAACCCTTTTGGCTGAAGTAATGGCCACTAGAAAGGCCAGTTTGATTGATAAGTCCTTAACAGAAAGATCCTTGTTATTGAGTGCTGAAAGAGCATCAAGGACGAGTGGAAGATCCCATTTGGGGAATCTAGGTTTCCTCTGAGACCTGATTCTCGATGCCCCCCGAAAGAACTGTTGAACCAGGGGATGAGTTGCCCATGACGTTCCCGAAAAAGCTGATAAGGCTGATACTTGTACCCTGAGGGAACTAATCGATAAAGGCAGGTCTAAGCCTGATTGGAGAAAACTCAAGATGTCTTGAACACTAGGGTTTCTAGATGACTTTCCTGCAGTAGTCGTGAAGCTGACAAATCTGGCCCAGATTCTATTGTAAGTTTTATTTGTGTTGGACTTTCTGGAGCTCATAAGGGTAGAGATTACCCCTGAAGCACACCCAAGAGACTCTAGCCTCTCCCTATCAAAAACCAGACCATCAGTCTCAGCATTGCTGGACAGGGGTGCAGCGTCGTCCCCTGAGAAAGAAGGTCCGGCCTGAGAGGAAGAGGCAGCGGGTCCCTGAAGCTCATTAGATTCAGGAGAGGAAACCAAGGTCTGTTCGGCCAGTATGGTGCTATTGTTACCACCTCGACTTTCTCCAACTGAAGCCGCTGTAGGAATTTTAGCATGATCGGAAGAGGAGGGAAGGCATATGCCCTGTTGAAGTCCCATTGACTCGTTAATGCATCTATTCCGAAGGCTTGATTGTACCGAGCTCGGGTGTAGTATCTGTCGATCTTGTAATTGCAGGGGGATGCAAACAGATCCACCTCTGGATCGAAATCCAACGATAGGATCCACTTGAAGGTTTGTGGATGCAGAGACCATTCGTTGTTGTCTAGCATGCTGCGTGACAGGAAGTCTGCTTGAATGTTCTGCTCCCCTGGAATGAAGACTGCTGTTAAGTTGAGCAGATTCCTCTGAGCCCAGGTCATAATGGGCTCGACCTCTTGGAGAAGGGCAGAGCTCCGAGTGCCCCCTTGTCTCTTCACATATGCCACAGCGGTGGTATTGTCCATTTTGAGTAGGACCGACTTCCCTTTCAGAAGGTGGGAGAAGGCTTGAAGGGCGCACCATGCCGCGCGCAGTTCCAGAATGTTCGAACCTGGAGAGTGGAGACGGGCATCCCATTTGCCCTGAGCCAGTTCTGCCCCACAATGTGCCCCCCAGCCCGCATTGCTGGCATCGGATGTAACAGTCACCCAATGGATGGGGGCAAGGGAGTGGCAAGTTGACAAGTTCTTGGTTTGAAGCCACCAGAGGAGACTGTTGCTCATTGACTGTGTTATCCGGATCCGCTGATTGAGATCGTCTGTCTTCCATTGCTGGAGGAATCCGGATTGAAAAGGACGAAGCCTCCACATCGCCCACTTGACCATGGGGGATGTGGCCACCATCGTGCCGATTATCTTCAGGCACTGTGATGCCCTTAGGTGAGAGAAGTCTAGAGCTAAGGAGATTCTTTCCTGAATGATCGGTATTTTTTCTTCTGGAAGAGAGATGGTGTTCTCTATGGTGTCGAACTGGGCTCCTAGATAGACCAAGCGCTGGGTCGGATCCAGCTGACTCTTCTCCCGGTTTAGGAGCCATCCGAACTCCAACAGTGTAGAGATCACCTGATCTTTGTGGACTAGCAGCTGCTGCTTGTCTTGGGACAGTACTAGTAGATCGTCCAGATAATGATACAGGCGCACACCCTGTACTCTGAGAAGGGACACAACTGCTAACAGCACCTTGGAAAAGACTCTTGGAGAAGTCATTAGCCTGAATGGAAGACAAATAAATTGTAGGTGCTCTTGTTCGACCTAGAACCGCAGATATTTGTGAAAGTTTTCTGCCACCGGAACATGAAAGTACGCGTCTTTTAGATCTATTGAGATCAACCAATCGCCTGGTTGAACTATTTTTTGGATGGTTGAGAGTGACTCCATTTTGAACTTCTCGTGCTTTATGTACTTGTTCAGGAAAGTGAGATCTATGACTGGACGCCAAGAGCCGTTCTTCTTTTGTACTAGGAAGAGGGGGGAGTATACCCCCTGGAATTCCTCGTCCTTTGGGACGGGCACCACTGCTCCTTGATCTTTCAGGACATTCACATATGAGAGAAGAACTTGTTGTTTCTCCTCTGACCGAGGAAGTGAAGTTTGCATTGGTCTGCATGGAGGGATCTTGGTGAAGGACCATGTGTGACCTGTTGAGACCGTCTTGATGGTCCAATAGTCCGAGATCGAGGCCACCCAGACGTGCCGGAAGAGACGTAGGCGAGCCCCTACCCGACCCACCTGGGCGGGCCCAATCTCAAAAAGACTTGGTTGGTTCACGCCCACCGGGCGTCTGTTTCTTGCCGGACTTTTGAAAAGAAGATTGGCCTCTGTTCCAATTCCAGCTTCTCCTGAAATCCCGTCCGGGTTTATAGGAGCGTGCCTCTCTCGAGTGCTCTGTACTGCGTCTCTGTTGAGGTTTTTTCTGATTAAACTGGCGCCTGTCCTGGGGAAGAAAACCCAACCTTCCGCCTGTAGCTTTTGAAATGGCGTTGTCAAGTTTGTTCCCAAACAATGAAGTCCCTTCAAAGGGAATTTTGCACCATGCCTGCTTGGAAGCTGGATCAGCAAGCCAGGGGCGTAACCACAGTGCTCGTTTGGCCGTGACCGAGGACAACATCGATCTGGCCAGTAAACGGATGAGGTCAAATGAAGCTTCCCCCAAAAAGGCGACTGCCATCTTAAGTTCTTGCACTGCTGAACTTTGAGCCAGTTCTTCCGAGACACCTTTCAGAATGGAGTCTACATTTTCCACCCATGCCTCCATTGCTTTGGAGGTCACTGCAAGGGCTAAAGCTGGTTTACATGACGTTCCAGCCAGGCTATATATTCTTTTGAGGTCCTGGTCGATCTTCCGATCCAGACCATCTTTAAATGATACGGTGTCATCTAGCGGGAGGGTGACATGCTTCGCTAGGTGCATTACTGCTGCATCTACGAGGGGAGCATTCTCCAGATGCTTGACGTCCTCCGATTTAAAGGGATACAGTCTAGAGGTTTTGCTTAGCATGGAAACCTTCTTATCTCCCTTGCTCCATTCTTCCTCAAACACTCCTTTCAGCTCAGAGGGAAGTGGGAAATTGGAGCGTTCTTTCCCCAGTTGTTTAAACAGTTTTCTTTGTTTTTCTGGGGGGGCAGTGGTATCCTCCAACTTCAAAGTTTCCTTCACTGCCTTGATCAGCGGAGAGACTAAAGCGTAGTCGAATCCCACTGTAGAATCATCTCCCTCCATCTCGTCTTGCGAGGAATAATGGGAGGAATCATGGGGCTGGAATTGGCCGGCATCCTCCTGGGCCTCCTCAGCCAAGGAGCCAGACAAGGTGGTGGACTGGCTCCTTGTGTGGGGGGCAACTATTTCTTTCATAGATTGCTGTACCACACGTTTCACAAGAGACTCAAGGTTTTGATTTTCCGTCTCTTTCTCACAACCGCTCGGGCATAACATGGGTTGCATAGCGATTTGCCCTCCGGGATTCTGGTCTTGCATCCCCAACAGGCTCTGTGGTCAGAGCGATCATCGCGGTGGTGGTGGCGGTGACTAGAGGAGGAATGGGAACATCTCCTATGTCTAGAGGGGGTATGTGAACGTCCCCTATGATGATGGGTCCTAGACGTAGTGTCGCGTCTAGACCTGGATGATGAGTGATGATGCGGCCTGGCAAGGTCCCTTTCTTGTGATCGATGAACTGAAGTTGCCGGGCTGTAAGAGATAATACAGACAGAGGGAGGGGGGAAGGTGGGCAGGATGTAACCATTAGCAACGACCAGATAGGCACAAAAGATACCACCCCCTTACCCACTCCGCACATACCTTGTGCGGGAGGGCTGGCCACATGGCGGTGAAGGAGAGTCCATGATGAGGCAAGACAAACGCACAAACTCAGAGACCACCTAGGACAAGAGTAAGCAACACAAAAAAAAAAGAAACATTTTCATTTTTTGTTTTTGTTTTTTTAACTGTCTCTTTAAGAGACACTTGCATAACTACCTAAAGGATGTTGCTTACCTTGTCCCAGCGGAACCGAGCTCTGGGATGCTGCCGTCAAAGCCCACAGGTTATCCCACCTGTACAGGGCTCCACAGCGTTTAAATTCCCCGCTGTAGTGACGTCACGGCCGGTCCCGCTGCGCGCATGCGCCGAGGGGACCGGCTCACTGCGCCTGTGCGGCCTCTGACCCCGCCGCTGTACCGCGCATGCGCGAAAACCAAGCCTCGGTTTTGCCACGGCTCTGCACATGCGCAGGCGTACGGCGGATCGGGAGGCAGGAAGTAGAGTGGCGTCCTGGAACGCAGAAGCGTTCCACACACGGCGCAAAGACACTGAGGGGGAACAGACAACAGACAAAATACATACAAAAACGGTCTGCCATGTACATAATGAAGAAATCTTCAGACCTTGCCAGCCAATCCTTCGTCCATCCTGGTACACTGGGCCACATCCCTTCCACCATAGGGGTATTAACTGCCCGAAACCACTCGCCCGCTGATAGCTGGGCCCTGGGTGCACCGCACAACTTGTACCTAATCCGACGGACATCCTGGACTGCACCTGAATTGCATGATGAAGGGTCCATGTGAGGAGGATAGAAAAGGAACACCTGTCTGTGGAGGTGAGCTCAAATTTATGGGTATGGGGTCCTATAGCTGTGGAGAGGAGGCGGGGTTAACCCACACGTAGTCTGCCATGGAGTCTGTCAGGAAATATTTTTTTCCATAAATACCTCAATCAGGAAAAAAAAAAAATCACATTATTGCCACTAGGTGGCACTTAGTATATAGCAAGTCTAATATTAGAGAAAATATGCTGATTTTTGTTCTAAATGTGTGGATGTTTGGCATACCCGCACAATGACCATTTTGTGTCATTTGTGTATGTGTTAATGTTATTATTTATATTAAATTGTACAGCTGGGTATAAGAAGGAATTTCAAAGAAAGCATAGATTTATTGGTGTTTTTTGTGTGCTAAAGACAGAACAAAAGTGTTTCTTCTATTCCAGTCTACAGACTACAACTTTAAAAGCTTTCTCCAACATTATCTTGCATGTGTCAACTTTTAGGTTAACAGTTGACACTCCTAAAAACTGTTAAATGTTCACAAATAATAAAACAAATGCGGTCAGCGCTAAAGGGTAATGCTCACTACATTCCGGATACAGGGAAAAACAAAATATTATACAAAAAGAATGCGCAAAACCACAAAATATAAAATTCTAAATAAAAATGTTAACCTAATTGGAAATATGTGCAAAATGTGTTAAAATACTTCACAAAAACAAATCAATATAAAATGGTGATAATACTATCCACTCCCAAAAACTCCCAAATGTTCAGGGCTCCAACACTGAGCTAATATGAATCAAAAGATCAAAAAACAATGTTCTATGTGAGAAAGTCCCAGACCACCATAAAAGTGTGTGAAATCCCTTACTGGAAAAATATGATCTCAAAATAACAAGAGATCTGTAGCACAGGAAACACCCAGTATAGATCCCTCAAACTGATATATACAATATCTACAACATAAGGGACAAAGGAAACAGGGATGCAAGGAAGGGGACACAGCTGGATACAAGGGCATAGAACAAGGCATGGGGGTGCGGGACGGATCAGGACACTGGAAGGTCAAGGTTCAGGAAAGTTATCAGGCACGAGCTGGTAGCAAGGAGGCAAGCAGACAGGATCAGCAGCAAGGCAGGGACCAAAATTGTGACGCACCGGGGGAAGGGAGGAGAAGCCTTAAGTAGCCCCCAGGCAGCTGAACACAATTAGCCTGAATACAATAGCCTGCTGTGTCCTGGGAGACACCTGCTGGTGGACACTGGAACTGCAGCAAACAGCCCAGAGCAGGATAGTGCCACCAGCAGGTGAACTTAATCCTAACAGTGTTGGAGCCCTGAAGGATATATTGGCCACTTCAAGACCTACAGTGGTCCTCTTCTGGTTATCAAGGCTTTCTTTCTTTGTCCCCTGAAGATGTCCCTTGCATAGTGTTGTGGCATTTTAGGCTGCTGTTTACAGAGCACACAGCCTATAATTCCTGTGCTATCTAAGCACACATCAGATTTCATCTTCTTGAAGTAATGCTATCGTTAAGTTAAGTTTGCTAAAATCCACTCACCGTTCATTCCCATTCATTCAAGAAAGGCAGCACCACAAAAGCTTATCTTCTTATCAGGCCATTCCAGAAAAGACTGTTAAGCTGACGCCTACTCATAGGCTTTTATTAAACTCAAAAGATCTCAAGACAGGAGGTGATTGGCTGCAGCAACCAATCCCCTCCCCATGGGCGGGAACCTCATAGGATGTTCCCTCCTCACATGAAAATGACAACACTTGGACATTCCTTCCAACAGGAGATGTCATACATGAATACAATAAACGTATGATGGCTAAAGTTACAGTTGATAGGAATTCTTATTCTGCGCCATTCCATAGAATAACGCATAATAAGATTATACTATTATTGAATGGGGGAGGGAGGCTATCTGCAGACGCACGCTATGAATTCCAACCAATGTTGATCAGACATAGCAGAGACAAGAGCGCCCATCCGCCTATAACCAATGATGTCATTGCAGAGCGAGCATATCCCCTCCTTAACGATCGTCCATGCTAATGCACAGAGGGCCCCCGTTGGCGGACATATCCGCACCCTGCAAACATCACACTCCAACCTCAAAACGTTTTCCCCTATCAGACGGGATTCAACCAGCCTCAGACTACCCCAATCAGCTCTTTTAGAGCGGGTTGCGGAAGTACTAACACTGGGTGACACTATGACAATACATATTAAATACATCTCCATAAAAATCTCCACAACAGTCCTCCCTTTTTTTTGTCATATGCACCCTATGTGTCCCTCGATGAGAGTTGATCTGCTTCTTACACCTGGAAATGAATCAGTTCTTAGTCCATAAAAAGGAAAACACGGCTTGACATGTAGACTCTACTCTTCAGGGGCATGACTTATAAAGGAGGACACGACATGGTGAGCTGTAGTAATCGCCGATCCGTCTGTGATTCTCTGTCTTGTATGTGGGTCCGGCTTCGGGGCGTCTCATCAAGGAAACTCTGGTCACGCGTCAAATCAGGCAACAGGAGCACCTCGTCACGACATAGAAAGAATAGAAATAAAAACGACATGAGTATATATATTCCCACTTCCTTTAACCACGATCCGCTGTAAAATAGAAAATTAGATCCCCAAAGATTCCCAGACCCTTAAAAAGGACTCCCAACCTTCACTTAGCTACAGCTCTGGCTTCAACAATTACATGAAGAACCCTATCCTTAACGGATGGGAATTGTTCAATTGTATCCCAAGCCTGAGCCGCCCCCACCTTGTACTGCAGGACCCCATGCCCAGACCTGGTCGGGATTGGTGAACAAATCCCTTCTAGCTGTCCCTGCCATTCTTAATTTCCTGCGCCATCAGATCCTCGCGATCGGCCGCGACCTAAAATGTTGGGACAGCTTCACCATCGCGCATGAACCTCTTGCTTTGGGGGAATTACCTTTATAAGCTGCAGATCCACATAAACACCAAACTAAAGTTCAAACACACTTGTGGGCTGCCTAGATACCCAAACCGACAAGAGACAGAGCCATTAAAACTAAAACCAATTTTACCCTCTAAAAATACATCGTTAGGTTCCATTGACAAGTGTCTGTTTGGAGTCTTCACTAGTTTGTCAAAAACTCCTCATACCCATAATAACATCATAAATGTCATGTACCGCTGTCATCGCTGGGGACTAAAACTCGGTGAAGACTCAGAACAGACCATCGGTCCTGTTCGCTTTCTGAGCTAGTCAGGACATACACTTTAAATAATAACTTGGGATGCTTTTCACCGTTACCCTCGCTAAAATTTACTAAACAACAAAAATATAAATAAACAAAGATACTCCTCATTCTTTGGTGTGGTTGAGCCGCTTCTTGCAGTGGCTGGCGTGGTCTCATCCCTCAAGCTTCTTTACAACGACCCAGTCACCTGGTTGGAAAGAATGTAAACTGATTATTGAGTCGGGTCCAGGAGGGACTCGTGAAAACCTTTTGGTGGACATTTTGAAGTTCATGTCACAACGATCGCACCCACCCCATCAGCCGAGAATATAAGTGACAGCTAATGAGGAGAGTACGACCCTGATTTTGATTGACCTCCAAACAACCCTCATATGACAATAACCCAGACATCGGGACTGTGGTCACTGCATAACCTGTGCGTGGCTTACAATACCTGAAACCATTGACAAGGTTCTTAGCCTCTGGGATGGGAACCTACTTCACCAGACTGCTGCTTGCCGATTCAAATTCTATTAAAGAAAGACAGTCTTGGCACAAACTTGGTTAGAATTACAGAGGTTATTATTAGTTTGACAAAAATAAAAACTGTCACTCTTACATTTATCATTCTCCCCCCTTTTCTTCCTCATTACAGACTGAAGGAAGAAATGTGTGGTGCAGGAAAAAAAGAAACAATGAAATAGCCTATGATACTTTTACCGCCTTAGACCCATATTTATCCATATGTAAAGCTGTCTACATACACCTGTTCTCTGTGTACAAACTCCTTGGACCTGAAAAATACTTATAAGCAAAATCATTACTCTATCCTTCATATTTAACCTGCAAAGAATGGTAAAACAATAATGACATTCCTGTACATTGGTAAATTGTCAATGACATTCTTTCTAAACTGATTCAAACAAAACCCTCTGTAACCCTTACTTTTCCCGTTCCTACAAACATACAACAGCCGCGACGCATTGAAGGATTGCCGCGGTAAGTTCGAACATATTCACGTTACTACATACAAACATTCCGATACAAACGTGGGGGAAATACTTCCCAGTTTCCAAAACCACAAATGAAAAAAACAAAAAACAGCCAGAATTCTACCTTCACTCTTTCAGCAACAGGAAAAAATACAATGGGACAACCATGAGAGCAGCTCGAGAACCTTCCATGTACCAGCCATACAAGGTTCAAAACAAACGGGCATGAGCCACCATTCCTCATCATTACAGATTTCTGAAGCCGCAGCTCAACTACATCCATTCCAGAGGGATACCCAAAATAGTATCCTTGGACCACCTATGTTAATCTTTTTGGGGTTCAAAGGCCTTTGCCCCAAAACTAGGCTTCGTGCACTGTGTGACCGTCTGACTATGGGAAGCCTCCATTCCTTCCCTTTGCACAGACCTCCTTGTGTCCATGGCGATTCGAATCGGCTTATCATCTTAAACCTGCATCCAGGTTAAACCGTTGCACCCATTTTCGGAGATCACCGCCCGGTGTCTTCTTATACGGTGAATTGCAGAACTACAACCACTATATGGTCAAGTCCTCCAACTAGAAACCCTAACCGAGGCGTCAACACTATGGCTTATTGTCCCAACACTTTTGGAACTACTGCAACAACCACAGATCAACCCCCGAATTAGGCCTCTACCCCTCACAGTGTATGCATACACAAGCGTTTTCCGCTATACACCCATACACTGCGTTGTCAGACTAAACCACACAGAACAATTACGCCAGTTTACCACCTGCAGAACAATGTGGCTTCTCTCTGTATCTAGATGATAGAATAATGGTGATACCCCCTGTTTTTCTCTCTACCCAAAACTGTATTTACAGTACAAAACTTCACAAAACTGGAACAAAATATAAAACACTTTTAAACGCCAAAATGCTTTCCATTTTCCTTCCAAACACAAATCTCATTTCTCACCTTTAAAAAAACCCCAAGCTCCTCCCACTAACTTTCTGCTGATATATAAATGCTGAAAAGAAACTTCCGGTTATGCTCAGCTCTTAAAAAACCAAACTGGTTTATTTACATATCAATTGTTCAGGAAGAGGGAGGGGGAGGGGGGAGCCCAGCCACATTGCTGTGTCTATCAAGACTCCAAAAAAAATCCATGGCTACACATTATATATTTCAACAATTTAAAACCTTGTCAAGAAAATGGTGGAATAAAACCCCCCTTTGCAAATGGGAGGGTCCTGACCCAAACATCCCCTGCAAGCAAAACCACAAGTTGACTCAAATACAAAACTCCTGCAAAAAGATGGCTCTAGGGGTTTTGACCAAAACCCCCACTCCTCCTCTACAGGCTATACAATACAAGCTTCAAAACATATGAATTGCCTTCTGGGAAGGAAATATTTAAACATAAAAACACATCATTGTACAAAAACTCTGTTAGTCTTACAATCCATCAAAATTCAGTGTAAAGTGAAGTTTTTCATATACTGCAAAGCCAGCCGACCCTGCAATAGCTTACATCTACTTAAATGAAAACAGAGAAATCCCCCCTCCTAACACCATCTGCATGGAGTTTGCATGTCCTCCCTGTGTCTGCGTTGGCCTCCTCCCACACTCCAACTGCTGGTAGGTCAGCCAGATCCTATCCATAAATAGGCCCCAGCATGTGCGTGTGTCCGCAAGCACGTCGTGGCCCCTCAGGGTAAGACCGCGCTATTTTAAGATACCTCTCAACTCACCTCAAAAGGTGATGCTTAGAAAAGCAATATAAACCAGAGACAAAACCATCCTCAGTATGTCACTCTGGCGTCCCAGCACTCTCCCCAGCAGTGCACAGGTCAAACTGCAAACGCATAAAACATAAGAAAACTGCGCCAATCAACAAATGCCAATACAGCATATTCAGGGGCTGTGTTTGCTAAACTGGAACTTCCTATCTCAAACTGTAGACGTCTCTCAAAATGGCCGACAAGCCAGGACTACAAAATGGTGGATGACCCACCACAGCACCTCATGGACAACAAAAATTGCGCCATTGACGCATGCAATTTTTTCCCGCCAAAACCAGCATCTCTTTAAAAGAAAATCAAAAATGTTTCTCTCCACAAAGACTGACTACACCATTGAAACTTTTCTAAATTATCATCAAAATCCACTGAAAAAGGTGTCAGCTACACTCTACAAGGACCACATGTACACTTACAAACTTGGCCTCCCTTTGGCCAACTAAACAGCACATTCAATAAATGTGAGTTACATGACAATATTAAAAACATATTCATTTCTCTAAGTTCATATACTCTGAGATATTCACCACTTTTCTCTACCTAAAGTTCACACACAGTGGCCTCAGCCTGGCCACTTGGCAGGAACTTTCAACTCAAAAACCAAACACTTAATATTTTTACACTTATGGGGACATGTGTCTTTGTCCCCTATAAAGGCAAAAATCACAATCTATTCATTTCTATTTTTCATAGAAATCACAAACACTACACACATACAGTATATTGTTGCTTGTACATCTGCTTAGAGTGTCTTTCCCTCAGGGCGTTTCCCTTCCAGCACCATTGTCCTTCCCTTAGGGCATAGCCCAGCAACACAAAGCCCTTCCCCCATTCAAGCACATGGCAGCCAAGCAATCTACTTTACAAACTGTTCAGTGCACTAAATACCACATCTATACCTTCATTTCATACACAATATACAGTCTATATTTCTCGCTTAGTTACACTCTTACAGCCCACAGTTTCCATCAGATCATCTCTCAGGGCCCTCCCACTACAAAACTCCTGCATGCTATTTACAGAAAGTCACCAACTTTTACCATTGTACCTGAGATGCTGGCAGCCCCTCCCCCGCTAAACCTCATGGCTCACAAAGACCAGGACAATGCAGCAGCCATGGCTGGCATCAGACTTCTCAATACATCGCACAAACAATCACACACACAGGCATACACAAACAAATTCACAGGCATCCGATCGGATTCACAGACATACACACACGCTGCAAACTTGAAACATTATTTCAAAAAGACAATTTTTTTTTTTTTTTTGTTCGTTTCAAAGTACAGTCTCTTTACACATCACATCGCAGGTCCACTCTCCCCCCTCTGCTGATCTGATGCTCAAAGAGGCCGCAATTGGTCCCAACCATGAGTCGCCATTACTGTTGTGGAATTTTAGGCTGCTGTTTACAGAGCACACAGCCTATAATTCCTGTGCTATCTAAGCACACATCAGATTTCATCTTCTTGAAGTAATGCTATCATTAAGTTAAGTTTGCTAAAATCCACTCACCGTTCATTTCCATTCATTCAAGAAAGGCAGCACCACAAAAGCTTATCTTCTTATCAGGCCATTCCAGAAAAGACTGTTAAGCCGACGCCTACTCATAGGCTTTTATTAAACTCAAAAGATCTCAAGACAGGAGGTGATTGGCTGCAGCAACCAATCCCCTCCCCATGGGCGGGAACCTCATAGGATGTTCCCTCCTCACATGAAAATGACAACACTTGGACATTCCTTCCAACAGGAGATGTCATACATGAATACAATAAACGTATGATGGCTAAAGTTACAGTTGATAGGAATTCTTATTCTGCGCCATTCCATAGAATAACGCATAATAAGATTATACTATTATTGAATGGGGGAGGGAGGCTATCTGCAGACGCACGCTACGAATTCCAACGAATGTTGATCAGACATAGCAGAGACAAGAGCGCCCATCCGCCTATAACCAATGATGTCATTGCAGAGCGAGCATATCCCCTCCTTAACGATCGTCCATGCTAATGCACAGAGGGCCCCCGTTGGCGGACATATCCGCACCCTGCAAACATCACACTCCAACCTCAAAACGTTTTCCCCTATCAGACGGGATTCAACCAGCCTCAGACTACCCCAATCAGCTCTTTTAGAGCGGGTTGCGGAAGTACTAACACTGGGTGACACTATGACAATACATATTAAATACATCTCCATAAAAATCTCCACAACAATAGAGGTAACACGTAGGCTGGGGCTAGCAGCCTCTAATGTCATTACATTAGCCGGGGTACCGCGGTTTAATCTTTGTCTGAGTCAATTTTACCCTAAGATACTTGTGAGTATCATTGCTTAAAATAAACTAGTGTTTTTTTAGCAGTATTATGCTATGGTCCTTTGTATTCGTTTCTGAGCACCATTATGGAGAATTACAATTCCTGGATAGCCAGAAGAGGACCACTGTAGATGTTGAAGTGGCCAATATATCATTGAGGGATCCAGTGCTATAGATCTCTTATCATTTGGAGATCATTTTTATCCGGTAAGGGATTTCACGCACTTGGAATTATGGCGGTCTGGGACTCTCTGACATGGAACATTAGATTTTGATCTTCATTTAAGATTCATATTGGCTCCGTGTTGGAGCTTTGAACATTGGCTTTGGCAGTGGATGTGTATTATCACCATTTTATGTTGATTTATTGTGCATTTCATTTATTGTGAAGCATTTTAACACTTGTTGGTGTTTTTCACGTATTTACAGTATCTCACTGTAGCAGGGCTTTGAAAATTAGGGGGATGTTTGAGTGGTAGTTGTGCTCAAACACATTATTTGATAGGGTTCAGTAAAACCCAATTTTAGCTGCAGGTGGGATACTGGTGTGTAGTTCCCCGTGGCCTGTTGGTGGCGCTGCCATCTGAGGCCAGGGTTGAACCGCTGGTACAGAGCTGTGCCTTGGATGTCCCCTGTCGGCGGTGGTATGGTGGGCGTGTTGGCCCGCTGTGCATCCCGGGAGGGGATATAAAAGGGGCAGACCCTGTCTGTTGGGGGTGAGTTCCCAGGGGTCCGACCCCGGAAGCGTGTGGTTCTGTTCGTGGCCACCCCAGGCACCTTTAGCTCTGGGGTGGAGTTCCTGGTTCATTACACTGGTGGATCAGTCCCAGGCACCTTTAGTCCTGGGGCTGCAACTGGAGGTCTTGGACTCAGCACCTTTGGCTGGGGCCCACAGAGGATCGAGGAATCTCAGGGTGCTGCCTTGTGAGGAGACCCGTATCTTAGATGAGGAGGCCGGGGGAGGACCGTTCCGAGGGACTGGTGAGGAACTCACAGTGAAGGAAGGGGCCCAGTAACTCTCTGGATGGATGTCATCTCCCTGAAAGAGGCTTAACGTTGCAACAAAGTTCACCAGGTCTGTGGCAGAGACCCAAGTTCACCAGGTCTGTGGCAGAGACCCAAGTTCACCAGGTCTGTGGCAGAGACCCAAGTTCACCATGTCTGTGGCAGAGACCGCGTGTGTATCTAGTTCGAGCATCATTCCGGCTGCTAGGGCCCACTCCATTGGGAGACTATCCGGATGGGCTGAGTCTATCTGAAGATATGGGTAGTGAATACGAATTTGTTTGTGCCTGGACCTATTCCCACACCTTTTGCTGTCCTGTTCTTCTTCCAACCTTCTCCTGTCCAGTTATCGTGCATAACAGAGAAAATAAACTCTACGTTGGAGTTGCAATCGGTGTGGACCTTAAAGTTATTGGGGAATAGAGACTTGTCTTTGTTACAGTGAAGACGGGAGCCATTCTCTGGGGAACCTGATCACAGAGACCCAGGTACATTACACCGCTCAACCTCTTTATACAGGAGGGTACGGTCATGTAGCACGGTGGGCCCTTTTTTCTGCTAAGGAGCCAAAAGCAGGAAAGGGGGTTGTGTCGCTACACGTGGGGGCTCGAGTCCGGGATTTCAGTGATCGGAAAGAAGAAGAAACCCCCAGAAGTTGGACTTTATTCCCCTTGTGAGGCTCCGTGGAGGTCCGCCATCTTTGGAAGAATTCTGGCTGCGCCACGAGGAGAGCACAAGCTGCATAGTTCGTGGGCGTGTCAAGGAAACTAAAAGCCCGCGAACACTGCAGGAAAATGGGAGGGGCCTCGCCATGTGGTGAGTCGTGTATGGTGGCTTTGGCGCCAAATGGACAGTGCGTGATGGATCGGCGAGTGAGCAACATGGCGACTAATGCCCCATGGATTCCAAGTTCTTCTACCATTAACGTTGCCTCTTTCGCTGCTCCCTTGATGGATACAGGGATTCTGCTGAGGCCTCGGGGGCGCTTCGCTCTCTACATCTGCAGGGATGCGGAGGCCCTTGGAGTGGTTTGTCCTGGATGCCAGGGACTGGTGGTGCACCTTCGGCCCTTTGGAAGATGTGAAAAGTGCAAGGAATTTATCTTCGAGGTAGAGCAACCTACAGAAAAACCTCTGGCCTACCATTTGAATTGCCTCACAGGAACCACTACTCTTGAGGATTAAACCAGTGCTTCTGAAGCCACCCCCACGCGCACTGTCATGACTTCGGAAGAAAGTGGTTGCGAATGTTCCGGTGGAAGAGGAACCAGAGATGGAGAAACCGGAGGATGTTGCTTCGGTTGTTACAGAGTCCTTGCTCCCGCCGCCCAAGCGGAAGGTCGGCTATGTGAAAGCCTCCTGTGGTCGTGGTCTAGCTACACCCCAACGCTTACCTGAGTCGGATTGCCTAATCGGAGGGACCTCCGGACGATCCGTGACAGCTACAGGTCGAGGTAAGCTGGGGAAAGGGACAAAGTTAAGTGTCCGAAGTATCGGGGATGCTTGGGTTCCTGATCCCAGGGAACTTGAACTAGTAAGAGATAGTAATTCCTCTACTACTAGGAATTACTTGCCGGCAGAGGAATGTGACACCTCTGATCTAGAGTCGTCCTCTGAGATGGGAGAAGACGCCGAAATAGACAAGCTGTTCGTCAGGAAAGGCTGGGATAAGATACCCCTATCCTCCGCAAGAAGTAGGAAAAATGTACCCAAAGTTCCTGGGGCTGTTGTTCCCCGGCAGAGGCCCCTGTGTTAGAGGAGGTATCTGACCCCAGGCCTGCATCACCCAAACCTAAGTTGACTGCGCCTGCCACCGTGGCTGAGTATGCGCCATTGCGGGCTACTATGTTGGGTCTCAAGGCAGTGAAAGTGCCTAGGCATCCAGATGCCATTGTCTTACCGGGTGCGGGAGACCGTGCCACTATTCCTCCGCTCTCCAGGATGCAGCGGCTATTCAACCATAGGGTGGCTGCTGAATACTGATGGGAGTACCCGTATCTTTCAAAAGACTTGCTTTTCGAGGTGGAGGACTACAGAGAGAGATGGTACGCTGACTTTCTGTGGGACTATTTAAAAGTGCCTAAAGCCCGTAGGTATCTCTCCTGTTCTGCAGCTGTTGCAGAGAGGTACACAGGGTGCAAGATGGATTGGGTACTTGGTAGGCACATACATGCGGATCGGGTGGTTGTGTGTCGGAAGGAGGATGCAGTTTATTCCATTGAAACTTTTGATAAGAAGTGGAAGCTCCTTGTTTTACCCGATCCAAAATTCTACCTCTGAAAGACTGGGCTCTGATGTGTTTTATTGTTTCCGGAGTGTACTCTCCTGGAGTCCAGGGACTTTGCCCTTGTAAATTGGGGTTGTCTACTCAGCTGGAGAGCCAGGGGAGCTGTTGCTGTTGCTCTCCGCTCACAGCGTTACAAAGACAGAGACTTTGGGGAGTAGGTGTAGTTAGGGCCACAGAAGAAGAAATGGAAGAGATCATTTTCAAATTTTGAGAGCATGTTATGACGGTGACACTTCCACTAGGTGGCGGTGTTGCGAAGGGTTTCTGTGCGCTCAAATGGAAAACATGTATATAATTGATGTATATTACTAGTTTCTATTTGCACTAGGACTAGTGTAATGAGTACATTAGTAGAAGGAAAATATTTTCCCCTAGGGGAGAGTAGTTCCCTTCTTTTGTATAATAATGTAGGATATGATTATGCTAGTTTGTATGTGTTTTCTCCCTTTGCAGGTGAACGTCTGACAACCACTGAGCATGGATTTGTTAGCTAGGCGAGGAGGGGAGGGAGATGTAAGTGTATAAAGTAATGTGTTAGATATATGTATGTGACATTGAAATTTTTCTGCTCTTCTGTTGATCTTCCTTCATTTCTTTATTCAAACCCTTTTCCCCACAATCAGGTTCCGGCACAAATAGTAGGATTTTTAAAACAGCTTACCTGTAAAATCCTTTTCTTGGAGTACATCACGGGACACAGAGCAGCATAGTCATTACTATGTGGGTTATATAGAATTACCTTCAGGTGCTGGCACTGGCAACTTCCAAAACAGGAAGTACCCTCCCCTATATAAGCCCCTCCCATCCGGGAGTACCTCAGTTTTGTAGCAAAGCAATACGTGTCCCCAAAAGAGGGGTGGGAGCTCTGTGTCCCGTGATGTACTCCAAGAAAAGGATTTTACAGGTAAGCTGTTTTAAAAATCCTACTTTCTTGTTCATACATCACGGGACACAGAGCAGCATAGTCATTACTATGTGGGACGTCCCAAAGCAATGCCAAATGAGGGGGGGGGATACACCATACATAAGCTGGGCGCCATCAGGCATGAGGATCTTTTGCGGCTTGCAACACACTGCGCCCAAAGGCGACATCCTCCTGACTTCTAACGTCCACCTGGTAGAACCTAGTAAACGTGTGTACTGAAGACCATGTTGCGGCCTTACAAATTTGAGCCAGGGAGGCCTGGTGATGCACTGCCCATGAAGTTCCAACTGCTCTCGTGGAGTGCGCCCTAACTTTGAACGGAGGCGGTCTACTTCTCAAGCCATAGGCTTGTATTATGACCTGTCGAATCCACTTGGCTAAAGTAGATTTTGATGCTGCCTGACCCTTTCTGGGGCCTTCCGGCAGAACAAACAAGGAATCCGTTCTACGAATCTGAGCAGTGGCTTTTAGATAAGCTTTAACTGCTCTTACTACATCCAAAGAATGCAATAACTTTTCCTCTACCGAGCTTGGTTTGGGGAAAAAAGAAGGAAGAACCACATCCTGGTTCAAGTGAAACCTCGATACCACCTTAGGAAGAAAGGCTGGGTGAGGGCGTAATACTACTCTGTCCTTATGGATAACCAGATATGGCTCTTTACAGGACATGGCGGCTAATTCCGACACTCTTCTAGCCGAGCATATGGCTACTAAAAATATCAATTTTCTGGTGAGTAGAACCAAGGAAATGTGCCGCAAAGGTTCAAACGGCTGCTTCTGCAGAACCGACAGAACCAAATTTAGATCCCATGGGCATATGGGAGCTTTAATCGGTGGAATAATACGAGTCACCCCTTGCATAAAGGATTTGACAAGTGAATGCATAGCCAGGGGCCTTTGAAATAGTATTGATAAGGCCGAAACCTGGCCCTTGATAGTACTTAAGGCAAACTTCCTGTCTACAGCCCACTGCAGGAAGTCCAGAATTCTGCCTATAACGTACTTACGTGGATGCCATTTTCTGGCCTCGCACCAAGTGATGTACGCCTTCCAAACTCTATAGTAGATCTGCCTGGATACAGGCTTCCTGGCATTGATTATAGTTGATACCACAGAGTTAGAGAGACCTCTCTTCTTTAGGATGTGGGATTCAATAGCCAGGCCGTTAAACTTAGAGTTAGTAAGGAAGGGTGGTATATCGGTCCTTGCGAAAGCAGGTCCGGACGACGTGGAAGGGTCCAAGGACTCCCCACAGACATTTTGATGATCTCCGCGTACCAGGCCCTTCGGGGCCACGCTGGAGCCACCAGGATCACCGGCTTCTTCTCCAACCTGACTCTGCGAAGGAGTCGAGGCAACAATTGTAGCAGAGGGAATGCATATATCAGTCTGAACTGATCCAGAGGGAACACCAGAGCATCCGAGCCGCAAGCGAGGGGATCCCTTGTCCGGGAGACAAATCTGTCCACCTTTGCGTTGAATCTGGATGCTAGCAGATCTACATCCGGTGTTCCCCACCGCTGACATATTGCTCGGAAGACCTCGGGATGAAGGGACCATTCCCCTGGGCATAACTGTTGGCGACTCAGAAAGTCCGCCTTCCAATTCTCCACCCCTGGAATGAAGACAGCTGATATACATGGGACATGCTTTTCTGCCCATTCCAGGATGTGACTTACTTCCCTCTGGGCTGCACGACTCCTGGTGCCTCCCTGATGATTGATATATGCCACTGCTGTGGCATTGTCTGATTGAATTCTGACAGGGGACCCTTGGAGTCTGGATGTCCAGGCTACTAGGGCATACCGGGCTGCTCGTATCTCTAAGAGATTGATGGGCAGGGTTTTTACTACATTTGACCATCTGCCCTGGAGAGACCATTGCCCCAGTACTGCCCCCCAGCCTATAAGGCTGGCATCTGTAGTGACCACCTTCCAAGATATCGGACTGAAGGGTTTTCCCTTCTGGAGATTCTGGGGGATCAACCACCAGCAGAGACTCTTCCGAACGGAAGGGGACAAAGCCATCGGGAAGTCTAGAGCCTGAACTTTTCCATTCCAGGCTGACAATATGGCCCTCTGTAAACTCCTTGAGTGGAATTGGGCGTATGGCACAGCTTCGAATGATGCTACCATCTTTCCTAGCAGCCTCATGCACAGGCGTATGGACGGCTGTCTTTTTGCACAAAGCAGACGGACCAAGCCCCTCAAAGAGGATACCTTGTCTAGAGGTAAGAAAATCTTCCTCTGGTCTGAATCCAGCCGTAGCCCTAGATATACCAGGTTTTTCACTGGCTGTAGGGCTGACTTGTCCAGGTTGATGACCCAACCGTGAGATTCTAGATACTTGATTGTATCGACAATTACCACTTCTAGCTTGGCAACTGAGTGGTCCATCAACAACAGGTCGTCTAGGTATGCCATTATCGTTACACCTCGTGTTCTTAGATCGGCCAACAGTGGGGCCAGAATTTTTGTGAACACTCGTGGTGCTGTGGCCAGACCGAATGGTAAGGCTCTGAACTGAAAATGGCGCCCTTCTACTGCAAAGCGTAGAAATTTTTGATGACCTGGAAAGATGGGAACATGCAAGTAAGCATCTTTGATGTCGATCGAGGCTAACCATTCCTCCCCTTGTAGGGCAGCGGTGACCGATCGGATAGACTCCATCCGGAAAGACCGGACGTTTAGAAATTTGTTTAGACTCTTTAGGTCCAATATGGGTCTTATGTCCCCGTTTGGCTTCGGGACTGTGAAAAGGTTTGAGTAGAAACCCAACCCCCACTCTTCCATAGGAACCTCCATAATTACTCCTTGGAGCAATAGTTGTTCTAACGCCAATAGGAGAGACCCTCTTTTCAGAGGGTCTCTTGGCATGCCTGACCACATAAAATGGGAAGGAGGAGACTCTTTTAACTCCAACTTGTATCCCAGAGTTACTGCGGAGAGCACCCATCCGTCTTTGATCGTCTCCCGCCAGGTCTCTGCGAACAACTGAAGTCTTCCCCCCACCCGTTTGAGTGGGGGCAGCCCTTCATAGGCTTGACTTGGAGGCTGGTTTAGTACCCCTTTGGATCCAGGGTTTCTTATTACCCTGTGACTGTCCCTGATTTTTACCCCCTGAGTTTGACCGAGGAGGCCGTCGGAAC
Source organism: Rana muscosa (assembly GCA_029206835.1). Lineage (NCBI taxonomy): Eukaryota > Metazoa > Chordata > Amphibia > Anura > Ranidae > Rana > Rana muscosa. The sequence continues at coordinate 455,079,731 of CM055118.1, forward strand.
TGCTTAGCAGCAGACGTCGCAGGGATAGGAGAGGTAGTCCTCCTAAAAGATGGACCCCTAGACCTCTTCTTACTCGGTAAGAGAGTACTTTTACCACTGGAAATCTTCTGGATATACTTATCCAGGTCCTCGCCAAAAAGGCGTTCCCCATGAAATGGGAAGCTAACTAAGAGCTTCTTACAGGGAGCTTCAGCAGACCAGTTTTTGAGCCACAGAAGCCTACGCATATGTACCAAAGACAGCGTGAGGCGGGAGGCCTGATGGATAGAATCCTTGATGGCGTCAACCGCAAAGCATAATGCTCTAGGCAGATCAGCCAGAGCCTGGGCCTGCTGGTCTGGCAAATCCCTCAGGACCATTTTCATTTGATCCTTTAAAGCTTGGCAGACCCCAATAGCTGCCACTGCTGGCTGTGTAACAGCCCCTGCTGTGGAAAAAGCAGATTTTAATAAAGATTCCAATTTTTTATCCACTGGATCTTTGAACATTTGAACATTATCTACTGGACATGTCAGTGATTTGTTCACAGAAGAGATGGCTGCATCCACCGTAGGAACATTCCATCTCTGGGTGAACTTTTCCTTCATGGGATAGATCACCGGAAATTTTTTTAGGCGGAACAAATAGTTTATCAGGATGTTCCCAGTCCTGGTATATAAGTCCTTCCAATAATGGATGTATTGGAAAGGAGCAATTAACCTGGGGAGCTTTTAGCGACCCCAATGAGGAGACAGCAGTAGTTGATGGTTCAACAAGAGGCATTTTAAATGCAGATCGAACCATGTCAGTTAGGTTCTGGACCCACAATCTTTCAGTCTGTGATGCTGAAAATGGTTCATCTACTGTCGATTCCTCAAAAACAGAGTTAACCTCCTCCTGATCCCCTTCAGGTAGGTCGGTCCCTTCCTGGGACTGTTGCTCTGCCAACAGGCACTCTGATGGAGGTGATGGAGATCTGGCGCGCTTTCTTTCCTGTAGAGAAGAAGCGATCAATGCTGCCAATCTCTGCTCCAATCCCTCCAGAGTTGAGGAAAAAACCTCCTCTGTTATATATGCAGGAGCAGGTGGACTGAGGACAGCCGCAGTACCTGGCACTCCCGGGGGTTCCTTATGGGTATTAACCTCTGATTTCTCAGGGGAGGAGAGTGCAGATGACTGCTCCAGATCCTCAGAGCCCGATGGAGACCCCCTACACTTCCTGAGAGGTATATCTCGGAGTTTTTTAGGCGGCATATTCCTTAGTTCAAAGCTGAGGTATTCCAGCCGCAATACACCCCTTACTGAAATAGTCTAATGCAATTTTGCTGCTATGTACATCAGTGGGTGTCTACTAATGCGTCTTTCTGGGGATGCCTGTATCAACCGCCCGCTGTAAGCCCCTATACCATGCTACCAGCTCCTTTTCATGCTCTGTGTCCATAGCAAGCAGCGTGGAACTGAGTCCTTTTATCTTGCTGGGACGCCCGCACATGCGCAGAAGCGCTGGGCGCACAGAGCGCGTCATCCGCCAGGCTCCGCCCCCTTTTTTTAAGCTAAATTTTATAAAAGAAAGCATGTGTGCGCGCACGCGCGTGCACGTGTGCGCTCTTGGCGCCATGTAGGGAGAGGAGCCAGGGTCCCTGTTTCACCAGGACTCGGGGATGGAAGGAAACTACTTGGCAGCATGACAGAGGAATGCAGCTTCCCTGATAGAGAGCTCACTCATCTGCCTGGACTTTCACCATGGAAGGAATAGTCCCAAGAAAAAAAGACGTTCCACAGCGGCCTCTAGTGGACAAACACAGGTACCGCACTTTTGTCTTTTTTTTTTTTTTTTTTAAACCTCCTTTATGAAAAAACATTTCCAGGTTTACAGTTTTTAAAACTTCCCTTATGAAAAAACATTTCTAGGATTTCTTAGGCATATACAGCTATTAGCGGGAATACCTTTTAGGTAACAGGCAGAAAGACATATTAGGCTTGGGGGTCCCCTCAATAGAACCAAGTTCCTGAGGGGCCCCCACTTACCTTTTCCCCGCCGCAGGACTTTGTTTGGTCCACAGAAGCCCAAACTTCACCTTTCACGGCAGGCATTGTACTAGACCTTCAGGGACCGGGTTCCCAAGGATTCCACTCCCCTGGACCTGTATAGCACCCTGCACAGATAGCCTCTTGGTTTTGGGTATGACCAGAGCTCTGGATCCCAGGGTCCAGCCCTCCTAAGAGAGGCATTACAGGCAAAACCTTGCTCTTCTCTGCAAGGCCCGGGTACCGACCGTTTAGCTATGAAGCTTTTTTTGGTCGGATCCGGAATAGCTTGCTAAGGCCCAGAGAACCTGTACACAAGCCCAGATGAATACATGTTAACCTTGGCCAACACCTTAGACACTGGCAAAAAACTGAGGTACTCCCGGATGGGAGGGGCTTATATAGGGGAGGGTACTTCCTGTTTTGGAAGTTGCCAGTGCCAGCACCTGAAGGTAATTCTATATAACCCACATAGTAATGACTATGCTGCTCTGTGTCCCGTGATGTATGAACAAGAAAAAACATTTTTTCCATTATTGTTTTTTTTTTGTATATAGTTCTGAGATAAACATGCGTAGACTCAGGCTTGAGTTACGTGGGTTTACCCCAGACACTGTTTAACAGGGGCGTTTTATTACAATTTTTGATGCAATACTTTGCAGCAGGGCTCATTGCTGCGCTCCAAGTACATTATCTGTGAGGGGTTGCAGTGTTGTGGTACCAGTGCCTAAGGCTCAATTTTTCTGCTCCTGTTCAACAGGGGCATGTAATTACAAATCTTGATCTAATAATTCACAGCAGGGCCCATTCCTGCGCCCACCAAGAGTAACTGAGAGGGCTTACAGGATTTCTGCAGAGTATATACGGCAGGCCCCTACTTTCAAACATCCAACTTACAAACGACTCCTACTTGCAAACGGAAGGAGACAACAGGAAGTGAGAGGAAATCTACCCATAGGAAGGGAAATTTTCTCCTGTAAGATTTAATATGGGAAAAAGGTGTCTCCTCTCCACTGATGCTTTATCACCAATCCTTGTTTCAATAAAAAACCCAAATTTTCAAAAGACATTTGTCATTGGGACGGAAAGTGAGGTGAAATATTCTGAACAGGTGCACAGACAGCAAAACAAATGTTACAGGGGTGATAACCGTTCCCTATGTTTTCCAAAAAGCTTAAAAATAGATTTTTTGGCTGGAGCTACACTTTAAAAATGTACCTGTTCCAAAATTACAAGCAGATTCTACTTAAGAACAAACCTACAGTCCCACTCTTGTTTCCACCGCCTGTATAGTGCTGTTCAGAGTATATAGGGCCTTCTTTTAATTTGGGTGCAGGGTTCCCCTTAATATCCATGCAAGACCCAAAGGGGCTGGTAGTGGGCTGGGGGGGTACCCATGCCATTTTTCTCAATGATTTTCATCCATATTGCCGGGACCAGACATTACATTAAAGCCGCAAGCAGTTTTAAATGACTTTTTTTCCTTTAGAAATGTAATTTTGTGCAGGGACAGTTCTAAACACGGGAAGCATGTGCCACTTCACAAACATACTTTAGACACCCCCCGGGTATGATATTTAAAGGAATATTTCACTTATTTCATTAAAATCACTGCTCTGGAAAAAACGTCAGTTTTTAAGACTTTTTTTTGCATTGATACATGTCCCCTGGTTTAGGACCCGGGTCCCCAAACCCTTTTTAGGACAATAACTTGCATATTAGCCCTGATAATTAGTACTTTTGATTTCGAACGTTCGAGTCCATTGTATTTAATAGGGTTCTAAAGTTTGCGCGAACTTTCGGTCCGTTCGCAGTTCTGGTGCGAACCGAACCGGGGAGTGTTCGGCTCATCCCTACTACAAAACATACACTGAGCAACTCGTACCCCATCTCTGTAACTCCCTCAACAGATTCTTAGCCACTGGCGATATCCCATCGGAATCTCTTGAAGCTGTCATCACCACCATAAGCCTGGCAAGTCCCCTCTCTCCTTAATACAGACCTTATACTGTACGCCAAATAATTAGCAACTGATCTTGCTCAGCATATGCCCCACCTGGTACACCCAGACCAGGTGGGATTCATTCCTCATTGTCAGGCCTCAGACGAACCCGACATTTTCTAGACCTCATTCATTGGGTAGAGCACTTCCAAACACCTTCTCTGCTCATTTCACTTGATGCAGAGAAGGCGTTTGATAGGGTGCACTGGGAGTACCTGGAGGCAGTACTGAAGAAATTTGGCATTGAAGGAAATTTTTTACAAGCCATACTGGGACTTTACTTCACCCCCAGTGCCAGGTTTGGACCACAGGCCTTCTCTCAGACTGAAGCCTCGTACACACGACCGAGTTTCTTGTCGTAAAAAACCTGTCGATTTTCTCGACGAGATTCTTGTCAAGCTTGACGAGCTTCTTGTCAAGCTTTCCTTGCATACACACTGTCAATTCCAAATCTTGCCATTGTTCTGCGCGGTCACGTACAGCACGTACGCTGGCAGTATAAAGGGGAAGTTCGATTCCAATGGCGCCACCCCTTGGGCTGCTTTTGCTGATCTTGTGTTATCGCGTGTTATTAAAATTTTTTGTGAGAGACGATTCGCGCTTTTCAGCCTCGTACTTTTCAGTTCAGCATTACGAATGTGCTATCTTCATTACGAATGCTAGTTTTACCAGAAGGAAGGAGCGCTCCAGTCTCATACTTGATTCTGAGCATGCGTGAATTTTTAAGGCTCGGAAAAGCATACACACGATTGTTTTTCTCGTTGCAAAACAGGCAAGACACCTGACGAGAGGAACGAGAATCCTGACGAGAAAATAGAGAGCAGGTTCTCTATTTTTCTCGTCGAGATTCCCGGCAGTTTTTCGAGAAACTCGGTCGTGTGTACGAGGCTTGATTCACCATCACCAATGGCACCCGTCAGGGTTGCCCACTCTTGCCCCTGATCTTTGCCCTGGTTATTGAGCCACTAGCCCAAGCAATTTGCGCCTCTCATTTCTGGAATATCAGTAGGAAATACTCCACACAAAATTGGCCTATATGCGGACGATATCATCATATCCCTTACAGACCCATTACGCTCGATGCCCCCTTTATGCCAAGTCCTGGAGAACTTTAGTGCGGTCTTCTTGTATAAGCTAAATCACTCAAAATCATCCATGATTGGAATCTCCCTGTCATCTTCACTCAAAACCAATATATCCAAAATGTTCCACTTCTCCTGGGCACCCAACTCATCCATGACATACCTGGGTATTCAACTTACCTCTCCACCCTCTATGCTTTTGCGCACAAATTTCACCTTTCTTCTTCAGAAACTTCAATCAAAAGAACTTCTATGTCATCCATTAAAGCTTCCTGGGCCGGACGCATAGCATTAGCCAAGATGTTCCTCCTACCACATGTCATATGCTTCTTCAGGACTTTGCCATTACCAATTCTATCGGCTGACATTAAAATTCAACAAAAAACACGTAACACCTTCATATGGGCAGCTCGTAAAACTCGACTAAAGTCCTCACTATTGAGTACCCCTACTGACTTTGCTTATTTTGGAACACCCAACATCAAATTATATTACAAGGCAATCATTCTGGACCAAGCAAAACAGTGGTGGGCCCCACTCTCCACTGCCTCTTGGCTCCAAATTGAAGCTACAGCAATTTCTATACCCCCATCTACAATTAGCAGTGATTTGGATGGACTTTCATACACCCCGTTCCTTTTTACCCTCTGTCAATCCCACAGTCGCAACCTGGAGAGCTATACGACAAACCTATCAAGGGATCCACATAAATGCCCTGTAGACCCTTCCACTCCTCTTTCTCCAACTACTATCACCAAACTTACCACTACAGCATTGGTCTACAGCAGGGATTAATAAGATTGGAGACCTATACCACAAACTACACCTTAAAGACTTCCGGCCGAATTTTCCCTCCCCAATTGCCTTTTCTTCAGGTATTTGCAACTCCGTCACGCCATACAGGCCCAGTTTTCTGGCTCTTACCCGTCCCTGGCAGTTCCCTCCATAGTGGACACAGTCACGGGTAATGTGCCTGCTAAGCTCATCTCCACTTTGTACTCCGCCATTCGTCTCCCTAGCACCACAGCATTGGCCTATACTGCTAAGACTAGATGGGAGGCGGATGTTGGACTTATAGAGGATGAGGACTGGGGCGAGATTTTGGAGGACGTGAAAAAGGTTTCCCCCAAGCTGTCGGACCGCCTCACACAGCTGTACATCATACATAGAACATATCTGACCCCTCAGAGAGTAGCACGTTTCAGGCCCACGTACAATCCAGGATGCCGCCTCTGTGACCATACCCCGGGTTCCTTCTACCACCTCATATGGTTCTGCCCTACCATTCAGGCATACTGGACACAGGTGATACGCTTCCTACACGATCAGATGGGCTCCCCTGCTACCCTTGACCCAAAGATGTGCCTACTTGGCCTGTTGCCAGACTTGGATGCCGACAAACCCCTCCGTACCTTTTTACATGAGACGCTATTCTTGGCAAGAAAAGTAGTGGCCCGTAATTGGATGCAGGCCCTGCCCCCTACAATTCAGTGCTGGAAAAAGGCGGTTAACGATGCTCTCCCATATAAAAAACTGATTTATGTACATAGAGGGTGTCCGCTAAAGTATGAGAAGGTCTGGGACAGATGGATGGCGGATGGTGAAACGTGTACTTGACATGTCGATTTTTTATTTTTGTTGTGTACCGGCTCTACTTTCACTGCTGTTATTATCTTTATGTCACACAGATGCTTCACTGTGTTCATGTATGTACTATTATATTGGCCATACTGGCTTATGTTGATTTATGTACCATGCATACTTTTCAATAAAGTTGGTTTCCAATTTAAAAAAAAAAGACTTCCGGCAACTCTCGGCCTCATACAAACACCCTAGCAAGGACTTCTACATTTACCTCAGGATTCGTCATATTATTTCCTCAATATCCATTACTGATTGAACTGTATCACTGGAACTGTATGTGCAATAGGAGACATCTTTCACGTTTGGTGGGACTGCCCTGTCATTGCTCCCTTCTGGGAAAAGGTATCTACACTGATTTCTGATATTACTCCTGTTTCACAGGTGTTGGCTCTCTTTGGTCTAGACCCTTCTATCTGGCCTACTACATTCCTTCCCATTGTAACTCACATCTTAATAGCAGCACGTGTAACCCTAGAACGGGCTTGGAAGGACCCACTTCCACCAATGCTATGCTCCCTCGCCTTTAATATCAACGATCACTGTTCCATGGAATTTCTATTCGCCAAATCAAACATGACTGGAGATAAATTCCACAAGTACTGGTCTCCATGGCTAGCACATCCCACAAGTATCCTCCCTTAGTGATTTGTAGTGATGTATCCCTTGACAGCCTCCACATGGGAGGACTCACACCTTTCTGGGTCTCAGACCAAACAGAGCCATAAGCAATATCTCCCCCTCTATTATACCTTTAGGTATCTACAATAACTTAATAAGTCTACTTCAGAACTTTCCTCTATCACTTTTACTCACTCTGCTTTGCTTGCCTCTTCCTCCCACCCCGGACTTGACATCTTTCTTATCCAAGGACTGATGTTGTAGTCCTCTCCCTGATTTAGAGTATGCACTTCATTGTATATAGATCTATGCTTCTTCAGATTCATAAGACATTGTTAGAACACTGTACGTTTGTATACACCCATGTTTGGGGTAGATACCTCTACCTCAACTCTAACATTGTAACCTGTGTTTTTCTATCTCAATAAAAACTTTTGGAAAAAAATAAATACATTTTTTAACTTAAGTTCAAAAAATATTTTAAACATTTTTTTTAGCTTTCTAAAAGTTAGTGAAATTTGAGCAGCCTCCTTATTGCTGCAAGCCCTTCATTTGAAAATAGCCCAAAAAATATGTTTTTGCCAATTCACACAGAACACATGTACTTGCAGTTTCGCTGGATGAATAGCTATGCAATTTTTTTTTCATAAATAGACCCCTTAATGTTTTCGTGTGTGGCACCTCTGGAGACATTTTATTGGTTTGATGCAGGCTAAATCATGTTGTTTGTCTTAGAACATTACCTCAATCAAGAAAATTTGTGGATATAGTCTCTTTGAAATTTTGTGGCCTAACAGTGATTCCTTGATTATAAGTTGCCTAATCCCTCTCTCTGAAATTACGGCCTATCAGAATAGCTTTAAGTGTATTTCCACTTTTGCAGGCAAATTTAAATAACACATACTTTATATTTCCCACAATAAATGCTTAAGGGTCCCCGCTCAGGCTATCAAAGTCCGATGAGTTGGATGCCGCTGGCCAGCGAGGGTGCAGTCTGAGGAGAGGTCTGTCCAGACCCAAAGCACACTGCAGAAATAGGAAGAAATAGCCCGTCCATTACACACCTCCCCTGCCCAATTGGTTAGCAGGTAAAAGCAGCCTTATCTTGATTCATCCAGACCACATCCCCAACATATTTCGTCCCACCCCTGGGGCTTAACTATGATTAATTATGATGGGCGAAACATGTTGGGGATGTGGCCTGGATGAATCAAGCTGAGGCTGCTTTTACCTGATAACCACCGGAGCCAAGTAACGTGTGCTACCTTCTTTATATTTGTTGCATGTTCCAGATTAAGGACTCTTGCATTGTTATCTATGGAACCATACACACAGCTGCTTAAAGAGGAGTAATAGAGCAATGAATACAGAACCATAAAACATAAATAGCAAATTTAACATTTAAGTGCAGCAATTTACGCGCGCATGCGTGTTTACGTGTCTTTACGTACTATGCATGTTTACTCATGTATATACCCGTATACTGCAATACTGGCAATGAAGAACAATTTTACGCTTGTACAATTGTATGTGCCTTTTGGTTCCTTTACCCACATTTAGGCAAGGTCTTTACAGAGTATTTTACTTGGGAACTTTTTGTCAACAAGATCCTAATTATAAACATCAATAAATTCTTACGTTCGTGTGCAAATGGCATTACATAGCATAACTTACCAAAAAAAAAAAAAAAGCTAGTTACTTTTTCAAGTGATTTTTACTTGCTTAAAAAATCCTTACATGCTCTCTCTGCTTTGGTATGTTTAGGAGGGGGCTGTGGAATAATGTTTAAAGTAATAATCCTTGCTGTACTGTGTTTGAGTTCTTTGTTATCTGCTGTAAACTAGATTTAAACGCTGTATGTCCAAACAAAGGGTTAAGAGTTTAGAAACAGCCCCTTTGTTAGAATAGAACTCAAACACAGGACAGACAAGGATCATTGTAAATTAAATTAAATATTGCTCAATTTGTGTGGGGACAAGAAACTGTAAGACTGTCCAGAAATTCTTACAAATTAGCCATGACACCATCTCCTTAGAAACATCTAAATGACAATAAATATAATTTTTATCTATTTTTTTTTTTTATGCTTTGTAAATGGGAATACATAACAAACATATAGTGAGGTTTTCTTAAATTTGACCAGCAATATTGAATTACAAATGGACAAAATCTGCCTGCATCTTAGTGAAAAAAGAAGACCATACTGTCTAGAAAATCTGTAAAATGTTTATATTATCACTCTCAAAAAGACAATTGTTTTTTAAATTTCCAGGTGAAATCTGCCTGCACTCTCCCTCTGAAATTGCAGCCAATCAAAAAGACTTAATCCAACAACCTGTCCAATTTTTCTTTCTTCAGTGTCAGAAAAAGACACACATTTTTAATCTCCAGGTGAATTCTGCCTGTTCTCTCCCTCTGAAATTGCAACCAAGCAAAAATTAATTTGTGTGGTCCAGCAAATCCAATAATTCTATCTTCAGTCTCAGAAAAAAGACACTCGTTTTGTATTTTCAGATGAAATCTGCTTGCTATCTCCCTTTAAAATAGAAAACGTTCAAAAAGAGATTCAAAGATGTGCTGCAAATCTGTCCAATATACAGCGTTCTGTCTGAGAAAAAAAAGACACACAAGTTTATTTCCAAACTAAACCTGTCTGCTCTATCAAACTTCACAATTATGTGTCACTTTGTGTTGGTCTATCACATAAAATCACAATAAAATACATTTACGTTTTTGGTTGTAACATGACAAAATGTGAAACATTTCAAGGGGTATGAATACTTTTTAAAGGCACTGTAAAATTGGCCCTATTTTCTGTAATATATGTAGTTCCTATATCATCAGTGCCACCTAGTGGTCATAAATATTTTTTTCCATAAATACCTCAATCAGGGAAAAAAAAACACATTATTGCCACTAGGTGGCACTTAGTATATAGCAAGTCTAATATTAGAGAAAATATGCTGATTTTTGTTCTAAATGTGTGGATGTTTGGCATACCCGCACAATGACCATTTTGTGTCATTTGTGTATGTGTTAATGTTATTATTTATATTAAATTGTACAGCTGGGTATAAGAAGGAATTTCAAAGAAAGCATAGATTTATTGGTGTTTTTTGTGTGCTAAAGACAGAACAAAAGTTTTTCTTCTATTCCAGTCTACAGACTACAACTTTAAAAGCTTTCTCCAACATTATCTTGCATGTATCAACTTTTAGGTTAACAGTTGACACTCCTAAAAACTGTTAAATGTTCACAAATAATAAAACAAATGCGGTCAGCGCTAAAGGGTAATGCTCACTACATTCCGGATACAGGGAAAAACAAAATATTATACAAAAAGAATGTGCAAAACCACAAAATATAAAATTCAAAATAAAAATGTTAACCTAATTGGAAATATGCGCAAAATGTGTTAAAATACTTCACAAAAACAAATCAATATAAAATGGTGATAATACCATCCACTCCCAAAAATCCCAAATGTTCAGGGCTCCAACACTGAGCTAATATGAATCAAAAGATCAAAAACCAATGTTCTATGTGAGAAAGTCCCAGACCACCATAAAAGTGTGTGAAATCCCTTACTGGAAAAATATGATCTCAAAATAACAAGAGATCTGTAGCACAGGAAACACCCAGTATAGATCCCTCAAACTGATATATACAATATCTACAACATAAGGGACAAAGGAAACAGGGATGCAAGGAAAGGGACACGGCTGGATACAAGGGCATAGAACAAGGCATGGGGGTGCAGGACGGATCAGGACACTGGAAGGTCAAGGTTCAGGAAAGTTATCAGGCACGAGCTGGTAGCAAGAAGGCAAGCAGACAGGATCAGCAGCAAGGCAGGGACCAAAATTGTGACGCACGGGGGGAAGGGAGGAGAAGCCTTAAGTAGCCCCCAGGCAGCTGAACACAATTAGTCTGATTACAATAGCCTGCTGTGTCCTGGGAGACACCTGCTGGTGGACACTGGAACTGCAGCAAACAGCCCAGAGCAGGATAGTGCCACCAGCAGGTGAACTTAATCCTAACAGTGTTGGAGCCCTGAAGGATATATTGGCCACTTCAAGACCTACAGTGGTCCTCTTCTGGTTATCAAGGCTTTCTTTCTTTGTCCCCTGAAGATGTCCCTTGCATAGAGGTAACACGTAGGCTGGGGCTAGCAGCCTCTAATGTCATTACATTAGCCGGGGTACCGCGGTTTAATTTTTGTCTGAGTAAATCTTACCCTAAGATACTTGTGAGTATCATTGCTTAAAATAAACTAGTGTTTTTTTAGCAGTATTATGCTATGGTCCTTTGTATTCGTTTCTGAGCACCATTATGGAGAATTACAATTCCTGGATAGCCAGAAGAGGACCACAGTAGATGTTGAATAGGGATGAGCTCGGTGTTCGAGTCGAACATACGTTCGACTCGAACATCGGCTGTTCGATCGTTCGACGAAGATCGAACGATTTGGGCCGTTCGCGCCTAATTCGAGTGACGCGAACGGCCCACAATGCACTACGCCATCGCAGTGTCATCCAGGCGCTGTGATTGGCCAAGCATGCACTGTGACCCCGCATGCTTGGCCAATCACAGCGCCGGCAGCGAGGAGAGCAATGATTGGCCACAGGCAGGATGCCTGTGGCCAATTATTGCTGAGGGTGTTTAGTACACGCCCCACACTATAAAAGGCCGCCAGCACGGCGGCCTAGTGTAGTGTGTTTCGGAGCAGGGAAAGAGAAGCATAGGCAGGGACAGTGACATTTATTTTTTCTTGCTTAACCTGGATTCCTTTAGTTTAGGGAAAGAGAAGGATAGGTAGGGAGAGTGTCAGTGTGTTTTACTGTGCGAATCCTTGTTTCTAGGGACAGGGAAGGACAGTGAGGGAAATTCTCCTTGTGCTATAGTGTGCTTTAAAAAAACATTTTTTCTAGGGACAGAAAACTATAGGTAGGGAGAGTGTCAGTGTGTTTTACTGTGCGAATCCTTGTTTCTAGGGACAGGGAAGGACAGTGAGGGAAATTCTCCTTGTGCTATAGTGTGCTTTAAAAAAACATTTTTTCTAGGGACAGAAAACTATAGGTAGGGAGAGTGTCAGTGTGTTTTACTGTGCGAATCCTTGTTTCTAGGGACAGGGAAGGACAGTGAGGGAAATTCTCCTTGTGCTATAGTGTGCTTTAAAAAAACATTTTTTCTAGGGACAGAAAACTATAGGTAGGGAGAGTGTCAGTGTGTTTTACTGTGCGAATCCTTGTTTCTAGGGACAGGGAAGGACAGTGAGGGAAATTCTCCTTGTGCTATAGTGTGCTTTAAAAAAACATTTTTTCTAGGGATAGAAAACTATAGGTAGGGAGAGTGTCAGTGTGTTTTACTGTGCGAATCCTTGTTTCTAGGGACAGTGAGGGAAATTCTCCTTGTGCTATAGTGTGCTTTAAAAAAACATTTTTTCTAGGGACAGAAAACTATAGGTAGGGAGAGTGTCAGTGTGTTTTACTGTACGAATCCTTGTTTCTAGGGACAGGGAAGGACAGTGAGGGAAATTCTCCTTGTGCTATAGTGTGCTTTAAAAAAACATTTTTTCTAGGGACAGAAAACTATAGGTAGGGAGAGTGTCAGTGTGTTTTACTGTGCGAATCCTTGTTTCTAGGGACAGGGAAGGACAGTGAGGGAAATTCTCCTTGTGCTATAGTGTGCTTTAAAAAAACATTTTTTCTAGGGACAGAAAACTATAGGTAGGGAGAGTGTCAGTGTGTTTTACTGTGCGAATCCTTGTTTCTAGGGACAGGGAAGGACAGTGAGGGAAATTCTCCTTGTGCTATAGTGTGCTTTAAAAAAACATTTTTTCTAGGGACAGAAAACTATAGGTAGGGAGAGTGTCAGTGTGTTTTACTGTACGAATCCTTGTTTCTAGGGACAGGGAAGGACAGTGAGGGAAATTCTCCTTGTGCTATAGTGTGCTTTAAAAAAACATTTTTTCTAGGGACAGAAAACTATAGGTAGGGAGAGTGTCAGTGTGTTTTACTGTGCGAATCCTTGTTTCTAGGGACAGGGAAGGACAGTGAGGGAAATTCTCCTTGTGCTATAGTGTGCTTTAAAAAAACATTTTTTCTAGGGACAGAAAACTATAGGTAGGGAGAGTGTCAGTGTGTTTTACTGTGCGAATCCTTGTTTCTAGGGACAGGGAAGGACAGTGAGGGAAATTCTCCTTGTGCTATAGTGTGCTTTAAAAAAACATTTTTTCTAGGGACAGAAAACTATAGGTAGGGAGAGTGTCAGTGTGTTTTACTGTGCGAATCCTTGTTTCTAGGGACAGGGAAGGACAGTGAGGGAAATTCTCCTTGTGCTATAGTGTGCTTTAAAAAAACATTTTTTCTAGGGACAGAAAACTATAGGTAGGGAGAGTGTCAGTGTGTTTTACTGTGCGAATCCTTGTTTCTAGGGACAGGGAAGGACAGTGAGGGAAATTCTCCTTGTGCTATAGTGTGCTTTAAAAAAGCATTTTTTCTAGGGACAGAAAACTATAGGTAGGGAGAGTGTCAGTGTGTTTTACTGTACGAATCCTTGTTTCTAGGGACAGGGAAGGACAGTGAGGGAAATTCTCCTTGTGCTATAGTGTGCTTTAAAAAAACATTTTTTGTAGGGACAGAAAACTATAGGTAGGGAGAGTGTCAGTGTGTTTTACTGTGCGAATCCTTGTTTCTAGGGACAGGGAAGGACAGTGAGGGAAATTCTCCTTGTGCTATAGTGTGCTTTAAAAAAACATTTTTTCTAGGGACAGAAAACTATAGGTAGGGAGAGTGTCAGTGTGTTTTACTGTGCGAATCCTTGTTTCTAGGGACAGGGAAGGACAGTGAGGGAAATTCTCCTTGTGCTATAGTGTGCTTTAAAAAAAATTTTTTCTAGGGACAGAAAACTATAGGTAGGGAGAGTGTCAGTGTGTTTTACTGTACGAATCCTTGTTTCTAGGGACAGGGAAGGACAGTGAGGGAAATTCTCCTTGTGCTATAGTGTGCTTTAAAAAAACATTTTTTCTAGGGACAGAAAACTATAGGTAGGGAGAGTGTCAGTGTGTTTTACTGTGCGAATCCTTGTTTCTAGGGACAGGGAAGGACAGTGAGGGAAATTCTCCTTGTGCTATAGTGTGCTTTAAAAAAACATTTTTTCTAGGGACAGAAAACTATAGGTAGGGAGAGTGTCAGTGTGTTTTACTGTGCGAATCCTTGTTTCTAGGGACAGGGAAGGACAGTGAGGGAAATTCTCCTTGTGCTATAGTGTGCTTTAAAAAAAATTTTTTTCTAGGGACAGAAAACTATAGGTAGGGAGAGTGTCAGTGTGTTTTACTGTGCGAATCCTTGTTTCTAGGGACAGGGAAGGACAGTGAGGGAAATTCTCCTTGTGCTATAGTGTGCTTTAAAAAAACATTTTTTCTAGGGACAGAAAACTATAGGTAGGGAGAGTGTCAGTGTGTTTTACTGTGCAAATCCTTGTTTCTAGGGACAGAGAAGGACAGTGAGGGAAATTCTCCTTGTGCTATAGTGTGCTTTAAAAAAACATTTTTTCTAGGGACAGAAAACTATAGGTAGGGAGAGTGTCAGTGTGTTTTACTGTACGAATCCTTGTTTCTAGGGACAGGGAAGGACAGTGAGGGAAATTCTCCTTGTGCTATAGTGTGCTTTAAAAAAACATTTTTTCTAGGGACAGAAAACTATAGGTAGGGAGAGTGTCAGTGTGTTTTACTGTGCAAATCCTTGTTTCTAGGGACAGGGAAGGACAGTGAGGGAAATTCTCCTTGTGCTATAGTGTGCTTTAAAAAAACATTTTTTCTAGGGACAGAAAACTATAGGTAGGGAGAGTGTCAGTGTGTTTTACTGTGCGAATCCTTGTTTCTAGGGACAGGGAAGGACAGTGAGGGAAATTCTCCTTGTGCTATAGTGTGCTTTAAAAAAACATTTTTTCTAGGGACAGAAAACTATAGGTAGGGAGAGTGTCAGTGTGTTTTACTGTGCGAATCCTTGTTTCTAGGGACAGGGAAGGACAGTGAGGGAAATTCTCCTTGTGCTATAGTGTGCTTTAAAAAAACATTTTTTCTAGGGACAGAAAACTATAGGTAGGGAGAGTGTCAGTGTGTTTTACTGTGCGAATCCTTGTTTCTAGGGACAGGGAAGGACAGTGAGGGAAATTCTCCTTGTGCTATAGTGTGCTTTAAAAAAAACATTTTTTCTAGGGACAGAAAACTATAGGTAGGGAGATTGTCAGTGTGTTTTACTGTACGAATCCTTGTTTCTAGGGACAGGGAAGGACAGTGAGGGAAATTCTCCTTGTGCTATAGTGTGCTTTAAAAAAACATTTTTTCTAGGGACAGAAAACTATAGGTAGGGAGAGTGTCAGTGTGTTTTACTGTGCGAATCCTTGTTTCTAGGGACAGGGAAGGACAGTGAGGGAAATTCTCCTTGTGCTATAGTGTGCTTTAAAAAAACATTTTTTCTAGGGACAGAAAACTATAGGTAGGGAGAGTGTCAGTGTGTTTTACTGTGCGAATCCTTGTTTCTAGGGACAGGGAAGGACAGTGAGGGAAATTCTCCTTGTGCTATAGTGTGCTTTAAAAAAACATTTTTTCTAGGGACAGAAAACTATAGGTAGGGAGAGTGTCAGTGTGTTTTACTGTACGAATCCTTGTTTCTAGGGACAGGGAAGGACAGTGAGGGAAATTCTCCTTGTGCTATAGTGTGCTTTAAAAAAACATTTTTTCTAGGGACAGAAAACTATAGGTAGGGAGAGTGTCAGTGTGTTTTACTGTACGAATCCTTGTTTCTAGGGACAGGGAAGGACAGTGAGGGAAATTCTCCTTGTGCTATAGTGTGCTTTAAAAAAACATTTTTTCTAGGGACAGAAAACTATAGGTAGGGAGAGTGTCAGTGTGTTTTACTGTGCGAATCCTTGTTTCTAGGGACAGGGAAGGACAGTGAGGGAAATTCTCCTTGTGCTATAGTGTGCTTTAAAAAAACATTTTTTCTAGGGACAGAAAACTATAGGTAGGAAGAGTGTCAGTTTCTTTCACTGTGATAATCCTTGTTTCTAGGGACAGGGAAGGACAGTGAGGGAAATTCTCCTTGTGCTATAGTGTGCTTTAAAAAAACATTTTTTCTAGGGACAGAAAACTATAGGTAGGAAGAGTGTCAGTTTCTTTCACTGTGATAATCCTTGTTTCTAGGGACAGGGAAGGACAGTGAGGGAAATTCTCCTTGTGCTATAGTGTGCTTTAAAAAAACATTTTTTCTAGGGACAGAAAACTATAGGTAGGAAGAGTGTCAGTGTGTTTTACTGTGCGAATCCTTGTTTCTAGGGACAGGGAAGGACAGTGAGGGAAATTCTCCTTGTGCTATAGTGTGCTTTAAAAAAACATTTTTTCTAGGGACAGAAAACTATAGGTAGGGAGAGTGTCAGTGTGTTTTACTGTGCGAATCCTTGTTTCTAGGGACAGGGAAGGACAGTGAGGGAAATTCTCCTTGTGCTATAGTGTGCTTTAAAAAAAAATTTTTTCTAGGGACAGAAAACTATAGGTAGGGAGAGTGTCAGTGTGTTTTACTGTGCGAATCCTTGTTTCTAGGGACAGGGAAGGACAGTGAGGGAAATTCTCCTTGTGCTATAGTGTGCTTTAAAAAAACATTTTTTCTAGGGACAGAAAACTATAGGTAGGGAGAGTGTCAGTGTGTTTTACTGTGCAAATCCTTGTTTCTAGGGACAGAGAAGGACAGTGAGGGAAATTCTCCTTGTGCTATAGTGTGCTTTAAAAAAACATTTTTTCTAGGGACAGAAAACTATAGGTAGGGAGAGTGTCAGTGTGTTTTACTGTACGAATCCTTGTTTCTAGGGACAGGGAAGGACAGTGAGGGAAATTCTCCTTGTGCTATAGTGTGCTTTAAAAAAACATTTTTTCTAGGGACAGAAAACTATAGGTAGGGAGAGTGTCAGTGTGTTTTACTGTGCAAATCCTTGTTTCTAGGGACAGGGAAGGACAGTGAGGGAAATTCTCCTTGTGCTATAGTGTGCTTTAAAAAAACATTTTTTCTAGGGACAGAAAACTATAGGTAGGGAGAGTGTCAGTGTGTTTTACTGTGCGAATCCTTGTTTCTAGGGACAGGGAAGGACAGTGAGGGAAATTCTCCTTGTGCTATAGTGTGCTTTAAAAAAACATTTTTTCTAGGGACAGAAAACTATAGGTAGGGAGAGTGTCAGTGTGTTTTACTGTGCGAATCCTTGTTTCTAGGGACAGGGAAGGACAGTGAGGGAAATTCTCCTTGTGCTATAGTGTGCTTTAAAAAAACATTTTTTCTAGGGACAGAAAACTATAGGTAGGGAGAGTGTCAGTGTGTTTTACTGTGCGAATCCTTGTTTCTAGGGACAGGGAAGGACAGTGAGGGAAATTCTCCTTGTGCTATAGTGTGCTTTAAAAAAAACATTTTTTCTAGGGACAGAAAACTATAGGTAGGGAGATTGTCAGTGTGTTTTACTGTACGAATCCTTGTTTCTAGGGACAGGGAAGGACAGTGAGGGAAATTCTCCTTGTGCTATAGTGTGCTTTAAAAAAACATTTTTTCTAGGGACAGAAAACTATAGGTAGGGAGAGTGTCAGTGTGTTTTACTGTGCGAATCCTTGTTTCTAGGGACAGGGAAGGACAGTGAGGGAAATTCTCCTTGTGCTATAGTGTGCTTTAAAAAAACATTTTTTCTAGGGACAGAAAACTATAGGTAGGGAGAGTGTCAGTGTGTTTTACTGTGCGAATCCTTGTTTCTAGGGACAGGGAAGGACAGTGAGGGAAATTCTCCTTGTGCTATAGTGTGCTTTAAAAAAACATTTTTTCTAGGGACAGAAAACTATAGGTAGGGAGAGTGTCAGTGTGTTTTACTGTACGAATCCTTGTTTCTAGGGACAGGGAAGGACAGTGAGGGAAATTCTCCTTGTGCTATAGTGTGCTTTAAAAAAACATTTTTTCTAGGGACAGAAAACTATAGGTAGGGAGAGTGTCAGTGTGTTTTACTGTACGAATCCTTGTTTCTAGGGACAGGGAAGGACAGTGAGGGAAATTCTCCTTGTGCTATAGTGTGCTTTAAAAAAACATTTTTTCTAGGGACAGAAAACTATAGGTAGGGAGAGTGTCAGTGTGTTTTACTGTGCGAATCCTTGTTTCTAGGGACAGGGAAGGACAGTGAGGGAAATTCTCCTTGTGCTATAGTGTGCTTTAAAAAAACATTTTTTCTAGGGACAGAAAACTATAGGTAGGAAGAGTGTCAGTTTCTTTCACTGTGATAATCCTTGTTTCTAGGGACAGGGAAGGACAGTGAGGGAAATTCTCCTTGTGCTATAGTGTGCTTTAAAAAAACATTTTTTCTAGGGACAGAAAACTATAGGTAGGAAGAGTGTCAGTTTCTTTCACTGTGATAATCCTTGTTTCTAGGGACAGGGAAGGACAGTGAGGGAAATTCTCCTTGTGCTATAGTGTGCTTTAAAAAAACATTTTTTCTAGGGACAGAAAACTATAGGTAGGAAGAGTGTCAGTGTGTTTTACTGTGCGAATCCTTGTTTCTAGGGACAGGGAAGGACAGTGAGGGAAATTCTCCTTGTGCTATAGTGTGCTTTAAAAAAACATTTTTTCTAGGGACAGAAAACTATACGTAGGAAGAGTGTCAGTTTCTTTCACTGTGATAATCCTTGTTTCTAGGGACAGGGAAGGACAGTGAGGGAAATTCTCCTTGTGCTATAGTGTGCTAAAGCATTCCTCATCAACCATCTTTGAAATCCTTGTTTTTTGGACAGTCAGGGAAATTGTCGTTGTGCTATTCTGTGCAAAAGCAATCATCCTCAACCATATTTTGAAATCCTTAAGTAAAGGGACAGAGAAGGACACCTGAAGGTAGCCCTTATTGCTTTTTTCCCATCTCCCTGCAGGCCATCTATTAGAATGTCTGGAAGGCAAACAAGGAGAGGCAGACAGTCAGGAGGCAATAAAAGAGGGCAAGCAGGCTCTGTGTCTGGGGACAACAGTGCTGGTCGTGGACGCAGTGCATTGTCATCAGCACATGGCCATGGGACACGCTTGTCCTTCTTTTCGGCAGCTGGACATGTTGAGCCACATCATGCCGAAGACTTGGTAGAGTGGATGACCAAGCCCTCCTCCTCCTCCTCATCCTCTCTCACACAGGCTCAGGGTACTGGCAAAGCAGCTGCCAAAGCGTCCTCTTCCCTGGTATCAATGTCAGACTCATCATCAGTCACTCCTTCCCTAGACCCACCATGTCCTCCTCCTGAGGAGTCCCCCGAACTGTTTGAGCACAGTGTTGGGTACATGCTCCAGGAGGATGCCCAGCGTTTCGAAGGGTCTGATGATGAAACCCAGCTACAGGAAGGCAGTAGCGTGAGAGCAGACAGAGGGGATGCTCAAGAAGGACACCAATCTGGCAGTCATGTTCCAGCAGCTGCAGCATACTGCCAGATTGGCTCCAGTGATGAGGAGGGAGGGGATGATGAGGTCACTGACTCCACGTGGGTGCCTAATAGGAGAGAGGAGGAGGAGGAGGATGAGGAGGAGGCACATCTCCAACGAGGCAGGATGCCCTTTGGTGGCCAGCGTAAGGGCAGTACACCGACGGAATCACACCACAGAGCTCCGCCTGTGCAGGGCGCTGCCTCTGCCCGTCATTCAAAAAGTTCTTTGGTGTGGGCCTTTTTTGAGGCTAGTGCATCAGATCGCACAGCTGCTGTTTGCAACATATGTCTCAAGCGTATATCGCGTGGCCAAAACATCAGCCGCTTGGGTACCACATGCCTGACCAGACATATGTTGACCTGCCATGCAGCTCGTTGGCAAGCCTACCTCAAAGACCCACACCAAAGAACAAAGCGGACCTCTCCTTGCACCGCATCAGCTGGGATCTCCAACCCCACTATAACTTCAGTCCTCTCTGAAACATGCACTGAGAGGAATGAAGGTGTAGAATTAGGTGTGTCACAGCCAAGTACTTGCGGCCACTCTGCTAGCAGTACACCGACGTCCGATTCTAGCAGGCAAATTTCCCTGCCCCAGCTGCTGGACCGTCGAAAGAAGTTCACTCCCAGCCATCCACATGCCCAGCGGTTGAATGCTAGCTTGGCTAAATTGCTAGCGCTTCAACTGCTGCCTTTTCAGTTGGTAGACTCGGCCCCCTTCCGTGAGTTTGTGCAATGTGCGGTTCCTCAGTGGCAGGTTCCCAAACGCCACTTTTTCTCACGGAAGGCGATTCCGGCTCTCTACCGGCATGTGGAAGGCAATGTCTTGGCCTCGCTGGACAGGGCGGTCAGCGGTAAGGTGCATATTAGGGATGGGCCCGGTGCTCGATTCGAACCCATGTTCGAATCGAGCACCGGGCGTTCGCTCGCTCGTCGAGCCCAGAACTATTTGGGCCGTTCGCATCACATTCGTGTGATGCGAGCGGCCCCGCAATGCATTGCGGCCGGCGCGGCCGGCGCAGTGCATTGCTGGCTGATGATTGGCCAAGCATGCACTGTGACCCCGCATGCTTGGCCAATCACAGCGCCCGAAACTCGGAGAGCAATAATTGGCTACAGGCAGGACGCCTGTAGCCAATTACAGCTCAGGGGCTTTAGTACATGCCCCACCATTTAAAAGGCCGCCACGCCATCGGCCCCGGTCACATGAGTTCCGGCTTTAGGAGAGATCAGTCTGCTGATTCTGTCTTTGCTTGATACTGAAAGATTTGCTCTTCTTTGCTAAACCATTGGCTATTTCTTTGCTAAACCATTGCTACCTAAGTCATTGATCGTTCATTGCTGCTGATTGCACAGTTAGCGTGTTATTAGCTGCTGCTGGGGATTAGTCTGGTGCGTGCTTACTGTTAGTACAGTATTGCAGTAGTACCAACCGCAGTGCTGTTAGCACAGCATTGCACCCCAACAGCACCCATAGGACTTCTAGTGTGTTAGTGGCAGCAAACAGAGCTCCTATATTTTCTTCTCAGCAGCACCCATAGGACTTCTAGTGTGTTAGTGGCAGCAAACAGAGCTCCTATATTTTCTTCTCAGCAGCACCCATAGGACTTCTAGTGTGTTAGTGGCATCACACAGAGCTCCTATATTTTCTTCTCAGCAGCACCCATAGGACTTCTAGTGTGTTAGTGGCAGCAAACAGAGCTCCTATATTTTCTTCTCAGCAGCACCCATAGGACTTCTAGTGTGTTAGTGGCAGCAAACAGAGCTCCTATATTTTCTTCTCAGCAGCACCCATAGGACTTCTAGTGTGTTAGTGGCATCACACAGAGCTCCTATATTTTCTTCTCAGCAGCACCCATAGGACTTCTAGTGTGTTAGTGGCAGCAAACAGAGCTCCTATATTTTCTTCTCAGCAGCACCCATAGGACTTCTAATGTGTTAGTGGCATCACACAGAGTTCCTATATTTTCATCTCAGAAGCACCCATAGGACTTCTAGTGTGTTAGTGGCATCACACAGAGCTCCTATATTTTCTTCTCAGAAGCACCCATAGGACTTCTAGTGTGTTAGTGGCAGCAAACAGAGCTCCTATATTTTCTTCTTAGCAGCACCCATAGGACTTCTAATGTGTTAGTGGCATCACACAGAGTTCCTATATTTTCATCTCAGAAGCACCCATAGGACTTCTAGTGTGTTAGTGGCATCACACAGAGCTCCTATATTTTCTTCTCAGAAGCACCCATAGGACTTCTAGTGTGTTAGTGGCAGCAAACAGAGCTCCTATATTTTCTTCTCAGCAGCACCCATAGGACTTCTAGTGTGTTAGTGGCATCACACAGAGCTCCTATATTTTCTTCTCAGCAGCACCCATAGGACTTCTAGTGTGTTAGTGGCATCACACAGAGTTCCTATATTTTCATCTCAGAAGCACCCATAGGACTTCTAGTGTGTTAGTGGCATCACACAGAGCTCCTATATTTTCTTCTCAGCAGCACCCATAGGACTTCTAGTGTGTTAGTGGCATCACACAGAGCTCCTATATTTTCATCTCAGAAGCACCCATAGGACTTCTAGTGTGTTAGTGGCATCACACATAGCTCCTATATTTTCTTCTCAGCAGCACCCATAGGACTTCTAGTGTGTTAGTGGCAGCAAACAGAGCTCCTATATTTTCTTCTCAGCAGCACCCATAGGACTTCTAGTGTGTTAGTGGCAGCAAACAGAGCTCCTATATTTTCATCTCAGAAGCACCCATAGGACTTCTAGTGTGTTAGTGGCATCACACATAGCTCCTATATTTTCTTCTCAGCAGCACCCATAGGACTTCTAGTGTGTTAGTGGCAGCAAACAGAGCTCCTATATTTTCTTCTCAGCAGCACCCATAGGACTTCTAGTGTGTTAGTGGCATCAAACAGAGCTCCTATATTTTCATCTCAGAAGCACCCATAGGACTTCTAGTGTGTTAGTGGCAGCAAACAGAGCTCCTATATTTTCATCTCAGAAGCACCCATAGGACTTCTAGTGTGTTAGTGGCATCACACATAGCTCCTATATTTTCTTCTCAGCAGCACCCATAGGACTTCTAGTGTGTTAGTGGCATCACACAGAGCTCCTATATTTTCATCTCAGAAGCACCCATAGGACTTCTAGTGTGTTAGTGGCATCACACAGAGCTCCTATATTTTCTTCTCAGCAGCACCCATAGGACTTCTAGTGTGTTAGTGGCAGCAAACAGAGCTCCTATATTTTCTTCTCAGCAGCACCCATAGGACTTCTAGTGTGTTAGTGGCATCACACAGAGTTCCTATATTTTCATCTCAGAAGCACCCATAGGACTTCTAGTGTGTTAGTGGCATCACACAGAGCTCCTATATTTTCTTCTCAGCAGCACCCATAGGACTTCTAGTGTGTTAGTGGCAGCAAACAGAGCTCCTATATTTTCTTCTCAGCAGCACCCATAGGACTTCTAGTGTGTTAGTGGCATCACACAGAGCTCCTATATTTTCATCTCAGAAGCACCCATAGGACTTCTAGTGTGTTAGTGGCAGCAAACAGAGCTCCTATATTTTCTTCTCAGCAGCACCCATAGGACTTCTAGTGTGTTAGTGGCATCACACAGAGCTCCTATATTTTCTTCTCAGCAGCACCCATAGGACTTCTAGTGTGTTAGTGGCAGCAAACAGAGCTCCTATATTTTCTTCTCAGCAGCACCCATAGGACTTCTAGTGTGTTAGTGGCATCACACAGAGCTCCTATATTTTCATCTCAGAAGCACCCATAGGACTTCTAGTGTGTTAGTGGCAGCAAACAGAGCTCCTATATTTTCTTCTCAACAGCACCCATAGGACTTCTAGTGTGTTAGTGGCATCACACAGAGCTCCTATATTTTCATCTCAGAAGCACCCATAGGACTTCTAGTGTGTTAGTGGCAGCAAACAGAGCTCCTATATTTTCATCTCAGAAGCACCCATAGGACTTCTAGTGTGTTAGTGGCATCACACATAGCTCCTATATTTTCTTCTTAGCAGCACCCATAGGACTTCTAGTGTGTTAGTGGCATCACACAGAGCTCCTATATTTTCATCTCAGAAGCACCCATAGGACTTCTAGTGTGTTAGTGGCATCACACAGAGCTCCTATATTTTCTTCTCAGCAGCACCCATAGGACTTCTAGTGTGTTAGTGGCATCACACAGAGTTCCTATATTTTCATCTCAGAAGCACCCATAGGACTTCTAGTGTGTTAGTGGCATCACACAGAGCTCCTATATTTTCTTCTCAGCAGCACCCATAGGACTTCTAGTGTGTTAGTGGCATCACACAGAGCTCCTATATTTTCATCTCAGAAGCACCCATAGGACTTCTAGTGTGTTAGTGGCATCACACATAGCTCCTATATTTTCTTCTCAGCAGCACCCATAGGACTTCTAGTGTGTTAGTGGCAGCAAACAGAGCTCCTATATTTTCTTCTCAGCAGCACCCATAGGACTTCTAGTGTGTTAGTGGCATCACACAGAGCTCCTATATTTTCTTCTCAGCAGCACCCATAGGACTTCTAGTGTGTTAGTGGCAGCAAACAGAGCTCCTATATTTTCTTCTCAGCAGCACCCATAGGACTTCTAGTGTGTTAGTGGCATCACACAGAGCTCCTATATTTTCATCTCAGAAGCACCCATAGGACTTCTAGTGTGTTAGTGGCAGCAAACAGAGCTCCTATATTTTCTTCTCAGCAGCACCCATAGGACTTCTAGTGTGTTAGTGGCATCACACAGAGCTCCTATATTTTCTTCTCAGCAGCACCCATAGGACTTCTAGTGTGTTAGTGGCAGCAAACAGAGCTCCTATATTTTCTTCTCAGCAGCACCCATAGGACTTCTAGTGTGTTAGTGGCATCACACAGAGCTCCTATATTTTCTTCTCAGCAGCACCCATAGGACTTCTAGTGTGTTAGTGGCATCACACAGAGCTCCTATATTTTCTTCTCAGCAGCACCCATAGGACTTCTAGTGTGTTAGTGGCATCACACAGAGCTCCTATATTTTCATCTCAGAAGCACCCATAGGACTTCTAGTGTGTTAGTGGCAGCAAACAGAGCTCCTATATTTTCATCTCAGAAGCACCCATAGGACTTCTAGTGTGTTAGTGGCATCACACATAGCTCCTATATTTTCTTCTCAGCAGCACCCATAGGACTTCTAGTGTGTTAGTGGCATCACACAGAGCTCCTATATTTTCATCTCAGAAGCACCCATAGGACTTCTAGTGTGTTAGTGGCATCACACAGAGCTCCTATATTTTCTTCTCAGCAGCACCCATAGGACTTCTAGTGTGTTAGTGGCAGCAAACAGAGCTCCTATATTTTCTTCTCAGCAGCACCCATAGGACTTCTAGTGTGTTAGTGGCATCACACAGAGTTCCTATATTTTCATCTCAGAAGCACCCATAGGACTTCTAGTGTGTTAGTGGCATCACACAGAGCTCCTATATTTTCTTCTCAGCAGCACCCATAGGACTTCTAGTGTGTTAGTGGCAGCAAACAGAGCTCCTATATTTTCTTCTCAGCAGCACCCATAGGACTTCTAGTGTGTTAGTGGCAGCAAACAGAGCTCCTATATTTTCTTCTCAGCAGCACCCATAGGACTTCTAGTGTGTTAGTGGCAGCAAACAGAGCTCCTATATTTTCTTCTCAGCAGCACCCATAGGACTTCTAGTGTGTTAGTGGCATCACACAGAGCTCCTATATTTTCATCTCAGAAGCACCCATAGGACTTCTAGTGTGTTAGTGGCAGCAAACAGAGCTCCTATATTTTCTTCTCAGCAGCACCCATAGGACTTCTAGTGTGTTAGTGGCATCACACAGAGCTCCTATATTTTCTTCTCAGCAGCACCCATAGGACTTCTAGTGTGTTAGTGGCAGCAAACAGAGCTCCTATATTTTCTTCTCAGCAGCACCCATAGGACTTCTAGTGTGTTAGTGGCATCACACAGAGCTCCTATATTTTCATCTCAGAAGCACCCATAGGACTTCTAGTGTGTTAGTGGCAGCAAACAGAGCTCCTATATTTTCATCTCAGAAGCACCCATAGGACTTCTAGTGTGTTAGTGGCATCACACATAGCTCCTATATTTTCTTCTCAGCAGCACCCATAGGACTTCTAGTGTGTTAGTGGCATCACACAGAGCTCCTATATTTTCATCTCAGAAGCACCCATAGGACTTCTAGTGTGTTAGTGGCATCACACAGAGCTCCTATATTTTCTTCTCAGCAGCACCCATAGGACTTCTAGTGTGTTAGTGGCAGCAAACAGAGCTCCTATATTTTCTTCTCAGCAGCACCCATAGGACTTCTAGTGTGTTAGTGGCATCACACAGAGTTCCTATATTTTCATCTCAGAAGCACCCATAGGACTTCTAGTGTGTTAGTGGCATCACACAGAGCTCCTATATTTTCTTCTCAGCAGCACCCATAGGACTTCTAGTGTGTTAGTGGCAGCAAACAGAGCTCCTATATTTTCTTCTCAGCAGCACCCATAGGACTTCTAGTGTGTTAGTGGCATCACACAGAGCTCCTATATTTTCTTCTCAGCAGCACCCATAGGACTTCTAGTGTGTTAGTGGCAGCAAACAGAGCTCCTATATTTTCTTCTCAGCAGCACCCATAGGACTTCTAGTGTGTTAGTGGCATCACACAGAGCTCCTATATTTTCATCTCAGAAGCACCCATAGGACTTCTAGTGTGTTAGTGGCATCACACAGAGCTCCTATATTTTCTTCTCAGCAGCACCCATAGGACTTCTAGTGTGTTAGTGGCAGCAAACAGAGCTCCTATATTTTCATCTCAGAAGCACCCATAGGACTTCTAGTGTGTTAGTGGCATCACACAGAGCTCCTATATTTTCATCTCAGAAGCACCCATAGGACTTCTAGTGTGTTAGTGGCATCACACATAGCTCCTATATTTTCTTCTCAGCAGCACCCATAGGACTTCTAGTGTGTTAGTGGCATCACACAGAGCTCCTATATTTTCATCTCAGAAGCACCCATAGGACTTCTAGTGTGTTAGTGGCATCACACAGAGCTCCTATATTTTCTTCTCAGCAGCACCCATAGGACTTCTAGTGTGTTAGTGGCAGCAAACAAAGCTCCTATATTTTCTTCTCAGAAGCACCCATAGGACTTCTAGTGTGTTAGTGGTATCACACAGAGTTCCTATATTTTCATCTCAGAAGCACCCATAGGACTTCTAGTGTGTTAGTGGCATCACACAGAGCTCCTATATTTTCTTCTCAGCAGCACCCATAGGACTTCTAGTGTGTTAGTGGCATCACACAGAGCTCCTATATTTTCATCTCAGAAGCACCAATAGGACTTCTAGTGTGTTAGTGGCAGCAAACAGAGCTCCTATATTTTCTTGTCAGCAGCACACATAGTACCTATAGTGTGTTAGTGTCAGCACCCATAGGACCTACAGTGTGTTGTGAGCACACATAGGAGTTCTATTTTTTATACTATATACACTACCGACTACAATGGCTGGAAGACCGCCAAGGAGAGGCAGAGCGTGCCGAGGCAAGAACACAGGGCAGGCAGGCTCTGTTTCTAGAGACAACAGTGCTGGCCGTGGACGTGGTCGTGCATCGTCATCAGCACGTGGCCATGGGACACGCTTGTCTTTGTTTTCGGCAGCTGGACATGTGGAGCCGCATCATGCCGAAGGCTTGGTAGAATGGATGACCAAGCCCTCCTCATCCTCCTCATCCTCTCTCACCCAGGCTCAGGGTACTGGCAGAGCAGCTGCCAACGCGTACTCAATGGCATCATCAGCCACCCCTTCCCTAGACCCACCATGTCCTCCTGAGGAGTCCCCCGAACTGTTTGAGCACAGTGTTGGGTACATGCTCCAGGAGGATGCCCAACGATTCGAAGGCTCGGATGATGATACCCAGCTTGAGGAAGTCAGTAGTGTGCGCGCAGAGAGAGGGGATGCTGAAGGACAGCAATCTGGCAGTAGTGTTCCACCAGCTGCAGCTTACTGCCAGGTTTGCTCTAGTGGTGAAGAGGGAGGGGATGATGAGGTCACTGACTCCACGTGGGTGCCTGAAGGGAGAGAGGAGGAGGAGGAGGAGGATGCAGCGTCACATGTCCAACGAGGCAGGATGCCCCCTGGAGGCCAGCTAGAGGCCAGCACAGCAACTGTACCACACCGCAGAGCTCCGCCTGTGCAGGGCGCTGCCTCTGCACGTTATCACAAAAGTTCTTTGGTGTGGGCCTTTTTTGAGACGAGTGCATCAGATCGCACCACTGCTATTTGCAATATTTGTCTCAAGCGTATCTCGCGTGGCCAAAACATCAGCCGCTTGGGCACCACAAGCATGAGCAGACATATGTCGACCTGCCATGCAGCTCGTTGGCAAGCACACATAAAAGACCCACACCAAAGAACAAAGCGGACCTCTCCTTGCTCCTCATCAGCTGGGATCTCCATCCCCACTATATCTTCAGTCCTCTCTGAAAGCTGCTCTGAGAGGACTGAAGGTGTAGAATTAGGTGTGTCACAACCAAGTACTTGCAGTACACCGACGTCCGATTGTAGCAGGCAAATTTCCCTGCCCCAGCTGCTGGACCGTCGAAAGAAGTATACTCCCAGCCATCCACATGCCCAGCGGTTGAATGCTAGCTTGGCTAAATTGCTAGCACTTCAACTGCTGCCTTTTCAGTTGATAGACTCGGCCCCCTTCCGTGAGTTTGTTTAATGTGCGGTTCCTCAGTGGCAGGTTCCCAAACGCCACTTTTTCTCACGGAAGGCGATTCCGTCTCTCTACTGGCATGTGGAAGGCAATGTCCATGCCTCGCTGGACAGGGCGGTCAGCGGTAAGGTGCATATTACCGCTGACTCATGGTCCAGCAGGCATGGACAGGGACGTTATCTTTCTTTCACGGCCCATTGGGTCACTCTATTGGCAGCTGGGAGGGATGCAGGACAAGGTGCAGTAGTGTTGGAGGTTGTTCCGCCACCACGCCTCCAAAATGCTACTACTGGTTGTGACACACCTCTCTCCTCCACCCCCTCCTCTTCTTCTTCCTCCATGTCCTCTTCGAGTGCTCTGTCCTCGGAACCAGCGGTGCTCCGTAGGCGTACAAGGGGCTACGCGAGTACGCAGGCAAAAAGATGCCATGCCGTGCTTGCGCTGGTGTGTTTGGGGGACAGGAGCCACACTGGGCCAGAGGTTCTGGCAGCTCTGCAGGGGCAGGCCGAGAGGTGGTTGACGCCACGCCAGCTTAAGCCAGGAATGGTCGTTTCTGATAATGGCACCAACCTCCTCTCCGCCCTGCGACAGGGGCAGCTCACCCATGTGCCCTGTATGGCTCACGTCCTCAACCTGGTGGTGCAGCGGTTCTTGGGCAGGTTCCCAGGCTTACAGGATGTCCTGAGGCAGGCCAGGAAAGTCTGTGTGCATTTCCGCCGATCTTATAATGCCAGTGCTCGGCTGACTGAGCTGCAAAAGGAGCTGAACCTGCCCAAGAACCGCCTAATATGTGACATGCCCACCAGGTGGAACTCAACGTTGGCCATGCTGCAGCGACTGCACACGCAGCAGAGGGCCATCAATGAGTACCTTTGCGACTACGGCACCAGGACAGGGTCAGGGGAGCTTGGCTTTTTTTCCCCACGCCAGTGGAGCATGATCAGGGATGCATGCACTGTCCTCTCACCATTTGAGGAGGCCACGAGGATGGTGAGCAGTGACAGTGCATGCATCAGTGACACTGTACCTCTTGTCCACCTGTTGGAGCATACGCTGCGTGGGATAATGGACAGGGCACTTGAGGCAGAACAGAGGCAGGAAGAGGAGGACTTCCTTGTCTCTCAAGGCCCCCTTTATCCAGACAATGTTCCTTCTGTCCCACCCATCACACAGGAAGAGGAGGAGGAGGAGGAGGAGGAGGAGGATTGTGTGAGCATGGAGGTGGAGCCTGGCACTCAGCATCAGCAGCAGCAGTCTTTTAGGGATGATGTACAGTCCCAACAAACCAGTGGACTTGTACGTGGCTGGGAGGAGGTGGCTGGCGATCATGTCATCCTCAGTGACCCAGAAGACTCCGGACCGAATGCCTCAGCTAACCTACGCTGCATGGCCTCCCTGATCCTGCAAAGCCTGCGGAAGGATCCTCGTGTTCTTCGGATCAAGGAGAGTGACCATTACTGGCTGGCCACTCTCCTTGATCCACGGTACAAGGGTAAGGTTGCGGACCTTATCTTGCCGTCGCAGAGGGAGCAGAGGATGAGACATCTCAGGGAGGCCTTGCAGAAAGGTCTGTGCAACGCGTTCCCAGAAACTGGGAGGTTACAAACTCCTGGTCCTGGACGACGAGTTGCTGAGGCTTCGGTCAGTAGCAGAAGGAGCGGTGGGGAAGGTGGACGTCTGACCGATGCGTTCAGACAATTTTTTAGTCCGCAGCCCCAAGGTATGATCGGTTCCAGCAACCATCGCCAGCGTCTGATATACATGGTGCAGGAATACCTAGGGGCAAGGTCAGACTTGGACACCTTTCCCACCGAAAATCCTCTGGCTTACTGGGTCCTGAGGATGGATCACTGGCCAGAGCTTGCACAGTATGCAATTGAGCTACTGGCCTGTCCTGCATCCAGCGTTCTTTCGGAACGCACATTCAGTGCTGCTGGAGGATTTGTCACCGATCATAGGGTGCGCCTGTCCACCGACTCGGTTGATCGACTGACCTTCATAAAAATGAATCAGTCTTGGATCACCACCAGCTACCAGACACCTGAAGCGGATATAACGGAATAATTTATAATGTCACATCCCTTCAAGACTGCCTATGCTGATGCTGAGTGACTGTCCTGTTATGTTCACTGACTATCCTCTTCCTCCTCCTCAATGATCCATGCCACCACACCAGTGCCTAAGGCACAATTTTTCAGCCCCTGTATAACAGGGGCGTGTAATTAAATTTTTTTAAAAAGATGCTTCGCAACAGGTGTGACTGCTGTGCTCAGAGTACAGTATCTGTGAGGGGTTGCAGTGTTGTGGCACCAGCACCAGTGCCTAAGGCACAATTTTTCAGCCCCTGTTGGGGCGTGTAATTACAATTTTTAGGCAATGCTTTGCAACAGGTCTCATTGCTGTGCTCAGAGTACAGTATCTGTGAGGGGTTGCAGTGTTGTGGCACCAGCACCAGTGCCTAAGGCACAATTTTTCAGCCCCTGTATAACAGGGGCGTGTAATTACAATTTTTTAAAAAGATGCTTCGCAACAGGTGTGACTGCTGTGCTCCAAGTACAGTATCTGTGAGGGGTTGCAGTGTTGTGGCACCAGCACCAATGCCTAAGGCACAATTTTTCAGCCCCTGTTTAACAGGGGCGTGTAATTACAAATCTTGATCTAATAGTTCACAGCAGGGCCCATTCCTGCGCCCACCAAGAGTAACTATGAGGGCCTACAGTCTTGTGGCAACACCGTCCACCACCACCACCACCACCAAAGGCCCAATTTTTCTGCCCTGTTCAACAGGTGCATGCAATTACAAATCTTGATCTAATAACTCACAGCAGGGCCCATTCCTGCACCCACCAAGAGTAACTGTGAGGGCTTACAGTCTTGTGGCAACACCGTCCACCACCACCACCACCACCACCAAAGGCCCAATTTTTCTGCCCGGTTCAACAGGTGCATGCAAGTACAAATCTTGATCTATTAACTCACAGCAGGGCCCATTCCTGTGCCCACCAGTCTTGTGGCTACACCAACATCTAATAGGGCAAATTTCTGCAGAGTATATACGGCAGGCCCCTACTTTCAAACATCCAACTTACAAACGACTCCTACTTGCAAACGGCAAGAGAAAACAGGAAGTGAGAGGAAATCTACCCCTAGGAAGGAAAATTCTATCCTGTTAGATTTAATTTGGGAAAAAGGTATCTCCTCTCTACTGATGCTTTATCACCAATCCTTGTTTCAATTAAAACCCCACTTTTCCAAAAACATTTGTCATTGGGACGGAAAGTGAGGTGACATGTTCTGAACAGATGTGCAAAGACAGCAAATGTTACAGGGGTGATAACCCCTCCCTATGTTCTCCAAAAAGCTTAAAAATTGATTTTTTTGGGATGTAGCTACACTTCATAATGTACCTGTTCAGATTCTACTTAAGAACAAACCTACAGTCCATGTCTTGTTTGCACCACCTATATACTGCTGTTCAGAGTATATAGGGTTGTAGGTATAGGGTTTTATTTTGGGTGCGGGGTCCCCCTTAGTATCCATACAAGACCCAAAGGGGCTGGGGTGGGGGGGGGGGTGATGGGGTAGCCATGCCATTTTTCTCAAGGATTTTCAGCCATATGGCGGCCAGGACAAGACATGACATTAAAGCCGCAAGTGGTTTTAAATGGCTTCTTTTTTTCCTTTACAAATGTCATTTTGTGCAAGGACAGTTCTAAACACGGGAAACACATGCCACTTCACAGGCATACTTTAGACACCCCCCAGGTACCATATTTAAAGGAAAATTTCACTTTTTTTTTTTTCACTTTATGCATCATTAAAATGACTGCTCCCGAAAAAACTTTAGTTTTTAAAATTTCTTTTTGCATTGATATATGTCCCCTGGGGCAGGACCCGGGTCCCCAAACCTGTTTTATGACATTAACATGCATATTGGCCGTTGTAATTAGCAATTTTGATTTCGAACGTTCGCGTCCATTATAACGAATAGGGTTCGAAAATTCGCGCGAACTTTCGGTCCGTTCGAAGGTTCTGGTGCGAACCGAACCCGGGGGTGTTCGGCTCATCCCTAGTGCATATTACCGCTGACTCATGGTCCAGCAGGCATGGACAGGGACGTTACCTTTCTTTCACGGCCCATTGGGTCACTCTTTTGGCAGCTGGGAAGGATGCAGGACAAGGTGCAGTAGTGTTGGAGGTTGTTCCTCCGCCACGCCTCCAAAATGCTACTACTGGTTGTGACACACCTCTCTCCTCCACCCCCTCCTCTTCTTCTTCCTCCATGGCCTCTTCCTGTGGTTTGTCCTCTGAACCAGCGGTGCTCCGTAGCCGTTCAAGGGGCTACGCAAGTACGCAGGCAAAAAGATGCCATGCCGTGCTTGCGCTGGTGTGTTTGGGGGACAGAAGCCACACTGGGGCAGAGGTCCTGTCTGCTCTGCAGGGCCAGGCCGAGAGGTGGTTGACGCCACGCCAGCTTAAGCCAGGAATGGTGGTTTGCGACAATGGCACCAACCTCCTCTCCGCCCTCCGACAGGGACAACTGACCCATGTGCCCTGTGTGGCTCACGTCCTTAACCTGGTGGTGCAGCGGTTCTTGGGCAGGTACCCGGGCTTACAGGATGTCCTGAGGCAGGCCAGGAAAGTCTGTGTGCATTTCCGCAGATCTTATAATGCCAGTGCTCGCCTGGCTGAGCTGCAAAAGGAGTTGAACCTGCCCAAGAACTGCCTTATATGTGACATGCCCACCAGGTGGAACTCAACGTTGGCCATGCTGCAGCGGCTGCACACGCAGCAGAGGGCCATCAATGAGTACCTGTGCGACTACGGCACCAGGACAGGGTCAGGGGAGCTTGGTTTTTTTTCTCCACGCCAGTGGGGCATGATCAGGGATGCATGCACTGTCCTGGCACCATTTGAGGAGGCCACGAGGATGGTGAGCAGTGACAGTGCATGCATCAGTGACACTGTACCTCTTGTCCACCTGTTGGAGCACACGCTGCGTGGAATAATGGACAGGGCACTTGAGGCAGAACAGAGGCAGGAAGAGGAGGACTTCCTTGCCTCTCAAGGCCCCCTTTACCCAGACAGTGTTCCTTCTGTCCCACCCATCGCACAGGAAGAGGAGGAGGAGGAGGAGGAGGAGGAGGATTGTGTCAGCATGGAGGTGGAGGCTGGCACTCAGCATCATCAGCAGCAGTCTTTTAGGGATAATTTACAGTCCCAAGAAACCAGTGGACTTGTACGTGGCTGGGAGGAGGTGGCTGCGGATCATGTCGTCCTTAGTGACCCAGAGGACTCCGGAGCGAATGCCTCAGCAAACCTACGCTGCATGGCCTCCCTGATCCTGCAAAGTCTGCGGAAGGATCCTCGTATTCTTCGGATCAAGGAGAGGGACCATTACTGGCTGGCCACTCTCCTTGATCCACGGTACAAGGGTAAGGTTGCGGACCTTATGTTACCGTTGCAGAGGGAGCAGAGGATGAGACAACTCCGGGAGGCCTTGCAGAAAGGTCTGTGCAACGCGTTCCCAGAGACTGGGAGGTTACAAACTCCTGGTCCTGGACAACGAGTTGCTTAGGCTTCGGCCAGTCAAAGAAGGAGCGGTGGGGAAGGTGGCCGTCTGACCGATGCGTTCAGACAATTCTTTAGTCCGCAGCCCCAAAGTATGATCGGTTCCAGCAACCATCGCCAGCGTCTGATAAACATGGTGCAGGAATATCTAGGGGCAAGGTCAGACTTGGACACCTTCCCCACCGAAAATCCTCTGGCTTACTGGGTCTTAGACATGTGCATTCGTTTTCGTCCGAATGCATTTTCGTCCGAATTTCAGCTATTTTCGTTATCGTTTTAACAAACGAAAACGAAAGCACAGAATCCGAAAACCGAAAGATCCGACATAAACAAATGCTTTATTTTCGTTTTCGTTGCTACAACAGTTCGATATAGATAGGAGATTCGACGTGACGCTGACAATAACAATCTGTGTCTATCGAACCTGTGGTCGAATGTGCCTAACCTTAACTCTATTAGTCCAAGATTATTTTACATAGGAGAGAAAAGATTCGACATTATAGAGAGAAAAGATTCGACATAGGAGAGGAAAGATTCGACATAGGAGAGGAAAGATTCGACATAGGAGAGGAAAGATTCGACATAGGAGAGGAAAGATTCGACATAGGAGAGGAAAGATTCGACATAGGAGAGAAAAGATTCGACATAGGAGAGAAAAGATTTGACATTATAGAGAGAAAAGATTCGACATAGGAGAGGAAAGATTCGACATAGGAGAGGAAAGATTCGACATAGGAGAGGAAAGATTCGACATAGGAGAGGAAAGATTCGACATAGGAGAGAAAAGATTCGACATAGGAGAGAAAAGATTTGACATTATAGAGAGAAAAGATTCGACATAGGAGAGAAAAGATTCGACATAGGAGAGGAAAGATTTGACATAGGAGAGGAAAGATTCGACATAGGAGAGAAAAGATTTGACATTATAGAGAGGAAAGATTCGACATAGGAGAGGAAAGATTCGACATAGGAGAGGAAAGATTCGACATAGGAGAGGAAAGATTCGACATAGGAGAGAAAAGATTTGACATTATAGAGAGAAAAGATTCGACATAGGAGAGGAAAGATTCGACATAGGAGAGGAAAGATTCGACATAGGAGAGGAAAGATTCGACATAGGAGAGAAAAGATTCGACATAGGAGAGAAAAGATTTGACATTATAGAGAGGAAAGATTCGACATAGGAGAGGAAAGATTCGACATAGGAGAGAAAAGATTCGACATAGGAGAGAAAAGATTTGACATTATAGAGAGAAAAGATTCGACATAGGAGAGGAAAGATTCGACATAGGAGAGGAAAGATTCGACATAGGAGAGAAAAGATTTGACATTATAGAGAGAAAAGATTCGACATAGGAGAGGAAAGATTCGACATAGGAGAGGAAAGATTCGACATAGGAGAGGAAAGATTCGACATAGGAGAGAAAAGATTCGACATTATAGAGAGGAAAGATTCGACATAGGAGAGGAAAGATTCGACATAGGAGAGAAAAGATTCGACATAGGAGAGAAAAGATTTGACATTATAGAGAGAAAAGATTCGACATAGGAGAGAAAAGATTCGACATAGGAGAGGAAAGATTCGACATAGGAGAGGAAAGATTCGACATAGGAGAGGAAAGATTCGACATAGGAGAGGAAAGATTCGACATAGGAGAGAAAAGATTTGACATTATAGAGAGAAAAGATTCGACATAGGAGAGGAAAGATTCGACATAGGAGAGGAAAGATTCGACATAGGAGAGGAAAGATTCGACATAGGAGAGAAAAGATTCGACATAGGAGAGAAAAGATTTGACATTATAGAGAGGAAAGATTCGACATAGGAGAGGAAAGATTCGACATAGGAGAGAAAAGATTCGACATAGGAGAGAAAAGATTTGACATTATAGAGAGAAAAGATTCGACATAGGAGAGGAAAGATTCGACATAGGAGAGAAAAGATTCGACATAGGAGAGAAAAGATTTGACATTATAGAGAGAAAAGATTCGACATAGGAGAGGAAAGATTCGACATAGGAGAGGAAAGATTCGACATAGGAGAGGAAAGATTCGACATAGGAGAGGAAAGATTCGACATAGGAGAGAAAAGATTCGACATTATAGAGAGGAAAGATTCGACATAGGAGAGGAAAGATTCGACATAGGAGAGAAAAGATTCGACATAGGAGAGAAAAGATTTGACATTATAGAGAGAAAAGATTCGACATAGGAGAGAAAAGATTCAACATAGGAGAGAAAAGATTCGACATAGGAGAGAAAAGATTTGACATTATAGAGAGAAAAGATTCGACATAGGAGAGGAAAGATTCGACATAGGAGAGGAAAGATTCGACATAGGAGAGGAAAGATTCGACATAGGAGAGGAAAGATTCGACATAGGAGAGAAAAGATTCGACATTATAGAGAGGAAAGATTCGACATAGGAGAGGAAAGATTCGACATAGGAGAGAAAAGATTCGACATAGGAGAGAAAAGATTTGACATTATAGAGAGAAAAGATTCGACATAGGAGAGAAAAGATTCGACATAGGAGAGAAAAGATTCGACATAGGAGAGGAAAGATTCGACATAGGAGAGGAAAGATTCGACATAGGAGAGGAAAGATTCGACATAGGAGAGGAAAGATTCGACATAGGAGAGGAAAGATTCGACATAGGAGAGGAAAGATTCGACATAGGAGAGGAAAGATTCGACATAGGAGAGGAAAGATTCGACATAGGAGAGGAAAGATTCGACATAGGAGAGGAAAGATTCGACATAGGAGAGAAAAGATTTGACATTATAGAGAGAAAAGATTCGACATAGGAGAGGAAAGATTCGACATAGGAGAGGAAAGATTCGACATAGGAGAGGAAAGATTCGACATAGGAGAGAAAAGATTCGACATAGGAGAGAAAAGATTTGACATTATAGAGAGAAAAGATTCGACATAGGAGAGGAAAGATTCGACATAGGAGAGAAAAGATTCGACATAGGAGAGAAAAGATTTGACATTATAGAGAGAAAAGATTCGACATAGGAGAGGAAAGATTCGACATAGGAGAGGAAAGATTCGACATAGGAGAGGAAAGATTCGACATAGGAGAGGAAAGATTCGACATAGGAGAGAAAAGATTCGACATTATAGAGAGGAAAGATTCGACATAGGAGAGGAAAGATTCGACATAGGAGAGAAAAGATTCGACATAGGAGAGAAAAGATTTGACATTATAGAGAGAAAAGATTCGACATAGGAGAGAAAAGATTCAACATAGGAGAGAAAAGATTCGACATAGGAGAGAAAAGATTTGACATTATAGAGAGAAAAGATTCGACATAGGAGAGGAAAGATTCGACATAGGAGAGGAAAGATTCGACATAGGAGAGGAAAGATTCGACATAGGAGAGGAAAGATTCGACATAGGAGAGAAAAGATTCGACATTATAGAGAGGAAAGATTCGACATAGGAGAGGAAAGATTCGACATAGGAGAGAAAAGATTCGACATAGGAGAGAAAAGATTTGACATTATAGAGAGAAAAGATTCGACATAGGAGAGAAAAGATTCGACATAGGAGAGAAAAGATTCGACATAGGAGAGGAAAGATTCGACATAGGAGAGGAAAGATTCGACATAGGAGAGGAAAGATTCGACATAGGAGAGGAAAGATTCGACATAGGAGAGGAAAGATTCGACATAGGAGAGGAAAGATTCGACATAGGAGAGGAAAGATTCGACATAGGAGAGGAAAGATTCGACATAGGAGAGAAAAGATTTGACATTATAGAGAGAAAAGATTCGACATAGGAGAGGAAAGATTCGACATAGGAGAGGAAAGATTCGACATAGGAGAGGAAAGATTCGACATAGGAGAGAAAAGATTTGACATTATAGAGAGGAAAGATTCGACATAGGAGAGGAAAGATTCGACATAGGAGAGGAAAGATTCGACATAGGAGAGAAAAGATTTGACATTATAGAGAGAAAAGATTCGACATTATAGAGAGAAAAGATTCGACATTATAGAGAGAAAAGATTCGACATTATAGAGAAAAGATCACTGCTTGTGGGCGGAACATTCGACCGGAAATGTATGATTGTAGAGTCGTACAGTTTCGCTGCTCCGTCGAATCTTCTTTGAACATTCGACAGACACCATAAGCCTTCAATGACAGATTCGACCTTAATTAATTCAGATTTTCGGACGAATGCAATTTCTAACGAAAAACGAAATAAATAAAAACTAATTTCGGGAGTAACTAAATAAATTTATTTTTTGGACGAAAACGAAATTCCGAAACGAAATATTTCAGTGTGCACATGTCTACTGGGTCTTGAGGATGGATCACTGGGCAGAGCTTGCACAGTATGCAATTGAGCTACTGGCCTGTCCTGCATCCAGCGTTCTTTCGGAACGCACATTCAGTGCTGCTGGAGGATTTGTCACGGATCACAGGGTGCGCCTGTCCACCGACTCGGTTGATCGACTGACTTTCATCAAGATGAACCAGTCTTGGATCACCACCAGCTACCACACACCTGATGCTGATATAACAGACTAATTGATTTTAACAGGTCACATCCCTTCAAGACTGATGCTGATGCTGAGTGCCTGTGCTGTTATGTTGACTGGCTATCCTCCTCCTCCGAGTCCTCAATGATACGATTGATGATGATAGCTTGGAAGATCATTTTTGTTTATGGGTGCCGCCACCAGTGGCTAAGGCCCAATTTTTCAGCCCCTGTTTTACAGGGGCGTGTAATTACAATTTTTTTAGCAATAATTTGCCATAGGGCTCATTGCTGTGCTCCAAGTACAGTATCTGTGAGGGGTTGGAGTGTTGTGGCACCAGTGCCTAAGGCCCAATTTTTCAGCCCCTGTTTAACAGGGGTGTGTCATTACAATTTTTGAAGCAATACTTTGCAACAGGGCTCACTGCTGTGCTCCAAGTACAGTATCTGTGAGGGGTTGTAGTGTTGTGCCACCAGTGCCTAAGGCCCAATTTTTCAGCCCCTGTTCAACAGGGGCATGTAATTACAATTCTTGATCTAATAATTCACAGCAGGGCCCATTGCTGCACCCACCAAGAGTAACTCTGAGGGCTTACAGTGTTGTGGCAACGCCACCACCACCACCACCACGAAAGGCCCAATTTTTCAGCCCCTGTTCAAAAGGGGCATGTAATTACAATTCTTGATCTAATAATTCACAGCAGGGCCCATTCCTGCACCCACCAAGAGTAACTCTGAGGGCTTACAGTGTTGTGGCAACGCCACCACCACCACGAAAGGCCCAATTTTTCAGCCCCTGTTCAAAAGGGGCATGTAATTACAATTCTTGATCTAATAATTCACAGCAGGGCCCATTCCTGCACCCACCAAGAGTAACTCTGAGGGCTTACAGTGTTGTGGCAATGCCACCACCACCACCACCACGAAAGGCCCAATTTTTCAGCCCCTTTTCAACAGGGGCATGCAATTACAATTCTTGATCTAATAATTCACAGCAGGGCCCATTGCTGCACCCACCAAGAGTAACTGTCAGGGCTTACAGTGTTGTGGCACCAGCACCACCATCAAAGGCCCAATTTTTACTACCACTGTTCAACAATTATATGTAATTACAATTCCTGATATAATAGTTGACAGCAGGGCGTTCCAGCACCAACCAAGAGTAACTGTGAGTGCTTACAGTGTTGTGCCAACACCAACAACTAAGGGGCCTATTTCTGCAGAGTATATACGGCAGGTCCCTACTTTCAAACATCCAACTTACAAACGACTCCTACTTGCAAACGCAAGAAGACAACAGGAAGTGAGAGGAAATCTACCCCTTGGAAGGAAAATTCTCTCCTGTAAGAATTAATATGGGAGAAAAGTGTCTCCTCTGTACTGATGATTTATCAGCAATCCTTGTTTCAAGAAAAACACCACATTTCAAAAACAGTTGTCATTGGGACGGAAAATGAGGTGAAATGTTCTGAACAGGGGCACAGACAGCAAAACAAATGTTACAGGGGTGATAACCCTTACCTATGTTTTCCAAAAAGTTTAAAAATAGATTTTTGGGCTGGAGCTACACTTAAACAATGAACCTGTTCAAAATTACAAACAGATTCTACATAAGAACAAACCTACAGTCCCTGTCTTGTATGCACCGCCTGTATACGGCTGTTCAGAGTATATAGGGCCTTTTTTATTTTATGTGCGGGGTTCCCCTTAATATCCATACAAGACCCAAAGGGGCTGGTAATGGGCTGGGGTAGGGGGGGGGGGTCATGGGGTAGCTATGCCATTTTTCTTAAAGATTTTCATCCATATTACCGGGACCAGACATTACATTAAAGCCGCAAGCAGTTTTAAATGGCTTTTTTTTCCTTTAGAAGTGTCATTTTGTGCAGGGACAGTTCTAAACACGGGAAACACGTGGCACTTCACAGGCATACTTTAGACACCCCCCAGGTACGATATTTAAAGGAATATTTGACTTTTTTTTTTTTCACTTTATGCATCATTAAAATGACTGCTCCCGAAAAACGACCGTTTTTAAAACTTCTTTTTGCATTGATACATGTCCCCTGGTGCACAACCCGGGTTCCCAAACCCTTTTTAGGACAATAACATGCATAATAGTTGTTATAATTAGCACTTTAGAATTCGAACGTTCGCATCCATTGTATTTAATAGGGTTCTAATGTTCGTACGAACTTTCGGTCCGTTCGCGGGTTCTGGTGCGAACCGAACCCGGGGGTGTTCGGCTCATCACTAATGTTGAAGTGGCCAATATATCATTGAGGGATCCAGTGCTATAGATCTCTTATCATTTGGAGATCATTTTTATCCGGTAAGGGATTTCACACACTTGGAATTATGGCGGTCTGGGACTCTCTGACATGGAACATTAGATTTTGATCTTCATTTAAGATTCATATTGGCTCCGTGTTGGAGCTTTGAACATTGGCTTTTGCAGCGGATGTGTATTATCACCGTTTTATGTTGATTTATTGTGCATTTCATTTATTGTGAAGCATTTTAACACTTGTTGGTGTTTTTCACGTATTTACAGTATCTCACTGTAGCAGGGCTTTGAAAATTAGGGGGAAGTGTGAGTGGTAGTTGTGGTCAAACACATTATTTGATGGGGTTCAGTAAAACCCAATTTTAGCTGCAGGTGGGATACTGGTGTGTAGTTCCCCGTGGCCTGTTGGTGGCGCTGCCATCTGAGGCCAGGTTGAACCGCTGGTACAGAGTTGTGCCTTGGATGTCCCCTGTCGGCGGTTGTATGGTGGGCGTGTTGGCCCGCTGTGCATCCCGGGAGGGGATATAAAAGGGGCAGACCCTGTCTGTCGGGGGTGAGTTCCCGGGGGTCCGACCCCGGAAGCGTGTGGTTCTGTTCGTGGCCACCCCAGGCACCTTTAGCTCTGGGGTGGAGTTCCTGGTTCATTACACTGGTGGATCAGTCCCAGGCACCTTTAGTCCTGGGGCTGCAACTGGAGGCCTTGGGATCAGCACCTTTGGCTGGGGCCCACAGAGGATCGAGGAATCTCAGGGTTCTGCCTTGTGAGGAGACCCGTATCTTAGATGAGGTGGCCGGGGGAGGACCGTTCCGAGGGACTGGTGAGGAACTCACAGTGAAGGAAGGGGCCCAGTAACTCTCTGGATGGATGTCATCTCCCTGAAATAGGCTTAACGTTGCAACAAAGTTCACCAGGTCTGTGGCAGAGACCCAAGTTCACCAGGTCTGTGGCAGAGACCCAAGTTCACCAGGTCTGTGGCAGAGACCCAAGTTCACCATGTCTGTGGCAGAGACCGCGTGTGTATCTAGTTCGAGCATCATTCCGGCTGCTAGGGCCCACTCCATTGGGAGACTATCCGGGTTGGGGTGAGTCTATCTGAAGATATGGGTAGTGAATACGAATTTGTTTGTGCCTGGACCTATTCCCACACCTTTTGCTGTCCTGTTCTTCTTCCAACCTTCTCCTGTCCAGTTATCGTGCATAATAGAGAAAATAAACTCTACGTTGGAGTTGCAATCGGTGTGGACCTTAAAGTTATTGGGGAATAGAGACTTGTCTTTGTTACAGTGAAGACAGGAGCCATTCTCTGGGGAACCTGATCACAGAGACCCAGGTACATTACACCGCTCAACCTCTTTATACAGGAGGGTACGGTCATGTAGCACGTG
The DNA here is from genome assembly GCA_029206835.1 of Rana muscosa. Classification (NCBI taxonomy): domain Eukaryota; kingdom Metazoa; phylum Chordata; class Amphibia; order Anura; family Ranidae; genus Rana; species Rana muscosa. Next base: position 455,122,050 of record CM055118.1, read on the forward strand.
GGCCCTTTTTTCTGCTAAGGAGCCAAAAGCAGGAAAGGGGGTTGTGTCGCTACACGTGGGGGCTCGAGTCCGGGGTTTCAGTGATCGGAAAGAAGAAGAAACCCCCAGAAGTTGGACTTTATTCCCCTTGTGAGGCTCCGTGGAGGTCCGCCATCTTTGGAAGAATTCTGGCTGCGCCACGAGGAGAGCACAAGCTGCATAAGTCGTGGGCGTGTCAAGGAAACTAAAAGCCCGCGAACACTGCAGGAAAATGGGAGGAGCCTCGCCATGTGGTGAGTCGTGTATGGTGGCTTTGGCGCCAAATGGACAGTGCGTGATGGATCGGCGAGTGAGCAACATGGCGACTAATGCCCCATGGATTCCAAGTTCTTCTACCATTAACGTTGCCTCTTTCGCTGCTCCCTTGATGGATACGGGGATTCTGATGACGCCTCGGGGGCGCTTCGCTCTCTACGTCTGCAGGGATGCGGAGGCCCTTGGAGTGGTTTGTCCTGGATGCCAGGGACTGGTGGTGCACCTTCGGCCCTTTGGAAGATGTGAAAAGTGCAAGGAATTTATCTTCGAGGTAGAGCAACCTACAGAAAAACCTCTGGCCTACCGTTTGAATTGCCTCACGGGCGCCACTACTCTTGAGGAGAAAACCAGTGCTTCTGAAGCCACCCCCACGCGCACTGTCATGACTTCGGAAGAAAGTGGTTGTGAATGTTCCGGTGGAAGAGGAACCGGAGACGGAGAAACCGGAGGATGTTGCTTCGGTTGTTACAGAGTCCTTGCTCCCGCCGCCCAAGCGGAAGGTCGGCTATGTGAAAGCCTCCTGCGGTCGTGGTCTAGCTACACCCCAACGCTTACCTGAGTCGGATTGCCTAATCGGAGGGACCTCCGGACGATCCGTGACAGCTACAGGTCGAGGTTAGCCAGGGAAAGGGACAAAGTTAAGTGTCCGAAGTATCGGGGATGCTTGGGTTCCTGATCCCAGGGAACTTGAACTAGTAAGAGATAGTAATTCCTCTACTACTAGGAATTACTTGCCGGCAGAGGAATGTGACACCTCTGATCTAGAGTCGTCCTCTGAGATGGGAGAAGACGCCGAAATAGACAAGCTGTTCGTCAGGAAAGGCTGGGATAAGATACCCCTATCCTCCGCAAGAAGTAGGAAAAATGTACCCAAAGTTCCTGGGGCTGTTGTTCCCCGGCAGAGGCCCCTGTGTTAGAGGAGGTATCTGACCCCAGGCCTGCATCACCCAAACCTAAGTTGCCTGCGCCTGCCGCCGTGGCTGAGTATGCGCCATTGCGGGCTACTATGTTGGGTCTCAAGGCAGTGAAAGTGCCTAGGCATCCAGATGCCATTGTCTTACCGGGTGCGGGAGACCGTGCCACTATTCCTCCGCTCTCCAGGATGCAGCGGCTATTCAACCATAGGGTGGCTGCTGAATAATGATGGGAGTACCCGTATCTTTCAAAAGACTTGCTTTTCGAGGTGGAGGACTACAGAGAGAGATGGTACGCTGACTTTCTGTGGGACTATTTAAAAGTGCCTAAAGCCCGTAGGTATCTCTCCTGTTCTGCAGCTGTTGCAGAGAGGTACACAGGGTGCAAGATGTATTGGGTACTTGGTAGGCATATACATGCGGATCGGGTGGTTGTGTGTCGGAAGGAGCGGGAGGATGCAGTTTATTCCATTGAAACTTTTGATAAGAACTGGAAGCTCTTTGTTTTACCCGATCCAAAATTCTACCTCTGAAAGACTGGGCTCTGATGTGTTTTATTGTTTCCGGAGTGTACTCTCCTGGAGTCCAGGGACTTTGCCCTTGTAAATTGGGGTTGTCTACTCAGCTGGAGAGCCAGGGAAGCTGTTGCTGTTGCTCTCCGCTCACAGCGTTACAAAGACAGAGACTTTGGGGAGTAGGTGTAGTTAGGGCCACAGAAGAAGAAATGGAAGAGATCATTTTCAAATTTTGAGAGCATGTTATGACGGTGACACTTCCACTAGGTGGCGGTGTTGCGAAGGGTTTCTGTGCGCTCAAATGGAAAACATGTATATAATTGATGTATATTACTAGTTTCTATTTGCACTAGGACTAGTGTAATGAGTACATTAGTAGAAGGAAAATATTTAGTTCCCTTCTTTTGTATAATAATGTAGGATATGATTATGCTAGTTTGTATGTGTTTTCTCCCTTTGCAGGTGAACGTCTGACAACCACTGAGCATGGGTGGGTTAGCTAGGCGAGGAGGGGAGGGAGATGTAAGTGTATAAAGTAATGTGTTAGATATATGTATGTGACATTGAAATTTTTCTGCTCTTCTGTTGATCTTCCTTCATTTCTTTATTCAAACCCTTTTCCCCACAATCAGGTTCCGGCACAAACAAACCATTTTTTCCATTATTGTTTTTTTTTTTTGTATATAGTTCTGAGATAAACATGCGTTGACTCAGGCTTGAGGTACGTGGGTTTACCCCAGACACTGTTTAACAGGGGCATTTTATTACAATTTTTGATGCAATACTTTGCAGCAGGGCTCATTGCTGCGCTCCAAGTACATTATCTGTGAGGGGTTGCAGTGTTGTGGTACCAGTGCCTAAGGCCCAATTTTTCTGCCCCTGTTCAACAGGGGCATGTAATTACAATTCTTGATCTAATAATTCACAGCAGGGCCTATTCCTGCGCCCACCAAGAGTAACTGAGAGGGCTTACAGGATTTCTGCAGAGTATATACGGCAGGCCCCTACTTTCAAACATCCAACTTACAAACGACTCCTACTTGCAAACGGAAGGAGACAACAGGAAGTGAGAGGAAATCTACCCCTAGGAAGGGAAATTTTCTCCTGTAAGATTTAATATGGGAAAAAGGTGTCTCCTCTCCACTGATGCTTTATCACCAATCCTTGTTTCAATAAAAAACCCAAATTTTCAAAAGACATTTGTCATTGGGACGGAAAGTGAGGTGAAATGTTCTGAACAGGTGCACAGACAGCAAAACAAATGTTACAGGGGTGATAACCCTTCCCTATGTTTTCCAAAAAGCTTAAAAATAGATTTTAAAAATCTTTAAAAATGTACCTGTTTCAAAATTACAAACAGATTCTACTTAAGAACAAACCTACAGTCCCACTCTTGTTTCCACCGCCTGTATACTGCTGTTCAGAGTATATAGGGCCTTTTTTTAATTTGGGTGCAGGGTTCCCCTTAATATCCATGCAAGACCCAAAGGGGCTGGTAGTGGGCTGGGGGGGGGGTACCCATGCCATTTTTCTCAATGATTTTCATCCATATTGCCGGGACCAGACATTACATTAAAGCCGCAAGCAGTTTTAAATGACTTTTTTTCCTTTAGAAATGTAATTTTGTGCAGGGACAGTTCTAAACACGGGAAGCACGTGCCACTTCACAAACATACTTTAGACACCCCCCGGGTATGATGTTTAAAGGAATATTTCACTTATTTCATTAAAATCACTGCTCTGGAAAAAACGTCAGTTTTTAAAACTTTTTTTTGCATTGATACATGTCCCCTGGGTCAGGACCCGGGTCCCCAAACCCTTTTTAGGACAATAACTTGCATATTAGCCCTGATAATTAGTACTTTTGATTTCGAACGTTCGAGTCCATTGTATTTAATAGGGTTCTAAAGTTTGCGCGAACTTTCGGTCCGTTCGCAGTTCTGGTGCGAACCGAACCGGGGGGTGTTCGGCTCATCCCTACTACAAAACATACACTGAGCAACTCGTACCCCATCTCTGTAACTCCCTCAACAGATTCTTAGCCACTGGCGATATCCCATCGGAATCTCTTGAAGCTGTCATCACCACCATAAGCCTGGCAAGTCCCCTCTCTCCTTAATACAGACCTTAAACTGTACGCCAAATAATTAGCAACTGATCTTGCTCAGCATATGCCCCATCTGGTACACCCAGACCAGGTGGGATTCATTCCTCATTGTCAGGCCTCCGACGAACCCGACATTTTCTAGACCTCATTCATTGGGTAGAGCACTTCCAAACACCTTCTCTGCTCATTTCACTTGATGCAGAGAAGGCGTTTGATAGGGTGCACTGGGAGTACCTGGAGGCAGTACTGAAGAAATTTGGCATTGAGGGAAATTTTTTACAAGCCATACTGGGACTTTACTTCACCCCCAGTGCCAGGTTTGGACCACAGGCCTGCTCTCAGACTGAAGCCTTGTACACACGACCGAGTTTCTTGTCGTAAAAAACCTGTCGATTTTCTCGACGAGATTCTTGTCAAGCTTGACGAGCTTCTTGTCAAGCTTTCCTTGCATACACACTGTCAATTCCAAATCTTGTCATTGTTCTGCGCGGTCACGTACAGCACGTACGCTGGCAGTATAAAGGGGAAGTTCGATTCCAATGGCGCCACCCCTTGGGCTGCTTTTGCTGATCTTGTGTTATCGCGTGTTAGTAAAAAATTTTGTGAGAGACGATTCGCGCTTTTCAGCCTCGTACTTTTCAGTTCAGCATTACGAATGTGCTATCTCTATTACGAACGCTAGTTTTACCAGAAGGAAGGAGCGCTCCAGTCTCATACTTGATTCTGAGCATGCGCAATTTTTTAAGACTCGGAAAAGCATACACACGATCGGTTTTCTCGTTGCAAAACAGGCAAGACACCCGATGAGAGAAACGAGAATCCTGACGAGAAAATAGAGAGCAGGTTCTCTATTTTTCTCGTCGAGATTCCCGGCAGTTTTTCGAGAAACTCGGTCGTGTGTACGAGGCTTGATTCACCATCACCAATGGCACCCGTCAGGGTTGCCCACTCTTGCCCCTGATCTTTGCCCTGGTTATTGAGCCACTAGCCCAAGCAATTTGCGCCTCTCATTTCTGGAATATCAGTAGGAAATACTCCACACAAAATTGGCCTATATGCGGACGATATCATCATATCCCTTACAGACCCATTACGCTCGATGCCCCCTTTATGCCAAGTCCTGGAGAATTTTAGTGCGGTCTTCTTGTATAAGCAAAATCACTCAAAATCATCCATGATTGGAATCTCCCTGTCATCTTCACTCAAAACCAATATATCCAAAATGTTCCACTTCTCCTGGGCACCCAACTCATCCATGACATACCTGGGTATTCAACTTACCTCTCCACCCTCTATGCTTTTGCGCACAAATTTTACCTTTCTTCTTCAGAAACTTCAATCAAAAGAACTTCTATGTCATCCATTAAAGCTTCCTGGGCGGGACGCATAGCATTAGCCAAGATGTTCCTCCTACCACATGTCATATGCTACTTCAGGACTTTGCCATTACCAATTCTATCGGCTGACATTAAAATTCAACAAAAAACACCTAACACCTTCATATGGGCAGCTCGTAAAACTCGACTAAAGTCCTCACTATTGAGTACCCCTACTGACTTTGCTGGTTTTGGAACACCCAACATCAAATTATATTACAAGGCAATCATTCTGGACCAAGCAAAACAGTGGTGGGCCCCACTCTCCACTGCCTCTTGGCTCCAAATTGAAGCTACAGCAATTTCTATACCCCCATCTACAATTAGCAGTGATTTGGATGGACTTTCATACACCCCGTTCCTTTTTACCCTCTGTCAATCCCACAGTCGCAACCTGGAGAGCTATACGACAAACCTATCAAGGGATCCACATAAATGCCCCGTAGACCCTTCCACTCCTCTTTCTCCAACTACTATCACCAAACTTACCACTACAGCATTGGTCTACAGCAGGGATTAATAAGATTGGAGACCTATACCACAAACTACACCTTAAAGACTTCCGGCAACTCTCGGCCTCATACAAACTCCCTTGCAAGGACTTCTACATTTACCTCAGGATTCGTCATATTATTTCCTCAATATCCATTACTGATTGAACTGTATCACTGGAACTGTATGTGCAATAGGAGACATCTTTCATATTTGGTGGGACTGCCCTGTCATTGCTCCCTTCTGGGAAAAGGTATCTACACTGATTTCTGACATTACTCCTGTTTCACAGGTGTTGGCTCTCTTTGGTCTAGACCCTTCTATCTGGCCTACTACATTCCTTCCCATTGTAACTCACATCTTAATAGCAGCACGTGTAACCCTAGAACGGGCTTGGAAGGACCCACTTCCACCAATGCTATGCTCCCTCGCCTTTAATATCAACGATCACTGTTGCATGGAATTTCTATTCGCCAAATCAAACATGACTGGAGATAAATTCCACAAGTACTGGTCTCCATGGCTAGCACATCCCAGAAGTATCACCCTTAGTGATTTGTAGTGATGTATCCCTTGACAGCCTCCACATGGGAGGACTCACACCTTTCTGGGTCTCAGACCAAACAGAGCCATAAGCAATATCTCCCCCTCTATTATACCTTTAGGTATCTACAATAACTTAATAAGTCTACTTCAGAACTTTCCTCTATCACTTTTACTCACTCTGCTTTGCTTGCCTCTTCCTCCCACCCCGGACTTGACATCTTTCTTATCCAAGGACTGATGTTGTAGTCCTCTCCCTGATTTAGAGTATGCACTTCATTGTATATAGATCTATGCTTCTTCAGATTCATAAGACATTGTTAGAACACTGTACGTTTGTATACACCCATGTTTGGGGTAGATACCTCTACCTCAACTCTAACATTGTAACCTGTGTTTTTCTATCTCAATAACAACTTTTGGGAAAAAATAAATACATTTTTTAACTTAAGTTAAAAAAATATTTTAAACATTTTTTTTAGCTTTCTAAAAGTTAGTGAAATTTGAGCAGCCTCCTTATTGCTGCAAGCCCTTCATTTGAAAATAGCCCAAAAAATATGTTTTTGCCAATTCACACAGAACCCATGTACTTGCAGTTTCGCTGGATGAATGGCTATGCAATTTTTTTTTTCATAAATAGACCCCTTAATGTTTTCGTGTGCGGCACCTCTGGAGACATTTTATTGGTTTGATGCAGGCTAAATCATGTTGTTTGTCTTAGAACATTACCTAAATCAAGAAAATTTGTGGATATAGTCTCTTTGAAATTTTGTGGCCTAACAGTGATTCCTTGATTATAAGTTGCCTAATCCCTCTCTCTGAAATTACGGCCTATCAGAATAGCTTTAAGTGTATTTCCACTTTTGCAGGCAAATTTAAATAACACATACTTTATATTTCCCACAATAAATGCTTAAGGGTCCCCGCTCAGACTATCAAAGTCCGATGAGTTGGATGCCGCTGGCCAGCGAGGATGCAGTCTGAGGAGAGGTCAGTCCAGACCCAAAGCACACTGCAGAAATAGGAAGAAATAGCCCGTCCGTCACACACCTCCCCCTGCCCAATTGGTTAGCAGCTAAAAGCAGCCTCATCTTGATTCATCCAGACCACATCCCCAACATATTTCGTCCCACCCCTGGGGCTTAAAGGAGTTGTAAAGGTACATTTTTTATTTTCTAAATAGGTTCCTTTAAGCTAGTGCATTGTTGCTTCACTTACCTTTTCCTTTGATTTACCTTCTAAAGGTTTGTTTTCTTTGTCAGAATTTCTCACTTCCTGTTTCTCCTCACTGAACTCCACACCATCATCCGAGTGGTGTGGAGTCATCCAGAACAGCTTACTGAACAGCTTACTGAGGATAAACAGGAAGTGAGAAATTCAGACAAAGAAAACAAAGAAAAAAAATATTTAGAAGGGAAATCTAAGGAAAAGGTAAGTGAAGCAACAATGCACTAGCTTAAAGGAACCTATTTAGAAAATAAAAAATGTACCTTTACAACTCCTTTAACTATGATTAATTATGATGGGCGAAACATGTTGGGGATGTGGCCTAGATGATGCAAGCTGAGGCTGCTTTTACCTGATAACCACCAGGGCCAAGTAACGTGTGCTACCTTCTTTTTATTTGTTGCATGTTCCAGATTAAGGACTCTTGCATTGTTATCTATGGAACCATACACACAGCTGCTTAAAGAGGAGTAATAGAGCAATGAATACAGAACCATAAAAGATAAATAGCAAATTTAACATTTAAGTGCAGCAATTTACGCGCGCATGCGTGTTTACGTGTCTTTACGTACTATGCATGTTTACTCATGTATATACCCGTATACTGCAATACTGGCAATGAAGAACAATTTTACGCTTGTACAATTGTATGTGCCTTTTGGTTCCTTTACCCACATTTAGGCAAGGTCTTTACAGAGTATTTTACTTGGGAACTTTTTGTCAACAAGATCCTAATTATAAACATCAATAAATTCTTACATTCGTGTGCAAATGGCATTACATAGCATAACTTACCAAAAAAAAAAAAAAAGCTAGTTACTTTTTCAAGTGATTTTTACTTGCTTAAAAAATCCTTATATGCTCTCTCTGCTTTGGTATGTTTAGGAGGGGGCTGTGGAATAATGTTTAAAGTAATAATCCTTGCTGTACTGTGTTTGAGTTATTTGTTATCTGCTAAACTAGATTTAAACGCTGCATGTCCAAACAAAGGGTTAAGAGTTTAGAAACAGCCCCTTTGTTAGGATAGACAGTGTTCACATCTAGTTTACAGCTGGTAATAAAGAACTCAAACACAGTACAGACAAGGATCATTGTAAATTAAATTAAATATTGCTCAATTTGTGTGGGGACAAGAAACTGTTATGCCCCATACACACGATCGTTTTTCATGCCGTTAAAAATGCCATTTAAAAAAATGGCCATTAAAAATGATCGTGTGTATGCTCCAGAGCATTTTTAACGACGTGAAAAACGGCCAATAAAAATTTCGAACATGCTCTCTTTTTTCACGTCGTTTTTCATGTCGTTTTTTTTAGCGACGTGAAAAACGATAGTGTGTATGCTTTCACGAAGTGAAAAAAAACGCGCATGCTCAGAAGCAACTATGAGACGGGAGCTCTCGTTTTGGTAAAGCTAGCGTTGGAAATGGAGATGGCACATTCGTCACGGTGGAATTAATAGCATCGTTTTAATGCTGCGCATTCCGTTCTGCTTTTGATAATGCTTATACAATTACGTTCTTTTGCTAATGACATTGAGAGTTATGCCAAACTTGTTTCTAAAGTAATTCCTAATTGATTTAATGATAGCAAAATTTTATTTTTAAGCCGCATCTTCCTCATAAATTCATGAATAAATGTAAATGTCCCTTTTTTTTTTTTAAGTATATATTTATAATTTTTAGTTTTTTTTTGTGGCCTTTTTTTTTTTTGGGCTTAAATTATTCTTGTGTAAAGTTACCACACCAACCTTCAAAATTTGTCTCATTTTGCCTCATGGAGGTTTGTGTCCCTTGTTAATAACAATAATATTATTTGAAATGTCCCCGCCTGCTCCCTAGCAAACTGTCTTTTGAAATACAAATCACATAGTCAAGTATTTTAAGTCAAAATCAAAAAACCTTTAGAAATTAAAGGGAAAGGCAGCACTGGAGAGCCTGCTTGCATTTGTGCATCCTTTTGACCCCACAACAACCATCCAAGATGTGAAAACCAAACTATAGATTAGATCAAAAACAAAAAGGAGCCCAATCTTGGCTTGAACTCCCAGAGGTCAGGAGCCACAGCAGATAAGTCATATATGTCCCCAGTCTGTGGTACTACAGCAGGCATTATTTTTTCCTCTTCCTTGTAGCCTTCTCTCCAGCCTTCTCTGCAGCCTTGGTTGGTTTCTTCCTCGGAGGCTGGGGATCAGGAGGAGAGGTTGTGGCAGGAGGAGTAGTAGGAGGAGGAGGAGGAGGTGGAGGAGTAGGGACAACCTCCGTGATGTCAGTGTACTTGGTGAGCTCCCCCAGCAATCCCTTGTTGATGACTTTTAAAAGAAGGCTCTCGCTGTAGAGCTTTTGCCGCAAGTCCATTTGGCCTAGCTTCTGCGCGAGGACTGCGGCAAAGCCCTCCTCAGCAGAGGGTGCCTCCCTGAGGGCCACTGTTGCCTCTCTGATGAAGTCTCTTGTTTCCTCCTCCACCTGCCTACCTCTCCTTGGCCCTCGTGGTTTAACTATCAGGGGAGGCATCTGGGCTCTTGTGCTGGGCCCAGCCTCCTCCTGGGTGCCACTGGGCCCTGCCTCCTCCTGATCCCCAACATCACCCTCTTCCTGGCTCTGCTCTGGCTGTAAAAAATGAAAGGCACATTATGTATTTTTTCACACCATCAATCACACACATTGTTCACCTCTAGACATTGTTGAATTGAATGTGAAAATGTATGTCCTTTTCCTTGATTCCGCATCCTGATTTTGTTGCCTTGTCCACATTAAATTAGACCAATACTGTATCTTGCTCTTTAACTATTTATTTTGTAGTACATTAAATACCTAACAATACTAACATCAATTTTAATTCATCAATTTTGTAAGATATAAATGGAGATACTTTACCTGGCTCCATATATCCAAATCTGCCTCCTCAAGGACCTCATCTTGATCCTCAGAGGAAGCCAGAGCAGGGTTGCCAGGAAGGCTAGAGGGCTGGCTGCAGGGAAGGCTGGAGGGTTGGCTACAAGGAAGGCTGGATTGACCTCTGGGGGGAAGGGTGGAGAGAGATTCCCGCACTTCCAGCTGGTCATCCAGAAAAGAAAGCTTGCTGTAGTACCACAGACTGGGTTTATAAACCTTATCTGCTGCAGCACCTGACCTCTGGGACCTCAGGACCATAGTTCTCTGGGTCCTGTATGTCCCTCTGATGGTCACAATTTTGGTTTTCACATCTTGGAGAGTTGTTGTGGGTATCTTGGTTTGCACAAATGCAAGCAGGCTCTCCAGTGCTGCTGTCCTGGCCACTTTATTTTTATTTCCGCCATTTTTTGTTTGCCATAGGATAGGTAGTTCTTTCTATTTATCAATGAACTCCCCCATGAACTCTGGGTTCTTAAATGAATTCATTCTCTCTGTAAAATCAAGAAACAACAAAATACATATGTTTCAGGCAACATTCATCAAATCTACATTTTCGACATATTTAGAAGCCCCAAATCTCCTCTGATGAATCTCAAATCCTTAAATTGTTATGTACCTTTGTCAACACGTTCGTTGCTAACTCCCTCTCCCGCCAAATGAACGTTTTTGCGACACATGGTTCTTCACTTGATATACACTGCGCATGCGTGAAACTACGCACGCTTTGCCCGCCCCTGACGTTCAATATTGTACTTTCCCCGCCCCTTCTCACTCGTCGTAGTGCTTATCAACATGACGGAGCCACAGGTGACAGAGATTACCTCGACAGAGGATGAAATTCCTGAGGAGCCCAAATCCCGACCCAGGAGATATAAGGCATCCAACATGTCATTCGAGGAAATGGTGGAGATGGTCGCCATTTTGAAGAGGGAGGATTATGATGCCAAGCATGGTCCTTATGAAAGGCCTAATCTGGTCAAGACAAAAATTATGGGCAAAGTGGTCAAAACTCTTCTCAATAAATTCGGAGTGTGCAGAACGAAGGAACAGATCAGAAAACGTTGGTCTGATCTGAAGTTGCGGGAGCCCGACCAATACAAAAGAATCAAGAAAGTTTTAGGAAAAAGTAAAGTATTTATTTTCTATTTTCCCTGCTAAAGATTATTACTTGTATTATGTCGTGTATTTTTGTCTTTGATATAGTACAGTGAAAGATACCATCTTTCTGGTTCGTCCGCACAGTAAACGGACGTATTAAACCTCTTTCTCCGTACAGTTCATAAAACGATGTTTTGGGTTCATCCAGTGTGAGCACACATGTATTTAATTTTATTTGGGGGAGAAAATTTGGTAACCAATTTATTTTTTGGATCAAATCCAAAGGACAATTTTTTGGAAAAAATAAGGATTAGGGATGAGCTCGGTGTTCGAGTCGAACATACGTTCGACTCGAACATCGGCTGTTCGATCGTTCGCCGAACAACGAACGATTTGGGCCGTTCGCGCCTAATTCGCGGCCCACAATGCACTACGCCATCGCAGTGTCATCCAGGCGCTGTGATTGGCCAAGCATGCACTGTGACCCCGCATGCTTGGCCAATCACAGCGCCGGCAGCGAGGAGAGCAATGATTGGCCACAGGCAGGATGCCTGTGGCCAATTATTGCTGAGGGTGTTTAGTACACGCCCCACACTATAAAAGGCCGCCAGCACGGCGGCCTAGTGTAGTGTGTTCCGGAGCAGGGAAAGAGAAGCATAGGCAGGGACAGTGACATTTTTTTTTCTTGCTTAACCTGGATTCCTTTAGTTTAGGGAAAGAGAAGGATAGGTAGGGAGAGTGTCAGTGTGTTTTACTGTGCTAATCCTTGTTTGTAGGGACAGGGAAGGACAGTGAGGGAAATTCTCCTTGTGCTATACTGTGCTAAAGCATTGATCATCAACCATCTTTAAAAAAACATTTTTTATAGGGACAGAAAACTATAGGTAGGGAGAGTGTCAGTGTGTTTTACTGTGCTAATCCTTGTTTGTAGGGACAGGGAAGGACAGTGAGGGAAATTCTCCTTGTGCTATACTGTGCTAAAGCATTGATCATCAACCATCTTTAAAAAAATATTTTTTCTAGGGACAGAAAACTATAGGTAGGGAGAGTGTCAGTGTGTTTTACTGTGCTAATCCTTGTTTGTAGGGACAGGGAAGGACAGTGGGGGAAATTCTCCTTGTGCTATACTGTGCTAAAGCATTGATCATCAACCATCTTTAAAAAAACATTTTTTATAGGGACAGAAAACTATAGGTAGGGAGAGTGTCAGTGTGTTTTACTGTGCTAATCCTTGTTTGTAGGGACAGGGAAGGACAGTGAGGGAAATTCTCCTTGTGCTATACTGTGCTAAAGCATTGATCATCAACCATCTTTAAAAAAACATTTTTTATAGGGACAAAAAACTATAGGTAGGGAGAGTGTCAGTGTGTTTTACTATGCTAATCCTTGTTTGTAGGGACAGGGAAGGACAGTGAGGGAAATTCTCCTTGTGCTATACTGTGCTAAAGCATTGATCATTAGTGATGAGCCGAACACCCCCGGGTTCGGTTCGCACCAGAACCCGCGAACGGACCGAAAGTTCGAACGAACATTAGAACCCTATTAAATACAATGGATGCGAACGTTCGAATTCTAAAGTGCTAATTATAACAACTATTATGCATGTTATTGTCATAAATAGGGTTTGGGAACCCGGGTTGTGCACCAGGGGACATGTATCAATGCAAAAAGAAGTTTTAAAAACGGTCGTTTTTCGGGAGCAGTCATTTTAATGATGCATAAAGTGAAAAAAAAAAAGTCAAATATTCCTTTAAATATCGTACCTGGGGGGTGTCTAAAGTATGCCTGTGAAGTGCCACGTGTTTCCCGTGTTTAGAACTGTCCCTGCACAAAATGACACTTCTAAAGGAAAAAAAAGCCATTTAAAACTGCTTGCGGCTTTAATGTAATGTCTGGTCCCGGTAATATGGATGAAATTCTTTAAGAAAAATGGCATAGCTACCCCATGACCCCCCCCCCTACCCCAGCCCATTACCAGCCCCTTTGGGTCTTGTATGGATATTAAGGGGAACCCCGCACATAAAATAAAAAAGGCCCTATATACTCTGAACAGCCGTATACAGGCGGTGCATACAAGACAGGGACTGTAGGTTTGTTCTTATGTAGAATCTGTTTGTAATTTTGAACAGGTACATTGTTGAAGTGTAGCTCCAGCCCAAAAATCTATTTTTAAACTTTTTGGGAAACATAGGTAAGGGTTATCACCCCTGTAACATTTGTTTTGCTGTCTGTGCCCCTGTTCAGAACATTTCACCTCACTTTCCGTCCCAATGACAACTGTTTTTGAAATGTGGTGTTTTTCTTGAAACAAGGATTGCTGATAAAGCATCAGTACAGATGAGACCCCTTTCTCCCATATTTATTCTTACAGGAGAGAATTTTCCTTTCTAGGGGTAGATTTCCTCTCACTTCCTGTTGTCTTCTTTCGTTTGCAAGTAGGAGTCGTTTGTAAGTTGGATGTTTGAAAGTAGGGACCTGCCGTATATACTCTGCAGAAATAGGCCCCTTAGTTGTTGGTGTTGGCACAACACTGTAAGCACTCAGTTACTCTTGGTTGGTGCTGGAACGCCCTGCTGTCAACTATTATATCAGGAATTTTAATTACATATAATTGTTGAACAGTGGTAGTAAAAATTGGGGCTTTGATGGTGGTGCTGGTGCCACAACACTGTAAGCCCTGACAGTTACTCTTGGTGGGTGCAGCAATGGGCCCTGCTGTGAATTATTAGATCAAGAATTGTAATTACATGCCCCTTTTGAACAGGGGCTGAAAAATTGGGCCTTTCGTGGTGGTGGTGGTGGTGGCGTTGCCACAAGACTGTAAGCCCTCAGAGTTACTCTTGGTGGGTGCAGCAATGGACCCTGCTGTGAATTATTAGATCAAGAATTGTAATTGCATGCCCCTGTTGAACAGGGGCTGAAAAATTGGGCCTTAGGCACTGGTGGCACAACACTACAACCCCTCACAGATACTGTACTTGGAGCACAGCAATGAGCCCTGTTGCAAAGTATTGCTTCAAAAATTGTAATGACACGCCCCTGTTAAACAGGGGCTGAAAAATTGGGCCTTAGGCACTGGTGCCACAACACTCCAACCCCTCACAGATACTGTACTTGGAGCACAGCAATGAGCCCTATGGCAAATTATTGCTAAAAAAATTGTAATTACACGCCCCTGTAAAACAGGGGCTGAAAAATTGGGCCTTAGCCACTGGTGGCGGCACCCATAAACAAAAATGATCTTCCAAGCTATCATCATCAATCGTATCATTGAGGACTCGGAGGAGGAGGATAGCCAGTCAACATAACAGCACAGGCACTCAGCATCAGCATCAGTCTTGAAGGGATGTGACATGTTAAAATCAATTAGTCTGTTATATCAGCATCAGGTGTGTGGTAGCTGGTGGTGATCCAAGACTGGTTCATCTTGATGAAAGTCAGTCGATCAACCGAGTCGGTGGACAGGCGCACCCTGTGATCCGTGACAAATCCTCCAGCAGCACTGAATGTGCGTTCCGAAAGAACGCTGGATGCAGGACAGGCCAGTAGCTCAATTGCATACTGTGCAAGCTCTGGCCAGTGATCCATCCTCAAGACCCAGTAAGCCAGAGGATTTTCGGTGGGGAAGGTGTCCAAGTCTGACCTTGCCCCTAGATATTCCTGCACCATGTTTATCAGACGCTGGCGATGGTTGCTGGAACCGATCATACTTTGGGGCTGCGGACTAAAGAATTGTCTGAACGCATCGGTCAGACGGCCACCTTCCCCACCGCTCCTTCTTTGACTGGCCGAAGCCTCAGGAACTCGTTGTCCAGGACCAGGAGTTTGTAACCTCCCAGTCTCTGGGAACGCGTTGCACAGACCTTTCTGCAAGGCCTCCCGAAGTTGTCTCATCCTCTGCTCCCTCTGCGACGGTAACATAAGGTCCGCAACCTTACCCTTGTACCGTGGATCAAGGAGAGTGGCCAGCCAGTAATGGTCCCTCTCCTTGATCCGAAGAATACGAGGATCCTTCCGCAGACTTTGCAGGATCAGGGAGGCCATGCAGCGTAGGTTTGCTGAGGCATTCGCTCCGGAGTCCTCTGGGTCACTAAGGACGACATGATCCGCAGCCACCTCCTCCCAGCCACGTACAAGTCCACTGGTTTCTTGGGACTGTAAATCATCCCTAAAATACTGCTGCTGATGATGCTGAGTGCCAGCCTCCACCTCCATGCTGACACAATCCTCCTCCTCCTCCTCCTCCTCCTCCTCCTCTTCCTGTGCGATGGGTGGGACAGAAGGAACACTGTCTGGGTAAAGGGGGCCTTGAGAGGCAAGGAAGTCCTCCTCTTCCTGCCTCTGTTCTGCCTCAAGTGCCCTGTCCATTATTCCACGCAGCGTGTGCTCCAACAGGTGGACAAGAGGTACAGTGTCACTGATGCATGCACTGTCACTGCTCACCATCCTCGTGGCCTCCTCAAATGGTGCCAGGACAGTGCATGCATCCCTGATCATGCCCCACTGGCGTGGAGAAAAAAAAACAAGCTCCCCTGACCCTGTCCTGGTGCCGTAGTCGCACAGGTACTCATTGATGGCCCTCTGCTGTGTGTGCAGCCGCTGCAGCATGGCCAACGTTGAGTTCCACCTGGTGGGCATGTCACATATAAGGCGGTTCTTGGGCAGGTTCAACTCCTTTTGCAGCTCAGCCAGGCGAGCACTGGCATTATAAGATCTGCGGAAATGCACACAGACTTTCCTGGCCTGCCTCAGGACATCCTGTAAGCCCGGGTACCTGCCCAAGAACCGCTGCACCACCAGGTTAAGGACGTGAGCCACACAGGGCACATGGGTCAGTTGTCCCTGTCGGAGGGCGGAGAGGAGGTTGGTGCCATTGTCGCAAACCACCATTCCTGGCTTAAGCTGGCGTGGCGTCAACCACCTTTCGGCCTGGCCCTGCAGAGCAGACAGGACCTCTGCCCCAGTGTGGCTTCTGTCCCCCAAACACACCAGCGCAAGCACGGCATGGCATCTTTTTGCCTGCGTACTTGCGTAGCCCCGTGAACGGCTACGGAGCACCGCTGGTTCATAGGACAAACCACAGGAAGAGGCCATGGAGGAAGAAGAAGAGGAGGGGGTGGAGGAGAGAGGTGTGTCACAACCAGTAGTAGCATTTTGGAGGCGTGGCGGTGGGACAACCTCCAACACTACTGCACCTTGTCTTGCATCCTTCCCAGCTGCCAAAAGAGTGACCCAATGGGCCGTGAAAGAAAGGTAACGTCCCTGTCCATGCCTGCTGGACCATGAGTCAGCGGTAATATGCACCTTACCGCTGACCGCCCTGTCCAGCGAGGCCAAGACATTGCCTTCCACATGCCGGTAGAGAGCCGGAATAGCCTTCCGTGAGAAAAAGTGGCGTTTGGGAACCTGCCACTGAGGAACCGCACATTGCACAAACTCACGGAAGGGGGCCGAGTCTACCAACTGAAAAGGCAGCAGTTGAAGCGCTAGCAATTTAGCCAAGCTAGCATTCAACCGCTGGGCATGTGGATGGCTGGGAGTGAACTTCTTTCGACGGTCCAGCAGCTGGGGCAGGGAAATTTGCCTGCTAGAATCGGACGTCGGTGTACTGCTAGCAGAGTGGCCGCAAGTACTTGGCTGTGACACACCTAATTCTACACCTTCATTCCTCTCAGTGCATGTTTCAGAGAGGACTGAAGTTATAGTGGGGTTGGAGATCCCAGCTGATGCGGTGCAAGGAGAGGTCCGCTTTGTTCTTTGGTGTGGGTCTTTGAGGTAGGCTTGCCAACGAGCTGCATGGCAGGTCAACATATGTCTGGTCAGGCATGTGGTACCCAAGCGGCTGATGTTTTGGCCACGCGATATACGCTTGAGACATATGTTGCAAACAGCAGCTGTGCGATCTGATGCACTAGCCTCAAAAAAGGCCCACACCAAAGAACTTTTTGAATGACGGGCAGAGGCAGCGCCCTGCACAGGCGGAGCTCTGCGGTGTGATTCCGTCGGTGTACTGCCCTTACGCTGGCCACCAAAGGGCATCCTGCCTCGTTGGAGATGTGCCTCCTCCTCATCCTCCTCCTCCTCCTCTCTCCTATTAGGCACCCACGTGGAGTCAGTGACCTCATCATCACCTCCCTCCTCATCACTGGAGGCAATCTGGCAGTATGCTGCAGCTGCTGGAACATGACTGCCAGATTGGTGTCCTTCTTGAGCATCCCCTCTGTCTGCTCTCACGCTACTGCCTTCCTCTAGCTGGGTTTCATCATCAGACCCTTCGAAACGCTGGGCATCCTCCTGGAGCATGTACCCAACACTGTGCTGAAACAGTTCGGGGGACTCCTCAGGAGGAGGACATGGTGGGTCTAGGGAAGGAGTGACTGATGATGAGTCTGACATTGATACCAGGGAAGAGGACGCTTTGGCAGCTGCTTTTCCAGTACCCTGAGCCTGGGTGAGAGAGGATGAGGAGGAGGAGGAGGGCTTGGTCATCCACTCTACCAAGTCTTCGGCATGATGTGGCTCAACATGTCCAGCTGCCGAAAAGAAGGACAAGCGTGTCCCATGGCCATGTGCTGATGACAATGCACCGCGTCCACGACCAGCACTGTTGCCCCCAGACACAGAGCCTGCTTGCCCTCTTTTATTGCCTCCTGACTGTCTGCCTCTCCTTGTTTGCCTTCCAGACATTCTAATAGATGGCCTGCAGGGAGATGGGAAAAAAGCAATAAGGGCTACCTTCAGGTGTCCTTCTCTGTCCCTTGAAACAAGGACTTTGACAGTGAAAGAAACTGACACACTCTCCCTACCTACAGTTTTCTGTCCCTAGAAAAAATGTTTTTTTTAAGCACAATTTAGCACAAGGAGAATTACCTCACTGTCCTTCCAGGTCCCTGGAAACAAGGACTTTGACAGTGAAAGAAACTGACACACTCTCCCTACCTACAGTTTTCTGTCCCTAGAAAAAATGTTTTTTTTAAGCACAATTTAGCACAAGGAGAATTACCTCACTGTCCTTCCAGGTCCCTGGAAACAAGGACTTTGACAGTGAAAGAAACTGACACACTCTCCCTACCTACAGTTTTCTGTCCCTAGAAAAAATGTTTTTTTTAAGCACAATTTAGCACAAGGAGAATTACCTCACTGTCCTTCCAGGTCCCTGGAAACAAGGACTTTGACAGTGAAAGAAACTGACACACTCTCCCTACCTACAGTTTTCTGTCCCTAGAAAAAATGTTTTTTTTAAGCACAATTTAGCACAAGGAGAATTACCTCACTGTCCTTCCAGGTCCCTGGAAACAAGGACTTTGACAGTGAAAGAAACTGACACACTCTCCCTACCTACAGCTTTCTGTCCCTAGAAAAAATGTTTTTTTTAAGCACAATATAGCACAAGGAGAATTCACTCACTGTCCTTCCAGGTCCCTGGAAACAAGGACTTTGACAGTGAAAGAAACTGACACACTCTCCCTACCTACAGTTTTCTGTCCCTAGAAAAAATGTTTTTTTTAAGCACAATTTAGCACAAGGAGAATTACCTCACTGTCCTTCCAGGTCCCTGGAAACAAGGACTTTGACAGTGAAAGAAACTGACACACTCTCCCTACCTACAGTTTTCTGTCCCTAGAAAAAATGTTTTTTTTAAGCACAATTTAGCACAAGGAGAATTACCTCACTGTCCTTCCAGGTCCCTGGAAACAAGGACTTTGACAGTGAAAGAAACTGACACACTCTCCCTACCTACAGTTTTCTGTCCCTAGAAAAAATGTTTTTTTTAAGCACAATTTAGCACAAGGAGAATTACCTCACTGTCCTTCCAGGTCCCTGGAAACAAGGACTTTGACAGTGAAAGAAACTGACACACTCTCCCTACCTACAGTTTTCTGTCCCTAGAAAAAATGTTTTTTTTAAGCACAATTTAGCACAAGGAGAATTACCTCACTGTCCTTCCAGGTCCCTGGAAACAAGGACTTTGACAGTGAAAGAAACTGACACACTCTCCCTACCTACAGTTTTCTGTCCCTAGAAAAAATGTTTTTTTTAAGCACAATATAGCACAAGGAGAATTCACTCACTGTCCTTCCAGGTCCCTGGAAACAAGGACTTTGACAGTGAAAGAAACTGACACACTCTCCCTACCTACAGTTTTCTGTCCCTAGAAAAATTTTTTTTTTTAAGCACAATTTAGCACAAGGAGAATTACCTCACTGTCCTTCCAGGTCCCTGGAAACAAGGACTTTGACAGTGAAAGAAACTGACACACTCTCCCTACCTACAGTTTTCTGTCCCTAGAAAAAAATGTTTTTTTTAAGCACAATATAGCACAAGGAGAATTCACTCACTGTCCTTCCAGGTCCCTGGAAACAAGGACTTTGACAGTGAAAGAAACTGACACACTCTCCCTACCTACAGTTTTCTGTCCCTAGAAAAAATGTTTTTTTTAAGCACAATTTAGCACAAGGAGAATTACCTCACTGTCCTTCCAGGTCCCTGGAAACAAGGACTTTGACAGTGAAAGAAACTGACACACTCTCCCTACCTACAGTTTTCTGTCCCTAGAAAAAATGTTTTTTTTAAGCACAATTTAGCACAAGGAGAATTACCTCACTGTCCTTCCAGGTCCCTGGAAACAAGGACTTTGACAGTGAAAGAAACTGACACACTCTCCCTACCTACAGTTTTCTGTCCCTAGAAAAAATGTTTTTTTTAAGCACAATATAGCACAAGGAGAATTCACTCACTGTCCTTCCAGGTCCCTGGAAACAAGGACTTTGACAGTGAAAGAAACTGACACACTCTCCCTACCTACAGTTTTCTGTCCCTAGAAAAAATGTTTTTTTTAAGCACAATTTAGCACAAGGAGAATTACCTCACTGTCCTTCCAGGTCCCTGGAAACAAGGACTTTGACAGTGAAAGAAACTGACACACTCTCCCTACCTACAGTTTTCTGTCCCTAGAAAAAATGTTTTTTTTAAGCACAATTTAGCACAAGGAGAATTACCTCACTGTCCTTCCAGGTCCCTGGAAACAAGGACTTTGACAGTGAAAGAAACTGACACACTCTCCCTACCTACAGTTTTCTGTCCCTAGAAAAAATGTTTTTTTTAAGCACAATTTAGCACAAGGAGAATTACCTCACTGTCCTTCCAGGTCCCTGGAAACAAGGACTTTGACAGTGAAAGAAACTGACACACTCTCCCTACCTACAGTTTTCTGTCCCTAGAAATTTTTTTTTTTTTAAGCACAATTTAGCACAAGGAGAATTACCTCACTGTCCTTCCAGGTCCCTGGAAACAAGGACTTTGACAGTGAAAGAAACTGACACACTCTCCCTACCTACAGTTTTCTGTCCCTAGAAAAAATGTTTTTTTTAAGCACAATATAGCACAAGGAGAATTCACTCACTGTCCTTCCAGGTCCCTGGAAACAAGGACTTTGACAGTGAAAGAAACTGACACACTCTCCCTACCTACAGTTTTCTGTCCCTAGAAAAAATGTTTTTTTTAAGCACAATTTAGCACAAGGAGAATTACCTCACTGTCCTTCCAGGTCCCTGGAAACAAGGACTTTGACAGTGAAAGAAACTGACACACTCTCCCTACCTACAGTTTTCTGTCCCTAGAAAAAATGTTTTTTTTAAGCACAATTTAGCACAAGGAGAATTACCTCACTGTCCTTCCAGGTCCCTGGAAACAAGGAATTTGACAGTGAAAGAAACTGACACACTCTCCCTACCTACAGTTTTCTGTCCCTAGAAAAAATGTTTTTTTTAAGCACAATTTAGCACAAGGAGAATTACCTCACTGTCCTTCCAGGTCCCTGGAAACAAGGACTTTGACAGTGAAAGAAACTGACACACTCTCCCTACCTACAGTTTTCTGTCCCTAGAAAAAATGTTTTTTTTAAGCACAATTTAGCACAAGGAGAATTACCTCACTGTCCTTCCAGGTCCCTGGAAACAAGGACTTTGACAGTGAAAGAAACTGACACACTCTCCCTACCTACAGTTTTCTGTCCCTAGAAAAAATGTTTTTTTTAAGCACAATTTAGCACAAGGAGAATTACCTCACTGTCCTTCCAGGTCCCTGGAAACAAGGACTTTGACAGTGAAAGAAACTGACACACTCTCCCTACCTACAGTTTTCTGTCCCTAGAAAAAATGTTTTTTTTAAGCACAATTTAGCACAAGGAGAATTACCTCACTGTCCTTCCAGGTCCCTGGAAACAAGGACTTTGACAGTGAAAGAAACTGACACACTCTCCCTACCTACAGTTTTCTGTCCCTAGAAAAAATGTTTTTTTTAAGCACAATATAGCACAAGGAGAATTCACTCACTGTCCTTCCAGGTCCCTGGAAACAAGGACTTTGACAGTGAAAGAAACTGACACACTCTCCCTACCTACAGTTTTCTGTCCCTAGAAAAAATGTTTTTTTTAAGCACAATTTAGCACAAGGAGAATTACCTCACTGTCCTTCCAGGTCCCTGGAAACAAGGACTTTGACAGTGAAAGAAACTGACACACTCTCCCTACCTACAGTTTTCTGTCCCTAGAAAAAATGTTTTTTTTAAGCACAATTTAGCACAAGGAGAATTACCTCACTGTCCTTCCAGGTCCCTGGAAACAAGGACTTTGACAGTGAAAGAAACTGACACACTCTCCCTACCTACAGTTTTCTGTCCCTAGAAAAAATGTTTTTTTTAAGCACAATATAGCACAAGGAGAATTCACTCACTGTCCTTCCAGGTCCCTGGAAACAAGGACTTTGACAGTGAAAGAAACTGACACACTCTCCCTACCTACAGTTTTCTGTCCCTAGAAAAAATGTTTTTTTTAAGCACAATTTAGCACAAGGAGAATTACCTCACTGTCCTTCCAGGTCCCTGGAAACAAGGACTTTGACAGTGAAAGAAACTGACACACTCTCCCTACCTACAGTTTTCTGTCCCTAGAAAAAATGTTTTTTTTAAGCACAATTTAGCACAAGGAGAATTACCTCACTGTCCTTCCAGGTCCCTGGAAACAAGGACTTTGACAGTGAAAGAAACTGACACACTCTCCCTACCTACAGTTTTCTGTCCCTAGAAAAAATGTTTTTTTTAAGCACAATTTAGCACAAGGAGAATTACCTCACTGTCCTTCCAGGTCCCTGGAAACAAGGACTTTGACAGTGAAAGAAACTGACACACTCTCCCTACCTACAGTTTTCTGTCCCTAGAAAAAATGTTTTTTTCAAGCACAATTTAGCACAAGGAGAATTACCTCACTGTCCTTCCAGGTCCCTGGAAACAAGGACTTTGACAGTGAAAGAAACTGACACACTCTCCCTACCTACAGTTTTCTGTCCCTAGAAAAAATGTTTTTTTTAAGCACAATATAGCACAAGGAGAATTCACTCACTGTCCTTCCAGGTCCCTGGAAACAAGGACTTTGACAGTGAAAGAAACTGACACACTCTCCCTACCTACAGTTTTCTGTCCCTAGAAAAAATGTTTTTTTTAAGCACAATTTAGCACAAGGAGAATTACCTCACTGTCCTTCCAGGTCCCTGGAAACAAGGACTTTGACAGTGAAAGAAACTGACACACTCTCCCTACCTACAGTTTTCTGTCCCTAGAAAAAATGTTTTTTTTAAGCACAATATAGCGCAAGGAGAATTCACTCACTGTCCTTCCAGGTCCCTGGAAACAAGGACTTTGACAGTGAAAGAAACTGACACACTCTCCCTACCTACAGTTTTCTGTCCCTAGAAAAAATGTTTTTTTTTAAGCACAATTTAGCACAAGGAGAATTACCTCACTGTCCTTCCAGGTCCCTGGAAACAAGGACTTTGACAGTGAAAGAAACTGACACACTCTCCCTACCTACAGTTTTCTGTCCCTAGAAAAAATGTTTTTTTTAAGCACAATTTAGCACAAGGAGAATTACCTCACTGTCCTTCCAGGTCCCTGGAAACAAGGACTTTGACAGTGAAAGAAACTGACACACTCTCCCTACCTACAGTTTTCTGTCCCTAGAAAAAATGTTTTTTTTAAGCACAATTTAGCACAAGGAGAATTACCTCACTGTCCTTCCAGGTCCCTGGAAACAAGGACTTTGACAGTGAAAGAAACTGACACACTCTCCCTACCTACAGTTTTCTGTCCCTAGAAAAAATGTTTTTTTTAAGCACAATTTAGCACAAGGAGAATTACCTCACTGTCCTTCCAGGTCCCTGGAAACAAGGACTTTGACAGTGAAAGAAACTGACACACTTTCCCTACCTACAGTTTTCTGTCCCTAGAAAAAATGTTTTTTTTAAGCACAATTTAGCACAAGGAGAATTACCTCACTGTCCTTCCAGGTCCCTGGAAACAAGGACTTTGACAGTGAAAGAAACTGACACACTCTCCCTACCTACAGTTTTCTGTCCCTAGAAAAAATGTTTTTTTTAAGCACAATATAGCACAAGGAGAATTCACTCACTGTCCTTCCAGGTCCCTGGAAACAAGGACTTTGACAGTGAAAGAAACTGACACACTCTCCCTACCTACAGTTTTCTGTCCCTAGAAAAAATGTTTTTTTTAAGCACAATTTAGCACAAGGAGAATTACCTCACTGTCCTTCCAGGTCCCTGGAAACAAGGACTTTGACAGTGAAAGAAACTGACACACTCTCCCTACCTACAGTTTTCTGTCCCTAGAAAAAATGTTTTTTTTAAGCACAATTTAGCACAAGGAGAATTACCTCACTGTCCTTCCAGGTCCCTGGAAACAAGGACTTTGACAGTGAAAGAAACTGACACACTCTCCCTACCTACAGTTTTCTGTCCCTAGAAAAAATGTTTTTTTTAAGCACAATTTAGCACAAGGAGAATTACCTCACTGTCCTTCCAGGTCCCTGGAAACAAGGACTTTGACAGTGAAAGAAACTGACACACTCTCCCTACCTACAGTTTTCTGTCCCTAGAAAAAATGTTTTTTTTAAGCACAATTTAGCACAAGGAGAATTACCTCACTGTCCTTCCAGGTCCCTGGAAACAAGGACTTTGACAGTGAAAGAAACTGACACACTCTCCCTACCTACAGTTTTCTGTCCCTAGAAAAAATGTTTTTTTTAAGCACAATTTAGCACAAGGAGAATTACCTCACTGTCCTTCCAGGTCCCTGGAAACAAGGACTTTGACAGTGAAAGAAACTGACACACTCTCCCTACCTACAGTTTTCTGTCCCTAGAAAAAATGTTTTTTTTAAGCACAATATAGCACAAGGAGAATTCACTCACTGTCCTTCCAGGTCCCTGGAAACAAGGACTTTGACAGTGAAAGAAACTGACACACTCTCCCTACCTACAGTTTTCTGTCCCTAGAAAAAATGTTTTTTTTAAGCACAATTTAGCACAAGGAGAATTACCTCACTGTCCTTCCAGGTCCCTGGAAACAAGGACTTTGACAGTGAAAGAAACTGACACACTCTCCCTACCTACAGTTTTCTGTCCCTAGAAAAAATGTTTTTTTTAAGCACAATTTAGCACAAGGAGAATTACCTCACTGTCCTTCCAGGTCCCTGGAAACAAGGACTTTGACAGTGAAAGAAACTGACACACTCTCCCTACCTACAGTTTTCTGTCCCTAGAAAAAATGTTTTTTTTAAGCACAATATAGCACAAGCACAAAACACACTGACACTCTCCCTACCTATCCTTCTCTTTCCCTAAACTAAAGGAATCCAGGTTAAGCAAGAAAGAAATAAAAGTCACTGTCCCTGCCTATGCTGCTCTATCCCTGCTCCGGAACACACTACACTAGGCCGCCGTGCTGGCGGCCTTTTATAGTGTGGGGCGTGTACTAAACCCCCTCAGCAATAATTGGCCACAGGCATCCTGCCTGTGGCCAATCATTGCTCTCCTCGCTGCCGGCGCTGTGATTGGCCAAGCATGCGGGGTCACAGTGCATGCTTGGCCAATCACAGCGCCTGGATGACACTGCGATGGCGTAGTGCATTGTGGGCCGTTCGCGTCACTCGAATTTGGCGCGAACGGCCCAAATCGTTCGATCTTCGTCGAACGATCGAACAGCCGATGTTCGAGTCGAACGTATGTTCGACTCGAACACAAAGCTCATCCCTATTGATCATCAACCATCTTTAAAAAAACATTTTTTCTAGGGACAGAAAACTATAGGTAGGGAGAGTGTCAGTGTGTTTTACTGTGCTAATCCTTGTTTGTAGGGACAGGGAAGGACAGTGAGGGAAATTCTCCTTGTGCTATACTGTGCTAAAGCATTGATCATCAACCATCTTTAAAAAAACATTTTTTATAGGGACAGAAAACTATAGGTAGGGAGAGTGTCAGTGTGTTTTACTGTGCTAATCCTTGTTTGTAGGGACAGGGAAGGACAGTGAGGGAAATTCTCCTTGTGCTATACTGTGCTAAAGCATTGCTCATCAACCATCTTTAAAAAAACATTTTTTATAGGGACAGAAAACTATAGGTAGGGAGAGTGTCAGTGTGTTTTACTGTGCTAATCCTTGTTTGTAGGGACAGGGGAGGACAGTGAGGGAAATTCTCCTTGTGCTATACTGTGCTAAAGCATTGATCATCAACCATCTTTAAAAAAACATTTTTTCTAGGGACAGAAAACTATAGGTAGGGAGAGTGTCAGTGTGTTTTACTGTGCTAATCCTTGTTTGTAGGGACAGGGAAGACAGTGAGGGAAATTCTCCTTGTGCTATACTGTGCTAAAGCATTGATCATCAACCATCTTTAAAAAAACATTTTTTCTAGGGACAGAAAACTATAGGTAGGGAGAGTGTCAGTGTGTTTTACTGTGCTAATCCTTGTTTGTAGGGACAGGGAAGGACAGTGAGGGAAATTCTCCTTGTGCTATACTGTGCTAAAGCATTGATCATCAACCATCTTTAAAAAAAAAATTTTTATAGGGACAGAAAACTATAGGTAGGGAGAGTGTCAGTGTGTTTTACTGTGCTAATCCTTGTTTGTAGGGACAGGGAAGGACAGTGAGGGAAATTCTCCTTGTGCTATACTGTGCTAAAGCATTGATCATCAACCATCTTTAATAAAACATTTTTTCTAGGGACAGAAAACTATAGGTAGGGAGAGTGTCAGTGTGTTTTACTGTGCTAATCCTTGTTTGTAGGGACAGGGAAGGACAGTGAGGGAAATTCTCCTTGTGCTATACTGTGCTAAAGCATTGATCATCAACCATCTTTAAAAAAACATTTTTTATAGGGACAGAAAACTATAGGTAGGGAGAGTGTCAGTGTGTTTTACTGTGCTAATCCTTGTTTGTAGGGACAGGGAAGGACAGTGAGGGAAATTCTCCTTGTGCTATACTGTGCTAAAGCATTGATCATCAACCATCTTTAAAAAAACATTTTTTCTAGGGACAGAAAACTATAGGTAGGGAGAGTGTCAGTGTGTTTTACTGTGCTAATCCTTGTTTGTAGGGACAGGGAAGGACAGTGAGGGAAATTCTCCTTGTGCTATACTGTGCTAAAGCATTGATCATCAACCATCTTTAAAAAAACATTTTTTATAGGGACAGAAAACTATAGGTAGGGAGAGTGTCAGTGTGTTTTACTGTGCTAATCCTTGTTTGTAGGGACAGGGAAGGACAGTGAGGGAAATTCTCCTTGTGCTATACTGTGCTAAAGCATTCCTCATCAACCATCTTTGAAATCCTTGTTTTTTGGACAGTCAGGGAAATTGTCATTGTGCTATTCTGTGCGAAAGCAATCATCCTCAACCATATTTAGAAATCCTTAAGTAAAGGGACAGAGAAGGACACCTGAAGGTAGCCCTTATTGCTTTTTTCCCATCTCCCTGCAGGCCATCCATTAGAATGTCTGGAAGGCAAACAAGGAGAGGCAGACAGTCAGGAGGCAATAAAAGAGGGCAAGCAGGCTCTGTGTCTGGGGGCAACAGTGCTGGTCGTGGACGCGGTGCATTGTCATCAGCACATGGCCATGGGACACGCTTGTCCTTCTTTTCGGCAGCTGGACATGTTGAGCCACATCATGCCGAAGACTTGGTAGAGTGGATGACCAAGCCCTCCTCCTCCTCCTCATCCTCTCTCACCCAGGCTCAGGGTACTGGCAAAGCAGCTGCCAAAGCGTCCTCTTCCCTGGTATCAATGTCAGACTCATCATCAGTCACTCCTTCCCTAGACCCACCATGTCCTCCTCCTGAGGAGTCCCCCGAACTGTTTGAGCACAGTGTTGGGTGCATGCTCCAGGAGGATGCCCAGCGTTTCGAAGGGTCTGATGATGAAACCCAGCTACAGGAAGGCAGTAGCGTGAGAGCAGACAGAGGGGATGCTCAAGAAGGACACCAATCTGGCAGTCATGTTCCAGCAGCTGCAGCATACTGCCAGATTGGCTCCAGTGATGAGGAGGGAGGGGATGATGAGGTCACTGACTCCACGTGGGTGCCTAATAGGAGAGAGGAGGAGGATGAGGAGGAGGCACATCTCCAATGAGGCAGGATGCCCTTTGGTGGCCAGCGTAAGGGCAGTACACCGACGGAATCACACCGCAGAGCTCCGCCTGTGCAGGGCGCTGCCTCTGCCCGTCATTCAAAAAGTTCTTTGGTGTGGGCCTTTTTTGAGGCTAGTGCATCAGATCGCACAGCTGCTGTTTGCAACATATGTCTCAAGCGTATATCGCGTGGCCAAAACATCAGCCGCTTGGGTACCACATGCCTGACCAGACATATGTTGACCTGCCATGCAGCTCGTTGGCAAGCCTACCTCAAAGACCCACACCAAAGAACAAAGCGGACCTCTCCTTGCACCGCATCAGCTGGGATCTCCAACCCCACTATAACTTCAGTCCTCTCTGAAACATGCACTGAGAGGAATGAAGGTGTAGAATTAGGTGTGTCACAGCCAAGTACTTGCGGCCACTCTGCTAGCAGTACACCGACGTCCGATTCTAGCAGGCAAATTTCCCTGCCCCAGCTGCTGGACCGTCGAAAGAAGTTCACTCCCAGCCATCCACATGCCCAGCGGTTGAATGCTAGCTTGGCTAAATTGCTAGCGCTTCAACTGCTGCCTTTTCAGTTGGTAGACTCGGCCCCCTTCCGTGAGTTTGTGCAATGTGCGGTTCCTCAGTGGCAGGTTCCCAAACGCCACTTTTTCTCACGGAAGGCTATTCCGGCTCTCTACCGGCATGTGGAAGGCAATGTCTTGGCCTCGCTGGACAGGGCGGTCAGCGGTAAGGTGCATATTACCGCTGACTCATGGTCCAGCAGGCATGGACAGGGACGTTACCTTTCTTTCACGGCCCATTGGGTCACTCTTTTGGCAGCTGGGAAGGATGCAGGACAAGGTGCAGTAGTGTTGGAGGTTGTTCCACCGCCACGCCTCCAAAATGCTACTACTGGTTGTGACACACCTCTCTCCTCCACCCCCTCCTCTTCTTCTTCCTCCATGGCCTCTTCCTGTGCTTTGTCCTCTGAACCAGCGGTGCTCCGTAGCCGTTCAAGGGGCTACGCAAGTACGCAGGCAAAAAGATGCCATGCCGTGCTTGCGCTGGTGTGTTTGGGGGACAGAAGCCACACTGGGGCAGAGGTCCTGTCTGCTCTGCAGGGCCAGGCCGAGAGGTGGTTGTCACCACGCCAGCTTAAGCCAGGAATGGTGGTTTGCGACAATGGCACCAACCTCCTCTCCGCTCTCCGACATGGACAACTGACCCATGTGCCCTGTGTGGCTCACGTCCTTAACCTGGTGGTGCAGCGGTTCTTGGGCAGGTACCCGGGCTTACAGGATGTCCTGAGGCAGGCCAGGAAAGTCTGTGTGCATTTCCGCAGATCTTATAATGCCAGTGCTCGCCTGGCTGAGCTGCAAAAGGAGTTGAACCTGCCCAAGAACCGCCTTATATGTGACATGCCCACCAGGTGGAACTCAACGTTGGCCATGCTGCAGCGGCTGCACACGCAGCAGAGGGCCATCAATGAGTACCTGTGCGACTACGGCACCAGGACAGGGTCAGGGGAGCTTGGTTTTTTTTCTCCACGCCAGTGGGGCATGATCAGGGATGCATGCACTGTCCTGGCACCATTTGAGGAGGCCACGAGGATGGTGAGCAGTGACAGTGCATGCATCAGTGACACTGTACCTCTTGTCCACCTGTTGGAGCACACGCTGCGTGGAATAATGGACAGGGCACTTGAGGCAGAACAGAGGCAGGAAGAGGAGGACTTCCTTGCCTCTCAAGGCCCCCTTTACCCAGACAGTGTTCCTTCTGTCCCACCCATCGCACAGGAAGAGGAGGAGGAGGAGGAGGAGGATTGTTTCAGCATGGAGGTGGAGGCTGGCACTCAGCATCATCAGCAGCAGTCTTTTAGGGATGATTTACAGTCCCAAGAAACCAGTGGACTTGTACGTGGCTGGGAGGAGGTGGCTGCGGATCATGTCGTCCTTAGTGACCCAGAGGACTCCGGACCGAATGCCTCAGCTAACCTACGCTGCATGGCCTCCCTGATCCTGCAAAGTCTGCGGAAGGATCCTCGTATTCTTCGGATCAAGGAGAGGGACCATTACTGGCTGGCCACTCTCCTTGATCCACGGTACAAGGGTAAGGTTGCGGACCTTATGTTACCGTCGCAGAGGGAGCAGAGGATGAGACAACTCCGGGAGGCCTTGCAGAAAGGTCTGTGCAACGCGTTCCCAGAGACTGGGAGGTTACAAACTCCTGGTCCTGGACAACGAGTTGCTGAGGCTTCGGCCAGTCAAAGAAGGAGCGGTGGGGAAGGTGGCCGTCTGACCGATGCGTTCAGACAATTCTTTAGTCCGCAGCCCCAAAGTATGATCGGTTCCAGCAACCATCGCCAGCGTCTGATAAACATGGTGCAGGAATATCTAGGGGCAAGGTCAGACTTGGACACCTTCCCCACCAAAAATCCTCTGGCTTACTGGGTCTTGAGGATGGATCACTGGCCAGAGCTTGCACAGTATGCAATTGAGCTACTGGCCTGTCCTGCATCCAGCGTTCTTTCGGAACGCACATTCAGTGCTGCTGGAGGATTTGTCACGGATCACAGGGTGCGCCTGTCCACCGACTCGGTTGATCGACTGACTTTCATCAAGATGAACCAGTCTTGGATCACCACCAGCTACCACACACCTGATGCTGATATAACAGACTAATTGATTTTAACATGTCACATCCCTTCAAGACTGATGCTGATGCTGAGTGCCTGTGCTGTTATGTTGACTGGCTATCCTCCTCCTCCGAGTCCTCAATGATATGATTGATGATGATAGCTTGGAAGATCATTTTTGTTTATGGGTGCCGCCACCAGTGGCTAAGGCCCAATTTTTCAGCCCCTGTTTAACAGGGGCGTGTAATTACAATTTTTGAAGCAATACTTTGCAACAGGGCTCATTGCTGTGCTCCAAGTACAGTATCTGTGAGGGGTTGCAGTGTTGTGCCACCAGTGCCTAAGGCCCAATTTTTCAGCCCCTGTTCAACAGGGGCATGTAATTACAATTCTTGATCTAATAATTCACAGCAGGGCCCATTGCTGCACCCACCAAGAGTAACTCTGAGGGCTTACAGTGTTGTGGCAACGCCACCACCACCACCACCACGAAAGGTCCAATTTTTCAGCCCCTGTTCAAAAGGGGCATGTAATTACAATTCTTGATCTAATAATTCACAGCAGGGCCCATTCCTGCACCCACCAAGAGTAACTCTGAGGGCTTACAGTGTTGTGGCAACACCACCACCACCACCACCACCACGAAAGGCCCAATTTTTCAGCCCCTGTTCAACAGGGGCATGCAATTACAATTCTTGATCTAATAATTCACAGCAGGGCCCATTGCTGCACCCACCAAGAGTAACTGTCAGGGCTTACAGTGTTGTGGCACCAGCACCACCATCAAAGGCCCAATTTTTACTACCACTGTTCAACAATTATATGTAATTACAATTCCTGATATAATAGTTGACAGCAGGGCGTTCCAGCACCAACCAAGAGTAACTGTGAGTGCTTACAGTGTTGTGCCAACACCAACAACTAAGGGGCCTATTTCTGCAGAGTATATACGGCAGGTCCCTACTTTCAAACATCCAACTTACAAACGACTCCTACTTGCAAACGCAAGAAGACAACAGGAAGTGAGAGGAAATCTACCCCTAGGAAGGAAAATTCTCTCCTGTAAGAATTAATATGGGAGAAAGGTGTCTCCTCTGTACTGATGCTTTATCACCAATCCTTGTTTCAAGAAAAACACCACATTTCAAAAACAGTTGTCATTGGGACGGAAAGTGAGGTGAAATGTTCTGAACAGGGGCACAGACAGCAAAACAAATGTTACAGGGGTGATAACCCTTACCTATGTTTTCCAAAAAGTTTAAAAATAGATTTTTGGTCTGGAGCTACACTTAAACAATGTACCTGTTCAAAATTACAAACACATTCTACATAAGAACAAACCTACAGTCCCTGTCTTGTATGCACCGCCTGTATACGGCTGTTCAGAGTATATAGGGCCTTTTTAATTTTATGTGCGGGGTTCCCCTTAATATCCATACAAGACCCAAAGGGGCTGGTAATGGGCTGGGGTGGGGGGGGGGGTCATGGGGTAGCTATGCCATTTTTCTTAAAGATTTTCATCCATATTACCGGGACCAGACATTACATTAAAGCCGCAAGCAGTTTTAAATGGCTTTTTTTTCCTTTAGAAGTGTCATTTTGTGCAGGGACAGTTCTAAACACGGGAAACACGTGGCACTTCACAGGCATACTTTAGACACCCCCCAGGTACGATATTTAAAGGAATATTTGACTTTTTTTTTTTCACTTTATGCATCATTAAAATGACTGCTCCCGAAAAACGACCGTTTTTAAAACTTCTTTATGCATTGATACATGTCCCCTGGTGCAGAACCCGGGTTCCCAAACCCTTTTTAGGACAATAACATGCATAATAGTCGTTATAATTAGCACTTTAGAATTCGAACGTTCGCATCCATTGTATTTAATAGGGTTCTAATGTTCGTACGAACGTTCGGTCCGTTCGCGGGTTCTGGTGCGAACCGAACCCGGGGGTGTTCGGCTCATCACTAATGGAGAGGAACGTGAGGTTGTGGAAGTGGAAAGTGGCACCACAACAGGTCAGTGTCAAACCAGACAGATGCAGGTTAATAGATGTAGGCCTACATATTCTATACTACATTTTTTTTTAAAATTTTAGAAGCAGTTCTGGCCGAAGACCCCGATAAGTTGACACATCATAGTGCCCAGATCCTGATCCAATACCTCATGGTCTGCTGTCGTGACCTCGAAAAAATAAAGGGAGACTTGACAGAGATCAGGCAAAATACAAAGCGGGTGGAGGAAAGGCTACAAAAGATCATGGCTGTGCTTGGGCGTGTTTAATTTTTTTTAACAAAAGAAGGTTGAAGTTGCTGTGTTTTGGCAGGTTTGTTTTTGTTTTCACCTTTAAAGGACTAGTGTATGTTTATTTTTATCCAATATTTGTTAAGATATTTTGTTTATGCATGGCTGGTCATGCGTTTTAAAAACCAAAAAATTAAGGGGACATCTACATTTCAAAGGAAGTTTCCCCCAAAAATAAACAATAAAGGTATTTTGATCCTCTAAAAATGTGGCTTCATTATGTAAATGTTGTGCTAAGTGAACTACTCGATGTTTTGTGTTTACACTGACAATGAAGGCAAATTAAGAATGCTAAATACACATGGCAATACAAGTGCACTAGGTAAACCTACGAGAAACATAAAACATTAGTAAATTAAAACACCAAACCAATCTTTAATTCAAACAAATATTTATTTTACTAAATGATAAGGTTAAAATTGTTCAGGCATTTCAATGGCCCCCCTACCCACAAAACAATCAACATATTTGTCACGGACCTCACGTCCGGTTTGGGGGGCCAAGCCTGGACGGCCAGGTTCCAGGGCCACTAAAGTTTCATTATTCAATAAAGAGGCCTCAGGCCCACTCAAAGCCAGATAACTGGTGCAATGCACCCGTAGGAAATTATGGAGCACACAGCAAGTCATTACCACATGGTTCCATTTGTATGGGGCAAGGTGGATGGAGGTCAGGAAGAGGCGGAATCGGCTGGCCATGATGCCAAAGGCATTTTCCACCACCCTTCTGGCTCTGGCCAGCCGATAGTTGAACACCCTCCTCTAAGGGTTGAGGGTGCGTTGCGGGAATAGCCTCATCAAATGGGGTCCCAGGCCAAACGCCTCATCCGCCACAAACACAAACGGAAGTCCCTCCACATTCTGCTCCGCTGGTGGCAAGGCCAGCAGATCCAAAAGGAGCCGTTCCCCAAACTCCGTCTGGGCAAATACTCCTCCATCAGACATCCTGCCATTCTTGCCAACGTCCACATAGAGGAACTCGTAGGTGGCCGACACCACTGCCATCATCACGATGCTGTGGAACCCCTTATAGTTATAATAAAAGGATCCCGAATGGGGTGGTGGGACGACCCGAACATGTTTGCCGTCGATGGCTCCTCCACAGTTCGGAAAGTTCCATCGGTGGGCAAACTCGGAAGCTATATTCTGCCATTCATGTGGCGAAGAAGGGAACTGTGGAATAAAAGCAAAAATAAATTAATAATTTGAGAAAGAAACATTGAAAGCAGATTATTAAAACATTCAGGGCCAACATTGGTAGAAAAAGAAAAAACAAAATATTAGTAAGCAACAACAAACCAAGAACAAACCCTTAAAAAAAAGTGGGGGGGGGTTGAAGATGAGTTGGGGATATCACAAATGAAGGCTGTAGCACTCTGTATGAAGTAAACCAAAAAAAAAACATTCCTAGCCCAAATTTGGGGTGCGTTTTGGGTAAAGCACTACGATGGAGCATAGAATAAAATACATGGAAATGACTAGGCAAGGTAGGTATGGCTCCAGAATAGCATGCTGGAGAGGTTAAGTAAGGCACATTTAAAAGGTAGGCCTCAAACCACACACTTTTACAATAAATACATGGGGAGAAAGGGGACATTCCCTGCAGCTAAGAATCATGTGAATTAGGGACTGATAATTAAGCCAAAAATAAAGTATACAACACCCAAAAAAAAAAAAGTGAGCTTTTTAAGAAGAACACTTACCTTAATATAGTCCTCCTGCAAAACTTGAAGGATGGCAGAACAAGTCTCTGGTATAATGATACCCAGAGCCTGGGGGGATATGCCTGTGGAGAACTTAAGGTCCTGCAGGCTTCTCCCAGTCGCCAGGTATCGCAACGTGGCGATGAGCCTCTGCTCAGCACTGATGGCTTCCCGTATAACGGTGTCCTGCCTGGTAATGTAGGGGGACACCAAAGCCAACAGATGCTGAAATACGGGGTCAGACATCCTGAGAAAATTCCTGAAATCATCAGGATTATTCTCCCTGATCTCCCGCAACAAAGGCATGTGACAGAATTGGTGCCGCTGGAGCAACCAATTCTTGGTTCATGAACTCCTCCTGACCCTGCTCATGGCATGGAGTCGGGATACAGCATGAACCCCTGCACCAACTACAGCACGAACTCTACGACGAGGACGTAGCCGCAACATGGCTAGATAACGGTCGGCTGAACAGAACGAACTAGAAGAACGCACGGAAGAACAGCAAGGCCAATGAAGAACAAGCTGAAAAACAGGAACGAGCACAGCAGACCGCACTGAATAAACAGATACGAACTGACTACAAGCACTGCAAAACAGATACGAACCCACAGGCACAAACTGAACTCCACAAAACGATCTTCAAAGCACGAAGACTGAAAAGCGCGAATCGTCTCTCACCAAACTTTTACTAACACGCGGTAACACGGAATTAGCAAAAGCGTCCCAAAGGGTGGCGTCATTAGAATGGAACTTCCCCTTTATAGTGCCGTCGTACGTCACTGCGCTTTGCTTGATCTTTTTTAAAATGATCGTGTGTACGCAAGACAGGCTTGAAACATGAAAAAAAACGACGTGAAAAACGGCAAGATAAAAAATGGCAAGAAAATCGATCGTGTGTACGCGGCATTAGACTGTCCAGAAATTCTTACAAATTAGCCATGACACCATCTCCTTAGAAACATCTAAATGGCAATAAATATAATTTTTATCAATTTTATTTTATTTTTTTTATGCTTTGTAAATGGGAATACATAACAAACATATAGTGAGGTTTCCTTAAATTTGACCAGCAATATTGAATTACAAATGGACAAAATCTGCCTGCATCTTAGTGAAAAAAGAAGACCATACTGTCTAGAAAATCTGTAAAAGTAGGATTTTTAAAACAGCTTACCTGTAAAATCCTTTTCTTGGAGTACATCACGGGACACAGAGCAGCATAGTCATTACTATGTGGGTTATATAGAATTACCTTCAGGTGCTGGCACTGGCAACTTCCAAAACAGGAAGTACCCTCCCCTATATAAGCCCCTCCCATCCGGGAGTACCTCAGTTTTGTAGCAAAGCAATACGTGTCCCCAAAAGAGGGGTGGGAGCTCTGTGTCCCGTGATGTACTCCAAGAAAAGGATTTTACAGGTAAGCTGTTTTAAAAATCCTACTTTCTTGTTCATACATCACGGGACACAGAGCAGCATAGTCATTACTATGTGGGACGTCCCAAAGCAATGCCACATGAGGGGGGGGATACACCATACATAAGCTGGGCGCCATCAGGCATGAGGATCTTTTGCGGCCTGCAACACACTGCGCCCAAAGGCGACATCCTCCTGACTTCTAACGTCCACCTGGTAGAACCTAGTAAACGTGTGTACTGAAGACCATGTTGCGGCCTTACAAATTTGCGCCAGGGAGGCCTGGTGATGCACTGCCCATGAAGTTCCAACTGCTCTCGTGGAGTGCGCCCTAACTTTGAACGGAGGCGGTCTACTTCTCAAGCCATAGGCTTGTATTATGACCTGTCGAATCCACTTGGCTAAAGTAGATTTTGATGCTGCCTGACCCTTTCTGGGGCCTTCCGGCAGAACAAACAAAGAATCCGTTCTACGAATCTGAGCAGTGGCTTTTAGATAAGCTTTAACTGCTCTTACTACATCCAAAGAATGCAATAACTTTTCCTCTACCGAGCTTGGTTTGGGGAAAAAAGAAGGAAGAACCACATCCTGGTTCAAGTGAAACCTCGATACCACCTTAGGAAGAAAGGCTGGGTGAGGACGTAATACTACTCTGTCCTTATGGATAACCAGATATGGCTCTTTACAGGACATGGCGGCTAATTCCGACACTCTTCTAGCCGAGCATATGGCTACTAAAAATATCAATTTTCTGGTGAGTAGAACCAAGGAAATGTGCCGCAAAGGTTCAAATGGCTGCTTCTGCAGAACCGACAGAACCAAATTTAGATCCCATGGGCATATGGGAGCTTTAATCGGTGGAATAATACGAGTCACACCTTGCATAAAGGATTTGACAAGTGAATGCATAGCCAGGGGCCTTTGAAATAGTATTGACAAGGCCGAAACCTGGCCCTTGATAGTACTTAAGGCAAACTTCCTGTCTACAGCCCACTGCAGGAAGTCCAGAATTCTGCCTATAACGTACTTACGTGGATGCCATTTTCTGGCCTCGCACCAAGTGATGTACGCCTTCCAAACTCTATAGTAGATCTGCCTGGATACAGGCTTCCTGGCATTGATTATAGTTGATACCACAGAGTTAGAGAGACCTCTCTTCTTTAGGATGTGGGATTCAATAGCCAGGCCGTTAAACTTAGAGTTAGTAAGGAAGGGTGGTATATCGGTCCTTGCTAAAGCAGGTCCGGACGACGTGGAAGGGTCCAAGGACTCCCCACAGACATTTTGATGATCTCCGCGTACCAGGCCCTTCGGGGCCACGCTGGAGCCACCAGGATCACCGGCTTCTTCTCCAACCTGACTCTGCGAAGGAGTCGAGGCAACAATTGTAGCGGAGGGAATGCATATATCAGTCTGAACTGATCCCAAGGGAACACCAGAGCATCCGAGCCGCAAGCGAGGGGATCCCTTGTCCGGGAGACAAATCTGTCCACCTTTGCGTTGAATCTGGATGCTAGCAGATCTACATCCGGTGTTCCCCACCGCTGACATATTGCTCGGAAGACCTCGGGATGAAGGGACCATTCCCCTGGGCATAACTGTTGGCGACTCAGAAAGTCCGCCTTCCAATTCTCCACCCCTGGAATGAAGACAGCTGATATACATGGGACATGCTTTTCTGCCCATTCCAGGATGTGACTTACTTCCCTCTGGGCTGCACGACTCCTGGTGCCTCCCTGATGATTGACATATGCCACTGCTGTGGCATTGTCTGATTAAATTCTGACAGGGGACCCTTGGAGTCTGGATGTCCAGGCTACTAGGGCGTACCGGGCTGCTCGTATCTCTAAGAGATTGATGGGCAGGGTTTTTACTACATTTGACCATCTGCCCTGGAGAGACCATTGCTCCAGTACTGCCCCCCAGCCTATAAGGCTGGCATCTGTAGTGACCACCTTCCAAGATATCGGGCTGAAGGGTTTTCCCTTCTGGAGATTCTGGGGGATCAACCACCAGCAGAGACTCTTCCGAACGGAAGGGGACAAAGCCATCGGGAAGTCTAGAGCCTGAACTTTTCCGTTCCAGGCTGACAATATGGCCCTTTGTAAATTCCTTGAGTGGAATTGGGCGTATGGCACAGCTTCGAATGATGCTACCATCTTTCCTAGCAGCCTCATGCACAGGCGTATGGACGGCTGTCTTTTTGCACAAAGCAGACGGACCAAGGCCCTCAAAGAGGATACCTTGTCTAGAGGCAAGAAAATCTTCCTCTGGTCTGAATCCAGCCGTAGCCCTAGATATACCAGGTTTTTCACTGGCTGTAGGGCTGACTTGTCCAGGTTGATGACCCAACCGTGAGACTCTAGATACTTGATTGTATCGACAATTACCACCTCTAGCTTGGCAACTGAGTGGTCCATCAACAACAGGTCGTCTAGGTATGCCATTATCGTTACACCCCGTGTTCTTAGATCGGCCAACAGTGGGGCCAGAATTTTT
The DNA here is from genome assembly GCA_029206835.1 of Rana muscosa. Classification (NCBI taxonomy): domain Eukaryota; kingdom Metazoa; phylum Chordata; class Amphibia; order Anura; family Ranidae; genus Rana; species Rana muscosa. The sequence continues at coordinate 455,160,532 of CM055118.1, forward strand.
GTGAACACTCGTGGTGCTGTGGCCAGACCGAATGGTAAGGCTCTGAACTGAAAATGGCGCCCTTCTACTGCAAAGCGTAGGAATTTTTGATGACCTGGAAAGATGGGAACATGCAAGTAAGCATCTTTGATGTCGATCGAGGCTAGCCATTCCTCCCCTTGTAGGGCAGCGGTGACCGATCGGATCGACTCCATCCGGAAAGACCGGACGTTTAGAAATTTGTTTAGACTCTTTAGGTCCAATATGGGTCTTATGTCCCCGTTTGGCTTCGGGACTGTGAAAAGGTTTGAGTAGAAACCTAACCCCCACTCTTCCATAGGAACCTCCATAATTACTCCTTGGAGCAATAGTTGTTCTATAGCCAATAGGAGAGACCCTCTTTTCAGAGGGTCTCTTGGCATGCCTGACCACATAAAATGGGACAGAGGAGACTCTTTTAACTCCAACTTGTATCCCAGAGTTACTGCGGAGAGCACCCATCTTGATCGTCTCCCGCCAGGTCTCTGCGAACAACTGAAGTCTTCCCCCCACCCGTTTGAGTGGGGGCAGCCCTTCATAGGCTAGACTTGGAGGCTGGTTTAGTACCTCTTCGGATCCAGGGCTTTTTATTACCCTGTGGCTGTCCCTGATTTTTACCTCCTGAGTTTGACCGAGGAGGCCGTCGGAACTGCTTAGTAGCAGACGTCGCAGGGATAGGAGAGGTAGTCCTCTTAAAAGATGGACCCCTAGACCTCTTTTTACTCGGTAAGAGAGTACTTTTACCACTGGAAATCTTCTGGATATACTTATCCAGGTCTTCGCCAAAAAGGCGTTCCCCATGAAATGGGAAGCTAACTAAGAGCTTCTTACAGGGAGCTTCAGCAGACCAGTTTTTGAGCCACAGAAGCCTACGCATATGTACCATAGACAGCGTGAGGCGGGAGGCCTGATGGATCGAATCCTTGATGGCGTCAACCGCAAAGCATAATGCTCTAGGCAGATCAGCCAGAGCCTGGGCCTGCTGGTCTGGCAAATCCCTCAGGACCATTTTCATTTGATCCTTTAAAGCTTGGCAGACCCCAATAGCTGCCACTGCTGGCTGTGTAACAGCCCCTGCTGTGGAAAAAGCAGATTTTAATAAAGATTCCAATTTTTTATCCACTGGATCTTTGAACATTTGAACATTATCTACTGGACATGTCAGTGATTTGTTCACAGAAGAGATGGCTGCATCCACCGTAGGAACATTCCATCTCTGGGTGAACTTTTCCTCCATGGGATAGATCACCGGAAACCTTTTAGGCGGAACAAATAGTTTATCAGGATGTTCCCAGTCCTGGTATATAAGTCCTTCCAATAATGGATGTATTGGAAAGGAGCAATTAACCTGGGGAGCTTTTAGCGACCCCAATGAGGAGACAGCAGTAGTTGATGGTTCAACAAGAGGCATTTTAAATGCAGATCGAACCATGTCAGTTAGGGTCTGGACCCACAATCTTTCAGTCTGTGATGCTGAAAATGGTTCATCTACTGTCGATTCCTCAAAAACAGAGCTAACCTCCTCCTGATCCCCTTCAGGTAGGTCAGTCCCTTCCTGGGACTGTTGCTCTGCCAACAGGCACTCTAATGGAGGTGATGGAGATCTGGCGCGCTTTCTTTCCTGTAGAGAAGAAGCGATCAATGCAGCCAATCTCTGCTCCAATCCCTCCAGAGTTCAGGAAAAAACCTCCTCTGTTATATATGCAGGAGCAGGTGGACTGAGGACAGCCGCAGTACCTGGCACTCCCGGGGGTTCCTTATGGGTATTAACCTCTGATTTCTCAGGGGAGGAGGGTGCAGATGACTGCTCCAGATCCTCAGAGCCCGATGGAGACCCCCTACACTTCCTGAGAGGTATATCTCGGAGTTTTTTAGGCGGCATATTCCTTAGTTCAAAGCTGAGGTATTCCAGCCGCAATACACCCCTTACTGAAATAGACTAATGCAATTTGCTGCTATGTACATCAGTGGGTGTCTACTAATGCGTCTTTCTGGGGATGCCTGTATCAACCGCCCGCTGTAAGCCCCTATACCATGCTACCAGCTCCTTTTCATGCTCTGTGTCCATAGCAAGCAGCGTGGACTGAGTCCTTTTATCTTGCTGGGATGCCCGCACATGCGCAGAAGCGCTGGGCGCACAGAGCGCGTCATCCGCCAGGCTCCGCCCCCTTTTTTGAAGCTAAACCTTATAAAAGGAAAGCATGTGTGCGCGCGCGCGCGTGCACGTGTGCGCTCTTGGCGCCATGTAGGGAGAGGAGCCAGGGTCCCTGTTTCACCAGGACTCGGGGATGGAAGGAAACTACTTGGCAGCATGACAGAGGAATGCAGCTTCCCTGATAGAGAGCTCACTCATCTGCCTGGACTTTCACCATGGAAGGAATAGTCCCAAGAAAAAAGACGTTCCACAGCGGCCTCTAGTGGACAAACACAGGTACCGCACCTTTGTCTTTTTTTTTTTTTTTTTTTAAAACCTCCTTTATGAAAAAACATTTCCAGGTTTACAGTTTTTTTTTTAAAACTTCCCTTATGAAAAAACATTTCTAGGATTTCTTAGGCATATACAGCTATTAGCGGGAATACCCTTTAGGTAACAGGCAGAAAGACATATTAGGCTTGGGGGTCCCCTCAATAGAACCAAGTTCCTGAGGGGCCCCCACTTACCTTTTCCCCGCCGCAGGACTTTGTTTGGTCCACAGAAGCCCAAACTTCACCTCTCACGGCAGGCATTGTACTAGACCTTCAGGGACCGGGTTCCCAAGGATTCCACTCCCCTGGACCTGTATAGCACCCTGCACAGATAGCCTCTTGGTTTTGGGTATGACCAGAGCTCTGGATCCCAGGGTCCAGCCCTCCTAAGAGAGGCATTACAGGCAAAACCCTGCTCTTCTCTGCAAGGCCCGGGTACCGACCGTTTAGCTATGAAGCTTTTTTGGTCGGATCCGGAATAGCTTGCTAAGGCCCAGAGAACCTGTACACAAGCCCAGATGAATACATGTTAACCTTGGCCAACACCTTAGACACTGGCAAAAAACTGAGGTACTCCCGGATGGGAGGGGCTTATATAGGGGAGGGTACTTCCTGTTTTGGAAGTTGCCAGTGCCAGCACCTGAAGGTAATTCTATATAACCCACATAGTAATGACTATGCTGCTCTGTGTCCCGTGATGTATGAACAAGAAATTTTTATATTATCACTCTCAAAAAGACAATTGTTTTTTAAATTTCCAGGTGAAATCTGCCTGCGCTCTCCCTCTGAAATTGCAGCCAATCAAAAAGACTTAAACAATCCAACAACCTGTCCAATTTTTCTTTCTTCAGTGTCAGAAAAAGACACACATTTTTAATTTCCAGGTGAATTCTGCCTGTTCTCTCCCTCTGAAATTGCAACCAAGCAAAAATAAATTTGTGTGGTCCAGCAAATCCAATGATTCTATCTTCAGTCTCAGAAAAAAGACACTCGTTTTGTATTTCCAGATGAAATCTGCTTGCTAGCTCCCTTTAAAATAGAAAACGTTCAAAAAGAGATTCAAAGATGTGCTGCAAATCTGTCCAATATACAGCGTTCTGTCTGAGAAAAAAAAGACACACAAGTTTATTTCCAGACTAAACCTGCCTGCTCTATCAAACTTCACAATTATGTGCCACTTTGTGTTGGTCTATCACATAAAATCACAATAAAATACATTTACGTTTTTGGTTGTAACATGACAAAATGTGAAACATTTCAAGGGGTATGAATACTTTTTAAAGGCACTGTAAATTGGCCCTATTTTCTGTAATATATGTAGTTCCTATATCATCAGTGCCACCTAGTGGTCATAAATATTTTTTTCCATAAATACCTCAATCAGAAAAAAAAAAAAAAACACATTATTGCCACTAGGTGGCACTTAGTATATAGCAAATCTAATATTAGAGAAAATATGCTGATTTTTGTTCTAAATGTGTGGATGTTTGGCATACCCGCACAATGACCATTTTGTGTCATTTGTGTATGTGTTAATGTTATTATTTATATTAAATTGTACAGCTGGGTATAAGAAGGAATTTCAAAGAAAGCATAGATTTATTGGTGTTTTTTGTGTGCTAAAGACAGAACAAAAGTTTTTCTTCTATTCCAGTCTACAGACTACAACTTTAAAAGCTTTCTCCAACATTATCTTGCATGTGTCAACTTTTAGGTTAACAGTTGACACTCCTAAAAACTGTTAAATGTTCACAAATAATAAAACAAATGCGGTCAGTGCTAAAGGGTAATGCTCACTACATTCCGGATACAGGGAAAAACAAAATATTATACAAAAAGAATGTGCAAAACCACAAAATATAAAATTCAAAATAGAAATGTTAACCTAATTGGAAATATGTGCAAAATGTGTTAAAATACTTCACAAAAACAAATCAATATAAAATGGTGATAATACTATCCACTCCCAAAAACTCCCAAATGTTCAGGGCTCCAACACTGAGCTAATATGAATCAAAAGATCAAAAACCAATGTTCTATGTGAGAAAGTCCCAGACCACCATAAAAGTGTGTGAAATCCCTTACTGGAAAAATATGATCTCAAAATAACAAGAGATCTGTAGCACAGGAAACACCCAGTATAGATCCCTCAAACTGATATATACAATATCTACAACATAAGGGACAAAGGCAACAGGGATGCAAGGAAAGGGACACGGCTGGATACAAGGGCATAGAACAAGGCATGGGGGTGCAGGACGGATCAGGACACTGGAAGGTCAAGGTTCAGGAAAGTTATCAGGCACGAGCTGGTAGCAAGGAGGCAAGCAGACAGGATCAGCAGCAAGGCAGGGACCAAAATTCTGACGCACCGGGGGAAGAGAGGAGAAGCCTTAAAGCGGAGTTCCACCCTTTTTTTATGTTTATTAAAAGTCAGCAGCTACAAAAAGTGTAGCTGCTGGCTTTTAATAAACATACACTTACCTGCTCCACTGTCCAGCGACGCGCCGCCTGGAGCTCCGCTCCTCTCCCCCCTCCTCCGCCGGCGCGTCCATTCACAGTATGGGCACCCGGCCGTGACAGCTTTCAGCTTCACGGCCGGGCACTCACTGCGCATGCGCGAACGGCGCAGCACTCTGTGAGTGGACAGGCGATCGCCTGGGACCTGTCACGTCCCAGGTGATCGCCTACAGGAAGGAGCCGCCACAAGGCGATATGACGTATCGCCTAGGCGGCTCCAGGGCGGAAGGAGGAAGTGGGACAGGAAGTCCCACTCCTACTGAAGCCCCCACTCCCCCCCAAAAAAAATTACATGCCAAATGTGGCATGTAAGGGGGTGAGGAGTGGAATAAAAAAAAGTAAAAAAATTGGGTGGAACTCCACTTTAAGTAGCCCCCAGGCAGCTGAACACAATTAGCCTGATTACAATAGCCTGCTGTGTCCTGGGAGACACCTGCTGGTGGACACTGGAACTGCAGCAAAGAGCCCAGAGCAGGATAGTGCCACCAGCAGGTGAACTTAATCCTAACAGTGTTGGAGCCCTGAAGGATATATTGGCCACTTCAAGACCTACAGTGGTCCTCTTCTGGTTATCAAGGCTTTCTTTCTTTGTCCCCTGAAGATGTCCCTTGCATAGAGGTAACACGTAGGCTGGGGCTAGCAGCCTCTAATGTCATTACATTAGCCGGGGTACCGCGGTTTAATTTTTGTCTGAGTCAATTTTACCCTAAGATACTTGTGAGTATCATTGCTTAAAATAAACTAGTGTTTTTTTAGCAGTATTATGCTATGGTCCTTTGTATTCGTTTCTGAGCACCATTATGGAGAATTACAATTCCTGGATAGCCAGAAGAGGACCACTGTAGATGTTGAAGTGGCCAATATATCATTGAGGGATCCAGTGCTATAGATCTCTTATCATTTGGAGATCATTTTTATCCGGTAAGGGATTTCACACACTTGGAATTAAGGCGGTCTGGGACTCTCTGACATGGAACATTAGATTTTGATCTTCATTTAAGATTCATATTGGCTCCGTGTTGGAGCTTTGAACATTGGCTTTGGCAGTGGATGTGTATTATCACCATTTTATGTTGATTTATTGTGCATTTCATTTATTGTGAAGCATTTTAACACTTGTTGGTGTTTTTCACGTATTTACAGTATCTCACTGTAGCAGGGCTTTAAAAATTAGGGGTATGTTTAAGTGGTAGTTGTGCTCAAACACATTATTTGATAGGGTTCAGTAAAACCCAATTTTAGCTGCAGGTGGGATACTGGTGTGTAGTTCCCCGTGGCCTGTTGGTGGCGCTGCCATCTGAGGCCAGGGTTGAACCGCTGGTACAGAGCTGTGCCTTGGATGTCCCCTGTCGGCGGTGGTATGGTGGGCGTGTTGGCCAGCTGTGCATCCTGGGAGGGGATATAAAAGGGGCAGACCCTGTCTGTCGGGGGTGAGTTCCTGGGGGTCCGACCCCGGAAGCGTGTGGTTCTGTTCGTGGCCACCCCAGGCACCTTTAGCTCTGGGGTGGAGTACCTGGTTCATTACACTGGTGGATCAGTCCCAGGCACCTTTAGTCCTGGGGCTGCAACTGGAGGCCTTGGGCTCAGCACCTTTGGCTGGGGCCCACAGAGGATCGAGGAATCCCAGGGTGCTGCCTTGTGAGGAGACCCGTATCTTAGATGAGGAGGCCGGGGGAGGACCGTTCCGAGGGACTGGTGAGGAACTCACAGTGAAGGAAGGGGCCCAGTAACTCTCTGGATGGATGTCATCTCCCTGAAAGAGGCTTAACGTTGCAACAAAGTTCACCAGGTCTGTGGCAGAGACCCAAGTTCACCAGGTCTGTGGCAGAGACCCAAGTTCACCAGGTCTGTGGCAGAGACCTAAGTTCAACAGGTCTGTGGCAGAGACCGCGTGTGTATCTAGTTTGAGCATCATTCCGGCTGCTAGGGCCCACTCCATTGGGAGACTATCCGGATGGGCTGAGTCTATCTGAAGATATGGGTAGTGAATACGAATTTGTTTGTGCCTGGACCTATTCCCACACCTTTTGCTGTCCTGTTCTTCTTCCAACCTTCTCCTGTCCAGTTATCGCGCATAACAGAGAAAATAAACTCTACGTTGGAGTTGCAATCGGTGTGGACCTTAAAGTTATTGGGGAATAGAGACTTGTCTTTGTTACAGTGAAGACGGGAGCCATTCTCTGGGGAACCTGATCACAGAGACCCAGGTACATTACACCGCTCAACCTCTTTATACAGGAGGGTACGGTCATGTAGCACGGTGGGCCCTTTTTTCTGCTAAGGAGCCAAAAGCAGGAAAGGGGGTTGTGTCGCTACACATGGGGGCTAGAGTCCGGGATTTCTGTGATCGGAAAGAAGAAGAAACCCCCAGAAGTTGGACTTTATTCCCCTTGTGAGGCTCCGTGGAGGTCCGCCATCTTTGGAAGAATTCTGGCTGCGCCACGAGGAGAGCACAAGCTGCATAGTTCGTGGGCGTGTCAAGGAAACTAAAAGCCCGCGAACATTACAGGAAAATGGGAGGAGCCTCACCATGCGGTGAGTGGTGTATGGTGGCTTTGGCGCCAAATGGACAGTGCGTGATGGATCGGCGAGTGAGCAACATGGCGACTAATGCCCCATGGATTCCAAGTTCTTCTACCATTAACGTTGCCTCTTTCGCTGCTCCCTTGATGGATACGGGGATTCTGCTGACGCCTTGGGGGCGCTTCACTCTCTACGTCTGCAGGGATGCGGAGGCTCTTGGAGTGGTTTGTCCCGGATGCCAGGGACTGGTGGTGCACCTTCGGCCCTTTGGAAGATGTGAAAAGTGCAAGGAATTTATCTTCGAGGTAGAGCAACCTACAGAAAAACCTCTGGCCTACCGTTTGAATTGCCTCACGGGCGTCACTACTCTTGAGGAGGAAACCAATGCTTCTGCAGCCACCCCCACGTGCACTGTCATGACTTCGGAAGAAAGTGGTTGCGAATGTTCCGGTGGAAGAGGAACCGGAGACGGAGAAACCGGAGGATGTTGCCTCGGTTGTTACAGAGTCCTTGCTCCCGCCGCCCAAGCGGAAGGTCGGCTATGTGAAAGCCTCCTGCGGTCATGGTCTAGCTACACCCCAACGCTTACCTGAGTCGGATTGCCTAATCGGAGGGACCTCCGGACGATCCGTGACAGCTACAGGTCGAGGTAAGCCGGGGAAAGGGACAAAGTTAAGTGTCCGAAGTATCGGGGATGCTTGGGTTCCTGATCCCAGGGAACTTGAACTAGTAAGAGATAGTGATTCCTCTACTACTAGGAATTACTTGCCGGCAGAGGAATGTGACACCTCTGATCTAGAGTCGTCCTCTGAGATGGGAGAAGATGCCGAAATAGACAAGCTGTTCGTCAGGAAAGGCTGGGATAAGATACCCCTATCCTCCGCAAGAAGTAGGAAAAATGTACCCAAAGTTCCTGGGGCTGTTGTTCCCCGGCAGAGGCTCCTGTGTTAGAGGAGGTATCTGACCCCAGGCCTGCATCACCCAAAGCTAAGTTGCCTGCGCCTGCCACCGTGGCTGAGTATGCGCCATTGCGGGCTACTATGTTGGGTCTCAAGGCAGTGAAAGTGCCTAGGCATCCAGATGCCATTGTCTTACCGGGTGCGGGAGACCGTGCCACTATTCCTCCGCTCTCCAGGATGCAGCGGCTATTCAACCATAGGGTGGCTGCTGAATAATGATGGGAGTACCCGTATCTTTCAAAAGACTTGCTTTTCGAGGTGGAGGACTACAGAGAGAGATGGTACGCTGACTTTCTGTGGGACTATTTAAAAGTGCCTAAAGCCCGTAGGTATCTCTCCTGTTCTGCAGCTGTTGCAGAGAGGTACACAGGGTGTAAGATGGATTGGGTACTTGGTAGGCACATACATGCGGATCGGGTGGTTGTGTGTCGGAAGGAGCGGGAGGATGCAGTTTATTCCATTGAAACTTTTGATAAGAATTGGAAGCTCCTTGTTTTACCCGATCCAAAATTCTACCTCTGAAAGACTGGGCTCTGATGTGTTTTATTGTTTCCGGAGTGTACTCTCCTGGAGTCCAGGGACTTTGCCCTTGTAAATTGGGGTTGTCTACTCAGCTGGAGAGCCAGGGGAGCTGTTGCTGTTGCTCTCCGCTCACAGCGTTACAAAGACAGAGACTTTGGGGAGTAGGTGTAGTTAGGGCCACAGAAGAAGAAATGGAAGAGATCATTTTCAAATTTTGAGAGCATGTTATGACGGTGACACTTCCACTAGGTGGCGGTGTTGCGAAGGGTTTCTGTGCGCTCAAATGGAAAACATGTATATAATTGATGTATATTACTAGTTTCTATTTGCACTAGGACTAGTGTAATGAGTATATTAGTAGAAGGAAAATATTTTCCCCTAGGGGAGAGTAGTTCCCTTCTTTTGTATAATAATGTAGGATATGATTATGCTAGTTTGTATGTGTTTTCTCCCTTTGCAGGTGAACGTCTGACAACCACTGAGCATGGGTGGGTTAGCTAGGCAAGGAGGGGAGGGAGATGTAAGTGTATAAAGTAATGTGTTAGATATATGTATGTGACATTGAGAATGGGATGTACACATTTTTTTTCTGCTCTTCTGTTGATCTTCCTTCATTTCTTTATTCAAACCCTTTTCCCCACAATCAGGTTCCGGCACAAACAAACCATTTTTTCCATTATTGTTTTTTTTTGTATATAGTTCTGAGATAAACATGCGTAGACTCAGGCTTGAGGTACGTGGGTTTACCCCAGACACTGGGGACAGGTCTATCTGTCCTGGGGGAATGTGTAGCGGGGCTTTGAAATTTAGGGGGATGTTTGAGTGGTAGTTGTGCTCAAACACATTATTTGATAGGGTTCAGTAAAACCCAATTTTAGCTGCAGGTGGGATACTGGTGTGTAGTTCCCCGTGGCCTGTTAGTGGCGCTGCCATCGGAGGCCAGGGTTGAATTGCTGGTACAGTGCTGTGCGTTGGATGTCCCCTGTCGGCGGTGGTATGATGGGCGTTTTGGCCCGCTGTGCATCCCGGGAGGGGATATAAAAGGGGCAGACCCTGTCTGTCGGGGATGAGTTCCCGGGGGTCAGACCCCGGGAACGTGTGGTTCTGTTCATGGCCACCCCAGGCACCTTTAGCTCTGGGGTGGAGTTCCGGGTTCGGTACACTGGTGGATCAGTCCCAGGCACCTTTAGTCCTGGGGCTGCAACTGGAGGCCTTGGGCTCAGCACCTTTGGCTGGGGCCCACAGAGGATCGGGGAATCCCAGGGTGCTGCCTTGTGAGGAGACCCGTATCTTAGATGAGAAGGCTGGGGGAGGACCGTTCCGAGGGACTGGTGAGGAACTCACAGTGAAGGAAGGGGCCCGGTAACTCTCTGGAGGGATGTCATCTCCCTGAAAGAGGCCTAACGTTGCAACAAAGTTCACCAGGTCTGTGGCAGAGACCCAAGTTCACCAGGTCTGTGGCAGAGACCCAAGTTCACCAGGTCTGTGGCAGAGACCCAAGTTCACCAGGTCTGTGGCAGAGACCCAAGTTCACCAGGTCTGTGGCAGAGACCCAAGTTCACCGGGTCTGTGGCAGAGACCGCGTGTGTATCTAGTTCGAGCATCATTCCGGCTGCTAGGGCCCACTCCATTGGGAGACTATTACGGATGGGCTGAGTCTACCTGAAGATATGGGTAGTGAATAAGAATTTGTTTCTGCCTGGACCTATTCCCACACCTTTTGCTGTCCTGCTCTTCTTCCAACCTTCTTCTGTCCAGTTATCGTGCATAACAGAGAAAATAAACTCTACGTTGGAGTTGCAATCGGTGTGGACCTTAAAGTTATTGGGGAATAGAGTCTTGTCTTTGTTACAGTGAAGACGGGAGCCATTATCTGGGGAACCTGATCACAGAGACCCAGGTACATTACACCGCTCAACCTCTTTATACAGGAGGGTACGGGCATGTAGCACGGTGGGCCCTTTTTTCTGCCAAGGAGCCAAAAGCAGGAAAGGGGGTTGTGTCGCTACATCACAAAAGTAAGTACACCCCTCAAATTTCTGTAAATATTTTATTCTATCTTTTCATCTGACAACACTGAAGAAATGACACTTTGATACAATGTAAAGTAGTGAGTGTACAGCTTGTATAACAGTGTAAATTTGCTGTCCCCTCAAAATAACTCAATACACCATTAATGTCTAAACTGCCTTCAACAAAAGTGAGTACACCCCTAAGTGAAAATGTCAAAATTTGGCCCAAAGTGTCAATATTTTGTGTGGCCACCATTATTTTTCAGCACTGCCTTAACCTTCTTGGGCTTGGAGTTCACCAGAGCTTCACAGGTTGTCACTGGAGTCCTCTTCCACTCCTCCATGACGACATCACGGAGCTGGTGGATGTTAGAGACCATGCGCTCCTCCACCTTCCGTTTGAGGATGCCCTACAGATGCTCAGTAGGGTTTAGGTCTGGAAACATGCTTGGCCAGTCCATCACCTTCACCCTCAGCTTCTTTAGGAAGGCAGCGGTGGTCTTTTCAGATCCCTAGAGAGTTATTTTCCATGAGGTGCCATGTTGAACTTCCAGTGAGCAGTAAGAGAGTGAGAGCGATAACACCAAATTTAACACACCTGCTCCCCATTCACACCTGAGACCTTGTAACACTAACGAGTCACATGACATCGGGTAGGGAAAATGGCTAATTGGGCCCAATTTGGACATTTTCACTTAGGGGTGTACTCACTTTTGTTGCCAGCAGTTTAGACATTAATGGCTGTGTGTTGAGTTATTTTGAGGGGACAGCAAATTTACACTGTTATACAAGCTGTACACTCACTACTTTACATTGTAGCAAAGTGTCATTTCTTCAGTGTTGTCACATGAAAAGATATAATAAAATATTTACATAAATTTGAGGGGTGTACTCACTTTTGAGAGATACTGTACATATCAGGTTAACATTTTTATTTAGAATGTTATATTTAGTGGTTTTGTGCACTCTTTTATGCAAATTTTTACAAACTGATATTTAACCTTCAGCAGTTTTCCTTTAAAAACCTTTATAACTGTTTTTATTTTTTGCACAGGATAATATCAGCAGATAACAGTAAAAGGGTTAACCGTATGCCAGAATGAATCTCTGCTAAAGTTCAGTTAAAGTGCATGGATTTTGTCAGCTTGATTCCCATTTCTGCACGGGTCAGTAAGCCTTCTGTGGGTCCCCTGATTTCCCCAATTTGACACTCAGGGCCCTCATATGTTTCTTTTCCTCTGGAGGGTGTCACAGCTCATTTAATTTCTGCGCTGTTCTCACTATTATTGCTCTTTCAGAGTTTCTCATGCTAACTTTGCAAGTTGACACATCAGAGGGCACAACCGTGTAAGTTCTGTCGCAAGTTATTAAACTTAAGTGACTTTTGCAAAGACTTTACCGTTAGGACAGAATGTTTTTTTTTTTTGCCCTGCGGATGAACTAATAAAAGCATTTTATAAATGTAACCTTTCCAAGGCTGTTTTTTGTTGTAGGGGCAGGATAGTGCTTTTAAATGCTCTTACCTTCTAAGTAAGTAATATTTTTTTTCTACAGTGTTTCTGTACTATTATTTCCATTAAAGTTGAGGACTTGGACAAAATGGACATATACTTCAAAAATGGAAGTACACAAGTGTAGATAGAGCAAGAGGTCAAAAGCTGAATCCACAAGGCAAAGCTGGTAGAACCTAAATAGGAAGTAAACTTCCAAGGATTGTTTGTACCTATATGTAGGCCTATTATAAAACTTACCTATAGGTACTGTAAACATCTTCTCAACGTAAGCCGTTTAGGAGATATTTACTGTATATGCAGCCGATGACGTCATCGGCACATGCGCTCCAAAGGAATAGACACCCGTGCCGTTTCTTCAGAGCCCTGTGCCATGACCGGCACCTCACACAGCCAGATTCCGTGGACCCGGAAGAAGACAGGTGAAGATGGATGCAGCCTCCAGTAGTGACAACAAAGGCTTAGTTTGCAGGTATAACAGAAAAGAAAATCTCCCCAAAATGAGAGTAAGGGACTTTATAGGTGTAGCGGGTATGTACTTTTAAAACTGGTGAGGACACCAGTGATGCATGGTTTCCTGCGGCCCAGCAGGTGGCGCTGTCACTTTGGGCCGTAGTTGAACCATCGCAGCCAGTGCCGTACCCTTTGTGACCTCTCGCAGCGGTTGTACGGCGGGGCGGGGAACCCGCCGTACTTGTTGGGGGAGGGTATAAAGGGGGCGGACATCTTCGCCACGAGGTGGGAGTCCCAGGCACCTTCAGCCTGAGGGCTGTTGTTGCAGTCGGTGTCCAGGCAGCCTAGGCCTGGACACTTGGAGTTCGTGTTCCATCCCAGACACCTTCAGTCTGGGGTGAGGTACTCAGCCGGAGGCCTGGGGCCCAGTACCTTCCGCTGGGTCCCGTGAGGGAGGGATCATCCTAGGGGGCCCCCGGGAGTGGGGCACCCGAATCCAGAGGCGTAAGGGACCGGAGGAGGGACTCACCCGAAGACCTGGTGCAGCAGATTGCCAGTGCCAGTGCCAGGTGAACCTCTGGAGACCGCCCAGAGGGATATCTTTCCCGAACAGGGGCCAAGTTCAGAGAGGAAGTTCAATCCACGTTCAATGACCGGTGGCAGCGGTCCAACTATTCCAATCAGGTCAGTCGCAGAGACCTGCTATTAGGCCTGTGGCAGGGGCCTCAACAGTTCATCCGGTCGGTGGCAGCGACCAACACTCACGGTCAGTGGCAGAGACCGTGCGCCAAGCCTATTCGCTAGCAAAGGAATAGGAGAGTTCAGTTGTGCCTGGGCCTACTCGTTCCCACACCCCCATGTTTGTCTGTTATTGGAAGTTCAACTGATTGTGTTCGCCCTATTGTACGGGAAATAAAGGAGTGCTGGACTTTCGATTGGTGTGGGGCTCTATTATTGGCAGACATGTCTCCATGGAACAACTGAGGCTTCGTATGCAGTGGACAGACCCGGAGGTAAATCAACTAACTTTGCTCAACCCTCCTATACAAACGAGGGGAGAGCTTGGCGTAGTGTTCCTGCACTCTCCTCTCCCATGTACCCCTAGACACAAGCCATGCACAATAGGTGAGAGGGAGAGTGAGGCTCCGCTACATAGGCAACAAGATTGAATGAAACAATTTGATCGATAGATTAGTATCATTTAATGAAAAAATTGAATATAAAAGTTTATAAGGTGTAAACAACACTGGTGTGAGATGTGCTCCGACTTTGTGAGCACAAGTCGCAAGACAAGTCACGCCCCATTAAGTGCAATGGAACCGTTCTAATAGGAGCGACTTGAGTCGTTCTGACCTAGAAAAATTTTCCTTCACTACTGTTAGTGCAACTTCGGCACGACTTGCATTGACTTCTGTTAAAGATGTTGTATGCAAGTTGTTTTGTAATGGGAGTTACTAATGCGCTAGCCACACCGGGTATAAATGCACAATGACTAAAATATATATACACAAGCAGCAGCCATAGCAAAAGAAGTGTTCACACACTAAAAACAGTTTGTTAAAGAGGGGTTGAAATGGCGCTTACTCAAAATGATCTATTAATAAATAATACATGGCAAAGATCCCTGTGCAAATAAATACTGTTCCTGTGCAAATAAATTCCTGTGCAAAAAATCTGATAAATCTTAAATAAATAAATATAAAATTTCCTTGGTGCATAAAAGCAAATGCGGATGAGTGCAAAGTAATAAAAGTACTAATAAGTATTTCTTCAGTGCAAAATGCAAAATAAAGTGCAAATTCAGGCACAAAAAGTGCAGTGATAATGTGCAAAGTAAAAAGTAAATAAAAATTTAAAATCAGAAAATAAGAAATTGATTATTTCTGTGCAAAAAACTTTCAGTGTCAAAACAGTCTTAAGCGCAAACAAGCAATTTTCAATAAAAAAGTGCCAAAAAAAAAAAAAAAAAACTCCTCCATGCTGCAAAATTTCTGAAACAGTCCAAACAATGTGCATAAAGATCCAAGTACAAAATTGCAACAAATCAACTTTTGAAAGGAAGTATTCTCCAACTGCCAAGAAAACATGCAAAGTGCTTCAATCCTGTGCAGGTGCCCTTGTTTCCCCCAGCCTCTCACCTCATCTGGCTTAAAATGAAGCCTTTCTGCTAGTCTCCAATAGCTGAGTGCTCTCTTTTCTTGTTCAATCGCCCACGATCAGGTTTCCCATTTTAGGTACTCAGATAACAAAGAGAGGGAAGGGGGGACTCCATAGTGTAGTATTTCAGATATACGTTTATTAATAAAGGTTAAAAAACTTACAATTCAGATGATTAAAAACAGCATGACACAGGGGCTTTGAGAAAGTGACGTTGAGCAGTCAGTGTACAGAGCTGTGGTGACATCACTTCCGGTCACGGCCGAGTCCGGAAGCTGGAATACACACTGTCATGTTGTTTTTAATCATCTGAATTGTAAGTTTTTTAACCTTTATTAATAAACGTATATCTGAAATACTACACTATGGAGTCCCCCCTTCCCTCTCTTTGTTATCTGAGTACCTAAAATTAGGGATGAGCTTCGAGTCGACCCATTTTTGACTCGAACATCGGCTGTTCGATCGTTCGCCGAATTGCGAACATTATGGGCCGTCCGTGCCAAATTCGAGTGGCGTGTCACGGCCCATAATTCACTGCGGCATCAAAGTGCATTGCTGGCTGATGATTGGCCAAGCATGCACTATGACCCGCATGCTTGGCCAATCACAGCGCCGTCTGTACAGAGAGCTCAGAGGAGTAGGTACACGCCCCACACTATATAAGGCTGCCTGGAAGTCGGCCTTGTGTAGTGTGTTGGTGTTTGTGAAAGAGAGAATTACAGAGAGAGAGAGACAGTGTCATTTATATTGAGTTAGATAGAGCAGGCAGGTCGAGTCAGTTAGCTGCTGTTACAGTGTGTAGAGGATATATTTGCATCATATGTGTTGTATATATATTTATACACTGTATTGAGTTTAGCTAGATCAGTTCCTGTTAGTCTCTATACTGTGACAGGCAGGCAGGTGATTGTGCTAGCTGCAGACAGTCAGTGTTTCACTTAGTGTACTACTGTGTGCTTTGCATAGCGTTCACCTAAAGCTCACCTGAATACAGTTATTCTCTATACTGTGACAGGCAGGCCGGTGATTGTGCTAGCTGCAGACAGTCAGTGTTTCACTTAGTGTACTACTGTGTGCTTTGCATAGCGTTCACCTAAAGCTCACCTGAATGCAGTTAGTGACCATTATAGTGGTGTTCTCATAATAAAACCACAAGCAGAGAGCTGCAAGTGTACTGTGTCCTCTGCACAGTTTTCACCTAAAACTAACTGAAAACAATTGCTGCTTTTCCCATACTAACACAACAGCAGGCCATTAGTACGTCTGGAAGGCAAACAATGAGAGGCAGACCGTCACGAGGCAATAAAAGAGGGCTTTTTTGTGTCTAGAGGCAACAGTGCTGCTGGTCGTGGACACGGTGCATCCTCATCAGCATGTGGCCGTGGAACACGCTTATCCTTCTTTTCGGCAGCTGGCCATGTTGAGCCGCAACATGCCGAAGACTTGGTAGAGTGGATGACCAAGCCGTCCTCCTCCTCCTGATCCTCTCTCACCCAGGCTCAGGGTACTTTGTCTGGCAAAGCAGCAGCCAAAGTGGCCTCTCCCCTCGGCTCAATGGCATCAGTCACTCCTTCCCTAGCCCCACCATGTCCTCCTGAGGAGTCCCCTGAACTGTTTGAGCACAGTGTTGGGTACATGCTCAAGGAGGATGCCCAGCGTTTTGAAGGCTCAGATGATGGAACCCAGCTGGAGGAAGGCAGTAACGTGAGCTCAGAGGGAGGGGGTGCCCAACAAGGTCAGCTATCTGGCAGTCATGTTCCCCCAGCTGCAGCATACTGCCAGATTGGCTCCAGTGATGAGGAGGGAGGGGATGATGAGGTTACTGACTCCACATGGGTGCCTGATAGGAGAGAGGAGGAGAAGGAGGAGGAGGCACATCTCCAATGAGGCAGGATGCCCTCCAGGGGCCAGCTTAAGGGCAGCACACCGACTACATCACACCGCAGAGCTCCGCATGTGCAGGGCACTGCTGTCTCTGCGCGTTACTCAAAACGTTTTTTGGTGTGGGACTTTCTTCAGACGTGTGCAGCAGATCGCACCATTGCCATTTGCAACATATGTCTAAAGCGTATCTCGCGTGGCCAAAACATCAGCCGCTTGGGCACCACGTGCTTGACCAGACATATGTCGACCTGCCATGCAGTCCGTTGGCAAGCACACCTAAAAGACCCACACCAAAGAACAAAGCGGACTTCTCCTTGCTCCTCATCAGCTGGGATCTCCAACCCCACTATACCTTCAGTCCTCTCAGAAACCTGCACTGAGAGGAATGAAGGTGTAGAATTAGTTGTGTCACAGCCAAGTACTTGCGGGCAATCTGCTATCGGTACACCGATGTCTGATTGTACCAAGCAAATTTCCCTACCCCAGCTGCTGCACCGCCGAAAGTAGTTCGCTCCCAGCCATCCACATGCCCAGTGGTTGAATGCTAGCTTGGCTAAATTGCTAGCACTTCAACTGCTGCCTTTTCAGTTGGTAGACTCGGCCCCCTTCCGTGAGTTTGTGGAATGTGCGGTTCCTCAGTGGCAGGTTCCCAAACGCCACTTTTTTTCACGGTAGGCGATTCCGGCTCTCTACGGGCATGTGGAAGGCAATGCCTTGGCCTCGCTGGACAGGGCGGTCAGCGGTAAGGTGCATACTACCACTGACTCATGGTCCAGCAGGCATTGACAGGGATGTTACCTATCTTTCACAGCGCATTGCGTGACTCTGCTGGCAGCTGGGAAGGATGCAGGACAGGGTTCAGTAGTGTTGGAGGTTGTTCCACCACCACGCCTCCAAAATGCTACTAGTGGTGATTCTGACACACCTCTCTCCTCCACCCCCTCCTCTTCTTCTTCCTCCATGGCCTCTTCCTGTGCTGATTTGTCCTCGGAACCAGCGGTGCTCCGTAGGCGTTCAAGGGGCTACGCCAGTACGCAGGATAATAAGATGCCATGCGGTGCTTGAGCTGGTGTGCTTGGGGGACAGGAGCCACACTGGGGCAGAGATTCTGTCAGCTCTGCAAGGGGCAGGCTCAGAGGTGGTTGACACCATGCCAGCTTAAGCCAGGAAAGGTGGTTTCCGACAATGGCACCAACCTCCTCTCCGCCCTCCGACAGGGACAATTGACCCATGTGCCATGTTTGGCTCATGTCCTTAACTTGATGGTGCAACGGTTCTTGGGCAGGTACCCGGGCTTTCAGGAGGTCCTGAAGCAGGCCAGGAAACTCTGTGGGCATTTCCGCTGGTCATATAATGCCAGTGCTCGGCTGGCTGAGCTGCAAAAGGATTACAACCTGCCCAAGAACCACCTAATCTGTGACATGCCCACCAGGTGGAACTCTACGTTGGCCATGCTGCAGTGGCTGCACACGCAGCAGAGGGCCATCAATGAGTATCTGTTGAAATATGGCACCAGGACAGGGTCAGGGGAGCTTGGATTTTTTCCCCCACGCCAGTGGGCCATGATCAGGGATGCATGCACTGTCCTGGCACCATTTGAGGAGGCCACGAGGATGGTGAGCATTGACAGTGCATGCATCAGTGACACTGTCCCTCTTGTCCACCTGTTGGAGCACACGCTGCGTGGAATAATGGACAGGGCACTTGAGGCAGAACAGAGGCAGGAAGAAGAGGACTTCCTTACCTCTCAAGGCCCCCTTTATCCAGACAGTGTTCCTGCTGGCCCGGCTATCACACAGGAATAGGATGAGGAGGAGGAGGATTGTGTCAGCATGGAGGTGGGGACTAGCACTCAGCATCAGCAGCAGTCTTCAAGGGATCAATTACAGTCCCAAGACACCCATGGACTTGTACGTGGCAGGGAGGAGGTGACCCAGAGGACTCCGCACTGAATGCCTCAGCAGACCTACGCTGCATGGCCTCCCTGATCCTGCAAAGCCTGCGGAAGGATCCTCATATTCATGCGATCAAGGAGAGGGATAATTACTGGCTGGCAACCCTCCTTGATCCACGTTACAAGGGTATGGTTGCGGACCTTATCTTGCCGCCGCAGAGGGAGCAGAGGATGAGGCATCTTCGGGAGGCCTTGCAGAAAGGTCTGTGCAACGCATTCCCAGATACTGGGAGGTTAAAAATCCCTGGTCCTGGACAACGTGTTGCTGAGGCTTCGGTCAGTCAAAGAAGGAGCAGTGGAGAAGGTGGCCGTCTGACCGATGCGTTCAGACAATTTTTTAGTCCGCAGCCCCAAGGTATGATCGATTCCAGCAACCATCGCCAGCGTCTGGTTTAAATGGTGCAGGAATACCTAGGGGCAAGATCAGACTTGGACACCTTTCCCACCGAAAATCCTCTGGGTTACTGGTTCTTGAGGATGGATCACTGGCCAGAGCTTGCACAGTATGCAATTGAGATGCTGGCCTGTCCTGCATCCAGCGTTCTTTCGCAACGCACATTCAGTGCTGCTGGAGGCTTTGTAACCGATCACAGGGTGCGCCTGTCAACCGACTTGATCGATCGACTGACCTTCATAAAAATGAATCAGTCTTGGATCACCACCAGCTACCAAGCACCTGATGCTGATGTAACAGAATAATTTTCTTTGAAATGTCAGATCCCTTCAAGACTGCCTATGCTGATGCAGAGTGACTATCCTGTTATGCTGAGTGACTATCCTCTTCCTCCTCAATAATCATGCTGATAGCTTGAAAAATGTTTGGTTCTGGGCACCACCACCCGTGGCTAAGGCCCAATTTTTCAGCACCTGTTTAACAGGGGCGTGTATTTACAATTTTTGATGCAATGCTTTGCAGCAGGACTCATTGCTGTGCTCCCACTACAGTATCTGTGATGGGTTGCAGTGTTGTGGCACCAGCACCAGTGCCTAAGGCTCAATTTTTCTGCCCCTGTTTAACAGGGGCGAGTAATTAAAATTTTTGATGCAATACTTTGCAACAGGGCTCATTGCTGCGCTCCAAGTTCAGTATCTGAGAGGGGTTGCAGTGTTGTGGCACCAGTGCCTAAGGCCCAATTTTTCTGCCCCTGTTTAAAAGGGGCATGTAATTACAATTCTTGATCTAATACTTTGCATCAGGACTCATTGCTGCGCTCCAAGTACAGTATCTGTGAGGGGTTGCAGTGTTGTGGCACCAGCCCCAGTGCCTAAGGCCCAATTTTTCTGGCCCTGTTCAACAGGAGCATGTAATTACAATTCTTGATCTAATATTTCACTGCTGGGCCCATTCCTGTGCCCGCCAAGAGTAACTGTGAGGGCTTACAGTGTTGTGGCAACACCAACACCTAAGGGGCAAATTTCTGCAGAGTATATACGGCAGGCCCCTACTTTCAAACATTCAACTTACAAACAACTCCTACTTGCAAACGGAAGGAGACAACAGGAAGTGAGAGGAAATCTACCCCTAGGAAGGGAAATTCTCTCCCGTAAGAGTTAATATGGGAAAAAGGTGTCTCCTCTCTACTGATGCTTTATCACCAATCCTTGTTTCAATAAAAAACCCACATTTTCAAAAAACATTTGTCATTGGGACGGAAAGTGAGGTGAAATGTTCTAAACAGGTGCACCCTTCCCTATGTTCTCCAAAAAGCTTAAAAATAGATTTTTTGGCTGGAGCTACGCTTAAAAAATTTACCTATTCCAAATTACAAACAGATTCTATTTAAGAACAAACCTACAGTCCCTGTCTTGTTTGCACCGCCTGTATACTGCTGTTCAGAGTATATAGGGCCTTTTTTTATTTTGGGTGCAGGGTTCCCCTTAATATCCATACAAGACTCAAAGGGGCTGGTAATGGGCTCGGGGTAGGGGGGGTGATGGGGTACCCATGCTATTTTTCTCAATGATTTTCATCCATATTGCCGGGACCAGACATTACATTAAAGCCGCAAGCAGTTTTAAATGACTTTTTTTCCTTTAGAAATGTCATTTTGTGCAGGGACAGTTCAACACACGGGAAACACGCGCCACTTCACAGGCATACTTTAGACACCCCCCAGGTACGATATTTAAAGGAATATTTCACATTTTTTTTCACATTATGCATAATTAAAATCACTGCTCCCGAAAAAACGGCCATTTTTAAAACTTCTTTTTGCATTGATACATGTCCCCTGGGGCAGAACCCGGGTCCCCAAACCCTTTTTAGGACAATAACTTTCATATTAGCCATTATAATTAGCAATCTAGATTTCGAACGTTCGCGTCCATTGTATTTAATAGGGTTCTAAAGTTCGCGCAAACTGGTGCGAACCGAACAGGGGGGTGTTCGGCTCATCCCTACCTAAAATGGGAAACCTGATCGTGGGCAATTGAACAAGAAAAGAGAGCACTCAGCTTTTGGAGAATAGCAGAAAGGCTTAATTTTAAGCCAGATGAGGTGAGAGGCTGGGGGAAACGAGGGCACCTGCACAGGATTAAAGCACTTTGCATGTTTTCTTGGCAGTTAGAGAATACTTCCTTTCAAAAATGCAAGTTGTGCCGAAGTCGCGCTGATATGTTGGCTTCAAAATCGCATGAAAATGACGGCAGTGTGAACCAGGCCTTAAAGAGGAGTTCAGCCCGGGGGAAAAAATAATAAAAGTCAGCAGCTACTGACAAATACTGTAGCTGCTGACTTTTAATATTAGGACACTTACCTGTCCCGGGGTCCCGTGATGTTGGCACCCCAGCCGATTTTCGGATCAGCTGTCATGTGCTGCCGCCGCCGTCTCCACTATGGGAAACCGGCAGTGAAGCCTTCCAGCTTCACAGGTGGCTCCCTACTGCGCATGCGCGAAGCGCGCAGCACTTTCTAACTGGCCCAGCGGTGGAGAAAGGAGAAGGGGGGCCAAACTTCCGAGGAACAGCACCGCGGCGCCATCGCCCGGAATTGGGGAAGGGTACCTCTCAAAAACAGGTACCCATTCCCCCCTCCCCCCATAAAGGTTCCAAATGTGGCACCAGAGGGGGGGGGGAGCAGATAAGCAGAGGTTCCACTTTTGGGTGGAACTCCGCTTTAAGGCTAAGCATAAAAATAACATGTAGCATCCAGATCAACATTAACAGCAGCAACGCCACCCAAAATGCAACAATAAGCAGTAATAAGACTTGGCGTACCAAACGCAGGAAATATACTGCCAGTATGCACTAATGGCAGCTATGCAAGGCCTAACCAATTGGGTAGGAACTGTCAGGGATTAAATTACCTGAAAGAGTAAAAGGAATGAAGAGCAAAATGGATTATGGAAGAAGCAGTCCTTAGGATTAATCTTCTACCAGCTATCGTTGGGGCCCTTTAACAAGCATTGATACAGTTAGTGATAGTCTTTTAAACCTGCATGCAGTGAGATGTGAAGAAATACAATACAGTTTTAGCGCTGGAGGGTGTGGTGCTGGCCAGAGGTGGCAAGAGTTCAATATAACCGCGGCTCAGAGTTGATGATGGCACGGTAAACATTTAGTAGATGCACGATACAGGTTTGGTAGAGAAGTGATGCAGATTTGGTGTGCTATAGGTCCTTCTCTCACAGGCTCAGTTTCTGCTAACAATGTAAAGGTGGGCCAGTAGCCTGTTCACCAACTTCCTGGAGGTGGTAGTAGGCTATGTCAGTGGAAGGGACCCCCTCGTCTTGTCCTGGTGATTCTGAAGTTCATCTGACTGAAGTGGAGAGACAGATGGATGCTCCAGTATCCCTGTAGCAACCAAGCACAAGAAACCGGCTGACAGTGCTGTTGACCCTTCAGTGACTCCGCTGCCAATATTGGGCTCACACCTAACTGGCTTCCTGCTCGCAGCAAAGTGTCCTAGTAGCTGCGTATACATTGACTCCCATGGCACCAGGAAAGCAGGCTTTTCCTGGGCACACAATTAAACCCCCATCTTGGCACCTCTTGCTGCACAGAGTCTATTGGAACCTGTAGAAAGTAAGTAGTTCCATTACATGGCTGCTATCCCAAGCTATAAGAGTTCCAGGCACTCTGCAGTAATAGTCTATGGACTCCCCTGACTTTAGCTCTCCCCCTGCTGGCCAGAGGAGACTGGTTTAGCACAATATTAATATTACAGCAGAGAGAAGGAGGCAAACAGGGCAATCTTTCCTCCTACATGTTGTTGTACCCCATCACATAAATAACAAATCAAAGCAATACTCTAGCTAACACTTTTTAAGCAGTCACAAAACTGTTTTTTTTTTTTTTTTGGGATAAAGGTTTTAACTAAATGATCATGCATCCCTGTCAGCGTTAAATGGTTTGCCTTAACCCTCGGGCCTCTAACTGTCACTGTTGCTGCACAGCTGGATCTGCATTATTATTTTACTGAAAGTATTATTCCCAGGTAGGTAGTGAGTCAATAAATGGATTCAAACACGCATGTGAGAAACATATGTGGAACGAATCATTTGAGTTTCCATTATTTCTTATGGGGAAATTTGCTTTGTTTCACAAGTACTTTGGATTACAAGCATGTTTCCGGAACGAATTATGCTGGCAATCCAAGGTTTGACTGTATACATATATATTGGATTACCACGAGAGCTAACGATCCCCCTTGTTACAATATATATATGGTAGAATCAATGAACCATTTGGTCTTTTTTCTGCTGTAACCCTTCTATGTGTGTTAACCACTGAAGGACCAAAAGATTTTTTGATAGAAAATAACTTAGAACCCCCAAACATTATACATTTTTTCCCTAACACGCTAAAGAATAAAATGGCGGTTGTTGCAATACTTTATGTCACACCGTATTTGCACAGCGGTCTTACAAGCGGACTTTTTTGGGAAAAAATACACTTTTTCGAATAAATTTTTTTTTTTATATTGTGAAAGATAATGTTACGCCAAGTAAATTGATACATGTCACGCTTCAAACTTGCGCCCGCTCGTGGAATGGTGACAAACTTTTACCCTTACAAATCTGCATAGGTGACATAT
Source organism: Rana muscosa (assembly GCA_029206835.1). NCBI lineage: Eukaryota > Metazoa > Chordata > Amphibia > Anura > Ranidae > Rana > Rana muscosa. The sequence continues at coordinate 455,184,546 of CM055118.1, forward strand.
AAAAAAATTCTACAGTCTGCATGTTTTGAGTTACAGAGGAGGTCTAGGGCTAGAATTATTGCTCTCTCTCTCTCTCTACCGATCGTGGCAATACCTTACATGTGTGGTTTTAACACCGTTTTCATATGCGGGCGCTGCTCACGTATGCGTTCGTTTCTGCACGCGAGTATGGCGGGACGGGGCGCGTTTCGTCCGACTACAGATGCCCCAGTAGAAGTCCTAGTCGGACGAAACGCATAGGGCTTGGTACACCACTCCCTATATTGATTTTTATCTTGCTATTTGTGATCACTTTTATGTATCTGCCGGTTTTTTATTACAATAAAACCCTTTTTATACTTTTTGACCTGCACCATTGGAGCACTGTTTTTCTTTTTCCTTTCATGGTTGGCGGATTACGTTTTTTGAGCTGTTCCATCGTGCCCTTCATTTGACCCCCACAAGGGTCTTTTCCCATCTGAAGTCATCTCAACATTTGTTTAAAACAGGGTGGATACCCTGGGAGCTCTGAGCATTTCTCTACAAAGTCCAGGAGACCATTCATCGAGCCGTGGATTGTTCGGTCTAGTGGCTATGTTCATGGTACCTGCTACACAGAGTCTTCAAACAAGTTGAGCCTATCCACTGTTGGGATTTCCTATGCCTGAATGATCTGCTGTCACTGACAGGCAGATCCACTGGTTCCGGTAAGCGTATTCCATCTTTTCTTACCATTGTGAAAGAAAGTTCCATTTGATGATCCTTATGGTTACACGTCCACCTTCACCGTCACTTCATGTGTCATGTTGATGGACATTTCTTTTTCACCTTTTTCTTCATGTGGACTTATTTCATTTATATTCACATTATTGTATTTGTTTTCACTGTGTACACTCAGTGGTCACACTCACTCAGTGAGATTTTTTCTAGTATCACTAGCGCTACATTCACATTTCCATTATCATTTGAATTCCAGTCACATTCTAGTGTAGCAGCTTTTTTATGCAATTTTGTCTTTTTTTTGATTAGCGCAACATTTTCCCCCTTTTTCCATAACAAAGATATCCCTCTTCAAACAGCCGACGCATATCAGCGTGCGGCAGTCCGGAAGTGGTTAAAAGAAGTTGAAATATAACAGTAGGATCAACAGGTGAAAAAAATAAAAAAACTTTGCTACTGGAGACTCCGAAAAACAAAGACTACTTTGTAAACGCTAGTGACAGACTGCATCATATATGTCATTTTTTATTTTTTAGTATCTATCTTTAGGTCTACTTTAACCCTATGATTAGTGCAAGATATGGACCAATGACAAAACACAGGAATATAACCAAACTGCTTTTTAGTGCAAAAGGTTTTAAGCAGAACAAAAATACTGCAAAAGAAACTAAAAATGTCATATTTTCAGATCTGGAATTATAAACTGTGGATTCAAGTTGTTTCAGTCCGAGGCCTTTGGTATTTGTGTGGTTTACGTGTTCAGAGAGCCACCACTGTGCTGTATTTGTAATTATGTCAAGTGTTTGCAGCTTAACAGCAGTAGACTGATTCCTGCCAGGTATATCTGAAAAGAGCAACTGCTTAACTGATAAAAATAATGAGCGTTTTGTACCCTTCAGAAACTTCACATACACCGTTCTCAATTCTTAGTTGGCAAGATGCTCAGTAAAAGAGGAAGACAAATACAGTTATACGCAGACAAAGGGTAACCTTCTGTGAAATGTCCATGCAAGAAAAATCAAAGCTAAACCCGGTAAGGTATATTAACCACTTCCATACCGAGCATTTTCACCCCCTTCCTGCCCAGGCCAATTTTCAGCTTTCAGTGCTGTCACGCTTTGAATGACAATTGTGCAGAATTGACATCCTTTTTTTTTCCCCCACAAATAGAAGTTTCTTTTGGTGGTATTTGATCATCTCTGCGGTTTTTATTTTTTGCGCTATAAACAAAAAAATTGTGTCAATTTTGAAAAAAAAACTATTTTTTACTTTTTGCTATAATAAATATCCCATTTTTTTTTTACATTTTTTTTTCTCAGTTTAGGCCGATACGTATTCTTCTACATATTTTTGGTTAAAAAAATCACAATAAGCGTTTATTGATTGGTTTGCGCAAAAGTTATAGCGCCTACAAAATATGTGATAGATTTAGGACATTTATTTTTATTATTTTTTTACTAGTAATGGCAGCGATCTGCAATTTTTGTCAGAACTGCGATATTTGCTGCGGACAGATTGGACATTTTTGACACTATTTTGGGACCATTCACATTTATATAGAGAATAGTGCTATAAATATGCACTGATCACTGTATAAATGTGACTGGCAGGGAAGGGGTTAACTAGGGGCGATCAAGGGGTTAATGTGTTCTCTAGGGAGTGATTCTTACTGTGGGGGGAGGGGACTGACTGGGGGAGATGACCGATGGTGTGTCCCTATGTACAAGGGACACACCATCAGTCTCCTCTCCCTGACTCTGTGACGAGCAATCGCGGGATTACCGGCGGACATCGCGGCCGCCGGGCACGCGCATCAAGTTCCCAGTGATGCAGCGAGCACGGGCATGCGCCGGCGGCGGCGTGCACACGTGCTCCACACTGCGGGAATGCCAGGACCTCATATGACAGCCGCCCGGAGGGACGAAAGTTTCCTGCGGCCGTCATTTGACTATGGCCCAGGCGGGAAGCGGTTAAATAGCTGAAAATGTTTCACTCCTTTGCCAGATCCCCCAGTATTTGGTTATATTGTACTAATTATATACATATGAAGTGTGGCGCAACCTGTGTACCTCAACGCAACTTCTCAAATAACGTAAATGTCTCAACATAAGAGTCCAAAAGCATAAAAGAAATTAAATATGCAGTAAAATATCCATTCGCCATGCGACCCGCGTGCTTGAAAATTCTTCAACTAAAATTGACCTGTGTTGCATCCAGACACCATCTGTGCTCAATAGAGATGGGCTCAGGCGTGTTCGAAAACCCCACGTGCCCGATCCCGTCAGGAAGCCGACACTGCACACGGCTAATCACAGGCAGTGAGACATTTCCCGACCAGGAAATGTCTCACTGCCTGTGATAAGCCATGTGCAGTGTCGGCTTCCTGGCGGGATCGGGCACATGGGGTTTCGAACACGCCCAAGCCCATCTCTAGTGCTCAATATATGCTCATCTTCAAATAAGATCCTCACTATCAGTCAAGGGTAACCTACGCTTTTGTCCCCCCACGGGCAACAGATCAGATGCCTTCTCAAATTCAATCTTTATCTCCACTAGACATGTGCACACTGAAATATTTTGTTTCTGAATTTCGTTTTCGACCAAAAAATAAATTTATTTAGTTACTCCCGAAATTCGTTTTTATTTATTTTGTTTCGTTAAAAAATGCATTCGTCCGAAAATCCGAATTAAGGTCAAATCTGTCAATTGGAGGCTTATGGTGTCTGTCGAATGTTCTAAGAAGATTCGACGAAGCAGCTAAACTGTACGACGCCGCAATCATACATTTCCGGTCGAATGCTCCGCCCACAAGCTATAGTAGAATTCTAATGTTAGTCCCTTGTTGAGAATGTCCTTTGTGACGAAACGCGTCTGAGGGGGTACGTGCTGACGTCACCACGCTCGCAGGACGGGAGTTCCATATTGCAGCCGGCCGGCTTCGTTTTTCTTCGTTTGTTTTTATACGATTTCATGTAAGTGTAATTGCCTTATTTTATTAAATGTACTGAAGGTATTACACTATCGATCTCCTCCATTCTTTCTCCTTGGGTATTAAATGATCATACTGCATACGTGGATCTACGGTCCCAGTGGGGAGAATCTGATTTCACCCCCTTATCATTCGAGCCTGCAGCTATTTATAGGATTTCGGTTACGGATCGTCACCTACATACATCAGGCTGTATTACACTAGCTATCTGGTAAGAAGATTGCATGAGAGGTGGTGGATCACAACCTTCTGTGTTTGGGGTGTTTTTTGGCCTATAGCTCCTTATGTAGTGCAATCTGGTAAGGAGATTGATTGTGAGGTGGTGGTTCACTTTTTGCATGCTTCCCACATTGTGTGTTGTGCACAACGCTGATTTCTATTGACCAATTATTGAGGCAGGATCACGCTATGTATTTTTCTCTCTCCTTTTTGGGTCGAATGTAATACATATATGGAGTCATAGTCCAAGCGACCATACCCAATAATTTTCCGACGAATCAACCTTGTGGGAATTGAAAGGCCCTGGCTGGGTAAAAGCCATATGCTCTATTGGCTTACATATCTGGTAAGCATGAATTCTTCCAGGTTTATTCAGTAATTGGGATTTTTGTGTTCCTTCCACACCAGTCTGCCAAATTGGACTTTATTCAATAATTTGTGATTCTATAGCGCGATTCTTCTTTTTTATTAGAATTCTAATGTTGTTGTTTTTTTTTTTTCTCCCACTCTCTCCTTGACACTATCGGAAGATAAGCTTAGTAGATATATCTGGAATATAGACGATGGATAAAATACAAATAACTTTATTAAATGTTAAAGGGCTGAATACCCCAGAAAAACTTAAAATTTTGTTGAATGAATTAAAACATTTGAAGACAGATGTAGGATTCATACAAGAGACACATTTTAGGGAAGTGGTCTTCCCATATTTACAAAACAGATATTTTCCTAACGTATACCAAGCTTCTAATCTGGAAACTAAGACAAAGGGAGTAGCCATCCTGATTTCAAATAAAATACCTTGGACATTAACAGATAAATGCTCAGATCCAGAGGGAAGATACCTCTTCCTCAAAGGAGTGATAGGCAAGGTAAAAGTAACTCTGGCCACTATTTACGCCCCAAACTCACATCAAGATGGCTTTCTGGTCAAACTGTTGTCAAAATTGAGGGACTTTAGCGAAGGAAAGTTGATATGTGGAGGAGATTTAAATATCCCATTAGATCCAAGAGTAGATACCTCCAGTGGGACCTCTTCGGTACCCTGTGGAATTAGAAAGCGTATTTTACGGAAATTACATGAATTACAATTAGTTGATGGGTGGCGGACCATACACCCAGGGGAGAGAGATTATACTTTTTTCTCAAACCCTCACCAAAGTTACTCAAGAATAGATCTCTTTCTAGTCCCCCACCAATTGTTACACTCAATATGTGACATTTCAATAGGAAATATAACATGGACAGATCACACACCTATCACGATGGAATTGACTCTAACGGGGGGGAGTCATTCGTCGGAGTGTAGGTGGCGACTAAATAAAAGTTTATTACAAAATCCCCAAATCAAGGAAGATTTAATCAAAGAAATTGAGTGGTATTTCCAGATAAATGACAACGGAGAAAGTGACCCAGGAATAGTCTGGGAAGCTCATAAATCGGTAATTAGAGGCATCCTGATTAAACATGGCTTCCGAGTAAAAAAGGCTAGAGAAGAACAGTTAAAATATCTATTAGAAAAGCTACAGGGATTAGAGACACAACATAAGAAGACAACAGAAAGAGAACTAGGTAATGAAGTAGAGTGCGTAAGGAGACAAATAGCAGACTTGCTTCGATACAAGGCTGAAGCGGTCTTACAATATGGAAGGAAAGAGATGTATAACTCAGGAGATAAATGTGGTAAGCTATTAGCAAAAAAAATAAAAAAACAATTAACACGGTCATATATTCCAACCATAAAAGGGAAAGCAGATTTGAAAAAATTGCTACCAAAAGAGATAGCACAAGAGTTTTGAGAATATTACTCTTCTTTATATAATCTTCCAGAAACAGGAGTCCCCTCGGGTCTATAAGGAAATATGTGACTTCTTCATGTTTGTCCAGATTATCATCACCAGAACAAAGGAAATTAGAAGGGTCAATTACTATAGAGGAAGTGCAAAAAACAATGAAGACAATAGAACACGGTAAGGCACCAGGCCCAGACGGCTTTACCATAGAATATTACAAAAAAAAAATTCTACAACTAGGCCCACACATGACTAAGGTATTTAATGCAGTTGGACAATCACTGGTATTACCCTCTGAGTCTGTAGCTGCTCATATCACGGTCATCCCTAAAGAAGGTAAAGACCCTCAGATATGTAGCAGCTATAGACCAATATCCCTATTAAATGTTGATTTAAAATTTTTGACTAAAATATTAGCACATCGCATACAGCCCCATTTATCGCAACTAGTACATCTGGATCAAGTAGGGTTTATCCCTACAAGAGAAGCAAGGGACAGTACTATTAAAGTATTGAATTTGATATATCAAGCAAACCAAAAAAAGATATCAAGCGTTGTTTTGAACACAGATGCAGAAAAAGCTTTCGACAGAGTTAATTGGAAATTTATGTTTGAGGTTTTAAAACAAATGGGCCTAGGAGAACGGTTGGTAAAATGGATAGCCGGAGTTTATGTGGGCCCTTCGGCATTGGTAAAAGTAAATGGGGTTTACTCTAAGTCTTTTACAATCACAAATCGAACACGACAGGGTCGTCCCCTCTCGCCTCTCCTATTTGCCTTGACACTAGAACCACTCTTAAATAAAATTAGACAGAACCCGGATATTAGGGGTATTGAATTTGGGGAAAAGGAATATAAAGTTTCGGCTTATGCAGATGACATGCTTTTTTCATTATCAAGACCACAAATTTCACTACCAAATCTTATGAAAGAAGTTGAACTATACGGGAGAATGTCAAACCTTAAAATAAAGTACGGTAAAACAGAGGCGATGGAGGTGGCACTCCCAGGCTCCATTAAAAACATACTAGAACAAAATTTTAAATTTAAGTGGATGAAGAAAGCATTAAATTATTTACCCCGCACCACCAGGGAGCCACGCTGTACCCGCACCACCAGAGAGCCACGCTGTACCCACACCGCCAGAGAGGGAGCCACACTGTTCCCGCACCACCAGAGAGGGAGCCACACTGTAACCGCACCACCAGAGAGGGAGAAAGACCGAGCCACTGCCAGGATACAGACATGCTACACTACTGACTAGAGTCACCCTGGGCAACCCAGAGTGAGCGAACGTCCAGCCAGAGGGATCACTGTTGCGATTTCGCTGGGTCTGGTAAGAGGGCCTGTTGGCCATTATCCATTACTATTCCCAGGGACTGAGCCATTAGGAAGTGCATAACCTGATATCCTCTAGGCCTTATTGACTGCCACAACGTCCCTCTCTGTCCTCTTCCCACGGCATCCCCTCTGTCCTCTTCCCAGGGCGTCCCCTCTGTCCTCTTCCCATGGCGTCCTTCTCCCAGGGCGTTACTCTGTCCTCTTCCCAGGGTGTCCCTCTGTCCTTCACCCACTGCAACCTTTTGTCCTCTTCCCATGAAGATGACAGGGCGGGCCTTGACAGGAAGGGGTGGGACATATTTAAATTAGGGGGTGCACAAGTTTAGTCAGGCCTAGGGCAGCACAAAACCTAAATACACCACTGATGGCATGGTCACTCTGCGTTTACTATGGCATGGTCACTCTGCGTTTACTATGGCATGGTCACTCTGCGTTTACTATGGCATGGTCTCTCTGCGTTTACTATGGCATGGTCACTCTGCGTTTACTATGGCATGGTCACTCTGCGTTTACTGTGGCACGGTCACTCTGTGTTTACTACGGCATGGTCACTCTGCGTTTACTATGGCATGGTCATTTTGCGTTTACTATGGCATGGTCACTCTGCGTTTACTATGGCAATGGTCAGGCTGCGTTTACTATGGCAATAGTCAGGCTGCATTTCATGGGCACTGGAAAATATTTTAGTACACCATTTGGTTCAGAATATTTTTTTTCTTCTTTTCCTCCTCTAAAACCTAGGTGCGTCCTATATCCCTCCTCAACTTAGATATTAAATTAATAGCCAAAATTCTAGCGAACAGATTGAATAGCATCATCGGACGTTTAATAAATAGAGACCAAACAGGATTTATACCCAAACGCCAAGCAGGCGACAACATTAGACGAGCACTCCTGCTTATCCAAGCAGCCAAATCTAGGAAAATCCCGTCATGCCTTATATCTCTCGATATAAGGAAGGCATTTGATTCCGTCACCTGGCCTTATATGCATTACACACTTCGAAAATGGGGGTTTGGTGATAATTTCCTGACCTGGGTATCCTCCCTATACAATAGCCCAAAAGCATATGTAAAATATGCTGGCTATAAATCACCAATTTTCGATATAAGAAGAGGAACTAGACAGGGATGCCCCCTATCACCATTGCTTTTTGCCCTATTGATAGAGCCACTAGCGCAATTAATTAGATCTACTGTAGATGTTAAAGGTATAGAATTAGGAGGATACCAACACAAGGTATGTCTTTTCGCGGATGATATCCTTATTTTTATGACACATCCCCACGTATCAGCCCCAAACTTGATCAAGATCTTAGATAATTCTTCTCAAATATCAGGACTATATGTTACCCCCGCTAAATCAAACGCACTAAACATTTCTTTATCCCAATCTGATCTCCATCTGGCTAAAAATTCCTTACCCTTTCATTGAGTACCAAAACAACTCCCTTATTTAGGAAATCAACTCACAGCCACTCTTAAAGAACTATTTGCTGCTAATTATCTACCTCTACTGAGACGAACAACTAGTTTAATGAAGTTATGGGCTCCCCTTCCATTGTCATGGATTGGAAGGATCAATACAGTAAAGATGTCAATATTACCCACATTTTTAGATTTATTTAGAGTGCTTCCAATCTCAATACCTTACTATTTTTTAAGACTTATGCCTCGTACACACGACCGAGTTTCTCGTCCAAAACCGGCAAGAAAAGTGCCGCGTGAGCTTTTTTGTCGAGAAAACCGTTCGTGTGTATGGTTTTACGACGAGAAAATTGCCGTGAATCTCGACGAGAAAATAGAGAACCTGCTCTCTATTTTCTCGTCAGGATTCCAGATTTCCTCGTCGTGTTTCTCGTCGGCCTGTTTTGTGACGAGAAAATGGTTCGTGTGTATGCTTTTACGACTCTTCCAAAAGCGCGCATGCTCACAAGCAACTATGAGACGGGAGCGCATCTTCTGGTAAAACAAGCCTTCGTAATGGAGATAGCACATTCGTCACGCTCCAAATTTTTGCATCGTTTAAATGTTGTGCATTGAAATCTTCGTTAGAATGTGACATTAATCCAAACGAATGAACTTCTTTTGCTGCTGATATTTACACAGAGTTATGACTATGTTTTTTTAACATTTTTCTTGTTGCTCTTAAGAAGATTTATGTGTATTATATCGTGCAAGTTTTTAGGAATATTAAAAAATTAGTTATTTTTCTAACTGATGTTAATTGTAATTTCGCAATGTTTTGGTAGTGATCTCCCATTGAATCTTTTATTATATATTATTTAAATTGTACACACTTTTTTGGGAAATACGATTTAGTTATTTTTTTGGGGGGTTGTTATCTGTCCCTTTTTTTGTCAGTCAAATGTATCTGCTTACTCCAAAGCTAGATTTTACATTTTTACAAATACACATAGTCAAGTATGAACTTAAAGAAAAATAACATTTATTCATGTTTGAACTAAAATAAAGAGAAGGCAGCGCTGGAGAAGCTGCTGCCATTTGTGCATCCCAGGGACCCCAGAGCACACAGCAACCCTGTGTGGACACTAAAATTGGGAGCTTGAGAAGGCCAACATTTCTGAACACAATCTGATGCTGGCCTCCCAGAGGTCAGGAACAGCAGCAGGTGATATATATGTCCCAAGTGTGTGGTACTACAACAGGCTAAAAAAAGGGAGAAAAAATGGCGCAGAATGAGTTCTAGGCAGAGTAAAAATCAAAGGAATCAATGAATGTTAATGTTGATGTTGCAAGCACTAGCGGCAGCTACCATGAGCAGAAGCAGACTCTGTAAAATATAATGAGGAAAGAAAGGTGCGCCAATCTAAGTGCAGTAAAACAGGCTTTAATTAGCAAATTTGTATAAAACCAGCCAAATGGCTACTCACAGGATACAGGAATAATACAGGCATGTAAGGAGTTAAAGGTGGTCCGGAGTCATCTAAGGCGGTCCTCAGGGGAGATGTTGGTTCCAGATGGAGAGAGGTAGCTGAAGATGGCTGAAGGCAGGAAGGCAGGTTGCGGTGTCAGCAAGGGAAGTCAAGAAAAACCAGGCATCCAAGCTGCAGGTGTTGTGATGCGCCCTGTGTCATCAGGGTAGACAGGGGATAACCAGGAAGCTGCAGTTCAGTGAGGACTTCAGCGTGCGCTTCAGCGTGGAGCGCAGCGTGCCGTCGGACCGGAAGTGACGTGGGGATAGAATGGACCAATGGGATGACGCGGTTCACAGCATCCGCTGTTTCATCAGATCCATGGTGGACACAGGGTGCATCACAACACCTGCAGCTTGGATGCCTGGTTTTTCTTGACTTCCCTTGCTGACACCGCAACCTGCCTTCCTGCCTTCAGCCATCTTCAGCTACCTCTCTCCATCTGGAACCAACATCTCCCCTGAGGACCGCCTTAGATGACTCCGGACCACCTTTAACTCCTTACATGCCTGTATTATTCCTGTATCCTGTGAGTAGCCATTTGGCTGGTTTTATACAAATTTGCTAATTAAAGCCTGTTTTACTGCACTTAGATTGGCGCACCTTTCTTTCCTTACTACAACAGGCTGCCTTCTGTCCGACCACAATGAAGCAAGGCCATCACTTCCTCGTCTTCCTGGCAACCTTCCCTGCAACCTTTCCTGAAGCCTTCCCTGCAGCCTTCCTTCTTCGTTTGGCTGGAGGCTGGGCCACTGGAGGGGTACTCCTGTCAGGAGGAGGAGGAGGTGGAGGAGAAGGGGGTGGCGCAGAAGAACAAGGTGGAGGTGGAGGAGAAGGGGGTGGGGCGGAAGAACAAGGTGGAGGTGGAGGAGAAGGGGGTGGGGCGGAAGAACAAGGTGGAGGTGGAGAAGGGGGTGGGGCGAAAGAACAAGGTGGAGGTGGAGGAGAAGGGGGTGGGGCGGAAGAACAAGGTGGAGGTGGAGGAGAAGGGGGTGGGGTGGAAGAACAAGGTGGAGGTGGAGGAGAAGGGGGTGGGGCGGAAGAACAAGGTGGAGGTGGAGGAGAAGGGGGTGGGGCAGAAGAAGAATGTGGAGGTGGAGGAGGAGGTTGAGGTTGGGACAGTTGTGCCACCTCACAAATGGCGGTATTGGGGGTAATTTTTTCCATCACCCCCTTGTTGAGCAAGGTGATGAGCAGGGGCTCGCATAGGAGGCGTTGCTCCATGCTCATCACCTTGAACTTTGCCTCCACTAGGCCGGCAATGGCCTCTTCAGGGGATGTGGGCTCTTTGAGGGTGGCATGGGCCTCTTTAATAAGGGCCATTGCTGCCTCACTGGTGGTCCTGTCCCTCCTGCCTCTTTTGGGAAGCCGGATGGGAGGCACCTGAGATCTGGTGCTTCTCCTTTGCCCTGCCACCTCCTGGCTGCCACTGGGCCCTGCCACCTCCTGGCTGCCACTGGGCCCTGCCACCTCCTGGCTGCCACTGGGCCCTTCCTCCTCCTGCCTGACAGTTTCCAGACCCTCCTCCTGGCTGATTTCATCCTGTGTATGAAAAAGGGACATAGTTTAATATGTTGGTTTAATCTTTGCATCAAACTTTATAAACATGATTGAAGCAATTAGAATGTAAATCCAGAAATCATTTTTTCTAATTTACACCTACATCAGATTGACTATTTAGCACCCAATTAAGTGCAGACTAATGTCTCGAGATCTTGATTTCACTTGTGGAAGCCAAAATATTGTATGTTTCTCATCTTGACATATTTGTCAAACATTAATTTTATCCCAATGCAATTTCATTTAATACTATACCTGGCTCCAGATGGCCAAATCAGGATCATCCAGGATGGCTGCCTCCTCTTGCTCCAGAGAAGGCTCAGGTTGGCTGCAGGGAAGTCTGGGGGGAAGAGTGGAGAGTGATGGCCTTGCCTCAATGTGGTCATCCAGGAAGGACATCCTGCTGTAGTACCACAAAATCGGGACATACACATCACCTGCTGCTGCTCCTGACCTCTGAGAAGCCAGGACCTTAGAGCGTTCAGTCCTGTAGGTGCCTCTCAAGCTCCCAATTTTAGTGTCCACTTGTTTTGCTGTGGCTGTGGGCACCTTGGTCTGCACAAATGGGAGCAGCTTCTCCAGCGCTGCTTTTCTCACCCCTCTTTTTTATGGATGGGGTTTTTCGTCTCCCACAGAGCGGGCAGCTCCCTTACCCGGTCAATAAATTCCGCCAGGAACTCTTTGTCGCTAATAAAGACATTCATATTGTATCTGCAAGTTTAAGAAATAATATATAACTAATGTGAGGCAAACAGTCTAACCTCCTTAACATCGTAGTCACCATATATATCCTACAACATTCTCAAAACAGTATAGGCCAACAATTTGTCCAAGTCACAAAATCACATACCTTTGGTCGCACGTCCGTCACTTGAACTCCTCTCTCCGCACACCGAACATACTATAGTCACATGTGTGTTTGCTATATACACACCACGCATGCGTCAAAATTCGAACATGTCGCTCCGCACGCCCATGACGTTCTAACTAACATCTTTTCCCCGCCCCTTCTCTTTCGGCGCGCAGACAGATATGGCGGAGTTACAGCAGGTGTCTGATAATTCCGCAACTAACGAGGAGGAGACAAGCCCGGAGACCGAGGAAACGTCACGATCAAGGAGGAGATTCAAGGCATCGAATATGTCTTTTGCCGAGATGGCGGAGATGGTGGACATCTTGCTCAAGTCGGATTATGACGCAAAGCATGGGCCGTATAGCAAACCAAATAGAAGGAAGGCCAAAATCCTCACTAAAGTCGTGAAGAGTCTGAAGACGAATTTTGGGGTGAAACGCTCAAATGAGCAGCTCAGAAAGAGGTGGTCAGACCTCAAACTGAGGGAGCCAGAGCAGTTAAGGAGCATTAAGAGAATGCTCGCAAAAAGTAAGTAAAATGTACACTTTTATGCTATTAATCCTTTTCTAAACTGACATGTTGCTGGTTTATTTATTTTTTCTTATTGGACTCCCTTCCAAAATGTTATATTTTGAACTTGGTTGGGCACAGTAATCGTTCGTTATGTTACAGAGACTTCGTTCGGCCACTATCCGCTGTTTTGGCTTATTTTACAGCCACAAAAGTAATTAGACATCTGCCATTTTTTGGGAAATTTGGGGCACAAAGTTTTAGGCTAGATGATGTGTTTGTAAAGAGAATGAAATGCAAACTTTTGTCAGTGTAAAGGAGAGGACACTCAGCAGCTGCTTCCACATCTGTACTTTGGAGCACTATAGTGTGGGCCACCAGACCCGCCTTTTTTGGGTGTCCCACACAGGTGCTTCAGAGAATTTTTGTGGTGCCTACATGTCTAAAAAATGACAGACAAAGGTGAATACTAAGCATATTCTTGGTCAGAAATAATGCATTCATCTTTAACTTCCGCCCAAACACACACTTGTACCCCACTTCCAAGCAATTTAGCCTGTTTTTTTGTTTAACATAGAGAATTTCTGTGTGATAACTCTACCTTTTGTTTGATTCTCATAGGGGAGAGAAGACTGGGAGGAGGACACTCCAGGGAGCACAAGAACCCCACAGCTTCACAACAACCCCAAACTCCCAAAGACCCACAAACGAAGGATGTAGAGGAAGTTGAGGTGGAGGAAGGAGAAGTGCAGGAAGGAGAGGTGGATGACGTTGTGGAACTGGTCACCACAACAGGTCAGTATCTGTCACCACAGCTTCAGGTAAGAGAGGTAGGCCTGCAGAGTTATAATACCTTTTTATTTTGTTTTTAGGGGATGTGAATGTTGGGGTGAAGGATAGTACAGGTTTCTCTGCTGACAGTGCCCTCCGCCTCATCCAGCAAGTGATGGAATGTAGCACGGAACTGGACAAAATTAAAGAAAGAATTCATGTGATGGATCAAACATTTAAAGACATTCTCAATGTTTTGGGGAGAATTCAATAAGGCATCCCAACCCCCTTTTGTTCATGTTTATTCTTCTACTTGTAAAAAACTTTTTGACAATCAAACCAGCCAAAAATTTAATCTGCACACAGTGTGTCAACATGTGCTATCTGCCATCAGGGGATATCCATGTACGTCTTTTGGGGGTGCAACCCCTTCCTCGTATCTAAAGTAGGTGAACTGAGGAAGGGGTTGCACCCCCAAAACACGTCCATTGATCACCCCTGATGGCAGATAGCACATGTTGACAATAGGGATCAGGAGTCTAAAATCCCTATAGGAAAATAATCCCAATTGTGTGCATATTCAATTTTTGGCTGGGCAAGGGGTGGCAGGACCCCATATTAGGACGGGCACATAGAGACATATAGTTTGTGTAAGTGAATGTCTCAGATTGCTCCGAGGTATCCAATTTTGTAATTTTTGGAATGCAACTGTTGTTTTTGTATTTTCCTAAGAAAACAATTGCCGGTTTGTGGCCAGGCAAACAAAAAATGTAAAAAAAAAAAAAAAAAAGTGTGTGAATTTGCACATAGTAAAAGATTTGAACACAAACAACGTGTAGCTTCTTTTTCTAATATGCTCTAACCTTATTTGGTAAATTTTTTAAGGTTACATAGTGAAATGGTTGGTATTTACTAAAGGAAAATACACTTGGCACTACAAATGCACTAAGACAAACTAGGAGACAGGAAACCAAGAAAAGTTAGAAGTTTAAACAAGATTTTTATTTGGATCGTTAGACAGCAATCTTTAGACATAGCCTGGCATAGGAATTGCCCCCCTACCCGTGAAATAGTCCATGCATTTGTCCCGAACATCACGGGCATTTTGGGGGGGCAAGCCAGCACGGGCAGATTCCAGGCCCGGCAGGGGATTATCAGGGGAAAGTCCAGCCTCAGGCAAAACTGAGGCCATATATGAATTAGATTTGCGGCAAAGAAAATTGTGTCGCACACAGCAGCATAACACTACATAGTTTATTTTGTAGTCCGCCAAGTGGATGGGAGTCCTAAAAAGGCGGAACCGGCTGGCCATTATGCCGAAGGCATTTTCAACGACTCTTCGACCCCTGGCCAGCCGGTAATTGAACACCCTCTTCTCTGGGGTCAGGGTCCTCTGAGGAAATGGCCTCATAAAATGTGGTCCGAGCCCGAAGGCTTCATCAGCCAAAAAAACAAAGGGGAGTCCTTCAATATTCCCTGCATCCGGTGGCAATGCAAGGTCGTCACTCTGGAGACGGAGGGCAAACTCTGTCTGGATGAAGGATCCCCCATCGGACATCCAGCCATTCTTCCCTACATCAACATAGAGGAATTCATACCGTGCTGACACCACCGCCATCAGCACAATGCTATGAAACCCCTTGTAATTGAAGTAGTAGGACCCAGAATGGGGTGGCGGCACGATGCGGACGTGCTTCCCGTCTATAGCACCACCGCAGTTGGGGAAGTCCCACCGCGTGGCAAACTCCGATGCCACAGTCTGCCATTCCTGTGGCGTGGAAGGAAGCTGTGGAGTCAAACAAGATGAAAAATTTCTAGAATACACAAATCAAACATTACAAGGAGATTCTAAGAAAATACATTAGAGGCCAACATCAAGCAAAGTCTACGTTTATTAAGGTGTTTTAAATAAGTATAATGGAAGGCTCATGTATCATATTCATCACCCCCTATGATGGTCCATTAATAAATTATAATGGGGAGGGGGGGTAGATGTGTTTGGCCACAGGATAGCATTGCAGTGGCGGTGCGTCCAGAGTGGGCGCTGGAGCACTGCTCCCCCTCTCCTGTGCCCGTCACTCAGAACAATACATAGGTTCATGCCTTGCATTAACCTATGTATTGTCTATGCCGCCCACTATTCAGGTGGATGGCCCCCTGTTAAGCGACCGACATATGAAGAACTGCGGCATTTATGGGCTTAAAATTGCATATCAGAAACAGTAAGGAAAATTGTCTTGCACATTACAGCCTGAGGGATGTAATTGGCTGCAGAAAAGTTAAATAGGGGACGCAGGGGGGGGGCATTCCTTGGGTAAACACTGACAGGCTGCTCTGCCAATCATGTTCACCAAGTCTGTTTAATGGTAACATGATTGGCTGATGCAACATCAAGGGAAGGAGAAGACATCAAGGACAGAAGAAGGATGGCGCTGACCACAAGAAGGTAAGTGCAGGGCTGGGGGGGAACTGGCTGCATTGGAGGGGACAAAATGGCTGCATTAGAGGGAACAAAATGGCTGCATTGGAGGGGACAAAATGGCTGCATTGGAGGGGACAAAATGGCTGCATTGGAGGGAACAAATGGGGGCGTTTAATAGGCACCAGAGCAAAAAAGGAGGAAGTTTATTTCCTAAATTGGGGTTTGAACCCCCAAACATTTGGAGCAACAGGCGCCCCTGCTGGAAAGGTTAGTGAAGGGAAATATGCATGGAGGAGAAAAAAAGGGGCAATCTAAAGCTTCAGGCATACGTGAGGACAAAGGGGACATTCTCAGCATATTACAATCATGGTAATTAGGGAAGGATGAAAGAAATACAATACATTAGCATACATGTAATACATAAAATGTGATGTTAATGGAGAAAACTTACCCTAATATAGTCCTCCTGCAGGACTTGTATAATGGCAGAACAGGTGTCTGGGATTATGAGGCCCAGAGCCTGGGGGGAGATGCCTGTCGTGAACTTCAAGTCCTGAAGACTTCTCCCTGTCGCCAGATAACGTAACGTGGCGATGAGCCTCTGCTCAGCACTGATGGCTTCCCGCATAACGGTGTCCTTCCTGGTAATATAGGGGGACACCAAAGCCAACAGTCCTGAAAAACGGGGTCAGACATCCGCAGAAAATTCCTGTAGTCCTCAGGATTATTCTCGACGATCTCCCGCAGCAGAGGCATGTGGCAGAATTGGTCCCGCTGGAGCAACCAATTCTTGGTCCATGAACTCCTCCTCACACCATTCATGGACTGGTCTTGGTCCAAAACAAGCAGACCAACACCAAGCGCACGCACAGCACGAACTCGCCAACGAGAACGTCCAGGCGACATGGCTAGGAAACGGTCGTCTTATCAGAACGTACAGAACAGAACGCACTTTAGAACAGCAAGGCCTATGAATAACGAACTGAAAAACAGAAACGAACAGGCAAGAACGCACTGTAAAACAGATACAACCTGCCTAGACGCCCTGAAAGTCAAGATACGAACCCACAAGCACAAACTGAACCGCAGAAAACGAACTGAAAAGTACGAAGACTGAAAAGCGCGAATCGTCTCTTCCCAAACTTTTACTTCACACGCGGTAACACGAGATCAGCAAAAGCAGCCCAAGGGGTGGCGCCAAGAAAAAAGATCTTCCCCTTTATAGTGCCATCGTACGTGCTGGACGTGACCGCAGAGAACAACGAGGAAATTGGGAAATGTCAGTGTGTACGCATGGAAAGCTTGACGAGAAAATCGACAAGCTTAACAAGAATCTCGTCGAAAAAAACGACGTGTTTTTTACGACAAGAAACTTGGTCATGTGTACGAGGCTTGACTCAACGTAGAGTCATGTCCTTTATCTGGGGTACAACTAAACCCCGGATATCTAAATCCACGCTATATCTTCCTAAACTGAGAGGGGGATTGGGACTACCCAATTTCTCCTCTTATTACAATGCCGCACAGATCGCTTCACTAGCCAAATACCATTCAACTGATGAAACACCTTTATGGGTGGCTCTGGAGACGGTAGATAGTGATCCCCTGTCGGGAGCCAACCCGCTATGGATCAGACCTAATGATAGGTCACACTTATCTAATCCAATAACAAAACACTCTTTAGCTATTTGGGACAAATTTAAAAATTAACATAGGCTCCAATCTTCACATAACCCCCTACTTTCCTTCCTTAGGAATCCTGCCTTTTATCCTGCTTGGAAATACCCCAAATCCTTTTCAGCATGGTCTTCCACCAATTTGACTCGCCTATACAACTTAGTATCTAATACTAACATCCATTCCTTTCCTGTACTATGTGAATCTTTTGGGCTCCCTGTGTCTGAAAGTTTTAGATATTTACAGATTAAAAATTTCCAAATGAAATTTTTATCATTTTGTTCTCACAAATAGAGCTTTCTTTTGGTGGTATTTGATCACCACAGTTTTTTGTTTTTTTTTCTTAAATTGAAAAAAAAAGGCAGTAAGTTTTGTAAATAAGTAATTTTTCTCCTCCACTGTTGTGTGCTGATGAGGCTACACTGATGGGCACTGATGAGTTGGCACTTATGGGCACTGATAAGGTGGCAGTGATGAGGAGGCACTAATATGCCACACTTATGGCCACTGATATGTGGCACCGATGAGCACTGATAGGCAGCAGTGATGGGCACTGATAGGTGGCACTGGTGGGCACTGATAGGCAGCACTGGTGGCCACTAATAGGCGGCACATATAGGCAGCACTTATGGGCATTGATGGGTGGCACTGATGGGTGGCACTGATGGGCATTGATGGGAAGCACTAATGGGCATTGGTGGGCAGCACTGATAGGTGACACTGATGGGCACTGAAAGTCAGCACTGACTGGCATCACTTAGTTATTTTTCTAACTGATGTTAATTGTAATTTCGCAATGTTTTGGTAGTGATCTCCCATTGAATCTTTTAATATATATTATTTAAATTTTACACACTTTTTTGGGAAATACGATTTAGTTATTTTTTTGGGGGGTTGTTATCTGTCCCTTTTTTTTGTCAGTCAAATGTATCTGCTTACTCCAAAGCTAGATTTTACATTTCACAACAACCCCAAACTCCCAAAGACCCACAAACGAAGGATGTAGAGGAAGTTGAGGTGGAGGAAGGAGAAGTGCAGGAAGGAGAGGTGGATGACGTTGTGGAACTGGTCACCACAACAGGTCAGTATCTGTCACCACAGCTTCAGGTAAGAGAGGTAGGCCTGCAGAGTTATAATACCTTTTTATTTTGTTTTTAGGGGATGTGAATGTTGGGGTGAAGGATAGTACAGGTTTCTCTGCTGACAGTGCCCTCCGCCTCATCCAGCAAGTGATGGAATGTAGCACGGAACTGGACAAAATTAAAGAAAGAATTCATGTGATGGATCAAACATTTAAAGACATTCTCAATGTTTTGGGGCGAATTCAATAAGGCATCCCAACCCCCTTTTGTTCATGTTTATTCTTCTACTTGTAAAAAACTTTTTGACAATCAAACCAGCCAAAAATTTAATCTGCACACAGTGTGTCAACATGTGCTATCTGCCATCAGGGGATATCCATGTACGTCTTTTGGGGGTGCAACCCCTTCCTCGTATCTAAAGTAGGTGAACTGAGGAAGGGGTTGCACCCCCAAAACACGTCCATTGATCACCCCTGATGGCAGATAGCACATGTTGACAATAGGGATCAGGAGTCTAAAATCCCTATAGGAAAATAATCCCAATTGTGTGCATATTCAATTTTTGGCTGGGCAAGGGGTGGCAGGACCCCATATTAGGACGGGCACATAGAGACATATAGTTTGTGTAAGTGAATGTCTCAGATTGCTCCGAGGTATCCAATTTTGTAATTTTTGGAATGCAACTGTTGTTTTTCTATTTTCCTAAGAAAACAATTGCCGGTTTGTGGCCAGGCAAACAAAAAATGTAAAAAAAAAAAAAAAAAGTGTGTGAATTTGCACATAGTAAAAGATTTGAACACAAACAACGTGTAGCTTCTTTTTCTAATATGCTCTAACCTTATTTGGTACATTTTTTAAGGTTACATAGTGAAATGGTTGGTATTTACTAAAGGAAAATACACTTGGCACTACAAATGCACTAAGACAAACTAGGAGACAGGAAACCAAGAAAAGTTAGAAGTTTAAACAAGATTTTTATTTGGATCGTTAGACAGCAATCTTTAGACATAGCCTGGCATAGGAATTGCCCCCTTACCCGTGAAATAGTCCATGTATTTGTCCCGAACATCATGGGCATTTTGGGGGGGCAAGCCAGCACGGGCAGATTCCAGGCCCGGCAGGGGATTATCAGGGGAAAGTCCAGCCTCAGGCAAAACTGAGGCCATATATGAATTAGATTTGCGGCAAAGAAAATTGTGTCGCACACAGCAGCATAACACTACATAGTTTATTTTGTAGTCCGCCAAGTGGATGGGAGTCCTAAAAAGGCGGAACCGGCTGGCCATTATGCCGAAGGCATTTTCAACGACTCTTCGACCCCTGGCCAGCCGGTAATTGAACACCCTCTTCTCTGGGGTCAGGGTCCTCTGAGGAAATGGCCTCATAAGATGTGGTCCGAGCCCGAAGGCTTCATCAGCCAAAAAAACAAAGGGGAGTCCTTCAATATTCCCTGCATCCGGTGGCAATGCAAGGTCGTCACTCTGGAGACGGAGGGCAAACTCCGTCTGGATGAAGGATCCCCCATCGGACATCCGGCCATTCTTCCCTACATCAACATAGAGGAATTCATACCGTGCTGACACCACCGCCATCAGCACAATGCTATGAAACCCCTTGTAATTGAAGTAGTAGGACCCAGAACGGGGTGGCGGCACGATGCGGACGTGCTTCCCGTCTATAGCACCACCGCAGTTGGGGAAGTCCCACCGCGTGGCAAACTCCGATGCCACAGTCTGCCATTCCTGTGGCGTGGAAGGAAGCTGTGGAGTCAAACAAGATGAAAAAATATTAGAATACACAAATCAAACATTACAAGGAGATTCTAAGAAAATACATTAGAGGCCAACATCAAGCAAAGTCTACGTTTATTAAGGTGTTTTAAATAAGTATAATGGAAGGCTCATGTATCATATTCATCACCCCCTATGATGGTCCATTAATAAATTATAATGGGGAGGGGGGGGTAGATGTGTTTGGCCACAGGATAGCATTGCAGTGGCGGTGCGTCCAGAGTGGGCGCTGGAGCACTGCCCCCCCTCTCCTGTGCCCGTCACTCAGAACAATACATAGGTTCATGCCTTGCATTAACCTATGTATTGTCTATGCCGCCCACTATTCAGGTGGATGGCCCCCTGTTAAGCGACCGACATATGAAGAACTGCGGCATTTATGGGCTTAAAATTGCATATCAGAAACAGTAAGGAAAATTGTCTTGCACATTACAGCCTGAGGGATGTAATTGGCTGCAGAAAAGTTAAATAGGGGACGCAGGGGGGGGGGCATTCCTTGGGTAAACACTGACAGGCTGCTCTGCCAATCATGTTCACCAAGTCTGTTTAATGGTAACATGATTGGCTGATGCAACATCAAGGGAAGGAGAAGACATCAAGGACAGAAGAAGGATGGCGCTGACCACAAGAAGGTAAGTGCAGGGCTGGGGGGGAACTGGCTGCATTGGAGGGGACAAAATGGCTGCATTAAGGGAACAAAATGGCTGCATTAGAGGGAACAAAATGGCTGCATTGGAGGGAACAAAATGGCTGCATTGGAGGGGAAAAAATGGCTGCATTGGAGGGAACAAATGGGGGCGTTTAATAGGCACCAGAGCAAAAAAGGAGGAAGTTTATTTCCTAAATTGGGGTTTGAACCCCCAAACATTTGGAGCAACAGGCGCCCCTGCTGGAAAGGTTAGTGAAGGGAAATATGCATGGAGGAGAAAAAAGGGGCAATCTAAAGCTTCAGGCATACATGAGGACAAAGGGGACATTCTCAGCATATTACAATCATGGTAATTAGGGAAGGATGAAAGAAAAACAATACATTAGCATACATGTAATACATAAAATGTGATGTTAATGGAGAAAACTTACCCTAATATAGTCCTCCTGCAGGACTTGTATAATGGCAGAACAGGTGTCTGGGATTATGAGGCCCAGAGCCTGGGGGGAGATGCCTGTCGTGAACTTCAAGTCCTGAAGACTTCTCCCTGTCGCCAGATAACGTAACGTGGCGATGAGCCTCTGCTCAGCACTGATGGCTTCCCGCATAACGGTGTCCTTCCTGGTAATATAGGGGGACACCAAAGCCAACAGTTCCTGAAAAACGGGGTCAGACATCCGCAGAAAATTCCTGTAGTCCTCAGGATTATTCTCGACGATCTCCCGCAGCAGAGGCATGTGGCAGAATTGGTCCCGCTGGAGCAACCAATTCTTGGTCCATGAACTCCTCCTCACACCATTCATGGACTGGTCTTGGTCCAAAACAAGCAGACCAACACCAAGCGCACGCACAGCACGAACTCGACGACGAGAACGTCCAGGCGACATGGCTAGGAAACGGTCGTCTTATCAGAACGTACAGAACAGAACGCACTTTAGAACAGCAAGGCCTATGAATAACGAACTGAAAAACAGAAACGAACAGGCAAGAACGCACTGTAAAACAGATACGACCTGCCTAGACGCCCTGAAAGTCAAGATACGAACCCACAAGCACAAACTGAACCGCAGAAAACGAACTGAAAAGTACGAAGACTGAAAAGCGCAAATCGTCTCTTCCCAAACTTTTACTTCACACGTGGTAACACGAGATCAGCAAAAGCAGCCCAAGGGGTGGCGCCAAGAAAAAAGCTCTACCCCTTTATAGTGCCGTCGTACGTGCTGGACGTGACCGCGGAGAACAACGAGGAAATTGGGAAATGTCAGTGTGTATGCATGGAAAGCTTGACGAGAAAATCGACAAGCTTAACAAGAATCTCATCGAAAAAAACAACGTGTTTTTTACGACGAGAAACTCGGTCGTGTGTACGAGGCTTGACTCAACGTAGAGTCATGTCCTTTATCTGGGGTACAACTAAACCCCGGATATCTAAATCCACGCTATATCTTCCTAAACTGAGAGGGGGATTGGGACTACCCAATTTCTCCTCTTATTACAATGCCACACAGATCGCTTCACTAGCCAAATACCATTCAACTGATGAAACACCTTTATGGGTGGCTCTGGAGACGGTAGATAGTGATCCCCTGTCGGGAGCCAACCCGTTATTTATCAGACCTAATGATAGGTCACACTTATCTAATCCAATAACAAAACACTCTTTAGCTATTTGGGACAAATTTAAAAATTAACATAGGCTCCAATCTTCACATAACCCCCTACTTTCCTTCCTTAGGAATCCTGCCTTTTATCCTGCTTGGAAATACCCCAAATCCTTTTCAGCATGGTCTTCCACCAATTTGACTCGCCTATACAACTTAGTATCTAATACTAACATCCATTCCTTTCCTGTACTTTGTGAATCTTTTGGGCTCCCTGTGTCTGAAAGTTTTAGATATTTACAGATTAAAAATTTCCAAATGAAATTTTTATCATTTTGTTCTCACAAATAGAGCTTTCTTTTGGTGGTATTTGATCACCACAGTTTTTTTTTTAAATTGAAAAAAAAAGGCAGTAAGTTTTGTAAATAAGTAATTTTTCTCCTCCACTGTTGTGTGCTGATGAGGCTACACTGATGGGCACTGATGAGTTGGCACTTATGGGCACTGATAAGGTGGCAGTGATGAGGAGGCACTAATATGCCACACTTATGGCCACTGATATGTGGCACCGATGAGCACTGATAGGCGGCAGTGTTGGGCACTGATAGGTGGCACTGGTGGGCACTGATAGGCAGCACTGGTGGCCACTAATAGGCGGCACATATAGGCAGCACTTATGGGCATTGATGGGTGGCACTGATGGGTGGCACTGATGGGCATTGATGGGAAGCACTAATGGGCATTGGTGGGCAGCACTGATAGGTGACACTGATGGGCACTGAAATTCAGCACTGACTGGCATCACTAGTGAGCACTGATTGCTGGCATTGGTGGGCACTGATTACTGGCACTGGTGGGCATGTATTTCAGGCACTGATTGCGCTTTTTTGTAATCAGGGCACTGATGATCAATGCCCTGATTACCTGTTCTGATGTCCCCTACGAGGAGATGCCACTGATCAGCTGTCCTCACCACATACTCTGTGAGGCGATGATAGACGATTACCGACACTTCCTGTATTTACATGTAGCGGGGTGTTCCCCTTTACTTCTGAGACAGGAAATTCCAGAGAGAGGGGAGTCGGGGGGAAGGAATATAAGGAGGGGGCGAGGCCTAGCTCTTTCTCTTTGGACACGGGGAGGCAGAGAGAGAGATACACCTGTGCGGATCTGTGCTGTTCCAGGCCTGAAGCCTGGGGCCTGTGGAGCGAACCAAAGAGCCTTCCACCCCCTTTGCGAGCCTGGATGGCATCCAGACTCATCTCTTCTAAAGTTATCTGGATCGGGGATCCGATCGCAGAAGCCGCCGTGGACGAGGACCGACACAGCCGGTGGAAGTTCCGGAGTGAGGGAAGTGTTCCGGAGTGGTGAGCGAGCGAAAGCTCATCTATAAACTGTTACTTTTATACTTTGTGCCTACTAGACTTCCGAGGCCTAACACCTCCGGTGAGGGAGAATTACCCCCCCCCCCTATTGGATTACAAATACATGGTTTAAAATACTTCAAGTGCACCACCTTTACAGATCCTGTGCCGGTGAAGATTTGTGTTTCTTCTAAGACTGAGTTTCATGGTTAGGGATCAGGCCTGATCCGTTAGTTAATTATAAGTTAGTTATCACACCACAGGGTGTTTAGGTAATGGTCGCCCCACGTGGCGTTCCATCCCCTTTCCATTGCTGGTATACACACACACAGTATTGTGATCTATAACTGCAGGGACCTGCTTATGTGTTGTGAACCAAATGTTACATGCATGTTATTCCCTTTTATCTTACCTCTAGCAGTAAAGTCAGTTATTATTTACAACATTGTCTATGAGTCTGAGTTATCAATCCACACACCCACATTTAAAGCATAAGTGATTGTTTATGTGAAATTGCTGTGGGTTAACTGTGCCAGAGCGGGTAGAGCAGATTGCCGGGGGGTTGGGGAAGCTGTACTCAGGGCCCAAATCTAAACTTGCGGCTCTCTTAAGTTGAGGGTATCGCTACACGTGGGGGCTCGTAAATCCGGGATTACTGAGACAGCGGTGAGAGCCCACCAAGACTTACCGGCATGGACCCGAAAGACATCAGAACGTGGTGTGAAGTAGCCAAGACAGATCCAAGCCAGTCAGTGGTCATTAACATTCCGGGTCAGGAATGGTCGACCGAAACGATGGAAGGGTTAATGAAGTCAGACCCAGACACCTCACACCAGTATACGCTAGTGGAATATTCAGATGGGAAGCCAGAGGCTTGTAAATGCAAATATGCGCGGATGCCGGATAACAGATCTTATAGTTTGGCGCACGCTACTAAGAAAGAGCTATCACCAACGGGATCACCGCAAGTTGCGGCCCGTACCCCGCCAGAGAGGAAAGACGGAGCGACACCTCCGGTGACGCCTGCACCTGCCACGGCCATATCACCCGAACTGATAAAGGCGTTAGGGGATCTACTAACAAACTGTCAGAAGACGAGCACAGTGCACGTAGAGACTAGCTACCGGAGACTAAAAACATTCTCGGGGGAGCTCCCCGTCCCTGCGGGGGAGGAAGATTTTGACACTTGGGTGGAACAGGCATTACAAGCAGTAGAGGCATGGGAGGTGCCTGAAGCACAGAAAAGACAACGAGTTTTAGAAAGTTTGAAAGGTGCCGCGGCAGAAGCGGTGAAGAGCTTCCGTTTTGGAAATGCAAACTGTACAGCTCAAGATTGTCTGGCCATGCTGCAGGAAGAGTTTGGACAGCTGGAGAAGGTGACAGAGATGGTCTACCAATTTGAACATACTTTCCAGCAGCCGAATGAGAAACTGTCAGAGTATGTTAGAAGGTTGAACAGGCTGTTATGCAAGATCGTCCTGAAGAAGGGAATGCTGCCCAAAGATGCAGATGAAGCACGAATGAAGCAGATCATGAGGGGAGCGCGGCGCTCAGACCCAGTCTGGCTGCACCTGAAAACCTCAGGAGGAGGAATGTCACTAACCTACTCTGATCTAATAAAAATTATTAGGGACGAAGAGGCGCTGCAGAGAGATCAGCAGGTGGCCAGAGTGAGTGTCACCCCTGTACCAGTGTTGGTCAGTTCAGTCAAGAGCCCGGAAAGAGATGCAGAAGTCGACACTTTGAAATCACAAATGTCCCAAGTGTTGGAGATGCTGACCTCTTTGATGGAGAAAGATCAAAGAAGAGCAGAGAAACCAAGTCCAAGAAAGGAGTTGTTCCCGAATACCTCAGAACCAGCCTCCATACAGGACCGAGAAGAGATGCTATGTTACAACTGCGGGGGCAGTGGCCACTTTGCCAGTAGGTGTTCCAGTCCCAAGACGAAGAAAATGGATAATCGCCAGCCGGCAGGAAACTCCAGAGGGCCCCGGTGAGGGAGTCAACCGGGTGCCCATCTCTTTCAGTGAGCTCCAAACTGAATGGAAGGAAGCAAAAGAGAGGGGACAAGACCCCTCAGAAGGAATCTAGGGTCTCTCAACCAAGATACACACCAGAGAGAGGGGACAAGACCCCTCAGAAGAAATTTAGCACTCCCAAGAAGGAATGTCTACAACCAAGAGACAATAACATCCCTCAGCGGGTTTGTATTCCCATTAGGGTGGGGAGGGTCAATGCATACCGGGCTCAAGAGAGAATAAAGTCAAAAACAAACTGGATGAAGACAAGTCCTCAGAAGAAAGTGACCTCAACCCGGCCGTACCCAGAAGAATTGGTCGGCCCGTCCCCCACTGTATCTATCCAGGTGGAAGAAGTATATACGAAGGCCCTCCTGGACACTGGAGCTCAAGTGACTTTGTTGTACAGAGACTTCTACGATAGGCACTTAAGCCATTTGCCTATACAGAAGATAGAAGAACTGGAGATATGGGGCCTGGGAACGCAGAGGTTCCCCTATGATGGTTATCTGCCCATAAAGCTGACATTCGACCCCTCTGTGGCTGGGAAGACAGAACTGTTCGACACCCTGGCAGTTGTGTGTCCTAGACCACCCGGGGCCAGCAAGATGTCCCTCATCATAGGCACCAATACGGATCTAGTGAGAAGACTTCTGACCCCCCTGGTGAAGATGAGGAGCCATCAAGATCCAAACATCAATCCCATGCTGAAGACAGCCTACCAACGGTTAGTGTTGGAGCAGAAGACCCCAGGAGAGGGGATAGGGAAGGTGTGGAGACTGGGGAGAGAAGGAGTGGTGCTGCAGCCCGGACAGGTGGCTTGCCTCAGGGCCACTGTGAAGCTCACCTGGAAGCAGCCTGGTCCCTTTGTCATGCTGGAATCCGACCCAAGGGAAGATCACTCAGGCCTGGAAGTGATACCGGAAGTGATTCCAATCAAGGCCCTGAAGAAAGCCAGGGGAAGAGTCCCGGTGAGTGTGAGGAACTCTACAGAAAGGGCCATAGAGATCCCTGCCTGGATGCTGTTGGGACAGGTGAGTCCTGCTGTCCCAGTCAGCTGGTCAGAAGTAAAGGGGACGGGTGAAGAAGGAGATGTTTGGGAAAAACTTTCCATGGAGAACCCGAATTTACCTGGAGCCTGGAAAGAGAGAGCCAAGGCCCAGCTGACTAGATGGGAGAAGATTTTCTCCAAAGATGAGTTCGATGTGGGGTGTGCGAGGAGTGCTACCCACCGCATCCGCCTGCAAGAAGACAAACCGTTCAGGGAGAGAGTCAGGCGGGTTCCGCTGGCAGATCTGGAGGATCTGAGGGAGCAGCTTGCAGAACTGAAAAAGACTGGGGTGATTCGAGAATCCAGAAGCCCCTATGCCTCTCCAATAGTGGTGGTCAGGAAGAAGAATGGGTCGTTGAGGCTCTGCATTGACTACAGAACTCTCAACAGGAGGACCACCCCTGATCAGTACACCACGCCAAGGATAGAGGACGCCTTACAGAGTTTGTCTGGAGCCAAGTGGTTCAGCGTGATGGACCTCAAGAGCGGGTACTATCAAATCCCCATGCACCCAGAGGATAGAGAAAAGACCGCTTTCATAACTCCTGTGGGATTCTTTGAGTTTAACAGAATGCCTCAGGGCCTATCTGGGGCCCCAGCTACTTTTCAACGTCTCATGGAAAAGACTGTCGGAGATATGAACCTCATAGAAGTCCTCGTGTACCTGGACGATGTCATTGTCTTCGGGAGAACTTTGGAGGAACATGAGGCCCGATTGGAGAAAGTGTTGAGAAGGCTTAGTGAAGAGGGACTAAAGCTTTCCCCCGAGAAGTGTCGGTTCTACCAGTCTTCGGTGAACTATCTGGGACACATAGTGTCTGAAAAGGGGGTGGCTACTGATCCTGAGAAGTTGGAGGCAGTTACCTCCTGGCCAAGACCCACAACAGTCACTGAACTTAGATCTTTCCTGGGCTTCTGCTCCTACTATAGGAGGTTTGTGGATGGGTTTGCCCGTATTGCCAAGCCCCTAAATGAACTGCTCAAGACTGAAGGGGAAGAGGATGGCCAGGGACCCAGAAGACCCAGGGAGTCGGTTCAAGATCAGTGGACCCCCAGGTGTGAAGAGGCCTTCAGAACCCTGAAGAGGAGCCTCACCACAGCCCCAGTATTGGCCTATGCTGATCCCACCAGACCATACGAGTTACATGTTGATGCTAGTCATGAAGGCCTAGGTGGAGTGCTCTACCAAGAGTATGAAGAGCTACTGCGACCAGTGGCCTATGTGAGTCGGAGTCTGACCCCCTCGGAGAAGAACTACCCCACTCATAAGTTGGAGTTCTTGGCCCTCAAATGGGCAGTGGTGGACAAACTAAGAGACTACCTCTATGGGGCAGAGTTTACAGTAAAAACAGATAACAACCCTCTGACTTACCTATTCACCACTGCCAAGTTGGATGCCACAGGACACAGGTGGCTGGCTGCATTATCTGGGTTCAACTTCAGTCTTAAATACAGACCAGGGACTGGAAATAGGGATGCAGATGCCCTGTCCCGAAGATCTCATACCATGGCTGATGACTGGGAGGACTGGACTCAGGTAGCACCGGACGGAGTGCGAGCCCTTTGTCAAGGGGCTGAATTTCAAGCCAGAGGGGGCTCCAGAGCCGAGAAGATAGGAGTTACCACAGTGGGAGTCCCAAAACACTACTGCGGGGTGACTCAACTTGAAGAGGAATGCTTACCGAAGCTGTCTAAGAAGGAACTGAGGTGCGACCAATTGGAAGACCCCATGGGGAGATTGGTCTTTGAAGCATTGGAAAACGAGAGTCCAGAGAAACTTCGACATCACCCCTCCAAGGAGGCTCGTCTGCTAAGGAGAGAGCTAGACAAGCTACAGGTCCATCAGGGAGTGGTCTACCGAAGGGGCCCCTCTGATGACTCAGAGGATAAATGGCAGTTGTTTCTCCCAGAGAAGCACCGAGAGACTGTGCTGGTTGCCTTACATGACCAGCATGGTCACCTGGGAGCTGAAAGAACCTTCCAACTTGTCAGAAGCCGGTTCTATTGGCCCTGTATGAGGGCTGAAGTGGAGGAATATTGCCACTCCTGTGCACGATGCATCCAGAGGAAGACTCTACCCCATCAAGCTGCCCCAATGGGCCACCTACAGAGTCAAGGCCCAATGGATCTGGTATGCATTGACTTTCTCTGCCTCGAACCCAATTTGAGTGGATTGGGAAATGTTCTGGTGGTAACCGATCATTTCACCCGTTATGCACAGGCGTTCCCCACCAGAGACCAGAAGGCTTCCACTGTAGCTAAGGTGCTTGTAGAAAAATACTTCGTCCACTATGGATTACCACAGAGAATCCACTCCGACCAAGGAAGGGACTTTGAGAGTCGCCTGATCCGGAACTTACTGGACTCCCTGGGAGTGGAAAAGACCAGGACTACCCCTTATCATCCACAAGGAGATGCCCAGCCTGAGAGATTTAACCGGACTTTGCTAAACATGCTTGGGACTCTGGAGACAGAGAAGAAGCAGCATTGGAGTCAACACATATCCACTTTGGTGCATGCCTACAATTGCACCACCAGTGATGTGACGGGTTACTCTCCTTACCGCCTCATGTTTGGGAGAGAAGCAAGATTGCCAGTGGATCTGGCCTTTGGCATTTCTCTAGACTATACCTCTGCTACCTCCCACAAAGGATATGTAGACAGACTTAGGTGTAATTTGAAAGCGGCCTATGAACAAGCCCAAGCGGCCTCAGACCAGAGAGGGGCCCGAAATAAAAGGAACTATGATTTGAAGGTTCGAGTGCAAGACCTGCAGCCTGGAGACCGTGTTCTGCTACGCAACCTAGGGATCCCAGGGAAGCACAAACTTGCTGATAGGTGAAGGTCTGAGCCTTACGTTATTTGTAGGAAACTCCCTGGACTACCGGTGTACAAGATAAAGCCAGAGGGGAGAGTGGGACCCTTGAAGACCTGGCACAGAAACCACTTACTCCCGCTTAAAGAAGCAGTCAGGATACCTCCAGTGAGGAACCTACCAGAATCTGTTTCCATCTTGGATACTCCCAGACCCAACACTCGGTCTCAGACCTCTCGATCTAGAGGTGGACAGGCTTCTCAACCAAGTGAAGATGGGAGAGGAGAACTGGAGTGGCTATGGCCTTCCCCAACCCCGGAAAATCCCACCATAGACCTTCCACCCACTGAGGATATGCAGGATGGGACCCTGAACCCAGAAGCTACAGAGTTCATTCCATCCAGTGACGTGCCTGAATGCTGGGAAGATGTTCCGGGCCTGTACTCAGATGAAGAAGAGACAGAGGCCCCAGAACCAGTGACGATGTCAGAGAGTGTTCCTGAAACAGAGCCTGTGGCACCAGAGCCTGAAGTCCCAAGGGAGCAGAGAGCTCGCAGAGTCGTGAGGCCTCCCATGAAGTTAACCTACCCTCAATTGGGAAAGACCTCAGAGGACTCTGTTACCACCGCTAGAAGAAGTAACGAGTGCTCCAATCCTTCCACTGTTCATTTGGTGGAGGGCAACCCCAGCTCACTCTCTGGCACAGTTAGGCAGGCCACTCATGCCAGTGTGACCTGTAGGACAGGGAATCCCACCTCTGAGTTTTGGTGGCAATTCCCTGTACCAACATCATACTCCGCACTCTCTAAAATGGTTCAGAAATGTTGTTAAAATGTTTATCTTTGGGGACCAAAGAGTTTTAGTGGGGGGAGTGTGTAGCGGGGTGTTCCCCTTTACTTCTGAGACAGGAAATTCCAGAGAGAGGGGAGTCGGGGGGAAGGAATATAAGGAGGGGGTGAGGCCTAGCTCTTTCTCTTTGGACACGGGGAGGCAGAGAGAGAGATACACCTGTGCGGATCTGTGCTGTTCCAGGCCTGAAGCCTGGGGCCTGTGGAGCGAACCAAAGAGCCTTCCACCCCCTTTGCGAGCCTGGATGGCATCCAGACTCATCTCTTCTAAAGTTATCTGGATCGGGGATCCGATCGCAGAAGCCGCCGTGGACGAGGACCGACACAGCCGGTGGAAGTTCCGGAGTGAGGGAAGTGTTCCGGAGTGGTGAGCGAGCGAAAGCTCATCTATAAACTGTTACTTTTATACTTTGTGCCTACTAGACTTCCGAGGCCTAACACCTCCGGTGAGGGAGAATTACCCCCCCCCCCTATTGGATTACAAATACATGGTTTAAAATACTTCAAGTGCACCACCTTTACAGATCCTGTGCCGGTGAAGATTTGTGTTTCTTCTAAGACTGAGTTTCATGGTTAGGGATCAGGCCTGATCCGTTAGTTAATTATAAGTTAGTTATCACACCACAGGGTGTTTAGGTAACGGTCGCCCCACGTGGCGTTCCGTCCCCTTTCCATTGCTGGTATACACACACACAGTATTGTGATCTATAACTGCAGGGACCTGCTTATGTGTTGTGAACCAAATGTTACATGCATGTTATTCCCTTTTATCTTACCTCTAGCAGTAAAGTCAGTTATTATTTACAACATTGTCTATGAGTCTGAGTTATCAATCCACACACCCACATTTAAAGCATAAGTGATTGTTTATGTGAATTTGCTGTGGGTTAACTGTGCCAGAGCGGGTAGAGCAGATTGCCGGGGGGTTGGGGAAGCTGTACTCAGGGCCCAAATCTAAACTTGCGGCTCTCTTAAGTTGAGGGTATCGCTACATACATGTGACCAGCTGTGATTGGACACAGCCGATCACATAGTTAAAGAGCCACTGACGCGGCTCTTTACAGAGATTGAGGTCACGCCATGTCCTAGCAACAGGGAGCGGCGGAGATCGCTGTGCTGCGTGCCCCCGCAGGCTCACAGGAGCGGCCATTTGGGTGCGCCATTATATGACGTCCTTCCAGAACAAGAGCTGCACCGTCCCTCCGTCAATTGTGATGTGTACTCAGTAGGGAGGTCCAGTTGTTTGACATGTAAATGGCCATGTATACACAATACTTATATATTAAAGCTCCTTGTGATACGCATTGGTGGAGAAGATGGATCAGCTATGCACTGGACAACATTAATAGGATTTCAGGCTTTTATGAAGGAGAACAGCGTCTTTGCTACTTGTGTATGTGTCATGATGCTGCGCGGATCACAGACCGCCTGGTGTATGAGTAGTATGGGTAGAAGATAAGTAGATACTAATAGAGGGATTACTTATACTGTAGCTATAAATTTAATCCAGAGATTGTGCAAATGGATTTAAAAAGAAATGGTTAAACAAGGACCAGCAACCTTCACAGGTCTCTATTGACTGATCATCTGAGGTTTTTTTACTGGACTGTTCTGTTTCCTATTATTCTCTATAGAGAATAAAACAATAATACCAGTGACAAAAGAACACTATTAAAACTACTTTATTAGACTTACATTACTGTCTCACATCAAAACTCACAGTTCCCTGGTGAAAACATTATTCTGTAATCACCAAAAACTGTACGAAAACTTTATCTAGAAGTATTTTAATGTTTTTTTTATCAAAAATAAGAAATGTGTGTTACATTTCCTTTTGGAATAGACTTAAATGAAAATGCCACATTTGCAGAAAAATTATCATATATATCATAATATATTATATATCATAAATTATAAATGATCATAATATAATATATTTTATACAGTATTTATATATATATATATATATATATATATATATATATATATATATATATATAAATAAATTGCTACACAATACATTTTGTAATTATTATTATTGTTATTATTGTTATTATTATTATAATAATACAGGATTTATATAGCGCCAACAGTTTACACAGCACTTTAATATAAGGACAGAAATAATATATTTTCATTGAGTGCATATTTTAAGCTATTTGTGCATCCATTGCCATTGAGAGGAGCAGGAATGTAATGATTGTTAGACATTTGGGTTATGCTGCCACCTTCAGGAAGTTTGGACACAAAAAAGTCCCTATCATGCCTTAGTTTTTTGCTAGTGTCCTGGAAGGCTGAATTACTTTTTTTCAGCTCTGCAGAAGTAAAGTCTACCTTTATTTATGCTAGCTTTATTTAGTCTATTTTTTTCTTTAAGATATCATAGACACTGCAGATACTTTTTCTTTGCTGGCTTCAATCGAGATTTTAAAATTGCTGTCTGAGTTAGTCTCTATATGGCAGCTATCCAGACTGTCGTATCCTCAGCAATAGCTTTGAAGGCTGTACCTGCATCCTGCTTGACTGAAACATTGTGGGGCTCGCCAGGAATGTGACAATTGGTCAGTGGGCTCTGCATTGTGGTGCTTTATAGACCTGTGTGTGCTGTGTTAATTAACGGCAGAAAGTTCTCCAGATCCAGAGCTGTGACACAGTCTTTGAGGACTCACATTGTGACTCTGAGTAAGACCAGTCGAGCTGAAGTACTGGGAGCACCTCAAAAATGGTGGCATTGGGTGCTACTTTAAAATTCCCATTTCCGCCATCTTATGGTAGAAACAGTGAAGGCTGAGGAAGCTGAATGCATCTGCTAGGTGGAGTGTTGCATACACACACTTCTCCTGCCATTTAGCCTTGAGGAAGCATCCCTTTTACCCCTACTCATTCACTTGGGGGGTGGGATCTGGGGACCCCCTTGTTAAAGGGGACTTCCAGATTCCGATAAGCCCCTCTGCCTGCAAACCCCCACAACCACCCGGCCAGGGTTGTGGGGATGAGGCCCTTGTCCCCATCAACATGGGACAGTGCATAGTGATAGGGAAAGGTTCCTGAGGTGTAAGGAAGGTGCAAGGACTATGAAATCTCCAGATAGCAAGCCTTCCATTTGGGTGTGGACCAGCCAGGCCATGTACCCACTCCCCTCTGCAGAGGCCGTCTGCATCATTTCAAGTTCACGATCCTGTGCTACTGTCTGTAAATGGCTCTAGTCGGCTGTGCCTACCCACCGGGCCTGATTATACATTGTTTAGTCTCATCCACCTCGGCCTCTAAGTGTATTCTTTGCCGCTGGCGCACCACGCTGCACCCTACTCACACAACAACATCTATTTCCTTTCTAGGAAAAGAGAACAGGGGGAACAAAGATCTTGATCCCCAGGTTCTGGTTAGGAACCCACAGAACTGAGCAGGATTTTTTACCTGCGGTATACATTACAGGCATATTGTGAATAACCATCAGAGACAATTTCAAGAGATCCCTTTTTACTTTCTACATGCAATTAAAGCGGAAATAAACTGCGGCTGTTGTAAAAAAACTAACAAAAACACCTGCAAGGCAATGGCATAATGTGCTAGTATGCATCGCATACTAGCACATTGTGAAATACTCACTTTGGAACAAAGCCTTCCAGCGCTGTGCTGTCACCATTGAGAGGGCTGACATCTTCCCCCGGTCTTTCTTCTGGGGTTCACATGCTCTGGCTATGTACCGTATATACTCGAGTATAAGCCGACCCGAATATAAGCTGAGGCACCTACTTTTACCGCGAAAAACTGGGAAAACATATTGACTCGAGTATAAGCCGGGACATTGGTCACACTCCAGCCTCCACTTCACACCATACAGGGTTAATCTTCCTTTTTAAATGTGATGACATGTTAGAGAGAGAGGACTCAGAGGGGGAGATCACTGGAACTGGCTGAAACATAGAATCAGGTAAGTAAAAAAAGTCTATACCTCTTCTCCCCCTCCCCCACACTGCAAGTACTTTCCTGGAGTTGGGCTGGGATATCATCACATCCATTGCTGTGTGTTCTTATATTCTTGAACAGGTTAGGAATTAGTGTGACATTTCAGGTGCTACATAGATGTAATCCACATACACAATATGTAGCGCACAGACCCCCTTTTACCTGTCTGCTTCGGCTCCTCTCAGGAAAAAGGGGCACACCGCATCACAAGCCCGTACCCTCCTGTGTTAAGAGGTTAGGCGGTGTTGATTTTGGGCCTTGTCTTCAGCCAGAGTATAAAGTCCTCCTGAGTATGATTCTCACCTCTACAGTGTGTAGATGCAAGTCCTTGACTTCCCCAGGAACGTAAATGTCCACACCAGCTGAAAGTCCAACTCAATATTTATTTTCACTTGCACAACACATAGTCTCTTGGATAGAAGAAAGGTCGGAGCAAAGACACAGGACAGCTTTAAGGTGTGGAGGAAGTCCAGGCACAAACGTAGCTCAAACTCTTCTGACTGTTCAGGTTTCTCAAACAGTTTTGGCACATGGTCTCTGCCACAGACCATGAGGTTGGTCTCTGCCACAGACCTTGTGAATAACGTCACTGCCACTGACCTGGCGAACAAGGTCACTGCCACTGACCTGATGAACCTTGGTTTCTTCCTAGGACATAGCCCCTTTCAGGGAGAAGACGTCCCCCCAGAGAGTCAACAGACCCCTTTCTTTACCGTGTCCACAGCACCGGTCCCTCGGAACAGATCATCCCTTCTCTTAGGGTGTGGGTCCCCTCGCAAGGCAGCACCCTGGACTCCTCGATCCCTTGCCGACCCCAGCCGAAGGTTGCTGGGCTCCGGGCCTTTACTGCAACTCCTGGGCCTCCATGCCCAGGCGGACAGGAATAGTGAGGTAGTACCTCACCCCAGGCTAAAGGTGCCTGAGGTGGAACCGGAACAAGGCCTCCGGGTCTAGGGCACACGAAGATGGAACCACACACACACACCTAGGCTGAAGGTGCCTGGGTGTGGATGACCCACCCGCACATCCAGGCCGAAGGTGCCGTGAACGACCCTTCTCAGAAAATGTCTGCCCCTTTTATATCCTCTCCCGGCATGCACAGCAGGTTCCCGCCCACCGTACGGCTGCCAAGAAGGGACACAAAAGGCACAGCACTGCGCTCGCGGTTCAACCCTGGCCCAGAATTGCAGCGCCACCCACCGGCCACAGGGAACACATCACCAGCATTAACCCCTGAGAACAAAAATGGTCCATGAATCCTATCAATTTAATGTGTCTGAGCCTGGTTACCACTCAGACACTTCCCCTAAATTGAACACCCCGCTACATTATATCTAATTAAAAATCCTTATTTTTAGAAGATATAATGTGTATGTGGATTACATCTTATGTAGCAGCTAAAATGTCACACTAATTCCTAACCTGTTCAAGAAATTTACTTTCACTTTCAATAAACCTGCACAGAAAAGTACACAGCAGGTTCACATCACAGTATGCAGAGAAGTGGAGACTTAGGCCCCTTTCACACTGGGGCGGGAGGTGCGTTGGCGGTAAAGCGCTGCTATTTTTAGTGGCACTTTACCGTCGGATTTGCGGCGGCATTCGGCCGCTAGCGGGGGGTAAAACCGCACGAAAAAGGGTTAATACCGCCGGCAATGCGCCTCTGGTGTCCCATTGCTTTCAATGGGCATCAGCGGTGGAGGAGCGGTAAACACACTGCTCATTCACCGCTCCAAAGATGCGGCTGGCAGGACTTTTGGAGTGGCCCTGCTAGCGCACCGCTCCAGTGTGAAAGCTTTCACACTGGAGAAACAGCAACCGCTGATTCAGGTCGGTTTGCAGGCGCTATTTTTAGCGCAATAGCGCCTGCAAACCGCTCCAGTGTGAAAGGGGTCTTACAGTAAGTAGCAGATGATCCAGTCTCCTTTCCGTGCTGTACACATCTTCACTCTGTCCTGGAGGAGGTCTCTGTTGTTTGCTGGGCGGGACACAATCATCAATGCTGCAATGTGAGGTTCTCCCTGCTCTGCAGGGACTGTACCAGCTCCGATCTGGGGGGGGGGGGACTCAGGAACTCAAGAAGGGAGCCTGGAAAGGGTGTATCTTCTGCCACAGAGCAACTAGCAGGGGTGCATAATCTTTATTTTGGGCTGGCAACAGGGGCATACAAGTGGTATAACTAGATTTTGTGGGCAGATTTTCCTGCTCACAATCTGGTGCCCCCCTCCAACCCCTTGTACCGCCCCTGCTTGCAGTCATCCATGCCCAGCCCGAGCCAGTGAGTCACTCACCTCTGCCTGCCTCTGAAGACTATAACCCCCAGAATGCAGCGCGGGAGCAACACAGCCAATCGACAGGTAAGGGGGACCCTGACTCGAGTATAAGCCGAGGGGGGCTTTTTCAGCATAAAAAAATGTGCTGAAAAACTCAGCTTATACTCGTGTATATACGGTAATTGTCGGGAGCCGAGATGACGTCACAAGGTATGTCGGACCTTCAGAGCGCATGTGCCGGTGACATAACTGGCTGCATCCAGGGTGAATATCTCCTAAATGGTGCACATTTAGGAGATATTAATTTTACCTACAGGTAAGCCTTATTATAGGCTTACCTGTAGGTAAAAATCACAAAGCGGGCTTTACTACCTTACAGCAGTTGAAATCACTTTCTCCCACCTAAGAAGCAGAATGACGTGATTCACTTATGTAAATGCAGTGTGAATTATGGGTACAGTGTAGTCTAGTATCAATATTTTTTATAATTAGACCATTAATAAACAAAGGAAAATAATTCTTCACATTTTGTACATGTAAAAAAATAAGTATGCCCTGTGAAAGAAGTAGTTGGCTTTTCAACATATTTGAACAGGTAAACATTGGATCCTCATTAAAGCAGTACCTAACAATAAAGGTGATGTACTTGGACAAACAACACCAGACCCTAGATCACTCAGAACATGTGTGTGGTGTCTTCATGCCAAGATCTAAAGAGCTCTCTAAGGGCCTTAGAAAGAAGGTTGTGAATGACTATGAGTATGACAGGGGATTTAAAAAGATTAATATATTATTTGAAATCAATCATTTTACTGTAAAGACTCTCAAGGCAAGCAGTGTGTTGATTTGTGTGAAATATAGTTGCTTCCAGCTTAGTCTAAATGGTCTCAATCCTAGTGCCCAGCTCCCGAATATCCACTTTAATAGCCATGCTAATCTGCTGTGCCGTCTTTACTAGACTCCTTTCAAGCAGCTCAGAGATATTGGAAAAAAAGAGTCCAATAGTTAGAATCTTCCAGTGGGAGTGGATTGAGCTAAGATTCTGGCATGGCTGGACAACTGGGAGAATGCATTTGTTGAGATATAAGGTGGACATCCAGAGTCTGCTCAATGAGCGATTCAGTAGAGGCAGGAGACTTATGATCATACGGCGATTTAGTCACAGTAGATGACGGAGCATGTTGTAGGCTGCTGAAACCGGGTCCCAGGGATCCGGTGCTATGTGCTGTAGGCTGAGAGGAGGCGGTTGCCATCTTGCCTGAGGCTGCCGAGGAGCGGGTTGCAGTCAGCGGTCAGAAATTAGCCTGTTGCTCAGTCCCTTTGGCCATTGGGTGGTGCAGGGCGCTATTTGGGGGTTTGCAGAGCCGCCGTGGCAGGCTGTAAATGGCTGGCTCGGTGCGCAGCTTGGCGGCTAAGTGGCCATCTTGAAAAGCAGCATGCATGTGCCCCTGCACATAAACAAATCAACTACTTTATCATTACTAAAGTGTATGGGAGGTGTGGAATTTCCCAACATGCTGTTATATCTCCATGTGACATCTTTAATCGTATTTTGGATTGGTTTTACAGCGAATCAACTAAATTATGAGCCTTACTAGAAAATGACCTTGTTGTTCCGGATCTTATTTCTCTACCATGGACCCCGCCAGCACAGAGACCGTCCATAGATTCTTTGCCAATCTTGGTTGCATATACACTACAAGTTTGGGAAGGCTATTTACATAAGGGATATTTGTCTACGAGACCCAGTCCCTCGATACCACTGTTTGGCGAACTTGCATTACCGCCGACATTGCACATATCCCATTTTTTTATCTTGGTTTAAGACATTTATGCCCTGTACACACGATCATTTTTTCCGATGAAAAAAGTCCGGTGAACTTTTTTCATCGTAAAAAACGATCGTATGTAAAAAAATAGAACATGTTTTAAATTTTTCCGATGGAAAAAATACTGATAGGAAATTCCGATTGTCTGTGTGGAACTCCAATGGAGAAAAAACCCACGCATGCTCAGAATCAAGTCGACGCATGCTCAGAAGCATTGAACTTCATTTTTCTCGGGTCGTCGGAGTGTTTTACGTCACCGCGTTTTGGACGGTCGGAAAGTCTGATGGTGTGTATGCAGGACTGATGGAAGTCAGCTTCATCGAAATTCCGACGGAAAATTCCATTGGATTTTATTCCATCGGAAATCCGATCGTGTGTACAGGGCATAAGAGTGCTTCTTTGTGATACTCTGGTTCAGGGTTCGTTACCCTCTTTTTCTAGCCTCCTGCCATAGGCCTTGTACACACGGCCGAGATTCTCGTTGAAAAAAACATGTCGTTTTTTTCGACGAGATTCTTGGACAAGAAACTTGTCCCGGCCGAGTGTACACACGCTCGTTTCAAAGAACCCGCGGTTCTTTGAATGGAGCGTACGCGGTGATGTCATCGACTACGACGAGCATGCGCTCGTCACATTCGATGCCATCGCCGCCATCTTGGTATACCCTACGTATGCCTAGGAAGCTACCGCGCATGCGTCGAATTCATTTCGAACATGCGCGGGCTTCCGGGAGGACAGGTAAGTGTACACACACTCACTTTTCTCGTCGAGAAACATGCCGAGGAGAATCTCGACGAGAAAATAGAGAGCAGGTTCTCTATTTTCTCGTCGAGGTTACTTGTCGGTTTTCTCGACGAGAAACCCGATAGCCGCATACACACGACCGATTTACTCGGCAAGACCTCTCTGCCAGCAAGTTTCTTGCTGGTTCTTGCCGAGAAAATCGGTCGTGTGTACGAGGCCTTATTGCCATAATCCTTTGTATGCATGGCTTGAATACTTGCTTGGTCACTATTTTCGAACTATACAACGAGGTCCTTTCCCATCCTTGTACGGAATTTGAATCTCTACTTCTTCAATTTGAAAGACCAGCACATACCTATCCTTAGTGTATAAACTTCTTCTGAAGGAGACATATCAGTCAAATCCAAGTTTTTTTCTCTAAATAGGAAGAGGATCTTGCTCTTACTGAAGAATACATAGATTGGGATAAGATTCTAGTGTTCACTCACAAAGCCTCCCTATCTATTAAAGCTCAGGAACATAATTATAAGATCTTATCTAGAGGGTATAGATGCCCCTCAATTTTACACAACATTGACGTCACCATACCAAACACTTGTTGGAGGAGATGTATGAATGGCCCAAGTACCATGTTACAAATATGGGGGACCTGTCTATTAATTATGGTATTCTGGGATAAAATCCTCCAACTATATTATACATTGGTTGGAGATTGGATTCCTAATGACCCCCTGATTACATTGTTATCAATGATGCCTGGGTCTTAAAAACAGAATAAAAAAGATTTACTTTGCCACTTTCTAACCGCAGCACATACGGTTATATCTAGAAATTGGCGTAAATCGGGCACCCCCTTCAATTGAATGGGCATGTGAGATGGATTCTTTAAATTGCATGGAACAAATTTCCTCCTGGGAAAATGACAAATTAGATATATAAATAGTGATAAGTGGACAGTGTGAAAATACTTTAGAAATTCTTCAGAATGCGCAACATATTTTTTCTAAGTGTATTTATTTATTCTTTTTTTTTCTTTCTTGCATTTTTCTTTTTCTTTATGTAATTTGTAAAGCTGTGTGAAAGGAAAACAATATTAGTATAACTTTACTGAGGTTTTTCAAGGCCTAAAATAAGATTTTTTTATATTTTCCTTTATAGGTTATAGGATTTATTAACCCGTGACTTTCAGATCTCTTATTATCTGCGTTTATTGCTTGTCTTAGTATGTCTTTAATATTGTGGCAATGTATTAGTTATTTATTCTTGAAGATTGCATTCATATATATATGCCAGGATATGGTTGCATAATGTCGTCTGGTTACGACTATTATATACCATATATAATATTAGGTTTTCTAAAGATATCTATTATAGTACATATATTTATATTTTTTAATAATAATAAAAAACTCAGATTGAAAAAAGAAAATAAACAAGTGAAGTAAATTTCTAATTAATATCAATCAGTCCAGCAAATGTATTTATGAATTTTGGAAAATTAATTTTCAGAAAATTAATGGGTTTATGTAGTTGTATATAGGAACACGTGGCGGTTGGCCTTGTGCTTGTGTCAGTATTTTATAAAACTGAATGTAAATCTTAGTTATAATGTTTATATATATTAAGGATGTTTATACTAGTGTGTAGGAGATATGTTGGAAGGAAGTATACTTATAATATTTTTCTTACTGCTTTATTACTCAGGTTGGGAGGTTGGAAGCCATGCGGAATGTTTTAGTATACTGTAAATTTATGGTTTGTGTTCAGTAATGGATTTTGACTAAATTGCAGTCCTAGTTTAAAAGTCCCATACAATATCCATGTCATTAAAATGACAAATGTTTAAAATAAGGTTTTGTGTCCATTTAGATATAAAGTACGAACATAAAATAGATTCTGACACATGCCAATGCTACCCATCACTTAAGCCCCGTACACACGATCGGATAACCTATGGATTTTCGTCCGAAGGATTTGTCCATCGGAAATCCGATGAAACTGTTTTTCATCAGTCTTGGCCACACACCATCAGTCAAAAAACCGACCGTTCCAAACGCGGTGACGTAAAACACTCCGATGAGCCGAGAAAAATGAAGTTTAATGCTTCTGAGCATGTGTCGACTTGATTCTAAGCATGCGTGGGTTTTTTAACTGATGGACTTGCCCATAGACGATCGGAAATTCCCATCGGTTTTTTATCCATCGGAAAATTTTAAAACAAGTTCTATTTTTTACAACCGATGGAAAAAAGACCGATGGGTACCATACACAATCGGTTGGTCTGATGAAAACCATCCATCGGACGGTTTTCATCAGTCAAACCGATCGTGTGTACGGGGCTTTTGTCTTTTTTTTTTTTTTTTTTAATTTCTGATCTTTATTAAACCATTTTCCAATTTACAGTACATTCAATCCCCTTTCCCTTCCCCTCCCAAATTCCCATACAAAACAGATAAAAAATAATATCTTCTTAGAACCAGCCAACCCGTCTTCCCCTTCCCCTAAACTTCCATCCACTCCTTTCATACTCCATCCCCCTCCCCTTCAAACTCCCCCACTCTCTCTCGTTCCATCCTTGCCTCCTCCCACTCATCCATCCCTATCTTTGAAGTCTTTACTTATATTGAATTACTATTTTTATTTTTTCTCCTGCCAAGGTTTCCAAATTTTTTCAAATCTTTTTAGAGCTCCTTGTCTAATATATGTCGTCCTTTCTTTTAGTATTGTTAGGTTCATATTTTGCTCCCAGTCATTGCTAGACGGTGGGGAGGCTGATTGCCATTTCTGCGCTATCAGCTTCCTAGCTTGGAATAGGCATCTTGTTATTGCTAACTTGGTATTGTCATTTGTCCCCTCCCCCTCCAGCCAGCCCAGTACACATTGTAGGGGTTCCAACTCCATCTGTATTTCAAAAGTCTGCTCTATCGTTCTCACAACCTCCCTCCAATATCGATGTAACTTCGGGCATCGCCAAAACATGTGTATCATGTCCCCCCCTTCTCTTCCACACCTAGGACAACTATCGTCTGCTCTGCGCCCAAAACGAAAAAGTTTATACGGGGTGTAATATGCTCGATTTAACAAGAAGAGGTGGGACATCCTCTGAGAGGGAGACAGTGATACCGTCGGGGCTTTAGTCTTAACCACTTAACGACCGCTCACTGTATATATACGTCGGCAGAATGGCACCGACAGGCACAATCACGTAGAGTGTACGTGATTGCCTTTGTACAGTTGGGGGGTCCAATCGGACCCCCCTTCTGTACAGTGAGCGGTGGCTAAGTGTCCGGGAGCGTTCCGGGATGAGGGGGCAGCCATTCGTTTCTGGCCACCCCCTCGCGATCGCTCCCGGCGAATGGAAATGCCCCCTCTGTCTGTGTCAGACAGAGGGAGCAGGAGGAAGTGATGTCATCTCTGGTGCGGCGCTCACATATACCGAGCGCCGTACAAGAGAAGACATCAGGTCAGTGCACACAACACTACACTGACACCAGGACACATAGGGACATAAATCGCCCCCCCCCAGGCCCCCCCAGGCCCCCCCAGACACCCCAGATCACCCCCCCAGCCCCCAGTCACAGTGTCACTGATTGCAGTGATCACTAAATAAATGGTCACTGCAATCAGTGACATTTGTGACTGTAAAACTGTCACCAAAGTTTAGTCTTAGGTCCAGTGTAGCCCCCTAACCCCCCCTAATAAAGGTTTAACCCCCTGATCACCCCCAGATAACCCTTTCACCCCCTATCACCACTGTCGCTAAGCGATCATTTTTCTGATCGCTGTCTTAGCGTCAGTGATGCCGATCGGCAGCCAGTAATTTTTTTTAGGTTCGCCGCATGTTTTTATCGCATCAGGTACCCCAATATATTATCTAATAAAGGTTTAACCCCCTTGATCACCCCCCAGGTAACCCTTTCACCCCCTATCACCACTGTCACTAAGCGATCGTTTTTCTAAACGCTGTCTTAGTGTCTGTGATGCAGATCGGTAGCCGGTAATTTTTTTTAGGTTCGCCGCAGGTTTTTATAGCGTCAGGTACCCCAATATATTATCTAATAAAGGTTTAACCCCCTTGATCGCCCCCCAGGTAACCCTTTCACCCCCTATCACCACTGTCGCTAAGCAATTGTTTTTCTAAACGCTGTCTTAGTGTCGGTGATGCAGATCGGTAGCCAGTAATTTTTTTTAGGTTCGCCGCATGTTTTTATAGCGTCAGGTACCCCAATATATTATCTAATAAAGGTTTAACCCCCTTGATCGCCCCCCAGGTAACGCTTTCACCCCCATCACCACTGTCACTAAGCGATCGTTTTTCTAAACGCTGTCTTAGTGTCGGTGATGCAGATCGGTAGCTGGTAATTTTTTTTAGGTTCGCCGCAGGTTTTTATAGCGTCAGGTACCCCAATATATTATCTAATAAAGGTTTAACCCCCTGATTGCCCCTAGTTAACCCTTTCACCAGTGATCACCATATAAGTGTTACGGGTGATGCTGGTTAGTTAGTTTGCTTTTTATAGTGTCAGGGCACCCGCCGTGTATATAACCCAATAAAGGTTTAACCCCCTGATCGCCCGGCGGGTGATATCAATTAGGTTTTAGCGTCAGAGAGGGTCTGCGTCACACCCCAGGCAGCGTCAGGTTAGTGCCAGTAACGCTAACACCCACGCGTGAAGCATACACCCCCCTTAGTGGTATAGTATCTGAACAGATCAATATCTGATCTGATCAGATCTATACTAGCGTCCCCAGCAGTTTAGGGTTCCCAAAAACGCAGTGTTAGCGGGATCAGCCCAGATACCTGCTGGCACCTGCGTTTTGCCCCTCCGTCCAGCCCAGGCCACCCAAGTGCAGTATCGATCGATCACTGTCACTTACAAAACAAAAACACACATAACTGCAGCGTTCGCAGAGACAGGCCTGATCCCTGCGACTCCAGTGCTGTAGGAGGTGATTTCACCACCACAGTTAAAAAAAAAAGCAAATATGCCGAAGCATTGGGGCAGCAGGGGCGGAGGAGCGATTTTGCTCCTAATGCCGCGTACATACGGTCGAAATTCCGA
This sequence comes from Rana muscosa, assembly GCA_029206835.1. Classification (NCBI taxonomy): domain Eukaryota; kingdom Metazoa; phylum Chordata; class Amphibia; order Anura; family Ranidae; genus Rana; species Rana muscosa. The sequence goes on from CM055118.1 coordinate 455,229,412, forward strand.
CGGAGGCTTACCCGTGGAAAAGTCCGACCATGTGTGTGCGGCATAACTTTTTTGCGGGAGGATGCCCCCATGCTTCGGCATATATAAATGGTGCGTGTATGCCCATCATTGGAAGTGGGTGGATGAAGGGCGGTATTCTAATGGTGGGCATACCCACCGATCAATCTCTTTTTTCGTTCAGCCAACTGGCTGCATGAAAAAAAAAGATTACAATACATGTCCAACAAGGACCAGCAACGTACTGGTATGTTGCTGGACTTTGAATGTTTATACCAGAATGATGCCTGCGGGTTTAGGTATCATCTTGGTATCATTCTTTTCAGCCTGCGGCCGGCTTTCATGTAAAAGCAATCCTAGCGGCTAATTAGCCTCTGGACTGCTTTTACAAGCAGTGGGAGGGAATGCCCCCCCCCCCGGATATAAAAAGCGCCATTGGGAAATTGGGAAAGCATTTTATCACACCGATCTTGGTGTGGTCAGATGCTTTGAGGGCAGAGGAAAAATCTAGGGTCTAGAAGACCCCAGTTTTTTCAAAAAAAGAGTACCTGTCACTACCTATTGCTATCATAGGGGATATTTACATTCCCTGAGATAACAATAAAAATGATAAAAAAAAAATATACTTGGAAGGAACAATTTAAAAATAAAATAAAAAAGCAAAATTAATAATAAAAAAAAAAGAAAAAAAAAAAAGCACCCCTGTCCTGCCCTGCTCTTGCCCAATGGCGAACGCAAGCGTCGGTCTGGCGTCATATGTAAACAGCAATTGCACCATGCATGTGAGGTATCACCGCGAAGGTCAGATCGAGGGCAATCATTTCAGCAGTAGACCTCCTCTGTAAATCTACTGGGGTAACCTGTAAAGGCTTTTAAAGGCTTTTAAAAATGTATGTAGTTTGTCGCCAATGCGCGTTTGTGTGAAATTTTAAAGCATGTCGTGTTTGATATCTATGTACTCGGCCTAAGATCATCTTTTTTATTTCATCAAACATTTGGGCAATATAGTGTGTTTTAGTGCATTAAAATTAAAAAAAGTGTATTTTTTAACCCAAAAAATGCGTTTGAAAAATCGCTGCGCAAATACTGTGTAGAAAAAAAAAATGCAACACCCACCATTTTAATCTGTAGGGCCTTTGCTTTAAAAATATATATAATGTTTGGGGGTTCAACATAATTTTCTTGCAAAAAAAATAATGTTTTCATGTAAACAAAAAGTGTCAAAAAGGGCTTTGTCTTCAAGTGGTTAGAAGAGTGGATGTAAGCTTCCTAATGTTGTGTATAAAATGCCAGAACAGTTCAAAACCCCCCAAATGACCCCATTTTGGAAAGTACACACCCCAAGCTATATACTGAGAGGCATGTCGAGTCCATGGAATATTTTATATGTTGACACAAGTTGCGGAAAAACGACAATTTTTTTTTTTTTTTGCACAAAGTTGTCACTAAATGATATATTGCTCAAACATGTCATGGGCATATGTGGAATTACACCCCAAAATACATTCTGTTGCTTCTCCTGAGTACGGGGATACCACATGTGTGAGACTTTTTGGGAGCCTAGCCACGTACGGGACCCCAAAAACCAAGCACCGCCTTCAGGCTTTCTAAGGGTGTAAATTTTTGATTTCACTTCTCACTGCCTATCACAGTTTCGGAGGCCATGGAATGCCCAGATAGCACAAAACCCCCCCAAATGACCCCATTTTGGAAAGTAGACACCCCAAGCTATTTGCTGAGAGGTATTGTGAGTATTTTGCAGATCTCGCTTTTTGTCACAAAGTTTTGAAAATTGAAAAAAAAAAATATATATATATATATATTTTCTTTCTTCATTTTCAAAAACAAATTAGAGCTGTAAAATACTCGCCATGCCTCTCAGCAAATAGCTTGGGGTGTCTATATTCCAAAATGGGGTCATTTGGGGGGGTTTTGTGCGATTTTGGCATTTTATGGCCTTCGAAACTGTGATAGGTAGTGAGGAGTGAAATCAAAAATTTGTGCCTAGAAATCCTGAAGGCGGTGCTTGGTTTTCGGGGTCCCGTACGTGGCTAGGCTCCTAAAAAGTCCCACACATGTGGTATCCCCGTACTCAGGAGAAGCAGAAAAATGTATTTTGGGGTGTAATTCCACATATAACCATGGCATGTGTGAGCAATATATCATTTAGTGACAACTTTTTGTAATTTTTTTTTTTTTTTGTCATTATTCAATCACTTGGGACAAAAAATATATATATTCAATGGGCTCAACAGGCCTCTCAGCAATTTCCTTGGGGTGTCTACTTTCTAAAATGGGGTCATTTGGGGGGGTTTTGTGCTATGTTGGCATTTTATGGCCTTCGAAACTGTGATAGGTAGTGAGGAGTGAAATCAAAATTTTGCGCCCTTAGAAATCCTGAAGGCGGTGCTTGGTTTCCGGGGTCCCGTACGCGGCTAGGCTCCCAAAAAGTCCCACACATGTGGTATCCCCGTACTCAGGAGAAGCAGCAAAATGTATTTTGGGGTGAAATTCCACATATAACCATGACATGTGTGAGCAATATATCATTTAGTGACAACTTTTTGTAATTTTTTTTTTTTTTAGTCATTATTCAATCACTTGGGACAAAAAAAAAAATTCAATGGGCTCAACATGCCTCTCAGCAATTTCCTTGGGGTGTCTACTTTCGAAAATGGGGTCATTTGGGGGGGTTTTGTACTGCCCTGTCATTTTAGCACCTCAAGAAATGAGATAGGCAGTCATAAATTTAAAGCTGTGTAAATTTCAGAAAATGTACCCTAGTTTGTAAACTCTATAACTTTTGCGCAAACCAATAAATATACGCTTATTGACATTTTTTTTACTAAAAACATGTGGCTGAATACATTTTGGCCTAAATGTATGACTACAATTGAGTTTATTCGATTTTTCTTATAACAAAAAGTAGAAAATATCATTTTTTTTCAAAATTTTCGGTCTTTTTCCGTTTATATCGCAAAAAATAAAAATCGCAGAGGCAATCAAATACCATTAAAAGAAAGCTCTATTTGTGGGAAGAAAAGGACGCAAATTTCGTTTGGGTACAACATTGCATGTCCGCACAATTTACAGTTAAAGCAGCGCAGTGCAAAATTCTGAATTCACCTCTGGTCCTTTAGCTACCAAATGGTCCGGGGCTTAAGTGGTTAAAGAAGTGTACTGGGCCATTTGGATCAATAAACACAAGCAGGAAACTAAGCACCTGCTGCAATTTGCAGACTCAAGCTGAAGTATTCAGTTCCACTGACACCACCATCTTTCTTGAGTGCTAACAGTACAGCCTAGTGTTCAGACAAGATAAATCCTGCACTTGGAATGACCAATAAATCCAGGACTCCAGGTTCCGTGGCATGGAGAGCACTTATACGGTTGCTAAAGATAAATAATTGTGTTAGTGCCCACATATGGCTTGTATATATATTTTGTAGATTGCAATTACATTTTTTTTTTAATCTTCGATGATCCTAGGGGTGTCCTTAAATAGAAGATCCCAGTGTCCTGGATGTATTTCTGGCATCAAATTGAGGTTTTACTTTGCCTGAACTGATGTCTCTGCCTTCCCTATGATGTTTAAGGCTCAGTTCACACATGTGAATAAAAAAGAAAATCTCGCGCCTAATATAACAACAAAAATAAATTAAAGCTGCTCTCCAAATATTCCAAAAAAAATGGAACAAAATATTGGTTGGGATAAATATATAAATTTTATATACTAGTGGAGGCGCTGAGTGAAATTACTCGTGATAAATAGAAAAAATACCAAGTGTAAAAACAATACAAATTATAATACCAAAACACCAGCCTACCTAGCGTGCTAAATTAAACTGTGTATAACCAAAGTGAAATTTATACAAGATTTCCCAGATCTTGCATAGGTATGTGTAAAGTGAGCTCCTGTAAATCAATACAGAAATTTTTTTTTCATACCTTAATACAAATTTACATTTGTGAAAAAAATATATAAATATATAAATGGTGAGTTATCAAGTGTCAATCAAGTCCTTATAATCAATGAATGGAAGATAAATCAAGTGAAAAAATCTGAAGAGCTGCAAACAGAAAATCCATAGATTGTGACAACTGTCAGAAATCCACCTTCACCGACTGAGAAAGACGAATCACCCAAATGTGCTCAAATAAAGATGGCCGCTTACCAAATGAAGTTGACCCTTTTACTTAAAAAAGAAGTCAAATGTGCTTGCAGCAAAAAACTTTGCTTAGGTTAGATGGAGATGATGTCGGACCAGAACCGCTGCCTCATGGAGGCTCAGATAAGGATATGAAATGAAAATAATGCAGTAATAGCGTAATTCCGTTTATTAGGCCAAATCAATGTAAAAGTTAAAAAGCCAAATGCCTTTCACACATGAAAGTCATGCGACTGTCGATTCGACTTTGCCTTGCAAGTTTGGTCCGACATCGATCTCCGAATTCCATGCAACTTTAATGAACAGGATCCGATTTTAATCCGACTTTGAGAAACAAAAACGGCGTAGCCCCCCCCCCAATCCATACTGGATCCTTAGGGTCTGATATGGATTTTAAGGGGAAACCCCATTACAAAAATAAAAATAAAAAAATGGTGTGGGGTCCCACCCCCAAAATCCATACCAGACCCTTACCTGAGCATGCAGCCTGGCAAGTCAGGAAAAGGAGGAAATGAGCGAGCACCTCCTGAACCATACCATGCCACCTGCCCTCAACATGGGGGGTGCTTCGGGGCAAAGCACCGTGTCCCCATGTTGATGGGGACAAGGGTCTCTTCTCCACAACCCTGGGCTGTGGTTGTGGGGGTCTGCGGGCATGGGGCTTATCGGAATCTGGAAGCCCCCTTTAAGAAAGTGGGGCCCCAAATCCCGGCCCTCCCATGTAAATGAGTAGGGGGTACCCCTACCCATTCACCCAAAAAAAACAGTGCGATGTAAGAAAAACAGGAGGCAGTTTTGACAAGTCGTTTATTAAGAATAAATAATGTCCCCCATTGTAGCTCTAACGTCAATCACAATGGCCATCACTGCCACCCCGATAAAAAAAGAAAAAAATGTTCTTGCCCAAACTAAGAATCCAGCTGTTCTGTCAGCTCTGGTCTCTTACAGTTCCTAAATAACTATGGAGCATGGCTATGTGGCAACGTCACCCAGAGACCCCACCCCCTTGTGACGTCACAGATCCATCATGCCCAGGGCGATGACATCCATCCGGTGGCGGCCATCGTGATTGATGTTGGAGCTACCACAGGGGACATTATTTATTTTTAATAAAGGACTTGTCAAAAACGTCCTCCTATTTTTCTTGCAATACACTGTTTATTTTGGGTGAATGGGTAGGGGTACCGCATACCTATTCACATGGGGAGGCTGGGATCTGGGGGCCCCCTTTCTTAGAGGGGACTTCGAAATTTCTGATAAACCTCCTGCCCGTAGACTTCCACAACCAGAGCCCAGGGTTGTGGGGAAGAGACCCTTATCCCCATCAACATGGGGACAAGATGTTTTGTCCAAAGCATCTCCCCATGTTGAAGGCATGTGGCCTGGTATGGTTCAGGAGGATGGGAACAATTTTTTGTTCCCCCTTTGTTGACCTGCCCGGCTGCATGTTCGGATAAGGGTCTGGACAGATCTATGGATTTTGGTGGGGGAATCCCATGCCCCTCCTTTTTTTTTTTTTTGGCATGGGGTTTCCTCTCAAAATCCATACCAGACCCAAAGGCTGTGATTGGGAGGGTGTGTGTGCTAGAGGCAGGCTGTGATTGGGAGGGGTGTGTGCCAGAGGCAGGCTGTGATTGGGAGGGGGTGTGTGCCAGAGGCAGGCTGTGATTGGGAGGGGGTGTGTATCAGAGGCAGACTGTGATTGGGAGGGGGTGTTTATCAGAGGCAGGCTGTGATTGGGAGGGGATGTGTGCCAGAGGCAGGCTGTGATTGGGAGAGGGTGTGGTCCAAAGGCAGGCTGTGTTTGGGAGAGGGTGTGTGCCAGAGGTAGACTGTGATTGGGAGGGGGTATGTGCCAGGGGCAGGCTACGAATGGGAGGGGGTGTGTGCCAAAGGCAGGCTGTGATTGGGGGTGGTGTGCCAGAGGCAGACTGTGATTGAGAGGGGTGTGTGCCAGAGGCAGGCTGTGATTGGGAGGGGGTGTATGCTAGAGGAAGACTGTGATTGGGAGGGATTGTGTGCCAGAGGCAGGCTGTGAATGGGATGTGGTGGGTGCCAGAGTGTGATTGGGAGGGTGTGTGTGCCAGGGGCAGGCTGTGATTGGGAGGGGGTGTGTGCCAGAGGCAGGCTGTGATTGGGAGGGGGCGCGTGCCAGAGGCAGGCTGTAATTGGGAGAGGGGGTGTCAGAGACAGGTTGTGATTGGGAGGGGGTGTGTGCCAGAGGCAGGCTGGGATTGGAAGGGGGTGTGTATCAGAGGCAGGCTGTGATTGGGAGGGGGTGTGTGCCGGAGACAGGCTGTGATTGGGAGGGAGTGTATATCAGAGGCAGGCTGTGTTTTTGGAGGGGGTGTGTGCCAAAGGCAGGCTGTAATTGGGAGGGGGTGTGTGCCAGAGGCAGGCTGTGGTTGGGAGGGTGTGTGTGCCAGAGGCAGGCTGTGATTGGGAGGGGGTGTGTGCCGGAGGAAGACTGTGATTGGGAGGGGGTGTGTGCCGGAGGAAGACTGTGATTAGGAGGGGGTGTGTACCAGAGGCAGGCTGTGATTGGGAGGGGGTGTGTGCCAGAGGCAGGCTGTGATTGGGAGGGGGTGTGTATTATAGGCAGAATGTGATTGGGAGAGGGTGTGTAGCATAGGCAGACTGTGATTGGGAGGGTGTGTGTGTCAGAGGCAGGCTGTGATTGGGAGAGGGTGTGTATCAGATGCAGGTTGTGATTGGAAGGTGGTGTGTGCCTAAGGCAGGCTGTGATTGGGAGGGAGTGTATATCAGAGGCAGGCTGTGATTGGGAGGGGGTGTGTGCCAGAGGCAGGCTCTAATTGGGAGGGGGTGTATGCCAGAGGCAGGCTGTGATTGGGAGGGGGTGTGTGCCAGAGGTAGGCTGTGATTGGGAGGGGGTGTCTGCCAGAGGTAGGCTGTGATTGGGAGGGGGTGTATGCCAGAAGCAGGCTCTAGTTGAGAGGGGGTGTGCCAGAGGCAGGCTGTGATTGGGAGGGTGTGTGTGCCATAGGCAGACTGTGATGGGGAGAGGGTGTGTATCAGAGGCAGGCTGTGATTGGGAGGGGGTGTGTGACAGAGGCAGGCTGTGATTGGGAGAGGGGGGTGTCAGAGACAGGTTGTGATTGGGAGCGGGTGTGTGCCAGAGGCAGGCTGGGATTGGGAGGGGGTGTGTATCAGAGGCAGGCTGTGATTGGGAGGGGGTGTGTGCCGGAGGCAGGCTGTGATTGGGAGGGAGTGTATATCAGAGGCAGGCTGTGTTTTTGGAGGGGGTGTGTGCCAAAGGCAGGCTGTAATTGGGAGGGGGGTGTGTGCCAGAGGCAGGCTGTGATTGGGAGGGTGTGTGTACCAGAGGCAGGCTGTGATTGGGAGGGGGTGTGTGCCAGAGGCAGGCTGTGATTGGGAGGGGGTGTGTATTATAGGCAGAATGTGATTGGGAGAGGGTGTGTAGCATAGGCAGACTGTGATTGGGAGGGTGTGTGTGTCAGAGGCAGGCTGTGATTGGGAGAGGGTGTGTATCAGATTCAGGTTGTGATTGGAAGGTGGTGTGTGCCTAAGGCAGGCTGTGATTGGGAGGGAGTGTATATCAGAGGCAGGCTGTGATTGGGAGGGGGTGTGTGCCAGAGGCAGGCTCTAAATGGGAGGGGGTGTATGCCAGAGGCAGGCTGTGATTGGGAGGGGGTGTGTGCCAGAGGTAGGCTGTGATTGGGAGGGGGTGTCTGCCAGAGGTAGGCTGTGATTGGGAGGGGGTGTATGCCAGAAGCAGGCTCTAGTTGAGAGGGGGTGTGCCAGAGGCAGGCTGTGATTGGGAGGGTGTGTGTGCCATAGGCAGACTGTGATGGGGAGAGGGTGTGTATCAGAGGCAGGCTGTGATTGGGAGGGGGTGTGTGACAGAGGCAGGCTGTGATTGGGAGAGGGGGGTGTCAGAGACAGGTTGTGATTGGGAGCGGGTGTGTGCCAGAGGCAGGCTGGGATTGGGAGGGGGTGTGTATCAGAGGCAGGCTGTGATTGGGAGGGGGTGTGTGCCGGAGGCAGGCTGTGATTGGGAGGGAGTGTATATCAGAGGCAGGCTGTGTTTTTGGAGGGGGTGTGTGCCAAAGGCAGGCTGTAATTGGGAGGGGGTGTGTGCCAGAGGCAGGCTGTGGTTGGGAGGGTGTGTGTGCCAGAGGCAGGCTGTGATTGGGAGGGGGTGTGTGCCGGAGGAAGACTGTGATTGGGAGGGGGTGTGTGCCGGAAGAAGACTGTGACCTATTCACATGGGGAGGCTGGGATCTGGGGGCCCCCTTTCTTAGAGGGGACTTCGAAATTTCTGATAAACCTCCTGCCCGTAGACTTCCACAACCAGAGCCCAGGGTTGTGGGGAAGAGACCCTTATCCCCATCAACATGGGGACAAGATGTTTTGTCCAAAGCATCTCCCCATGTTGAAAGCATGTGGCCTGGTATGGTTCAGGAGGATGGGAACAATTTTTTGTTCCCCCTTTGTTGACCTGCCCGGCTGCATGTTCGGATAAGGGTCTGGACAGATCTATGGATTTTGGTGGGGGAATCCCATGCCCCTCCTTTTTTTTTTTTTTGGCATGGGGTTTCCTCTCAAAATCCATACCAGACCCAAAGGCTGTGATTGGGAGGGTGTGTGTGCTAGAGGCAGGCTGTGATTGGGAGGGGGTGTGTGCCAGAGGCAGGCTGTGATTGGGAGGGGGTGTGTGCCAGAGGCAGGCTGTGATTGGGAGGGGGTGTGTATCAGAGGCAGACTGTGATTGGGAGGGGGTGTTTATCAGAGGCAGGCTGTGATTGGGAGGGGATGTGTGCCAGAGGCAGGCTGTGATTGGGAGAGGGTGTGGTCCAAAGGCAGGCTGTGTTTGGGAGAGGGTGTGTGCCAGAGGTAGACTGTGATTGGGAGGGGGTATGTGCCAGGGGCAGGCTACAAATGGGAGGGGGTGTGTGCCAAAGGCAGGCTGTGATTGGGGGTGGTGTGCCAGAGGCAGGCTGTGATTGAGAGGGGTGTGTGCCAGAGGCAGGCTGTGATTGGGAGGGGGTGTATGCTAGAGGAAGACTGTGATTGGGAGGGATTGTGTGCCAGAGGCAGGCTGTGAATGGGATGTGGTGGGTGCCAGAGTGTGATTGGTAGGGTGTGTGTGCCAGGGGCAGGCTGTGATTGGGAGGGGGTGTGTGCCAGAGGCAGGCTGTGATTGGGAGGGGGCGCGTGCCAGAGGCAGGCTGTAATTGGGAGAGGGGGTGTCAGAGACAGGTTGTGATTGGGAGGGGGTGTGTGCCAGAGGCAGGCTGGGATTGGAAGGGGGTGTGTATCAGAGGCAGGCTGTGATTGGGAGGGGGTATGTGCCGGAGACAGGCTGTGATTGGGAGGGAGTGTATATCAGAGGCAGGCTGTGTTTTTGGAGGGGGTGTGTGCCAAAGGCAGGCTGTAATTGGGAGGGGGTGTGTGCCAGAGGCAGGCTGTGGTTGGGAGGGTGTGTGTGCCAGAGGCAGGCTGTGATTGGGAGGGGGTGTGTGCCGGAGGAAGACTGTGATTGGGAGGGGGTGTGTGCCGGAGGAAGACTGTGATTAGGAGGGGGTGTCTACCAGAGGCAGGCTGTGATTGGGAGGGGGTGTGTGCCAGAGGCAGGCTGTGATTGGGAGGGGGTGTGTATTATAGGCAGAATGTGATTGGGAGAGGGTGTGTAGCATAGGCAGACTGTGATTGGGAGGGTGTGTGTGTCAGAGGCAGGCTGTGATTGGGAGAGGGTGTGTATCAGATGCAGGTTGTGATTGGAAGGTGGTGTGTGCCTAAGGCAGGCTGTGATTGGGAGGGAGTGTATATCAGAGGCAGGCTGTGATTGGGAGGGGGTGTGTGCCAGAGGCAGGCTCTAATTGGGAGGGGGTGTATGCCAGAGGCAGGCTGTGATTGGGAGGGGGTGTGTGCCAGAGGTAGGCTGTGATTGGGAGGGGGTGTCTGCCAGAGGTAGGCTGTGATTGGGAGGGGGTGTATGCCAGAAGCAGGCTCTAGTTGAGAGGGGGTGTGCCAGAGGCAGGCTGTGATTGGGAGGGTGTGTGTGCCATAGGCAGACTGTGATGGGGAGAGGGTGTGTATCAGAGGCAGGCTGTGATTGGGAGGGGGTGTGTGACAGAGGCAGGCTGTGATTGGGAGAGGGGGGTGTCAGAGACAGGTTGTGATTGGGAGCGGGTGTGTGCCAGAGGCAGGCTGGGATTGGGAGGGGGTGTGTATCAGAGGCAGGCTGTGATTGGGAGGGGGTGTGTGCCGGAGGCAGGCTGTGATTGGGAGGGAGTGTATATCAGAGGCAGGCTGTGTTTTTGGAGGGGGTGTGTGCCAAAGGCAGGCTGTAATTGGGAGGGGGGTGTGTGCCAGAGGCAGGCTGTGATTGGGAGGGTGTGTGTACCAGAGGCAGGCTGTGATTGGGAGGGGGTGTGTGCCAGAGGCAGGCTGTGATTGGGAGGGGGTGTGTATTATAGGCAGAATGTGATTGGGAGAGGGTGTGTAGCATAGGCAGACTGTGATTGGGAGGGTGTGTGTGTCAGAGGCAGGCTGTGATTGGGAGAGGGTGTGTATCAGATTCAGGTTGTGATTGGAAGGTGGTGTGTGCCTAAGGCAGGCTGTGATTGGGAGGGAGTGTATATCAGAGGCAGGCTGTGATTGGGAGGGGGTGTGTGCCAGAGGCAGGCTCTAATTGGGAGGGGGTGTATGCCAGAGGCAGGCTGTGATTGGGAGGGGGTGTGTGCCAGAGGTAGGCTGTGATTGGGAGGGGGTGTCTGCCAGAGGTAGGCTGTGATTGGGAGGGGGTGTATGCCAGAAGCAGGCTCTAGTTGAGAGGGGGTGTGCCAGAGGCAGGCTGTGATTGGGAGGGTGTGTGTGCCATAGGCAGACTGTGATGGGGAGAGGGTGTGTATCAGAGGCAGGCTGTGATTGGGAGGGGGTGTGTGACAGAGGCAGGCTGTGATTGGGAGAGGGGGGTGTCAGAGACAGGTTGTGATTGGGAGCGGGTGTGTGCCAGAGGCAGGCTGGGATTGGGAGGGGGTGTGTATCAGAGGCAGGCTGTGATTGGGAGGGGGTGTGTGCCGGAGGCAGGCTGTGATTGGGAGGGAGTGTATATCAGAGGCAGGCTGTGTTTTTGGAGGGGGTGTGTGCCAAAGGCAGGCTGTAATTGGGAGGGGGGTGTGTGCCAGAGGCAGGCTGTGGTTGGGAGGGTGTGTGTGCCAGAGGCAGGCTGTGATTGGGAGGGGGTGTGTGCCGGAGGAAGACTGTGATTGGGAGGGGGTGTGTGCCGGAAGAAGACTGTGATTGGGAGGGGGTGTGTACCAGAGGCAGGCTGTGATTGGGAGGGGGTGTGTGCCAGAGGCAGGCTGTGATTGGGAGGGGGTGTGTATTATAGGCAGAATGTGATTGGGAGAGGGTGTGTAGCAGAGGCAGACTGTGATTGGGAGGGTGTGTGTGTCAGAGGCAGGCTGTGATTGGGAGAGGGTGTGTATCAGATGCAGGTTGTAATTGAGAGGTGGTGTGTGCCTGAGGCAGGCTGTGATTGGGAGGGAGTGTATATCAGAGGCAGGCTGTGATTGGGAGGGGGTGTGTGCCAGAGGCAGGCTCTAATTGGGAGGGGGTGTATGCCAGAGGCAGGCTGTGATTGGGAGTGGGTGTGTGCCAGAGGTAGGCTGTGATTGGGAGGGGGTGTCTGCCAGAGGTAGGCTGTGATTGGGAGGGGGTGTATGCCAGAGGCAGGCTCTAGTTGAGAGGGTGTGTGCCAGAGGCAGACTGTGATGGGGAGAGGGTGTGTATCAGAGGTAGGCTGTGATTGGGAGGGGGTGTGTGACAGAGGCAGGCTGTGATTGGGAGGGGGTGTGTATTAGAGGCAGGCTTTGATTGGGAGGGTGTGTGTGCCAGAGGCAGGGGAGAAAAAGAAACCCTGGACTGCCGCACTCTGTATAGACAGTTATTTATTCCAAAATTTCAGGTAAAAAATCCAAATTCAAAATAAATCCATAAATCCAAAACAACAAATGCAGATAGTGTGCATGCAGGGAAGGGTGGCTAACGCGTTTCACGTCACGAATTGACGCTTACTCATAGCTATGAGTAAGCGTCAATTCGTGACGTGAAACGCGTTAGCCACCCTTCCCTGCATGCACACTATCTGCATTTGTTGTTTTGGATTTATGGATTTATTTTGAATTTGGATTTTTTACCTGAAATTTTGGAATAAATAACTGTCTATACAGAGTGCGGCAGTCCAGGGTTTCTTTTTCTCCCATGCATCAGTGCAGAGCCAGCACCTGTGTGAGTGACCGGGCGGAAGCAGCTATTTGGTGAATTCTCAAGCTTTTGAGCAGTACGTTTTTCCTTTCCTCTGTGCCAGAGGCAGACTGTGATTGGGAGAGGGTGTGTATCAGAGGCAGGCTGTGATTGGGAGGGGGTGTGTGCCGGAGGCAGGCTGTGATTGGGAGGGAGTGTATATCAGAGGCAGGCTGTGTTTTTGGAGGGGGTGTGTGCCAAAGGCAGGCTGTAATTGGGAGGGGGGTGTGTGCCAGAGGCAGGCTGTGATTGGGAGGGTGTGTGTACCAGAGGCAGGCTGTGATTGGGAGGGGGTGTGTGACAGAGGCAGGCTGTGATTGGGAGGGGTGTGTATTAGAGGCAGGCTGTGATTGGGAGGGGTGTGTGTCAGAGGCAGGCTGTGATTGGGAGGGGGTATGTACCAGAGGCAGGCTGTGATTGGGAGGGTGTGTGTGCCAGAGACAGGCTGTGATTGGGAGGGGGTGTGTGCCAGGGACAGGCTGTTGTTGGGAGGGGGTGTGTGCCAGAGCAGGCTGTGATTAGGAGGGGGTGTGTGCCAGAGGAAGACAGTTATTGGGAGGGTGTGTGTGCCAGAAGCAGTCTATGATTGGGAAGGGGTGTGTGCCAGAGGATGACTGTGATTGGGAGGGAGTGTATGCCAGAAGCAGGCTGTGATTTGGAGGGGGTGTGTGCCAGAGGCATGCTGTGATTTGGAGGGGGTGTGTGCCAGAGGCAGGCTGTGATTGGGAGGGGGTGTGTGCCAGAGGCAGGATGTGATGGGTCAAGGGGTGGGCTGAACAAACTACCCTATACAGACATGCTGTGTGTCTGCACAGTGTTCTGCACCTCTGAATGACCAGCCAAAGGATGAACACTGACCACGAAAGCACAGATCAGCTTCTGTGTTTTGTGTGGTCAGTTTAGAATAAGATTGGAAAGTGATTAGCAGGATCAATCAGGCAGATGAAAGACGTATATGAAAGGAAAGAGACTATAATTTATAAAATGCACATATGTGAACACACATATAAAAATTTAGGATAGATTAACCGCTTGCCCCCTGCTCATAGCAGTTGTACTGCAAGTGAGCAGATTTGTCCCAGGTTAATTGGACACAGCACAGGTTTGGCAGCTGATTTCAGCCAAAATCATTGGCTGAAAATCAGCTAACCAGCTGTGTCCAATCACAGACAGAGTTCAGTGTTTACAAAAACACAGAACTCTTTGTACTGTGAACAGAGATCTGGCTGTTTCTTCTCCCTGGCAGGGAGAAGAAACAGACGGATAGTAAAGTAAAAGCAGCACACATTACACATACAGTAGTTAGGCACACAATTAACACGTTCATTGCTCCTAGATGTTAACCCCTTCCCAGCCAAGGTCATTTGTACAGTGTGCAGTACTAGCACTGATCACTGTATTAGTGTCACTATTGATGTCAGTGCCAGTTAGTCAGCTAGTGACCCTCTCAGCCAGTGTCAGCTAGTGTCGGATTGCCCATCACACAATCACAGTCCCACTATAAGTCACTGACCACCATCATTACTGGTACAGAGTTATAGCTGTGTAAGTTCCAGTATATACAGTTGGGTCCATATATATTTGGCTTTTGTATGCCACCAGAATAAAATGAAAATGAAACAATCCAAATTAATTTGAAGTGCAGACTTTCAGCTTTAATTCAAGGGGTTGAACATAAATATCAATTACAAATTTTAGGAACTGCAACCATTTTTATACACAGAGCCCCCATTTTCAGGGGCTCAAATGTAATTGGACAAATGAATATAATCATACATAAAATGTTCATTTTTAATATTTTATTGAGAATCCTTTACTGGGAAATGGGAATGACTACCTGAAGTCTGGAACCCATGGACATTACCAAAGACTGGGTTTACTCCTTTCTGATGCTTTGCCAGGATCTAACTGCAGCTGTCTTCAGTTGTTCTTTGTTTGTGGGTCTTTCGGCCTTTAGTTTTGGGTTCAGCAAGTGAAATGCATGCTCAATTGGGCTGAGATTGACTCGGCCATTGCAGAATATTCCACTTATTTTCCTTCAAAAGCTCCTGGGTTGCTTTTTCAGTGTGTTTTGGATAATTGTCCATCTGTACTGTGAAGCGCCGTCCAATCAACTTTGGTGCATTTGGCTGAATCTGGGCTGACAGTATATCTCTAAACACTGCAGAATTCACCCCGCTGCTTCTGTCTTCTGTCACATCATCAATAAACACCAATGACCCAGTGCCACTGCCAACACACTGCCTCCAACATGTTTTAAAGATGACGTTGTTTGCTTTGGATCATGATCTGTTCCAAGCCTTCTCCACACTTTTTTCTTCTTGTCATTCTGGTACAGATTAATCTTAGTTTCATCCGTCCAAAGAATGCTTTTCCAGAACTTGTCTAGTTTTTTTAGATGTTTTTTGGGCAAAGTCTAATCTGGCTTTTCTATTCTTCAGGCTTATGAATGGTTTGCACCTTGTGGTGAACCCTCTCGTAAAGTCTTCTCTTGATTGTAGACTTTGACAATGATACGCTCACCTCCTGGACAGTGTCCTTCACTTGTCTGGATGTTGTGAATAGGTTTTTCTTCACCATAGAGAGGATCCTGTGATCATCCACCACTGCTGTCTTCCGTGGACATCCAGGCCCTTTTATGTTGCTGAGCTCACCAGTGCATTCTTCTTTCCTCAGAATGTACCAAACTGGTGATTTGTCCACCCCTAATGTTGCTGCTATCTCTCTGATATATCACACTTAGAATCAACTCCAGACCTTTTACCTGCTTAGATGACGAAGAAATACTGTAATGAAGGAGTAGCCCACACCTGGCCATAAAACAGCATTTGATTCAATTGTCCAATTACTGTTGGTTCTTTGAAAAAAGGGGGGGTGGCTATTCAAAAGAGCTCTAATTCCTAAACCCTTTCTCTGATTTGGATCTACTTACCCTCAAATTAAACCTAAGAGTGTGAACTTTCCATTATATAACTATTGCTTGAATATGTTTTGGTAAATACCTAAAAAAATAAAAAATTTGTCCAAATACATATGGACTTAATGGTATACCACAGTTTGTAGATGTTATAACTTTCTCACAAACCGATTATTATACATTTATTGGGCTTTTTCAAGCAGAATACATTTTGGCCTAAATTTATAAAGAAATTCAATTGTTTTTTTTTTTTTACTTTTATTATTGGAAATGTTTTATAACAAAAAGTAGAAGATATGTTTTTTCTTTCAAAACGTTTTTTCATTATTCTGTGGTGTAATGGGAAAACCCCTCTCCACCCACTATATGTACCTGACGGTAGCCTATGACACCAAACCCAGGCACACATTCGACAAATGGAGGGAGGACATCCCGGACCTGGGAGAAGACGAATGGGAGGACTGTATATCAACCTATATCCCATCCATGATGGCGGCCAAGGATAGATTTATCCAGTTGAACTTTATTCACAGGGCATACTACACCCCACATATAGGATGGCCAACATCTACCCGAACATAGACCCTTCATGCGCCAGATGGAACACAGAAATAGGCACATTCTGGCATATGGCGTGGGCCTGCCCTAAAATCCAAACATACTGGGAACACGTAGCAGGGAAACTGAGCGAACTGTTGGGGACTCTGGTGCCAAGGGAACCTATGGTGCTCCTGCTGAGCTATTTAGGGGAGGTTGAGGGGGATAGGTAGGCTAAACTCTGCATTACTTTCTCACTATTCTATGCCAGGAGGGAGATAATGCTCCATTGAAAGGCAGCCGAACCCCCTACACTGAAAGCCTGGCAAAAGGCGGTTGATTTAGTTCTTCCTCTGTACAAGCACACATATGAGAACAGGCAATGCCCCGCTAAATTTGATAAGGTGTGGGCTGAATGGGTGGACATGAGTGGGTAAGGAGCTGGAGAGGTGGGGGGACCAACTGATTGATTCCCCCCTTTTTCCGGATGGGGGTTACCCAATCCCCCCTTCCCACCGGGTGGCACCCGACCGTACCTATTAAAAACTATTTCAACACATAGGCTGGGCAGCTGATGGCCTCCCCCCCCCCAGGGGAGGGAGATCGAGTACCCCAAAATTGCCATGGACCGAACCTAGCTGAGATTATACTTGGGACTTATCACCGGTTGAGAAATGGTAGAAATTGTATTTTGTATGCATTGGTAGGATGCTCAATATGGAGATTTAAATTTAGTACTGTAACTAAGCAATATTTGACTGTCGAAAGCTGATTGTATTGTACTACTGATTTGTTCAATAAAAACCTTTCTGTTAAAAAAAAAAATGTTTTTTCATTTATATCACAAAAATAAACCCCAGCTATATTTGTGTGAAAAAAAATGCTACAAAATTTCCTTTGTGTACAGTATTGCATGACCGTGCAACTGCCAGTTAAAGCAGCACAGTGCTGCATCATAATCACTGTTAGGGATGAGCTTCGTGTTTGAACCCATGTTCGACTCAAACATCGGCTGTTCGATCGTTCGACGAAGATCGAACATTATGGGCCGTTCGTGCCAAATTCGAGTGGTGCGTCACGGCCCATAATTCACTATGACCCGCATGCTTGGCCAATCACAGTGCCGTCTGAACAGAGAGACGTAATTGGCCAAAGCCAGGGTGGTTTAGCATACCTCCCAACTGGCACAGATTGGGCGGGACTTACCCGGAATGGCAACTCCTTCCCGCACAAGTTGTTTCGTCCCCGCATAACGATGTGAGGAGGAGGAGGTCCTGGGGAGAAGGATGGATGACAGGTCTCCGGCGGCTGCAACCCAACCCCCTGCTGACAAATGTAAGAAGTAGACACCTGTTTCAGTTACACATGCGCCCCCCCCCCGCTCAACAACAAGCAGGAGTTGTTAAAAAAAAATCTCTTTGTCCCGCGGCACCCCCCCCCCCCCCCGCTCAACAACTTTGATCATTAGCACATTAGCAGCCTTGTGTAGTGTGTTGGAGTTGTTTAAAGTAAAGAGACAGAGACAGTGTAATTTGATTTGAGTTAGATAGAGCAGGCAGGCGAGTCAGTTAGCTGCAGTTACAGTGTGTAGAGGATATATATGCATCCTAGGTGTTGTGTATATATTTACACACTGTATTCAGTTTAGCTAGATCCGTTCCTGTTATTCTCTATACTGTGACAGGCAGGCAGGTGATTGTGCTAGCTCCAGTCAGTGTTTCACTTAGTGTACTGTGTGCTTTGCATAGCGTTCACCTAAAGTTTAGCTGAATACAGTTAGTGGTGTTCTCATAATAAAACCACAGGCAGGGAGCTGCATTAATTTCATGTAGTGTACTTCTGTTCTTTGCACAGCATTCACTTAAAGGAACCTGAATAAAATTTGTGGTTTTCTCATAATAAAACCACAGGCAGAGAGCTGCACAGGTCTGAACAGGGGCACAGACAGCAAAACAAATGTTACAGGGGTGATAACCCTTCTCTAATCCCTATGTTTTCCAAAAAGCTTAAAAATAGATTTTTTTGGCTGGAGCTACACTTAAACAATGTACCTGTTCCAAATTACAAACAGATTCTACTTAAGAACAAACCTACAGTCCCTGTCTTGTTTTCACCGCCTGTATACTGCTGTTCAGAGTATATAGGGCCTTTTTTTAATTTGGTTGCGGGGTTCCCCTTAATATCCATAGAAGACCCGAAGGGGCTGGTAGTGGGCTGGGGGGGATGGGGGGTACCCATGCCATTTTTCTCAATGATTTTCATCCATATTGCCGGGACCAGACATTACATTAAAGCCGCAAGCAAGTTTTAAATGACTTTTTTTCCTTTAGAAATGTCATTTTGTGCAGGGACAGCTCTAAACACGGGTGTAGCAGGGTCTTCAAATTTAGGGGAATGTTTGAGTGGTAGTTGTACTCAAACACCTTATTTGATAGGGCTTTGCTAACCATTTTATACCGCAGGTGGGATACTGGTGTATAGTTCCCTGTGGCCTGCGGATGGCGCTGCCATCAGGGGCTAGGGTTGAACTGCTGGTATAGTGCTGTGCCTTGGATGTCCCCTCTCGGCGGTGGTGTGGTGGGCATGGTCGGCCTGCTGTGCATGCCGGGAGAGGATATAAAAGGGGCAGCCGCTGCATGTGGGGGTTCGTTGACTCCCGGGGGTCCTACCCCGGGGAGTGTTTTATTGATCTGTTCGTTGGCCATCCCGGGCACCTTCAGCCCGAGGGTGGGGTTCCAGGTTTGAGACTACTGGGTCTTCCTGGCCCGGTACACTGGCGGATCAGTCCCAGGCACCTTTAGCCCTGGGGCTGCAACTGAAGGCCTTGGGTCCAGCACCTTTGGTTGGGGCCCACGGAGGGAAGAGGAATCCCAGGGTGCTGCCTTGAGAGGAGACCTGCATCTCAAAGAGGAGGCTGGGGGAGGACCGTTCCGAGGGACTGGTGAGAGATCACAGTGAAGGAAGGGGCCCGGTAACTCACTGAAGGGATGTCATCTCCCCGAAAGAGGCCTAATACCACAAGCAAAGTTCACCAGGTCTGTGGCAGAGACCCAAAGTTCACCAGGTCTGTGGCAGAGACCCAAATTCACCCGTAACAGTTTGTGCAGAGACTGTGTGTAATCTAATTCGAGCATCACTCCGGCTGCTAGGATCCACTCTAATGGGAGACTATCCGGATGATCTAGGCCTACTTGAGAGACAGGTAGTGAATCATACATTTGTTTGTGCCTGGACCTACTCCAACACCTTTTGCTGTCTTGTTCTCCATCCACCCTTTCCTATCTAGTGACTGTGTATATGAGAAAATAAACTCTACGTTGGAGTTTCAACTGGTGTGGACCTTGGAGTTATTGGGGGAAATAGAGACTTGTCTTTATCGCATGAGAGACGAGAACCATTCTCTGGAGAACCTAGCTGTGGAGACCCAGTTGTATTTACACCGCTCAACCTCTTCACACAGGAGGGTACGGGCATGTGGTACGGTGTGCCCTTTTCCTACAAGTGAGCCAAAGGTAGGAAAAAGGGTCCGTGTGCTACACGGGAAACACGCGCCATTTCACAGGCATACTTTAGACACCCCCCAGGGACGATATTTAAAGGAATATTTCACTTTAAACATCATTAAAATCACTGCTCCCGAAAAAACTGCAGTTTTAAAACTTTTTTTTGCATTGATACATGTCCCCTGGGGCAGGACCCGGGTCCCCAAACACTTTTTGGGACAATAACGTGCCTATTAGCCGTTATAATTAGCACTTTTGATTTTGAACGTTCGAGTCCATTGTATTTAATAGGGTTCTAAAGTTCCGGGGGGTGTTCGGCTCATCCCTAATCACTGTCAGGCAATGAGCATTTTCAGAAGGAAATGTCAGCAATGGCAGCCTAAATATATCTCTCATGCTTGGTTTTCCATACCTTTCCATGCTTTGGTTTTTCTATACTAAACAACATTCTTTTTCATGCATGAAGAATAACTGTGAAATTCCCTTAAGCGTTATATTATTAATAACACTTCCTCTTCTATATTACAGCTCTGAGTGGCACTAGAAGAGTTACTATTTCATGCCTGCCAGAGCTTAACCCCAGGTTCATCATTCCTGCAGCTAGATTTTGTTTACATCAATTCCCATCCACATAGACATCTCTGACTTTATATCTGGATTTACACTGTAGATCTGTGTACAGCCGGCAGTGGGAGACGAACTACGAGCTATATGGGAATATTGTTCAAGCTATTGCGCTTGCCTTGAATTAGAATAGGCTCTTGATTGAGAAGTGCGCAAGCATTTACCTTTTCCGCATGCTGGTAGACCAGACAAAGTTCAAATTGCTCTCAGCTTCTATGACAACATGGGGAATCTTCACCTGCTATCAGTACGGTGACTACTTAACTCTTCCACTTCTGCACTTCCAGATTATATGCCAGAAATACACTATATTACCAAAAGTATTGGGACGCCTGCCCTTACATGCACATAAACTTTAGTGGCATCCCAGTCTTAGTCTGTAGGGTTCAATATTAAGGTGGCCCATCCTATGCAGCTATAACACCTTCAACTCTTCTGGGAAGGCTGTCCACAAGGTTTAGGAGTGTGTTTATGAGAAGTTTTGACCGTTCTCCCAGAAGCACATTTGTGAGGTCAGGCACTGATGTTGGACGAGAGGGCTCGGCTCGCAATCTAAACTCTAATTCATCCCAAAGGTGTTCTATCGGGTTGAGGTCAGGATTCTGTGCAGGCCAGTCAAGTTTCTCCCCCCTAAACTCGCTCATCCATGTCTTTATGGACCTTGCTTTGTTCACTGGTGCACAGTCATGTTGGAACAGGAAGATGCCATCCCCAAACTGTTCCCACAAAGTTGGGAGCATGAAATTGTCCAAAATGTCTTGGTATGCTGACACCTTAAGAGTTCCCTTCACTGGAACTAAGGGGCCAAGCCCAACCCCTGAAAAACAACCCCACACCATAATCCCCCCTCCACCAAGTGCTTTGCACCAGTGCACATAGCAAGGTCCATAAAGACATGGATGATCGAGTTTGTGGTGGAGGAACTTGACTGCACAGAGTCCTGACCTCAGTCGCTGCCAAGGCCCACCCGTAAAGAGGCCGCATATTTGCGTGTGGTTGGTGCCAAGAGATTAAGATTTGCACCCCAGCCTGTCCATTACAAATATTGCACCTTCCCAGTTGGGTTGCTAAAGTTAGGTAAATTTTGTTTTTGGCTTCCCTGTTGGCAAGGAGCTGTGCTTAATTGCTTTTGGCTGTTCTGGGTTCTGCTGATGCAGACTCAACTGTTTTCCCCTTTATCCCACGGAGTTCTGGGATAAAGTGGGTAGGAGAGCGAGACCCTGGCCTGAGTACTTTTACAGCCTCCCCCCCTGGTCAGGGGAGGGACCAGTAGGGGGCTAAGATGTGTATACAAGCTGGGGCGTAGAACAGCAGGCCTTTGTTTCTTGGGGAGTAAAAATCAACCTGAGCTGAAACCCGCTGCTGGCTGACGTCACAGAGCCAGCCCCAGTTCGGGAAGGATCGCGACCATATGGTCAGGATCCACCGACATGTCTGGACCAGCACCTGGCTCAGCCTCTCAGCAAATCGGCCGCCCCTGCCCCTTTTATAGTGGGGGGGGGGGGCAGAGAGCGGTGACTGACAGTCAACAGATCTCTGCTCAGGAAGCTCTGAGAACCGAGCAGTTTTTGATTGCTTGGTTCTTGGTCCTCAGTCTTATAGCCGGGGGGGTGGTGCTGCATACACCCACAGAAAAAAATACCATACTTCTCTTTTTAATACTTTAATGGGATAATTTTGCTCCTAGGAAAAACTCTTCAAAAAAAAAAAAGGTAGCCCATTACTTTACTAATAAAATTATATTTACAATGCCACCTCTGAGCATTGAGAATTGATCCATTTGTATGGATGTCTGACAAATTGGCTTTAGTACTCCAGATACTTGTATTGTAAAGGTTGTGCGCCGAATATTTGCATTGTCGGCCTGTACACAACAGGTAGAGACAGAAAACTAAGAGAGAGTGGACCTTTGCGTCTGATTAACCTTTATCATTGCCTAGACATAGAACAAAAATCAATACGGAATGACTCTTAAGCTGGATCTAATCTCAATAACTAAAACCTCAAATAAGCTTTAACATGTTAATGTCATTTCCAAAAATTCCATGGGTTATACTAAAGGGGTTGTAAAGGTTCGTTTTTTTTTTTTTCTAAATAGGTTCCTTTAAGCTAGTGCATTGTTGGTTCACTTACCTTGGGAGAGCTTTTTGCAGTGAAAACCGTGCGTGTATGCTTTCTCGGCGAGAAAACTGTCGGGAATCCCAACGACAAAAATAGAGAACCCGTTCTCTATTTTCTCGTCGGGATTCTCGGCAGAGTGTTTCCTGCCGAGAAAACTGTGAGTGTGTATGCTTACCTGTCTATACACGAAAAGAGAGCCAAAATGGGAATCCTACCTATTTAAACAGTAGTACTCACCGAAAAATATCGGGAGTGTGGTCAAAAATACATATATCAAAAATAAAAATAAATAACAAACAAATAGACCTCCACACACCTAAATGAGTTAAATTACAAAATTTAATAGCCTATATAAAGCAAAATACATGGAAAAACACATCCTGTATTACCCAAAGATCCTATAAATATAACCAGAAAGCACAAAGTAAAAACTGTGTAATCACTGTGAAACTCCCCAACACGGAGAGAACACAGCGGTCACACAGCTAGCAGACCTACTCCCTCCCCTAGTTTAAAGAACACCCCCTAAATGAACCTGATAAGTCCCATAAACCACCCATAGGACAAAACCTCCCACAAATAATTCCTAATGCAGGACAGTGTATACCTAGAAACAGGTTAGAATCACTATTCTGCAATGGAAAGCCCAGCCTGAGCTGGATAAAAGCCTCCCAAGAAAGTCCCAGTCGTCAGGCAATCTGTCAATGAACGTGGCAGCAGATGTAGCACCTCCAGTAAATAAATGGAAGTCCAAAAGGTCCGGGTCTATAAATATATTGTGTTCCTGGTTGTTTACTTCTCAACAATATATATGTAGCGCCCCCCAATATTTGGGGACGCTATGTGTAAATTTAAGGGTAGTCTGAGCCAGTAGTTGGGCTCAGACCAATTGATTGTTCTGGATTTGCTTCTGCTCTGGGTGTGATACTGCCTGGCAGTAGTGTTCCCTGTCTGCCTGTAGGTGGCACTGTCATCACCTGCATAGGTTGAACTACAGGGGGTATCACAACACCTTGGTTGTCCTTTCTCGGCAGCTGTGCAGTGGGCGTGGTCTACCCGCTGTGCATGCTGGGAGAGAGTACATAAGGGGCAGACACCATTAATTGGGCTTCTTGTGCGCCTTATGGCCCTCCAGGCCAGGGGTGCGCGTGTGTGGAATAGTCCCGGGCACCTTTAGCCCGAGGCTACATCGCTGCATGATAGGCCCAGCTCTGCTGACTGAGGCCAATACTTTTCAGAGGGATCCTTAGCTACCCATGTCAGGGAAGCCACGCTTGGGGAAGGAGACCAGGGGAGGATCTGCCCCGGAGGAGACTAGCGACGGTACTGCTGTCTCGGGAGGAGGCCTGGAGCTCACCTAAGCAGGGATCCATAATTACAAGCCCTGCAATACGCCAATCCGGCTTAAAGGTTCTTTTCTATTGCTTGGCTGGGAGGTTCGGGACTAACAATCCTGTGGCAGAGGATTCCTGATTGCATCCCCTAAAAAGTTCACAATTTATCCGTGCTCCATCCCGGTTGCTAGGACCGCTCACAAAGGGACTATCTGGGTGAGCAATACCCACTCAGGCTTGAGTGGCGACGAAAGAGTTGCACTGTGTGTTTAAGTGCTGTGTACCTGAACCTTCCCCTACTTCTCTCATTTTCCTACTTTCTCTTCAAGTTTACTGCAAAGATAAAGAATCAAACTTTACTGCTTAGGTTTTACTCCTGAGTGGACATTGGACTTATTCTCTACCTAGACAACGGAGCAAGGGAACCACTTGAAAGAGGTAATTGCTGCAAGGCCCAAACAATAACACCGCTTGCCCCTCTACACAAGGGGGGATAGCGGGCAAGTAGCAGGTGTGCCCGACTGCGAATGGAGGATGGCAGAAAAGGGTCTGTGTGCTACATATATAAAAAAGAGGGCTATTCCAAAGGACTCCAGATACTGCAAAGATTGAAAAATTGCTGTATGAGCCGTGGCAGTTAGTATAGATGTGTGAGAAATCAGACACACTGTTGCAACTTCATAGAGAATGTGTATATGTATCAGATCCCCAATCCGTGGGTTGATCTCTATGGCCATTCATGAATGATACACATAGCAAGGTCTCTTGCTTTTCCTATGAGCCAATTGATGGTATATAGATCTTTCACTGAGCAAATCACGATGGATCTGTCTGTGTATATCATGTAAACACAGATATGCCACACGAGGAATAGATCCTCAATATTCAAGGTGTGTTAGTGTGAGACACTAATCCAAAAGTATTCACACTAACAGATCATAATAGCTGCATATATGGTCTCAGTATATAGAACAGTGATCACAGTTCCTCCAGTGTAGCCACAGTTAGGATTCCTGCAACTGCGATAAATCCTACAATAGGCGTTGGATAATACAAATAGTGATGTGGGGTTACTCACGGGTCCGCTGAGATCACCAAAAGAGTTCAGGTCAGGATCAATCTGTCCATCTGTGATGTGAGTAGTTCAATCGTCTACTGTTTATACAGAGATCACCACCAGGTTTATAGTCAGGATCGATCTGTGCATGTGTGTCCTCAGCAGATTGTTTGTTTGCCGCTATATATGACCAATACTCACAGTATCTATTTTAGGAGTCCTCTTCCCAGAGTCCTTTTAGAGGGATGATGGGAACCTTAAATCCAAAAGATATTCTTCCAGGCAGTGCATTGCCAGTGTGGTTTAAAAGTCCGTATTCATATTAGGGGGTTGGCTCAGGTAGGTATAGAGGGGGGTGCTCGTCCCAGCGTTAAAAGTTTACATGTTTTGTTCCGATAGACCAGGAGTAGGTCTGCTAGCTGTGTGACCGCTGTGTTCTCTCCGTGTTGGGGAGTTTCACAGTGATTAAACCGTTTTTTTTTTTGTTTTTTTTTTATTAAAGCATGGTATATTTTATTACAGGCTAATATGAAGATCCTTAATATTGACAATCTTTTTTTTTTCCCCTCTTAAAATTGACGAAGTCCTGCTGGTTATTGAAAAAAATAAAACTGGTTCTTTAAATAGTCCCATATAGCGGTGTCAGTCCTCCAGCAGGTTTTCTGAGGCTCCTGTGCACCGGAGAGCTGGATAAAGCCGAGAAGCGGAACACTGACAATGGACAGATTACACAGTTTTTACTTTGTGCTTTCTGGTTATATTTATAGGATCTTTGGGTAATACAGGATGTGTTTTTTCATGTATTTTGCTTTATATAGGCAATTAAATTTTGTAGTTTAACTCATTTAGGTGTGTGGAGGTCTATTTGTTTGTTATTTTTTGTATTTTTGATATATGCTTGCCTGTCCCCAGGTAAACCCGCGCATGCTCGAAAAGACTTTGACGCATGCGCGGTAGCATACAAGGGTAGTGTAGGTTGTAGCAAGATGGCGGCGATGGCATAGAATGTCGATGATGTCACCGCGTTCTTGCCATTCAAAAGAACGGCGGTTCTTTTGAATGGCCGTCTGTATGCACGGCTTGGCAAGGAAAGCTTGCCAGGAATCCCGTCAGGAAAACTGTCGTTTTTTTCCTAACGGGATTCCCGGTCGTGTGTACAAGGCTTTACTTGTGAAAAGTGATTGTAAAAATTGTTCTTACTGTAAGACTTCAGCTAATGAGCAACACATTATTGTAGAGATGTCTCTTGAGTAGGGATGAGCTTTGTGTTCGAGTCGAACATATGTTCGACTCGAACATCGGCTGTTCGATCGTTTGACGAAGATCGAACGATTTGGGCCGTTCGCGCCAAATTCGAGTGACGCGAACGGCCCACAATGCACTACGCCATCGCAGTGTCATCCAGGCGCTGTGATTGGCCAAGCATGCACTGTGACCCCGCATGCTTGGCCAATCACAGCGCCGGCAGCGAGGAGAGCAATGATTGGCCACAGGCAGGATGCCTGTGGCCAATTATTGCTGAGGGTGTTTAGTACACGCCCCACACTATAAAAGGCCGCCAGCACGGCGGCCTAGTGTAGTGTGTTCCGGAGCAGGGAAAGACAAGCATAGGCAGGGACAGTGACATTTATTTCTTTCTTGCTTAACCTGGATTCCTTTAGTTTAGGGAAAGAGAAGGATAGGTAGGGAGAGTGTCAGTGTGTTTTATTGTGCGAGTCCTTGTTTCTAGGGACAAAGAAGGAAAGTGAGGGGATTTCTCCTTGTGCTATAGTGTGCTTTAAAAAAAAAATTTCTAGGGACAGAAAACTGTAGGTAGGGAGAGTGTCAGTTTCTTTCACTGTGCCAGTCCTTGTTTCTAGGGACAAAGAAGGAAAGTGAGGGGATTTCTCCTTGTGCTATAGTGTGCTTTAAAAAAAAACATTTTTTCTAGGGACAGAAAACTGTAGGTAGGGAGAGTGTCAGTTTCTTTCACTGTGCCAGTCCTTGTTTCTAGGGACAAAGAAGGAAAGTGAGGGGATTTCTCCTTGTGCTATAGTGTGCTTTAAAAAAACATTTTTTCTAGGGACAGAAAACTGTAGGTAGGGAGAGTGTCAGTTTCTTTCACTCTGCCAGTCCTTGTTTCTAGGGACAAAGAAGGAAAGTGAGGGGATTTCTCCTTGTGCTATAGTGTGCTTTAAAAAAACATTTTTTCTAGGGACAGAAAACTGTAGGTAGGGAGAGTGTCAGTTTCTTTCACTGTGCCAGTCCTTGTTTCTAGGGACAAAGAAGGAAAGTGAGGGGATTTCTCCTTGTGCTATAGTGTGCTTTAAAAAAACATTTTTTCTAGGGACAGAAAACTGTAGGTAGGGAGAGTGTCAGTTTCTTTCACTGTGCCAGTCCTTGTTTCTAGGGACAAAGAAGGAAAGTGAGGGGATTTCTCCTTGTGCTATAGTGTGCTTTAAAAAAACATCTTTTCTAGGGACAGAAAACTGTAGGTAGGGAGAGTGTCAGTTTCTTTCACTGTGCCAGTCCTTGTTTCTAGGGACAAAAAAGGAAAGTGAGGGGAATTCTCCTTGTGCTATAGTGTGCTTTAAAAAAACATTTTTTCTAGGGACAGAAAACTGTAGGTAGGGAGAGTGTCAGTTTCTTTCACTGTGCCAGTCCTTGTTTCTAGGGACAAAGAAGGAAAGTGAGGGGATTTCTCCTTGTGCTATAGTGTGCTTTAAAAAAACATTTTTTCTAGGACAGAAAACTGTAGGTAGGGAGAGTGTCAGTTTCTTTCACTGTGCCAGTCCTTGTTTCTAGGGACAAAGAAGGAAAGTGAGGGGATTTCTCCTTGTGCTATAGTGTGCTTTAAAAAAACATTTTTTCTAGGGACAGAAAACTGTAGGTAGGGAGAGTGTCAGTTTCTTTCACTGTGCCAGTCCTTGTTTCTAGGGACAAAGAAGGAAAGTGAGGGGATTTCTCCTTGTGCTATAGTGTGCTTTAAAAAAACATTTTTTCTAGGGACAGAAAACTGTAGGTAGGGAGAGTGTCAGTTTCTTTCACTGTGCCAGTCCTTGTTTCTAGGGACAAAGAAGGAAAGTGAGGGGATTTCTCCTTGTGCTATAGTGTGCTTTAAAAAAACATTTTTTCTAGGGACAGAAAACTGTAGGTAGGGAGAGTGTCAGTTTCTTTCACTGTGCCAGTCCTTGTTTCTAGGGACAAAGAAGGAAAGTGAGGGGATTTCTCCTTGTGCTATAGTGTGCTTTAAAAAAACATTTTTTCTAGGGACAGAAAACTGTAGGTAGGGAGAGTGTCAGTTTCTTTCACTGTGCCAGTCCTTGTTTCTAGGGACAAAGAAGGAAAGTGAGGGGATTTCTCCTTGTGCTATAGTGTGCTTTAAAAAAACATTTTTTCTAGGGACAGAAAACTGTAGGTAGGGAGAGTGTCAGTTTCTTTCACTGTGCCAGTCCTTGTTTCTAGGGACAAAGAAGGAAAGTGAGGGGATTTCTCATTGTGCTATAGTGTGCTTTAAAAAAACATTTTTTCTAGGGACAGAAAACTGTAGGTAGGGAGAGTGTCAGTTTCTTTCACTGTGCCAGTCCTTGTTTCTAGGGACAAAGAAGGAAAGTGAGGGGATTTCTCCTTGTGCTATAGTGTGCTTTAAAAAAACATTTTTTCTAGGGACAGAAAACTGTAGGTAGGGAGAGTGTCAGTTTCTTTCACTGTGCCAGTCCTTGTTTCTAGGGACAAAAAAGGAAAGTGAGGGGATTTCTCCTTGTGCTATAGTGTGCTTTAAAAAAACATTTTTTCTAGGGACAGAAAACTGTAGGTAGGGAGAGTGTCAGTTTCTTTCACTGTGCCAGTCCTTGTTTCTAGGGACAAAGAAGGAAAGTGAGGGGATTTCTCCTTGTGCTATAGTGTGCTTTAAAAAAACATTTTTTCTAGGGACAGAAAACTGTAGGTAGGGAGAGTGTCAGTTTATTTCACTGTGCCAGTCCTTGTTTCTAGGGACAAAGAAGGAAAGTGAGGGGATTTCTCCTTGTGCTATAGTGTGCTTTAAAAAAACATTTTTTCTAGGGACAGAAAACTGTAGGTAGGGAGAGTGTCAGTTTCTTTCACTGTGCCAGTCCTTGTTTCTAGGGACAAAGAAGGAAAGTGAGGGGATTTCTCCTTGTGCTATAGTGTGCTTTAAAAAAACATTTTTTCTAGGGACAGAAAACTGTAGGTAGGGAGAGTGTCAGTTTCTTTCACTGTGCCAGTCCTTGTTTCTAGGGACAAAGAAGGAAAGTGAGGGGATTTCTCCTTGTGCTATAGTGTGCTTTAAAAAAACATTTTTTCTAGGACAGAAAACTGTAGGTAGGGAGAGTGTCAGTTTCTTTCACTGTGCCAGTCCTTGTTTCTAGGGACAAAGAAGGAAAGTGAGGGGATTTCTCCTTGTGCTATAGTGTGCTTTAAAAAAACATTTTTTCTAGGGACAGAAAACTGTAGGTAGGGAGAGTGTCAGTTTCTTTCACTGTGCCAGTCCTTGTTTCTAGGGACAAAGAAGGAAAGTGAGGGGATTTCTCCTTGTGCTATAGTGTGCTTTAAAAAAACATTTTTTCTAGGGACAGAAAACTGTAGGTAGGGAGAGTGTCAGTTTCTTTCACTGTGCCAGTCCTTGTTTCTAGGGACAAAGAAGGAAAGTGAGGGGATTTCTCCTTGTGCTATAGTGTGCTTTAAAAAAACATTTTTTCTAGGGACAGAAAACTGTAGGTAGGGAGAGTGTCAGTTTCTTTCACTGTGCCAGTCCTTGTTTCTAGGGACAAAGAAGGAAAGTGAGGGGATTTCTCCTTGTGCTATAGTGTGCTTTAAAAAAACATTTTTTCTAGGGACAGAAAACTGTAGGTAGGGAGAGTGTCAGTTTCTTTCACTGTGCCAGTCCTTGTTTCTAGGGACAAAGAAGGAAAGTGAGGGGATTTCTCCTTGTGCTATAGTGTGCTTTAAAAAAACATTTTTTCTAGGGACAGAAAACTGTAGGTAGGGAGAGTGTCAGTTTTTTTCACTGTGCCAGTCCTTGTTTCTAGGGACAAAGAAGGAAAGTGAGGGGATTTCTCATTGTGCTATAGTGTGCTTTAAAAAAACATTTTTTCTAGGGACAGAAAACTGTAGGTAGGGAGAGTGTCAGTTTCTTTCACTGTGCCAGTCCTTGTTTCTAGGGACAAAGAAGGAAAGTGAGGGGATTTCTCCTTGTGCTATAGTGTGCTTTAAAAAAACATTTTTTCTAGGGACAGAAAACTGTAGGTAGGGAGAGTGTCAGTTTATTTCACTGTGCCAGTCCTTGTTTCTAGGGACAAAGAAGGAAAGTGAGGGGATTTCTCCTTGTGCTATAGTGTGCTTTAAAAAAACATTTTTTCTAGGGACAGAAAACTGTAGGTAGGGAGAGTGTCAGTTTCTTTCACTGTGCCAGTCCTTGTTTCTAGGGACAAAGAAGGAAAGTGAGGGGATTTCTCCTTGTGCTATAGTGTGCTTTAAAAAAACATTTTTTCTAGGGACAGAAAACTGTAGGTAGGGAGAGTGTCAGTTTCTTTCACTGTGCCAGTCCTTGTTTCTAGGGACAAAGAAGGAAAGTGAGGGGAATTCTCCTTGTGCTATAGTGTGCCAAAGCATTCCTCATCAACCATCTTTGAAATCCTTGTTTTTTGGACAGTCAGGGAAATTGTCGTTGTGCTATTCTGTGCAAAAGCAATAATCCTCAACCATATTTAGAAATCCTTAAGTAAAGGGACAGAGAAGGACACCTGAAGGTAGCCCTTATTGCTTTTTTCCCATCTCCCTGCAGGCCATCTATTAGAATGTCTGGAAGGAAAACAAGGAGAGGCAGACAGTCAGGAGGCAATAAAAGAGGGCAAGCAGGCTCTGTGTCTGGGGGCAACAGTGCTGGTCGTGGACGCGGTGCATTGTCATCAGCACATGGCCATGGGACACGCTTGTCCTTCTTTTCGGCAGCTGGACATGTTGAGCCACATCATGCCGAAGACTTGGTAGAGTGGATGACCAAGCCCTCCTCCTCCTCCTCATCCTCTCTCACCCAGGCTCAGGGTACTGGCAAAGCAGCTGCCAAAGCGTCCTCTTCCCTGGTATCAATGTCAGACTCATCATCAGTCACTCCTTCCCTAGACCCACCATGTCCTCCTCCTGAGGAGTCCCCCGAACTGTTTGAGCACAGTGTTGGGTACATGCTCCAGGAGGATGCCCAGCGTTTCGAAGGGTCTGATGATGAAACCCAGCTACAGGAAGGCAGTAGCGTGAGAGCAGACAGAGGGGATGCTCAAGAAGGACACCAATCTGGCAGTCATGTTCCAGCAGCTGCAGCATACTGCCAGATTGGCTCCAGTGATGAGGAGGAAGGGGATGATGAGGTCACTGACTCCACGTGGGTGCCTAATAGGAGAGAGGAGGAGGATGAGGAGGAGGCACATCTCCAACGAGGCAGGATGCCCTTTGGTGGCCAGCGTAAGGGCAGTACACCGACGGAATCACACCGCAGAGCTCCGCCTGTGCAGGGCGCTGCCTCTGCCCGTCATTCAAAAAGTTCCTTGGTGTGGGCCTTTTTTGAGGCTAGTGCATCAGATCGCACAGCTGCTGTTTGCAACATATGTCTCAAGCGTATATCGCGTGGCCAAAACATCAGCCGCTTGGGTACCACATGCCTGACCAGACATATGTTGACCTGCCATGCAGCTCGTTGGCAAGCCTACCTCAAAGACCCACACCAAAGAACAAAGCGGACCTCTCCTTGCACCGCATCAGCTGGGATCTCCAACCCCACTATAACTTCAGTCCTCTCTGAAACATGCACTGAGAGGAATGAAGGTGTAGAATTAGGTGTGTCACAGCCAAGTACTTGCGGCCACTCTGCTAGCAGTACACCGACGTCCGATTCTAGCAGGCAAATTTCCCTGCCCCAGCTGCTGGACCGTCGAAAGAAGTTCACTCCCAGCCATCCACATGCCCAGCGGTTGAATGTTAGCTTGGCTAAATTGCTAGCGCTTCAACTGCTGCCTTTTCAGTTGGTAGACTCGGCCCCCTTCCGTTAGTTTGTGCAATGTGCGGTTCCTCAGTGGCAGGTTCCCAAACGCCACTTTTTCTGACGGAAGGCTATTCCGGCTCTCTACCGGCATGTGGAAGGCAATGTCTTGGCCTCGCTGGACAGGGCGGTCAGCGGTAAGGTGCATATTACCGCTGACTCATGGTCCAGCAGGCATGGACAGGGACGTTACCTTTCTTTCACGGCCCATTGGGTCACTCTTTTGGCAGCTGGGAAGGATGCAGGACAAGGTGCAGTAGTGTTGGAGGTTGTCCACCGCCACGCCTCCAAAATGCTACTACTGGTTGTGACACACCTCTCTCCTCCACCCCCTCCTCTTCTTCTTCCTCCATGGCCTCTTCCTGTGCTTTGTCCTCTGAACCAGCGGTGCTCCGTAGCCGTTCAAGGGGCTACGCAAGTACGCAGGCAAAAAGATGCCATGCCGTGCTTGCGCTGGTGTGTTTGGGGGACAGAAGCCACACTGGGGCAGAGGTCCTGTCTGCTCTGCAGGGCCAGGCCGAGAGGTGGTTGACGCCACGCCAGCTTAAGCCAGGAATGGTGGTTTGCGACAATGGCACCAACCTCCTCTCCGCCCTCCGACAGGGACAACTGACCCATGTGCCCTGTGTGGCTCACGTCCTTAACCTGGTGGTGCAGCGGTTCTTGGGCAGGTACCCGGGCTTACAGGATGTCCTGAGGCAGGCCAGGAAAGTCTGTGTGCATTTCCGCAGATCTTATAATGCCAGTGCTCGCCTGGCTGAGCTGCAAAAGGAGTTGAACCTGCCCAAGAACCGCCTTATATGTGACATGCCCACCAGGTGGAACTCAACGTTGGCCATGCTGCAGCGGCTGCACACGCAGCAGAGGGCCATCAATGAGTACCTGTGCGACTACGGCACCAGGACAGGGTCAGGGGAGCTTGGTTTTTTTTCTCCACGCCAGTGGGGCATGATCAGGGATGCATGCACTGCCCTGGCACCATTTGAGGAGGCCACAAGGATGGTGAGCAGTGACAGTGCATGCATCAGTGACACTGTACCTCTTGTCCACCTGTTGGAGCACACGCTGCGTGGAATAATGGACAGGGCACTTGAGGCAGAACAGAGGCAGGAAGAGGAGGACTTCCTTGCCTCTCAAGGCCCCCTTTACCCAGACAGTGTTCCTTCTGTCCCACCCATCGCACAGGAAGAGGAGGAGGAGGAGGAGGAGGATTGTGTCAGCATGGAGGTGGAGGCTGGCACTCAGCATCATCAGCAGCAGTCTTTTAGGGATGATTTACAGTCCCAAGAAACCAGTGGACTTGTACGTGGCTGGGAGGAGGTGGCTGCGGATCATGTCGTCCTTAGTGACCCAGAGGACTCCGGACCGAATGCCTCAGCTAACCTACGCTGCATGGCCTCCCTGATCCTGCAAAGTCTGCGGAAGGATCCTCGTATTCTTCGGATCAAGGAGAGGGACCATTACTGGCTGGCCACTCTCCTTGATCCACGGTACAAGGGTAAGGTTGCGGACCTTATGTTACCGTCGCAGAGGGAGCAGAGGATGAGACAACTCCGGGAGGCCTTGCAGAAAGGTCTGTGCAACGCGTTCCCAGAGACTGGGAGGTTACAAACTCCTGGTCCTGGACAACGAGTTGCTGAGGCTTCGGCCAGTCAAAGAAGGAGCGGTGGGGAAGGTGGCCGTCTGACCGATGCGTTCAGACAATTCTTTAGTCCGCAGCCCCAAGGTATGATCGGTTCCAGCAACCATCGCCAGCGTCTGATAAACATGGTGCAGGAATATCTAGGGGCAAGGTCAGACTTGGACACCTTCCCCACCGAAAATCCTCTGGCTTACTGGGTCTTGAGGATGGATCACTGGCCAGAGCTTGCACAGTATGCAATTGAGCTACTGGCCTGTCCTGCATCCAGCGTTCTTTCGGAACGCACATTCAGTGCTGCTGGAGGATTTGTCACGGATCACAGGGTGCGCCTGTCCACCGACTCGGTTGATCGACTGACTTTCATCAAGATGAACCAGTCTTGGATCACCACCAGCTACCACACACCTGATGCTGATATAACAGACTAATTGATTTTAACATGTCACATCCCTTCAAGACTGATGCTGATGCTGAGTGCCTGTGCTGTTATGTTGACTGGCTATCCTCCTCCTCCGAGTCCTCAATGATACGATTGATGATGATAGCTTGGAAGATCATTTTTGTTTATGGGTGCCGCCACCAGTGGCTAAGGCCCAATTTTTCAGCCCCTGTTTTACAGGGGCGTGTAATTACAATTTTTTTAGCAATAATTTGCCATAGGGCTCATTGCTGTGCTCCAAGTACAGTATCTGTGAGGGGTTGGAGTGTTGTGGCACCAGTGCCTAAGGCCCAATTTTTCAGCCCCTGTTTAACAGGGGCGTGTCATTACAATTTTTGAAGCAATACTTTGCAACAGGGCTCATTGCTGTGCTCCAAGTAACGTATCTGTGAGGGGTTGTAGTGTTGTGCCACCAGTTCCTAAGGCCCAATTTTTCAGCCCCTGTTCAACAGGGGCATGCAATTACAATTCTTGATCTAATAATTCACAGCAGGGCCCATTGCTGCACCCACCAAGAGTAACTCTGAGGGCTTACAGTGTTGTGGCAACGCCACCACCACCACCACCACCACGAAAGGCCCAATTTTTCAGCCCCTGTTCAAAAGGGGCATGTAATTACAATTCTTGATCTAATAATTCACAGCAGGGCCCATTCCTGCACCCACCAAGAGTAACTCTGAGGGCTTACAGTGTTGTGGCAACACCACCACCACCACCACGAAAGACCCAATTTTTCAGCCCCTGTTCAACAGGGGCATGCAATTACAATTCTTGATCTAATAATTCACAGCAGGGCCCATTCCTGCACCCACCAAGAGTAACTCTGAGGGCTTACAGTGTTGTGGCAACACCACCACCACCACCACCACCACGAAAGACCCAATTTTTCAGCCCCTGTTCAACAGGGGCATGCAATTACAATTCTTGATCTAATAATTCACAGCAGGGCCCATTGCTGCACCCACAAAGAGTAACTGTCAGGGCTTACAGTGTTGTGGCACCAGCACCACCATCAAAGGCCCAATTTTTACTACCACTGTTCAACAATTATATGTAATTAAAATTCCTGATATAATAGTTGACAGCAGGGCGTTCCAGCACCAACCAAGAGTAACTGTGAGTGCTTACAGTGTTGTGCCAACACCAACAACTAAGGGGCCTATTTCTGCAGAGTATATACGGCAGGTCCCTACTTTCAAACATCCAACTTACAAACGACTACTACTTGCAAATGCAAGAAGACAACAGGAAGTGAGAGGAAATCTACCACTAGGAAGGAAAATTCTCTCCTGTAAGAATAAATATGGGAGAAAGGTGTCTCCTCTGTACTGATGCTTTATCAGCAATCCTTGTTTCAAGAAAAACACCACATTTCAAAAACAGTTGTCATTGGGACGGAAAATGAGGTGAAATGTTCTGAACAGGGGCACAGACAGCAAAACAAATGTTACAGGGGTGATAACCCTTACCTATGTTTTCCAAAAAGTTTAAAAATAGATTTTTGGGCTGGAGCTACACTTCAACAATGTACCTGTTCAAAATTACAAACAGATTCTACATAAGAACAAACCTACAGTCCCTGTCTTGTATGCACCGCCTGTATACGGCTGTTCAGAGTATATAGGGCCTTTTTTATTTTATGTGCGGGGTTCCCCTTAATATCCATACAAGACCCAAAGGGGCTGGTAATGGGCTGGGGTAGGGGGGGGGGGGGTCATGGGGTAGCTATGCCATTTTTCTTAAAGATTTTCATCCATATTACCGGGACCAGACATTACATTAAAGCCGCAAGCAGTTTTAAATGGCTTTTTTTTCCTTTAGAAGTGTCATTTTGTGCAGGGACAGTTCTAAACACGGGAAACACGTGGCACTTCACAGGCATACTTTAGACACCCCCCAGGTACGATATTTAAAGGAATATTTGACTTTTTTTTTTTCACTTTATGCATCATTAAAATGACTGCTCCCGAAAAACGACCGTTATTAAAACTTATTTTTGCATTGATACATGTCCCCTGGTGCAGAACCCGGGTTCCCAAACCCTTTTTAGGACAATAACATGCATAATAGTTGTTATAATTACCACTTTAGAATTCGAACGTTCGCATCCATTGTATTTAATAGGGTTCTAATGTTCGTACGAACTTTCGGTCCGTTCGCGGGTTCTGGTGCGAACCGAACCCAGGGGTGTTCGGCTCATCACTACTCTTGAGAATAAATCAACAGCCACTTACATTGGCTTTAGTGGATTCTAAAATTGGGTCAGAAATTGACAGATACTGGGTCAGTGAAAAAAATTATATATTATTTAGTGTCAATAGAAGCTGAAAGAAGAAACATCAGTGAAAAATAGATACCACAAACAAGCTATAGGTCCCCATATTGAAGCACTATGGGGAAACCAGCAAATCAGTCTTTTAAAATGCATATAGCAAAGTAAGACAGCAGAATCATACAATGTGAACTAACCTTTGGGCATCTGTCTCATTGTCTATAAATATAAAACATTTATTTGCTTTCTTAGAAAGTTTAAGAATATAATGCCATTTTTTTTAAATGAATATCAACAGCATTTTCAATAATGAGATGCAGGAAGGTCTTTGGAAAAATGGCAGAACAATACAACATTATAGTCATTGCATGTAAGACAATTACACGAGCATGAAAAAGAACAGTAGAACATTCTGCATGGTTATTTAATTCTGGTTATATTTCTACGTTAAAACTAAGCTTCACAACAGTATTGATAGAGACAGGATAGGTATAATCAGTGCTGTCTTTAAGGAAGGGCAAATGGGGCAGCTGCCCTGGGCCCTGTCATTGTTGTTTTAGTCCTGTGCTGTGTCCTGATATCTCAGAGTGAAGTTCTGCTACTAATGCTGCCCAGCTCTGCCCTATTGTTGTTGTACAGATGACTCACTTGCAGACCCTGTGTTTACATGGAAATAACTGTCATTCTAATGTAAATAGTGGCGGCATTCATATGTAAATAGCTGAGGTCGGCGGCATTCATATGTAAATAGCTGAGGCCGGTGGCATTCATATGTATATCATGCCCTTCTGCAGTGAAGAGATGATGTGCTGTAACCTCTAGCAACCAATCAGTGAGCAGTATTACTGTACAGTAATCTCTAGCAACCAATCAACAAGAAGAAATCATGTGCTGTAACCTCTAGCAACTAATCAGTGAGCCGTAATGTGTGCTGCAACCTCTAGTAACCAGTCAGTAAGTGGTAATGATATGCTGTAACCTCTGGCAACCAATCGCAATCACTGCCTGATCTAAAACAGTAAACTGATTTTAAGTCTAGCTGATATTTATTGTATGTCTCAGAGCAGGTGGAGAGCAAAATTGCATGGGGGGGGGGGGCGAGACATTTTTTGCCCAGGGTCCAATCAACATTAAAGACGGCCCTGGGTATAATATGTGCATATGCATCTGCAGTGTATGGTCATTGAGCTGCTATCAGAAATTGTTACAAAGCCAACCATTTACAAAAGAGGACCAGCCAATACTTCACATTAGGTAAGACAATTGTAAGACAACGTTGGTTAACCCAACAGATTATAATGAGGTGGGTCAAAAGGATCTAAAAACATATCTAGGTCTTTGAAAAGAAGATCCTTAAAGTGTTACTAAACCCAGTAATATAAAAATCATTCATCCGCCCCTCCGCAGTGCCCACAGCTTATAAATCTTATTTTTCCATTAAAATACTGCCACTATTTATACCTTTTTGGCTGATCTGTATACCACAGTCACATGATAAACTGCAGGGTCTGCCTAAGTGCTGAGTGTTTGGGTAGGAGGAGATTTTTTACTATAGCCTGTGTCTTCATGCTGTTATGGGAGGCGGATAATCCACGAATCAAGATGTGACATCCCACCCACTGTGTTCTTTTTTAGTTACTGAGAATGGAGGAGGAGGGAGGGACTGGGCTGTCATTTAGGATCTGTATATATGCTCAATTGTGTCAATATCATGTGACCTGAAAAGCTCAGCTCAACAAGGAAATGTTCTCTCCAGCAATAGAGACCAAACTGAGCATGTGCAGCCTTACTACTCTGACTGTGTCTTATCTCGCAGAGTGACTCTGCAGAAGGGGGAGGATCTGTGCATACAGGATCGAATAGCCTTTTTACACAATGCAGAGGATTAATCACCTAGGTTCCACAGTGAGTATAACAAGCATGCTATTCTGCATATACAGACAGATTTTACTGTTGTGGGTTTAGTAACACTTTAAGTGTCCCATTCTGTCCCAAACCCCATAAATAACAGGCATATTCCTCTTTTAAGGGTGGTGGGTATACCCATGCAAATCATTCCTTAGGCCAACTTTACATCCAGAATTGCTGGTTTTAGCACAGATATACCCTGATATTAAAGATTTTTCCAAACCTTAATAAGCTGTTTTATACTTGTTGGATCATAATGCAGAGCATGGGAACAACTCCAATGGAGTAGGACTCAAGGAGCAACAAAAAAGTACAACTCAACAGTTTATGGTTCAACGAACCAGAAGGAATCAAACAGTTCTCCACTGAACTAGTACA
Organism: Rana muscosa; assembly: GCA_029206835.1. Classification (NCBI taxonomy): domain Eukaryota; kingdom Metazoa; phylum Chordata; class Amphibia; order Anura; family Ranidae; genus Rana; species Rana muscosa. The sequence continues at coordinate 455,267,632 of CM055118.1, forward strand.
ATCAAGCACAGCATGAGCCTTCTTAGAAAAGAGTGTAAAGGCAATTAGACATGTGCGATTAGTTTCGTACGAATCGAAAATTCGTACGAATTTTTCGAAATTCGTACATTTGTACGAATCCGAATTACGAATTTTTACGGATACGAATTCTGTACGAAATACGAAGTTTCGTTTACGAAGTTTCGTTTACGAATTTCGGCTTCAAATTGAAAAGATTCGACATTATAGAGAGAAAAGATTTGACATAGAGAGAAAAGATTCGACATTATAGAGAGAAAAGATTCGACATTATAGAGAGAAAAGATTCGACATTATAGAGAAAAGATTGCTGCTGGAATTGGGTGGGGGAAGTACATTTCCGGTCGTTATACGCATCGTACGAAATTCGTATTTCGTACGAATCCGAATTGAATTCCGTACATGAATTACGAATTACGATTTTTTTTTAATACGAAACGGAACGGAAGGAAACAAATTTTTTGACGGCTCCCATGTCTAATGGCAATATGTCACAAATCCTAAAAATAAGACATTATTCTAATTTTTAGGATAGTGGTAATTCCGATAAAAATCATTCCTGTTCCATGTACCTCCGGTCAACTGCACATCCAGAACCACTGGGTTCCAACACAAATAGAGCCTTGTTCTAGAGCCATTTATTTCAAACTGCATATAGCTGTTGTGACGGACCAGCTTTGGCACCCTGCTTGGGTCCTTCCTTCCGCCAAACAGTACCTCCTGCCCTCCAAACCTTGCTGAGCAGACCGAGAGCTAATACCAGCCCCTTTTACCCCAAGCATTGCACACAGACAAGATGTTGGGATAGAACCAAAGGAATGACTGTTTATTGAAACTCAGACACATACTTTATACCCCCAGGAGGACATTCCCCTCTTGAGGATATTAACATGACAACGCAACTTCAAACACCAATCCAATTAACAGCTAACAATGATACTAATTACACAGTAAATTAATTAAACAGTACGTTAATCAACAAACAATATAACATCCCACAATAATTTGGTAACAAGTTAAAGTGGTCACAAGATTAATCTAATCTCCAAAATATGATTTATCTATGATAAACAATTCTGTCCCAAGTGAAGGAGCCTCACCAACCCAGTCTGCAGGAGGGCCATCATATTCCCTCTGACCAATAACCTGTACAAGATTAATATTACACCTAGGATTTGTAGCCCTTTTTTGGGGGAGTGGGGGGGAGGGAAATTAACCAGTAATCTAATCAAAATAATTGGGAGCAGAGCAGAGGAATTACTGCAACGAGAATATAACATTAGCCATAAATACTTAGATGCACACCAGTATGGAAATACAAGCTTTACATAGAAAAGATAATTAATAGTACATGCATTCAATGTACAAACAGGCGTTAATAGCAAGGGGCCCAATAGGAGTCCTGGTGGGATTGTGCACTTATACCATGCACATATAATGGGATTTTTATAGTTATTAATAGAAATACCTCCAGATGAATGTTGCAGAAAAGTCAAGTTCTGGTAGGGAGATCCTTCAACCACTGTCCAACAAGCCTGGAACACAGCTTCTCACCAGCAGATACTGTAGAAAAGCTAAAAGTTTAAAGTTACCACTTCAGATTTACACAAGAGCTTTGATGCTAGAATTACTGCCCTCGATCTGATGTTCGCAGTTATACCTCACATGCGTGGTGCGATCGCTGTTTGCATGCATGCAAGATCAACACATGTGTTTGCCTATGCGCACAAGCATGGGGGGACGAGGGCGCTTTAATTTTTATTTATTTCGCTTTTTCGTTCCTTTTACACTGTCCTTTTATTTTTTATTGTAGTCACATGGAATATACAGTGTATATATATATATATATATATATATATATATATATATATATATATATATACAGTATATAAATACAGTGCCTTGCAAATGTATTCACCCCCTTGGCATTTCTCGTGTTTTGTTGCCTCACAACCTGGAATTAACATGGATTGTTTGAGGATTTTCATCATTTAATTTACCGAACATGCCCACAACTTTGGAGATGTTTTTTTTTTTTTTATTGTGAAGCAAACAACATATAGGACAAAATAACAGAAAAAGTCAATGTGCATAACTATTCACCCCCCTAAAGTCCATACTTTGTAGAGCCACCTTTTGCGGCTATCACAGCTCCAAGTCACTTTGGATAAATCCCTATGAGCTTGCCACATCTTACCACTGGGATTTTTTGCCCCATTCCTCCTTGCAAAACTGCTCCAGCTCCTTCAAGTTGGATGGGTTGCTTGTGAATGGCAATCTTTAAGTCCGACCACAGATTTTCTATTGGATTGAGGTCTGGGCTTTGACTAGGCCATTCCAACACATTTACATGTTTCCCCTTAAACCACTCAAGTGTTGCTTTAGCAGTGTGTTTGGGGTCATTGTCCTGCTGGAAGGGGAACCTCCGTCCTAGCCTTAAATCACACACAGAGTGGTACAGGTTTTGCTCAAGAATATCCCTGTATTTATCACCATCCATCTTTCCCTCAACTCTGACCAGTTTTCCAGTCCCGACTGCTGAAAAACATCCCCACAACATGATGCTGCCACCACCATGTTTCACTGTGGGGATGCTGTTCTTTGGGTAATGTGATGTGTTGGGTTTGCGCCAGACATAGCATTTTCTTTGATGGCCAAAAAGTTACATTTTAGTCTCATCAGACCAGAGCACCTTCCTCCATAAATTTTGGGAGTCTCCCACATGGCTTTTCACTAACTCAAAGCGTGCCATTTTGTTTTTTGCTGAAAGTAATAGCTTTCTTCTGGCCACTCTGCCATAAACCCCAACTCTATGGAGCATACAGCTTATTGTCGTCCTATGTACAGATACTCCAGTCTCTGCTGTGGAACTCTGCAGCTCCTCCAGGGTTACCTTAGGTCTCTGTGCTGCCTCTCTGATTAATGCCCTCCTTGCACAGTCCATGAGTTTTGGTGTGCGGCCGTCTCTTGGCAGGTTTGCTTTTGCGCCATGTTCTTTCCATTTGGTTATTATAGATTTGATGGTGCTCCTAGGGATCATCAAAGATTTGGATATTTTTTATAACCTAGCCCTGACTTGTACTTCTCAACCACATTGTCCCTTACTTATTTGGACAGGTCTTCATGGCAGTTTTTGGTTTGTGGTGCCTCTTGCTTAGGTGTTGCAGCCTCTGGGGCCTTTCAAAAAGGTGTGTATATGTAATGACAGATCATGTGACACTTAGATTGCACACTGGCTGACATAATTTCACTGATTATGTGACTCCTGAAGGTAATTGGTTGTACCAGAGCTTTTTACGGGCTTCATAACAAAGGGGGTGAATAAATACGCACATGCCAATTATCAGTTTTTTATTTCTGAAAAATAGTTTTATGTATATATTTTTCAAATTTTACTTCAGCAACTTAGACTATTTTGTTCTAAACCATCACATATAATTCAGATTAAAAAAAACATTGAACTAAAGGCTGTAATGTAACAAAATAGGTAAAGAGCCAAGAGGGGTGAATACTTTTGCCATGCACTATATATATATATATATATGCAGTGACAAGTACTCTTTACTGAGAGATCTGGGGTCTATTGGACCCAAAGCCCTGCTCTGCCCTTAAAAGCTTCAGGACATACCAAGATCGGTATGATCCGATGCTTTTTTCAAACCACTAATGCCCTGTACACACGATTGGATTTCCGATGGAATAAATTGCGATGGAATTTTCCGTTGGAATTCCGATGAAGCTGACTTCCATCAGTCTTACATACACACCGTCAGACTAAATTCCGACCGTCCAAAACGCGGTGACGTAAAACACTACGACGAGCTGAGAAAAATTAAGCTCAATGCTTCCGAGCATGCGTCGACTTGATTCTGAGCATGCGTGGATTTTTCTTTGATGGAATTCCAAACAGACGATCGGACTTTCCTATCAGTTTTTTTTCCATCGGAAAAATTTAAGACATGTTCTATTTTTTTACACCGATGGAAAAAAGTCCGATGGGGCCCACACATGATCGGAATTTCCGAAGAAAAAAGTCCAATCGTGTGTACAGGGCATAAGAGTTTATTTACAACTGTGAAACCGGAAGTAATGAAATGTTCATCGCTTCTGGTTTCTTAGACCATAGAGATGATCAAAGCCATCCCAGTCTCCGATCAGTTCTATGGTCAGCCGGCTGAACTTGCGGCTGCACTCTTAGGTTTCTGGTGGGATAGGAGAGCCCGAGAGAACCAAGAAAGCTGACTGCCGGCTGAAAACATCAATACTGGGACAGCTACAGGCATCATCCCGGTATAACCACACAAAGTCTAGCAACGTACAGGTACGCCAATGATCGTCAAGTGGTTAAACACTGATAACGGCACTGGCTCTGTGATGCTTGCAAAATATGCTGTCCCTCTTTTATCAAAGTGTAATATGGATTCGGCCAGCGGTCTTTCACCACCTTCCTGTGATAGCAGGTGATCCCCCTCTGTATACTGGGTAAAACACAGCCAGGCTTTTTCCAAAATATCCTTCCCCTTGACCTGGCAACAGGCCCAATTAGCACACATGGATCTCACAGATGTCCCAGAATGTCTTTTGTTGTGCCTTCCTCCCTCTCAGGTGCAGCAGTGATTGGATGGGGACCTCTGACATGAAGAGGGACCTGTAGATTGGGCCAGTTGATTGGTACCCAAATTTGAGTAAAGGTACACAGATACCCTCGAAGGTGGCACAATTATTGTTTGATAAAGCAAAAGTAACAAATAACATGTGGAAGGCAGTGGCAAGGAGCTCACTTACACTTCCAAACCAGGGATGAGCCCGGTGTTCGATTCGAACCCATGTTCGAATCGAACATCGGCCGTTCGTCGGTTCGACGAAGCCAGAACTTTGGTGGCCGTTCGCATCAAATTTGTGTGATACGAACGGGCCACAATGCACTGCGCCAGTCGCAGTGCATTGCTGGCTGATGATTGGCCAAGCATGCACTGTGACCCCGCATGCTTAGTCAATCACAGCGCCAGGAGCGAGGAGAGCCATAATTGGCCACAGGCAGGATGCCTGTGGCCAATTATAGCTATGGGGGTTTAGTACACGCCCCACACTATATAAGGCCGCCAGCGCAGCGACCTTGTGTAGTGTGTTCCGGCATGCAGGGAAAAAGCTAGATAGGCAGGGACAGTGTGTTCTTTTCTCAGGCATCTGCAGGAGTTCGTGGGTGTTGTGTGCCTCCAGCGCAGTATACACCTGTATCTACCCTTTATTGCTGTTGTTCTCTCTAATACAGGCATCTGCAGGAGTTAGTGGGTGTTGTGTGCCTCCAGCGCAGTATACACCTGTATCTACCCTTTATTGCTGTTGTTCTCTAATACAGGCATCTGCAGGAGTTAGTGGGTGTTGTTTGCCTCCAGCACAGTATACACCTGTATCTACCGTTTATTGCTGGTGTTCTCTAATACAGGCATCTGCAGGAGTTAGTGGGTGTTGTGTGCCTCCAGCACAGTATACACCTGTATCTACCGTTTATTGCTGGTGTTCTCTAATACAGGCATCTGCAGGAGTTAATGGGTGTTGTGTGCCTCCAGCACAGTATACACCTGTATCTACCGTTTATTGCTGGTGTTCTCTAATACAGGCATCTGCAGGAGTTAGTGGGTGTTGTGTGCCTCCGGCACAGCACAGTATACACCTGTATCTACCCTTTTTTGCTGGTGTTCTCTAATAAAGGCATCTGCAGGAGTTAGTGGGTGTTGTGTGCCTCCAGCACAATATACACCTGTATCTACCCTTTATTGCTGGTGTTCTCTAATACAGGCATCTGCAGGAGTTAGTGGGTGTTGTGTGCCTCCAGCACAGCACAGTATACACCTGTATCTACCCTTTTTTGCTGGTGTTCTCTAATAAAGGCAACTGCAGGAGTTAGTGGGTGTTGTGTGCCTCCAGCACAATATACACCTGTATCTACTCTTTATTGCTGGTGTTCTCTAATACAGGCATCTGCAGGAGTTAGTGGGTGCTGTGTGCCTCCAGCACAGCACAGTATACACCTGTATCTACCCTTTTTTGCTGGTGTTCTCTAATACAGGCATCTGCAGCCTTTACAGTGGGTGTTGTGTGCCTCCAGCACAATATACACTACCCAATTGCTGGTTGTCCCATCTCCCTGCAGGCCATTACTATGTCTGGAAGGCCAACAAGGAGAGGCAGACAGTCACAAGCCAATAAAAGAGGGCAAGCAGGCTCTGTGTCTAGAGACAACAGTGCTGGTCGTGGACACAGTGCATCATCATCAGCACGTTGCTATGGGACACGCTTGTCCTTATTTTCGGCAGCTGGACGTGTTGAGCCGCATCATGCCGAAGACTTGGTAGAGTGGATGACCAAGCCCTCCTCATCCTCCTCATCCTCTCTCACCCAGGCTCAGGGTACTGGCAAAGCAGCTGCCAATGCGTCCTCTTCCCTCGTATCAATGTCATCATCAGTCACTCCTTCCCTAGACCCACCATGTCCTCCTGAGGAGTCCCCCGAACTGTTTGAGCACAGTGTTGGGTACATGCTCCAGGAGGATGCCGAGCGTTTTGAAGGGTCTGATGATGATACACAGCTAGAGGAAGGCAGTAGCGTGAGCGCAGAGAGAGGGGATGCTCAAGAAGGACAGCAATCTGGCAGTCATGTTCCACCAGCTGCAGCATCCTGCCAGGTTTGCTCCAGTGATCAAGAGGGAGGGGATGATGAGGTCACTGACTCCACATGGGTGCCTGATAGGAGAGAGGAGGAGGATGAGGAGGAGGCACATCTCCAACGAGGCAGGATGCCCTCTGGGGGCCAGCGTAAGGGCAGCACAATGACTGAATCACACCGCAGAGCTCCGCCTGTGCAGGGCGCTGCCTCTGCCCGTTATTCCAAAAGTTCTTTGGTGTGGGCCTTTTTTGAGTTGAGTGCATCAGATCGCACCACTGCTATTTGCAACATATGTCTCAAGCGTATCTTGCGTGGCCAAAACATCAGCCGATTGGACACCACATGCTTGACCAGACATATGTTGACCTGCCATGCAGCTCGTTGGCAAGCGTACCTTAAAGAACCACACCAAAGAACAAAGCGGACCTCTCCTTGCTCCTCATCAGCTGGGATCTCCAACCCCACTATACCTTCAGTCCTCTCTGAAACCTGCACTGAGAGGAATGAAGGTGTAAAATTAGGTGTGTCACAGCTAAGTACTTGCGGGCACTCTGCTAGCAGTACCCCGATGTTCGATTGTAGCAGGCAAATTTCCCTGCCCCAGCTGCTGGACCGTCAAAAGAAGTTCACTCCCAGCCATCCACGTGCCCAGCGGTTGAATGCTAGCTTGGCTAAATTGCTAGCACTTCAACTGCTGCCTTTTCAGTTGGTAGACTCTGCCCCCTTCCGTGAGTTTGTGCAATGTGTGGTTCCTCAGTGGCAGGTTCCCAAACGCCACTTTTTCTCACGGAAGGCGATTTCGGCTCTCTACCGGCATGTGGAAGGCAATGTCCATGCCTCGCTGGACAGGGCGGTCAGCGGTAAGGTGCATATTACCGCTGACTCATGGTCCAGCAGACATGGACAGGGACGTTACCTTTCGTTCACTCTTGGATCACTCTTTTGGCAGCTGGGAAGAATGCAGGACAAGGTGCAGTAGTGTTGGAGGTTGTTCCGCCGCCACGCCGCCAAAATGCTACTACTGGTTGTGACACACCTCTCTCTCCTCCACCCCCTCCTCTTCTTCTTCCTCCATGGCCTCTTCCTGTGCTTTGTCCTCGGAACCAGCGGTGCTCCGTAGGCGTTCAAGGGGCTACACAAGTACGCAGGCAAAAAGATGCCATGCTGTGATTGCGCTGGTGTGTTTGGGGGACAGGAGCCACACTGGGGCAGAGGTTCTGTCAGCTCTGCAGGGCAGGCCGAGAGGTGGTTGAAGCCACGCCAGCTTAAGCCAGGAATGGTGGTTTGCGACAATGGCACCAACCTCCTCTCCGCCCTCCGACAGGGACAACTGACCCATGTGCCCTGTGTGGCTCACGTCCTTAACCTGGTGGTGCAGCGGTTCTTGGGCAGGTACCCGGGCTTACAGGATGTCCTGAGGCAGGCCAGGAAAGTCTGTGTGCATTTCCGCAAATCATATAATGCCAGTGCTCGGCTGGCTGAGCTGCAAAAGTAGTTGAACCTGCCCAAGAACCACCTTATATGTGACATGCCCACCAGGTGGAACTCAACGTTGGCCATGCTGCAGCGGCTGCACACACAGCAGAGGGCCATCAATGAGTACCTGTGCGACTACGGCACAAGGACAGGGTCAGGGGAGCTCCTTTTTTTTCACCACGCCAGTGGGGCATGATCAGGGATGCATGCACTGTCCTGGCACCATTTGAGGAGGCCACGAGGATGGTGAGCAGTGACAGTGCATGCATCAGTGACACTGTACCTCTTGTCCACCTCTTGGAGCATACATTGCGTGGAATAATGGACAGGGCACCTGAGGCAGAACAGAGGCAGTAAGAGGAGGACTTCCTTGCCTCTCAAGGCCCCCTTTACCCAGACAGTGTTCCTTCTGTCCCACCCATCACACAGGAAGAGGAGGAGGAGGAGGAGGAGGATTGTGTCAGCATGCATGTGGAGCCTGGCACTCAGCATCAACAGCAGCAGTCTTTTAGGAATGATTTACATTCCCAAGAAACCCGTGGACTTGTACGTGGCTGGGAGGAGGTGGCTGCGGATCATGTCGTCCTAAGTGACCCAGAGGACTCCGGACCGAATGCCTCAGCTAACCTACGCTGCATGGCCTCCCTGATCCTGCAAAGTCTGCGGAAGGATCCTCGTATTCTTCAGGTCAAGGAGAGGGACCATTACTGGCTGGCCACTCTCCTTGATCCACGGTACAAGGGTAAGGTTGCGGACCTTATCTTGCCGTCCCAGAGGGAGCAGAGGATGAGACATCTCCGGGAGGCCTTGCAGAAAGGTCTGTGCAACGCTTTCCCAGAGACTGGGAGGTTACAAACTCCTGGTCCTGGACAACGAGTTGCTGAGGCTTCGGTCAGTAGCAGAAGGAGCGGTGGAGAAGGTGGCCATCTGACCGATACGTTCAGACAATTTTTTAGTCCGCAGCCCCAAGGTATGATCAGTTCCAGCAACCATCGCCAGCGTCTGATATACATGGTGCATGAATACCTAGGGGCAAGGTCAGACTTGGACACCTTTCCCACCGAAAATCCTCTGGCTTACTGGGTCTTGAGGATGGATCACAGGCCAGAGCTGGCACAGTATGCAATTGAGCTACTGGCCTGTCCTGCATCCAGCGTTCTTTCGGAATGCACATTCAGTGCTGCTGGAGGCTTTGTCACCGATCACAGGGTGCGCCTGTCCACCGACTCGGTTGATCGACTGACCTTCATAAAGATGAATCAGTCTTGGATCACCACCAGCTACCAGGCACCTGAAGCTGATGTAAAAGAATAATTTATTTTGAAATGTCACATTCCTTCAAGACTGCCTATGCTGATGCTGAGTGACTGTCCTGTTATGTTGACTGACTATCCTCTTCCTCCTCAATGATCCTGATGATAGCTTGGAAGAACATTTTTGTTTCTGGGTGCCGCCACCAGTGGCTAAGGCCCAATTTTTCAGCCCCTGTTTAACAGGGGCATGTAATTAAAATTTTTATGCAATGCTTTGCAGCAGGGCTCATTCCTGCACTCCAACTATAGTATCTGGGAGAGGTTGCAATGTCGTGGCACCAGCACCAGTGCCTAAGGCCCAATTTTTCAGCCCCTGTTTAGCAGGGGCGTGTAATTACAATTTTTTATGCAATGCTTTGCAGCAGGGCTCATTGCTGTGCTCCAAGTACAGTATCTGTGAGGGGTTGCAGTGTTGTGGCACCAGCACCAGTGCCTAAGGCCCAATTTTTCAGCCCCTGTTTAACAGGGGCACGTAATTACAATTTTTTATGCAATGCTTTGCAGCAGGGCTCATTCCTGCACTCCAACTAGAGTATCTGGGAGAGGTTGCAATGTCGTGGCACCAGCACCAGTGCCTAAGGCCCAATTTTTCAGCCCCTGTTTAACAGGGGCGTGTAATTAAAATTCTTGATCTAATAATTCACAGCAGGGCCCATTCCTGCGCCCACCAAGAGTAACTGTGAGGGCTTACAGTGTTGTGGCAACACCATCCACCACCACCACCACCACCAAAGGCCCAATTTTTCTGCCCCTGTTCAACAGGGGCATGCAATTACAATTCTTGATCTAATAATTCACAGCAGGGCCCATTCCTGCGCCCACCAAGAGTAACTGTGAGGGCTTACAGTGTTGTGGCAACACCACCACCACCGCCACCACCAAATGCCCAATTTTTCTGCCCCTCTTCAACAGGGGCATGCAATTACAATTCTTGATGTAATAATTCACAGCAGGGCCCAATCATGCGCCTACCAAGAGTAACTGTGAGGGCTTACAGTGTTGTAGCACCAGCACCACCACCAAAGGCCCAATTTTTCCTACCACTGTTCAACAATGGCATGTAATTACAATTCCTGATATAATAGTTCACAGCAGGGCGTTCCAGCGCCCACCAAGAGTAACTGTGAGGGCTTACAGTGTTGTGGCAACACCAAGATCTAAGGGGCAAATTTCTGCAGAGTATATACGGCAGGCCCCTACTTTCAAACATCCAACTTACAAACGACTCCTACTTGCAAACGGAAGGAGACAACAGGAAATGAGAGGAAATCTACCCCTAGGAAGGGAAATTCTCTCCTGTAAGAGATAATTTGGGAAAAAGGTGTCTCCTCTCTACTGATGCTTTATCACCAATCCTTGTTTCAATAAAAAACCCACTTTTCCAAAAACATTGCCATTTTTCTCATTGATTTTCATCCATATTGCCAGGACAAGACATGACATTAAAGCCGCAAGCAGTTTTAAATGGATTTTTTTCCTTTACAAATGTCATTTTGTGCAGGGACAGTTCTAAACACGGGAAACACATGCCACTTCACAGGCATACTTTAGACACCCCCCAGGTACGATATTTAAAGGAATATTTAACTTTTTTTTTTTCACTTCATGCATCATTAAAATGACTGCTCCAGAAAAAACGTCAGTTTTTAAAACTTCTTTTTGCATTGATACATGTCCCCTGGGGCAGAACCCGGGTCCCCAAACCCTTTTTAGGACAATAACATGCATATTAGCCGTTATAATTAGCACTTTAGATTTAGAACGTTTGTGTCCATTATAATTAATAGGGTTCTAACGTTCGCGTGAACGTTCGGTCCGTTCGCAGGTTCTGGTGCGAACCGCACCGGGGGGTGTTCGGCTCATCCCTATTCCAAACAATATGGCAATGGAGCCACAATATTACAGGCACCCTGGCTATTACAGCTCTTAATAATGCTGGTGGCACTTTAACACAGTCTTTGCACTTGATAGGGCACTTTAGTGGGCTTTGTTACTGGATCTGATTAAGTGGGGGGCTGACAGGCAGTACAGTGGTGCAGGTGCCTTTAGTAACCAGTTAGGCAGGTCCTCATCCCAACTCTCTAGGGTTCTCAGATGGAGCCAGGTGTAGTATCCCTGCACTGTCCCTCCATGACCAGAACCTCTCCCTAGCACTAGGTGCACTGTCCCTAGCCAGCGTGGATCCTGTCTCTACACTATCCCCTCTGCAAATGATCGCCAGCTGCAGTGGGACAGTGCTATTTTTCAGCATTGTCCTCACTAAAGATGGCCACAGAGGTCAGACAAGCCAGCCGCTTCCAAACAAAATGCTGCTTCCCTGATGACACCTATAGAGGCTTCAGATGAACAAAGCTCCTCTCAACCTCCATTTCCCTCTGCACAGTGCCACCTACAGCGGGGAGGATAAACTGCACCTGCCTACAAGCCTCTTTTGAGCAAGGGAGACCTCTGGCATGAAGGGGTGATTCTGACGTGAAGGATGGACTTTGATGTGGATCGGGAACCTCTGATGTAATGAGAAGACCTCTGATGTGAAGTTAATTTCATCAAGGCAGTTGTGTGTATCCTCCTAGGGTGTATCCTCCTAGGGTCATCAGAGTGCCACAATTGAAAAAAGGTTGAGAAATTCTTATATTTTTAACCAATTGTTGTCAAATCATGTACCTGGTACACTATTTGACTTCAAGTGGTTGGACCTGGGGTGTTGCCTGCAGCTGCGAGCACCATCCTGTTACCGTTTTTTAAAGACAGCGGGCGGCTTTCTTGTAATAGCAACCGGAGCGGCTAACTCACCACTCAATTGCTATTACAAGCAGCAGGAGGAGACGTCCCCCCCCTCCCACTGTCTTCCACCCCTCTCTCTGGCTCTACTGTCCCACCGGCAGACCCAAGCTACTAACCGGCTAGTCAGAGACCCATACAATGTCCAAATTGGCTTCAATTGAGTCTCTGCTATGGTAACCTGTAAGTGATGACATGACATCACTTCCGGTTTAACTGGATGTCAATGGCGCCATTTTTTTAAATGCTTTTAAGTGCAGAGGAGGGATTTGGGGTCTTATTGACCCCAGATCCCTCCATAAAGCGTACATGTCACATGCCTATTGTTTACATTCCTTGTGACAGCAATAAAAGTGATAAAAAAAATTAAAGCAACAGTGTAATTTTTTTTAAAATAAAATAAAAATGTAAATATTTTTTTTTAAGTGACCCCCCTCCCGTGCGAGCACGCAAAGGCAAACGCATGCGTCGATTGCAAACGCATGCAAACAACGATGGTCCCACACATGTGGGGTATTGCCACATCGGATCATGGACAGTAATTCTAGCACTAGACCTCCTCTGTAGATATAAAGTGGTAACCTGTAAATTAAGGAAATAATTCCGGACAGCTGCACTTCCAAAAATCCTTTAATTGAAGCTTCATATGCTTCTTATGACAAGTGGTTAACAGATGGTGCAGAGGACAAAGAGGTAAACGCGTTTTGCGCAAATGTTAGCGCTTAGTCATTACCTATTGGAACTAGTCACCACAATCACCTATATACTGCTTTAACAGCTTGCCGACCGCCTCACGTAGATATACGTCGGCAGAATGGCACAGGCAGGCAAAGCAACGTATATCAACCTGCCCCCCACCCACCGCAGTCTCCATGACTGTGCCCGCGGGACCCGCGGACTCGATGTCCACTGGTGTCCCGCGATCGGGTCACGGAACGGCAGAACGAGGGGATGTCTTTGTAAACAAGACATCTCCCTATTCTGCCTAGTGACACAGCACTGATCGTCTGCTCCCTCTCATCGGGAGCACAGATCAGTGACGTGTCACAGTAAGCCACGCCCCCTAACAGTTAGAATCTCTCCCTAGGACACACTTAACCCCTTACTGGTTAACCCCTTCACTGCCAGTCACATTTACACAGTAATCAGTTTATTTTTATAGCACTGATAGCTGTATAAATGTGAATGGTCCCAAAATAGCGCCAAAAGTGTCCGCCATAATATCGCAGTCACAATAAAAATCGCAGATCACCGCCATAACAAGTAAAAAAAATAATAATAATAAAAATGCCATAAAACTACCCCTATTTTGTGGACACTATAACTTTTGCGCAAACCAATAAATATATGCTTATTGTGTTTTTTTTTTACCAAAAATATGTAGAAGAATACGTATCGGCCTAAACTGAGAAAAAATGTGCTTTTTTAAAAAAAAATTGGCGATATTTATTATAGCAAAAAGTACAAAATATTGCTTTTTTTTTCAAAATTGTCGCTTGTGAGGGGGTTAGCTCGGCAGCGGGTGTGTGTGACCCCCGGGATGGGCTCCCCACCCAAAAACAGGCCCAGCAAACGGAGGTTGTGGTTTTCAAAATCAAAAAAAGGTGCGGTTTATTTTCTATTTACAGTGACAAAACACAGCAAAGCCAAAAGAAACATAAACAAAATAAATCCTGGTCAACTTGACCTCTGACTAAACATACAGGTTTCCTAACTAACAACTGGGATCAGCCTAGTGCTGTCCTAGTCCCTAAGTCCCTGGTTTTAAATGTCCAAGCAAATAGCCACACAGGCTTTGTCTCACCGCACAGGGGTTCACTCTCCCTAGACAGTCCACACAGGTCTGGGTCCAGGCATGAGCTAACATCTAATGAAGCTGGGAGTTCTTATAGAGGCCTAAATGAGCTGACAAGCTTCAGCTGGTCTCATCAACTCCCTGTCTGCACGACGCCCCACACTCTCCCTAGAGGTATGAGTCATCCATGAGCCCACTAGCCTTAGCTGGGCTTATACAACTCTCCACCTAGTTGTATAAGTCGGCGTAAAGCCTGAATCTGGGCGAAATATATCTACCCCCCTGGATGCAACCAGGTGACTTTACCTTCCTGCTGTCACACGCTCTATTTTTGTTTATAGTGCAAAAAATAAAAACAGCAGAGGTGATCAAGTACCACCAAAAGAAAGCTCTATTTGTGGGAAAAAAATGACGTCAATTTTGTTTGGGAGCCACGTCGCACGACCGCGCAATTGTCAGTTAAAGCGACGCAGTGCCGAATTGCAAAAAGTGGCCCGGTCATTTGGCAGCCAAATGGTCTGGGGCTGAATTGGTTAATGTGTTATCATTAGGTTACAGGTGAACTAACCAATTAAAATTAGTACTCAGCTGGTGTTGCAAAGAAAACCCGGCTAAAGTACATGGTACTTACACTCAAATCTGATGTAAAAAATTTGGTCCAAATTGACTGCCAGAAAAAATGGATTAGAGCAGTATATAGGTGATTGTGGTGACTAGTTCCAATAAGTAATGACTAAGTCCTAACATTTGCGCAACACGCGTATACCTCTTTGTCTTCTGCTCCATCTGTTAACCACTTGTTATATGAAGCTTCAATAAAAGGATTTTTGGAAGTGTAGCCTTTCGGAATTATTTCCTTACGTTACATAGTATGTGAGCTGGGCTAGCACCTGACTAGTGTGTGTGGGGTTTAACCAGAGACTCGCTCACCTGGAGCGGCTTTTCTTGTTTCATTGGTAACCTGTAAATGCTTTTAACGCCTCACCTATGATAGTAAAATTTAAGTTGTTGCGTGGGCGCGTGCAATTTTAAATCTTGATGGTGTTTGGTATCTATTTACTTGGGATGACATCATCTTTTATATTTTACAAAACATTGGGTTATGAATTGTGTTTATTTGTATTAAGCGTTTTTTTTTTCTAAGTAATTTTCTAGCAAAAAAAATGATTTTCATATGGAAACGAAAAGTGACAGAAAATGTCTGACCTTCATACATACACTTTAAACTATACAAAGGAAAAACTGCCTGGAGCGTACAGCTTCTATCTCTGCACATACAGAGAGTTGACAAGCTTTTTTTCCATCCTCTTGACACATCTCTTACTGTTGACAATTCAAAATGGACAACAAAAGCCAAATACATTTTTTAAATTCTCTACAAATCCAGACCATTTATGTCATCAATATCAAACAGATTGTTATTTTAGGGCAATTGTGATCTGTCACATATCTGAGCTCCAACATGAGGATAAACACAGTCAATACCTAGCGAGACATACTTCCCGAGAGGTGTAAATTTCGTTAATAAAACTTGTCAGGCTGGCACATACATCATTTTTGATGAAGCCTGGTGTGCAGTTGCCTGTTATTGGAAGGAGGGGTGTGTAGAACATTCACAAGACTGATTACCAATATGTTTACAGAAACAATAAACCATTACAGCGTCAACATCTGATGAAATATTAAAGTCCGTTGCCCAACGCTTCCTCCGGTTTGTTAATTAAGGGATTTATGCCAAGTTAGGCTTGGAGCAAAAAACACTGATGTTAATGAAAAGCAAAAACAATATAAATGCATCTATGTGGTTTCATTTATCTTTTTGGCAGTAACATTTTATCGAATGTATTGCCATGAGTACGATGTGTAGTCTATAAAATGATACAAACTATTGAGCATGAATTTCAATTGCAGTATAATAAAAACATTTGGTGGCAATTACATGCATGTGTTTCTAAACATCTTTTGCAAACATGCTTTTATAAGATTAAATAGGGGAAATGTATGAATTCCAGCTGTATTTTTTATTTTATTTTTGGCGGGAAGCACTGGCTGGTTGAACTGCAAGGTCTCTGTTACGTTAAACCAATTTTTACTAAAACAATTAGCAGCAGTTTTGTACATTTAAATTGATTTAGAACCAAAGCTGTACCAATCGCTCTGTCCTTTACCTATGTATTTGTATGCATTGGCTTACTTACAAGAGGACTCCAGGCTAGGGTGCATAGCAAAAAATACATTAGCAACAGCCCCAAGACAGATTTGCAAAAAATAAAGTATGAAAAATACTTAGTACAAGTCTTCTGGCAGGAGTTGTCATGCGTAACAGTTGCTTTCTTTAACTCTAGCTGACAGCAGCTTGCTGATCCCTGACTTATAATAGAAAAACCTCAGAAAGTATGGTAACATAAAATAATCCAAAGTTTAATTTAGAATGTTAAAATCCCCTTCTTTGATATTGAATCTACACATTTTCAGTAGTCATTAGATGTAATTCTTAAAGCTGAACTTCCCGCTGGTTTGATCCCTTACCTTCGGCCTGTAACTGAGTTACAGTTTTTTTTTGACTAGGGGGGAGTTAAAATTTTAATAGGCATTTGCTGCTACTCCTGCAATCCTTGCCTAGGCAAGGGGGAGATGCTCCCACAACCTCCTGGGACATGTTACATGTTGCAGGAGATTGCAGGACCATTCACAAAGCGGCATGTGATCTCACACATGCACAGTGTTGAGCCGGCTTCCTCAAGAAGACACTGCCGGCTCCCATATCTATGCTGGTGGCAAAGAGGATTGGTGTGCTGGCAGTGTGGAGAAAACTGTGGGTGGCTTAAAGGGGGGTGTTTCACCCCTCTCTAATCCAAAGGGTATACCATGTGGGGATTTGTTCCACCATCTAAGAGGGAGCACTGCCCTACTCTGAGGCACTGTGGCAAGAAAACTCTTTGCCTAATTTCCTAATGATGGCTTAATCCACTGCTCTGTAGGCATTCCACTGCCCTGAAGGGGAAACACGTAATGACAAAGGCTGGCCACCCTCCCATAAGTAGCCTTGTTTTCAACCAGCTCAGACACTGGCCAAACAGAGGTGATGATGGCAACAAGGTGTTCTCTATAACTATGTGGTGCTCAAAGGCCTCAATAGAAAAAAAGGCTGTGCACCCTGTTTAAATTAAGTACAACAACATTTTATCCCAAGGGCTTTAATGCAGTGGATATATTAAGTAACTACACACAATGTAAAACAATTATTTATTTTATTGGTACAAATGGTATATTCCAATATCAAAACAAGAAAGAAGGAAATGCTGTCTTAAAATATGAGCTCTGGTATCAGTAACCTCAATAGTACAATCCATGTCCTAAAACAATGCAGGTACGGTAAGTATAAGGAAATTTCCAAAACAGATTCCTGCTTAGAAGCTGTTTTGGAAATTCTCTTATACTTACCTGCATTGTTTTAGAACATTGATTGTACTATTAGGGTTACTGATACCAGAGCTCATATTTTAAAACAGTATTACCTTTTTTCTTTTTTCTTTTTTTGATTTCGGATTTTAACATTTGTACCAATAAAATAAATACAGGTAATTGTTTTACATTTTTGGTGTAATTACTTAATAAATCCGCTGCATTAAAGCCCTTGGGAGAAAATCTTGTTGTATACATAAGAAGTTCTCTTGGCATTACCTGCACATGGTTTTCTGATGTAAACACCTTTTTGATTTGGCCTCAACTGCATCTCTGGGCTCTTCTGACATTTTGGAGGGTATTAACAGTATAATGGAAAAGGTGGGTGCTAACATTTCAAAGGAATTGGAAGTCTCACCCCAGGAACCTAATGCAAGAGAACAGGAAACAATATTAACCACATACAACTGAGTTTTAGAGCAGATACATTAGGAGATTTTTGTTAATGACCAATTAATTAAAAAGTCTGTATTCAGTATTAAATTTAAGAAAAAATACAGTATTTCACAGAAAACATCTGGAATATTAATCAGTTGATGAATGTGTATATATGTAATATTATGAAATACAAATTTGAGTGTTTTATTTCAGGGAGAAAAAATACATAAATATTGTACAGACACAATGAATACTATATAAGCAGATTTAATAGGCTGCAGATTTGAGAGGAAAAGACCAGGTAGGATTTGTCAAGAAATAAAAATTACAGAAAATTATTTCACAAAGAATAGTCAGAAATATTGTGCAGTTGATGCACTGCACATAAGCAACTTTGTTAGACTGAAAGGGAGAGACTAGGCATGTTTTATCAATCATGAAAAAAACTATAGTGTATGATAATATCCAAAAATGGTGTCCTGATTCAATGCAAAGAAAAGGCAGGTTCATAAGTTGGGGTGTTTTATTTTACAGAAAAAGGCAATAAATATTGCACTGCCTCTGTGCACAGTATGTAAGCAGCTTTTACTAGGCTGCAGTTACACAGGAAGACAACAAGAATCTTGTAATAAATGTTGAACTGTATTATTTCTCAGAAATAAGCCAGCAGAATATTTATATACAAGATATTGAGGCACTTTTGCTAGATTGCACTTTGAACAGGAAAGACCCCGACAAGCTTTTAATCAAAAATTCAGCATTGGAGTGTGTTTTTATTCCACTGAAAAAAGTCATACAAATATTGTAGTGACTTTCGTGCACCCTAGTTAAGCACTTGTACTAGGCTGCATTTTGAACAGGAGAGACACCTACCAGCTTTTATTTTACAAACATCAACATTATCGTGTATTTATTTCACAGAAAAAAAAGCCAGCAAAATATTGTGTAACAAAGTCTTTAACCTCTTCCAGCCTAATGAGGACCTTCAAGGCCAAAGATAGCTGACATCCTTCAATATGTAGTGGGTTGTGAGGCATAGTGGGTGCAAAGATTGTGAAAGTCATTGGGCGCCAGACACTTCTTGAAAAAAAAGTTTTATTTCTTTTAACAGTCCTTTTATATTTTGAAGGGAAAAAGGTTTAGGGCCAGGACACCCTTAAGTAGTTGCAGTTTCAATTAGCAGACTCAGAGACTTTAATAGGAGGACAGCCATACAGGGAAAGGCCCCAGCAAGGTGCCACTTCTGCACGTGCAGGATTGCTGTCTCTTATGGCAATGGTACTTAACAGTTCCTTACACAAAGTTCAACAGTTCACTCAGCTTCACTACAACTTCTACTTGTAGTTCTTCAGCCCCTTGAGCTCCTAGTCTCTCACTGGACTCTCTGATTCACTGACTCTGAATCTCGTGAGCTCCTCAAGGCTTTTGCGGTGGTATCTCCCTCAAGCATCACCGACACTTCCCTGCTGGGTCCCTAGCTTGGCACTCCAGATACTTTTCAAGCTTCACCCCTGCTAACCAGCTCAGTCCCTGGCTTGACACACAAGGCTGCTTTGCAAGCATCACCTCCGCTGGTTGGGTCCCTGACTTGATCACCACCTGAAGTTTCCCGATTCTCAACCTTACCCGTTCGGTGAGAATACTGCTCCAGTTTTTGCTTCAATTACTCACTGTGGTACCTGGTAAAGGTGGTTGGTCCCTTAGTGGCGTCAGCTTCCCTTCTACCTTTGACCACGACAGATTCTCCGGCCGGCAGAACCATCACTTTTGGTTGTACTGCAAGCCACAATACCAACCCTGCGCTGCCCTGTCACTTCTGGATAGGCCCTCACACAGCCTGGCAGCCAGATGCTCCCGGGATAAACTCAATCTCTGGCCAAGCAACCCAAAGTGTATGACACACGTCCACCCAGACAGCGGTCTGGGTGGCACAGATCATAGATCACCTGACCTCAACCAACTATATAGGTTCTCTCAGCAGGCCAAGGGATTCAAGAAAAACCCTGCTCATTAGCTGAGATACCCCATATACCCGTAACCTGACCTTGGGTTACCCTTCTCATATCTAGTACCACCAAGTTCCTGGCCACCTAGTGGTAGAAGAGAAAAGTGCAACAAGGCTAAACTTAGGGAGAAATCAATAGATCTCTATCAATTAACTGCAGGAGCTACTCCTGACAAGAAATTTGATGAGGAGTTCCCTGACTAAACTCCAGGGCACTACATCTGTATTGACTTACAGTATTTAGGAACTTTTATTATGATGCATTTTGATTAGGAGGGTACACAGGAGGGTAGAAAGAGACTGATCTGGCATAAATGTTCTCTAAAAGCACCAGGACCCATGGCCAGATCAGTGTCTCAAGCAAGGGCTAGTGGAGCCTCCTGGGGTACCCTTTATGAGCCTGTAGTCAGCAAGTAATCATGCACAGGGAATTTCAAGATAAATGCATACTGTTTATTTGATTACTTTACATAAGATTTCTGTTGTTTTTTTTTTCAAACAATTTATTAAATTTTCGTCATTAACAAAGACAAAGGTAAAATTTAGATATAAATCATATCACCGTCGTAACCCAACAATTATGTTGTATCACATAGCTTTGTATATAAAATGAGTTTACATAGTAGTTCGTTTTTAAGGTACATACAGGTAGAAAAATTTTCTGTTGATTATCCCTTGTTCAGAATAATTGTCTACTTTCTACAGCAGAGCTTTTTGTTCTCCTGTAAGTAAGGTTTCTGTTTTAATCACTGTTCACCCCGTGACTTGGACCATTCATATTAGCCCTGTAATCCAGACAACATGAGACGTAATTGCATCTCAGTATATGTAATTATACTCAGTATGCGTAGATCAAATGTCCTTTGGGTTTTCAACCAAGATATGTTTGTTGCCTGACCAGAACACAAAAATAATGCTTGTGCTGTAAAATGTGAAAGGCTTTCAAATGAAAAGGGGAGCTAGTAAACCCAAGGGGTCACTTAGGGGTTTGCTGGCCACCCGTTTTATTTGGTAAATAGTTGCTATAGACAAGAATGGCAATATCAGTTAATTTTTACAAACCGTAAACATCATGGGTTCAGGTCAAACTCATGTTTAAGCTGAATCCGAAGCTCATCCATACTGCTGACTAAGGGTAACCAAAGTACCAATACAAATAAGGGAAGAAACATGATTCTCTCCCCTTCCTCTCATAATGCAGCACCCGGCATCTGAGCAGTCAGTTGCAAGAGTGGAGCACCATCACATGGGGGCAGGGATAATGTTTAATCTCCAATTATATTTGACTTAAAACTTATACAGGGCTTTTCATCACTGCTTGCTTGGTGGCACATGAGAGTGGGGAAGATAAGTATCTGCAGTGGGGTGGAGGGGAGCTATCAACCAAACCTGTTACTTTTCTTTAAATGGGCAAAAGCGGGCGGAGGAGGGGGGTTAGGGTTCAGAAGGAACACAAGGGAATGCAGTTCTGGCATCTTCAGCAATCAATGTACAGTACATAATGGCAAGGAGTGCTGGGGTGTGCTGGAGGATCTATTGATGTTGGCTGCTGGGGGATCTAATGTTGCTGGTGGGGATTTATTTTTGTGTTGGGGTCTATTGTTGCTGGTGGGGGTCAAGTGTTGCTGGGAGGGATCTACTGTTGAGGGAGAGGTCTATTGTTGCTGGCTGCTGGAGGGTCTATTGATGCTGACTGCTGGAAGATCTGTTGTTGCTAGTGAGGGTATATTGTTGCTGGGGTGGTATTTTGTTGCAGGGGGTCCATTGTTGCTTGGGGGGTCTTTTGTTGTGTGGGGATTAGGGATGAGCCGAACACCCCCAGAACATGCGAACGGACCGATAGTTTGCGCGAAGTTTCGAACCCCGTTAAAGTCTGATGTTTTTCAGGAGCAGTGATTTTAATAATGCTTAAAGTGAAAAAATAAAAGTGAAATATCCCTTTAAATATTATGTTCCTGCACAAAATGAAATTTCTAAAGGAATAAAAGTAATTTAAAACTGCTTGCAGCTTTAATGTAATGTCTGGTCCTGGCAATATGGATGAAAATCATTGAGAAAAACGGCATGGGTACCCCCCCTCCCCCCCAGCCCATTACCAGGCCCTTTGGGTCTTGTATGGATATTAAGAGGAACCCCGCACCCAAATTAAAAAAAGGAAATGCGTGGGGCCCCCAGGCCCTATATACTCTGAATAGCAGTATACAGGCGCTGCAAACAAGACAGGGACTGTAGGTTTGTTCTTAAGTAGAATCTGTTTGTAATTTTGAGCTGGTACATTTTTAAAGTGTTAGCTCAATCAACTGCCTGTATTATCAGTAATAGAAAAGGAATAGTCTGCAGTCAGCTTTGCGTATACAGTACACTGACTTAATATACTGCAGGTTAGCTCAATCAACTGCCTGTATTATCAGCAGTGATGTAAGTAACTGAGTTAGAAGTTACTTAACGCAGTTACTTTAGAGGGTAACAAGTAATCTAACTGATTACTCTTCCCCTCATGGTAACACAGTTACCATTACTTGGGCGGCGTTACCCCAATTACATCTACCGCCACTAGATGGCATTAGTGTAATTCCTCCTCTCCTCTATGACCGGGTCTCTCTCATGTCACAGCACTGACGGCAGTCACGCTGCTCCCAGCGGCCCCTCCTCTCTTCTCGTCTATCCCCATTTGCTTGTGACATCATCTGAGATGGACGAGAAGAGAGGAGGGGCCGCCCGGGAGTAGCGTGACTGCCGTCAGTGCCGTGACATGAGAGAGAACTTATTACACATGCTTCCTGCGCTACTCTGCATGGCTGGTAAACAATGTGCTATATGCCCTGCCCTGATGTGCTATGTGCCCCATGCCCTGATGTGCTATGTGCCCTGATGTGCTATGTGCCCTGATGTGCTATGTACCCTGATGTGCTATGTGCCCCATGCCCTGATGTGCTATGTGCCCCGTGCCCTGATGTGCTATGTGCCCTGATGTGCTATGTGCCCTAATATGCTATGTGCCCCATGCCCTGATGTCCTATGTGCCCCATGCCCTGATGTGCTATGTGCCCCATGCCCTGATGTGCCCCATGCCCTGATGTGCTATGTGCCCTGATGTGCTATGTGCCCTGACGTGCTATGCGCCCCATGCCCTGATGTGCTATGTGCCCCATGCCCTGATGTGCTATGTGCCCTGATGTGCTATGTGCCCTGATGTGCTATGTGCCCCATGCCCTGATGTGCTATGTGCCCTGATGTGCTATGTGCCCTGATGTGCTATGTGCCCTGATATGCTATGTGCCCCATGCCCTGATGTGCTATGTGCCCCATGCCCTGATGTGCTATGTGCCCTCAAAAAAAAAAGTCAGTTACTTTGCTGAGTAACTAATTACTAACGCAATTACTTTTTGGGAGAAGTAATTTGTAACTGTAACTAATTACTTTTTTAAAGTAAGATGACCAACACTGATTATCAGTAAGAGAAAAGCAATAGTCTGCAGTCAGCTTTACGTGCACACTGTGGCCAGTATACAGTACACTGACTTAAAGAGTAAGTAAACCCTCTTTTTGTTTCCTGAAAAAAAAAACCCTGCAAGAGAAAGGCATAATGAGCTAGTATGCATAGCATACTAGCTCATTATGAATGACTTACCTGAGATCAAAGCCCCCGAAGCGCTTCTCGTTCCCCTCCTCCGCCGCCGCCATGTCCCCTCCGAGCTCCTTCCGGGTATCGCCGCTCTGGCGCTGTGACTGGCAGAAGCGGCGATGACGTTGCATGCGCGCGGGACCGGCATAATCCCGGCATGATCCCATTCATAAAACCGGGACGCTCAGTGCACCTTCGCTGTTGTCTACGACGCGCATGCGCTGTAGACACCGGTGCAGTGTTTTCTGCAAATATCTCCTTAACCGTGTAGGTTTCTTGCACCTACAGGTAAGCCTTAATCTAGGCTTACCTGTAGGTGAAAGCTGTCAGAGTGGGTTTACAACCACTTTAATATACTGCAGGTTAGCTCAATCAACTGCCTGTATTATCAGTAATAGAAAAGGAATAGTCTGCAGTCAGCTTTACGTGCACACTGTGGCCAGTATACAGTACACTGATTTAATATACTGCAGGTTAGCTCAATCCACTGCCTGTATTATCAGTAATAGAAAAGGAATAGTCTGCAGTCAGCTTTACATGCACACTGAGCCCAGTATATAGTACACGGACTTAATATACTGCAGCGAGAATAACAGGAACACTCTGAAGTGAGATCTAGCTAAACTGAATACAGTGTGTATATATATATATATATATATATATATATATATACACACACAACTCCTGGGATGCATATATATACTAAATACACTGACTGCAGCTACCTGAATCGCCTGCCTGCTCTATCTAACTGAAATGAAATGACACTCTGACTCTCTATCTCTCTCAGACTCTCACAACGCCGCAACATACTACACAAGGCCGACACGCAGGCGGCCTTATATAGTGTGGGGTGTGTACCTACTCCCCTGAGCCATGATTGGCCAAAGGCACCCTTCCTTTGGCCAATTATGGCTCTCTGTGCTGACGGCGCTGTGATTGGCCAACGCATGCGGGTCATAGTGTATGCTTGGCCAATCATCAGCCAGCAATGCACTGCGATGACGCAGTGAATTATGGGGCGTGACGCACCACTCGAATTTGGTGCAAACTGCCCATAATGTTCGAAATTTGGCGAACGAGCGAACAGCCGATGTTCGACTCGAACTCGAAGCTCATCCCTAGTGGGGATCTATTGTTTCTGGCAGGAGACTAATGTTGCTGGGGTGGGGTCTATTGTTGCTCACTACAGGGGATCTATTTTTTATTTATTTTTATTTCTCGAAAAAGTTTATTGGAACACAAACAAAGAAAAACATTACAGTTTATCAGGGGATCTATTTTACTGTCTTTCTTGTTATCATTAACAAATTTATTACAAAGTAGCACAAAATGATACTTGGTTCTGTACTCTCTAAAAGGGGCAGTACTGGGAGATGGGTAGAGGGTGAAACCAAGGGGTGGTGCTCAGAGGTGGGTAGGGGGTAGAGATGAAGAGTGACTCAGAATGGAGGGGTTCCTACACCTATTCTCTGAGAAAAAAAGCCCTGGGCAAAAGTACAGGTGCAACCTAAAGCGGAGTTCCAGCCGAAATATGCCTTTTAAGATAAAAAATACCCCTAGAATACTCATGCCTCGTGCAATGTAACAAAGGTATACTGCAAACTATGCCCTGTTTTCTATCTGTGCAGCATTGTTTTCTTACTTTGTGAAGTTTCTGCACAGAGAGACCATCTCCAGTGTGGGCATCTGAAGCCACAGTGTCCTTCTTCCTGGATTCTGTGCATGCTGGCTACCCAGCATGCACCTGCCGATCTCGCGCATGTGCGGTACGGTGCAATTTTAGTCAGCTTGGCATGCACAGCCATGCCAAGCTGACCAAGATTTTCCATAGACGCCAATGGTAAATGTTACTGTCGCCGTGCGATGCCAAGCTGGCCAAGAATTTCCATAGATGCCATGCCAAGCTGACCAAGATCTCCCAGGAGCCAATGCAAAACCGGAAATGACGCACGGGCGCCTCGGCCCCCTAGAGGTGGAAGTGAAATTAGATTAAGGCATAAATCAGGTAAGTGAACAGAAAAAAAGAAAATAAATTGGCAATTCATTTTAAGGATGCACATTAGTGCACATTAGTGCTGCATGGTGAGGAGTGAAAAATGTGGGTGGAACTCCGCTTTAAAGCAGAGAAGACAACAAATTATTCTGGCTGTATGATTTCAGAAATCAGCCAATTTTCATAAAAGCAGTCCTCTTATGCCCTGTACACACAATCGGTTTTACTGATGAAAACAGTCCGATGGACTTTTTTCATCGGACAAACCCCATCGGTCTTTTATCCATCGGTGAGAAAAAATAGAACATGTTTTAAATTTATCCGATGAAAAAAAAAACGATAGCAAATTCCGATCATCTGTGTGGAACTCCATCGGAAAAAAACCCCACGCATGCTCAGAATCAGGTCGACGCATGCTCAGAAGCATTGAACTTCATTTTTCTCGGCTCATCGGAGTGTTTTACGTCACGGCATTTGGGACGGTCGGATTTTTGACTGATGGTGTGTAGGCAAGACTGATGGAAGTCAGCTTTATCGGAAATCCAATGGAAAAATCCGATCGTGTGTACAGGGCTTTAGGCTTTAACTGGTAAAAAAAATGAATGTTAGGTTTAGAAAATCGAAAAAGCTTTGCCATTGCAAACATAGGAGCAGCTTTCATAGACTTAAGTTCTTCTTTTATGAACTTTTCACCCAGTTACCAAATCAGCAATACAGAATTAAGAATACAAAAGCTTTTCCTCTTTCTCTAGAGATGAAGGTATCGATCTGCCAAGTTAAACATTTTTCCTGGATTGTGTTGATTTGCAGCCTGCAGAGATTTGTGAATATAACCCAATTAACTTCTGATCTGGTGCTTTTTTTATTGTGATTCTTGAAAGTCATGACTTAAAGATCCCCAAAAGATACCAAGCTGGCATGGCCATGATTGGAGAGCTCTGAATGTGCCTGTCCTCTGCCATGCAGCATGTAGGGCCTTCAGGACTGTGTGGGTATTTCGAAATCGACGTTGCCCTTCTCAAATACAATGAGCATTGGACTCTTTTGCAGTCTTGAGGATACTTGAGGTTATGTGGGGATTTGTGGAGATCTAAGTAATGGGGGAATATTTTGCCTCCAAGAAGGAAATCTAATGTTCTCTATACTCTAGAGCAGGGATATGTAATTAGCAGACCTCCAGCTGTTGCAAAACTACAAGTCCCATCATGCCTCTGCCTCTGGGTGTCATGCTTGTGGTTGTCAGAGTCTTGCTGTGCCTCATGGGACTTGTAGTTCTGCAACAGCTGGAGGTCAGCTAATTGCATATCCCTGCTCTAGAGAAAAGGATACTTGCAATGCAGACCTCATGTATGTAGTAAGTGCTTTGGACATGGAAGAGGTTGGATTTTATTTTATTTCTGACAATGTTTTTTTAAAAACAAAGGGTTTCCAAACTGAAAAACTACTCTGTACCCTTCTGTACAGAACTTTGACTACCAGTTCTCTCCAAAAGGTCATTGTAGAAGTCCTTTTCCCACATATTGCACCTCTTACTTTTTTGAGAGGGGTAGACAGAAGGTTTCCAACAACTGCTTCATATGTACTCATTAGGCAACCTACCTTGGCATAAAAGGAGTCTATATGACTAGGCAATCACCACCCAGCATGTATTTTTTTTTTCTATGCAAGTAGCTCCATATGCATAAAAAAAATACAGCTGCAATGTAGGAGCTCCATATGACAAAACTCCAGCCATAACCCTCTTGAAGTATACTGTAGGTAGCATAGAATCAATTTCCTTGGAACCAGGATATTTGATAGTTGAATTTGTTTTGATCGCTACTGTAGCACACACACCCCAATCCTACCTGCATTAACTTTGGCTCCTCGCAGGAAGAGAAAGGCACACCGCACTAACAGCCCGTATCCTACTGTGTGAGGAGGTTGAGCGGTGTTGTTGTTGGGTCTTCCACGGTCAGAACATGAAAACCTCCAGAGCCTGATTCTCACCTCTATGTTGAGGTAGAGACAAGTCTTTGACTTTGATTTCCCAGTAAAGTGAATGTCCACACCAGCTGAAACTCCAACTCAGAGTTTATTTTCTCTTAGCCAATAACACAGTCTCTGATAGGAAAAGGTTGGAGCAAGAAACAGAACAGTACAAGGTGTGGAGGAGGTCCAGGCACAAACGGTACAGATGTTTGCTCAGATTCTCAAGCAAGTTTAACTAGGCGCACAGTCTCTGCCACAGACTGTGAAGTTGGTCTCTGCCACAGACCTGGTGAAGCTGATCCCCTTCTTTAGCTATGGCCCCTTTTTAGGAGAAGACATCCCTCCGTAGAGTTACCAGGACCCTACCGTCACCATGACACTGCACTGGGTCTTCGGAGAGTTCCTTCCCGGCCTCATTATCCTAGATACGGGTCCCCTCGCAAGGCGGCACCCTGAGAGTCCTCGATCCTCGGTGGATCCCAGCCGAAGGTGCTGGGCCCCAGGCTTCCGCTGCGGTCCCTGGGCTTACATACCCAGGGGGGACAGAAACAGCATGGTAGTATCTCACCCTGGGCTAAAGGTGCCCAGGATGGAACAGGAACACCCGCCCCTGGGCCTAAGGTGCCCAGGGCGGACTGGAACAAGAACCTGGGGTAGGACCCCACTGACTGCACAAAAGAAAAACCCAGGCAGCGTCTTCCCCTTTTATATCCTCTCCCAGCATGCCCAGCAGGTAGACCACGCCCACCGTATGGTAGCCGAGAGGGGACACACAAGACACAGCACTGTATCAGCGGTTCAACCCTAGCCTACTATGGCAGCGCCACCTATAGGCCACAGGGAACTATACACCGATATTCTCCCTGTGGATAAAAAAGGTTGCAAAAACCCTGACAATTTAGGGTGTTTGAGCAAACTACCACTCAAACACTTCCCCTAAATTTAGCACCCCGCTACAAACTCCCCCCACTAATGGACACTGGTCCCCAGTGTCTGGACCAAACCCATGCCTCTCAATCCTGAGTCAACATAGACTTATTCCAGAAACTATCTAAAAAACAAAAAACTATTTGGAAAAACGTTAGTTTGTGCCAGAACCTGAACATGGGGAAAAGGGAGTTAAATGCAGAGGTGAAAGAAGAGCAGAGAAACATATGTGTACATCACATTCCCAATGTCACAATAAACCACATTTGTCTTTTTTTTTTATATTTCCCTCCCCCGTCTACAATAGCTAAGCCACCCTTTCTCAATGACTTGCTCGGCGTCCACCTGTAGAGAAGGAAATACACAGAAACTCATATTTACATTCTAACTTATGAACATTTAGAATGAAAAGACTTTCCCCTAGGGAAAAATCCCTTCCTTCTGAAAAGTAAACACATTACAAGACTGTGTAGTGCAAAAACCCATACAACACCGCCACCTAGTGGAAGTGCTACCGTCAAGACACCCGTCCCCCCAAAAAATAACTCTTCTTTTCCTGGGGGGTAAATCTTCCTTCTTCTTCTTCTTCTTTGGCCCTGCTCTGAACTATTCTACCCCAAAAGTCAATGTCTTTCAGGTGCTGTGAGCAAAGGGAAAAAAAAAACTGCTCCCGCTTGTAGCAAAGTAGATTACCTCTTTTGTGAGGGCAAAGTTCTTGGGCTCCTTGTGAGGGCAAAGTTCTTGGGCTCCAGAAGAGTACACTCCGGAATGAACAAAAGGCAAAAAAAAAAAAGCCCAGTCTCTAGAGGAAGTACTGCGGATCTGGCAACACAAGTGGTCTCCAATGTTTGTCAAAGGTGTCTATGTGGTATTCGACGTTGTCTCTATCCTTTCGGCAAATGACCACTTTGTCCGCGTGTATGTGTCTGCCTAGCATCCAGGATTCTTTGCAGTCTTTATACCGCTTCGTAGCGGTGATGGAACAAGAGTAGTACCTACGGGCCTGGGGTACCTTATCCCAACCCTTCTTTTCAAATACCTCATCGATGGCCGCATCATCTCCTGCATCGGAGACTGACTCCAGGTCGGAGGTATCACATTCCTCCGCCGGCAGGTAACTCCGGGTAGACGTCGAGTCACCGCCTCAAACAAGTTCAATAGCCCTGGGATCCCCGACACTTCGGACCTTGTCCAAGGCCCCTTTCCCCGGCTTACCTCGGCTTGTAACTGAATCAGAATGTCCGGAACTTTTTCCAATGGAAGCATCCGATCCGAGCAAGCGCTGGGGTGTAGCTCCACCACGGCCGCAGGAAGCCTTTACGAAGCCGATCTTCCTCTTGGGCGGCGGAAGCGAGGATCCAGTGGCCACCGAAGCAACATCCTCCGGTCTCTCCGACTCCGGTTCCTCAATCACCGGAACATACCCAGTTGCTACTTCCTCCGAAGTCCCGACAGTGCGCGTAGGGGTGGCCGCAGAAGCTCTGGTTTCTTCTTCTTCCAAAGTGGTGGCGCCGTAAGGCAGTTCAAACGGAAGGCCCAAGGTTTTTCAGTAGGCTGCTTTACCTCAAATAGGAACTCATTGCACCGTTCACATCTTCCAAACGGCCTAAGATGCACCACCAGTCCCTGACATCCGGGACAAACCACTCCAAGGGCCTCCGTCTCTTTGTAGACATAAAGAGCGAAGCGACCCCGAGGCTTCAGCCGAATCCCTGTGTCAGTCACAGAAGCAGCAAACTAGGTCACATTCATGGTAGAAGTAGCCGGAACCCATGAGGCATCAGATGCCATGTTACCCGTTTGCCGATCCATGTCGCACTGTCCCTTTGGCGCCAAAGCCACCACGTGCAACTCCTCACATGGCATGGCTCCTCCCATCTCTCTGCAATGTTCGCAGGCTTTTTCTCTGTAGGCACGTCCACGAACTACGCAGCATGGGTTCTCCTCGTGGTGCAGACACTTTTCTCTCAATATGGTCGACCTCCACGGAACTTCACAGGGGAATAAAGTTCAAACTCTGGGGGGGTTTCCAACACTTTTTCACACTTTTCTGCCGTAGAAATCCCGGACCCGAGCCCCCACGTGTAGCACACACACCCCACTCCTACCTGCATTAACTTTGGCTCCTCGCAGAAAGAGAGAGGCACACCGCACTAACAGCCCGTACCCTCCTGTGTGAGGAGGTTGAGCGGTGTTGTTGTTGGGTCTTCCACGGTCAGAACATGAAAACCTCCAGAGCCTGATTCTCACCTCTATGTTGAGGTAGAGACAAGTCTTTGACTTCTCAGTAAAGTGAATGTCCACACCAGCTGAAACTCCAACTCAGAGTTTATTTTCTCTTAGCCAATAACACAGTCTCTGATAGGAAAAGGTTGGAGCAAGAAACAGAACAGTACAAGGTGTGGAGGAGGTCCAGGCACAAATGGTACAGATGTTTGCTCAGATTCTCAAGCAAGTTTAACTAGGCGCACAGTCTCTGCCACAGACTGTGAAGTTGGTCTCTGCCACAGACCTGGTAAAGCTGATCCCCTTCTTTAGCTATGGCCCCTTTTTAGGAGAAGACATCCCTCCGGAGAGTTACCGGGACCCTACCGTCACTATGACACTGCACTGGGTCTTCGGAGAGTTCCTTTCCCGGCCTCCTCATCCTAGTAGATACTGGTCCCCTCGCAAGGCGGCACCCTGAGAGTCCTCGATCCTCAGTGGACCCCAGCCGAAGGTGCTGGGCTCCAGGCCTCCGCTGCGGTCCCTGGGCTTACATACCCAGGGCGAACAGGAACAGCATGGTAGTACCTCACCCTGGGCTAAAGGTGCCCAGGATGGAACAGGAACACCCGCCCCTGGGCCTAAGGTGCCCAGGGCGGACTGGAACAAGAACCTGGGGTAGGACCCCGCTGACTGCACAAAAGAAAAACCCCCAAACAGGCAGCGTCTGCCCCTTTTATATCCTCTCCCAGCATGCCCAGCAGGTAGACCACGCCCACCGTATGGTTGCCGAGAGGGGACACACAAGGCACAGAACTGTATCAGCGGTTCAACCCTAGCCTACTATGGCAGCGCCACCTATAGGCCACAGGGAACTATACACCGATACTCTCCCTGTGGATAAAAATGGTTGCAAAAACCCTGACAATTTAGGGTCTTTGAGCAAACTACCACTCAAACACTTCCCCTAAATTTAGCACCCCGCTACACTACATATTGGCGTGATCTTGTATGTATGGCCAGCCTACCACTCACATTTAATAAAGGTTACATCCCACCTAAGTGAATTTTTACTGTTGTATTGAAATGTATCACATGCTTTTGTTCTTATATAGTATGCTACTGGTGGTTTAGGGTCATCACATCTTGTTTACATATGTGAATTGGTATCTCCCTCTGTCCTCTCCTCCTGTTTAGGAGCTAGTTCAGTCCTAGCTAGATCATGGGTGCCCGCTGAACTTTTTTCAGGGGGGGGCATCATTAGGTCATCCATGCTCGGTCCCTTTTTGACAATGTCATGAAGGGGAGGGGGTTGTGGCCATATGTTGATCTTTATGAAAACAGCCTATACTGTGTAGGTTGTTTTCATCCGATCAAAATATGGCCGCCCACAACACAGATGTATTGCAATACAAAAAGATGTACACAGTGGTGTCGTGGCACCGCTGTTACCTGTAGTTCTTTAGCGATAGGCCCAGGGCATATTCTCTCTTGTCTCGACCACTGCGCGCCACGCACCTGTGGGAGGAGGAGCCGGCGCTGCGCCGGCCGGATCAGCATAGGCACAACATACATTTTTTACACAGGCAGAGGCAGGCTGAGGCAGCAGCCAATCACGGAACAGCCGGGTCACGGTGATGTTAAGCAGAGGCCTGAGCGGCAGAGCCAATCCGATGCTCGGGCCAGGGGTGAGGAGGGAGGGACGGATGTGTAGTCGGAAAAGACTGAGAGCAGCCCCAGCCCCCAGGCCAGCAGCAGACTTAGAAAAAAAAGTCCACGGCTGCTGCGGAGGCTATTGCAACACAGGGGGCAAGTGTCTTCACTCTGACTTCAACACTCTTACGTTTCCAGGGGGGGCAATTGACCCCCCTTGCCCTATGGAGTGGACGCTCATGAGCTAGACCCTCCCTGTTTCGTCCATGTTCTCTTAATCAATGTTAGCCTTCCCCGAAACAGGGTTTAGCAGAATCATTGTCTTTTTCCACGTCAAAAGACTAGAAAAACAACCTTTGTACTGTAATTATTTGAAGCAAAACTGTGTGTTATTCAACTTCTGTATCTTATTGAAGAGATAAGCTGTCCGTGGATGCTGCCAAGTCAGCAGGCGACCATTCTGTTTGGGCAGACTGGGTCTATGGAGGTATGTCAATGAATTAAGCGGTATTTGAAACCATAATCTTGAATAGGAAAGACTTCAGTTCTCTGAAGAAATTTAAAAACAGCAGGGAAAAGTTACTACCATTGTGAATATTAGCAGACTGGGAAAAGAAACATTGGTTCTGCATAGTGGGGTTTAGCGCAGCAAGAAAACATTTTTACATAAAACATCATGATTGCATGATCACATTCAACTAAAAACTATAGGATCTTTAAACTTTAATGCAAATTATTTCAATATGTGTATGTTTTTTCAAATACTTGAAGTGGTTTTAACCACTTAACGACCGCTCACTGTATATATACGTCGGCAGAATGGCACCGACAGGCACAATCACGTAGAGTGTACGTGATTGCCTTTGTACAGTTGGGGGGTCCAATCGGACCCCCCTCCTATACAGTGAGCGGTGGCTAAGTGTCCGGGAGCGTTCCGGGATGAGGGGGCAGCCATTCGTTTCTGGCCACCCCCTCGCGATCGCTCCCGGCGAATGGAAATGCCCCCTCTGTCTGTGTCAGACAGAGGGAGCAGGAGGAAGTGATGTCATCTCTGGTGCGGCGCTCACATATACCGAGCGCCGTACAAGAGAAGACATCAGGTCAGTGCACACAACACTACACTGACACCAGGACACATAGGGACATAAATCGCCCCCCAGGCCCCCCCAGACACCCCAGATCACCCCCCAGATCACCCCCCCAGCCCCCAGTCACAGTGTCACTGATTGCAGTGACCATTTATTTAGTGATCACTGCAATCAGTGACATTTGTGACTGTAAAAGTGTCACCAAAGTTTAGTCTTAGGTCCAGTGTAGCCCCCTAACCCCCCTAATAAAGGTTTAACCCCCTGATCACCCCCCAGATAACCCTTTCACCGCCTATCACCACTGTCGCTTAGCGATCATTTTTCTGATCGCTGTCTTAGCGTCAGTGATGCCGATCGGCAGCCAGTAATTTTTTTTAGGTTCGCCGCAGGTTTTTATAGCGTCAGGTACCCCAATATATTATCTAATAAAGGTTTAACCCCCTTGATCGCCCCCCAGGTAACCCTTTCACCCCCTATCACCACTGTCACTAAGCGATCGTTTTTCTAAACGCTGTCTTAGTGTCTGTGATGCAGATCGGTAGCCGGTAATTTTTTTTTAGGTTCGCCGCAGGTTTTTATAGCGTCAGGTACCCCAATATATTATCTAATAAAGGTTTAACCCCCTTGATCGCCCCCCAGGTAACCCTTTCACCCCCTATCACCACTGTCGCTAAGCAATTGTTTTTCTAAACGCTGTCTTAGTGTCGGTGATGCAGATCGTAGCCAGTAATTTTTTTTAGGTTTGCCGCAGGTTTTTATAGCGTCAGGTACCCCAATATATTATCTAATAAAGGTTTAACCCCCTTGATCGCCCCCAGGTAACCCTTTCACCCCCCATCACCACTGTCACTAAGCGATCGTTTTTCTAAACGCTGTCTTAGTGTCTGTGATGCAGATCGGTAGCCGGTAATTTTTTTTAGGTTCGCCGCAGGTTTTTATAGCGTCAGGTACCCCCATATATTATCTAATAAAGGTTTTAACCCCCTGATTGTCCCTAGTTAACCCTTTCACCAGTGATCACCATATAAGTGTTACGGGTGACGCTGGTTAGTTAGTTTGCTTTTTATAGTGTCAGGGCACCCGCCGTGTATATAACCCAATAAAGGTTTAACCCCCTGATCGCCCGGCGGGTGATATCAATTAGGTTTTAGCGTCAGAGAGGGTCTGCGTCACACCCCAGGCAGCGTCAGGTTAGTGCCAGTAACGCTAACACCCACGCGTGAAGCATACACCCCCCTTAGTGGTATAGTATCTGAACAGATCAATATCTGATCTGATCTATACTAGCGTCCCCAGCAGTTTAGGGTTCCCAAAAACGCAGTGTTAGCGGGATCAGCCCAGATACCTGCTGGCACCTGCGTTTTGCCCCTCCGTCCAGCCCAGGCCACCCAAGTGCAGTATCGATCGATCACTGTCACTTACAAAACAAAAACACACATAACTGCAGCGTTCGCAGAGACAGGCCTGATCCCTGCGACTCCAGTGCTGTAGGAGGTGATTTCACCACCACAGTTAAAAAAAAAAAAAGCAAATATGCCGAAGCATTGGGGCAGCAGGGGCGGAGGAGCGATTTTGCTCCTAATGCCGCGTACATACGGTCGAAATTCCGACGGAGGCTTGCCCGTGGAAAAGTCCGACCATGTGTGTGCGGCATAACTTTTTTGCGGGAGGATGCCCCCATGCTTCGGCATATATAAATGGTGCGTGTATGCCCATCATTGGAAGTGGGTGGATGAAGGGCGGTATTCTAATGGTGGGCATACCCACCGATCAATCTCTTTTTTCGTTCAGCCAACTGGCTGCATGAAATAAAAAGATTACAATACATGTCCAACAAGGACCAGCAACGTACTGGTATGTTGCTGGACTTTGAATGTTTATACCAGAATGATGCCTGTGGGTTTAGGTATCATCTTGGTATCATTCTTTTCAGCCTGCGGCCGACTTTCATGTAAAAGCAATCCTACCGGCTAATTAGCCTCTGGACTGCTTTTACAAGCAGTGGGAGGGAATGCCCACCCCCCCCGGATATAAAAAGCGCCATTGGGAAATTGGGAAAGCATTTTATCACACCGATCTTGGTTTGGTCAGATGCTTTGAGGGCAGAGGAAAAATCTAGGGTCTGAAAGACCCCAGTTTTTTCAAAAAAAGAGTACCTGTCACTACCTATTGCTATCATAGGGGATATTTACATTCCCTGAGATAACAATAAAAATGATAAAAAAAAAAAATACTTGGAAGGAACAATTTAAAAATAAAATAAAAAAGCTAAATTAATAATAATAAAAAAAAAGAAAAATAAAAAAAGCACCCCTGTCCTGCCCTGCTCTTGCCCAATGGCGAACGCAAGCGTCGGTCTGGCGTCATATGTAAACAGCAATTGCACCATGCATGTGAGGTATCACCGCGAAGGTCAGATCGAGGGCAATCATTTTAGCAGTAGACCTCCTCTGTAAATCTACTGGGGTAACCTGTAAAGGCTTTTAAAGGCTTTTAAAAATGTATGTAGTTTGTCGCCAATGCGCGTTTGTGCGAAATTTTAAAGCATGTCGTGTTTGGTATCTATGTACTCGGCCTAAGATCATCTTTTTTATTTCATCAAACATTTGGCCAATATAGTGTGTTTTAGTGCATTAAAATTAAAAAAAGTGTATTTTTTAACCCAAAAAATGCGTTTGAAAAATCGCTGCGCAAATACTGTGTAGAAAAAAAAATGCAACACCCACCATTTTAATCTGTAGGGCCTTTGCTTTAAAAATATATATAATGTTTGGGGGTTCAACATAATTTTCTTGCAAAAAAAAAATGTTTTCATGTAAACAAAAAGTGTCAAAAAGGGCTTTGTCTTCAAGTGGTTAGAAGAGTGGATGTAAGCTTCCTAATGTTGTGTATAAAATGCCAGAACAGTTCAAAACCCCCCCAAATGACCCCATTTTGGAAAGTAGACACCCCAAGCTATATACTGAGAGGCATGTCGAGTCCATGGAATATTTTATATGTTGACACAAGTTGCGGAAAAACTACAATTTTTTTTTTTTTTTGCACAAAGTTGTCACTAAATGATATATTGCTCAAACATGCCATGGGCATATGTGGAATTACACCCCAAAATACATTCTGTTGCTTCTCCTGAGTACGGGGATACCACATGTGTGAGACTTTTTGGGAGCCTAGCCACGTACGGGACCCCAAAAACCAAGCACCGCCTTCAGGCTTTCTAAGGGTGTAAATTTTTGATTTCACTTCTCACTGCCTATCACAGTTTTGGAGGCCATGGAATGCCCAGATAGCACAAACCCCCCCCCCAAATGACCCCATTTTGGAAAGTAGACACCCCAAGCTATTTGCTGAGAGGTATTGTGAGTATTTTGCAGATCTCGCTTTTTGTCACAAAGTTTTGAAAATTGAAAAAAAAAAAAATATATATATATATATATATATTTTCTTTCTTCATTTTCAAAAACAAATGAGAGCTGTAAAATACTCGCCATTCCTCTCAGCAAATAGCTTGGGGTGTCTATATTCCAAAATGGGGTCATTTGGGGGGGTTTTGTGCGATTTTGGCATTTTATGGCCTTCGAAACTGTGATAGGTAGTGAGGAGTGAAATCAAAAATTTGTGCCTAGAAATCCTGAAGGCGGTGCTTGGTTTTCGGGGTCCCGTACGCGGCTAGGCTCCTAAAAAGTCCCACACATGTGGTATCCCCGTACTCAGGAGAAGCAGAAAAATGTATTTTGGGGTGTAATTCCACATATAACCATGGCATGTGTGAGCAATATATCATTTAGTGACAACTTTTTGTAATTTTTTTTTTTTTTTTGTCATTATTCAATCACTTGGGACAAAAAAAATATATTCAATGGGCTCAACAGGCCTCTCAGCAATTTCCTTGGGGTGTCTACTTTCTAAAATGGGGTCATTTGGGGGGGTTTTGTGCTATTTTGGCATTTTATGGCCTTCGAAACTGTGATAGGTAGTGAGGAGTGAAATCAAAAATTTGCGCCCTTAGAAATCCTGAAGGCGGTGCTTGGTTTCCGGGGTCCCGTACGCGGCTAGGCTCCCAAAAAGTCCCACACATGTGGTATCCCCATACTCAGGAGAAGCAGCAAAATGTATTTTGGGGTGAAATTCCACATATAACCATGGCATGTGTGAGCAATATATCATTTAGTGACAACTTTTTGTAATTTTTTTTTTTTTGTCATTATTCTAATTCTAATTTTATTTTTATTTTTTTTTAGTCATTATTCAATCACTTGGGACAAAAAATAAAAAATTCAATGGACTCAACATGCCTCTCAGCAATTTCCTTGGGGTGTCTACTTTCCAAAATGGGGTCATTTGGGGGGGTTTTGTACTGCCCTGTCATTTTAGCACCTCAAGAAATGAGATAGGCAGTCATAAATTTAAAGCTGTGTAAATTTCAGAAAATGTACCCTAGTTTGTAAACTCTATAACTTTTGCGCAAACCAATAAATATACGCTTATTGACATTTTTTTTACTAAAAACATGTGGCTGAATACATTTTGGCCTAAATGTATGACTACAATTGAGTTTATTTGATTTTTCTTATAACAAAAAGTAGAAAATATCATTTTTTTTCAAAATTTTCGGTCTTTTTCCGTTTATATCGCAAAAAATAAAAATTGCCGAGGCAATCAAATACCATTAAAAGAAAGCTCTATTTGTGGGAAGAAAAGGACACAAATTTCGTTTGGGTACAACATTGCATGTCCGCACAATTTACAGTTAAAGCAGCGCAGTGCAAAATTCTGAATTCACCTCTGGTCCTCTAGCTACCAAATGGTCCGGGGCTTAAGTGGTTAAAGGCAGAAGGTTTTTTATCTTAATGCATTCTATGCATTAAGAAAAAAAGCCTTCTGTGTGCAGCAGCCCCCCTCAGCCCCCCTAACACTTACCTGAGGTCCCTCTCTGTCCGGCGATGTCCATGACTGTCTCAGCCATCCAAAATTCTCCCTCCTGATTGGCTGAGAGACAGCGGCGGTGCAAATGGCTGCTGTCAATCAAAGTCAGCTAGCTAATCAAGGGAGAGAGGGGGCAGGGCTTCGGCAGTGCTCCATGTCTGAATGGACACAGGGAGCTGTGACTCAGCTGAGGTGCCCCCATAGCAAGCTGCTTGCTGTGGGGGCACTGAACAGGAGGGAGGGGCCAGGAGCACAGAAGAGGGACCCAAGAAGAGGAGGATCTGGGCTGCTCTGTGCAAATCCACTGCAACAGAACAGGTAAGTATAACATTTTTATAACATGCTTGTTAATTTTTTAGGGGAAACAAAACGAGACTTTACAAGTGCTGGGCTGTCTTTAACCACTTAAGCCCCGGACCATTTTGTTGCTAAAGGACCAGGCCCCTTTTTTTCGATTCGGCACTGCGTCACTTTAACTGACAATTGCGCGGTCGTGCGACGTGGCTCCCAAACAAAATTTACGTCCTTTTTTTCCCACAAATAGAGCTTTCTTTTGGTTGGTATTTGATCACCTCTGCGGTTTTTATTTTGTGCGTTATAAACAAAAATAGAGCGACAATTTTGAAAAAAATTACATAATTTTTAATTTTTGCTATAATAAATATCCCCAAAAAATATATAAAAAAACAGTTTAGGCCGATACGTATTCTTCTACATATTTTTGGTAAAAAAAAAATCGCAATAAGCGTATAGTGATTGGTTTGCGCAAAAGTTATAGCATCTACAAAATAGGGGATAGTTTTATGGCATTTTTATTAATATATTTTTTTTACTACTAATGGCGGCGATCTGCGATTTTTATTGTGACTGCGATATTATGGCGGACACATCAGACACTTTTGACACATTTTTGGGAACATTGTCATTTTTACAGCGATCAGTGCTATAAATATGCACTGATTACTGTGAAAATTACACTGGCAGGGAAGGGGTTAACCTCTAGGTGGCGCTGTAGGGGTTAAGTGTGCCCTAGTGAGTGATTCTTACTGTAGGGGGCGTGGGATGGCGTGTGACATCACTGATCGTCGTTCCCTATGACAGGGAACAGACGATCACTGACATGCCACTAGGAAGAACGGGGAACGGTTTGTTTACACTTACCTCTCCCCGTTCTTCAGCTCTGTGACCCGATCGCGGGACACCGGCGGCGATCGGGTCCCCAGTTCCCGCGGGCGCGGTCATGGAGCTTCGGACCAGGTCGCGAGCGCGCCGCCGACGGCATGCGCACGACCCATGGCTGGGATCTTAAAGGGGATGTACCTGTACGTCCTTGTGCCCAGCCGTGCCATTCTGTCTACTTATATCATCGTGCAGCGGTCCTTAAGTGGTTAATATTGATTGGACCCTGGGCAAACAATTTCTTGGGCCCTCCCAAATCCACTTGTCAACTCTTTGCAGGCAGTGTGGGCTCAAGGGGCAGCTGCTTTGGGCTCCAATGATTGGGCCTGGGGCAGCTGCCCCTTTTGTCCTGCCTTAAAGACAGCCCTGCTTATACTTGACTTACCCCGATCTTGACCCGGCAATGTGCACGT
Source organism: Rana muscosa (assembly GCA_029206835.1). NCBI lineage: Eukaryota > Metazoa > Chordata > Amphibia > Anura > Ranidae > Rana > Rana muscosa. Next base: position 455,307,512 of record CM055118.1, read on the forward strand.
TAGCAGCATCTCTGTTGGCTCCCTCCCTCCTCATAGGCTCAGAGTCAGCAAGGGGAGTCATTTACTCCCGCTGCTTTAAATCAACGGCAGTGAGGAGGGAGCGTGGGGGTGGTGGTGGATTTGGGGCCAAACTGTGCTCTTTGTGTCTATGGCAGTGTTTCTCAACTTCAGTCCTCAAGGCGTCCCAACAGGTCATGTTTTCAGGATTTCCCTCAGATAAAACAGCTGTGGTAATTACTAAGGCAGTGAAACTGATCAAATCATCTGTGCAAAATAATGAAAAGCCTGAAAGCATGGCCTGTTGGGGCGCCTTAAGGACCGGAGTTGAGAAACACTGGTCTATGAACACACAGAGCCAGCTCAGGAGCAAGCCTGCATCAGTGTCCCCGTAGCAAGCGGCTTGCTATGATGGGCACTCGGCGAGGGGAGGAGCCAGGAGCTTCGATGGGGGGACCTAAGAAGAGGAGGTTTGGGGCTGCTCTGTGCAAACCCATTGCACAGAGCAGGTAGGCATGACATGTTTGTTATTAAAACAGAAATATAAGGGTTTACAATCACTGCTGCATCTATACTGTAAATAATAACTTGCAGTATATAATTTGTGTTTCAATCGTTTTTTTTATTGTTTTTGGAAAACAAGTAAAGAAGATAATTTATTGGAGCAGCGCACAATCCTCGTCTGCTCCAAGCATGTAATGGGGAAACACACAAATGCAAAGCTTGGTACGAACTGAGGAGGACCATAGCACATAGGTAAGGTCTGCCGTAGGGGACTCTAACATACATAAACTTGTATCTAAGGAAAGACATCAACTTATTATAGATTACTAATAAAGCGTTTGAATAACACAAACGCAAAAGGGTTACCATGCAGCTAACCCCCCGGATGAAGCATATGTATACGAAAGATCATGGACTCGGATGCATAACATTACTATGACTTAATCACAATGAAATAGTATTGATGGCAATAATGCCTCTTACTCATATTGTGAAATAGTTAAGGCACTTGCAACTATCAAACATTGCAACTGTCCCATATGAGGGACCATATTCCCCAAAATATGCCCAGGAAAGTCTGGGTTACAAAAAAGGCTACAAAAACACAATGCCAAGATTGGCAAAAAACAATGAGGGCAAAAGAAAAGAAAGAAATGGAATAAGAGAAAGGAAAATTCATCCGGGAACCTCCCGTTGGTCGACTATTATTATTATTATTATTATTATTATACACGATTTATATAGCGCCAACAGTTTACGCAGCGCTTTACAATGTAGAGGGGGGGGGGGGGGACAGCACAATTACAGTACAGTTCAATACAGGAGGTACAGGAGGGCCCTGCTCATCAAGCTTACATTCTAAAGGGAGGGGGTGGTGGTACAAAAGGTAATAGCTGCGGAGAATGATTTGATGGGGGTGGCTCGGGGACAGTTGTTAGGTGGGTGTGGGATAGGCTTCCCTGAATAAATGAGTTTTCAGGGATCTCCTAAAGGTGGACAGGGTAGGGGCTTATCAGACATACCGGGGCAGGGAGTTCCAGAGGATGGGAGAGGCTCTGGGGAAGTCCTGAATGTAAACATGGGAGGAGGTAACAAGGGAGCTAGAGAGCAGGAGGTCCTGGGAGGAGCGGAGGGGACGATCTGGGCGATATCTGCAGATGAGCTTGGTGATGTAGATGGGGGCGATGTTGTGAATGGCCTTGCATGTTGTGGTTAGCATTTTGAATTTTACACAGTGGTATAGGGGAAGCCAGTGAAGGGATTGGCAGAAAGGGGCAGCAATCACGGATCAGTTAGTGAGGTGTATTTGTCTAGCAGCAGAATTCATAATAGACTGAAGGGGGGATAGCCTGCTTAAGGGTAGGCCATTAAGGAGAGAGTTGCAGTAGTCAAGGCGGGAAATAATCAAAGAGTGAATAAGTTGCTTTGTGGTGTCATTAGTCAGGAAGGGTCGAATTCTGGAGATTTTGCGGAGGTTAAGGCGACAGGATTTAGCCAGTGATTGGATATGGGGGCTGAAGGATAGGTCAGAGTCAAGGATTACACCTAGCACCCTGGCATGTGTGGAGGGACCAATGGTTGTGTTGTTGATATTAATGGTGAAGTCACAGGGGGGGGGGGGGTGGGGCCGTGAAGGAGGAAATATAACAAGCTCAGTTTTAGAAAGATGGAGTTTGAGGAAGTGGTGTGACATTCATACCAATATGTCATTCAGTAAGTTTGAGATCCGTGAGGAGATCGAGGGGGTGACTTTAGGAGTGGAGAGATAGATCTGGGTGTCGTTGGCATAGAGGTGGTATTGTAAGCCATGGGAGGTTATCAACTGGCCCAGGAAAGAGGTGTAGCGTCCCCCTCACCCCGTCCTCTTTAGCCTAGGGGTAGGTCACGCGACAGGGGTGAGGTGCGCTACGGCCCATGTCCTCCCCACTACTTGCGGGCGAGGTGAAGGCCAATACCTAATGTTTCCTCGGGCCGGTGTCCTGAACATGTACCGAGTCTGTCGTGCAGAAACCTCCCTTTGCTCCCATTAACAGAGTCCATACACCGATCACAGTCCAACGGTTAGATTTATTTCGTATCTTCAGTTACAAGGCAATGCGATGGCATGATACGGTGGAATGAGCAGGTCGAGGCACTATACTGATCTGGGTCCCTACACCCCCTATGCTATGACCAAGGGTTGTAGGAGTCTTGACATGAATACCTACGTTGCGCTACGGGCCTCTATCAGGGGAAGATGTCCTCCAAGGGAATTACTGCAGGCCCATCCGTCACCGGGTTGACACTACACCGGGTCTTCGAACGAGTGACCTCCCCAGCCTCCTCACCTCAGATGCGGGTCCCCTCGCAAGGGGCGCCCTGGAGCAACTCCACCCTCGCGGGACCCAGTCGGAGTCACCGGGTCCCAGGCCTCCTCAATAGTACCTCATCCCAGGCTGAAGGTGCCTGGGATGGACTCCATCTTCATCCCGGCCAGGCCTAGGGTGCCTAGGCCGGAACCTTGAACCGCCCGCACCCAGGCTGAAGGTGCCTGGGTGCGTGAAGAGATGATCCCCGAAGACAGACAGACCTCGTGGCGAGGGCGTCTCCCCCTTTTATCTCCTCCCGTCGATACCACGGCGGGTTCCCCGCCCCAGCCGTACCATCTCCAGGAAGGGACAAAGAAGGGTAGCACTGCGGTAGTGATTCTACCCCGAGCCAGTAGGTACACTGACACCTACTGGTCGAAGAGAATATTACACCACCCAATCCTCCACGAATAAGAAAAAGGGGTCTGAACCCTAACATAATTACACACTTGGGTCACACTACTCCCCAAGTGTACCCCACTAAATTGAGGACCCCGCTACACACTCCCCCCTGTGATTTGACACTGGTCCCCAGCGTCAGGTGCACACCCATGTCTCCCAAAGAGTGGTGACATGAAGTGGGCCCCAGAGGCTATCCCTCAAATTTCTGGATACTAAATGTGCCAAGACCTGCTCAAAAGGGAAAGGGGAAATATAAACGATAAACATTTGTATAAAACATCTGTTCTGTGCACATGTACAATCCCTCCCATCGCTGTCTAAGAACCACCCCACTCTCAGTAGTCTTGACCGATGAATCTCCTGCAGAAGGGAAACAACAAAAAGAAAACACATCCTAACACTCTGTGTTAACTTGGCCTGAGTGGGTCTGTCGGCCGAGAGACCCGCTCACTCCAATAAGCAAGTAATGCATATGTAAAAATTTTCAAACATTCGTTGCGCAACACTGCCACCTGGTGACAGAGCTGCGGTAATGACACTTGGTGAGATCTTCATTCTTCCTGCTTTCCTACTCTGACTTTACCCCAAAAGTCTCTGCCTTTGGCACATGAAGAAAAGGGAGAAAAAAAAAACACAACAGCTCCCAAGTCTCCAGTGAGTAAAAGAAAAGCCCAAATCAAAACAAAAGTAGGGCACAGTTCTAGGCGTCTGGGAATGTCTCATCCAGAAAGTTTCAACAGCAACAAGATAGGAGCTCACTCCTCCTATAAGTAGAACCTTGGATCCGGCAGAAACAGAGGCTTCAGGTGCCCGTCAAACACTTCCACTGAATACTCGACATCCTCTCCTTCTTTCCTACAGATGAGCACCTTATCAGCATGAATATGGCGCCCAAGTCTCCAATCAGCTCTGCAGTCCTTGAACTTTTTAGACACAGGCGGCGAACATGACAGGTATCGCCTGGCATGGGGTACTGTAAGCTTTTCCCATACAAACTCGTCATACCACCTTGGTCGCAGGACCTCAACTTCATACAATAAGTCCCGGGGCAAGTAGGGGTACTCCCACCCATATTCACGGGCGACTCTCTGGGAGAAAAGTCTCTGCAATCTGGCTAGGGGTGGCATCACATCTCGCTCACCTTCTCCTGGCTGTACGATGGCCTCCGGGTGCCGAGGTACGTTCACCATCTCAGGTTGCTTTGTCTTTGGTGCCCGCAACGAAGCACGCTGCGTCCCCACCATCAAAGCGGATGATGTAGTTGAGTGAGGAAAGTTGGTCGAAGGGTTAGATTTCCTCTGGAACTTTGGGGTCTGCGCCCGGAGCGTATTATCTTCTATGGACATGGGGGAATCCTGTGGTTTACTCAGCACAGGTAGCGGGCGTCTGTCCCAGCCCTTCCGTTGAAACAGCTTGTCTATTTCCCCGTCATCCCCACAGTCTGACAACGACTCTAAGTCAGAGGTGTCATACATCTCGGCGGGAAGGTAGTCTCTAGTAGACAGAAGGCTACCTTCCCTTTCGGGCTCCACCGGCTGTGAACTCCCGACACCTCCAACCAACACCGCAGTCCCAGCCCCTAGCTCACCTGGACCTACTGAAGAACTGGGATGTCCGGGACTCTCTTCTCTACTGGCGCCATCCAGGCCAGGCAAGCGGCGGGGTGAAGCTCGACCACGACCACAGGAGGCCTGCACCAGGCCTATCTTCCTCTTCGGGGGTGGCAGCAGGGAGTCTGTGGTGACCGAAGCAGTGTCTTCGGATTTTTCTCTCTCAATCTCTGGTTGGGCAGTCACTTCGCCCTGGTCAGCGCGTACGGGGACCTCCGCAGAGGCCTGGATCTCTCCCTCCGGAGTGGCGGTTCCTGTGATGCAGTTGAGGCGTAGGGCCCGGGGCCTTTCCGTGTATGGTTCAACCTCAAAAAGGAACTCCTTGCAGGCCTCACATCGCCCAAATGGCTTTAGTTGGACCACCAGTCCCGAGCATCCGGGACAGATCACACCGAGAGCCTCCGTGTCTCTGCATGAATACAGAGCCAACTGTCCTCGGGGCCTAAGTCTTATCCCCGTGTCTGTCAGGGGAGCAGCAAATGCAGTCATCTTCGTGGGGTAAGGTACCGGTATCCACGGGGAGCTTGAGGCCATCCCGACCACTTGCTGTTCCATCACGCGCTGACCACGCGCCGGAGTCTCCACGTGTATCTCCACACGTGGCCAGACTCCTCCCACAACTTGTACGTTTTTGCGGGCTTCCGCCAGCCTCCGCCCACGAATTGTACAGTCATGGGGTGCTTTGTGGAGCAGTGCATTAACAGTCCCCACATGTAGTACTTCACACGGCTGGATCTTTCCCTTTCTACGCTCCTCTGCGTGGGCCTTTCCCGACTTAGGGTCATGTCCACAACTCCGAGCAGGGATGCACTCTGGCCAATCACATGGCCGACCCGCTCGGAACTCCTCCGGGCAGCAAAGTTCAAACACAGACGCTCTCAGTTCCATCGCCAAGACACACGATATCCCGGACGAGCCCCCACGTGTAGCGTCCCCCTCACCCCGTCCTCTTTAGCCTAGGGGTATGTCACGCGACAGGGGTGAGGTGCGCTACGGCCCATGTCCTCCCCACTACTTGCGGGCGAGGTGAAGGCCAATACCTAATGTTTCCTCGGGCCGGTGTCCTGAACATGTACCGAGTCTGTCGTGCAGAAACCTCCCTTTGCTCCCATTAACAGAGTCCATACACCGATCACAGTCCAACGGTTAGATTTATTTCGTATCTTCAGTTACAAGGCAATGCGATGGCATGATACGGTGGAATGAGCAGGTCGAGGCACTATCCTGATCTGGGTCCCTACACCCCCTATGCTATGACCAAGGGTTGTAGGAGTCTTGACATGAATACCTCCGTTGCGCTACGGGCCTCTATCAGGGGAAGATGTCCTCCAAGGGAATTACTGCAGGCCCATCCGTCACCGGGTTGACACTACACCGGGTCTTCGAACGAGTGACCTCCCCAGCCTCCTCACCTCAGATGCGGGTCCCCTCGCAAGGGGCGCCCTGGAGCAACTCCACCCTCGCGGGACCCAGGCCTCCTCAATAGTACCTCATCCCAGGCTGAAGGTGCCTGGGATGGACTCCATCTTCATCCTGGCCAGGCCTAGGGTGCCTAGGCCGGAACCTTGAACCGCCCGCACCCAGGCTGAAGGTGCCTGGGTGCGTGAAGAGATGATCCCCGAAGACAGACAGACCTCGTGGCGAGGGCGTCTCCCCCTTTTATCTCCTCCCGTCGATACCACGGCGGGTTCCCCGCCCCGGCCGTACCATCTCCAGGAAGGGACAAAGAAGGGTAGCACTGCGGTAGTGATTCTACCCCGAGCCAGTAGGTACACTGACACCTACTGGTCGAAGAGAATATTACACCACCCAATCCTCCACGAATAAGAAAAAGGGGTCTGAACCCTAACATAATTACACACTTGGGTCACACTACTCCCCAAGTGCACCTCACTAAATTGAGGACCCCGCTACAGAGGTATAGAGTGAGAATAGGAGATTAGAAATAGGAGACTAGAAAAATAACTGTATGTATTTGTTCGAACACGCGAACACCGTTAAAGTCTATGGGACACGAACATGAAAAATCAAATCTAATTTTAAAGGCTAATATGCAAGTTATTGTCATAAAAAGTGTTTGGGGACCCGGGTCCTGCCCCAGGGGACATGTATCAATGCAAAAAAAAGTTTTAAAAACTACAGTTTTTTCGGGAGCAGTGATTTTAATAATGCTTAAAGTGAAACAATAAAAGTAAAATTTTCCTTTAAATTTCGTACCTGGGGGGTGTCTAAAGTATGCCTTTAAAGTCGTGCATGTTTCCCGTGTTTAGAATTGTCCCTGCACAAAATGTAATTTCTGAAGGAAAAAAAGTCATTTAAAACTACTCGCGGATATAATGAATTGTTGGCTCCCCGGCAATACAGATCAAAGTCATTGAAAAAAACGTCAGGCCCCCCCCCCACAGTCCATTACCAGGCCCTTTCGGTCTGGAATGAATATTAAGGGGAACCCCGAACCAAAAAAAAAAAAACGTGGGGGTCCCCCAAATTCCATATCAGGCCCTTCAGGTTTGGTATGAATATTAAGGGGAACCCTGCACCAATTTTTTTTCAAAAATGGCGTGAGGTCCCCCCCAAAAATCCATGCCAGACCCTTCAGGTCTGGTATGGATTTTAAGGGGAACCCCGCACCAAAATTAAAAAAAAAAACGTACCTGGAGTTCTCCTTTGTTAAAGGGGGCTTCCAGATTTCAATAAGCCCCCCACCCGCAGACCCCCACAACCACTGGGCAAGGGTTATGGGGATGAGGCCCTTGTCCTCATCAACATGGGGACAGCCTCCCCATGTTTAGGGCATGTGGCCTGGTACGGTTCAGGAGGGGGGCGTGCTTTCGTCCTCCCCTCTTTTCCTACGGCCTGCCAGGTTGCGTGCTTGTATAAGGGTCTGGTATGGATTTTTGGGGGGACCCCACGCCATTTTTTTTTATTTTGGTGCGGGGTTCCCCTTAAAACCCATACCAGACCTGAAGGGTCTGGTATGGATTTTTGGGGGGGACCCCACGCCATTTCTTTTTTAAATTTGGTGCAGGGTTCCCCTTAATATCCATTCCTGATATGGAATTTGGGGGACCCCCACAATTTATTTATTTTTGGTTTGGGATTCCACTTAATATTCATACCAGACCCAAATGGCCTAGTAATGGACTGTGGGGGGGACCCCTGCCATTTTTTTCCATGACTTTGATCTGTATTACCGGGGAGCCGGCAATTCATTTTAGCCGCGACTAGTTTTAAATGACTTTTTTTCCTTCAGAAATGACATTTTGTACAGGGACAATTCTAAACACGGCAAACATGCACAAATTTACAGGCATACTATAGACACCCCCCAGGTACGAAATTTAAAGGAATATTTCACTTTTATTGTTTCACTTTAAGAATTATTAAAATCACTGCTCCCGAAAAAACTGTAGTTTTTAAAACTTTTTTTTGCATTGATACATGTCCCCTGGGGCAGGACCTGGTCCCCAAACACTTTTTATGACAATAAATTGCATATTAACCTTTAAAATTAGCACTTTTGATTTCTCCCATAGACTTTTAACGGTGTTCTGCTTTTTTTCAAATTTGCCGCGAACACCCCAAATTGTTTGCTGTTCGCCGAACGGGCGAACAGCGGGGATGAGCCGAACACCCCCCTGTTCGGTTCGCACCAGAACATGCGAACAGACAGAATGTTCGTGTGAACTTTAGAACCCTATTAAATACAATGGACTCGAACGTTCAAAATCTAAAGTGCTAATTATAAAGGCTAATATGCAATTTATTGTCCTAAAAAGTGTTTGGGGACCCGGGTCCTGCCCCAGGGGACATGTATCAATGCAAAAAAAGGTTTAAAAAATAGACGTTTTTACGGGAACGGTGATTTTAATAATGCTTAAAATGAAAAAATAAAAGTGAAATATTCCTTTAAATTTTGTGCTTGGGGGGTGTGTATGATATGCATGTAAAGTGGCGCATGTTTCCCGTGCTTAGAACTGTCCCTGCACATGTGTCATGTGTCATTTTTGAAGGAAAAAAAGTCATTTAAAACTCACTCGCGTCTATTAATGAATTGTCGGCTTTTATCAATACATAGAAAAGTCATTGATAAAAAATAAAAAAAAGCGTGGGGGTTCCCCCAAATTCAATTACCAGGCCCTTTAGGTCTGGAATGGATATTAAGGGGAACCCCACCGCAAATTTAAAAAAAAATGGCGTGGGGTTCCCCCTAAATATCCATACCAGGCCCTTGAGATCTGGCATGGATTTTAAGGGGAACTCCACCCCAAATAAAAAAAAATGGCGTGGAGTCCCCCCAAAAATCCATACCAGACCCTTATCCGAGCACGCAACCTGGCCGGCCGCAGGGGAAGAGGGGGGGACGAGAGAGCGGCCCTCCCTCCATCCTGAACCATACCAGGCCACATGCCCTCAACATGGGGAGGATATCCCCATGTTGATGGGGACAAGGGCCTCATCCCCACAACCCTTGCCCGGTGGTTGTGGGGGTCTGCAGGCGGGGGGCTTATCGGAATCTGGAAGACCCCTTTAACAAAGGGGACCCCAGATCCCGCCCCCCCTATGTGAATTGGTAAGGGGTACATTGTACCCCTACCATTTCACGAAGAAAGTGTCAAAAAATGTAAATAAATACACACAAACACCTTGAAAAAGTCCTTTATTAACCACTTAACGACCGCCCACTGTAAATATACGTCGGCAGAATGGCACCGACAGGCACAATCACATATATGTACGTGATCGCCTTTGTATAGTTGGGGGGTCCGATCGGACCCCCCTTCTTTACAGTGAGCTGTCGTTAAGTTTTCGGGAGCGATCCAGGAAGAGGGGACGGCCGTTTGATTCCGGCCACCCCCTCTCGATCGCTCCCAGCGAATCGAATCCTTCCCCTGCCTGTGTAATGTAAACACAGGCAGAGGAAGTGATGTCATCTCTCCTGCGGCGCTCACATATACCGAGCGCCGCACAAGAGAAGATGCAGGTTAGTGCACAAAACACTACACTGACACCAGGACACATAAATCGCCCCCCCAGCCCCCCCCCCAGACACCCCAGATCACCCCCCAGATCACCCCCAGCCCCCAGTCACAGTGTCACTGATTGCAGTGACCATTTATTTACTGATCACTGCAATCAGTGACATTTGTGACTGTAAAAGTGTCACTAAAGTTAGTTTTAGGTCCAGTGTAGCCCCCTAACCCCCCCTAATAAAGGTTTAACCCCCTGATCGCCCCCAGATAACCCTTTCACCCCCTATCACCACTGTCGCTAAGCGATCATTTTTCTGATCGCTGTCTTAGTGTCGGTGATGCCGATCGGTAGCCAGTTATTTTTTTTAGGTTCGCCGCAGGTTTTTATAGCGTCGGGTACCCCCATATATTACCTAATAAAGGTTTAACCCCCTTGATCGCCCCCCAGATAACCCTTTCACCCCCTATCACCACTGTCGCTAAGCGATCATTTTTCTGATCGCTGTCTTAGCGTCGGTGATGCCGATCGGTAGCCAGTTATTTTTTTTAGGTTCGCCGCAGGTTTTTATAGCGTCAGGTACCCCCATATATTACCTAATAAAGGTTTAACCCCCTTGATCGCCCCCCAGGTAACCCTTTCACCCCTATCACCATTGTCGCTAAGCGATAGTTTTTCTGATCGCTGTCTTAGTGTCGGTGATGCCGATAGGTAGCCAGTAATTTTTTTAGGTTCGCCGTCAGGTTTTTATATAGCGTCAGGTACCCCCATATATTACCTAATAAAGGTTTTAACCCCCTAATTGCCCCTAGTTAACCCTTTCACCAGTAATCACCATATAAGTGTTACGGGTGACGCTGGTTAGTTAGTTTGCTTTTTATAGTGTCAGGGCACCCGCCGTATATAACCCAATAAAGGTTTAACCCCCTGATCACCCGGCGGGTGATATCAATTAGGTTTTAGCGTCAGAGAGGGTCTGCGTCACACCCCAGACAGCGTCAGGTTAGTGCCAGTAGCGCTAACACCCACGCGTGAAGCATACACCCCCCTTAGTGGTATAGCATCTGAACAGATCAATATCTGATCTGATCAGATCTATACTAGCGTCCCCAGCAGTTTAGGGTTCCCAAAAACGCAGTGTTAGCGGGATCAGCCCAGATACCTGCTAGCACCTGCGTTTTGCCCTTCCATCCAGCCCAGGCCACCCAAGTGCAGTATCGATCGATCACTGTCACTTGCAAAACACAATACACATAACTGCAGCGTTCTCAGAGACAGGCCTGATCCCTGCGACTCCAGTGCTGTAGGAGGTGATTTCACCACCACAGTTAAAAAAAAAAGCATATATGCCGAAGCATTGGGGCAGCAGGGGCGGAGGAGCGATTTTGCTCCTAATGCCGCGTACATACGGTCGAAATTCCGACGGAGGCTTGCCCGTGGAAAAGTCTGACCATGTGTACGTGGCATAACTTTTGCGGGAAGATGCCCCCATGCTTCGGCATATATAAATGGTGCATGTATGCCCATCATTAGAAGTGGGTGGATGAAGGGCGGTATTCTAATGGTGGGCATACCCACCGATCAATCTTTTTTTTTCGTTCAGCCAACAGGCTGCATGAAAAAAAAGATTACAATACATGTCCAACAAGGACCAGCAACGTACTGGTATGTTGCTAGACTTTGAATGTTTATACCAGAATGATGCTTGCGGGTTTAGGTATCATCTTGGTATCATTCTTTTCAGCCAGCGGCCGGCTTTCATGTAAAAGCAATCCTAGTGGCTAATTAGCCTCTGGATTGCTTTTACAAGCAGTGGGAGGGAATGTCCCCCCCCCGGATATAAAAAGCGCCATTGGGAAATTGGGAAAGCATTTTATCACACCGATCTTGGTGTGGTCAGATGCTTTGAGGGCAGAGGAAAGATCTAGGGTCCAATAGACCCCAGTTTTTTCAAAAAAAGAGTACCTGTCACTACCTATTGCTATCATAGGGGATATTTACATTCCCTGAGATAACAATAAAAATGATAAAAAAAAAAATATATATGGAAGCAACAGTTTAAAAATAAAATAAAAAAGCAAAATTAATAATAAAAAAAATAAAAAAAAGCACCCCTGTCCTGCCCTGCTCTTGCCCAATGGCGAACGCAAGCGTCGGTCTGGCGTCATATGTAAACAGCAATTGCACCATGCATGTGAGGTATCACCGCGAAGGTCAGATCGAGGGCAGTAATTTTAGCAGTAGACCTCCTTGGTAAATCTAACGGCGTAACCTGTAAAGACTTTTAAAGGCTTTTAAAAATGAATGTAGTTTGTCGCCAATGCGCGTTTGTGCGAAATTTTAAAGCTTGTCGTGTTTGGTATCTATGTACTCGGCCTAAGATCATCTTTTTTATTTCATCAAACATTTGGGCAATATAGTGTGTTTTAGTGCATTAAAATTAAAAAAAGTGTATTTTTTCCCCAAAAAATGCGTTTGAAAAATCGCTGCGCAAATACTGTGTAGAAAAAAAAATGCAACACCCACCATTTTAATCTGTAGGGCCTTTGCTTTAAAAATATATATAATGTTTGGGGGTTCAACATAATTTTCTTGCAAAAAAAAAAATGTTTTCATGTAAACAAAAAGTGTCAAAAAGGGCTTTGTCTTTAAGTGGTTAGAAGAGTGGATGTAAGCTTCCTAATGTTGTGTATAAAATGCCAGAACAGTTCAAACCCCCCCCAAATGACCCCATTTTGGAAAGTAGACACCCCAAGCTATATACTGAGAGGCATGTCGAGTCCATGGAATATTTTATATGTTGACACAAGTTGCGGAAAAAATGAATTTTCTTTTTCGTACATCACGGGACACAGAGCGACTTAGTCATTACTAATGGGTTATATAGTTTACCTTCAGGTGTTGGCACTGGCCAATTCCAAACCGGAAGTACCCTCCCCTATATAAGCCCCTCCCACCCGGGAGCACCTCAGTTTTTTGCCAGTGTCTAAGGTGTTGGCCAAAGAGTAACATGTGTTTTCACTGGGCTTGCGTACAGGTTCTTTTGGGCCTTAGTAAGCTGTTCCGGATCCCACCAAAAAAGCTTCATAGCTAAACGGTCGGTACCCGGGCCTTGCAGCAGAAGAGCAAGGTTTTGCCTGTAATGCTTCTCTTAGGAGGGCTGGACCCTGGGATCCAGAGCTCTGGTCATACCCACGACCAAGACGCTGTCTGTGCAGGGTGCTATACAGGTCCAGGGGAGTGGAATCCTTGGGAACCCGGTCCCTGAAGGTTTAATTACAATGCCTGCCGTGATAGGTGAAGTTTGGACTTTTGTGGACCAAACAAAGTCCTGCGGCGGGGATCAGGTAAGTGGGGGCCCTCAGGAACTTGGTTCTATTGGGGGACCCCCAAGCCTAATTTGTCTTTCTGTCTGTTACCTAACGGTATTCCCGCTAAATATCTGTGTTTGCCTATAACTACTGAAAATGTAAAATTTTAATAGTAGTCAAGAAAAAAAAAAAAAAACAGGGACCGCGGTACCTGTGTTAAACCACTAGAGGCCGCTGTAGTCCATTTTTCTTGTAAATGTGGATCTTTGGTTTTCTCAACTCAAAAGATCCAGGCAGCTGGTAAGTTTCTCTGAGGGAATCCACTTCCTCTGCCCTGTTGCTGCGTTCATCCACCGCACAGGCCCTCCGGCAAAAAGGGCCCTGGCTCCTAGTCCTCTGTTGGTTTTCGAAAAGGGCGCCATTGGCGCACGGGCGCGCGCGCGGGCGCGTGCACGCGCCTCCTATGAAAAAAAAGGGGCGGGGCGGGTGGATGACGCTCGATGCGCGCCGCGGCGCTTCTGCGCATGTGCGGGCGTCCCAGCATGGTTAAAAGACACAGTACAAGTGTCAGCTGCATGCAAACGGAGCTAGCAACAAACAGTGGCACACAGAGGCGGTTGATGCAGGCATCCCCATAGAAAGGCACTTTAGTGGACACCAGCTGGTATATAGCAGCACCTGTGTTAGACTATTACCAGCAAAAATTGGTGTATGACGACGGGAATACCTCAGCTTTGTGCTTAAAGGATATGTCGTCCAGACGCTCCGGAAATAGATCTTCCAGGAAGCCAAAGGGGTCTCCATCGGGCTCTGAGGATATTGGGCAGGCTTGCACTGCACCAATCTCCCCTGAGAATGCAGAGGTCAGTAGCCGTAGAAACCCCGCAGGAATGCCTGGTGCTGCGGCTGTCCCCAGTCCACCTGCTCCTGTATATATAACAGAGGAGGTTTTATCCTCAACTCTGGGAGGATTGGAAGAGAGATTAACAGCATTGATCGCTGCTTCCCTGTCACAGGAAAAGCGCGTCCGATCTCCGTCTCCTCCTTCAGAGTGCCTGTTAGTGGAGGAACAGCCCCACACAGAGATCGACCTACCTGAAGGGGATCAGGATGAGGTTGATTCACTTATAGAGGAATCAACAGTGGAAGAACCTTTCTCAGCTTCCCAGGCTGAAAGATTATGGGTTCAGTCTCTGACTAACATGGTCCGATCAGCATTTAAAATGCCTCTGGCGGAACCACCATCCACTACGGTTTCCTCGCTGGGGTCGCTAAAAGCTCCCCAGGCGGTCTGTTCCTTCCCAATCCACCCTTTATTAGAAGGGCTTATTTACCAGGATTGGGAGCATCCTGATAAAATATTTGCTCCCCCCAAGAGATTTCCGGTGATCTATCCCATGGAGGATAAGTTCATAAGAAAATGGAGGGTCCCTATAGTGGACGCAGCCATCTCTTCTGTTAACAAATCACTGACATGTCCAGTAGATAATGTTCCAATGTTCAAAGACCCAATAGATAAAAAATTGGAGTCTTTACTAAAATCTGCTTTCTCTACAGCAAGTATGGTGACACAACCTGCGGTAGCAGCGATTGGAGTCTGCCAAGCAGTGAAAGATCAGTTGAAACAAGTCTTAAGGGACTTACCAGATCAGCAGGCTCATGCCCTAGCTGACCTGCCTAGAGCCTTGTGTTTTGCGGTGGACGCCATAAAGGATACAATCCAACAGGCCTCCCGCTTTACGCTGTCTATAGTACATATGCGTAGGCTTCTGTGGCTCAAAAACTGGTCTGCTGAAGCTCCCTGTAAAAAACTGCTGGTTAGCTTCCCATTTCATGGAGAACGCTTATTTGGAGAAGATCTGGACAAATATATCCAGAAAATTTCTGCCGGTAAAAGTTCACTCTTACCGGTTAAGAACAAGGGTAGAAGTCCTTCTTTTAAGAGGCCTACCTCTCCAGTCCCGGGCACATCGGCTGGGAAGCAGTTCCGACGGCCTCCGCGGTCAAATTCAGGGGGCAGAAATCAGGGACAATCACAGGGTAACAAGAAGCCCTGGATCAAGAGAGGTACAAAACCTCCCCCTAAGGCATGAAGTATTGCCCCCGCTCAATCGGGTGGGGGGAAGACTTCAGTTGTTCACAGAGCGGGACACCATCAGAGACAGATGGGTGCTCTCCGCAGTAAGTCTGGGATACAAGCTGGAGTTAAAAGGCACTCCTCCTGCCCAATTTATGAGGTCAAACGTGCCAAGAGATCCCCAAAAGAGAGGATCCCTCCTTCTGGCACTAGAACAACTATTGCTCCAAGGGGTAATCATGAAGGTTCCCCTGGAAGAAAGCGGATTCGGGTTTTACTCGAACCTTTTCACAGTCCCCAAACCAAATGGGGACGTGAGGCCCATATTAAATCTAAAAGGGCTAAACAAGTTCCTAAATATCAGGACCTTTCGGATGGAGTCGATCCGATCAGTGGCCACCGCCCTACAAGGGCAGGAATGGCTAGCCTCGATCGACATAAGGGATGCTTATCTGCATATTCCCATCTTTCCGGCCCATCAGAAATTTCTACGCTTTGCAGTAGAAGGGCGCCATTTTCAGTTCAGAGCCTTACCTTTCGGTCTGGCCACAGCACCACGAGTGTTCACAAAAATTCTGGCCCCATTATTGGCCAATCTAAGAACACAGGGTGTAACGATAATGGCATATCTAGACGACCTGCTACTAATAGACCACTCAGTGGAAAAGCTGGAAGTAGCTATTCACAAGACAATCGAGTATCTGGAATATCACGGTTGGATTATCAACCGGGACAAGTCAGCTCTAAGACCAGTCAAAAGTCTGGAATACTTAGGGCTAAGGCTGGATTCAAATCAGAGAAAGATTTTCTTACCTCCAGAGAAGGTGTCGTCTTTAAGAAATTTGACCCACTTAGTGGGTACAAAAAGAAAACCATCCATACGTCTCTGCATGAGGCTGCTGGGAAAGATGGTGGCTTCATTCGAAGCGGTACCCTACGGTCAATTCCATTCAAGGAATTTGCAAAGGGCCATACTGTCAGCCTGGAACAAAAAAGTTCAGGCTTTAGACTTACCAATGTCCCTGTCCCCTTCCGTTCGCAAGAGCCTCCATTGGTGGTTGGTGCCCCAGAATCTGGAAAGAGGGAAACCCTTCAGTCCGGTTTCTTGGAAGGTGGTCACTACAGATGCCAGCCTCATCGGCTGGGGGGCAGTGCTGGAGCAATGGTCTCTCCAGGGCAGGTGGTCAGAAGCAGAAAAGGCCCTGCCCATCAATCTCTTAGAGATACGAGCAGCCCGGTATGCCCTAGTAGCATGGACATCCAAACTCCAGGGGTCCCCTGTCAGAATTCAATCAGACAATGCCACGGCAGTGGCATATATCAATCATCAGGGTGGCACCAAAAGTCGTGCAGCCCAGAAGGAAGCAAATTGCATCCTGGAGTGGGCAGAAAGATATGTCCCAGCCATATCCGCGGTTTTCATCCCAGGAGTGGAAAATTGGAGAGCGGACTTTCTAAGTCGCCAACAATTATGCCCGGGGGAATGGTCTCTTCACCCCGAGGTTTTCCAGGCAATATGCCAGCGGTGGGGAACACCGGATGTAGATCTGCTAGCATCCAGATTCAACGCAAAGGTGGACAGGTTTGTGTCTCGCACAAGGGATCCCCTAGCTTGCGGCTCGGATGCCCTAGTGTTCCCTTGGGATCGGTTCAAGCTGATATATGCATTCCCACCGCCACAATTGTTACCGCGATTACTCCGCAGAATCAGGGTAGAAAAGAAACCAGTGATTCTGGTGGCTCCAGCGTGGCCCCGAAGGGCATGGTACGCGGAGATTGTAAAAATGTCAGTGAGGAGTCCTTGGACCCTCCCACTTCGTCCGGACCTGCTGTCGCAAGGACCGATATACCACCCTTCCTTACCAGCCCTAGGTTTGACGGCCTGGCTATTGAAGCCCACATTCTGAAAAAGAGAGGGCTCTCTAATTCTGTGGTATCTACCATGATCAATGCCAGGAAACCGGTATCCAGGCAGATCTATTATAGGATCTGGAAAGCGTACATTACGTGGTGTGAGACCAAGAAATAGCATCCACGTAAGTACATGATAGGGAGGATTCTGGACTTCCTACAGTGGGCTGTAGATAGGAAGCTGGCCTTGAGTACTATCAAGGGTCAGATTTCGGCCTTGTCAATATTTTTTCAAAGGCCCTTGGCTTCGCATTCACTAGTCAAAGCCTTTATACAAGGAGTGATGCGTATTAGCCCTCCGGTTAGTATTCCCATATGTCCTTGGGACTTAAACCTGGTTCTGTCGGTTCTACAGAAACAACCGTTTGAACCATTTCAACACATTTCCTTGGTTCTTCTCACCAGGAAATTGGTTTTCTTAGTAGCCATTTGTTCGGCTAAAAGAGTGTCGGAATTAGCAGCTATGTCCTGTAAGGAGCCATATCTGGTTGTCCATAAGGACAGAGTAGTATTACGTCCTCATCCAGCCTTTCTTCCTAAGGTGGTATCGAGGTTTCATTTGAACCAAGATGTGGTTCTTCCTTCTTTTTTCCCCAAACCTACTTCGGTAGAGGAAAAGTTATTACATTCTTTGGATATGGTAAGAGCAGTTAAAGCTTATCTAAAAGCCACTGCTCAGATTCGCAGAACGGATTCTTTGTTTGTTCTGCCGGAAGGCCCCAGAAGGGGTCAGGCAGCATCAAAATCTACTTTAGCCAAGTGGATTCGACAGGTCATAATACAAGCCTATGGCTTGAGAAAGAGACCGCCTCCGTTCAAAGTTAGGGCGCACTCCACGAGAGCGGTTGGAACTTCATGGGCAGTGCATCACCAGGCCTCCCTGGCTCAAGTATGTAAGGCCGCAACATGGTCTTCGGTACACACGTTTACTCGATTCTATCAGGTAGACGTTAGAAGTCAGGAGGATGTCGCCTTTGGGCGCAGTGTGTTGCAGGCCGCAAAAGATCCTCATGCCTGATGGCGCCCAGCTTATGTACCCCCCCCTCATTTGGCATTGCTTTGGGACGTCCCATTAGTAATGACTAAGTCGCTCTGTGTCCCGTGATGTACGAAAAAGAAAAAGGGATTTTTGTAACAGCTTACCTGTAAAATCCTTTTCTTGGAGTACATCACGGGACACAGAGCTCCCACCCCTCTTTTTGGGACACTTATTGCTTGGCTACAAAACTGAGGTGCTCCCGGGTGGGAGGGGCTTATATAGGGGAGGGTACTTCCGGTTTGGAATTGGCCAGTGCCAACACCTGAAGGTAAACTATATAACCCATTAGTAATGACTAAGTCGCTCTGTGTCCCGTGATGTACTCCAAGAAAAGGATTTTACAGGTAAGCTGTTACAAAAATCCCTTTTTTTTTTTTTTTTTTTGCACAAAGTTGTCACTAAATGATATATTGCTCAAACATGTCATGGGCATATGTGGAATTACACCCCAAAATATATTCTGTTGCTTCTCCTGAGTACGGGGATACCACATGTGTGAGACTTTTTGGGAGCCTAGCCGCGTACGGGACCCCAAAACCAAGCACCGCCTTCAGGCTTTCTAAGGGTGTAAATTTTTGATTTCACTTCTCACTGCCTATCACAGTTTCGGAGGCCATGGAATGCCCAGATGGCACAAAACCCCCCCAAATGACCCCATTTTGGAAAGTAGACACCCGAAGCTATTTGCTGAGAGGTATGCTGAGTATTTTGCAGATCTCCCTTTTTGTCACAAAGTTTTGAAAATTAAAAAAAAAAAAAAAAATATTTTCTTTCTTCATTTTCAAAAACAAATGAGAGCTGTAAAATACTCACCATGCCTCTCAGCAAATAGCTTGGGGTGTCTACTTTCCAAAATGGGGTCATTTGGGGGGGTTTTGTGCTATTTTGGCATTTTATGGCCTTCGAAACTGTGATAGGTAGTGAGGAGTGAAATCAAAAATTTGCGCCCTTAGAAATCCTGAAGGCGGGTACTTGGTTTTCGGGGTCCCGTACGCGGCTAGGCTTCCAAAAAGTCCCACACATGTGGTATCCCCGTACTCAGGAGAAGCAGCAAAATGTATTTTGGGGTGCAATTCCACATATAACCATGGCATGTGTGAGCAATATATCATTTAGTGACAACTTTTTGTAATGTTTTTTTTTTTTTTTAGTCATTATTCAATCACTTGGGACAAAAAAAAAATAATATTCAATGTGCTCAACATGCCTCTCATCAATTTCCTTGGGATGTCTACTTTCCAAAATGGGGTCATTTGGGGGGGTTTTGTACAGCCCTGCCATTTTAGCACCTCAAGAAATTAGATAGGCAGTCATAAATTAAAAGCTGTGTAAATTCCAGAAAATGTACCCTAGTTTGTAGACGCTATAACTTTTGCGCAAACCAATAAATATACACTTATTGACATTTTTTTTTACTAAAGACATGTGGCTGAATACATTTTGGCCTAAATGTATGACTAAAATTGAGTTTATTCGATTTTTCTTATAACAAAAAGTAGAAAATATAATTTCTTTTTCGTACATCACGGGACACAGAGCGACTTTGTCATTACTAATGGGTTATATAGTTTACCTTCAGGTGCTGGCACTGGCAACTTCCAAACCGGAAGTACCCTCCCCTATATAAGCCCCTCCCATCCGGGAGCACCTCAGTTTTTTGCCAGTGTCTAAGGTGTTGGCCAAAGAGTAACATGTGTTTTCCTGGGCTTGCGTACAGGTTCTTTTACGGGCCTTAGTAAGCTGTTCCGGATCCCACCAAAAAAGCTTCATAGCTAAACGGTCGGTACCCGGGCCTTGCAACAGAAGAGCAAGGTTTTGCCTGTAATGCCTCTCTTAGGAGGGCTGGACCCTGGGATCCAGAGCTCTGGTCATACCCATGACCAAGATGTTTTCTGTGCAGGGTGCTATACAGGTCCAGGGGAGTGGAATCCTTGGGAACCCGGTCCCTGAAGGTTTAATTACAATGCCTGCCGTGATAGGTGAAGTTTGGGCTTCTGTGGACCAAACAGAGTCCTGCGGCGGGGAACAGGTAAGTGGGGGCCCCCAGGAACTTGGTTCTATTGGGGGACCCCCAAGCCTAATTTGTCTTTCTGTCTGTTACCTAACGGTATTCCCGCTAATATCTGTGTATGCCTATAACTACTGGAAAATGTAAAATTGTAATAGTAGTCAAGAAAAAAAAAAAAGAGGACCGCGGTACCTGTGTTAAACCACTAGAGGCCGCTGTGGTCCATTTTTCTTGTCATATGGATCTTTGGTTTTCTCAAGTCAAAAGATCCAGGCAGTTGGTAAGTTTCTCTGTGGGAATCCAGTTCCTCTGCCCTGTTGCTGCGCTCATCCACCGCACAGGCCCTCCGGCAAAAAGGGCCCTGGCTCCTAGTCCCTGCTTGGTTTCAAAAAAGGGCGCCAATGGCGCACGGGCGCGGGCACGTGCACGCGCCTCCTATGAAAAAAAAGGGGCGGGGCGGGTGGATGACGCTCGATGCGCGCCGCGGCGCTTCTGCGCATGTGCAGGCGTCCCAGCATGTATAAAAGACACAGTACAAGTGTCAGCTGGATGCAAACAGAGCTAGCAACAAAACGGTGGCACACAGAGGCGGTTGATGCAGGCATCCCCATAGAAAGGCACTTTAGTGGACACCAGCTGGTATATAGCAGCAACTGTGTTAGACTATTACCAGCAAAATTGGTGTATGACGACGGGAATACCTCAGCTTTGTGCTTAAAGGATATGTCGTCCAGACGCTCCGGAAATAAGTCTTCCAGGAAGCCAAAGGGGTCTCCATCGGGCTCTGAGGATATTGGGCATGCTTGTACTGCACCAATCTCCCCTGAAAATTCAGAGGTCAGTAGCCGTAGGAACCCCGCAGGAGTGCCTGGTGCTGCGGCTGTCCCCAGTCCACCTGCTCCTGTATATATAACAGAGGAGGTTTTATCCTCAACTCTGGGAGGATTGGAAGAGAGATTAACAGCATTGATCGCTGCTTCCCTGTCACAGGGAAAGCGCGTCCGATCTCCGTCTCCTCCTTCAGAGTGCCTGTTAGTGGAGGAACAGCCCCACACAGAGATCGACCTACCTGAAGGGGATCAGGATGAGGTTGATTCAGTTATAGAGGAATCAACAGTGGAAGAACCTTTCTCAGCATCTCAGGCTGAAAGATTATGGGTTCAGTCTCTGACTAACATGGTCCGATCAGCATTTAAAATGCCTCTGGCGGAACCATCAACCACTACGGTTTCCTCGCTGGGGTCGCTGAAAGCTCCCCAGGCTGTCTGTTCCTTCCCAATCCACGCTTTATTGGAAGGGCTTATTTACCAGGATTGGGAGCATCCTGATAAAATATTTACTCCCCCCAAGAGATTTCCAGTGATCTATCCCATGGAGGATAAGTTCATAAAAAAATGGAGGGTCCCTACAGTGGACACAGCCATCTCTTGTGTAAATAAATCACTGACATGTCCAGTAGATAATGTTCCAATGTTCAAAGACCCAATAGATAAAAAATTGGAGTCTTTACTAAAATCTGCTTTCTCTACAGCAAGCATGGTGACACAACCTGCAGTAGCAGCGATTGGAGTCTGCCAAGCAATGAAAGATCAGTTGAAACAAGTCTTAAGGGACTTACCAGATCAGCAGGCTCTTGCCCTAGCTGACCTACCTAGAGCCTTGTGTTGCGGTGGATGCCATAAAGGATACAATCCAACAGGCATCCCGCTTTACGCTGTCTGTAGACATATGCGTAGGCTTCTATGGCTCAAAAACTGGTCTGCTGAAGCTCCCTGTAAGAAATTGCTGATTAGCTTCCCATTTCATGGAGAACGCTTATCTGGAGATGATCTGGACAAATATATCCAGAAAACTTCTGCCGGTAAAAGTACACTCTTGCCGGTTAAGAACAAGGGTAGAAGTCCTTCTTTTAAGAGGCCTACTTCTCCAGTCCCTGGCACATCGGCTGTGAAACAGTTCCGACGGCCTCCGCGGTCAAATCCAGGGGGCAGAAATCAGGGACAATCACAGGGTAACAAGAAACCCTGGGTCAAGAGAGGTACAAAACCTCCCCCCAAGTCATGAAGGGTTGCCCCCACTCAATCGGGTGAGGGGAAGACTTCAGTTGTTCACAGAGACCTGGCGGGACACCATCAGAGACAGATGGGTGATCTCCGCAGTAAGTCTGGGATACAGGCTGGAGTTAAAAGACATTCCTCCTGCCCATTTTATAAGGTCAAACGTGCCAAGCGATCCCCAGAAGAGTGGATCCCTCCTTCTGGCACTAGAACAACTATTGCTCCAAGGGTAATCATGAAGGTTCCCTTGGAAGAATGCGGGTTCGGGTTTTACTCAAACCTTGTCACAGTCCCCAAACCAAATGGGGACGTGAGGCCCATATTAAATATAAAAGGGCTAAACAAGTTCCTACATATCAGGACTTTTTCGGATGGAGTCGATCCGATCGGTGGCCTACAAGGGCAGGAATGGTTAGCCTCGATCGACATAAGGGATGCTTATTTGCATATTCCCATCTGTCCGGCCCACCAGAAATTTCTACGCTTTGCAGTAGAAGGGTGTCATTTTCAGTTCAGAGCCTTACCTTTCGGTCTGGCCACAGCACCACGAGTGTTCACAAAAATTCTGGCCCTACGATTGGCCAAACTAGGAACACAAGGTGTAACGATAATGGCATATCTAGACGACTTGTTGCTGATAGACCACTCAGTGAAAAAAACTAGAAGTGGTCGTTCACAAGATAATCAAGTATCTGGAATCTCATGGTTGCATTATCAACCGAGACAAGTCAGCCCTAAAACCAGTCAAAAGTCTGGAATACTTGGGGGCTAAGACTGGATTCAAATCAGAGAAAGATTTTCTTACCTCCAGAGAAGGTGTCGTCTTTGAAAGATTTGACCCACTTAGTGGGTACAAAAAAGAAAACCATCCATACGCCTGTGTATGAGGCTGCTGGGAAAAATGGTGGCTTCATTCGAAGCAGTACCCTACGGTCAATTCCATTCAAGGAACTTGCAGAGGGCCATACTGTCAGCCTGGAACAAAAAGAGTTCAGGCTTTAGACTTACCAATGTCCCTGTCCCCTTCCGTTCGCAAGAGCCTCCATTGGTGGTTGGTGCCCCAGAATCTGGAAAAAGGGAAACCCTTCAGTCCGGTTTCTTGGAAGGTGGTCACTACAGATGCCAGCCTCATAGGCTGGGGGGCAGTACTGGAGCAATGGTCTCTCCAGGGCAAGTGGTCAGAAGCAGAGAAGGCCCTGCCCACCAATCTCTTAGAGATACGAGCAGCCCGGTATGCCCTAGTAGCATGGACATCCAAACTCCAAGAGTCACCTGTCAGAATTCAATCAGACAATGCCACAGCAGTGGCATATATCAATCACCAGGGTGGCACCAGGAGTCGTGCAGCCCAGAGGGAAGCGAATTGCATCCTGGAATGGGCAGAAAGATATGTCACAGCCATATCCGCGGTTTTCATCCCAGGAGTGGAAAATTGGAGAGCGGACTTTTTAAGTCGTCAGCAATTATGCCCAGGGGAATGGTCTCTTCACCCCGAGGTTTTCCAGGCAATATGCCAGCGGTGGGGAACACCGGATGTAGATCTGCTAGCATCCAGATTCAACGCAAAGGTGGACAGATTTGTGTCTCGCACAAAGGATCCCCTAGCTTGCGGTTCGGATGCCCTAGTGTTCCCTTGGGATCAGTTCAAGCTGATATATGCATTCCCACCGCGATTAATCCGCAGAATCAGGGTAGAAAAGAAACCAGTGATTCTGGTGGCTCCAGCGTGGCCCCGAAGGGCATGGTACGCGGAGATTGTAAAAATGTCAGTGGGAAGTCCTTGGACCCTCCCACATCGTCCGGACCTGCTTTCGCAAGGACCGATATACTACCCTTCCTTACCAGCCCTAGGTTTGACGGCCTGGCTATTGAAGCCCACATTCTAAAAAAGAGAGGGCTCTCTAATCCTGTGGTATCTACCATGATCAATGCCAGGAAGCCGGTATCCAGGCAGATCTATTATAGGATCTAGAAGGCGTACATCACGTGGTGTGAGGCCAAGAAATGGCATCCACGTAAGTACGTAATAGGTAGGATTCTGGACTTCCTACAGTGGGCTGTACATAGGAAGCTTGCCTTGAGTACTATCAAGGGTCAGACGGCCTTGTCAATATTTTTTCAAAGGCCCTTGGCTTTGCATTCATTAGTCAAAGCTTTCATACAAGGAGTGATGCGTATTAGCCCTCCGGTTAGTATTCCCATATGTCCATGGGACTTAAACCTGGTTCTGTCGGTTCTACAGAAACAACCATTTGAACCATTGCGGCACATTTCCTTAGTTCTTTTCACCAGGAAATTGATTTTCTTAGTAGCCATTTGTTCGGCTAAAAGAGTATCGGAATTAGCCGCCTTGTCCTGTAAGGAGCCATATCTGGTTGTCCATAAGGACAGAGTAGTATTACGTCCTCATCCAGCCTTCTTCCTAAGGTGGTATCGAGGTTCCATTTGAACCAAGATGTGGTTCTTCCTTCCTTTTTCCCCAAACCTAGTTCGGTAGAGGAAAAGTTATTGCATTCTTTGGATGTAGTAAGAGCAGTTAAAGCTTATCTTAAAGCCACTGCTCAGATTCGTAGAACGGATACTTTGTTTGTTCTGCCGGAAGGCCCCAGAAAGGGTCAGGCAGCATCAAAAATCTACTTTAGCCAAGTGGATTCGACAGGTCATAATACAAGCCTATGGCTTGAGAAGGAGACCGCCTCCGTTCAAAGTTAGGGCGCACTCCACAAGAGCAGTTGGAACTTCATGGGCAGTGCATCACCAAGCCTCCCTGGCTCAAGTCTGTAAGGCCACAACATGGTCCTTAGTACACACGTTTACTAGATTCTACCAGGTAGACGTCAGAAGTCAGGAGGATGTCGCCTTTGGGCGCAGTGTGTTGCAGGCCGCAAAAGAGCCTCATGCCTGATGGCGCCCAGCTTATGTATAGTGTATCCCTCCCCTCATTTGGCATTGCTTTGGGACGTCCCATTAGTAATGACTAAGTCGCTCTGTGTCCCGTGATGTACGAAAAAGAAAAAGGGATTTTTATAACAGCTTACCTGTAAAATCCTTTTCTTGGAGTACATCACGGGACACAGAGCTCCCACCCCTCTTTTTGGGACACTTATTGCTTTGCTACAAAACTGAGGTGCTCCCGGATGGGAGGGGCTTATATAGGGGAGGGTACTTCCGGTTTGGAAGTTGCCAGTGCCAGCACCTGAAGGTAAACTATATAACCCATTAGTAATGACTAAGTCGCTCTGTGTCCCGTGATGTACTCCAAGAAAAGGATTTTACAGGTAAGCTGTTATAAAAATCCCTTTTTTTTTTCAAAATTTTCAGTCTTTTTCCGTTTATATCGCAAAAGATAAAAATCGCAGAGGCAATCAAATACCATTAAAAGAAAGCTCTATTTGTGGGAAGAAAAGGACGCAAATTTCGTTTCGGTACAACATTGCATGTCTGCACAATTTACAGTTAAAGCAGCGCAGTGCAAAATTCTGAAAACAGCTCTGGTCCTTTAGCTACAAAATGGCCCGGGGCTTAAGTGGTTAAAAAAAAAATAATAATAAAAAAAAAAAAACATTCCAGCGATGAAATCCAGTGTCCCGTGGCGATCCCGATGTCCAGCGCTGTCCGTCATTGGTTGTGCCTGTGCGGACCTGATGGGGAACTTCCTCCACTGTGTTTTAAATGTATAGACCCGCCCCTTCTAAAGTTCCCCATCAGGTCCGCTCAGCGGACCAGATGCGGAACATGAGAAGGGGCGGGTCTATACATGTATTACACAGCGAATGAAGTTCCCTATCAGGTCCGCCCCCTCGGTATGTCCGACCCCGCCTACGTCATTGGCCTGAGCAGGGAACTTCCTTCACTGTGTAATTTAAATTTACACAGTGAAGGAAGTTTTTCCGCTCAGGCCAATGACGTAGGCGGGGTCTGACATACCGAGGGGGCGGACCTGATGGGGAACTTCGTTCACTGTGTAATACATGAATAGACCCGCCCCTTCTCTCGTTCCCCATCAGGTCCGCTGAGCGGACCTGATGGGGAACTTTAGAAGGGGCGGGTCTATACATTTAAAACACAGCGGAGGAAGTTCCCCATCAGGTCCGCACAGGCACAACCAATGACGGACAGCACTGGACATCGGGATCGACCGCGGGACACTGGATTTCATCGCTGGAATGTTTTTTTTTTTTTAATAAAGGACTTTTCCAAGGTGTGTGTGTTTTTATTTACATTTTTTGACACTTTCTTCGTGAAATGGTAGGGGTACAATGTACCCCTTACCAATTCACATGGGGGGGGCGGGATCTGGGGGTCCCCTTTGTTAAAGGGGTCTTCCAGATTCCGATAAGCCCCCCGCCCGCAGACCCCCACAACCACCGGGCAAGGGTTGTGGGGATGAGGCCCTTGTCCCCATCAACATGGGGACATCCTCCCCATGTTGAGGGCATGTGGCCTGGTACGGTTCAGGAGGGAGGGGGGGCGCTCTCTCATCCCCCCCTCTTCCCCTGCGGCCGGCCAGGTTGCGTGCTCGGATAAGGGTCTGGTATGGATTTTTGGGGGGACTCCACGCCATTTTTAAAAAAAAATTGGGGTGGAGTTCCCCTTAA
Organism: Rana muscosa; assembly: GCA_029206835.1. Taxonomy (NCBI): domain Eukaryota; kingdom Metazoa; phylum Chordata; class Amphibia; order Anura; family Ranidae; genus Rana; species Rana muscosa. Next base: position 455,334,345 of record CM055118.1, read on the forward strand.
AATCCATGCCAGATCTCAAGGGCCTGGTATGGATATTTAGGGGGAACCCCACGCCATTTTTTTTTAAATTTGCGTCGGGGTTCCCCTTAATATCCATTCTAGACCTAAAGGGCTTGGTAATTGAATTTGGGGGAACCCCCACGCTTTTTTTTATTTTTTATCAATGTCTTTTCTATGTATTGATAAAAGCCGACAATTCATTAATAGCTGCGAGTGAGTTTTAAATGACTTTTTTTCCTTCAAAAATGACACTTTGTGCAGGGACAGTTCTAAGCAACGGGAAACATGCGCCACTTTACATGCATATCATACACACCCCCCAGGTACGAAATTTAAAGGAATATTTCACTTTTATTTTTTCATTTTAAGCATTATTAAAATCACTGCTCCTAAAAAAACAGCCGTTTTTAAAACTTTTTTTTGCATTGATACATGTCCCCTGGGGCAGGACCCGGGTCCCCAACCACTTTTTAGGACAATAACTTGCATATAAGCCTTTATAATTAGCACTTTAGATTTCTCCCATAGACTTTTCGAATTTGCCACGAACACCCCAAATTGTTCGTTGTTCGGCGAACGGGCGAACAGGCAATGTTCGAATCGAACATGAGTTGGACTCGAACTCGAAGCTCATCCCTAGCGAACAGCCAATGTTCGAGTCGAACTCATGTTCCCTACCTAGAACAATATTTATAATGCACATCTACATTCTAGGAATGATCGATTTTTAATTTTCTGGGAATTGTGGTTTCTCAGTATTGAGGCTCCTGTGTCATTATAAAATATGTTGCTTTTCCCCACCTCAATATTGAACCCTACGGATTAAGACTAGGATGCCATTAAAGTTCATATGCGTGTAAAGACGGGTGTCCCAATACTTTTGACAGTATACTGTATATATAGTTAATAGTTTAATGGATAGATAAATCCTCTGTGATGGTTCTATGGGAATCGGAGACTAGTCTAGAATATTATGCTCTCTAATATGCACAAGTGTAACCATCTCCTATTGCTGTCAAGGAGATGGTTATTAACCACTTGCTTACTGGGCACTTAAACCCCCTTCCTGCCCAGTCGTGCAACGTGGCTCCCAAACAAAATTGGCGTCCTTTTTTCCCCACAAATAGAGCTTTCTTTTGGTGGTATTTGATCATCTCTGCGGTTTTTATTTTTTGCGCTATAAACAAAAAAAGAGCGACGATTTTGAAAAAAACACAATATTTTTTACTTTTTGCTATAATAAATATCCCATTTTTATAAAAAAAAAAAAATGTTTTTCTCAGTTTAGATTGATACGTATTCTTCTACATATTTCTGGTCAAAAAAATCGCAATAAGCGTTTATTGATTGGTTTGCACAAAAGTTATAGCGTCTACAAAATAGGGCATAGTTTTATAGCATTTTTATTAATAATTTATTTTTTACTAGTAATGGCGGCGATCAGCGATTTTTATTGTGACTGCGACATTATGGCGGACACATCGGACACTTTTGACACCATTTTGGGACCATTGTCATTTTTACAGCGATCAGTGCTATAAAAATGCACTGGTTACTGTAAAAATGACACTGGCAGTGAAGGGGTTAACACTAGGGGGCGAGGAAGGGGTTAAATGTGTGCCCTGGGAGTGATTACTACTGTGGGAGGAGGGGACTGACTGGGGGAGGTTACCGATCTGTGTCCCTATGTACAAGGGACACAGCATCGGTCTCCTCTCCCTGACAGGACATGGATCTGTGTGTTTACACACACAGATCCATGTCCTTGTCTGTGTACCGGCCGATCGCGGGTGCCTGGCGGACATCGCGGCCGCCAGGCATGCGCATCGGCATGTCAGTGACACGTCGCCGGCGGCGCTCGCGCGCCCCCCAGTGGCCGGAGGAGCCGAGGACGTCTATTGACGTCCTCCCGGATATCTAGAGCCACCTTGAGGCCGTCATTCGTCTATGGCCCGGGCTCCAGGTAGTTAAGCTTCACACAAGATATTATCTCACCCCAGTGAAGTTGTATGCGATTTTTCCAATGGTCCCATGGACCTGCTTTAGAGGCTGTCCTTATAGAGGCATGTTTCGCAAATTTTTTTTGAGCTGTGAGACTAGGTTCACACTGAGTGCGGGAATGAAATTGTGCAAGTCCATTTGGATTTTCCATCGTATGGCTTGTGATGTCCAGGCCCCATGTGATGGCATGCCTAGAACGATATTTATAATACACAGCTACATTCTAGGAATGATAGATTTTTTTCGTTTTCTGGGAATTGTGGTTTCTCAGCATTGAGGCTCCTGTGTCATTATAAAATATGTTGCTTTTCCCCACATGTCCATGCAACCAAGAACATCTGTAAGAAATAGGGTTGCCAACTTTTCTTGAAGCCAAACCAGAACACTTAAGCGGCGCACAGCAATTTTTTATTTTTTTTGTAGTGTGCACTATGCATATATTTTGTTATTAAATAATATTTCAAATCATATGGAGTTAATCCCCCCACATCATTCACAATTTTTTTTTCACATATGAATTAATAGAATTATAGGTGGAGCTTGTATGGCATTTTTTTATTTTTTTTGAGTTGTGGGAACACATATCAATGCTAGCAGCAACTCAACAGTGAGTTTATTTACCAAGTTTTTCTCTTTTTTGTGCAGGGAGTGCTGATAAGGGGGATCTCTCATCTAATGCAGCACCCCTCCCCTACAGACACCCCGTTAGATCAGAGTCTCTTTATATCAGCACCTCCTCTTAAAGACCTCTGTAAGAGGAAGGGGGTGCTTATATAAGGTGATTCTAATATAATGGGGGGTTTTAAGAGGGGGTGCTGATATGGAGAGACTCTGATCTAATGGGGTGTCATGTAGGGGAGGGGTGCTGCCTGCTGATCTAATGATTGATCATCAGCCATTAGATCAGCAGTCAGCATCCATTAGAGACCCTCATTAGCTCATAGTCCCCTTCTATCAGTGCCCCCTCTTTCCTTAGAGACCTCCATTAGATGAGAGATCCTCCTTAGCAGGGCCGCTGTTAGAAATCATGGGGCCCCACAGCCTACCCGACGAGACCCCTTCGACCCCACCCCTGGCCCTGGTCTCTAACACACAAAGTACAGAATTTAGGGGTGAGCTATGTACACAGTACAGAGTTGAGGAGTGCGTTACACACGGACTGCAGAGTTTGAGCGCTGTGCTACATACAGAGTGCGGGGTCAGGATTGCTTATATACAGAGTGCGGGGTCAGGATTGCTTATATACACAGAGTGCGGGGTTTAGGTCAGGATTGCTTATATACAGAGTGCGGGGTCAGGATTGCTTATGTAGCGGGGTGTTAAATTTAGGGGAAGTGTCTGAGTGGTAATTAGGCTCAGACACACTAATTGTTAGGGTTTGTGGACCATTTCTGTCCATGGGAGATGGTGTTGGTGTGCAGTTCCCTGTGGCCTACAGGTGGCGCTGTTGCCGGAGGCCAGGGTTGAACCACTGATACAGGGCTGTGCTCTTTTTGTCCCCTCTCGGCAGTGGTACAGCGGGGCGGGGAACCTGCTGTGCCTGTTGAGAGAGGGTATAAAAGGGGGCGACCATCTTCCATAGTGGTTCGTCTTCATCCACGCCCAGGCACCTTTGACCTGGGCGTGCGTGTGTCATCTCTGGGTGCCCTCGGCCCTGAGGCCTGGTTCCTGTTCCATCCCAGACACCTTCAGTCTGGAGTGAGGTACTATTTTTGAAGGCCTGGGGCCCAGCAACCTTCGGCTGGGGTCCGCTAAGGATTGAGAGCTCCCAGGGTGCCGCCTTGCGAGGGGACCCGTATCTGAGATGAGGAGGCCAGGGAGGTAACCCTTTCCGAAGACCCAGCGCAGAGTCGTGGTGACGGTGAGGGCCTCTGGTAACTCTCCGGAAGGATGGTTTTCTCCTTTACATGGGCCAAACACTTCAAGAAGGTAGTTCACCAAGTCAGTGGCAGTGACTTCATAGGGCAAGGCCCTATTCACCAGGTCAGTGGCAGTGACCCGTTCACCAAGTCAGTGGCAGTGACTTCTATTCACCAGGTCTGTGGCAAAGATCAACCTCACGGTCTGTGGCAGAGATTGTGCGCCAAAACTGTTTGTGAAACCTGAACAGTCTGAGGAAATCATTAGAGTTTGTGCCTGGACCTCCTCCCACCTAAGCTGTCCTGTGTCTTGTTCCAACCTGTCTGCTGTTAAAGAGACTATTTGTTATCCAGTGTGAAATAAATATAGAAGTTGGACTTTCAGTTGGTGTGGACAGTTACATTACTGGGGAGAAATAAAGACTTGCATCTATTCAAGGTAGAGGTGAGAATCATCCTCGGGAGGATCACAACACCAGCCGCAGGCAGGCCCGAAACTAACACCGCTCAACCTCCTCACACAGGAGGGTACGGGCTTGTGGTGCGGTGTGCCTCTCTCTGCCTGCGAGGAGCCTAATTAAATGCAGGTAAAGACAGAGGGGTCTGTGCGCTACACGTGGGGGCTCATCCGGGATGTGTTTGCGGTTGGAAAGTGTGAAGAACCCCCCAGAGTTTGAACTTTATTCCCCAGTGAAGTTCCGTGGAGGTCGGCCATATTGAGAACTGCACCACGAGGAGAACCCTGACTGCGTAGTTCGTGGGCGTGCCAGAGAGAAAGCCCTCGAACGATGCAGAAGATGGGAGGAGTCTGGCCATGTGTGGAGTTGCACGTGGGGACTTTGGCGCAAAAGGGACAGTGCGCGATGGAACAGCGAATGGATAACATGGCTTCTCATGCCTCATGGGTTCCGGCTACTACTACCATGAAGATTACTTAATTTGCTGCTCCCTTGACGGATACAGGGATTCGGCTCAAGCCCCGGGGACGTTTTGCCCTCTACGTTTGCAAAGATGTGGAGGCCCTCGGAGTGATTTGTCCCAGCTGCTCGGGACTGCTGGTTCATCTGAAGCCATTCGGGCGATGCAAGCAATGTAAGGAGTTTCTGTTTGAGGTGGAGCAACCTACAGAAAAGCCTCGGGCTTTCCACCTCAATTGCCTTACGGGCGCCACCACTCTGGAAGGAGGAATCAGAGCTTACACAGCCACCCCTGTGCGCACTGTCGGGACTTCGGAGGAAGTCACAGAGGAGACTGTTTCAAATGAGAGACCGGAGGATGCTGCTTCGGTCACCACAGAGTCCTTTCTCCCACCGCCCAAGAGGAAGATCGGGTTCGTGAAAGCTTCCCGCGGCCGTGGTGGAGCTACGGCCCAGCGCTTACCCGGAACGGATGCATCCAAAGGGAAAAGTCCCGGACGTCCTGGTTCAGCTACAAGCCGAGGTAAGCCGGGGGAAGAGACTCTGTCCAAGGTCCCAAGTGTTGGGGATTCACATGTCCGTGAATTAGTCGGAGGCGGTGACTCGTCCTCTACCAAGAGTTACCTGCCTGCGGAGAAGTGTGACACCTCCGATCTGGAGTCCATCTCTGATGCGGGAGATGACGCCGCTATAGATGAACTTTTTGAACGAAAGGGTTGGGATAAGATGCCCCTGTTCTTGTCCCGTGGTGCTAGGGACTCACCCATGTCTATTGGGGATAGTAGCCCCGGGTGGAGGCCTCAAGGCCTGAGGAGGGATCCGTCCCCTTGTCTGCCCTTCCACCATCGGAGACACCTGCATCAGCTGCGGAGATGAGACGGATGTCGCTGCGGGCCCCTGTGACTGGTCCTGAGGTAGTTAAAGTACCTCGGCAGCCGGATGCCATCGTCTTGCCTGGCACGGGAGATCGTGCTACCATGCCACCATTGTCCCGTTTACATAGACTTTTCAATCAGAAAGTTGCTAGCGAGTATGGGTGGGAGTACCCGTACCTGCCCAAAGAACTTTTATTTGAAGTGGAGGCCTGTAGACACCGGTGGTACACGGACTTCATATGGACACACATTAAAGTACCCCAGGCTCGAAGATACTTTTCATGTTCACCTGCAGCTACCCAGAGATACAGAGACTGTAAGGCTGCCTGGATGTTGGGTCGGCACATTTATGCGGACAAGGTACTTATTTGCAGGAAGGACAAAGACAATGTAGAGTACCACATTGATACATTTGACAAGCATTGGAAGCCGTTGGTGTTGCCTGACCCACACTATTACCTTTAGGAGACAAGACTCTTATTTTTGCTTTGTTTTTTTTAAGAGTGCACTCTTCTTTAAAACTCAGGAACTTTGCCCTAACAAAAAGGGGTATTCTACTCATTGGAGGAGCGGGAGCTGTTGTTTTATTTTGTTCTCCCCTCTCTCCCTACCACAAAGATACAAGGACTTTGGGGTTGTAGATAGTTCAGGGCCACAGTCAATGAGAAGAGAATTGGGCAGGATCAGTGTCTTAACCGCAACACTACCACTAGGTGGCGGTGTTGTGCAACGATTACATTGCTAGTGATGATGTGGTTTACTTTTGGAAGGAAGGGATTTTCCTCTGGGGAGAATCTGTTCATTCCAACTTATGTCATTTTAGATGTGTATGTTTTTTTCTTCCCCTGCAGGCGGACGCCAAGCAAGACTACTGAGTATGGGGTAGATCTTAGTTATTGCAGGCGGGAGGGAAATGTAAATAATCATTAAAAGTATTTTATTTGACATTTAATGTTTTAATGTGCACATGTGTGATTTCTTCTTTCCTTTCTATGTTTCACCTCCTTTCCCCATCTTAGGTTCCGGTACATACAGGCAGTTTTTTTAAATTGTCCTTTTTTGTAGTTCAGTCTCTGGATTGGGCCTATGCTGGCTCAGGCTTGAGAGGCATGGGTTTGTTCCAGACACTGGGGACCAGTGTCAAATTAGTGGGGGGGATGTGTAGCGGGGTGTTAAATTTAGGGGAAGTGTCTGAGTGGTAATTAGGCTCAGGCACACTAATTGTTAGGGTTTGTGGACCATTTCTGTCCATGGGAGATGGTGTTGGTGTGCAGTTCCCTGTAGCCTACAGGTGGCGCTGTTGCCGGAGGCCAGGGTTGAACCACTGATACAAGGCTGTGCTAATTTTGTCCCCTCTCGGCAGTGGTACCGTGGGGCGGGGAACCTGCTGTGCCCGTCGGGAGAGGGTATAAAAGGGGGCGCCCATCTTCTATAGGGGTTCGTCTTCATCCACGCCCAGGACCCTTAGGCCTGGGCGTGCGTGTGTCATCTCCGGGTCCCCTCGGCCCGGAGGCCTGGTTCCTGTTCCATCCCAGACACCTTCAGTCTGGGGTGAGGTACTATTTTTGAAGGCCCGGGGCCAAGCAACCTTCGGCTGGGGTCCGCTAAGGATCGAGAGCTCCCAGGGTGCCGCTTGCGAGGGGACCCGTATCTGAGATAAGGAGGCCAGGGAGGTAACCCTTTCCAAAGACCCAACTCAGAGTCGTGGTGACGGTGAGGGCCTCTGGTAACTCTCCGGAGGGATGGTTTTCTCCTTTACATGGGCCAAACACTTCAAGAAGGTAGTTCACCAAGTCAGTGGCAGTGACTTCAGTTCACCAAGTCAGTGGCAGTGACTTCATAGGCCCTATTCACCAGGTCAGTGGCAGTGACCCGTTCACCAAGTCAGTGGCAGTGACTTCTATTCACCAGGTCTGTGGCAGAGATCAACCTCACGGTCTGTGGCAGAGATCGTGCGCCAAAACTAGTTGTGAAACCTGAACAGTCCGAGGAAATCATTAGAGTTTGTGCCTGGACCTCCTCCCACCTAAGCTGTCCTGTGTCTTGTTCCAACCTGTCTGCTGTTAAAGAGACTATTTGTTATCCAGTGTGAAATAAATATAGAAGTTGGACTTTCAGTTGGTTGGGACAGTTACATTACTGGGGAAAAATAAAGACTCGCATCTATTCAAGGTAGAGGTAAGAATCATCCTCGGGAGGATCACAACACCAGCCGCAGGCAGGCCCGAAACTAACACCGCTCAACCTCCTCACACAGGAGTGTACGGGCTTGTGGTGCGGTGTGCCTCTCTCTGCCTGCGAGGAGCCTAATTAAATGCAGGTAAAGACAGAGGGGTCTGTGCGCTACACTTATATACAGAGTGCGGGTTCAGGTCAAGATTGCTTATATACAGAGTGCGGGGTCAGGATTGCTTATATACAGAGTGCGGGGTCAGGATTGCTTACATACAGAGTGTGGGGTCAGGATTGCTTATATACAGAGTGCGGGGTCAGGATTGCTTATATACAGGGTGCAGGGTCAGGATTGCTTATATACAGAGTGCGGGGTCAGGTCAGCTCTCTCCCCAAATTTCTATCCCCTCCCCCCAGTGCAGAGCGCTTCTCTCGCTCTCTGTACCTTAAAGTGGAAGTAAACCCATCCATAAAACAGTTTCATTTCCGGCACGTGCCAGAAATGTAACACTCCCATTGGTTGTGCTCTCAACCAAACTGCCAAACCATCCAATGGCTGGTGTCATAACTGATCACATGTGCAGCATCATGGCAGTGGTAGATTAAACAGAGGCAAAGATGGCTGCTTCCTTGGCTAAAAACGATACTTACTTACACTTTAAGCGAGGCAGGCTACCGGTGTGGGCTTCGGGAGATGCTGCGGGCACGAGGCTTGAGTGTGTATACCCCGCCCGCTGCTTCTCCTCCTCTGTTGTAGCTGCAGGGAGAATTGTGTGTGCAGAGAGAAGCCGCTGCAAGCAAGACGTTCAGCTGGAGTTAGGGGGCGGAGCTGGAGCGGCTTTTCAGTTGTTAGGACACAGACTTTACTGCAATCATTGTGGCGGCTGGGGGGAAAAGGAGAGTAAAAACAAGTGCTGTGTAGTTCAGCCGAAAGAAGCCCTCCCAGGATCGGCACTAGCTCCATCCCCAGAACATTTTTCAGTGACTGTCGGTATGCTATGCGTCCGGGATTTAAATGGAGGCAAACCCGGGCATAAGTCTCAAAACCCGGACTGCCCAGGTCAATCCTGTACAGGTGGCAACCCTGATAAGAAGCCACCTTTCACAAATTCTCATATTCAAATGTCCACATCTGCAAGAAAAAATAACACTATAGGAATACTATAGATACTATAGGAAAATCTAAACTACTTTCTACTATCCCTCCTCTAGCTTCCTTTGTGGGGGAACCTGCGTTTTTTATGGCATACCTCTCCAGATTTGATTTCTCACATTGGATAGAGATCAGCTTGGTTTTCCTTGAACCTTTGATGATGGAGTCTTCTTTTAGTTCAGTCTCTTATCTCCAACAACAACACGCTTTTCCACGTTCGGAATTCTATAAATACCTGCCGATCAGACATTTCTACAATTTCCACTACTCTTTGAGTTTGCGGGTCTCACATTCTTAATTTAAACGTATGTGCCATTTTTCCTCTAGAGACAGGGGTATTATCTCTACCACACTGTATTGTCAAAAGTATTGGGACACCTGCCTTTACACGGAAATGAACTTTAATGGCATCCCAGTCTTAAGCCTCGTACACACGATCCGATTGTTGTCCAACCGAGCGTCTGATTTTTGTCCAAAGGGCATGTGCCTGGATCTTGTCTTGCATACTAACGGCACACAATTGTCAGCCAACAAACATGAACGTAGTGACGTACTACAAGGTATTTCAGCTCTTGAGCGACACCTTTGGACCCCTTCTGCTAATTTTGTGTTTGGTGAGCATTGATTCCGAGCATGCGTGTTTGTACTTTCAACTTTTGTGTGACAGACTTGTGTACTGACGATACAAAAAACAGACAACAGACCGTTGTCCACCAAAATTTTTCTAGCCTGCCATCCAACATTTGTTGGCAGAAAGTTGGACAAGAATTGTCAGAAGGAGCATACTAACGGTCAGATTTTAGGACAACAGTCTGTCAACAGACAATCCCCTTCCAACAATCTGATCGTGTGTACGAGGCTTTAGTCTGTAGTGTTCAATATTGAGTTGGTCCACCCTTTGCAGCTGTAACAGCTTCAACTCTTCTAGGAAGGCTGTCCACAAGGTTTAGGCGTGTGTCTATGGGAATGATTTTACCATTGATCCAGAAGCGCATTTGTGAGGTCAGGCGAGAGGACTAGAAGGCCCAGCTCGCGGTCTCTGTTCTAATTTATCCCAAATGTGCTCTATCGGGTTGAGGTCAGGACTCTGTGCAGGCTAGTCAAGTTCCTCCACCCCAAACTCGCTCATTCATGTCTTTATGGACCTTGCTTTGTGCACTGCTGTGCAGTCAGGTTTGAACAGGAAGGGTTCAACCCGAAACTGTTCCCACAAAGTTGGGAGCATGAAGTTGTCCAAAATGTCTAAATGTCTTGGTATGCTGACGCCTTAAGGGTTCCCTTCACTGAAACTAAGGGGCCAAGCCAAACCCCTGAAAATCAACCCCACACCATAATGCCCCCCCCCCCCAAATGATTTGGACCAGTGCACAAAGCAAGGTCCATAAAGACATGGATGAGCGAGTTTGGGGTGGAGGAACTTGCACAGTCCTAACCTCAACCTGATAGAACACCTTTGGGATGAATTAGAGCGAGACTGTGATCCAGGCCTTCTCGTCCAACATCAGTGCCTGACATCACAAATGTGCTTCTGGAAGAATGGTCAAACATTCCCATAGACCAGGGGTGCCCAACCTTTTGAAGAGCGAGGGCCATTTAAGCAACTTGGTAACCGGTCGCAGGCCACAATGAGCGGAGCGGGCGGATGACAGGTCCGTGTCTACCCTGCATACTGCAGAGCGGACACAGACTCAGCCCACTTTTCATCTGTGGGCCTTCCAATCCGATCCGCCCAGATGGAAGGGGATGGATTCCATTTTTTTTTAGTGGATCGAACTGGAGGTAGGCGGGTGTGAATGGACACAGGTCCATTTACATCTGCTCCTCCATAGAGGTGAATGGAGGGTCCGATTGGGTCTGACTGATCGTGTGAAAGGGGCCTGAGGCTGTTTTCACACTGATGTGCTGCGGTTTAACCACACCACGGGTGCAGTGCAGTGTACCTGCAGCTTTCCTGCGGGTTAGCTGCACTTTGCCATAAACTTCTATTATATCTTGCAGATGTGGTACACTTTCAGAAAGCGAATCTAAACCCGCAGGTAATTACAGAAGTCTATGGCTCAGTGCAGGTAACCCGCATCTGCAAACTGCGGATCAGTTTGAAAGCAGCCCAGTAACCACTGCAGAGCAGATATGCCAATATATACACTGTGATTTTAGTAATAAACTTACCTTTAATAACAGTCTTCCATTCAGGTATTGCTGGCTGTTGCTGTCCCAGGCAGAGTGCATTTGGTATCACTCCGCCTGTGACAGGAGCCGACACTATACAGGAAGCATTGGCTTATGCGGCTCTGCTCTGCAGCCACTTGCTTCCTCTACCGCCCGCTTCATTCACATGACTGATGCTCTGGAATAGAGGGTCGGAAACCCGAGATCTGGGCTTGCCAACCAGCCACCGCAGAGCAGGAGGTCGCGGGCCACATCAGAGGGCTCTGCGGGCCACTAGTTGGGCACCCCTGCCATAGACACACTCCTAAACCTTGTGGACAGCCTTCCCAGAAGAGTTGAAGCTGTTATAACTGCAAAGGGTGGGCCAACCCAATATTGAACCCTGCAGACTAAGACTGGGATGCCATTAAAGTTCATGTGAGTGTAAAGGCAGGTGTCCCAATACATTTGACAGTATAGCGTATATATAGTTAATAGATTAATGGATAGATAAATCCTCTGCGATGGTTCTATGGGAATCGAAGACTAGTCTAGAATAATATGCTCTCTAATATGCACAAGTGTACATGCTCTATTGCTGTCAAGGAGATGGTTATTAAGCTTCACACAAGAAATGATCTCTCCCCAGTAAAGATACATGCAATTTTTCCAATGGTCCTAGGGACCTGCTTTAGAGGCTGTCCTTATAGAGGCATGTTTCTCCACATTTTTTGGAGCTGTGAGACTAGGTTCACACTGAGTGCGGGAATGAAATTGTGTGAGTTCGAGAGTGCGCATGCGCGGAGTCTCCAAGATGGCCGCTTGAGCCGGAGCTCCGTCACACCCAGCTCTAGCGCCACTCACAGCACCACACAGAGGGGTCACCGACGAGCCACAACGGGCGATCCGGACCCCCAGTTTACCAGGGAACCCCGCCGCATGAGTGGAAGCCAGGTACGGAGAGACCTCGGGCCGCAATTTGACCGGGCTCAGCCGCCTGGGTGTACCAATATGGCCGCCGCGGCCCAGCAACACGCCGCAAGCATGGAGGGACATGCTGAGCAGAGGCAAATGATAGCGCCCGCCACCCTGTCATACACCCCAGCTAGTCAAAGCCTGCTCATGCAACAAATGACCCCATCCCCAGCATCTACTGAATCGCTACTTAGCAGACACTTTGGGGACAATGCCGTCCCTTTAGCCGGGACGCCCTTTTATGCACATCAAGGGGCCCCTACCTTGCATCCCCGACTAATGAAGAAAGTCCCCATCACGATGATCTATTCCAGAAGTTATCAGCTTTACTGGAGAGGGGACTTGCCACTACAGCAGCCAAGATTACTGGCGATATAAAAGCTGACTTCCAGAACCTGGGATCCAGGATGGAAGCCATAGAGCACAAGCTGGATTTAACAGTAGCAACCACTAACCAGAATTCTGGCCACATCCAGACACTTCAAGATAGGCTAGACTCAGCCCTACTAAGAATCGATGAACTCGAAGATAGATCCAGAAGATACAACTTCAGAATCAGGGGTCTGCCTGAAACCTTTATAGAGGTCTCACAAGCAACACAAGAAATAATTAAATCCCTGATCCCTAACATACCGCAACACCGCCTGGAATTGGACAGGGTTCATAGAGCCCTGGGCCCTCCTAGAAAAGATGGTTCCCCCAGGGATGTAATCGCTAAACCACACTTTTACCAGGTAAAAGAGGAAATAATGAAGCAATCCAGAGCGGCGAAACAGATCTCACATCAAGGTCACCCTATCCAAATTTTTGCTGACCTTTCCCCTTCCACGATCCAGAGAAGACGGGCCCTGAAACCTCTCTTAGGGATCCTGGCCCAAAAGGACATCAAATACTGGTGGACATTCCCATTTGCCGTTAAATTCATTTTTAAGAGTAAACCCTACTCGTTCTCCAACTTCCAAGACGGAGAGAAGACCCTCCTTTCACTGAAGCTAATCTCGCTAGAATCGGATATGGACACATCAAACCCAGCCAACAACTCTACTAAACGGCCACCACCCGCCAGCCCCCTGACGCCCCTGTGGAACAACCCGAAATCGAAGAAAGCAAAAGACATTCGCCCGACCTGAGTGTTGCCGGCAGTTAATTTTATTTTTCTATTTCCTACTCTCTACCTTTACTCCCGAAGGGAGTACTTGTCAGAGACTTCCTCTTCTTCTGAAAGGGGCAATTGCCCCCCCAAATTCTATTGAACAAACTTTTTTCATATTCAGTCTATTAAGATATTGATACGATCTCGGGTATCCCCCAATTGATCTTGCTTATAGTCCTGGTTAAGACTCTAAACGAGCTTGTTGGCTCATTATTACCGTCTGTTAGAAGACAGAAACCTTATGTTTCTCTTTTTGTAGTTTCTATGAGTTGGGCTCATAGTGGCCCCCTAATGTTAGTAGGTTGGTTACTGATCTAAATGTTTCCCCTGAACTATAATAGATAGTAGCTCTAAGTTGTTCACCGCATTGCCTGTTCTGAGAGGGGGCGGGTGAGGGGTAGATATCAAGATGCTCATCCCAGGGGACTGGAGGTCCTTCCTTTATGGGACTTTAAACCCTCTGTGCTAGTTATATCTAAATGAACAAAAGTTAGTTGGGCGCGGTGGAGCTGGGTGCTCAGCATGTGCCTCCGCCTATCCCTCAGTCTCACGAAGATCTGTGGGGTGGGTTGTCTGCCCGCAGTGGTGCAGACGCTTTTTGTAAGGTCTGGCCCGGGGGAAAGGTTATTTCTCCAGGGTGCTGACCGTCTTCCTCTGAAGAGGCTGTCTATGGTCTTTTCCTCTCTACTTCCTATCTTGCTCTTTCTGTATCCCCCTTCCCTTTCCCTCTTCCCCTCCCTCTTCTACGTACTAAGGTGCTTAACAATTGTGTTTCTCTCAGAATCCATCCAGGTTATCACTGAGGTTCCTAATCAAACTAAACCATCTCACAGAAGATCCATACAGAAGACAACTAGAGGTCCGGCTCACCCAAAGGTAAGTGACGCAGAGATAGACAGCACACACTCAACTCCTCTCCATGGCTAATGCACCAAAACCTACGCTTAAAATAGCTACCCACAACGCCCAGGGTTTTAATTCTCCAATAAAAAGGAGAAAAATGTTTGACAGTTACAAATCCCTCAAACTAGATGTGGTATTGATTCAAGAAACCCACTTCCCTAAACGGTACAGCCCTACCTTTTTACACCATCACTTCCCAGTATTTTACTTGGCAAAGGCGGAAGACAAATCAAAAGGGGTTGCAATTTTATTTTCAAAATCTTGCAATTTCTCTTGGCAAGCCGAGTACAAAGATCCAGAAGGCAGGTTTCTCTTAGTGAAAGGCCTAATTGAGGGACACGTTTTCTCCTTTATTTCATACTATGCTCCAAATAAAGGGCAACTGAAATTTTTTCAATCAATGATGTCAACCCTGAGCCCTATGTTGGAGGGGACTCCCATCTTTGGGGGTGACTCCAACATAGCGCTTGATCATGGGCTAGATAAGTCCAACCCAGCCAAACCCATCCTAACTCGCCCCACCAGAGCCAGCCTAAAATTTGCTAGACTACTCCATGCGCAAAGTTTGGCGGACGTTTGGCGTGAACAGAACCCAACGACAAGAGACTATACCCATTTCTCTAACCCCCATCAATCCTACGCCAGGATAGATCACATTCTCTTCCCCTCACATCATCTTCCACATGTCAATGATGCCCGGATTATAGACACGTCACTCTCTGATCACTCTATTGTGTCTGCATCTCTCGACTCACTCTCACACAGATCCAAGCATTTCCAGTGGAGGCTTAATGAGTCAATTTTATCAGATCCCATTAACGTGATCGAGATTAATAAAGCACTAACCGAATACTTCTCTTTAAATAATGATGGGAAGGTATCCGCAGAAGTACTCTGGGCAGCCCATAAAGTAACCGTCAGAGGTAAACTTATCCAACTCGCATCTAAAATCAAAAGAGAAAGAATGGCTGATATTGTTAGGTTGGAAAAATGTACGCTTCCCTCAGAGCCCAACATAAAAAAGACCTGACCAGAATTAGCATGTCACAAATAGACTCCGTCAGACTGCAACTTAACTTAGCCCTAACAACACGAGCTAAAAAATTGATCCGATGGAGCGGAGCTAAATTTTACACCCAGAAGGACAAATTAGGCAGGATGCTGGCCAATAAACTCACCCCCAGGGTGAGGCTAAACACAATCCCTAGGATCAAATCTCATAATCAGACCACAACTTCTGATCCCTCCAAAATCCTTACAGCTTTCAGAGAGTTCTTTGACAAGCTTTATAGTGCTGGTCAGCAGGTCTCCGCTAGTTCCATCTCACATTTTCTAGACACCCTTCCTATTCCTAAACTCTCTGATGAACACAAAACCATCATGGAGGATCCAATTTCAGTGGAAGAATCCATGGAGGTTATCAAAAACCTAAATGGGGGAACAGCTCCAGGTCCGGATGGTCTATCGGTGCCCTACTATAAAACCTTCTCAGCGATAGTAGCACCCTTTATGACCAAATTTTTTAATGAAAAAAACTCTGGTTCCCCCTTAAAACCTGACCTAAACACAGCCTACATTACTGTTATCACGAAGCCCGATAAAAATCCAGAAGAGGTAGCAAACTACAGACCAATTGTCAGGGTCACCTGTGGCCAGGTGACAGATGCACACCGTAGGGGGACAGGAGTGCACCGCGAGGTAGTGAACCCTATGGCTGGCTTCTGCGGATAGGAAACTGGGTGGTTGTGGAAAGCGGGACCAGAGGAGCACAACCGGGATCCAAACGGAAGCTAGAGCCAAGATTCCCCAGGGCGCGGAGTCTAAGACCCAGCTGGTCTTCTCCAGGGCCTCTAGTGGTGAGGATGTTAGCTGCAGGCTGGGACCAGGTCGCGGCCCCTGGAGTTTCCTAGCTCACGCCCCGTAGGATAAGGGGAAAAGAGGGGAAGCAGCAGCACACGATAAGAGAGAACCAAATAACAAGCTGAAGGTCAGGGGCCACAAGCAGACAAGGATAACGAAGAACGAGCCGAAGGTCAAGGGTCACGAGCAGACAGGGATAGTCAGGGACAAGCCAATAACGTAACAGAGAGACAGACGTAGCACACGGCAGGCAGGAACCCAAACACACAATGCCTAACAAACACGTTGATCAGCCAAGCAGGCTTGCAGTGCACAGGTTAATATAGTGTTCAGTGATAGGGCCTGGGGTGGAGTCAGGCTGGGAGGAGATTATAAAGGAAGCCAGGTGAAGGAGGTCTGGTCTCTAGATGAACACATGGGAAGGAAGGTAAGCTGACAGACAAACACTACTGCATATCCATGACAGTACCCTCCCTCTTATGGGCCCTCCCCCGCCTGGACCCAGGCTTAAAGGGAAATCTCTGATGAAACCTTCTCAACAGATGAGGTGCAGCGACATCAGATGCAGCGATCCAAGACGCCTCCTCAGGACCAAAACCTCTCCAATGCACAAGGTACTGAAGAATGCCTCTGCAGAGCCGAGAATCCAGAACTTGTCTAACCTCGTACTTAAAATTATCCTCAGAGACCGAAAACGAGGTAGGGAGATGACAAGATCTATTGAGGACCAAAGGCTCTCTAGGAATAAGCAAGGACATGAGAGGATCAACAGGAATCTGAGGAGGGTCCCCTAGACCCTTAAAGGGGAACTGGTCATCTTGCACAGGACCATCAGACTGGGCAGATGTCAGTGGAACCCTGAAGTCAGGTTGGTTAGAAGGTGACATGTCGCCGGAGTCAAGCTGAATAGCTGAAGGACAAGCAGAATGTCCCGAACAAGAAAAAGTAAGAGGCTCACTGGGCATGGGCTGGACTGGCATAACTAGTACAGAGGCAGAGTGAATAGCTGAGTCAGGTGTAGCGACTACCTGAATCGCATCGCAAGACGTAGCGACTGCAGGACTTGTAGACAAGGTAGCCTGGCTGTGCGTCCAAGGGTGGTTTAGGGACAGAGAAATGTAAATGGTTATGCAACCTGGAATGAATGACCGGCTCAGATTCACAGGGGGCAACCTTGGGTAGGCAGGACGAGGAACAGGAGGGACCCCAAGCCAGGATCTGTCCAGTAGTCCAGTCCACATGAGGAGAATGGAGCTGTAACCATGGGAGACCCAAAATTATAGGCGTTGAGGCCTTGGGTAAGATAAGGAAGGATATCCACTCCTGGTGGAGTGTCCCTACCGACATCTTAACAGGGAGGGTCTGGAAGCGGATAGGTCCCCCTGGGAGAACAGTACCATCAATCGCCAAGACCACCAATGGCGTGGTGAGGGGCAAAAGAGTAAGTCTCATGGACGATGCGATTTCCCAGTCCATGAAATTACCAGCGGCTCCGGAATCCAGATATGCTGAGACCGAATGAGAAGAAGCACCAACATGAAGGAACACAGAAAGCAGAAGACGAGAAGGGGAAGGTGATATTTCTGGGTCCAATACTCCACTTTCCAGATGAAGTGGACCCGAACGTTTTTCTGGACAAAGAGAGCAAGTGTCACGAAAATGACCTTTGCCCCCACAGTAAAGACACAGACCAAGAGTTCTGCGCCTAGCACGTTCCTCGGGGGATAGCCTGGTCCGACCCAGCTGCATGGGTTCCTCAGCTGGTAGGAGATGCTCTACGGGTCGAAGAGAGGGGAGCTCAGGCTGACTAAGAACCAAGGAGTGCTGGCGTTGCTTTTCTAAGGTCCTCTCCTGAAAGCGAATATCGATCTGGTTACACAAGGAGATAACGCCGGCCAGATCAGTGGGGATGGTTCTTCCAGCTAATTCATCCTTCACTCTATCAGACAGGCCATGCAAAAAGGTTGCGACTAAGGCCTCATTGTTCCAGCTCAACTCAGCCGACAGTATGCGGAAATGAAGGGCATACTGTCCCACAGAAGCAGACTCTTGGCGGAGACGTAAAAGGGCGCTGGCCGCTGAAGAGACACGAGCCGGTTCTTCGAAGATATTCCGAAAAAGTTTCAAGAAGCCAGACAGGCTAGAAACCACTGGATCATTCAGTTCCCACAGAGGGGCTGCCCAGGCTAAAGCTTCACCAGAGAGGAGGGAAATGATATAGGCTACCTTAGCCCGATCAGACAGGAAGTTTTGGGGCTGGAGCTCAAAATGAATCGTGCATTGGCTAAGGAACCCCCTGCAAGCCTTGGAGTCCCCAGAGAAACGGGACGGAGCTGGCAGTTGTAGCGAGTGTGTGGCTGCGACTGGTGCAATAGGTGCAGCCGCTGATTGTATTTGAGGTTGCGGATTCAGGGTTCCCAAGGAGGCCTGAAGCTGCTCGAAGCGAGAAGCCAGATCCTGGAGGAATCGCATCACCTGAGTCTGATTCGATTCCTGGGTTTCAAGTCTGCAAACTATGCCCTGCAATGGATCATCCGCGGGTAGCGGGATGTCAGCCGGGTTCATGGCTGATCAAACTGTCAGGGTCACCTGTGGCCAGGTGACAGATGCACACCGTAGGGGGACAGGAGTGCACCGCGAGGTAGTGAACCCTATGGCTGGCTTCTGCGGATAGGAAACTGGGTGGTTGTGGAAAGCGGGACCAGAGGAGCACAACCGGGATCCAAACGGAAGCTAGAGCCAAGATTCCCCAGGGCGCGGAGTCTAAGACCCAGCTGGTCTTCTCCAGGGCCTCTAGTGGTGAGGATGTTAGCTGCAGGCTGGGACCAGGTCGCGGCCCCTGGAGTTTCCTAGCTCACGCCCCGTAGGATAAGGGGAAAAGAGGGGAAGCAGCAGCACACGATAAGAGAGAACCGAATAACAAGCTGAAGGTCAGGGGCCACAAGCAGACAAGGATAACGAAGAACGAGCCGAAGGTCAAGGGTCACGAGCAGACAGGGATAGTCAGGGACAAGCCAATAACGTAACAGAGAGACAGACGTAGCACACGGCAGGCAGGAACCCAAACACACAATGCCTAACAAACACGTTGATCAGCCAAGCAGGCTTGCAGTGCACAGGTTAATATAGTGTTCAGTGATAGGGCCTGGGGTGGAGTCAGGCTGGGAGGAGATTATAAAGGAAGCCAGGTGAAGGAGGTCTGGTCTCTAGATGAACACATGGGAAGGAAGGTAAGCTGACAGACAAACACTACTGCATATCCATGACACCAATATCGTTGATAAATAACGATTTAAAGATCCTCACCAAAATCCTAGCAAACAGACTAAACTCCTTCATAAGCTCCTATATACACAAAGACCAAGTGGGATTTATCCCAGGTAGACAGGGCCCTGACCAAACTAGAAGAGCTATTGATATAGTCTCGATCTTACAGTCTAACTGGCCAGGTGGACCTAAGCAACAGGGAATGCTACTTTCCCTGGACATACAAAAAGCATTCGACACTGTGTCCTGGCAGTACATCTTTGCCCTGTTAGAGCATTGGGGCTTTGGGAATCAATTTATCGGAACTTTGAAAGCACTATACTCCACGCCCACGGCGCGTATTCGAATTCAAGGACATTACTCCTCCCCGATCCACATAGCAAGGGGAACAAGGCAAGGCTGCCCGCTGTCACCCGTAATCTTTGCATTGGCCATAGAGACATTGGCGATAGCTATACGAGAGAATCCTGACGTAAAGGGGGTTTCTTGTGGGCCCCAAATGCACAAATGTGGGTTGTTTGCAGATGACTTAATACTCTTTATAACCTCCCCTCTAACCTCCCTCCCTAATTTGAATAAAATTCTTTCCTCATTTGCGACAGTATCAGGTTTGCAGGTTAACTTTGCCATATCCCAAGCCCTAAACATCTCTCTTAACCCCGAGATGGTCTCCCTACTTAAATTTAATTTTAAATTTGCCTGGAATGACTCCGATATCAAATATTTGGGTATCTCCCTTACTTCTAAATTTGAGTCCCTGTACGCTAAAAACTTCCCTCCCATGTACCACAAGTTAGATCAAGACCTAAAGTTATGGTCAAAACAAAATTTATCTTGGTTGGGAAGAATAAATGCTGTCAAGATGACACTATTGCCTAGATTGCTCTACCTCTTCCGAGCTCTCCCCATCCCACTGAGGAGGGACCATCTTAAGTCGCTCCAGAGCAAAATTATACAATTTATTTGGGGGGGTTCGGGCTACAGGATCAATCAACAGACTCTTTACCACTCTAGAAAACGAGGAGGACTGGGTGTGCCAAACTTGTATAGATACTTATTAGCATCAAGACTGTCCCAGTTCTCTACTGTATATACTAAAGGGAGAAAACCAGATTGGATACAAATCGAACGTCAGGCGGTTCCACATCATACCCTGGACTACCTATTGTGGTGTTCACCTAAAAATAGACCCCCTATATTGGCCCCCACTCTCTCACACTCCTTTGCTTTGTGGGATAAATTGAAATTGAATCCTAACCTTACCTCAGCCATGCAACCCCTCTCACACCTATTCCGTAACCCGAATTTCCCCCCAGGGATAAACATAAAGGCCTTTCAATGGTGGCTGGACAAAGGGCTGTACCGTATAGGCCATTTCTTCACGTCTAGAGGCCCACTTTCTCTGGCTTATTGTGTAAGCAACCTTGACCTTCCTCAGTCTGAGAGATTTCGGTTTAAGCAAATAAGCCACTTCCTGCATAGTATATGGCCCGAAAAGCCTAATCCTCCCAAATTTTCAAATTATGAACTCTGGTGCAGTCAATCCATGGAGCAGAGGGGAGGCATTTCAGTCATCTATGTGTCACTTTCCCAACCGACTGGTAAATCCCCTTACATGTTAGCCTGGGAGGGAGACTTCCAGTTTCAGTGGAGCTTGGAGACCTGGCAATCTGCTCTAGCCACAGCGTATAAAGGAATCATCAATACATCTCTCATGGAAGCAAATTAAAAAATTATGACTAGATGGTATCTGACACCAACAAGACTGGCCAAGATTTTTCCAACAGCTGACCCGTTATGCTTCAGGGGATGTCATCTGAGGGGCACAATCGCCCATGTGTGGTGGGAATGCCCTAGAATCAGGTCCTTCTGGAGAAAGATATTAACTCTCATTAAAAGAGTCACAGGTTGCGAGATTCCCAGGTCTCCGGAAACCATTTTACTGAATGCTCATATTCCCAAGATATCCAAACACGATCGTATACTGATCCACTATATACTGTTAGGAGCCAAAATTACACTAGCCAAGGCGTGGAAGCACCCAAATGTCTCAACTAAAGCAGCGATCAGGAAAGTATCTTGGATCATGGCCCAGGAAAAGCTTGCCAGTATCATTAACGATTCAACATGTAAATTTGAGATGGTTTGGGAACCCTGGGCTCAGTTCTTGGGTATTTCTCTTGTTCCTGGATTATCTCACAATCAAAACCTGGATTAAATTAAGCAATTAGTGAACCTTGCTTCCCTTCCCTACCTCCATCCTAACCTAATCCCCGTCTTCCCTCCCTTTCTTCTTTCTGACTACCTCTCCTCTCTTCTAACAGGGTAACAAATTACTATTAATGGTACAACAATGGAGGTCCTCTTAGGAGTGAGTCAGTCCCATCTGTGGTTCCCCCCCTGGGGGGGGGGTGGGGGGTTCCCTCGGGGTTCCCTCCCTTTGGCACAGCGTGTTCCCTTTTGGGGTGCCGGAGGGCGGGGGCTCCGTGACACCTTCCCTGCTCCGGATGTGGGGGACTGAAAGAGAGAATTTGGGACCCCAGGCTCTGTTGACAATGCGAGTACGGGAGGAAGTGTACCTATAATTAAACTCTGTATGGCAGGTGATATGATTAATTACTTGACAGAATTGTTTACAATTACAGACCTTGCTCAATTTTTGCACTTTCGCGGTGTATTTCTTCAGCCCGCCCATGCTATTGGCCAAAAACTTCTACCTTTTGTATTGCTATCGTGATTGTTACTCTGTATTTACCTATTTGAAAATAAAATACTTTGAAGGGAAATTGTGTGAGTTCAGCTGAACTCAGTCCCGATTTCGGGGACAATTGCAGAGACATCTGTGCGGGTTTCTGCACAGATGTCAATGGAAATCGAATCCCGAAATTGCCAAAAGTAGTACAGAAACTACTTTTGGAAATCGGTGTGCACCGATTAGGACAGTGCCATTGCCGGCAATTGCTGCCGATTTGGCATGCGATTTGACATGTCAAATTGCATGCCAAATTGCACCAATGTCTCTCAAACCACTCTGGCAACGGGCTGCCACTAAGGTAGCCCAAATCACCAGAGTCCAAATGACACCGTCTCTGCCAATGTGCTGTTTTTTTTCTACACTGCCTGATGTACCTCAATGACAAAAACTGCCTCATACCCTATTTAGTACAATCCATTGACAATAGCTCTAAATTGGCTTTCTTCCAATGTCCCTTGGTCCCAAGTATTACAAAGAAGCTATAATGCCGCGTACACACAACCGTTTTTCATGACGAGAAAAATTTCATTTTTTTATTTGGTCATTAAAAACGATCGTGTGTGGGCTCCAGAGCATTTTTCACGATGTGAAAAATGGGCATTAAAAAAATTTGTCGTTGTTTTTCACATCGTCGTTTTTCTCGCCATGAAAAACGGGCGTGTGTAGGCTTTAACGACGAGAAAAAAACGCGCATGCTCAGAAGCAAGTTATGAGACGGCAGCGCTCGTTCTGGTAAAATTAGCATTCGTAATGGAGATAGCACATTCATCACGCCGTAACGGAATGAAGAGCACGAAGCTGAAAAGCGCGAATCGTCTCTCACCAAACTTTACTAACACGAGGATCAGCAAAAGCAGCCCAAAGGGTGGCGCCATTCGAATGGAACTTCCCCTTTATAGTGCCGTCGTACATTTCGTACATCACCGCGCTTTCCTCGAGTATTTTTTTTCATGATAGTGTGTAGGCAAGGCAGGCTTGAGAAGAATCACGTTGGGAAAAACGTTGTTTTTTTCAATGACATTAAAAACGGTCGTGTGTGTGTTGCGGCATAACACTCATGGAGAGAATTCACCATACCATCATGGACACCATGAATATCTTTGAATGTAAATAGGAAAATTGGTCTTTCTTTGAGGTCCCTTTCACACGGGCGCCTCCGCTAAGCAGAATCCGCTTGCTCAGTGGGGGGATCTCTCTGCCATGCAGAGCGGACAGTCACACTCTCCTCTATGGGGCAAGTGGACCACCTGTCCCTTTCTATCCGATGTCATCTGATCTGTTCCACCGGATGGATTGGGAATAGGACCACCATCCATCTGTTTTTGGTGGACAGGATCGGATGGCGGTGGGTGTCAGTGGACATGTGTCCGCTCACATCTGCCGCTTCATAAAAGAGACTGGAGGGTCCGATCTGAAAAACTGACAGGCGGACCTGATTGGACAGCCTATGTGAAAAGGGGCCTCATACACACGATCGGACTTCCATCTGACTTTTCCATGGATTTTTGTCAGAAGGGGCGTTGGCCGTAAACTTGGTATGCATACACACGGCAGAACATTTTCAGCCAACATACACCAAACCACGTGGTTTTTCAGCTCTTTACCGCCACCCTTTGGGCAACTTCTGCTATTGTTGTCTGATGTTTAGCATTGGTTCGGAGCATGCGTGTTTGTACTTTGGATTTTAGTCCGACTGATTTGTGTGCACACGATCGGATAATCCGACGGAACACATTTGTTGTCGGAAAATTTGAGAGCATGCACAGCGAACATTTGTTGTCAGAAATTCCGACAACAATTATCTGATGGAGCATACAGACGGTCGGATTGTCCGATAAAACACGTCCGTCGGACCATTGTTGTTGGAAAATATGATCGTGTTTACGGACCTTTAGAGAGATTCAGGAAATTGGACCTGAAACATGGGAAGAGAAGGAGAGCGCATTGGACCTGATAGTGATATAATTTATTACAAACTCTTATCTCTGAGAATAGCTGCAGCAGTGTGTGATGCTTCTTTAGGCTGATGGTTCCTCTTACCTTTTAGAATATTTTTTTTTTTTTTTTATGTACCTGTATGTATCGCTGTATCCCTATTGGGATGTATGCTGTTGTTCTTTTTATTGATGATATTATCTCCAAGGAGAGCTATGATTGTATGTGCTATCTTTGTATCAAGCACTTTATGCTGGATGTATATTTTTATATGTATCATAGGCTCTAATAACAATTGTTTGCAATAAAAAAACAAAGATCTATGCCACTGTTCTTAAAGTGGAAGTAAAGTCATTTATTTGACTTGTACCTACAGGTAAGCCTATAATAAGACTTAACTGTAGGTACAGTGAATATCTCCTAAACCTACCCTTGCTGTTCCTTCAGAGCTCAGTGTCGCGATCCGTGACATCATCGCGGCACGGCCAATCAAACAGCGGAGGACGCAAACCTGAAAGGAAGACCTGGTGAAGATGGAAGCACCTTCAGCGGTGACAGCGCGGTGCTGGAAGGCTTTGTTCTAAGGTAAGTGTTTCATAATGTGCTAGTATGCGATGCATACTAGCAATATTTAAATTTTGGTAATTTCCTGTAACCATCATAACTTGTGTTGCTTATCCTGAAAATACCAACTTGGTGACACTAAACAATATAGTTTTACACATTCACTACTTAATTTCCCTGTAATTTTTACCATGAAATCATACACATATTTTTTCACTCTCTTTTCTATTTCAGCCCTGCTGATCCTCTTTGCGTCTATAGTAGGGGGGGTGGTAGGTGTCATGTGGTCTGTCGTCACGTCCTCTATGCTCCCCTCCTTGTTGGCATCAAGCAAGGGTCACATGAGAGGCCTACCCCTGAGTGGGTTCTTCTGGGCTACACTTGGCACAGTGGTTAGGGTCACTGCCTTGCACAATGGGGGTACCTTTACTGGAAAAAGTGACTGATCTCTAATAAACTCTCTTGATGTGACTGTACATCACCACGGTCACTTGTTTAATTAGGAGGGACATGCAGAGCCAATGCCCCCTCCATCTGTCCAGCTACCTCACTACCAGTAATGGTATGGGGTCCCGCTTTGGACCTAGCGCGGACTCCATGCATGCACTTCACTTAACTCCTCCTCTTCAGTACCTGTGCACAGGATGAGGGCCCCGGAGGTGCAGATCTGCTCCTGTTGCTATGAGAGACTGATCACTCCCATAGGAGTGTCGACAACATCTCCCTCGCTGTAAGAGGCTGTCTCACCTGCCACATGTACATGCTTACAACAGGCTGCTAGAGGCAGTGGCAACTACTGTATCTTCACACTGCATGAACTATTTACCATTATCTTCATACTTTACTCCAATGTGCTTAGTGACCCGAGCTGTACCTATATGTGCAAAGCAAAGGCAAAGTTTCAAAAGATTTAAGTGAATAAATTAACACAATGACATAAACAGACAACAGTCTGGAATAAACTGCAAACTTTTCCCTAACATCCCTGGTCCCTAACTCAGGCTTGTGGCTGCCCCAGCATACCTGCATAGGAAAAAGTCCATCTTTGGCAGAGTCCTTCGTGTCTTCAGGAAGGACTGCAAGCCCCAACAATCCTCCTAGGCAGTGGGAACTCTGACCTTGGAATATCACTGGCAATCCAGACTCCAGTAACAGCAGACAATAGGTCCAACCAAAATGAACCGGCAAGAACCGAACAGCAAAAAGAACCCCTTAAGACCCCTAGGGTCCGAACCCACATCCCTTTTATAGCACACAGGACCGGGGGGAGGGGTGGGGAAGGGGGTTTGGCCCAGAAAAAAACAACCAAGAATAACCTGGGAAACACAACTCCCAACTTCCTGAATGGAGCAGCATTAACCACTACCTGCCTACACATCCACTTCCTACCTCCACGCATGCACTCCAGAAATAGCTGCATGGCAATTCTCAGGATGGCTTTGCCTATGGAGACAATAGTAGACCATGCATGTGTGTTAAAACAACCTTTGTTTTCTCTATCAGAGGGCAGTGTAACAGGGTGACAACGCAAAGACACAATTGGGAGACGGAGACAGAGCGTTGTCATCCTGTTGAAAGGCAACATGTTTTAATATCATATATTTCTGGATTTTTACTGTCTGGTTAATAAAGTAATTTGGCCTGTTGGAAGTCATATTGGAATGTCAGTAAAGTGAGTTTTCAGGGTGTGTGCAACTGAAGAATGCTTATCAGAATCTTCATCTGGAAAAAGAATTCACACATACCCCCTGGCTGTGGGGTATGGGAATAGGAGAGCTTTGCTTCGGACCACCTTATGATGGGAAGATTAAAGTGCCCAATTGCCTTGTATTCAAATCAGGATATCAAAAGGCCAGCTGTTACTGGAAGTTGACCTGGGTCAAGGCAGGTGTTCATAGACTAATGCTGCCCCCTTGTAGACGAAAATAACATACTTCTAGGAAGATGTTCGGGGGAATAACATAATTCCTGATGATTAGGAAGAACAGCCCCTTATTGCTTCTCATTGGACAGAGGACTACACGGGCGGGCAGAGGGTGTTTGTGTGGGTTGTGTCTGAGAATGCTTTCAAAGTCCAGGGCACACCATGGTCTGTCTCCTTCTCTATTTGTCCTGTAGCCCAGCCAAGAACATACAGAACCCAAAAGGAAGAACTTACTGTATCGTATCACCCCATGCTCTTTGCATGTTCTGCTCTGTAATATTCTTTTAGTGTTTTATGTTAGCATTTCTACGTTCCTTGTAAATAAATAAGACCTTTGCTTACTTGAGCATTGTGTTTATTTCCATAGCTTACATTGTTATGCTATTACCACCATTAACCTTATCAGAGCTGTGATATAATAGCTAACTTTAGGAATAGACAAGATAATACATATTTATAATAAATAGGGGAATCCAAAACCACCCCATATTTATTTTACACCCTATATCAGGAAATGCCCCAACAAGGATCTTTATGGCAGGATCACCAGGTATTATTTTAATGAAAACTGCAGATTTAGGAATATTGGAAACAACTTCTGAAACTCCATTAACATGTTAAAGTGTACAAGTGTGCTCATAAGTTTACATACCCTGGCAGAATTTATGATTTCTTGGCCATTTTTTAGGAGAACATGAATGATAACACAAAAACTTATTTTTTCACTCATGGTTAGTGTTTGGCTGAAGCCATTTATTATCAAACAACTGTGTTTACTCTTTTTAAATCATAATGGCAACTGGCAAGGAAACTACACAAATGACCCTGTTTAAAAGTTTACTCCAGTTCTTAATACCGTGTATTGCCCCCTTTAAATTCAATGACAGCTTAAAGTCTTTTGTGGTATTTGTGGATGAGGCTTTTTATCTTCCCAGATGGTAAAGCTGCCCATTCCTATGGCAAAAAGCCTCCAGTTCCTGTAAATTATTGGGCTGTCTTGCATGAACGGCTTGTTTGAGATCTCCCCAGAGTTGCTCAATGATATTGAGGTCAGGAGACTGAGGTGGCTTTCACTTTATTCTGCTGTAGCCAATGACAGGTCGACTTGGCCTTGTGTTTTGGATCATTGTCATGTTGGAATGTCCAAGTACGTCCCATGCGCAGCTTCTTGGCTGATGAATGCAAATGTTCCTCCAGTATTTTTTATTAACAGTGCATTCATCTTGCCAACAATTTTGACCAAATTTCCTGTGCCTTTGTAGCTCACACATCCCCAAAACATCAGCGATCCACCTCCATGTTTCATAATAGGAATGGTGTACCTTTCATCATAGGCCTTGTTGACTCCTTTCCAAATGTAGCGTTTATGGTTGTGGCCAAAAAGCTAAAATTTGGTCTCATCGCTCCAAATGACTTTGTGCCAGAAGGTGTGAGGCTTGTCTCTGTGCTGTTTGGCGTATTGTAAGTGGGATACTTTGTGGCATTTGCGTAGTAATGGCTTTCTTCTGGTGACTCGACCATGCAGCCCAGAGACTGGGCTGAGAGCCTCTGATGAATTTGTAGGTCCTATAGTTCATGCCTCCAGACCACCCATCCACCCCAAATGGGTTCAAAACTGGAAGAGTGGGGGCATTTTAACATGCTATCTACAGCTATAACCAGAGGTTAATTATGTTGTATAGAATATAAGACAGGGTCATAACACACTTATTACAGTGTTTTATTGCAATGAACATACAATGAACATACAATCAGGTAAGATATTACATGCTAATTGTAAGTAGTAAATAATGAGGTGATAATAAAAGAGTATCCCAAAAGTATGAATCGCATAGTGAAAAGATAGAAAAAGAAAGGAGAATATAGAAAGGATTAGGAATAAGAGCACTGCAAGCAATATTATATAAAGATGAGCATAAAATATGTGTCACCTCGTAGTGTTCGACTCTAGTAGATGAGCTATAAAAAGGGGGAAATAGCTAGAGACAAACAAAAAGACAGCAAGACAAAGAAAGAAGAGAATGAGAAGAATCTCTCAAGGTGGTGGCCCGGCTCCCGATACAAACATGTATTTAGTTGGTAAAAATTCAAGAATTCTAGTAGGGTAACAATAACAACAGGTCAAAATCAGAGGAGAAGTAATGTTTAACCCAGGGTTGCCAAATCTTACAAAATGTATTAATATTAGGGTTGTCCCGATACCACTTTTTTAAGACCGAGTACAAGTACCGATACTTTTTTTCAAGTACTCGCCGATACCGAATACCGATACTTTTTTTTAATCTCATGTGTCAGTATTTTTTTTTTTTTTTTTACTATTTATTTTATTTATTTATTTTTTACAATGCTTTATTTTTTTAAGGGGGGGGGGGGGGGGTGGACAGTGTCAGTGTGTGTGTTTTCTTTTCTTTTCTTTTTTTTACAATTCATTTTTATTTTATTCATTTTTTTTTATCAGCCCTGTTGTGGGGGGCTTTGGTGAGATATCAGGGGTCTTAACAGACCTCTGACATCTCCCCTTTGAGACAGAGAAAGGGACTAGGGACACATATTCCCCAGTCCCTTTCTCAGCAGCCTCTGCTGCGCTGAAAATGAATGGAGAGAAGACAGCGGCTCCTCTCCATTCATAAACTGAAACATTGTAAACACAGTTTACGATGTTTCAGTTATGTGAATGGACAGAGTCAGTGATGACTCGGTACATTCCGACAAGTAAGGAGCCGGATTTATCGGCTCCTACCTCCGCTCTCCATCCTGAGATACCAAGGGGGTGGAGGAGGAGCACGGAGGGGGCGGCAGCACGGAGGGGGGCGGCGGCATGGAGGTGAAGGGGGAACAGCGGCATGGAAGTGAAGGGGCACAGCGGCATGGAGGTGAAGGGGGAACAGGTAGCATTTGAGCAGCAGACAGGCAAGGCAATTGGATCAGATTAATTTTACTTACCCGCCTGAAGACCCGCTCTGCTCTCCACTCTGGTCTCTGCCACGCTCTCCGTCTTGGTCTCCGCCCCCCGCCCCGCTCTCCGCCCTGGTCTCCGCCCCCGCCACGCTCTCCGCCCTGCTCTCCGTCCCGTGCCGCACACTCTCCGCCCCCCGCCGCACACTCTCCGCCCCGGTCTCCGCCCTGCTCTCCACCCCCCGCTCTGAGAAAAAAAAAAAAAGTATCGGACTGGGCATCGGGAGCATTTACGCGAGTACAAGTACTCGCGCAAATGCTTGGTATCGGTCCCGATACCGATACTAGTATCTGTATCGGGACAACCCTAATTAATATTGTTGTCCTCAATGGCTGTCATCTTAGCATAAATGAGAGCTCTATTTATTCTGTGTTTAGCTTCCGCAACTAGCAAAGTTTGGGACTTCCAAGCCTTTGCTATAGTTTGCTTAGCTGCAGTGCTAAGATGGATAAGTAGCTGGAATTGAGTACGGGTTAGCGTAGCAGGTTTAAGATTTAGGAGTGCCAATTCTGGGTCTGGGAGAATAGAGGTTTCCAGAGCTTTAGAGGCCATCACAAAAATATTCTTCCAGAATTCTTGGGCCACGGGCATTGCCACCATATATGGAAGTGGGTACCTGGTGTAGAACAGCCCTTAAAGCAGTTAATTTGGTATGTCTGGATAGGTAGCATCGTGTTAAAACGTTAAAATTAGTTTCTTAAACAAAGCAATTTGGAGAGAAATTTTTAGTGGCTAGCCAAATATTAGACCAGTCAATTAATATCAAACACTTGGTTCATGTCCTGTGCCCATTTATCCATGTAAGAGGATAATGCTTTGTTAGGAATCGCATTAAGTTGTTGATATAAAAGTGAAATTAATCCTTTGACATGTGGGTCACTTTTACAAATATGCTCAAATTGTGACATTTGATTAAGTATTGAGCCTGTACTAAGGAAGGGAGTGTAGAAATTTTTCATTTGCAAATAACAGAAAATTTATGATCTGGGAAGCCCATAAGTTTCACATAGCACAGGGAATGTATGAATGGTAGTAGTAGTGGTTAATTGATATAATCAAATTAAATTTGTAAAAGACCATGCAGAGAATGACTTCGGGAATTTCCAAGCAGGGTAAAAGGCCGGGTTCCTAAGGAATGAAAGAAGGGGGTTATGTGGGGATTGGAGGTCACAAGTTCTCTAAATTTATCCCAGATAGCCAAGGAATGTTTCGTTATGGGATTAGAAAGATGTGATCTATCTTTAAGAATGGGGGGAAAAAACTGCGCTAAACCCAAATGTGTAAACAAAAACCAAGCAGCTGACACTCAAACAAACAAAGTCTAATGGGAATGGTGGAAAAATAGTGTAGCACTAATGATGTGAATGTGTAAAGGATTACTCCTGGGTAGTGAGAAAACTCAAAATACACAATAAAATACCTTAGTGGATAAACATCAAAGATAAATAGTGGAAGAGCATATGTGCAAAACACACTATAAATAATATTTAATGAAGTCCCAAATGTGGATGTAGGCTTCCAATGATGTGATATGAAGTGTAGAACAGAGTCCACAAAAACAGAAGAAAGCAAATGAAACTTCTTCCTATTGAGGTGACACCAAATAGTAGAGATGAAGGAAAGAGTTGCCTGTAGTCACTCTTATAACTCTGGTTATAAAAGAAAAATTTGCGCTAGGTGCAAATTATTAAAGTGCAATAAATGAATAAATCCCTAAAGGAAAACCTGCTGCTAAACACCAAAAAAAACCTTGATATAAAAGGTACAACAAATATAAATATACAAAAAGGTGTAGCGCTGGATGAGCAAAACTGTGTATGGCTATACAGTGAAAAAAATATAAGAAAAAGTATCAAAAACATGAGTGAATACTACAAATAAACAATTTAATGTTCATGTGTGTCAGTGAAAAATATATGAAATCTTCTCCTCTATTTAAAGATAAGAGTTCTACAGAGTGCAGGTATCCGATGAAAATCATAGGCAAAATGCTCCAACACTTAGTAAAGATCCCGCCACCAAGGTGAAGAATGAAGGCTTACCAGACAGCCTGCGACCACCCTTCTCAGGGGGGTCAAAACAGGCTCAGTAGAGTGATGTTTTACTCCATGGAAGGCAGGATGATTCTGCAGGAACGCTTCATCCACAGTGGGAGAGTCTCCAGAGACGTTGATTGAACACCTGGCCAGAACTGGGAGTAGACACACTCTTGGCAGATCAGAGTGTATGTTCCTCAGTAAGTAGGATAAAATCCAAAAGAGAAAGAAAAACTTTCCATAGTGTAGCGTTCATCCATAAAAAAGGGGTTTATTTTCACAAAGTATGCGATACAGAACCTCAAAGTAACAAGTCCTGAGATATTAAAATGCTGGTTAAAAAACTCCTTGCAAGGAATAAAAAGCTCCGTATTCTGTCAATCAAACGACCGTTCGCGCGTGCGCAATGCATGCACGTGTCTCCCTACGTCGTTGCGTCAAATCTAACGTCATCAGGGGAACGCCCACGCAAGCGCGCACACGCTATTTATAGCCAAAGGGCCCGCAAAGGGTTCTCTCATTGGTTAGGCCTCAGATTGACAGACGGAGCAGATAGAGTGGACCTGTGACAGCAGCGGCTCTTTCAGGGCACTTTGCAGGCGCTATTTTTAGCGTTATAACACCTGCAAAGCGCCCCAGTGTGAAAGGGGTCTTATGACGCGTACA
This sequence comes from Rana muscosa, assembly GCA_029206835.1. Taxonomy (NCBI): domain Eukaryota; kingdom Metazoa; phylum Chordata; class Amphibia; order Anura; family Ranidae; genus Rana; species Rana muscosa. The sequence goes on from CM055118.1 coordinate 455,366,464, forward strand.
CACTGCCGTTTTTTAATGTCATTGAAAAAAACTGTTTTTTCGTGTTTCCTCTCAAGCCTGCCTTGCCTACACACTATCGTGAAAAAAAATGCTAGAGCAAAGCGTGGTGACGTACAACGGCACTATAAAGGGGAAGTTCTATTCGGATAGTGCCACCCTTTGGGCTGCTTTTGCTGATCCTTGTATTAGTTAAGTTTGGTGAGAGCCGATTCGCGCTTTTCAGCCTCATGCTCTTCAGTCCGTTACAGCGTAACGAATGTGCTATCTCCATTACGAACGTTAGTTTTACCAGAAGGAGCGCTCCCGTCTCATACTTGATTCTGAGCATGCCCATTTTTTTCCCCCTCGTAAAAGCATACACACTACCGTTTTTCACGACGTTAAAAGGAACGACGTGAAAAAATAGAGCAGGTTCTAATTTTTTTTAGGCCATTTTTCATGTTGTTAAAAATGCCCTGGAGCCTACACACGATCGTTTTTAATGACCAATTTAAAAAATTGCATTTTTCACGCCATGAAAAACGGTTGTGTGTACGCGGCATTATAGCCATTCAAACCCCTTTGTGTCAACTTGTGTGCATGTTAGTAGGCCAAAATCACCAGAGTATGTAAACTTTTGATCAGGCTCATTTGGGTAGTTTCTGTTGTGATTATGATTTAAAAAGACTAAACACAGTTGATTGATGATAAATGGCTTCAGCCAAACACTAACCATGAGTGAAAAAAATGTTTTTGTGTTATCATTCATATTCTCTGAAAAATGGCCAAGAAATCATAAATTCTTCCAGAGTATGTAAACTTATGAGAACAACTGTATATGAGATTTTAGTGATTAGTTTACATATTGTATATTTTTAAGTATAAAGGTGCCCATAGACATTCCGTGACAGTCCGCAGCACTCTACGTCCACCAGGTAACTGATAGCCTTTCTGTGCTCATCTACAAAAAAAAAATACCAGATCTTTCAGAAATGCAATTTAAATAAGTAGGAATCTTCCAAACTAGCACTGCGATTGCTATCCTTGGGTACTTTACCTAAATTGGACTGTTTATACATGTCACACTAGCTATATAGGAAACCATGTTTCCTATTGAATCATGCTGACCCGAAATAAGAGGTTCTATCATGTTTGCCAAAGTACTTATTTTTCCTTGCTTACCTTTACAAGCATACATCAGTCCTACATGTTCAGGGGCTGCTCTGCCAGAATCTTTCTGCTCTGGCTGGCATGCCTTTTCTATGCACATGCCTGCGCCATCTAGTGGGATTTGGTAAGAATGCAAGAGAGGCATGCTCATGTATGCAAAGTCTAAATAGCATTTCTTCTCTGTGCACTGGCCAGTGCCTGAGCAAAAGGTGGATTCTGTGTTCACCATTGGCTGCTACCATCTTTAAATGTTGCATGGCTCCTGTATACCACTTACCCATTCACTGTTTTTTTTAATTTATTTTTTATGTGGGTTTGCCTCTGTCTTTTAAAGCAGAATTAAAGGTAAACATTTTATTTATTTTATTTTGTGTAGAGCAATGGAGGGTTAAAGCCCCTGTTAGTTTTTTTTTAATCTGTGTCCCATTGAGGGGATCTCCCTTGAATTCCTGTCCAATAGGCACAGGAAGTGAGAGGAAATCCCCCCAAAGTAAGGGAAAAACTGGTGCCCCCATTGGAAGATTTCATCACTATTTCTGTTCCGATGAGCACTCAATCTTTAGTATTCTCTATCACTTTTATCTGTATTACACCCCAAACCAAAAATGTAATATATTGCAGCTCACCAATCACTAGATGTGGTGGCTGCATTAGTTTTACTTTGGCTTTTTTTTCCTTCTGTTTTCACCTCCTCCCAATTACCAGCAGTTTGTGGTTCTGAAAATTGAGTAGCTGTGTATATATAGCAGCTGTAAAAACTGCAGCTGGCAGAAAATACAATCTGATCATGTTTATCAGTCACAAAATAGATACAAAATAACATTGTTACCTTCGTATCTACTCTGTTTCATTCATTTGCAGATCAGAAGGATGAATTTCAATTTGCAAATGATGTCAGTTAAAGCACCCCGACAAACAAAGAAAATAAATGTAATAAAATGTATCTATTTAACCCATTATCAAAACTTAGCTTTCATAATTAACTCAGTCCTCTTCTCCCTTCAACTTTTTTTTTCTGCTGTTTTTTTTTCTAAGAAAGCATAAGTTCACAATTCAAAAATAAATAAATAAATGCTGATATTTTTGCAGATAAAAAAAAGTCCATTTAATATTTTTTTACACTGCAGCCTGTTAAAGCGGAGTTCCACCCTAAAAACAAACTTTTCATCAGCAGCTTCCCTTTAATCTTAAAAACAAGCTGTAAGAAAAAAAAAAAATCTTGCCTGTAAATAGCTGTTACTAGGCAGATTTCCTAATCTGCCTAGTTCCTAGTCCGCGGTGGATGTACTGTACTTCTGTTCCTAACCCCCTATGGCCTCCTGGGAAATGATGACACTAATTTCCCAGGAGTCTCTGGGCATTACTGTTCCGGACAATTGCGTTATTACCACAGCGCCATTTTTGAAAAGGGAACGACGCCCTGTGTTATGTCATAACACATGTTGATGGAGGAGAGAGATGACACGAGCAGAAAGGAGATAGCGTTCGCGGTTTTCACGTTTGCGTCTGCTGGATCCTGTTATCTACGTTGTCATGACAACGGGGCAGGACGTTCCTCCTTCGCCGCCCGTTGTCATGGCAATCCAAACTAACGGCGCTACGAGCGCCGTTATACTGCGCATGTGTGAGAATTTAAGAGGTGTGTGCTGGTTACCCAGCATGCACCTCTCTTGGAAAATCCAGGAAGAAACATGAACTGGGCTTCATAATGCCCACAGCTATCATGGAAACGGCCACAAGATCCCTGAGAAGATATCAGGTAAGTGTTTGCAACTATTTATGTACTGATCGTGCTTTATTAATATGTTTTAATGAATATGCATAGTAATGTATTTGAGATTGCAAAAAAAAATAAAAAAATGTTATGCCCGGAACCCCGCTTTAAGCATTGCATCCACGATCAGCTTAGTCCTCAGACTGGGGGGACAGCTGCAGCATCACAATGATGCTGCAGCAGGGAAGTTTGTGTGTATTTTTGTTTGCTTTTTTTTAGATTCCCACACTTCTCCTTTAATATTTGCATTTCTTGTTTTTGTTTGTTCTTTTTTTTTTCTTTTTTTGGGTCACATTTGGAAAAATGCAAAATTAAAAAAAAAAAAAAAAAAGTTATATCATTGTAAATATCTTTGCAATGCTTGTACCAGAATCGTAATTTTTATATAATTTTAAACAAATATAGGACAATGTATACTTTTATTTTACGGGAACACCATTTTTTAAACAAACACTGATCAAAAAAGAAGATAAAAGTGCATTTTTTGTTACATTTTTGTCTAAGGATTGGATAAACAAAAATCTTTTTTTTTTGGTTTATCCAATCCTTAGACAAAAATGTAACATACCTAAAATAAAAAAAGAAATAAAAAAAGAAAAGAAAGTCTTGCTTATTAAAAAAAAAACAATTTACACAATATTACCAAAAGTACTGGGACGCCTGCCTTTACACGCACATGAATTTTAATGGCATCTTAGTCTTAGTCCGTATGGTTCAATATGGAGTTGGCCCACCCTGTTCAGCTATAACAGTTTCAACTCTTTAGGGAAGGCTGTCCACAAGGTTTAGGAGTGTGTCTATGGGAATTTTTGACCATTCTTCCAGAAGCGCATTTTTGAGGTCAAGCACTGATGTTGGATATGAGAAGGCCTGGCTCGCAGTCTCCGCTCTAATTCATCCCAAAGGTGTTTTATTGGGTTGAGGTCAGAACTCTGTGCGGGCCAGTCAAGTTCCTCCACCCCAAACTCGCTCATCCATGTCTTTATGGACCTTGCTTTGTGCACTGGTCCAAATCATTAAGTGGAGGGGGGATTATGGTGTGGGGTTGTTTTTCAGGGATTGGGCTTGGCTCCTTAGTTCCAGTGAAGGGAACTCTTAAGGTGTCAGCATACCAAGACATTTTGGACAATTTCATGCTCCCAAAATGAAGGGGGTGCACAGGGGTGAGAGGGTAAGCAGTTAAAGTGTCTCTCCAGCAACTCTTCATTTTGTACCATTTGCCTTACATACAGGCTGCTTCTAACCTCCTTATCTTGAATTGTATTGTAATTGTACTGCCTCCCTTTATTTTTTTAAAGCCCTTCACAAACTGTTGGCAATCTATAAATCCTGTATAATAATAACATGGAAAACTAGATAAGTTTGGTCATAGAAACCAATAAAATTTCAATGTAGATTGACTTGGTTGCTACAGGATTGTACGTCTGATAGACCTTTTCCGTCATAAGACCGAATGTCAACTCAATAAATGTATCTCTCAGAAATTGTGAAATAAATATTTTATTTTCCTCCCTGTAGAAAATGATGATCCTTTTATAGGAAATAAATATTTGAAACTGACATCCATTTAACCCCATTGCTGCAGGAATACCGACAGAATGTTTACCTAAGTGTGATCCGCATGGAACGTACATCATAGGAATCGGTCTGGCATCCACATGTTCTTTTCCTCTCATCTGTCTACCAGTGGGAGAATTTTCGGAGGTAGAGTCTACTGTGTGACGGAGGTGTCCCACTTGTCCTTAGCACATGCCAAAGAAAATTGGAAAACTTGTAATTTGGGGCCACATGAAAATAACTCTTCGGTCTATGTCAGGAATGTAATAAAGATTTGGGAATTGAGGTTGCCCTACAATTCATAACCTCTTGCTCGGTACGTTGCAGAAAAAAGAGGAGAATCTGCACAAGCTTAGCGGCAACTCATATTATAACAGCCTCCAGGTAGTCCCTGTAAATTGAAAGCAAATTGGAGGCAAACAAAGTCATCACCGCAGTTGGTGTTGCATTTAATCTAAAAGAAATCGTCGTATCCATAAAACCTGGGAACAGTCACGCTGCTGAGGTTATAGGAGATTAAAAACTCTGAAAGTTCTGAACGACACAAATTACACCGCATTTTATACTCAAACTATTTATAAATGGAAGTGAATTTTGCATTGTCTGGTTGGCTTCTGGTTTATGTAGAGGAATCTATTGTTAAATACTCTTTAGTTACAAACACACAAAGGAAGCAAGAGCCAGGAAGATGCACTGATCTAGGCATAAAGTATTAATATGTACTGTATCCCTCTTTATGTATTATCTATTGCGGTTGCTTGGAGCGATCTAACATGCACTGACAGCAATGGAAATTGCAATAAGGGCAAATTGAATGTGTAACTAAAGGCAAAGCTTTTTTTAGCTTTAAAAAGAGTGGAGAGGAGATAGAACACCTGTCAGGTGTTTATTGCTCTACGTAAGGAAATTGCGCTTAAAAGACAAATAAAGCCGCTAGCTAACACATTAACTGACATAAGTTGACCAACAATATATACAAACCACAGTGCAGCACTACAAAATGTGACAACTCAACAATAGGGATGAGCTCGGTGTTCGAGTCGAACATACGTTCGACTCGAACATCGGCTGTTCGATCGTTCGCCGAACAACGAACGATTTGGGCCGTTCGTGCCTAATTCGCGGCCCACAATGCACTACGCCATCGCAGTGTCATCCAGGCGCTGTGATTGGCCAAGCATGCACTGTGACCCCGCATGCTTGGCCAATCACAGCGCCGGCAGCGAGGAGAGCAATGATTGGCCACAGGCAGGATGCCTGTGGCCAATTATTGCTGAGGGTGTTTAGTACACGCCCCACACTATAAAAGGCCGCCAGCACGGCGGCCTAGTGTAGTGTGTTCCGGAGCAGGGAAAGAGAAGCATAGGCAGGGACAGTGACATTTTTTTTTCTTGCTTAACCTGGATTCCTTTAGTTTAGGGAAAGAGAAGGATAGGTAGGGAGAGTGTCAGTCTGTTTTACTGTGCTAAACCTTGTTTGTAGGGACAGGGAAGGACAGTGAGGGAAATTCTCATTGTGCTATACTGTGCTAAAGCATTCATCATCAACCATCTTTAAAAAAACTTTTTTTATAGGGACAGAAAACTATAGGTAGGGAGAGTGTCAGTGTGTTTTACTGTGCTAATCCTTGTTTGTAGGGACAGGGAAGGACAGTGAGGGAAATTCTCATTGTGCTATACTGTGCTAAAGCATTCATCATCAACCATCTTTAAAAAAAATTTTTTATAGGGACAGAAAACTATAGGTAGGGAGAGTGTCAGTGTGTTTTACTGTGCTAATCCTTGTTTGTAGGGACAGGGAAGGACAGTGAGGGAAATTCTCATTGTGCTATACTGTGCTAAAGCATTCATCATCAACCATCTTTTAAAAAAAAAAATTATAGGGACAGAAAACTATAGGTAGGGAGAGTGTCAGTGTGTTTTACTGTGCTAATCCTTGTTTGTAGGGACAGGGAAGGACAGTGAGGGAAATTCTCATTGTGCTATACTGTGCTAAAGCATTCATCATCAACCATCTTTAAAAAAACATTTTTTATAGGGACAGAAAACTATAGGTAGGGAGAGTGTCAGTGTGTTTTACTGTGCTAATCCTTGTTTGTAGGGACAGGGAAGGACAGCGAGGGAAATTCTCATTGTGCTATACTGTGCTAAAGCGTTCATCATCAACCATCTTTAAAAAAACATTTTTTATAGGGACAGAAAACTATAGGTAGGGAGAGTGTCAGTGTGTTTTACTGTGCTAATCCTTGTTTGTAGGGACAGGGAAGGACAGTCAGGGAAATTCCCATTGTGCTATACTGTGCTAAAGCATTCATCATCAACCATCTTTAAAAAAAATTTTTTATAGGGACAGAAAACTATAGGTAGGGAGAGTGTCAGTGTGTTTTACTGTGCTAATCCTTGTTTGTAGGGACAGGGAAGGACAGTGAGGGAAATTCTCATTGTGCTATACTGTGCTAAAGCATTCATCATCAACCATCTTTAAAAAAAAAAATTTATAGGGACAGAAAACTATAGGTAGGGAGAGTGTCAGTATGTTTTACTGTGCTAATCCTTGTTTGTAGGGACAGGAAAGGACAGTGAGGGAAATTCTCATTGTGCTATACTGTGCTAAAGCATTCATCATCAACCATCTTTAAAAAAACATTTTTTATAGGGACAGAAAACTATAGGTAGGGAGAGTGTCAGTGTGTTTTACTGTGCTAATCCTTGTTTGTAGGGACAGGGAAGGACAGTGAGGGAAATTCTCATTGTGCTATACTGTGCTAAAGCATTCATCATCAACCATCTTTAAAAAAAATTTTTTATAGGGACAGAAAACTATAGGTAGGGAGAGTGTCAGTGTGTTTTACTGTGCTAATCCTTGTTTGTAGGGACAGGGAAGGACAGTGAGGGAAATTCTCATTGTGCTATACTGTGCTAAAGCATTCATCATCAACCATCTTTAAAAAAAAATTTTTATAGGGACAGAAAACTATAGGTAGGGAGAGTGTCAGTATGTTTTACTGTGCTAATCCTTGTTTGTAGGGACAGGGAAGGACAGTGAGGGAAATTCTCATTGTGCTATACTGTGCTAAAGCATTCATCATCAACCATCTTTAAAAAAACATTTTTTATAGGGACAGAAAACTATAGGTAGGGAGAGTGTCAGTGTGTTTTACTGTGCTAATCCTTGTTTGTAGGGACAGGGAAGGACAGTGAGGGAAATTCTCATTGTGCTATACTGTGCTAAAGCATTCATCATCAACCATCTTTAAAAAAACATTTTTTATAGGGACAGAAAACTATAGGTAGGGAGAGTGTCAGTGTGTTTTACTGTGCTAATCCTTGTTTGTAGGGACAGGGAAGGACAGTGAGGGAAATTCTCATTGTGTTATACTGTGCTAAAGCATTCATCATCAACCATCTTTAAAAAAACATTTTTTATAGGGACAGAAAACTATAGGTAGGGAGAGTGTCAGTGTGTTTTACTGTGCTAATCCTTGTTTGTAGGGACAGGGAAGGACAGTGAGGGAAATTCTCATTGTGCTATACTGTGCTAAAGCATTCATCATCAACCATCTTTAAAAAAACATTTTTTATAGGGACAGAAAACTATAGGTAGGGAGAGTGTCAGTGTGTTTTTTCTGTGCTAATCCTTGTTTGTAGGGACAGGGAAGGACAGTGAGGGAAATTCTCATTGTGCTATACTGTGCTAAAGCATTCATCATCAACCATCTTTAAAAAAAATTTTTTATAGGGACAGAAAACTATAGGTAGGGAGAGTGTCAGTGTGTTTTACTGTGCTAATCCTTGTTTGTAGGGACAGGGAAGGCCAGTGAGGGAAATTCTCATTGTGCTATACTGTGCTAAAGCATTCCTCATCAACCATCTTTGAAATCCTTGTTTTTTGGACAGTCAGGGAAATTGTCATTGTGCTATTCTGTGCGAAAGCAATCATCCTCAACCATATTTAGAAATCCTTAAGTAAAGGGACAGAGAAGGACACCTGAAGGTAGCCCTTATTGCTTTTTTCCTATCTCCCTGCAGGCCATCCATTAGAATGTCTGGAAGGCAAACAAGGAGAGGCAGACAGTCAGGAGGCAATAAAAGAGGGCAAGCAGGCTCCGTGTCTGGGGGCAACAGTGCTGGTCGTGGACGCGGTGCATTGTCATCAGCACATGGCCATGGGACACGCTTGTCCTTCTTTTCGGCAGCTGGACATGTTGAGCCACATCATGCCGAAGACTTGGTAGAGTGGATGACCAAGCCCTCCTCCTCCTCCTCATCCTCTCTCACCCAGGCTCAGGGTACTGGCAAAGCAGCTGCCAAAGCGTCCTCTTCCCTGGTATCAATGTCAGACTCATCATCAGTCACTCCTTCCCTAGACCCACCATGTCCTCCTCCTGAGGAGTCCCCCGAACTGTTTGAGCACAGTGTTGGGTACATGCTCCAGGAGGATGCCCAGCGTTTCGAAGGGTCTGATGATGAAACCCAGCTAGAGGAAGGCAGTAGCGTGAGAGCAGACAGAGGGGATGCTCAAGAAGGACACCAATCTGGCAGTCATGTTCCAGCAGCTGCAGCATACTGCCAGATTGGCTCCAGTGATGAGGAGGGAGGGGATGATGAGGTCACTGACTCCACGTGGGTGCCTAATAGGAGAGAGGAGGAGGCACATCTCCAACGAGGCAGGATGCCCTTTGGTGGCCAGCGTAAGGGCAGTACACCGACGGAATCACACCGCAGAGCTCCGCCTGTGCAGGGCGCTGCCTCTGCCCGTCATTCAAAAAGTTCTTTGGTGTGGGCCTTTTTTGAGGCTAGTGCATCAGATCGCACAGCTGCTGTTTGCAACATATGTCTCAAGCGTATATCGCGTGGCCAAAACATAAGCCGCTTGGGTACCACATGCCTGACCAGACATATGTTGACCTGCCATGCAGCTCGTTGGCAAGCCTACCTCAAAGACCCACACCAAAGAACAAAGCGGACCTCTCCTTGCACCGCATCAGCTGGGATCTCCAACCCCACTATAACTTCAGTCCTCTCTGAAACATGCACTGAGAGGAATGAAGGTGTAGAATTAGGTGTGTCACAGCCAAGTACTTGCGGCCATTCTGCTAGCAGTACACCGACGTCCGATTCTAGCAGGCAAATTTCCCTGCCCCAGCTGCTGGACCGTCGAAAGAAGTTCACTCCCAGCCATCCACATGCCCAGCGGTTGAATGCTAGCTTGGCTAAATTGCTAGCGCTTCAACTGCTGCCTTTTCAGTTGGTAGACTCGGCCCCCTTCCGTGAGTTTGTGCAATGTGCGGTTCCTCAGTGGCAGGTTCCCAAACGCCACTTTTTCTCACGGAAGGCTATTCCGGCTCTCTACCGGCATGTGGAATGCAATGTCTTGGCCTCGCTGGACAGGGCGGTCAGCGGTAAGGTGCATATTACCGCTGACTCATGGTCCAGCAGGCATGGACAGGGACGTTACCTTTCTTTCACGGCCCATTGGGTCACTCTTTTGGCAGCTGGGAAGGATGCAGGACAAGGTGCAGTAGTGTTGGAGGTTGTTCCACCGCCACGCCTCCAAAATGCTACTACTGGTTGTGACACACCTCTCTCCTCCACCCCCTCCTCTTCTTCTTCCTCCATGGCCTCTTCCTGTGCTTTCTCCTCTGAACCAGCGGTGCTCCGTAGCCGTTCAAGGGGCTACGCAAGTACGCAGGCAAAAAGATGCCATGCCGTGCTTGCGCTGGTGTGTTTGGGGGACAGAAGCCACACTGGGGCAGAGGTCCTGTCTGCTCTGCAGGGCCAGGCCGAGAGGTGGTTGACGCCACGCCAGCTTAAGCCAGGAATGGTGGTTTGCGACAATGGCACCAACCTCCTCTCCGCCCTCCGACAGGGACAACTGACCCATGTGCCCTGTGTGGCTCACGTCCTTAACCTGGTGGTGCAGCGGTTCTTGGGCAGGTACCCGGGCTTACAGGATGTCCTGAGGCAGGCCAGGAAAGTCTGTGTGCATTTCCGCAGATCTTATAATGCCAGTGCTCGCCTGGCTGAGCTGCAAAAGGAGTTGAACCTGCCCAAGAACCGCCTTATATGTGACATGCCCACCAGGTGGAACTCAACGTTGGCCATGCTGCAGCGGCTGCACACGCAGCAGAGGGCCATCAATGAGTACCTGTGCGACTACGGCCCCAGGACAGGGTCAGGGGAGCTTGGTTTTTTTTCTCCACGCCAGTGGGGCATGATCAGGGATGCATGCACTGTCCTGGCACCATTTGAGGAGGCCACGAGGATGGTGAGCAGTGACAGTGCATGCATCAGTGACACTGTACCTCTTGTCCACCTGTTGGAGCACACGCTGCGTGGAATAATGGACAGGGCACTTGAGGCAGAACAGAGGCAGGAAGAGGAGGACTTCCTTGCCTCTCAAGGCCCCCTTTACCCAGACAGTGTTCCTTCTGTCCCACCCATCGCACAGGAAGAGGAGGAGGAGGAGGAGGAGGAGGATTGTGTCAGCATGGAGGTGGAGGCTGGCACTCAGCATCATCAGCAGCAGTCTTTTAGGGATGATTTACAGTCCCAAGAAACCAGTGGACTTGTACGTGGCTGGGAGGAGGTGGCTGCGGATCATGTCGTCCTTAGTGACCCAGAGGACTCCGGACCGAATGCCTCAGCTAACCTACGCTGCATGGCCTCCCTGATCCTGCAAAGTCTGCGGAAGGATCCTTGTATTCTTCGGATCAAGGAGAGGGACCATTACTGGCTGGCCACTCTCCTTGATCCACGGTACAAGGGTAAGGTTGCGGACCTTATGTTACCGTCGCAGAGGGAGCAGAGGATGAGACAACTCCGGGAGGCCTTGCAGAAAGGTCTGTGCAACGCGTTCCCAGAGACTGGGAGGTTACAAACTCCTGGTCCTGGACAACGAGTTGCTGAGGCTTCGGCCAGTCAAAGAAGGAGCGGTGGGGAAGGTGGCCGTCTGACCGATGCGTTCAGACAATTCTTTAGTCTGCAGCCCCAAAGTATGATCGGTTCCAGCAACCATCGCCAGCGTCTGATAAACATGGTGCAGGAATATCTAGGGGCAAGGTCAGACTTGGACACCTTCCCCACCGAAAATCCTCTGGCTTACTGGGTCTTGAGGATGGATCACTGGCCAGAGCTTGCACAGTATGCAATTGAGCTACTGGCCTGTCCTGCATCCAGCGTTCTTTCGGAACGCACATTCAGTGCTGCTGGAGGATTTGTCACGGATCACAGGGTGCGCCTGTCCACCGACTCGGTTGATCGACTGACTTTCATCAAGATGAACCAGTCTTGGATCACCACCAGCTACCACACACCTGATGCTGATATAACAGACTAATTGATTTTAACATGTCACATCCCTTCAAGACTGATGCTGATGCTGAGTGCCTGTGCTGTTATGTTGACTGGCTATCCTCCTCCTCCGAGTCCTCAATGATACGATTGATGATGATAGCTTGGAAGATCATTTTTGTTTATGGGTGCCGCCACCAGTGGCTAAGGCCCAATTTTTCAGCCCCTGTTTAACAGGGGCGTGTCATTACAATTTTTGAAGCAATACTTTGCAACAGGGCTCATTGCTGTGCTCCAAGTACAGTATCTGTGAGGGGTTGCAGTGTTGTGCCACCAGTGCCTAAGGCCCAATTTTTCAGCCCCTGTTCAACAGGGGCATATAATTACAATTCTTGATCTAATAATTCACAGCAGGGCCCATTGCTGCACCCACCAAGAGTAACTCTGAGGGCTTACAGTGTTGTGGCAACGCCACCACCACCACCACCACGAAAGGCCCAATTTTTCAGCCCCTGTTCAAAAGGGGCATGTAATTACAATTCTTGATCTAATAATTCACAGCAGGGCCCATTCCTGCACCCACCAAGAGTAACTCTGAGGGCTTACAGTGTTGTGGCAACACCACCACCACCACCACCACCACGAAAGGCCCAATTTTTCAGCCCCTGTTCAACAGGGGCATGCAATTACAATTCTTGATCTAATAATTCACAGCAGGGCCCATTGCTGCACCCACCAAGAGTAACTGTCAGGGCTTACAGTGTTGTGGCACCAGCACCACCATCAAAGGCCCAATTTTTACTACCACTGTTCAACAATTATATGTAATTACAATTCCTGATATAATAGTTGACAGCAGGGCGTTCCAGCACCAACCAAGAGTAACTGTGAGTGCTTACAGTGTTGTGCCAACACCAACAACTAAGGGGCCTATTTCTGCAGAGTATATACGGCAGGTCCCTACTTTCAACCATCCAACTTACAAACGACTCCTACTTGCAAACGCAAGAAGACAACAGGAAGTGAGAGGAAATCTACCCCTAGGAAGGAAAATTCTCTCCTGTAAGAATTAATATGGGAGAAAGGTGTCTCCTCTGTACTGATGCTTTATCACCAATCCTTGTTTCAAGAAAAACACCACATTTCAAAAACAGTTGTCATTGGGACGGAAAGTGAGGTGAAATGTTCTGAACAGGGGCACAGACAGCAAAACAAATGTTACAGGGGTGATAACCCTTCCCTATGTTTTCCAAAAAGTTTAAAAATAGATTTTTGGGCTGGAGCTACACTTAAACAATGTACCTGTTCAAAATTACAAACAGATTCTTCATAAGAACAAACCTACAGTCCCTGTCTTGTATGCACCGCCTGTATACGGCTGTTCAGAGTATATAGGGCCTTTTTTATTTTGTGTGCGGTGTTCCCCTTAATATCCATACAAGACTCAAAGGGGCTGGTAATGGGCTGGGGTGGGGGGGGGGGGTCATGGGGTAGCTATGCCATTTTTCTTAAAGATTTTCATCCATATTACCGGGACCAGACATTACATTAAAGCCGCAAGCAGTTTTAAATGGCTTTTTTTTCCTTTAGAAGTGTCATTTTGTGCAGGGACAGTTCTAAACACGGGAAACACGTGGCACTTCACAGGCATACTTTAGACACCCCCCAGGTACGATATTTAAAGGAATATTTGACTTTTTTTTTTTTCACTTTATGCATCATTAAAATGACTGCTCCCGAAAAACGACCGTTTTTAAAACTTCTTTTTGCATTGATACATGTCCCCTGGTGCAGAACCCGGGTTCCCAAACCCTTTTTAGGACAATAACATGCATAATAGTCGTTATAATTAGCACTTTAGAATTCGAACGTTCGCATCCATTGTATTTAATAGGGTTCTAATGTTCGTACGAACTTTCGGTCCGTTCGCAGGTTCTGGTGCGAACCGAACCCGGGGGTGTTCGGCTCATCACTACTCAACAACAGTAAGTGGTATAATATAGCTAATATCCTGTAAATAATGACAAATAAATTCACTTATGAAGAAGAGTGAAGTGAAAAGGAAAAATTTAAATTAATAAAAAATAAATAAATCACCAAATATTAAGGTGATGAATTAAACAAATTGAATTCAAAGAGCATAAATGTCATAAAAAAGAATCAAAATAGTCCATCCCAAATTATCACAGTGGAATAAACAAATGTATTTCCAAGCAAGTACGCATACAGGTCCCCATTCCCCAATTCATTCAGAAGTCATATATAGGGAAACAATGAATATGCCCACATAGTGTAAAACCGCCAAATGTAGTTTATTAAAAAGGGTACTAAACACTCACAGGGTAAAAAGAATGACAGCGCTTATCAATTACATCAATCCCGGGAGTCTAACGGATCACTTTCTGGTTCCAAAGATGCGATCACAAGCACAGGCCCCTTCCGACATGTTTCGTCACAACGACGCTTGTGAGTTCATTGCGTTTTTGGAACCAGGAAAAATAACTTTCCAGTATTAGTAAATCAACCCCTATATGTTTTAGTATGTTTTAGTGATGCATACATATATATATATACACATATACAGTGGAACCTCGGATTAAGAGCATAAAGGCCTCAGCTGACCTTGGCAAACCTCAGAAAGACTTTGTTCCCGAGATTTGCCAAAGTCAGCCGAGCTGTCCTCGGGCCTTTCCGTGCATTTCCGAACGGCACCGATCGGCGACGTTCGGCTCTGCTTGGCTCTGGCGCCCCCCCACCTCAGGCCAAATGCGGTACTGCACACCGCTTTGGCCTGAATCGTGCTCGTTTTGCGAGACAACACTCGCAAACGGAGTTACAATTTTTAAAAATACAGTGCTTGTATTGCGAAACGCTCGTTAACCGCGTTACTCGCAATCCGAGGTTCCACTGTATATATATTGTTTTTTTATACATACAATAAAAAATAAACGTTATTATATGATTATTGTGTATGATATACAGTATGGTGGAAATTAACCCTGGAGGTATGTTTGAAGTTTCCGCCTTACTTTTCTCCCAATACATGGGTTTTTTCTAATTGATACTGAATGTTTATGGAATGGTGCCTCGTTGGATTTATTATTAAAGAATCATTTTTATTTAGGGCTGTTACTGATTAAAATTTTCGTGTTCAATTAATCGTTTTTCTTTTTTATTGATTAATCGACTAATTTCGATTAATTATAACGCACATACAGATCCAACTACTTTTAGCTGATCTCCTTGCAAGCTGATTCCCAGTGCAGCTACCAACCACTGGAAAAATGAATAGCAGGATACAAAAAACACACAAAGGCAGCGCTCGATGGGAATAGCATTAAAACTTTTATAGTCTTCAAGTAGGTAATTAAATAAATATTGCACATAAACTGTAAAAATGGTGCGAGTAATACAAAACGGTAGCAAAAGCAGTCATAAAACCATGTAGCTAAGTATGATACTGGTATAAAAATGTGTACAACGATACCACTGCTGAATCCAGATGAGGCATGTAGATGTCCCATGAAGGGAACTATCACAACTCCCAGTGGATGGCTATAGAATCCCAGGTTGATAGAGGGAAGTGATAGAGGGAAGTGATAGAGGGAAGTGTAACAGCCCTTGCGTGTGGCAGATAGTAAGGTCCCGCCGGCATGCAGATATGAAGGCACAGCAAAGGAGCCCTTCAGATGGACACGGCAAGCCCCGCCGGTGTCTGTGACATCACCGGATCTCCGACAGAACTCCCTGAAGACCCGGGAGCCAGCGGAGAGGTGAGTACCAATCAAAAGAATTTTGATCGTTCAAAAAAATTAATCGATTAATCAAGGAATTAATAGTTAATTTCCACAGCCCTATTTTTATTATTCCTTGTCGGAAGGTGCAAGATGGTTAATATCAGATATTTATGAATTTTACTCTCTGGTTACCACAGAGTCATATGGCCTGCTGGAGGTCATCTGGGAGCACCAGGTGAATCAATTTACACAGCAGTAACAAGGGGTCGCAAATGGGAATTTATCTCCTGAAGGATGTTTTCATGTAGGCCTCCTGATGTGATGTATGGGGGGTAGAGGAGCATCAGCTCAGACCTCCTGGTGAAGTGAAAATTAAAATGACTTATTTCCTGACTTGATGAACGCATGACACATCTCCAAACATAAATCACATGGAAGGAAAAACATTCTGGTTGATGCAATTCCCTAGAGTTACACACACATAAGTATGGGTATGCACAACTGAGTCAACTGAGTTGATGCGTTTTCTGATGCCCGACGCGTTTCGTGTATAAGTTTACTTTAACATATATCTTTTAGATGTCCTGAGCACTAGCCCCTGAAGAGTGTAACTTATACATGAATTGCATCGGGCATCAGAAAACACATCAACTCAGTTTACAACACAATCATTTACATATGCTTTTACTGGTTTTATATGCTAATTTTTTCATGTTTTTAGCGCTTGTTGCCATGTGATATCTGTACATATGTAATTCACTGAATGTATTTCATTATCCATACAGATCACTATGTGGCACCTGGTCACACACTGATGTACCTTGTTGCTTATATTTTGCATACCCATACTTATGTGTGTGTAATTCTAGTGAATCGCATCAACCAGAATGTTTTTCCTTTCATGTGATTTCTGTTTGGAGATGTGTCATGTGTTTATTTTGAATAAACATGTATCTTTTTTACCTACACCATGTCTACAGTCTCACTTAAAGTCCCAAACCTCCGTTATACTTTTTTGAACCAGGGATGGAGGTGCACCACATATGCGCCTCATTTAAAGTTCCAAACCTTCCCCCCCCCCCTTTTATTTCCTGACTTGCAACAACATCAAAGGAACCAGATGTGGAATAGAATGTTGACCTGGGTCAAGGTTGATTTTCACAGAGTAATGCTGCCCCCTTGTGGAAGACAGCAACATACTTTATGGAGGATGTTCGGGGTAATAACATACTTCCTGGTGATTAGGAAGGACAGCCCCTTATATGTTCTCATTGGACAAAGGACTACAAGGGCGGGCAGAGAGTGCTTGTCTGGGGGGTTGTGTCTGTGAGTGCTTTAAAATGTGAGGGCCAATGATGAAGGCCCCTCTTTTCGCATGGAGCCCAGCCAACATACAGAATACAGAGGAAGGACCTAACGTAACGTATCATCTCTGCTCTTTTGTTTTATGTTAGTGTTCTACTTTCTTTGTAAGTAAACAACACCTTTGCTTCTTTGAGCATTTTATTTATTTTTTATAGATAATATTGTTAATATATCATCACCATTAATATTATCAGAGCTTTGATTTGAGCTAACTGTAGGAACAGACAGGATAATACATATTTATAATTTTAATAGGGGGGGAGCCAAAATCACCCCCAATTTATATCATTCCTACACACATAAGTATTTGAATATGTTTGTAGATATTAATCAAACGTTATAAAACATAATATGCAGTAAACAAACAAAGATAGGTTCTGAAAAACAATTTTAATTTATTTAATGAAAATCAGTAAAAAGCATGGTATTTATTTTCAGCAATACATCAATTTATTCTATAAGCGGTAAATCAGCAAGATTTTTGATGACCTCTTGGAGAAGTCATTCCAGGATTTTTTCTATCAGGTTTTCACGTTTCAGGCCTGGCAATCACCCATAATAATGGCTTATCCAATCATATTTTATATTGGACAGGAGTTTGTTCACATGCCGGTGCTGCTGCTGCCACAATAGTTATGGTTCTGGTAGCAAAAGGGTCAATTTAAGTCTTTTTTATTAGGAATAAGCAAAGCTGAGGGTTTTCATGTCTATGCAATTTAAGTGAAAATCTGAAGATTTCATGGAAATTAGCCCCCTTGTCAAATAGCATTGGATTTGATTGTGAAGACGGGCCTAAAGTGCACCTTTGCCAAGACTATGGAAAATGAATACATTGTTTTTGTATCAAGCAGTAAAAAGGATTTAAAACAATCCATCCCTAACTTCTCTAGTTACTTGTATTGTGAAGCCATTTGTTCTTAAAGTTTCTCAAAGTTCACAATGGAGTACCCTACAGTTGGGTTTCAGACACAGGGCATGTTGCCAAGATCTGCTCTCCACAGAAAGGAAGCTGAGATTTCACTGAATCTGTTGTGAACTTTGAAGGCAAATTTCTCCACAATGCTTATAGCTACAGAGGTCTTTTTTTTAAGTGCTTTTACTGCTTGTTCAGAATATGTACTGTACATACTTTAATGTGCATAGCCTGGGCGCAGGTTTACTTTAAGGTAAGGTAAGCACATTTTTCAAAATTAAATTCAGAGAAACCCTACTGACCATGCCCACTTTTAATCACACCCACAAAATCAAACCCCCATTGCAATCAATATTTAAACAATATGTAAATGTTAGCAATACCAATGAGGGTTAATGCCTAGCTTTATACTTCAATTGTAAAAACATGGCAAAATGTGAGCATGACTAGGATTATGAAAGATACAATGGACATGGCAAGATTGCGCCTAACAGTTGGAGTGGATCAAGGAGGAATAATAAACAAAATCTCTGCCTAGTCCCTGTATACACTGCACATATATTACACAGTCCTTGTGCCCACAAAATACTCCTAATTACTGTACCAAAAGTCACAGTCTCATGGACACATATAAACCTCAGGACAAAAGATCATTTAAAAAAATGTTACTTTTCCATTTGATATTCTTTTCTGCACACAAAAATGTATCATTTTGTCTGAGACCGCCTCGAAAGAGAAATTAATTAAAAACCAGCAACTGTTGAAACAATACTTTGATCAGGAGCAACATACTACAAAGTGTATTGTGTGCTGGAGTCAGAAGAAATTAACATGCAGCGTCATGTATAGAGTGCAGTAGTCAGGACGAGTTTGGGTGGGGGGGGGGGGGGGAGAGGGAGAAAGAGGGATGTTCTAGCCCACCTATGTTGTATTTTTTACTGATTGCATTAAACTGTATTGTAATTTGGTACATTCTTCTGTTTCTCCCCACCTGTTCAGTGTTAGTTAGTTTAGTCCTGTCTAGATCCTCCCTGTTTTCTCTTATGCTCACTTTAGTCATCGCAGGGATGAGGTAAAGAGAGCCATTGTCTTCTCTCACTTTAAAAGATTGGAAAAAATCCTCTGTAGCATACTTTGTAAATTAAAACTGCATTGGATTCAACTTCTGTGCCTAATTGGAGAGTTATTCTCCCTGTGGATTCTGCCAAGTCAGCAAGTGGCCATACTGTCTGCACAGACTAGGTTCAAGGGAAGTTAAGTCATTTCACATATCACCATTGGAAACAGAACAGTAAAAAGACCAATTTCCAAAGCTGTCAACATTCTAGTTTCCCTTTAGACATGTGCAATTTGTTTAGTTCCAAATTAGTTTTTATGAATTTAGACAAATTCGTTAATTCGCAAATATCCGAATTTCCCGAATTTTGCAGAATATTTGAAAATTCGATATTTCGGAAATTCGGACATTTGAAATTTGAAAATCCGAAAATTCGTAAATTCAAAAATAAGAATGAAAATCGAAAAATTCAAAAGAACGAAAATCCGAAAATAAGTACGAAAACCTGAAAATTCAAAAACCCAAAAAATTGAAAATCTGAAATAATAACTAACTAATAATAACCTAACTATTAAATTATAGGTATTGGAATTTCCTTTCATATTTGGCTGTTAGTGAACGTAACGTATACAAATTTATCTGAAGTTACGAATTATCCGAAATAACAAATGCCGTATCTAAACGAATGGAACGTAACAAATTAATAATAATAAATAACAATAATAATAATAATAATAAAAACGTATTATTATTATTTATTATTATTTTGTTCCGTTCCATTTGTTTAGATGTGGCATTCTTTATTTTGGATAATTGGTAACTTCAGATAAATTTGTATTTGCGCTGGAAAGAGTGCTTCTCTGGAGTGGCTCAGAGCAAAAAGAAGACTTATCACGCAAAATTGTTTAGATAAATGTATTTTATTTGTGTATAGCTAAAAATCATATACTGAGAGGCACTCCTCCTCACCGCTTCTTCCTGGTTTCCGTGACACCGGAAGTGACGTCACCGGCTCCTCCCGATGTGTTGCATCACTGATCATGTGAATTCTATAAGGGAAAGAAGTCACGTGAGCAGTGACTGAAGAGCAAGGGCCACTTAAGCGACTTGGTAACCGGTCGCGGGCCACAATCAGCAGAGCGGGCAGATGTCAGGTCCGTGCCCACTCTGCATATGCAGAGCAGACACGGACACAGCCCTCCGATTCAATCCACCCACATGGAAGGGGATGGATCCCATTCTGTTTGTTTTGTTTTTTGCGGATTGGAGGTAGGCGGGTGTAAACAGACACATGTCCATTTACATCTGCCGCTCCATAGAGGTGAATATGGGGTCTGATTGGGTCTGACCAATCATGTGAAAGGGGCCTAAGGCTGCTTTCACACTGATGGTCTGTGGTCTACCCACACCACGGGGGCAGCGCAGTGCATCTGTGGCTTTCCTGTGGGTTAGCTGCACTTTGCCATATACTTCTATTATATCCTGCAGGTGTGGTGCACTTTCTGAAAGCACACCACACCTGCAGGTAATAACAGAGGTCTTTGACTCAGTGCAGGTAACCCCAAGGTGCACTACACTGTACCTGCAGATCAGGTTGAAGGCAACCCAGTAAACACTGCAGAACAGATATGCCCATAAATACACTGTGGTTTTAGTAATTACCTTTAATAACATTTTCCATTGAGGTATTGCCGGCTGTTGCTGTCCTAGGCATTTGGTATCACTCTGCCTGTGGCAGGAGGCAGCGCTATACAGAAAGCATTGGCTTATGCAGCTCTGCAGCCGCTTTCTTCCTCTACCGCCAGCTTCATTCAGAACACTGATGCTCTGGGATGACGGGTCAGCAACCAGCAATCTGGGCTTGCCAACCCGCCATCCCAGAGCAGAAGGTCGCGGGCCACATCAGAGGGCTCTGTGGGCCAATGGTTGGGCACCCCTGCTTTAGATTGTAAGCTCCATGAGCAGGGCCCTTCTACTCCTTCTGTATTGTAACTGTACTGCCCCCCCCCCTCACTGCGTAAACCGTTGGCACTATATAAGTATAATAATAATAAAGAAATGTGAGCATGATTAGGATTATTTAGTGCCTTAAAAAAGTATTCATACCCCTTGAAATTTTCCACATTTTGTCATGTTACAACAAAAGAAAAGTAAATGCGCGGAGTGCCGCGCATTGGTGCGATCTGTCACCGGCCGTGTCCACGTACCATGTGACCGCAGTGACAAATCCCAGTAGGTCACATGACAGTTGTACACAATGGATGGCTTCCTTTCACGCCATCCAATGTGTACAAATGTGTTGCTAGCTGTGACTGGTCAATTGGCCAATCACAGGCCATCTTTACCATGTGATTAGCTTTGATCAGCTAATTGCAACAAAATGTAATTCACTGCTATAAGCAAACATAATGTGTAAATAAATCCTAATTACTTCCCCATAGCAGTAAAATGTTACAATGTTAACATTATATTGCTCTGGTTACAGTGTGTTAAAAAATATATCATAAAAAAAAAAAAAAGAAGTAATGTGAACACCCATGCAATCCGATTCTGGTGCAGACCAAAAAAAGGGTCCTGTGCGACTTTAGTCCGAATGCGATGCGATTTCAGCCATACTATTTGTATGGCTGAAATCGCATTGCACAGACATCGCATGTGATTTGCAGTGCGGTGCGAATCACATGTGATTTTGCACCACACAGCAGTGTGAACCGACCCTAAAACACAGAAGCCTGACTTATGTAGTTGAAAGTGAAATTAATATCTCTCCCACCACTCCTTGAACAGCCTCCCTGCTTTGCACTACATTCGGAACAAGTGCTGGACTAGCTGACTGCAGTGTGTTCCAGAGGAGGAGGGGGGTGAGCTGCCCATAATCCTTACCTCCTTCCTGCTCAGGGAGTTCAGGAGCTAAAAATTAGTGTGCACCCACTGCACTGAAAGGCAAAATGAAGCTCTGGCTGCAGTGGATAGAAGAGTCAGCTACAGGAAGGAGCTGCTATTACAAAGGAAAACAAGTGGAAGACGGTTGAGCTTTGGGGAGGGGAGATAAGGGCATAGGAGAGGGGCAATAGTGAAATATGAATGGATGACCTGCTGCACTCTGTATCTAGCACTCTCCTGAACCCTGCACTCTGTGCATAATGCACTCCAGAACCCTGCTCCATATGCAAAGGCACTCCAGAAACCTGTAGTCTGTACCTAGTGCTCACCTGAGCCATGCACTCTGTAAATTCAGCACTCCAGAAATGTACTTCCTGTGCATATCAAACTCCTTAACAAGGCACTCTGTACATAGCACACTCCTAAACTCTGTACGTAATGCATTCCTGAATCCTTCCACACATTTTTTTAAATGATAGTGCTGGGGTTTGTAAATGGAAGGCACTTGTTCTCAGTGGTGCTGCAGCGGCACAACAGTGTAGAGAGGAGGCACCGGCCACAGGAGGACTCAGGAGGACATTACTGGGGTGTAAAGCCGGCCTGGCAGAGGAGGACAGTACACTGATGTGCACAGTGCCTGACTGGAGAGGTGAACGGGACACAGTGACAGAACAGAAGGCGGACACTGATGTGGAAAGGTATAGTAATATGAAGGGGGACAGAGGAGGAAACTATCA
This sequence comes from Rana muscosa, assembly GCA_029206835.1. NCBI lineage: Eukaryota > Metazoa > Chordata > Amphibia > Anura > Ranidae > Rana > Rana muscosa. The sequence continues at coordinate 455,388,928 of CM055118.1, forward strand.
TGTCCACAGCCTCTAACCATGTCCTGTCCCTGGTTATCTGAAAGATGGGTTTCAAATGTTTTGACAGGGGCGCAGTTTCAGTGCTTGCCATAGGCACCATTTTCACTAGATACGCCTCTGTCACCACCACACCAGTTTTATGATGACACTATACTGCACTGGTGACAGTATGTAAAAAAAAAAAAATTTGAATTCTTAATTTTCCAAAAAATTATGACGAAAAAATTTCCAAAAAATTATGACAAAAAATTACTATAAGAAATCTGCCATAACCTCAAGAAAGGAGATCGGCCGTCAGTACATCAGGATTGATCGATTTTCAGATATATACATATCCCATAGATTGTGGGCTCTATAACTTTCCTACAGACTAAATAATATACACTGATTTGGGTTATTGTCACCAAACAAATGGAGCATAATACATTTTGGGCTAAATTTATGAAGAACAATTATTTATTTCCAAAATTATATAACAGAAACAAAGGAAAAGGTTTCTTTTTTTTTTTTTTCCAATTATTTAGCAAACAATAAAAAAAAAAACAGTGGTGATTAAATATCACCAAAAGAAAGCTCTATTTGTGTAAAAAAAATCTAAAAATTTCATATGGGTACAATGTTGCATGACCGCGCAATTGTCATTTAAAGTGTGACAGTGCTGGAAGCTGAAAATTGGCCTGGGCAGGAAGGGGGTGTAGCAAAGTCCCGGGCCCCTTTAGGCCTTATAGTTACCTCCAGAGTTAGGGACAGCTGACATCCTTCTGTATAGAGTGGGTTACAAGGCATTGTGGGTGTAATGTAAGGTAGATTCATGGGCGCCAGACACTTTTTGAATGCAAAGAGATTTATTGTCTCTTAAACAAGAACTGTGGGAGAGAGGATTAGGGCCAGGACCCCCTTAAGTGTGACTCCGGGACTTCTATAGGTAGACAGCTATACCCGGGGGGGGGGCCTCCAGCCGGACACCACTTCTGTATAGGTAGGACAGATGTCTCCTTTGGCAACAAATCTTGTAACAGTCACTAACAGTGGTTGTATTTAACTATTGGTAACACAAATAGTTCTTCTCACACTCTACAGCCTCTCACTGTAGGTATTCACTCACCGAGCTCCCAGTCTCTCACTAGACTCTCAGAAGCAATCACCACTGGATCCCCTGAGCTCTTCCACTTCCATAACTCGGTATCCTCCTTAAGCGTCAACCCCACTTCCCTGCTGGGTCCCTGGCTTCCCCTCTACCTCTGACCACAACTGGTTCCCCGTCCGGCCGAACCGTTACTCTCAGTTGGACTTCAATCCTGAAGTCCCAACCCTGCGCTGCTTCTCCTGCTTCTGGGTAGGCCTTTAGAAAGCCTAGCAGCCAGATGTCCCCGGGATAGGCCTCAGGATTCTGGCCTAGCAGCCCGGGGCAGCATAACACACGTCCACCTAGACAGCCATCCAGGTGGCACAGAACACCAATCACCTGACTCCACCCAAATAAATAGGCTATCCCAGCAGGCCAAGGGGCTAAAGAAACCCTGCCAATTGGCTGAGACACCCCATCCATTCATAACCTGACCTTGCTAAGCCCTTGTCTATCCAATGTCACCAGCATAATGCCACCGAGTGACAAAAGAGAGGAGGTGCAGCAAGTCGAGAACTAGAGAGGAATCGGTGGATCTACTAACAATTAACCAGGGCAACTACTGCCTGGCAAACAAAATTTTATAGCAACCCTGCCTAAACACCAGGGTGCTACACTTGATTGCTACTAAATTGAGGTCTCTTGGACTGGGATAGGTTATACGCGAGGTGTCCTAGTGTGCCATGTCCTCAAAAGCTTGCCAGTGTCCAATCACCTAAAAATGGTTCTAAAGCCTTAATTCTATGCATTAAGGTGAAAAACCTTCTGCGGTGCAGCTGCCCCCCAGAGCTCCCTTTTTCTTACCTTAGCCTGATCTGATGCAGAAATGTGCACCAGCGTAGCGGCCCCAGCCGCTGTCTCTCTCCTTACTGGACAGATTGATAGCAGCAGGAGCATTGTACCCTGCTGCTGTCAATCAAATCCTGTGACATGGGAGCTGGCCCAAGTACCGCTTTCTGTGTCAATGGACCAGCAGCAGGACTCAGGAGTGAGCTCTCACTGGTGCCCCCAAGAAAAGCGGCTTTCAGTGAGGGCACCCGGCGAAGAAGAGGGGCCTGGAGCTCCGGCCGGGGGACCCCAGAAGAGGAGGATCGGGGCTGCTCTGTGCAGGTAAGTAAAACATTTGTTATTTTTATTTAAAAAAATAAATGTTTACAATCACTTGAAGGTACAAACCTATAACCTGTGGTGTATGAATATGTTTTCTGTGTCCTGTACCATACTCTAAGATATGGAGATTACAGGTAAGTCAAAATTTCTCTGATTGCAGCCACTGACACCAATATTGTTTTTTTTTTATTGGAGCCATTCACAGGAATTCTGGGGGTTTATTGCTGACACTGACACCAGTGTTGGGGGTTATTTTTGCTGCAATTGATCACTCACGCTGGGGCAATTACTGTCCCCACTAACACCAATGTTGGGTGTTATGGTCAGGCAGGTAAGAAACTTGACTGCAGAGGAGAAAGTATGTCTCTTCTGCATTAAAAATTTCTGTAGCGCCCCCCTGGGTCTACTGGGAGCAAAGAGGTACCTCCAGAGACAGGGAGCGAGCTTACATTCACCCCAGGGCTGAGTCCATGGCTATAATGGGAAGTTAGAACAGAATTTGGGCGCCAGTCATTTTAATGCCACGTACACACGACCGGTTTTCATGACCTGAAAAATGCCATTTTTTAAATTGGTCATTAAAAACGATCGTGTGTAGGCTCCAGAGCATTTTTAACGACGTGAAAAATGGGCTAAAAAAAATTAGAACCTACTCTATTTTTTCACGTAGTTTTTCACGTCGTTCTTTTTAACGTCGTGAAAAACGGTAGTGTGTATGCTTTCACGAGGGGAAAAAAAATGCGCATGCTCAGAATCAAGTATGAGACGGGAGCGCTCCTTCTGGTAAAACGAACGTTCGTAATGGAGATAGCACATTTGTCACGCTGTAACAGACCGAAGAGCATGAGGCTGAAAAGCGTGAACCGGCTCTCACCAAACTTTACTAATACGAGGATCAGCAAAAGCAGCCCAAAGGGTGGCGCCATCCAAATAGAACTTCCCCTTTATAGTGCCGTCGTACGTGTTGTACGTCACCGCGCTTTGCTCGAGCATTTTTTTTCACGATAGTGTGTAGGCAAGGCAGGCTTGAGAGGAAACACGAAAAATCACGTCGAGAAAAACTTCGTTTTTTTCAATGACATTAAAAACGTCCGTGTGTACGCGGCATAAGTATTTTTCAATGCTTTAATGGGAACTTGAAAGAAGTAGTAGGAGAGAGGATTAGGGGAGGTTTCAGATACCCTTTTTGCACATCACTTACAGACTCCTTGAATCCAAAGGCAAAACAGCTTTCTTTTAGATGATCTTGGATACCTGGACAGATCTCTCACACAGACCTAGCAGCAGGTAGAATGTCTGGACAAGCCTCTCTCACAGACTTAGCAGCCAGTAGCACTATTGGATAAGTCTCTCTCACAGACTTAGCAGCCAGGAGCTAGTTACCTTGATTTAGATTTGTAGAATAGGATTCAGCTTCACAGTGTCAGAACCTTTAAGCCATCCGGCAACACTGTTAGAGTAGTTTAGATATAGATGCGTCCCCCAAATGAGTCACCAGGCCCTCCTGAGAGACCAGCCTTCATCCTGGCTCTCTCCAGCAAGGGTCCTCCCCTGGATCTCCTGAGCTTGGCTCGGCTTCTTCCACACAGGAAAGACAGCCTAAGGACCACCTCAGGATTAGTAGACCACAAACAGTCTTCTGGGCCTACTTGCAGCAACACACCCTCGGGCCAGGAGGGCCCGAGGTAACGAACTGACCAAGAGCACATTGCTCTGTCCAATACATACCCCTTCCCAGAATGCACAGCAGCCAGGAACCTTCTACTGGGCTGTTTCTGGAAAAAAGAATATTCATTGCAGCTCAACCTAGTTGTAATTCTCATACTGTCCTGTGGTACCAGTGACACCTACTGGCAACAGCGAGAAATGCACAACTCAGTCAAGTTTAGAACAGAACCAAATACAGTGTAACCTTGGATTACAAGCATAATTCGTTCCAGGAGAATGCTTGTAATCCAAAGCACTTGCATATCAAAGCGAGTTTCCCCATAGAAGTCAATGGAAACAAAAATAATTTGTTTTGCATTGACTTCAATGGCATGCAATACCGCATGTGGCCAGAGGTGGGAGGGCGCCGAAGAGCCTCGGAAATGCTCAGGGACAGCTTGGCTGACCTCGGAAACCCTCAGAAGGCTCGGAAACACCAGGGAACGTATTTCTGAGTATTTCCAAATGATTCTGAGTATTTCCGAACGGCTCCGAACGGCTCCGACCCACTCTGAGTGTCACGGGCGTCCTCACACCTCTGGCCAAATGCGGTACTGCACACCCCATTAGCTTGAATTCTGCTCGTTTTGCGAGACAACACTCGCAAACCGAGTCAGAATAAAATAAAAAAGTTGCTTGTCTTTCAAAATGCTCGTTAACCGCGTTACTCGTAAACCAAGGTTCCACTGTATACAATCGAATCTGAGCTGTTTACAGCTCAGCCGAAAACGAAATTTACACTAAAGCATTATTTTTACTTTCAAAATATTTTATTTTCATAAAATAAATAATACAGAACATTACATCATGTTATATAAAAATAAAGAAAAATAAAGAAAAAAGATTATGTTTAGGAATAAACAAACATTAGTCAATAAATGGATAAAATAATAAAAACATCCTAGAAAAAAGGATAGATTCATGTAAGCAATCAAAAGTTTGTCAGGGGGAGATCTCTTCATCCTTATAATATAATGGAAGGAAGAAGGGAAACCCTCTCTCCTTGGTAACCTGGAGCCCCTTATCGGGAACTAACTGCTCCAGGCATAGAGACCTCCTTCTGACTCTTATGCCCCATACACACAATCGTTTTTCATGCCATTAAAAATGCAATTTTTAAAAATGGGCATTAAAACCGATCGTGTGTAGGCTCCAGAGCATTTTTAACGACGTGAAAAACGGCCATTAAAATTTTCAAACATGCTCTATTCTTTCACGTCGTTTTTCATGTCGTTTTTTTTAACGACGTGAAAAACGATAGTGTGTATGCTTTCACGAGGAGAAAAAAAACGCGCATGCTCAGAATCAAGTATGAGACGGGAGCGCTCGTTCTGGTAAAACTAGCGTTCGTAATGGAGATAGCACATTCGTCACGCTGTAACGGACTGAAAAGCACGAGGCTGAAAAGCGCGAATCGTCGCTCAACAAACTTTACTAACATGAAGGGTGGTGCCATCCGAATGGAACTTCCCCTTTATAGTGCCGTTGTACGTTTTGTACATCACTGCGTTTTGCTCGAGCATTTTTTTTAATGATCGTGTGTACGCAAGACAGGCTTGAGAGGAAACATGAAAAAAAACGACGAGAAAAACGTTGGTTTAAAAAATGGCATGAAAAACGATCGTGTGTACGCCGCATTAGGCCCTGAGAAGATTATCAGGGCCAACAGATCGGGATGGACTAAACAAGGCCGAACAAAACATTTGATAGTATCCCATTAAATCTAAATAAAAGAGACATAACATGTAATGGGAAACTAGAATTCCCAGAAAAAGAGTTTCCATAAATCCTTTTTAGAAGGAAGAAAAGAAGAGGAAAATAAAGACAGCGGGTAAAAAAGAGGACGGAGGGAAAGGGATGGGTATTTGTCCAACTTAATGTTGAATAGAAGGTAAAACAGCATCTTCACCAATCGAAATCCCCATATATTTGGCCCAAGGTTCCCATATTTTTTCGAATTTGGGAATGGTATTAGATAAGATGCTAGCTAATTTTTCCTGAGTTAGTATCCAAGATATTTTGGTTTCGGCATCTGACAGGAAAGGTTTTGTTTTTTTCCATGATTTGGCAATTGTGATTTTGGCGCCTGTGAAGATAAAGTGAATCAATTTTTGTGAATCCTTTGGTATGTGAGGAATATGAGCGTTCAAAATGGCTACTGGTAGGGACCTAGGGACCTGAAAACCTGTTACCTTAAAATTAATAAAAATATTTTTCTCCAGAAGGGGCGAACTCTGGGGCACTCCCACCAAATATGAGGCATAGAGCCGTAAAGTTGGCAACCTCTGAAACACGTTGGATCTGATGCTGGATATATAGATGCCAGTCTGGAAGGAGTTAGATACCATCCGGTTATAACTTTAATATTTGCCTCCATTAAAGAGACATTAAGAATCCATTTGAAAGATTTAGAGAAGGCTAAGTGCCAGGTATCCAAATTCCAACAAAACTGGGCGTCTTTTTCCCAAGCCTACATATAGGAAGATTTTGATGTAGGGTGAGTGAGGCATGAATATACCATAGATATGCCTCCCCTTTGTGAACCGGCCTGGCTGCACCATAACTCGTACTCATAACTAAAGCATTATTTTTAGGAACAGGGGGCTACATTTCATTTTAAGGTAGGGAGGAGGAGGGGGCCCTTTCTAGGGGAGTTTACTAGGGAAGAAAAATAGAAGAGTGATGGCAGAAAAAGACCAAGTGATCCATGGAGTCTGCCCCAGTGTCAGATAGTGATTTCACACATATATTGTTAAGGCATCAGGAAAGGGAACTTCTAGGACTGACACATGCAGCTCAGAGAGGTAGATCTCCTCCTACTTGATGGTTTTATTCTTCATCCTCCCTTCATTCTGGTATAAGGCAAAAGCATTTGACACAGTTCCCCATAAATGTTTACTGTACAAAATAAGGTCCGTTGGCATGGACCATAGGGTGAGTACATGGATTAAACACTGGCTACAAGGGCGAGTTCAGAGGGTAGTGATAAATGGGGGATAAATGGGGAGTACTAGGAATGGTCAGGGGTGGGTAGTGGGGTCCCCCAGTGTTCTGTGCTGGGACCAATCCTATTTATTTTGTTCATAAACGACCTGGAGGATGGGATAAACAGTTCAATCTCTGTATTTGCAGACGATACTAAGCTAAGCACGGGAATAACTTCTCCGCAGGATGTGGAAACCTTGCAAAAAAATCTGAACAAATCAATGGGGTGGGCAACTACATGGCAAATGAGATTTAATGTAGAAAAATGTAAAATAATGGGTGGCAAAAATATGAATGCAATCTATACACTGGGGGGAGAAACTCTGGGGGAATCTAGGATGGAAAAGGACCTAGGGGTCCTAGTAGATGATAGGCTCATCAATGGCATGCAATGCCAAGCTGCTGCTAACAAAGCAAACAGAATATTGGCATGCATTAAAAAGGGAATCAACTCCGCTCTACAAGACTCTGGTCCGGGCGCACCTAGAGTATGCTGTCTCAATACTGGCATGAGGTGGTATCTATGATTAACAATGTTTTTGAGATTGGGCTGTCTTTAGAGCCGGGGGATGTCTTCTGGGTATCCTGGATGAATCGAGAATCCCGGGTGAATACACGGTATCAATAATAAGAAGCCTATTCCAGGCTCGTAAGCTCATAACACAAAAGTGGTTATCATTTCCACCTACAGTAGCAGAATGGTAAACCCTAATTAAAGAAAAATATACTTTTTTACATAGAGGCTGTCTAGGGAAAACAGGGAGCCATAATTGGCCCAAAGCCAGGGTGGCTTTGGCCAATTATGGCTCAGGGGGTTTAGTTCACGCCCCACACTATATAAGGCCGCCGGCTTGGCGGCCTTGTGTAGTGTGTTGGAGTTGTGAAACAAGAATTTACAGAGACAGACAGTGTCATTTATATTGAGTTAGATAGAGCAGGCAGGCGAGTCAGGTAGCTGTAGTTACAGTGGGTAGAGGATATATATGCATCCTAGGTGTTGTATATATATTTATACACTGTATTGAGTTTAGCTAGATCCGTTCCTGTTAGTCTCTATACTGTGACAGGCAGGCAGGTGATTGTGCTAGCTGCAGACAGTCTGTGTTTCACTTAGTGTACTGTGTGCTTTGCATAGCATTCACCAAAAGCGTAACCTGAATCCAGTTAGTCTCTATACTGTGACAGGCAGGCCGGTGATTGTGCTAGCTGCAGACAGTAAGCGTTTCACTTAAGTGTACTACTGTGTGCTTTGCATAGAATTCACCTAAAGCTCACCTGAATACAGTTAGTGACTATTATAGTGGTGTTCTCATAATAAAACCACAAGCAGAGAGCTGCAAGTATTTTCAGTGTACTGTGTCCTCTGCACAGTTTTCACCTAAAACTAACTGAAAACAATTGCTGCTTTTCCCATACTAACACCACAGCAGGCCATTAGTATGTCTGGAAGGCAAACAATGAGAGGCAGACAGTCACGAGGCAATAAAAGAGGGCAAGCAGGCTCTGTGTCTAGAGGCAACAGTGCTGCTGGTCGTGGACACGGTGCATCCTCATCAGCACGTGGCCGTGGGAAACGCTTGTCCTTCTTTTTGGCAGCTGGCCATGTTGAGCCGCAACATGCCCAAGACTTGGTAGAGTGGATGACCAAGCCGTCCTCCTCCTCCTCATCCTCTCTCACCCAGGCTCAGGGTACTTTGTCTGGCAAAGCAGCTGCCAAAGCAACCTCTTCCCTCGGCTCAATGGAATCAGTCACTCCTTCCCTAACCCCACCATGTCCTCCTGAGGAGTCCCCCAAACTGTTTGACCACAGTGTTGGGTACATGCTCCAGGAGGTTGCCCAGCTTTTTGAAGGCTCTGATGATGGAACCCAGCTGGAGGAAGGCAGTAACGTGAGCTCAGAGAGAGGGAGTAGTAACGTGAGCCCAGAGAGAGGGGGTGCCCAACAAGGACAGCTATCTGGCAGTCATGTTCCCCCAGCTGCAGCATACTGCCAGATTGGCTCCCGTGATAAGGAGGGAGGGGATGATGAGGTCACTGACTCCACGTGGGTGCCTGATAGGAGAGAGGAGGAGGAGGCACATCTCCAATGAGGCAAGTTGCCCTCCAGGGGCCAGCTTAAGGGCAGCACACCGACTGCATCACACCGCAGAGCTCCGCATGTGCAGGGCGCTGCTGTCTCTGCGCGTTATTCCAAAAGTTCTTTGGTGTGGGCCTTTTTTTAGACATGTGCAGCTGATCGCACCATTGCCATTTGCAACATATGTCTAAAGCGTATCTCGTGTGGCCAAAACATCAGCCGCTTGGGCACCACGTGCTTGACCAGACATATGTCGACCTGCCATGCAGTCTGTTGGCAAGCACACCTAAAAGACCCACACCAAAGAACAAGGCGGACCTCTCCTTGCTCCTCATCAGCTGGGATCTCCAACCCCACTATACCTTCAGTCCTCTCTGAAACCTGCACTGAGAGGAATGAAGGTGTAGAATTAGGTGTGTCACAGCTAAGTACTTGCGGGCAATCTGCTATCGGTACACTGACGTCCGATTGTACCAGGCAAATTTCCCTGCCCCAGCTGCTGCACCGCTGAAAGAAGTCCGCTCCCAGCTAGAGTTGAGCGGACACCTGGATGTTCGGGTTCGACGGGTTCGGCCGAACTTCGGAAAAAAGTTCGGGTTCGGGACCGAACTTTAACCCGAACCCGGACCCGAACCCGAACCCCATTGAAGTCAATGGGGACCCGACTTCTAAGGACTAAAAAGGCTCTAAAAAAGTAATGGAAAGGGCTAGAGGGCTGCAAATGGCAGCAAAATGTTGTTAAGAGCATGGCAAGTGGATAGGGAAATAACTTAAAATAACATAAAAAAAATAAAAATAAAAAATAATAATCTTGACCTAGGAGGACGAGGTCCATATGGAGTAGGAGGTTGAGGTGGCGGTGGATGTGGCTGTGTAGGTGGAAGCGGCGGTGGAGGAGGACGAGGTAGCCAACACTGATTCAAAAATACAACAATGTCTGGGTAAGGCCGGTGATGTGTCGAATTCTGTCCCCCGTCAAATAGTGTCCACCCTGTACTGCGCTTGCTCAGTATGTAGGACAAGGGGATTTCTAAAATCTCCCAAGACGAACGGCGCCTACGTGGTGAGTTCAGGTGAAGGCCACAACATCCGTGGTTCAAGCCGAGCCAAGTGAGGCCGTGCCCGAAGCGTGGCGATCGAACCGAGCACGTGAGGGGCTCTGTTACTATGTGCTACCGTATGTCCACTTGGATGGTGGGGCTTGAACCTGCACTCACAGCGCAGGCGCCGTTCATCTTCGGAGATTTTGTGAATCTTCTTGTCCTCTGTACTGCGCAAGCGCTGCGCCTTCGCAGTATGGGCCGGACACAATCCGATGGCCGGACAGTTTTTGTCACAACCCCGGTATACATGTCTATTCTGCACAAGGTACGGACAAGTCCTGTGGGATCCATGCCTGGTTCATTTTAATGAACGTGAGCTTGTCCACATTGGCTCTGGACAGGCGGCTGCGCTTGTCTGTGATAACGCCCCCTGCCGTGCTAAATACACGTTCAGATAATACACTGGCTGCAGGGCAGGCCAGCACCTCTAAGGCATAAAGGGCAAGCTCAGGCCATGTGCCCAATTTGGAGACCCAGAAGTTAAAGGGGGCAGACCCGTCATCCAGTACGTGTAGGGCTGTGGACACATACTGCTCAACCATGTTGGTGAAATGCTGCCTCCTGCTAAGACGTTCCATCTCAGCTGGTGGTGCTGGTTGTTGTGGCGTGCTGACAAAGCTTTTCCACATTTCAGCCATGCTAACCCTGCCTTCTGAGGTGCTGCCGGTGCCCCGGCTGCGTTGGCGACCTCTTCCTCCTCCTCTGCCTTCGCCTTGTGCTTCCACCGTACGCTCGCTGTCAGGTGGGAATGCCACCAGCAGCGCGTCTACGAGCGTGCGCTTGTACTCGCGCATCTTACGATCCCGCTCCAGTGAGGGAATTAAGGACGGTACGTTGTCCTTGTAACGGGGATCCAGCAGGGTGGCCACCCAGTAATCAGCACCAGTTAAAATGTGGGCAACTCGGCGGTCATTGCGGAAACACTGCAGCATGTAATCGCTCATGTGTGCCAGGCTGCCCAGAGGCAAAGAAAAGCTGTCCTCTGTGGGAGGTGTATCGTCTGTGTCCTCTGTATCCCCCCAGCCACGCACCAGTGATGGCCACGAGCTGGTCTGGGTGCCACCCTGCTGTGAAAATGGCTCCTCCTCCTCCTCCTCCTCCTCCATCTCCTCCTCCACCTCGTCATCCTCCAGAACTGTGCCCTTTCTGCCGGACAATTGTGTACCTGACGTTTGTTGGTGCAGGAACCCACCCTCGTAGCCACTTGTGAAAGACTGCCCTGAAAGCCTTTGAAATAATCCCGCTTCCTCCTCCTCCTCCTCATCCTCCTGTGCCACATCCTCTTCCATCATCACCCGAAGCGTTTTTTCAAGGAGGCATAGAACTGGGATAGTAACGCTAAGAACTGCGTCATTGGCACTGGACATGTTGGTGGAGTACTCGAAACAGCGCAACAAGGCACACAGGTCTCGCATGGAGGCCCAGTTATTGGTGGTGAAGTGGTGCTGTTCCGCAGAGCGACTCACGCGTGATTGCTGCAGCTGAAACTCCACCATCGCCTGCTGCTGCTCGCACAGTCTGGCCAGCATGTGCAAGGTGGAGTTCCACCTTGTGGGCACGTCACATATGAGGCGGTGAGCGGGAAGGCCGAAGTTACGCTGCAGCGCTGACAGGCGAGCAGCAGCAGGGTGAGAACGCCGAAAGTGCGCACACACAGCCCGCACTTTCTGCAGCAGCTCTGGCATATTGGGGTAATTTTTAAGGAACCTCTGGACCACCAAGTTCAGCACATGCGCCAGGCAAGGGATATGCGTCAAACCGGCTAGGCCCAGAGCTGCTACGAGATTTCGCCCATTATCGCACACCACCAGGCCGGGCTTGAGGCTCACTGACAGCAACCACTCATTGGTCTGTTGTTCCATGTCCCTCCACAACTCCTGCGTGGTGTGGGGTTTTTCCCCTAAACAGGAAAGTTTTAAAACTGCCTGCTGTCGTTTACCCCTGGCTGTGCTGAAGTTGGTGGTGAAGGTGTTACGCTGACCGGATGAGGAGGCGGTAGAGGATGAGGAAGCGGAGTAGGAGGAGTTAGCAACAGGAGGCAAACTGAAGCGCCCTGCAATCCTCGGTGGTGGAAGGACATGCGCCAAACTGCTATCTGCCTCAGGCCCAGCTGCCACTGCATTTACCCAGTGTGCTGTTAGGGAGATATAACGTCCCTGACCGTGCTTACTGGTCCACGCATCCGTAGTTAGGTGGACCTTGCCACAGATGGCGTTGCGCAGTGCACACCTGATTTTGTCCCCCACTTGGTTGTGCAGGGAAGGGATGGCTCGCCTGGAAAAATAGTGGCGGCTGGGCACGACGTACTGTGGGACAGCCAATGCCATCAGGCTTTTAAAACTCTGCGTCTCCACCAGACAGAATGACAGCATTTCAAAGGCCAGGAGTTTTGAAATGCTGGCATTCAGGGCCAGGGATCGCGGGTGGCTAGGGGGGTACTTCCTCTTCCGCTCCAATGTTTGGGAGATAGAGAGCTGAACACTTCCATGGGACATTGTGGAGATGGTTGGTGACCCAGGTGGTAGTGTTGCTTGCAGATCCTCTGTTTGCAGGGTGGCAGGTGCCACTGTCACTACAGAGGTGGATGAAGAGGCCGAGACTGCAGCAGAAGAGGAAGCAGGAGGAGCCAGAGACCTTTCTTGGTTTTTGAGGTGTCTACTCCACTGCAGCTCGTGCTTTGCACTTAGATGCCTGGTCATGCAGGTTGTGCTCAGGTTGAGAACGTTTATGCCTCGCTTCAGCCTCTGATTGCACAGCCTGCAAACCACTCGTGTCTTGTCATCAGCACATTGTGTGAAGAACTGCCACGCTAGGGAACTCCTTGGATCTGGCTTTGGTGTGCTCGGTCCCTTGCTGCGTTGGGCAGTAGCAGACATACTGTCTAGCGGACGGACGCTCCGCTTTTGCACCCTGCTCCCTCTTCTGCTGTGCTGGTGGCTCTGTGCGACCACCACCTCTTCCTCCAAACTACACTGGTCACCTGCATAACGTTCATTCCATGTGGGGTTGAGGACCTCATCGTCCTCCACATCATCTTCCACCCAGTCTTCACCCCTGCCCTCCTTGTCTGTCTGCACAATTGCGAAAGCAGCAGCAGTTGGCACCTGTGTTTCATCATCGTCCGAGACGTACTGCAATGGTCCTCCCATGTACTCATCATGAAACATAAGTGGTTGGGAATCGGTGCACTCAATCTCTTCCACTTCTGGGGCAGGGCTAGGTGGATGGCCCTGGGAAACCCTGCTAACAGAGTCATCGAAAAGCAGAAGAGACTGCTGCATGATTTGGGGCTCAGACTGCTTGGCTGATTTGCAAGGGGGTGAGGTGAAAGACTGATGGACATGGGTTTCAGGTGCCAACTCTGATCTTTCATCAGAAGAGTGGGTGGGAGACAATGTGAAGGAACCCGAGGCACTGTCAGCAACCCAATCTACTATCGCCTGTACTTGTCCTGGCCTAAACATTCGTACAGCCTCATTAGGCGCGACAAAATACCGCCGCAGGCTCGGTCGCCTACTCGCACCTGAGGAAGGTGTTTCACTTGTGCGTGTATCTGGCACAGATCCACCACGTCCTCTCCCTGCAACAGGAGCTCCACCAGCAGCACCACGACCGGGGCCACCACGTCCCTTTGACCTTCTCCTCATATTTTCCAAATTTAGGATCTTGCCCTAAATGGGTGTTTTTGGAAGAGCAGAACACACCCACAGTACGTAACCGCTGAATCGCACAGCTACAGAACTGCAGAAAATGCTATTAAAAAAAAAAAAAAAATTTTTAGTATAGCACAGTAGAAGAAAACTATTTAGAAATTGTTTATTTCACACACCTCCAAATATGTAAAACACACTGCAAACTATTTTTTGTGCCCCTAAACGGCGTTTTTTGGAAGAGCAGAACACACCCACAGTACGTAACCGCTGAATCGCACAGCTACAGAACTGCAGAAAATGCTATTCAAAGAAAAAGTTTTTTTTTTAGTATAGCACAGTAGAAGAAAACTATTTAGAAATTGTTTATTTCACACACCTCCAAATATGTATAACACACTGCAAACTATTTTTTGTGCCCCTAAACGGCGTTTTTTGGAAGACCAGAACACACCCACAGTACGTAACCGCTGAATCGCACAGCTACAGAACTGCAGAAAATGCTATTCAAAAAAAATGTTTTTTTTTTAGTATAGCACAGTAGGAGAAAACTATATAGAAATTGTTTATTTCACACACCTCCAAATATGTATAACACACTGCAAACTATTTTTTGTGCCCCTAAACTGCGTTTTTTGGAAGAGCAGAACACACCCACAGTACGTAACCGCTGAATCGCACAGCTACAGAACTGCAGAAAATGCTATTCAAAAAAAATGTTTTTTTTTTAGTATAGCACAGTAGGAGAAAACTATATAGAAATTGTTTATTTCACACACCTCCAAATATGTATAACACACTGCAAACTATTTTTTGTGCCCCTAAACGGCGTTTTTTGGAAGACCAGAACACACCCACAGTACGTAACCGCTGAATCGCACAGCTACAGAACTGCAGAAAATGCTATTCAAAAAAAATGTTGTTTTTTTAGTATAGCACAGTAGGAGAAAACTATATAGAAATTGTTTATTTCACACACCTCCAAATATGTATAACACACTGCAAACTATTTTTTGTGCCCCTAAACTGCGTTTTTTGGAAGAGCAGAACACACCCACAGTACGTAACCGCTGAATCGCACAGCTACAGAACTGCAGAAAATGCTATTCAAAAAAAATGTTTTTTTTTTAGTATAGCATAGTAGGAGAAAACTATATAGAAATTGTTTATTTCACACACCTCCAAATATGTATAACACACTGCAAACTATTTTTTGTGCCCCTAAACGGCGTTTTTTGGAAGACCAGAACACACCCACAGTACGTAACCGCTGAATCGCACAGCTACAGAACTGCAGAAAATGCTATTAAAAAAAAATTTTGTTTTTTTAGTATAGCACAGTAGGAGAAAACTATATAGAAATTGTTTATTTCACACACCTCCAAATATGTATAACACACTGCAAACTATTTTTTGTGCCCCTAAACGGCGTTTTTTGGAAGAGCAGAACACACCCACAGTACGTAACCGCTGAATCGCACAGCTACAGAACTGCAGAAAATGCTATTCAAAAAAAATGTTTTTTTTTTTTAGTATAGCACAGTAGGAGAAAACTATATATAAATTGTTTATTTCACACACCTCCAAATATGTATAACACACTGCAAACTATTTTTTGTGCCCCTAAACAGCGTTTTTTGGAAGAGCAGAACACACCCACCGTACGTAACCGCTGAATCGCACAGCTACAGAACTGCAGAAAATGCTATTCAAAAAAAATGTTTTTTTTAGTATAGCACAGTAGGAGAAAACTATATAGAAATTGTTTATTTCACACACCTCCAAATATGTATAACACACTGCAAACTATTTTTTGTGCCCCTAAACGGCGTTTTTTGGAAGACCAGAACACACCCACAGTACGTAACCGCTGAATCGCACAGCTACAGAACTGCAGAAAATGCTATTCAAAAAAAATGTTGTTTTTTTAGTATAGCACAGTAGGAGAAAACTATATAGAAATTGTTTATTTCACACACCTCCAAATATGTATAACACACTGCAAACTATTTTTTGTGCCCCTAAACGGCGTTTTTTGGAAGAGCAGAACACACCCACAGTACGTAACCGCTGAATCGCACAGCTACAGAACTGCAGAAAATGCTATTCAAAAAAAATGTTTTTTTTTTTAGTATAGCACAGTAGGAGAAAACTATATAGAAATTGTTTATTTCACACACCTCCAAATATGTATAACACACTGCAAACTATTTTTTGTGCCCCTAAACGGCGTTTTTTGGAAGAACAGAACACACCCACAGTACGTAACCGCTGAATCGCACAGCTACAGAACTGCAGAAAATGCTATTCAAAAAAAATGTTTTTTTTAGTATAGCACAGTAGGAGAAAACTATATAGAAATTGTTTATTTCACACACCTCCAAATATGTATAACACACTGCAAACTATTTTTTGTGCCCCTGAATGGCTCTTTTTGCAAGCGTACATTAAAGTGCAAATTTTTTTTTTTTTGCCCTAAACGGGTCTTTTTTTGCACGAGCAAAATAAAATGCTTTTTTTTTTTTTTTTTTTTGCCCTATGGGTCTTTTGGAAAAGAGCACAATAAAGTGCCTTTTTTTTCCCCTAAAAGTTAGATTTTCTCTGACACTGGCTCATGGCAGTGTAAAAAGACTGCACTGCAACACAAACAGGTAAACCTATGCAGATCGCTGATTTTAATCTCTGAATCTGGACTCCTATATAATATTCTCTCTCCCTGAAAGCACCAACACAGGAACCTGGCCCTACACTACACTATCTCTCTATCTTTTCCCTCAGATTGTAGAATCAGGACTACCTCATCTATTTTTCGATCTCTCCCTAAAAGCAGCAGCAGCAGACTAGATCCTCTCCCTATCTATTCTGAAGCAGAGTGACATGTGTGCTGTGTGCCTCTAGCTTATATAGAAGCTGGGTCACATGTTGCACTGACCAATCACAGCCATGCCATTAGTAGGCATGGCTATGATGGCCTCTAAGGGCACACCAGCTAATCAAAAGGTGATTGGCTGGCCCCTGAAGCATTTCTAAATGCGTAATTAGATTGCCGAACCCGAACCCGGACTTTTGGGCAAAGTCCGGGTTCGGGAAAAAGCTAAAGTTCGGTACGGACCCGAACTTTACAGTTCGGGTTCGCTCAACACTACTCCCAGCCATCCACATGCCCAGCGGTTGAATGCTAGCTTGGCTAAATTGCTAGCACTTCAACTGCTGCCTTTTCAGTTGGTAGACTCTGCCCCCTTCCGTGAGTTTGTGGTATGTGCGGTTCCTCAGTGGCAGGTTCCCAAATGCCACTTTTTCTCATGGAAGGCGATTCCGACTCTCTACCGGCATGTGGAAGGCAATGTCTTGGCCTCGCTGGACAGAGTGGTCAGCGGGAAGGTGCATATTACCGCTGACTCATGGTCCAGCAGGCATGGGCAGGGACGTTACCTATCTTTCACGGCACATTGGATGACTCTGCTGGCAGCTGGGAAGGATGCAGGACAAGGTGCAGTAGTGTTGGAGGTTGTTCCGCCACCACGCCTCCAAAATGTTACTACTGGTGATTCTGACACACCTCTCTCCTCCACCCCCTCCTCTTCTTCTTCCTCCATGGCCTCTTCCTGTGCTGATTTGTCCTCGGAACCAGCGGTGCTCCGTAGGCGTTCAAAGGGCTACTCCAGTACACAGGCAAAAAGATGCCATGCTGTGCTTGAGCTGGTGTGCTTGGGGGACAGGAGCCACACTGGGGCAGAGATTCTGTCAGCTCTGCAGGGGCAGGCTCAGAGGTGGTTGACGCCATGCCAGCTTAAGCCAGGAAATGTGGTTTCCGTCAATGGCACCAACCTCCTCTCCGCCCTCCAACAGGGACAACTGACCCATGTGCCCTGTTTGGCTCATGTCCTTAACTTGGTGGTGCAGTGGTTCTTGGGCAGGTACCCAGGCTTACAGGAGGTCCTGAAGCAGGCCAGGAAACTCTGTGGATATTTCTGCCGGTCGTATAATGCCAGTGCTCGGCTGGCTGAGCTGCAAAAGGATTACAACCTGCCCAAGAACCGCCTAATCTGTGACATGCCCACCAGGTGGAACTCTACGTTGGCCATGCTGCAGCGGCTGCACACGCAGTAGAGGGCCATCAATGAGTATCTGTTGCAATATGGCACCAGGACAGGGTCAGGGGAGCTTGGATTTTTTCCCCCACACCAGTGGGCCATGATCAGGGATGCATGCACTGTCCTGGCACCATTTGAGGAGGCCACGAGGATGGTGAGCAGTGACAGTGCATGCATCAGTGACACTGTCCCTCTTGTCCACCTGTTGGAGCACACGCTGCGTGGAATAATGGACAGGGCACTTGAGGCAGAACAGAGGCAGGAAGAGGAGGACTTCCTTACCTCTCAAAGCCCGCTTATCACGACAGTGTTCTTGCTGGACCGGCTATCACACAGGAAGAGGACGAGGAGGAGGAGGATTGTGTTAGCATTATGCCCCATACACACGATCGTTTTTCTTGCCATTTTTTTTCTTGCCGTTTTTCACGTCGTTTTTTTTCATGTTTCCTCTCAAGCCTGTCTTGCGTACACACGATCTTTTTAAAAAACGATCAAGCAAAGCGCAGTGACGTACAACACGTACGACGGCACTATAAAGGGGAAGTTCCGTTCGAATGGCGCCACCCTTCATGTTAGTAAAGTTTGTTGAGCGACGATTCGCTCTTTTCAGTCTCGTGCTTTTCAGTCCGTGACTGCGTGACGAATGTGCTATCTCCATTACGAACGCTAGTTTTACCAGAACGAGCGCTCCTGTCTCATACTTGATTCTGAGCATGCGCATTTTTTTCACGTCGTTAAAGCATACACACTATCGTTTTTCACGTCGTTAAAAAAAACGACATGAAAAACGACGTGAAAAAAGAGAGCATGTTCGAAATTTTTAATGCCCGTTTTTCACGTCATTAAAAATGCTCTGGAGCCTACACACGATCATTTTTAATGGCCATTTTTTTTAATGGCATTTTTAACGGCATGAAAAACGATCGTGTGTATGGGGCATTAGGGTTGAACTGTAAAGTTCGGGTCTGTACCGAACTTTTGGGTTTTTGGGTCCCGGACCTGAACCCGAACAATTGACTGTATGTTCGGGTTCGGGTCCGGTGTTCGGCAATATGCATGTAAAGTCGCGCTTGTTTCCCGTGCTTAGAACTGTCCCTGCACAAATTGTCATTTCTGAAGGAAAAAAAGTAATTTAAAACTCACTCGCGGCTATAATGAATTGTCGGCTCCCGGCAATACATAGAAAAGTCATTGATAAAAAAAAAAAAAAACGTGGGGCTTCCCCCAAATTCAATTACCAGGCCCTTCAGGTCTGGTATGGATATTAAGGGGAACCCTACCGCAAATTAAAAAAAAAATGCGTGCGGTTTCCCCAAATATCCATACCAGGCCCTTCAGGTCTGGTATGGATTTTAAGGGGAACTCCACCCCAAATTTAAAAAAAATGGCGTGGAGTACCCCCAAATATCCAGACCAGACCCTTTATCCGAGCACGCAACCTGGCAGGCCACAGGAAAAGAGGGGGGGGGCAAGACAGCGCCCACCCCCCTCTCCTGAACCGTACCAGGCCCTCAACATGGGGAGGATGTCCCTATGTTGATGGGGACAAGGGCCTCATCCCCACAACCCTTGCCCGGTGGTTGTGGGGGTTTGCGGGCAGGGGGCTTATCGGAATCTGGAAGACCCCTTTAACAAAGGGGACCCCCAGATCCCGGCCCCCTCCCTATGTGAATTGGTAATGGGGTACATTGTACCCCTACCATTTCACAAAGAAAGTGTAAAAAATTGTACAAAAAAATACACAGACACCGTTGGGAAAGTCCTTTATTAAAAAAATAAAAAAATAAAAACATTCCTGCGATGAAATCCAGTGTCCTGCGGCGATCTGATATCCAGCGCTGTTCGTCATTGGCTGAGCCTGAGTGGACCTGATGGGGAACTTCCTCTGCAGTGTATTAAATGAATAGACCCGCCCCTTCTAAAGTTCCCCATCAGGTCCGCTCAGCCAATGACATAGGTGTAAGGCTGAGGACCTGATGCGGAACGTGAGAAGGGGCGGGTCTATTCATGTATTACACTGTGGAGGAAGTTCCCCATCAGGTCCGCCCCCTCGTATGTCAGACCCCGCCTACGTCATTGGATGAGCGGACCTGATGGGGAACTTCCTCCAGTATAATAAATGAATAGACCCGCTCGTTCTCACGTTCCGCATCAGGTCCTCAGCCTTACACCTACGTCATTGGCTGAGCTGACCTGATGGGGAATTTTAGAAGGGGCGGGTCTATTCATTTAATACACTGCGGAGGAAGTTCCCCATCAGATCCGCTCAGGCTCAGCCAATGACGTTTCGTGTGGACAGCGCTGGACATTGGATCGCCGTGGGACACTGGATTTCATCGCTGGAATGTTTTTTTTTTTTAATAAAGGACTTTACCAACGGTGTCCGGCAGAAGAAAGAAAGAACCGGAGAGAAGAAGAGGGAAGAAGGCGACGGAGAAGACCGGGCCCCGCTAGCAAAAGAGCTGGAAGAAGATAGCGGTGGCCCGGCAGAAGAAAGAACCGGAGAGCGCAGCGACGACACCGGAGACCCCCGAAGACGGAAGAAGACCCCCGGAGCTGTGCAATAAAATACTTTAAAAAGCTGTGTGTGTTTTTTTTATTGCCATTTTTTTCCACCAGGTGAATGGGTAGGGGTAAGATGTACCCCATACTCATTCACATAGGGTGGGGGGGCCGGGATCTGGGGCGCGCTCCAGGATATGTCCGTGACCGCCGGGTCCGGAAGACCCGGCGCATCACGGATCACGGAAGATGGCCGCTAATCGCGGCCGTTTACCACGTGATAGCTCCGTCAAATGACGGAGCGATCACTTGTAAACAGACCGGCGTCATGTGATGACGCCGGTTCCTCCCTCCCCTCTCTGTACCGATCGGTACAGTGTGAGAGGAGAGGGGAGGGAGCAGATCAAGGCAGCAGCGCTGTGGGCTGGATCTGTGACAATTGCAGTCACAGATCCAGCCATCCATCCATCCCTGCTCAGCCATCCCTGTGCAATACCCTGCCAATACTCTGCAATACACCCTGCCAATACTCTGCAATACACCCTGCCAATACTCTGCAATACCCTGTGCAATACTCTGCAATACCCTGTGCAATACTCTGCAATACCCTGTGCAATACTCTGCAATACCCTGTGCAATACCCTGTGCAATACTCTGCAATACCCTGTGCAATACTCTGCAATACCCTGTGCAATACTCTGCAATACCCTGCCCATACTCTGCAATACCCTGCCATACTGTGCAATACTCTGCCATATTCTGCAATACCCTGCCATACTCCGCAATACTCCTCAATACCCTGCAATACTCCACAATACCCGGCAATACTCCACAATACCCGGCAATACTCCACAATACCCGGCAATACTCCGCAATACCCGGCAATACTCCGCAATACCCGGCAATACTCCGCAATACCCGGCAATACTCCGCAATACCCTGCAATACTCCGCAATACCCTGCAATACTCCGCAATACCTGGCAATACTCCGCAATACCCGGCAATACCCGGCAATACTCTGCAATACCCGGCAATACTCCGCAATACCCCTCAATACCCGGCAATACTCCGCAATACCCCTCAATACCCGGCAATACTCCGCAATAACCACTTCCCGCCCGCCGGCCGTCATATGACGTCCTTGACTTTGTGCGGGGATATCTGAATGATGGGAGCAGCTACAGGCATCATTCAGATATTCGCTTTTTCAGCTGGCGATTCCCTGCACCATAAGAACGATCATAGCGGCTGTTCCACCGCTTGATGATTTTTACATGTAGGAGAGAAATGTCAGAATTGGCCTCGGTGCTCCAGAACGCCTGAAGGTGCTCCCTGCATGTTGGGCCTCTGTATGTGGCCACGCTGTGTAAAAGTCTCACACATGTGGTATTGCCATACTCGTGAGGAATAGCAGAATGTGTTTTGGGGTGTAATTTGTGGTATGCATATGCTGTGTGTGAGAAATAACCTGCTAATATGACAATTTTGTTAAAAAAAAAAAAGAAAAAAAAATCTTGATTTTTGCAAAGAATTGTGGGAAAAAATTACAACTTCAAAAAACTCACAATGACTCTTTCTAAATACCTTGGAATGTCTTCTTTCCAAAAAGGGGTCATTTGGGGGGTATTTGTACTTTTCTGGCATGTTAGGGTCTCAAGAAATGAGATAGGCCGTCAGTACTTCAGGTACTTCAATTTTCAGATATTGGCACCATAGCTTGTGGACTCTATAACTTTCACAAAGACCAAATAATATACACCAATTGTACTTATTTTTACCAAAGATATGTAGCAGTATAAATTTTGGCCAAAATTTATGAATAAAAAATACTAATTTGCAAAATTTTATAACGGAAACAAAGAAAAATTCATTTTTTTACCAAATTTTCAGTCTTTTTTCTCTTATAGCGCAAAAAATAAAAAAAACCAACAGTGATTAAATACCACCAAAGGAAAGCTCTATTTGTGTGAAAAAAAAAGGACAAAAATTTCATATGGGTACAGTGTTGTATGACTGAGTAATTGTCATTCAAAACGTGAGAGCATTCGTCTGGTTAGGAAGGGGGTTTAAGTGCCCAGTTGTCAAGTGGTTAAAGGGGGCTCCCGGATTCCGATAAGCCCCCCGCCCACAGACCCTGACAACCAACGGCCAGGGTTGTCGGGAAGAGGCCCTGTCCTCATCAACATGGGGACAGGGTGCTCTGGGGTGGGGGGGCCGCAGGTCGCCCCCCCTGCCCCAGAGCACCAAACCCCCCATGTT
Source organism: Rana muscosa (assembly GCA_029206835.1). Taxonomy (NCBI): domain Eukaryota; kingdom Metazoa; phylum Chordata; class Amphibia; order Anura; family Ranidae; genus Rana; species Rana muscosa. The sequence goes on from CM055118.1 coordinate 455,411,542, forward strand.
GAGGGCATGCGGCCTGGTATGGTTCAGGAGGGAGGGGGGCCGCTCTCTCGTCCCCCCTCTTCCCCTGCGGCCTGCCAGGTTGCTTGCTCAGATAAGGGTCTGGTTTGGATTTTGAGGGGGACCCCCACGCCGTTTTTTCAGCGTAGGGTTTCCCCTTCAAATCCAGACCAGACCCAAGGGCATGGTATGCTCCTGGAGGGGGAACCCACGCCAGTTTTTTTCTTTAAAAATTGGCGTGGAGTTCCCGCTCAGGATTCATACCAAACACAGTGCCTGGTATTGGCGGGAATCCACGTCGGATCCCCGCTCAATACAGTACCGCGTCTCCTCGCTATTGCAGCGAGCGCGACATGTGTCGCCACCCTGTCGCCGAGATGTCGGCACCCCTGTCGCCGAGAATCTCCGCGATAGGATCGCGATGAATATACAATGTCGGCGGCACCTACTGTATATATCCTCCCTATCCTATATATCCTGCCCTCCCCATTAGGGATGAGCATCGAGTTCGAGACAAACTCATGTTCGACTCGAACATTGCCTGTTCGCCGAACAGTGAACAATTTGGGGTGTTCGCGGCTAATTCGAAAAGCCGCGGAACACCCTGTAAAAGTCTATGGGAGAAATCTAAAGTGCTAATTTTAAAGGCTTATATGCAAGTTATTGTCATACAAAGTGTTTGGGGACCTGGGTCCTGCCCCAGGGGACATGTATCAATGCAAAAAATAGTTTTAAAAACTGACGTTTTTTCGGGAGCAGTGATTTTAATAATGCTTAAAGTGAAACAATAAAAGTGAAATTTTACCTGGGGTGTGTGTATAGTATGCCTGTAAAGTAGCGCATGTTTCCCGTGCTTAGAACTGTATGTATGTATCTATGTATGTATCTATGTATCTATCAATCTATATCCTAAATCCAATATCCTCTATCTACCTATCTACCTATATCCTATATCTATATTATCTATCTATCTATCTATCTATCTATCTATCTATCTATCTATCTATCTATCTATCTATCTATCTATCTATATCTTTCTATCTCTGTCTATATCTATCTATCAATCTATACAATCTATCTATCAATCTATCTATCTATCTATCAATCTATCCTATATCCAATATCCTCTATCTATCTAAATATCTATCTCCTATATGTATATTATCTATCTATCTATCTATCTATCTATCTATCTATCTATCTATCTATCTATCTATCTATCTATCTATCTATCTGTCTATATCTATCTATCAATCTATACAATCTATCAATCTATACAATCTATCTATCTATCTATCTATCTATCTATCTATCTATCTATCTATCTATCTATCTATCTATCTATCTATCCTATATCCTCTATCTATCTAAATATCTATCTCCTATATCCTATATCTATATTATCTATCTATCTATCTGTAGCGCACAGACCCCCTTTTACCTGTCTGCTTCGGCTCCTCTCAGGAAAAAGGGGCACCACAAGCCCATACCCTCCTGTGTTAAGAGGTTAGGCGGTGTTGATTTTGGGCCTTGTCTGCAGTAAGAGTATAAAGTCCTACTGAGTATGATTCTCAACTCTACAGTGTGTAGATGCAAGTCCTTGACTTCCCCAGGAACGTAAATGTCCACACCAGCTGAAAGTCCAACTCAATATTTATTTTCACTTGCACAACACATAGTCCTTTGGATAGAAGAAAGGTCGGAGCAAAGACACAGGACAGCTTTAAGGTGTGGAGGAGGTCCAGGCACAAACGTAGCTCAAACTCTTCTGACTGTTCAGGTTTCTCAAACAGTTTTGGCGCATGGTCTCTGCCACAGACCATGAGGTTGGTCTCTGCCACAGACCTTGTGAATAAGGTCACTGCCACTGACCTGGTGAACAAGGTCACTGCCACTGACCTGATGAACCTTGGTTCCTTCCTAGGACATAGCCCCTTTCAGGGAGAAAACGTCCCCCCAGAGAGTCAACAGACCCCTTCCTTCACCGCGTCCACAGCACCGGTCCTTCGGAACAGATCCTCCTTTCTCTTAGGGTGCGGGTCCCCTCGCAAGGCGGCACCCTGGACTCCTCGATCCCTTGCAGACCCCAGCCGAAGGCTGCTGGGCTCCGGGCCATTACTGCAACTCCTGGGCCTCCGTGCCCAGGTGAACAGGAACGGTGAGGTAGTACCTCACCCCAGGCTAAAGGTGCCTGAGGTAGAACCGGAACAAGGCCTCCGGGCCTAGAGCACCCGGAGACGACACACACCCAGGTCGAAGGTGCCTGGGTGCCGACGAACCACACACACACACCCAGGCCGAAGGTGCCTGGGCATGGACGAACCACACACACCCAGGCTGAAGGTGCCTGGGCGTGGACGAACCCCTCTCAGAAGATGTCTGCCCCTTGTATACCCTCTCCCGACATGCACAACATGCCCACTGTACGGCTGCCAAGAGAGGACACAAAAGGCACAGCACTGCGCTCGCGGTTCAACCCTGGCCCAGAATGGCAGCGCCACCCACCGGCCACAGGTCTGTCACCAGCATTAACCCCTGAGAACAAAAATGGTCAATGAATCCTATCAATTTAATGTGTCTGAGCCTAGTTACCACTCAGACACTGCCCTTAAATTGAACACCCCGCTACACATTCCCCCCACTAATGGACACTGGTCCCCAGTGCCTGGAGCAAACCCATCCCTCCTGAACCCGGGTCAGCATAGGCCTGGTCCAGAGACAAAAAAATAAATAAAAAAATTAAAACTGCTTGTTTGTGCCGGAACCTAACATGGGGAAAAGGGAATTAAAAGCAGAAATGAAAGAAGATCAGTAAAACATAATGTGCACATCACAGTTTCAAATGTCACATAAACATTTTTTATCATTACACTCCCTTCCCGTCTGCACTAGTCAAACCCACCCCGTTCTCAGTATCTTGATTGGTATCCACTTGCAGAGGGAGAAAACACAGACATATTCAAAACATTCACAGTAGAAGTGAAAAGATTCTCCCCGGAGGAATAATCCTTCCCTTCTAAAAGTAAAACACATTTTTTTTTCTCTACCTAAAACCAGAGTCTATTCCTTTTTCTTTTAGACAATGCAACACCGCCACCTAGTGGGAGTGCCACCGTCAGAACACTCGTCCTAAAAGAAAACATTACTTTTTGGGTAAAACTTCCTCTTCTTCTTCTTTGGCCCAGCTCTGAACTATTCTACCCCAAAGTCTTTATGTCTTTGCTGTGTGGAGAGAGGAAAAAAAAAACAACAACTGTTCCCACTCTTCCATAAGTAGAATACCCCTTCTGTGTGGGCAAACAGTTCTGGGCTCCAGAGAGTGCACTCCGGAAATAAAAGGCAAACAAAAAGAGTCTAGTCTCTTCACAGATAATACTGTGGATGCGGCAACACCAACGGCTTCCAATGCTTATCAAACGTGTCAATATGGTACTCAACATTATCCTTGTCCTTTCGGCAAATAACCACCTTGTCCACATGTATGTGCTGACCGAGCATCCAGGCATTCCTAAAGTCCTTGTACTGCTTGGTAGCTGTAGGAGAACATGAAAAGAACCTGCGGGCCTGGGGTACTTTAAAATGTGTCCATACAAAGTCCGCGTACCACCGGTGTCTATAGGCCTCTACCTCAAACAAAAGTTCCTTTGGCAGGTAGGGGTACTCCCACCCGTATTCACTAGCAACCTTCTGGTTAAATAACCTCTGCAAACGGGACAAAGGTGGCATGGTCAGACGATCTCCCATACCAGTCATGACTATGCCATCCGGGTGCCGAGGTACTTCCACTACCTCAGGACCAGACACAGGGGCCCGCAATGACACCCGCTCCATCCCAGCAACGGATCCAGGTATCTCCAGCGGTGAAAGGGCAGACAAGGGGACAGATCCCTCCTCAGGCTCCGGGGCCTCCACCCGGGGTGTACTCTCCCCTGTAGACATTGGTGGGTCCCTATTTCTATGGGACAAGGACAGGGGCATCTTATCCCAACCCTTTCACTCAAACACCTCGTCAATTAGCGGCGGCGTCTCCCGGATCAGAGACAGACTCCAGGTCAGAGGTGTCACATTCCTCTGCCGGCAAGTAGCTCCGGGTAGAAGACGAGTCACCGCCTCTAACCAGTTCAAGGGCCCTGGGATCCCTGACCCAAGCATCCCCGACACTTCGGACTTCTGACAGAGTCTTTTTCCCCGGCTTACCTCGGCTTGTAGCTGAGCCAGGACATCTGGAACTTTTCCCTTCGGATGCATCCGTTCCGAGTAAGCGCTGGGGCGTAACTCCACTACGGCCGCAGGAAGCCTTCACAAAGCCAATCTTCCTCTTGGGCGGTGGGAGTAAGGACTCTGTGGTGACCGAGGCAACATCCTCTGGTCTCTCCGATTGTGGTTCCTCAATCTCCGGAACATCTCTGCTCGCGACTTCCTCCGAAGTCTCAACAGTGCGCATAGGGGTGGCTGAAAAAGCTCTGGCTCCTTCCTCCGAAGTAGTGGCGCCTGTAAGGCAGTTGAGGCGGAAAGCCTGAGGCTTCTCTGTAGGCTGCTCCACCTCAAACAAGAACTCCCTACATTGCTTGCATCTGCCGAAGGGCTTGAGATGCACCACCAGTCCCGAGCAGCCGGGACAAACCACTCCGAGGGCCTCCACATCTCTGCAAACCTAGAGGGCAAAATGTCCCCGGGGCTTCAGCCGAATCCCTGTATCCATCACGGAAGCAGCAAACGAGGTCATATTCATGGTGGTTGTGGCTGGAATCCATGAAGCATGAGACGCCATGTTGTTCGCTTGCTGTTCCATTGCGCACTGTCCTTTTGGCGCCAAAGTCCCCACGTGCAACTTTTCACATGGCCAGACTCCTCCCATCTTCTGCACTGTTCGCGGGCTTTCTCTATAGGCACGCCCACGAACTATGCAGTCAGGGTTCTCTTCGTGGCGCAGTTCTCAATATGGCCGACCTCCACGGAACTTCACTGGGGAATAAAGTTCAAACTCTGGGGGGTCTTCACACTTTCCAACCTACAGACAAATCCCGGACTCGAGCCCCCACGTGTAGCGCACAGACCCCCTTTTACCTGTCTGCTTCGGCTCCTCTCAGGAAAAAGGGGCACACAGCACCACTAGCCCGTACCCTCCTGTGTTAAGAGGTTAGGCGGTGTTGATTTTGGGCCTTGTCTGCAGTCAGAGTATAAAGTCCTCCTGAGTATGATTCTCACCTCTACAGTGTGTAGATGCAAGTCCTTGACTTCCCCAGGAACGCAAATGTCCACACCAGCTGAAAGTCCAACTCAATATTAATTTTCACTTGCACAACACATAGTCTCTTGGATAGAAGAAAGGTTGGAGCAAAGACACAGGACAGCTTTAAGGTGTGGAGGAGGTCCAGGCACAAACGTAGCTCAAACTCTTCTGACTGTTCAGGTTTCTCAAACAGTTTTGGCGCATGGTCTCTGCCACAGATCATGAGGTTGGTCTCTGTCACAGACCTTGTGAATAAGGTCACTGCCAATGACCTGGTGAACAAGGTCACTGCCACTGACCTGATGAACCTTGATTCCTTCCTAGGACATTTCAGGGAGAAAACGTCCCCCCAGAGAGTCAACAGACCCCTTCCTTCACCGCATCCACAGCACCGGTCCTTCAGAACAGATCCTCCTTTCTCTTAGGGTGCGGGTCCCCTCGCAAGGCGTCACCCTGGACTCCTCGATCCCTTGCGGACCCAAGCCGAAGGCTGCTGGGCTCCGGGTCGTTACTGCAACTCCTGGGCCTCCGTGCCCAGGTGAACAGGAATGGTGAGGTAGTACCTCACCCCAGGCTAAAGGTGCCTGAGGTGGAACTGGAACAAGGCCTCCGGGCCTAGGGCACCCGGAGACGACACACACCCAGGCCGAAGGCGCCTGGGTGCGGACGAACCACACACACACACACCCAGACCGAAGGTGCCTGGGCGTGGACGAACCACAGACACCCAGGCTGAAGGTGCCTGGGCGTGGACGAACCCCTCTCAGAAGATGTCTGCCCCTTTTTTACCCTCTCCCGGCATGCACAGCCGGTTCCCCGCCATACTGTATGGCTGCCAAGAGAGGACACAAAAGGCACAGCACTGCGCTTGCGGTTCAACCCTGGTCCAGAATGGCAGCGCCACCCACCGGCCACAGAGAACACATCACCAGCATTTACCCCTGAGAACAAAAATGGTCAATGAATCCTATCAATTTAATGTGTCTGAGCCTCGTTTAAGACACTGCTCTTAAATTGAACACCCCGCTACATATCTATCTATCTATCTATCTATCTATCTATCTATCTATCTATCTATCTATCTATCTATCTATCTATCTATCTATCTATCCTATATCCAATATCCTCTATCCATCTGTAGCAATACCCTGTTCAGGGCCGCTGGTTAGTTTTGGGTTTTGCACGTTACCTCTTCAGCTGCGTTGTCCGGGTAGGAAAGTCTGCAGTAATACAATGTCCACACAGATGTAAAACCTCAAACAGTTAGGCTTTATTTTTCATATGCGGTAAACGTTGAGAAGTAGAAGGTATAGAAGAGTAGGGGAAGGTTCAGGCGCTCGCCACTAAAAGTTGACAAAGGTAGAAGTTCAAAGTCACTCACCACTCTCAATGTTAAAGTGGATACTGGTCACCCGGATAGTCTCCTCTCACATGGCCTTCCAGCCGGGATGATACACGGATCAGCAAGAGGGCAGTCTCTGCCACAGACTGCCCAAGATGAGTTGGGTCTCTGCCACAGACCTGTGTTAAAGTAATCAATTGGATAGTCCAGGAACCCTCTGCCACAGGATTTCAAAGTCCCAAACTTCCAGCCGTACAGTTTTAAGAACCTTTAAGCAAATCCGGCGAACTGTAGGGCTTGTAGCATAATGGATCCCTCCTTACTGAAGTTGCCAGGCCTCTCCCGAGACAGCAGTATTGTGCCGGTCTCCTCCGGGGCAGATCCTCCCCTGGACTTCTTCACTAAGATTCTTCCTCCCCATTTGAATGGAAGGCTTGGGACCCCATCTCTGGATATAGGCCCCAGCCAGATTAGCTGGGCCTACTAAGTAGCGATGCAGCCTCAGGCCAACATGGCCCCGAGACCAGGACCATACACACACCTCATGCCCAGAGGGCTGCGGGGCGGGCACGAACAAACCCCAATCAATGGCGTCTGCCCCTTAAGTATCCCCTCCCAGCAGGCACAGCGGGTTCACCACTCCCACTATACCACTGCCGAGAAGGGCCACTCAATGTACCATGATGTGCTGTGTTCCAACAGATGCCTGAGGTGGTAATGCCACCTACAGGCATGAAGGGAAATCATTACCAGGCAAACCATAACTGGGACAGAGGCAAATTTAAATGTAATTATCAACCATCTGAGCCCAACTACTGGCTCAGACATCCCTCTAAATTTGAATAGCGTCCCAACCATTTAGGATGGGCGCTACATACACCCCCTCTCAAAAAGACACTGTCCCCAGTGGCTGGAGAAACAAAAAAAAAAAAACCTCAAGCCTGAACCAAAAACTGGGAAGGGGGAGGAGAAAAATGAAAGAAAGTACACAATAAAAGGAATGGTATAACTCTCTATATTTGACATCTAGATATATTACACAATATGTATATTTACACTACCACCCATCACTATCTGTCTAATTCCACCCCATTCTCCGATGGTCTTGATAGCAGATCCGGTACCTAAGAGAAGACAGAACATTTATATATCAACCACATAATCCTAACCTATCAGTTATCTGTACACAGAAGTGAAAACTGTACCCCGAGAGGATGCAGCTTCCCTTCTTTAAGTTGTAAGTGCTGTAATAGCAATGAAAGTCTTTCCCCGATTCAGCAAACCACTGCCACCTAGTGTTAGAGGCATTAATGTGTATTAAAGACATCAAAATGTCAATTTTTAAGCAGGGGTTGAATTACCGTATATGCACACAGAGAACCAATGTTGAACACGGCGTCTCTCAACAACCCTATTCTATCTGGCTAAGTTCCCCACTGTTCAGTTATAGGAAGAAAAACTGTCCTTCAGAGATAGTAAACAAAAAAATGTTCTCTGTCTTTTCTTTTTGAAAGCAACCATTGGTTAAGGGCGGAGAACAAAGTCACCTTTTCAGAGCAAGTTTTTCACCTTAAAAATGTCACAGATAGAACCTCGGAACAGGCAGAGTCACAGATTTCCACTGTTTGTCCAGGGTTGTAATAAAGTACCCTACATCCTCCCTTCCTGGGCAGCGGAGTACAACCCGATCAGCATGAATGTGCCGGCTATAGCTCCAGTCCAATCGGCACCCTTTAAATCGGTCGGACATAGTGACCGAGTGTTCCAGATTTCTGTACGGCTTGGGCACGTTAAGGTAGTCCCAGATGGCGCCCCCGTACCATTGCTCGCAGTGAGCTTCGATGTCCAACATAAGTTCTTTAGGCACGTAGGGGAACTCCAAGCCGTACTCGGTAGCTACCCGCTTCATTAGGATTCGCTGCAGGCGAGCGAGCCTAGGTAAAGTCCCAGAGTCTCCCGTCCCGGGTAGCACATATGAGTCTGGTGACCTCCAGACTAAGGCCGTAGCAAATTGAGGCCAGGGCGCAACATTGGGTACAGTCTCCCTCTTTACATCAGGGGTAGGGGTTTCCACCCGGGGTGCACTGTCCCCAGAACTCATGGGTGAACCCTCTCGGAGGCTGTGGAGCAGGTTAATACATCTTGAATTGTCCCAGCCCTTCTCCAGAAATATGGCCTCAATTATCTCATCATCCCCAACATCCGAGGAGGATTCCAATTCTGAGGAATCCAACTCCTCGGCAGGCAAGTAATTTCGGGCAATGACAGTCACTTTATCCCCAGCCTCCTTACCGGTCCCTGTCGCAGACTTCCCAGGGACCTCACCGCTCACGAGGTCCGGTTCCGGCAGGTGCTGGGGCAGGCTTCGACTGCGGCAACGGGAGGCCTTCACGTAGCCCACCTTCCGTTTTGCGGGTGGGATGGAGAAACAAGTAAAGGCGGTGGCAACGTCCGCTGCGAGGTCCGCCGGTGGCTCCGTGGTGGTAGCGACATTCACCCCGGACTTCCTTTCCGTGGCATCTGCAGTGCGCGCGGGCTGGACCGCAGGGGCGAAGGCGGCCCCCTCGAGAGTGACGGTGCCTGAAATCCAGTCCACCCGATAAACATGCGGTGGTTCAGTGGGTTGTTCCACTTCAAGAAGGAATTCTTTGCACGTGAGGCATCATCCAAAGGGGCGCAACTGCACGGCTAGTCCGTTACACCCAGGGCAGAGCATGCCCAGGGCCTCCACATCCCGACTCACGTACAGAGTAAAACGGCCCAGGGCTTTAGCCGGATCCCCGAATCAGTAAGCCGGGGCTCCAAGCTGAGCAGCGTCCATGGTTGTAGGTACATGAAGCATCCTGGGTCCCGTTATAGCTGGGGCCCATAGAACCGATGACATGCTGCTCTTCTTTGCTCAGTCCACAATCTCTGCCCTTGGCGCCAAATGCACCCACGTGTAGTACGCCGGTGGCGGGAACTCCTTCCAGTTAGTTCCCTTTTGCACTTAGCTCGCAGGCTTTCTTCTTTTCGGCCCCGCCCACGAACTACGAAGCTCACAAAGCGATCTGTGCCCCTTGACCCCTTCTTCTCTCGGTAAAAGCACAGTCCAACACTTTCTCAATGGCAGACTTTCCAAATAGCAAAAGAACAGTAATCTGGTTGTTAGAGGCAACGGCAAATATCCAGGACGAGCCACCACGTGTAGCAATACCCTGTTCAGGGCCGCTGTTAGTTTTGGGTTTTGCACGTTACCTCTTCAGCTGCGTTGTCCCGGTAGGAAAGTCTGCAGTAATGCAATGTCCAGACAGATGTAAAACCTCAAACAGTTAGGCTTTATTTTTCATATGCAGTAAACGTTGAGAAGTAGAAGGTATAGAAGAGTTGGGGAAGGTTCAGGCACTCGCCACTAAAAGTTGACAAAGGTAGAAGTTCAAAGTCACTCACCACTCTCAATGTTAAAGTGGATATTGGTCACCCGGATAGTCCCCTCTCACATGGCCTAGCAGCCGGGATGACACACGGATCAGCAAGAGGGCAGTCTCTGCCACAGACTGCCCAAGATGAGTTGGGTCTCTGCCACAGACCTGTGTTAAAGTAATCAATTGGATAGTCCAGGAACCCTCTGCCACAGGATTTCAAAATCCCAAACTTCCAGCCGTACAGTTTTAAGAACCTTTAAGCCGATCCGGCGAACTGTAGGGCTTGTAGCATAATGGATCCCTCCTTACTGAAGTTGTCAGGCCTCTCCCGAGACAGCAGTATTGTGCCGGTCTCCTCCGGGGCAGATCCTCCCCTGGACTTCTTCACTAAGATTCTTCCCCCCCATTTGAATGGAAGGCTTGGGATCCCTTCTCTGGATATAGGCCCCAGCCAGATTAGCTGGGCCTACTAAGTAGCGATGCAGTCTCGGGCAGTCTGAGACCAGGACCATACACACACCTCGCGCCCAGAGGGCTGCGGGGTGGGCGCGAACGAACCCCAATCAATGGCGTCTTCCCCTTAAGTATCCCCTCCCAGCAGGCACAGCGGGTTCACCACTCCCACTATACCACTGCCGAGAAGGGCCACTCAATGTACCATGATCTGCCCATGTTCCAACAGGTGCCTGATGTGGTAACGCCACCTACAGGCATAAATGGAAATCACTACCAGGCAAGCCATAACTGAGACAGAGGCAAATTTAAATGTAAATATCAACCATCTGAGCCAAACTACTGGCTCAGACATCCCTCTAAATTTGAATAGCGTCCCAACCATTTGGGATGGGCGCTACATATCTAATTATCTATCTCCTATATCCTATATCATCTATCTATCTATCTATCTATCTATCTATCTATCTATCTTTCTATATCTATCTATCTATCTTTCTATATCTATCTATCTATCAATCTATCTATCTATCTTTCTATATCTATCTGTCAATCTATCAATCTATCTTTCTATATCTATCTATCAATCTATCAATCTAAATTTCTATATCTATCTATCTATCTATCTATCAATCTATCTTTCTATATCTATCTATCAATCTATCTTTCTATATCTATCTATCTTTCTATATCTATCTATCTATCTATCTATCTATCTATCTATCTATCTATCTATCTATCTATCTATCTATCTATCTATCTATCTCCTCTATCTATCTATCAATCTATCTATCAATCTATCTATCTATCTATCTATCTATCTCCTCTATCTATCTATCTCCTCTATCTATCTATCTATCTATCTATCTATCTATCTATCTATCTATCTATCTATCTATCTATCTATCTATCTATCTATCTATCTATCTATCTATCTATCTATCTATCTATCTATCTATCTATCTATCTATCTATCTCCTCTATCTATCTATCTATCTATCTATCTATCTATCTATCTATCTATCTATCTATCTATCTATCTATCTATCTATCTATCTATCTATCTATCTCCTCTATCTATCTATCTATCTATCTATCTATCTATCTATCTATCTATCTATCTATATCATGGATATGCAATTAGCGGACCTCCAGCTGTTGCAAAACTACAAGTCCCATCATGCCTCTGCCTCTGGGTGTCATGCTTGCTGCTGTCAGAGTCTCGCTATGCCTCATGGGACTTGTAGTTTGGCAACAGCTGGAGGTCCACTAATTGCATATCCCTGATCTATATCCTATATCCCTTCTCCTCTCTTCTCTCTTCTTCTCTCTTCTCTTCTCTCATGATAGAACTCCATGAAGGGTGCAGGTGACATCAGAGCTGTGAAGGGGCTGAACCCTGAGCTCTGTGCCTAGTGCAATCCTGAACCCTGAGCTCTGTGTGTGGTGCGTAGCTCGCTGACTACAAATGATTTTCAGTAGATGGAGTTGGCCTTGTAACGTTCCATTTGCTCTCTGTTTACAAAGGATTCTCTGTAGATAAGAGCGAGGACTTCGCTTTTGATATAAAGGCCTTCTAAATACTGCAGGTACTCCTGGTCATCCACCTCTATCGGAACCCCTTGGTTTTCATAGGCCATAAATTCCTCTACCGTCATTTCAAAATATTCTGGTTCCGTGAGAGTCTGGAAAGAGAAAGAGACATTCTTCAGTGTCTGATTGATACAGAAAATGGTGACAAAGCTTGGTGAACCCAACCCCCCGATTTGCAGTAGATTGAGGCATCCCTCAACCCCAGCTCCCTCTAGTGTTTGGAAGAAGCACTGCATTAACACACCCTTTGCGTATACCTAAACCCAAGAACAAAAATGGCATCTATTCCAGCAAGGTCCTTACATGTGGAGGCTGCATTTGGTTTGTTTCTTTCAGGCTAAGTACATTTTCTGCAAGTACAGAAAAATACCTGTTAATCCTGTCAGAAATGCAATGACCTTGTAAAGTTCCTGTGGTCTGAGCTGAGATCTAAATGTTATCCGCTTTCTCAACTTCTGTCTGTGTACTACAAAGCAACACCCCTCTGGGTAATGGAGATAAGGAGATATAAAGGTGTTTGTAGTTCTAATCAGGCTAGGGCAGGAGTGTCAAACTCAATTTAATCGAGGGCCGCATCATCATTATGATTGCTCTCAAAAGGGCCGGTTGTATCTGTAAGATTAGATGTCCAGCGCATCCCCTCCCCTTACATTAGATGTTAAGAGCCAACTTACCATCAGAAGTTGAGTTCCCCACCCTCCCTTACATCACAGTGCACCCCCCTTTCCTTTAGCTGCTGCTGGGAAGAAGCCGGATGCATTGCTTGAAAGAAGAATGTAAGGGACTTGAGGAGGACCAGAGGAGGGCGAGGGCCAAATGAAATGGCCTGGAGGGCCGGATTCGGCCCGCGGGCCTTGTGTTTGATACATGTGGGCTAGGGTGACAACACTTCTTTTCCGTATATACCAATAGTCAGTGTTATCACACCTTCCTCATAACAGGAAGTGTGTTTCTGGTGGAATTTCCAGAATAAAACGGGTCTAAGGTGTGCACCTGACACATACATAATAATTATCACTAATAATCCCCAGACCATGTGATTGTGCAGTGACCACAAAATCACAAATGGGAGAATTCTGTACAAAAATACATATTAGATGCTGCTAATCCCCCCCCCCCATTGTACAATGACCCCCCATCCATTATTCATATACTTACCAGTTTTGGTGTAAATGCTGGGGGCAACTTTCCTTTCTCCACCTCGGCCCAGTCAATCATCTCAAAAAATGGGTGCTTTCTGATGTCACGTACCAGGAATGTCCGTGTTTCCTGGTGTCCCCATAAGAGCTGTTAGAAAGAAAGAAATATGATAAGAAACACGGAGAAATAAATAACAATACAGTAAAACCTTGGTTTGAGAGTAACTTGGTTTGAGAGCGTTTTGCAAGACAAGCAAAATTGTTAAATACATTTTGACTTGATATACAAGCGATGTCTTGATATACAAGTAGTGTCATTTCACAACTGAGTAAAAAAGAGAAGAGAGGCACCTTTAAGTGTAGCAATATGGTTACACTTAATGAAGGTACAACATTTAGCAACATATTGCTACACTTAGAGGCACCTCTCTTCTCTTTTATACTCTGTAGTAGGGATGAGCTTCGTGTTCGAGTCGAACATACGTTCGACTCGAACATTGGCTGTTCGATCGTTCGACGAAGATCGAACGATTTGGGCCGTTCGCGCCAAATTCGAGTGACGCGAACGGCCCACAATGCACTACGCCATCGCAGTGTCATCCAGGCGCTGTGATTGGCCAAGCATGCACTGTGACCCCGCATGCTTGGCCAATCACAGCGCCGGCAGCGAGGAGAGCAATGATTGGCCACAGGCAGGATGCCTGTGGCCAATTATTGCTGAGGGTGTTTAGTACACGCCCCACACTATAAAAGGCCGCCAGCACGGCGGCCTAGTGTAGTGTGTTCCGGAGCAGGGATAGAGTAGCATAGGCAGGGACAGTGACTGTTATTTCTTTCTTGCTTAACCTGGATTCCTTTAGTTTAGGGAAAGAGAAGGATAGGTAGGGAGAGTGTCAGTGTGTTTTGTGCTTCTGCTATAGTGTGCTTAAAAAAAAACATTTATTCTAGGGACAGAAAACTCTAGGTAGGGACAGTGTCAGTTTCTTTCACTCTGCAAGTCCTTGTTTCCAGGGACCTGGAAGGACAGTGAGTGAATTGTCCTTTTGCTATATTGTGATTAAAAAAAACATTTATTCTAGGGACAGAAAACTCTAGGTAGGGACAGTGTCAGTTTCTTTCACTCTGCAAGTCCTTGTTTCCAGGGACCTGGAAGGACAGTGAGTGAATTGTCCTTTTGCTATATTGTGATTAAAAAAAACATTTATTCTAGGGACAGAAAACTCTAGGTAGGGACAGTGTCAGTTTCTTTCACTCTGCAAGTCCTTGTTTCCAGGGACCTGGAAGGACAGTGAGTGAATTGTCCTTTTGCTATATTGTGATTAAAAAAAACATTTATTCTAGGGACAGAAAACTCTAGGTAGGGACAGTGTCAGTTTCTTTCACTCTGCAAGTCCTTGTTTCCAGGGACCTGGAAGGACAGTGAGTGAATTGTCCTTTTGCTATATTGTGATTAAAAAAAACATTTTTTTCTAGGGACAGAAAACTGTAGGTAGGGAGAGTATTTTTTTTCTTTCACTCTGCAAGTCCTTGTTTCCAGGGACCTGTAAGGACAGTGAGTTAATTGTCCTTGTGCTATATTGTGCTGAAAAAAACATTTATTCCAGGGACAGAAAACTCTAGGTAGGGACAGTGTCAGTTTCTTTCACTCTGCAAGTCCTTGTTTCCAGGGACCTGGAAGGACAGTGAGTGAATTGTCCTTTTGCTATATTGTGATTAAAAAAAACATTTTTTTCTAGGGACAGAAAACTGTAGGTAGGGAGAGTGTTTTTTTTCTTTCACTCTGCAAGTCCTTGTTTCCAGGGACCTGTAAGGACAGTGAGTTAATTTTCCTTGTGCTATATTGTGATTAAAAAAAACATTTATTCTAGGGACAGAAAACTCTAGGTAGGGACAGTGTCAGTTTCTTTCACTCTGCAAGTCCTTGTTTCCAGGGACCTGGAAGGACAGTGAGTGAATTGTCCTTTTGCTATATTGTGATTAAAAAAAACATTTATTCTAGGGACAGAAAACTCTAGGTAGGGACAGTGTCAGTTTCTTTCACTCTGCAAGTCCTTGTTTCCAGGGACCTGGAAGGACAGTGAGTGAATTGTCCTTTTGCTATATTGTGATTAAAAAAAACATTTATTCTAGGGACAGAAAACTCTAGGTAGGGACAGTGTCAGTTTCTTTCACTCTGCAAGTCCTTGTTTCCAGGGACCTGGAAGGACAGTGAGTGAATTGTCCTTTTGCTATATTGTGATTAAAAAAAACATTTATTCTAGGGACAGAAAACTCTAGGTAGGGACAGTGTCAGTTTCTTTCACTCTGCAAGTCCTTGTTTCCAGGGACCTGGAAGGACAGTGAGTGAATTGTCCTTTTGCTATATTGTGATTAAAAAAAACATTTATTCTAGGGACAGAAAACTCTAGGTAGGGACAGTGTCAGTTTCTTTCACTCTGCAAGTCCTTGTTTCCAGGGACCTGGAAGGACAGTGAGTGAATTGTCCTTTTGCTATATTGTGATTAAAAAAAACATTTATTCTAGGGACAGAAAACTCTAGGTAGGGACAGTGTCAGTTTCTTTCACTCTGCAAGTCCTTGTTTCCAGGGACCTGGAAGGACAGTGAGTGAATTGTCCTTTTGCTATATTGTGATTAAAAAAAACATTTATTCTAGGGACAGAAAACTCTAGGTAGGGACAGTGTCAGTTTCTTTCACTCTGCAAGTCCTTGTTTCCAGGGACCTGGAAGGACAGTGAGTGAATTGTCCTTTTGCTATATTGTGATTAAAAAAAACATTTTTTTCTAGGGACAGAAAACTGTAGGTAGGGAGAGTATTTTTTTTCTTTCACTCTGCAAGTCCTTGTTTCCAGGGACCTGTAAGGACAGTGAGTTAATTGTCCTTGTGCTATATTGTGCTGAAAAAAACATTTATTCCAGGGACAGAAAACTCTAGGTAGGGACAGTGTCAGTTTCTTTCACTCTGCAAGTCCTTGTTTCCAGGGACCTGGAAGGACAGTGAGTGAATTGTCCTTTTGCTATATTGTGATTAAAAAAAACATTTATTCTAGGGACAGAAAACTCTAGGTAGGGACAGTGTCAGTTTCTTTCACTCTGCAAGTCCTTGTTTCCAGGGACCTGGAAGGACAGTGAGTGAATTGTCCTTTTGCTATATTGTGATTAAAAAAAACATTTATTCTAGGGACAGAAAACTCTAGGTAGGGACAGTGTCAGTTTCTTTCACTCTGCAAGTCCTTGTTTCCAGGGACCTGGAAGGACAGTGAGTGAATTGTCCTTTTGCTATATTGTGATTAAAAAAAACATTTATTCTAGGGACAGAAAACTCTAGGTAGGGACAGTGTCAGTTTCTTTCACTCTGCAAGTCCTTGTTTCCAGGGACCTGGAAGGACAGTGAGTGAATTGTCCTTTTGCTATATTGTGATTAAAAAAAACATTTATTCTAGGGACAGAAAACTCTAGGTAGGGACAGTGTCAGTTTCTTTCACTCTGCAAGTCCTTGTTTCCAGGGACCTGGAAGGACAGTGAGTGAATTGTCCTTTTGCTATATTGTGATTAAAAAAAACATTTATTCTAGGGACAGAAAACTCTAGGTAGGGACAGTGTCAGTTTCTTTCACTCTGCAAGTCCTTGTTTCCAGGGACCTGGAAGGACAGTGAGTGAATTGTCCTTTTGCTATATTGTGATTAAAAAAAACATTTTTTTCTAGGGACAGAAAACTGTAGGTAGGGAGAGTATTTTTTTTCTTTCACTCTGCAAGTCCTTGTTTCCAGGGACCTGTAAGGACAGTGAGTTAATTGTCCTTGTGCTATATTGTGCTGAAAAAAACATTTATTCCAGGGACAGAAAACTCTAGGTAGGGACAGTGTCAGTTTCTTTCACTCTGCAAGTCCTTGTTTCCAGGGACCTGGAAGGACAGTGAGTGAATTGTCCTTTTGCTATATTGTGATTAAAAAAAACATTTTTTTCTAGGGACAGAAAACTGTAGGTAGGGAGAGTATTTTTTTTCTTTCACTCTGCAAGTCCTTGTTTCCAGGGACCTGTAAGGACAGTGAGTTAATTGTCCTTGTGCTATATTGTGCTGAAAAAAACATTTATTCCAGGGACAGAAAACTCTAGGTAGGGACAGTGTCAGTTTCTTTCACTCTGCAAGTCCTTGTTTCCAGGGACCTGGAAGGACAGTGAGTGAATTGTCCTTTTGCTATATTGTGATTAAAAAAAACATTTTTTTCTAGGGACAGAAAACTGTAGGTAGGGAGAGTGTTTTTTTTCTTTCACTCTGCAAGTCCTTGTTTCCAGGGACCTGTAAGGACAGTGAGTTAATTTTCCTTGTGCTATATTGTGATTAAAAAAAACATTTTTTCTAGGGACAGAAAACTGTAGGTAGGGAGAGTGTTTTTTTTCTTTCACTCTGCAAGTCCTTGTTTCCAGGGACAGAGAAGGACACCTGAAGGTAGCCCTTATTGCTTTTTTCCCATCTCCCTGCAGGCCATCTATTAGAATGTCTGGAAGGCAAACAAGGAGAGGCAGACAGTCAGGAGGCAATAAAAGAGGGCAAGCAGGCTCTGTGTCTGGGGGCAACAGTGCTGGTCGTGGACGCGGTGCATTGTCATCAGCACATGGCCATGGGACACGCTTGTCCTTCTTTTCGGCAGCTGGACATGTTGAGCCACATCATGCCGAAGACTTGGTAGAGTGGATGACCAAGCCCTCCTCCTCCTCCTCATCCTCTCTCACCCAGGCTCAGGGTACTGGAAAAGCAGCTGCCAAAGCGTCGTCTTCCCTGGTATCAATGTCAGACAAATCATCAGTCACTCCTTCCCTAGACCCACCATGTCCTCCTCCTGAGGAGTCCCCCGAACTGTTTCAGCACAGTGTTGGGTACATGCTCCAGGAGGATGCCCAGCGTTTCGAAGGGTCTGATGATGAAACCCAGCTAGAGGAAGGCAGTAGCGTGAGAGCAGACAGAGGGGATGCTCAAGAAGGACACCAATCTGGCAGTCATGTTCCAGCAGCTGCAGCATACTGCCAGATTGGCTCCAGTGATGAGGAGGGAGGGGATGATGAGGTCAATGACTCCACGTGGGTGCCTAATAGGAGAGAGGAGGAGGAGGAGGATGAGGAGGAGGCACATCTCCAACGAGGCAGGATGCCCTTTGGTGGCCAGCGTAAGGGCAGTACACCGACGGAATCACACCGCAGAGCTCCGCCTGTGCAGGGCGCTGCCTCTGCCCGTCATTCAAAAAGTTCTTTGGTGTGGGCCTTTTTTGAGGCTAGTGCATCAGATCGCACAGCTGCTGTTTGCAACATATGTCTCAAGCGTATATCGCGTGGCCAAAACATCAGCCGCTTGGGTACCACATGCCTGACCAGACATATGTTGACCTGCCATGCAGCTCGTTGGCAAGCCTACCTCAAAGACCCACACCAAAGAACAAAGCGGACCTCTCCTTGCACCGCATCAGCTGGGATCTCCAACCCCACTATAACTTCAGTCCTCTCTGAAACATGCACTGAGAGGAATGAAGGTGTAGAATTAGGTGTGTCACAGCCAAGTACTTGCGCCCACTCTGCTAGCAGTACACCGACGTCCGATTCTAGCAGGCAAATTTCCCTGCCCCAGCTGCTGGACCGTCGAAAGAAGTTCACTCCCAGCCATCCACATGCCCAGCGGTTGAATGCTAGCTTGGCTAAATTGCTAGCGCTTCAACTGCTGCCTTTTCAGTTGGTAGACTCGGCCCCCTTCCGTGAGTTTGTGCAATGTGCGGTTCCTCAGTGGCAGGTTCCCAAACGCCACTTTTTCTCACGGAAGGCTATTCCGGCTCTCTACCGGCATGTGGAAGGCAATGTCTTGGCCTCGCTGGACAGGGCGGTCAGCGGTAAGGTGCATATTACCGCTGACTCATGGTCCAGCAGGCATGGACAGGGACGTTACCTTTCTTTCACGGCCCATTGGGTCACTCTTTTGGCAGCTGGGAAGGATTCAGGACAAGGTGCAGTAGTGTTGGAGGTTGTCCCACCGCCACGCCTCCAAAATGCTACTACTGGTTGTGACACACCTCTCTCCTCCACCCCCTCCTCTTCTTCTTCCTCCATGGCCTCTTCCTGTGGTTTGTCCTATGAACCAGCGGTGCTCCGTAGCCGTTCACGGGGCTACGCAAGTACGCAGGCAAAAAGATGCCATGCCGTGCTTGCGCTGGTGTGTTTGGGGGACAGAAGCCACACTGGGGCAGAGGTCCTGTCTGCTCTGCAGGGCCAGGCCGAGAGGTGGTTGACGCCACGCCAGCTTAAGCCAGGAATGGTGGTTTGCGACAATGGCACCAACCTCCTCTCCGCCCTCCGACAGGGACAACTGACCCATGTGCCCTGTGTGGCTCACGTCCTTAACCTGGTGGTGCAGCGGTTCTTGGGCAGGTACCCGGGCTTACAGGATGTCCTGAGGCAGGCCAGGAAAGTCTGTGTGCATTTCCGCAGATCTTATAATGCCAGTGCTCGCCTGGCTGAGCTGCAAAAGGAGTTGAACCTGCCCAAGAACCGCCTTATATGTGACATGCCCACCAGGTGGAACTCAACGTTGGCCATGCTGCAGCGGCTGCACACGCAGCAGAGGGCCATCAATGAGTACCTGTGCGACTACGGCACCAGGACAGGGTCAGGGGAGCTTGGTTTTTTTTCTCCACGCCAGTGGGGCATGATCAGGGATGCATGCACTGTCCTGGCACCATTTGAGGAGGCCACGAGGATGGTGAGCAGTGACAGTGCATGCATCAGTGACACTGTACCTCTTGTCCACCTGTTGGAGCACACGCTGCGTGGAATAATGGACAGGGCACTTGAGGCAGAACAGAGGCAGGAAGAGGAGGACTTCCTTGCCTCTCAAGGCCCCCTTTACCCAGACAGTGTTCCTTCTGTCCCACCCATCGCACAGGAAGAGGAGGAGGAGGAGGAGGAGGAGGAGGAGGATTGTGTCAGCATGGAGGTGGAGGCTGGCACTCAGCATCATCAGCAGCAGTCTTTTAGGGATGATTTACAGTCCCAAGAAACCAGTGGACTTGTACGTGGCTGGGAGGAGGTGGCTGCGGATCATGTCGTCCTTAGTGACCCAGAGGACTCCGGAGCGAATGCCTCAGCAAACCTACGCTGCATGGCCTCCCTGATCCTGCAAAGTCTGCGGAAGGATCCTCGTATTCTTCGGATCAAGGAGAGGGACCATTACTGGCTGGCCACTCTCCTTGATCCACGGTACAAGGGTAAGGTTGCGGACCTTATGTTACCGTCGCAGAGGGAGCAGAGGATGAGACAACTCCGGGAGGCCTTGCAGAAAGGTCTGTGCAACGCGTTCCCAGAGACTGGGAGGTTGCAAACTCCTGGTCCTGGACAACGAGTTGCTGAGGCTTCGGCCAGTCAAAGAAGGAGCGGTGGGGAAGGTGGCCGTCTGACCGATGCGTTCAGACAATTCTTTAGTCCGCAGCCCCAAAGTATGATTGGTTCCAGCAACCATCGCCAGCGTCTGATAAACATGGTGCAGGAATATCTAGGGGCAAGGTCAGACTTGGACACCTTCCCCACCGAAAATCCTCTGGCTTACTGGGTCTTGAGGATGGATCACTGGCCAGAGCTTGCACAGTATGCAATTGAGCTACTGGCCTGTCCTGCATCCAGCGTTCTTTCGGAACGCACATTCAGTGCTGCTGGAGGATTTGTCACGGATCACAGGGTGCGCCTGTCCACCGACTCGGTTGATCGACTGACTTTCATCAAGATGAACCAGTCTTGGATCACCACCAGCTACCACACACCTGATGCTGATATAACAGACTAATTGATTTTAAAATGTCACATCCCTTCAAGACTGATGCTGATGCTGAGTGCCTGTGCTGTTATGTTGACTGGCTATCCTCCTCCTCCGAGTCCTCAATGATACGATTGATGATGATAGCTTGGAAGATCATTTTTGTTTATGGGTGCCGCCACCAGTGCCTAACGCCCAATTTTTCAGCCCCTGTTTAACAGGGGCGTGTAATTACAATTTTTGAAGCAATACTTTGCAACAGGGCTCATTGCTGTGCTCCAAGTACAGTATCTGTGAGGAGTTGCAGTGTTGTGCCACCAGTGCCTAAGGCCCAATTTTTCAGCCCCTGTTTAACAGGGGCGTGTCATTACAATTTTTGAAGCAATACTTTGCAACAGGGCTCATTGCTGTGCTCCAAGTACAGTATCTGTGAGGGGTTGCAGTGTTGTGCCACCAGTGCCTAAGGCCCAATTTTTCAGCCCCTGTTCAACAGGGGCATGTAATTACAATTCTTGATCTAATAATTCACAGCAGGGCCCATTGCTGCACCCACCAAGAGTAACTGTCAGGGCTTACAGTGTTGTGGCACCAGCACCACCATCAAAGGCCCAATTTTTACTACCACTGTTCAACAATTATATGTAATTAAAATTCCTGATATAATAGTTGACAGCAGGGCGTTCCAGCACCAACCAAGAGTAACTGTGAGTGCTTACAGTGTTGTGCCAACACCAACAACTAAGGGGCCTATTTCTGCAGAGTATATACGGCAGGTCCCTACTTTCAAACATCCAACTTACAAACGACTCCTACTTGCAAACGCAAGAAGACAACAGGAAGTGAGAGGAAATCTACCACTAGGAAGGAAAATTCTCTCCTGTAAGAATAAATATGGGAGAAAGGTGTCTCCTCTGTACTGATGCTTTATCAGCAATCCTTGTTTCAAGAAAAACACCACATTTCAAAAACAGTTGTCATTGGGACGGAAAGTGAGGTGAAATGTTCTGAACAGGGGCACAGACAGCAAAACAAATGTTACAGGGGTGATAACCCTTACCTATGTTTTCCAAAAAGTTTAAAAATAGATTTTTGGGCTGGAGCTACACTTCAACAATGTACCTGTTCAAAATTACAAACAGATTCTACATAAGAACAAACCTACAGTCCCTGTCTTGTATGCACCGCCTGTATACGGCTGTTCAGAGTATATAGGGCCTTTTTTATTTTATGTGCGGGGTTCCCCTTAATATCCATACAAGACCCAAAGGGGCTGGTAATGGGCTGGGGTAGGGGGGGGGGGGTCATGGGGTAGCTATGCCATTTTTCTTAAAGAATTTCATCCATATTACCGGGACCAGACATTACATTAAAGCCGCAAGCAGTTTTAAATGGCTTTTTTTTCCTTTAGAAGTGTCATTTTGTGCAGGGACAGTTCTAAACACGGGAAACACGTGGCACTTCACAGGCATACTTTAGACACCCCCCAGGTACGATATTTAAAGGAATATTTGACTTTTTTTTTTTCACTTTATGCATCATTAAAATGACTGCTCCCGAAAAACGACCGTTTTTAAAACTTCTTTTTGCATTGATACATGTCCCCTGGTGCAGAACCCGGGTTCCCAAACCCTTTTTAGGACAATAACATGCATAATAGTTGTTATAATTAGCACTTTAGAATTCGAACGTTCGCATCCATTGTATTTAATAGGGTTCTAATGTTCGTTCGAACTTCCGGTCCGTTCGCGGGTTCTGGTGCGAACCGAACCCGGGGGTGTTCGGCTCATCACTACTCTGTAGATCCTGCTGGATTTTGCTTCTAATCTCCTTGTGGAAGCTTTCATTTGTGGATGGGCATTTTATGGTTACACAACCTGGTCACATGGCTATAATCTTTTTTATATGGACTATAAACTGAAGGACCTATGAATAAATGGTTGTGGAACGAATCATTTGAGTTTCCATTATTTCTTATGGGGAAATTTGCTTTGATATAAGAGTGCTTTGGATTACAAGCATGTTTCTGGAACGAATTATGCTCGCAATCCAAGGTTTTACTGTATGTCAGTGGTCATCAACCCTGTCCTCAGGGCTCACTAACAGGCCAGGTTTCCAAGATAACTGAAAAACATCACAGGTGATATAATTTGCTGCTCAGTGATTGCCGTATTCTAGTCTGCATCTCCCCAAGGTAATACATAAAATCTGGCCTGTTAGTGGGCCCTGAGGACAGGGTTGATGACCACTGCTGTATGTGACCAATAGAACGCCTCATTGTAATATTTGATTCTGACAGTGACATATTTCAGCTTTCTTGATTTTGCCTGTAAACCCGCCACTATGTCATGAACAGATCGAGTTGTAGCATGGTACCTTATTTGTGTCATGTTACCTCTAAGTATATTTTGAAATTAATTGTTATGAACAATGTATAAAAATTATCTTTCTATCAAATCTGCCACTGCCATGATTTTTTCTTCCACTAATGACAGCACCAGGGGAGTTCTATATGTTGTCTCTGTAAGGAAAGTTCTCAGAAATCGAATGTTCTGTATGTGCAATTGGCTTTTCCAATGAAACACACAGAACATGAAATCAAGTCATACACATCCTCTGCGGTGGGGTATTAGGGGACACAAAGACTGCTGCATTCCTTATGACAACACTGAGACTGCTCAGAGGGGCTAAAAGTAAAGGCAGATCCTTCCACTAAGCAGTCCGTGTGATAAAAGTATTGCTATGACCCACATGAATGTGTGTCGGGAAGAATGTACAGTTGTGTGTTCTGAACTCCTAACAAGGTCCATATAACCTGGAAAGAGGTTTTGTCTGTAAAGAGAAGGTAAAGTTCTGTATACTCACCATAGTTATGAGCTCATTGAGCTGAATGTCCATACTTGTTGGAAAATCCGGGTTCTCAGTAATGATTATAATGAACAAGCTTACAATCCCATATACACTATCCTATACTCACAGTTGATCCAGAAGAAGGCGAAAAACCCCAGCAAAGCATGATCCAGTTTGCTCCAGCAGAGAACAAATTTCCATTCCTGGACAGTTGAGAGGCAATCGGATATTCCCTGGATCAACTTTACCTATAAATGTCAGTACCCAGTTATATTTTGTACATTTAGGAAAGAATACAGGCCTTTCTTATAGCAATCTACTGAGCTGGCCAGAACCTGGAGGGAGTCCATTCCACATTTTCACAGCTCTTACTGTGAATAAACCTCTCTGTATTCGGAGATGAAATCTTTTTCCTCCAAATGTAAAGAGTGCCCCCTTGTCCTCTGTGATGACCTTAAAGTTAATAACTCAACAACAAGTTCACTATATGGACCCCTTATTTATTTGTACATGCTGATCATATCCCCCCTTATCTCCTCTTCTCAAGAGGGAATAAATTCAGTTCCTCTAATCTCCTCATAGCTGAGCTCCTCCATGCCTCTTATCAGTTTGGTTGCCCTTCTCTGCACTTTCTCCAGTTCCCCAATATCCTTTTTGAGAACTGGTGCCCAAAACTGAACTGCATACTCCAGATGAGGTCTTACTAATGATTTCTACAGGGGCAAAATTATCTCTCTCTCTTTCTGGAGTCCATACCTCTCTTACTACAAGAAAGGACTTTGCTCGCTTTGGAAACTGCAGCTTGGCATTGCATGCTATTATTAAGCTTATGATCTACCAAAACCACCTGATACTTCTCCACTATGGATCTCCCCAGTTGTACTCCCCCTAGTATGTATGATGCATGCCTATTCTTAGCCCCCAAGTGCATAACTTTACATTTATCAACATTAAACCTAATTTGCCACACAGTTGTCCAATTAAACAGTACATTGAGGTGGGCTTGTAAGTTGGAGACATCCTGTAAGGACGTTATTCCACTGCATAGCTTGATGTCATCTGCAAACACTGTGTAGAACCCTGATGTTTAGGCAGGGTTGTTAGTAAATTTACTTGCCAAACGTAGTTGCCTTGGCCAATCGATAGGAGATCAATTGATTCCACCCTAATTCTGGAATTGCATTAGATAAGACAAGGGCATTGCAAGTGTAGCGGGGAGTTGCTTTAAGTAGCCCAAAAAGACTACCTTACCCAGTGTGCAACGGGATACCCACAGTTCCTTTGGGCCCGGCGCAAGGTCTGCTGGGGTTGGACTATATATGGAGGGACAGAGCAGGACGGGGGTCTCTTTGGACATCGCCCGCCTAGCAAGTGGACTCTGCGCTGGGTCGGTTGTTCCGGACTAGGCCCGAGAGCTGGACCTTGTGGATCCAAAGAGCCTTCTACTCCCAGAGACGTCCCGTGTATCTACCCTCCAAGGCCTGTCAGGAGGATCGGAGACTCCGGGTATCGTGAGACTGTGTGTGGGACACACAGTGGTGGAAGTCGGCCGCACGGACTGGTTCGGTTGGGTGAGAGAGCACTTGCTCAAAGATTCTTTAAGTTACTCTTTAGGCCCAGTGTCTTTTGCTCAGGGCCCATCGTTACCAAGTTGAGCTGCACCCCAGAGGGACAGTGTGCCGTGCAGCCTTAGTTGAATCCTTTGTCGCACATTCAGCAGACAATTGTTTTACACCCTGTGGATTACAAATAACCTACAAAGTGCACCACCATTGCTAGCGAAGATCCTTCTCTACAGAAACATTGTGAACTAAGTAGTCAGGCCTGTGCCAGGGGAGGGTAGAGCCAGTTACTGGGGGTTGACAGCGGTGTGTTACAGGCCCGAAAATAATACCAGCAGCCCTCTTAGCTGGGGGTATTGCTACACAAGGACAGATTAGTAATAGATGGGCGTCTCAGCCAATGGGCAGGGATTTTCTTGGGTCCCTTGGCCTGCTGGGGGAGCCTATTTATTTGGGTGAGGTCAGGTTATCTGGGTTCTGTGCCACCTGGACCGCTGTCTGGGTGGACGTGTGTTTTGCTGCCCCAGGCTGCTAGGCAAGAGCCTGAGGCCTATCCCGGGGACATCTGGCTGCTAGGCTGTCTGAGGGCCTATCCAGAAGCAAGAAAGCAGCGCAGGGTTGGGACTGAGGCTTGCAATCCAACCAGAAGTGACGATTCTGCCGGCCGGAGAACCTGTCAGGGTCAGAGGTAGAGAGGAAGCTGTCGCCACTAAGGGACCATCCACATTATTACCAGGGACCACTGTGAGTAGCTGAAGCAAGTACCAGAGCAGTATTCTCACCAACCGGGGATGGTGAAGAATTGAGGAAACTTCAGCAGGTGTCAAGCCAGGGACCCAACCAGCGGAGGTGACGCTTGCATAGCAATCTTGTGTGCCAAGCCAGGTACCGAGCAGGTCAGTGGGTTGAAGCTTGAGAAGTATCTGGAGTGCCAAGCTAGGGACCCAGCAGGGACGTGGGGGTGACGCTTGATGAAGATACTCAGTGAGAAGGTTGGAAGAGCTCAGGAGATCCGGTGGCAGTGGATCAGCGGGGTCTAAGTGATAGACTGGGAGCTCATTTGATTGAAGATCTAAAAAGGTGATTGTGGAGGAAGTGAAAGAGTTCCTTACAACATTTGTTAGAAACTGTTCAAGATTGTTGCCATAGGAGACAGCATGTCTACACATGCAGATGTGGTGTCCGGCTGGGTGCCTTTCCCTGCATTGCTGTCTACCTATAGTAGTCTCGGAGTCTGCTAATTAACATTGCAACTACTAAAGGGTGTCCTGGCCCTAACCCTCTCTCCCACAGTTCTGTTTAAGAGAAAATAAATCTCTTTGCATTCAAGAAGTGTCTGGCGCCCATGAATCTACCTTACACTACACCCACCATGCCTTGTAACCCATTCTACACAGAAGGGTGTCAGCTGTCCCTAACTCTGGAGGTCATCATCAGGCCTAGAGAGGCTACAACTGAAATGTTCCTTTTAATCCCAGACCCTATATCGTTTATAAAGCTTTTAAGAAATAAGGCTCCCAACACTGAACCTTGGGGTACACCACTGATAACCATAAACCATTCAGAGTAAGAATCATTAACCACTACTCTCTGAATTCTATCTATCTTTTAGCCAGTTTTCTATCCATTTACCAGAGGTGGGGGACTTGAGTCACATGACTTGACTTAAGTCAGACTTAAGTCACCTGTTTAAAGACTTGCGACTTGCTTGACAGAATTCAATAAATGACTCGACTTGACTTTGACTTGTCACTAATGACTTGCGACTTGACTTTGACTTGGGCTATATGACTTGCAATGACTTGGCACCACTAACACTAACCGCAAGCCGCCATCTGCATACCTGATCAGCGTGTCATGCAGACAAACGGCGGCCATTCCAGTGTTTAAAAGCCGCACCTCCTCGTCTGTGATAGGCGGAACACTGAATGCTGGGAAATTGAGTGTTCCGCCTATCACAGATGAGGAGGAAGCGCGGCTTTTGAATACTGGAATGGCCGCCCGGATGCCGCCGATCAGGTACATGGCTGACGGGCACAGTGAAGCATGGGCACAGTGAGACACGGGCACAGTGAGACGCGGGCACAGTGAGGCATGGGCACAGTGAAGCACGGGCACAGTGAGGCACGGGCACAGTGAGGCAAGGGCACAGTGAGGCATGGGCACAGTGAGGCATGGGCACATAACCAATATTATTTATTGTTATCCCTCCTATTATTTTTATACAGTATGGGGTAGATCAGTATTTTGACTTGATTTGTGACTTGACCAAAATAAATGACTTGACTTGACTTGCTTGACTTCTAGCAGGGACTCGACTTGACTTGCTTGCTTTTTGTCACAGTAACTTGGGACTTGCTTGAGACTTGAAGGTTAAGACTTGAGACTTGCTTGTGACTTGCACATGTGTGACTTACTCCCATGTCTGCCATTTACAAACTGATCTTTCCAAGCCTGTAGACTTTACCTTACACATGAGCTGTGTGTGGGGAACTGTGTAAAAGGCTTCTGCAAAATCTAAGTATACCACGTCCACAGCCACCCCTCTGTCCAAGTATACCACGTCCACAGCCACGCCACTGTCCAAGTATACCACGTCAACAGCCACCTAACTATCCAAGTATACCACATCCACAGCCACCCCTTTGTCCAAGTATACTACATCAACAGCCACCCCACTATCCAAGTATACCATGTCAACAGCCACCCCTCTGTCCAAGTATACCACGTCCACAGCCACCCCTCTTTCCAAGTATACCACGTCCACAGCCACCCCTCTGTCCAAGTATACCATGTCCACAGCCATCCCTCTGTCCAAGTATACCACGTCCACAGCCACCCCACTGTCCAAGTATACCACGTCCACAGCCACAACTCTGTCCAAGTATACCACGTCCACAGCCACCCCACTGTCCAAAGTTTTACTTACCTCTTCATAAAAAGAAATCAGATCTGTCTGACAACTTCTGTCTTTCATGAATCCATGCTATCTGTTGCTTAAAATATTTTTTTCCCAGCAATAATTCATCTATGTGGTCTTTTATTAAACTCTCCAGTATCTTCCTGACTATAGAAGTTAAACTAACAGGTCTATAGTTATTTGGTAAAGACTTTGATCCCTTTTTAAATATAGGCACCACATTGGCCCTACACCAATCCAGTGATACTATTCCTGTCATTAATGAGTCCCTAAAAATTAGAAGCAATGACTTTGAAATGACAGAGCTCAACTCTTTTAAGATCCGTGGGTGGATGCCATCTGGTCCAGGTGCTTTATCTACCTTTATTCTGTCTAAATATTTCTGGATCATATCAATTTTGAGCCATTGTGGATCATTTGGGGCTGTGTCACTACCACCCCCATTATTTGCCTTCTCTTTGTCCCCAGTCACCCACTCCAGATTATTTTGCAAAGGGCCTACATCCTCAGACCTGACCTTTTTTCTATTAATAAAATATTTGAAGAATTTTTGGGTGTTTGTCTTACTATGTTTTGCAATCTGTCGTTCGTTTTGAATTTTTGCATCCTTGATTTCCTTTTTATTTATTCTGTTATATTCTTTGTGACATTTAAACGATGATAGTGTTCCTTAATTTTTATCTCTTTTAAAAGCACCTTTCTCATTATTAATAGCTTATTTAACTTTGACTGTGAGCCACATACTGTAGGTTTTATTTTAAGGACTTTAAACTTGTTGCCCATGGGAATATAAAGTACTTTCCAGTGAGTTCGCATACAGTCACTTTGAAGAATTCCCATTTCTGTTCTGTGTTCATCAATGCCAATATTCCCTCCCAGTCTATGTCTTGGAGAGCAGCCCTCATCCTTGGAAAATTTGTGCTCTAAGGCCTCATTCACACTGGACGTTAAAATAACATTATAAAAACGCCAGTAGCTTTGCAGTGAGTTTTTCAACTTTTTTCAACGTTTTTGCAATAGCGTTTTTTTTAGCATTTGTAGCGCTTGGTTGCTACTAGTAACAAACATCCACCAAATCACCCTGCTGCCAGACCCCCATACATCACTTCTGAGACAATAAGCGTTGTTTTGTTTTGTTTATTGTGGGGATATAACTTGGTTAGAGTAAAGGAAGATATGAGATGCCCATAGCACTTGTTGAATTGCCATCACATTTTGAGAACATTGATTAGTAGATTTAGTCCTGAAACTGATGCACCTCTAACATTCACAGTCTTTTCCCCTGCATATCTCCATGCAGACTATTGCTCCTCCTCCTCTGCACTAGCTGCTGCAGAACATCACTCCCCAGTACTTTCCTTCTCCTGTACAAATCCTTTGCTGCAAAATTGTTAGATTCCTGTTTCATCACTTCCAGTAAGACAAAAAGGGATCACTCAGAATAACCTCAACTTGCTGGCTGTACTTAGTTACTGTTGTAAAGTCTCTTGAATGGTGTTACCTGAGCGCTTGCCCACAATGCCACCTATCAATGCCCACAAGTGCCACCTATCAATGCCAACAAGGGCCACCTATCAATGCCCACAACTGCCACCTATCAATGCCAACCAGTGATGCCTATCAGTGCCTCATCAGTGCCACCTAGCAATGCTGCCTATCAGTGTAACATACCAGTGCCGATCAGTGCCCATCATTGCCACCCATCAGTGCCCATCACTGCCACTCATCAGTGTCCATCACTACCACCTATCAGTGTCCATCACTACCACCTATCAGTGCCCATCACTGCCAGTTATCAGTGCCACCTATCAATGCCACCTATTAGTGCCACTTCTCAGTGCCCACCAGTGCCAATTATCAATGCCCTTCAGTGCCACCCATCAGTGCCACCTCTCAGTGCCACCTATCAGTGCCCACCAGTGCCGCCTATCAGTGCCCATCAGTGCCCACCATTGCTGCCTTATCGGTGCCCATCAGTGCAGCCCATCGGTGCCGCCCATCAGTGCAGCCCATCGGTGCCGCCCATCAGTGCAGCCCATCGGTGCCGCCCATCAGTGCAGCCCATCAGTTCCCATCAGTGCAGCCTCATCAGCGTACATCAACAAAGGAGAAGAATTACCTGTTTGCAAAATTTTATAACAAAATATAAAAAAATAAAAATAAAAAAAATGTAATCGGTATTTTTTTTTTTTTTTAACAAAAAATAAAAACCGCAGAGGTGATCAAATACCACCAAAAGAAAGCTCTATTTGTGGGGAAAAAATGATAAAAATTTCATTGGGTACAGTGTTGTATGACCGCGCAATTGTCATTCAAAGTGCATCAGCGCTGAAAGATGAAAATTGGTCTGGGCCAGAGGGGGGTTTAAGTGCCCAGTAAGCAGGTGGTTAAAGAAACCACCTCAATATTGAACGCATTTGAGCTAGCCTATTATTGTCGTGGTGCACTCCGCATGTCTTTTTCATCCCTAGGTGTCCCTCATTCTCAAGTTCCAAAGTTGGGAGGTATGCGCACCACTAAGCCTTCCTTGAAGTGGTATTAAACCCAAAAGCAAATATTTACTATATCGCAGCTTATAAATTTTTAGATGTGATGGCATTTGTTTCCTTTTTTAGGCTTTCTTTCTTTTATTTTCATCTGGTGATCTGGCCAGTCAGTCTGTTGTTTTTCAAAAGGACGAGCACTCTTGCAAATATATCAGTTACAGGGATGAGACAAACCATTCAACACTGGCAGGGGTGCGTACAATAGTTTGTTTTCTTTATTTATGTAAAACCTTTATCCCAAAAAGAAAAGAAAATCTGTCGCTGTAACTGCTTATAAAGGACGGAGTCTGGTTTCAATGTGTTAGTGTATTTAAATCTGCTAGTACACAACCCCCCCCCCCCTTTTAGACTGACAATGCTGCTGAGGGACTCTAATACAGGAGGTGGTTTCACCAGGTGAAAATAGAGAGAAAAAAGCCTAAAGAAAAAAAAAGAAAACAAATGCAGTCACCACATCTTATGATTGGTAAACTGAAATATACAGTATTACATTTTTGGTTTGGGGTTATCAGAATGTCTGATAATTAGTCTGATCTGTGGAACAGGAATATGCAACATATAAATGTACTAAAAAGAAATCTTAACTTGCAAAATATATGAAAACCCATAAGAGACTGTCTGACAGATATTCTTAATTTCTGTCAAGAATTAGTACAGTGGAGTTTATTCAAAGATAATTAACTTTACTACTCTTAAACTGTTCCTAAACCCAGGACTCTGCATTCACTATATCTGGTCTCCCACACTACACAGAACATGGAAATGCAATTACTTTAGTAAATATAAACTTCTGACTTCTATCAGTGTCTGGTTAAAGCTTGTTGGAGGCGTTTTCATTCTCCTTTGACTGTCCTGTGAGGCTGCATGATCCCTGACCCTCCGTCTGGAGAGTGCTGATTGGCCCTGTGCTGATCACATGCACCCTCCTAAGAAAAAAAAAAAACTCTCTAGCAATACACACCAAACTGAGCATGTGCAGCTTGTCCCCTAGCCTCTGTTCTATCAGGGGATTGTTTGATGACAGTGGAAGAAGGAGAGGACCAGAGAAGACAGTATCAAACAGCCTTTTTACACAATGTATAGGATTAACCCCTTAGGTTCCACAGTGAGTATAACAAGCATGCCTTACTGCATCTACAGACTAATTTTACTGTTCTGGGTTTAGTAACACTTTAACCAACAAAGACATGCTATATTCCTGGAGGCCTAGTCATGGACAGAAGACAAGATATTACAATCACAAGAAACTAACTTCCCACTACTGTACTTTCTCCAAGCATTCAAAGGGATCCTTTTAGGAGGGGGGGGGGGCAGACTGTGGTCAGTGGGAGTAGAAATTGCTGTAGCGACAGTGGGAGTAAACAATGTCCCATCTTTGGTATTAGGGGAAATATTAGTGCCCCATTGTTGGTGTCAGTGGGAGGAATAGCGCTCCATCATTGGCATACCTTCCAACTTTTTGAGATGGGAATGAGGGACACCTATTGGCAAAAGTATGCAGGCATAGGACACACCCCTTGCCATGCCCCGTAAAGAAGAGTTATACAAAAAAATGATTAGATAAACCCACAAGTGCTTTTTTTCACCACTACTAATCCTTAATACTGGCTTCTGCATTTTACAAATGCAACTAACGCCTCGTACACAGGACCATTTTTTCCGACGGGAAAAGTGCGATGAGAGCTTTTGGCCGGGAATCCCGGTCGTGTGTATGCGCCATTGCAGTTTTTCCGACGGGAAAACTGCCTGGAAAAAAAAAGAGAGCAGGATCTCTTTTTTCCCATCAGGAAAAAATCCTAGCGGGAAAAGCGTTCGTCTGTATGCTTTTCGCACAGGAAAAAAACTGTGCATACTCGGAAACAATTTGACGCATGCTCGGAAGCATAGAACATTTTGTCAGCTCGTCGTAGTCTTTTACGTCACCGCGTTCTTGGCAGTCAAAAGTTCACCGGACTTTTGTCTGAGCGTGTGTATGCAAGGCAGGCGTGAGAGGAATTTTGTCGGGAAGACCATTGTTTTTTTATCCGATGGGAAAACCGGGCGTGTGTACTAGGCATTAGAACCTGGATGAAAGGTTTAGCACTGGGAAACACTTTTTGAAAGATAAAAAGTGCATTTTATATATAACTATATAGAGAGGACCAAAATGAGGGACAAATGAGGAGGAAACTTTGTTCTAAATCAGGGACAATCCCTCGAAATCAGGGACAGTTGGGAGCTATGTCATTGGTGCCAGTGGGAATAATAGTGCCCCACTGTTGGTCTCAGTGCAGAAATTATTGCCCCGTTGTTGATGTCAGTGGTAGGAACAGTCCCCCAAGGGCCAGATAAAGTTATGCAAAAGGCCACATCCCCTGGGCTGCAGTTTGGAGTCCATCATCCTATTCTGACAGCCACTGGTGTCCCTAACAGACAGACCTTGCAGTTCGTCCTAAGCCAGAACAATGTCAACACAAGTGGACACTTCAAATCCAGTGAAACAGCCCACAGTACATTTGGTCACGGTAATCAACCACATACCATACCATTGCACATAAGAAACTTCTCTACTTCCCAAGTAGTGAGCATCTTACAAGATAAGCAACCAACCTTTGAAAAAGTTTGGTCTCCTTGGCTAAACTATTTGCAGATCCCAGGAGACTGATGCCAATAATGGCTGGAGGATCCCCAGGTGGACTCACTTCTTCCCTCTTACTTTCTTTACCATTTCTATTGTTCCTCTGATCCTAACCGATCTAGGAATCATGTTCTATCTGCTTTTCCCCCTCCCTTTCCTCTTTCCCTACTTAAACAAATTTAATGCTATAATTGAGGGTTTAGAGCCCCCATCAGTGGAGACATGGGGAAGATATTTGGAGAAAAATGGTCACTAGACTAGAACCTTCTATATAGTTTTTGAGGGCCTCTAAGTTTCAGCAAGGTCTCAGGCCCCGTTCACACCTATGCGAATTGGTTGCGGCTTACACCGCATCCAATTCGCATAACATTATAAAATACATTGATTCCAATGAGGCTGGTTCACATATGTGCGATGCATTCGCACTGCGCATTGCCGAAAAAACGTGTGCGTTCTTTAGGCATTGCGGTGCGGCTCAGGTGCGAATTCAGGCCCATTATGTTCTATGGGCACGCATCTGATTCGCACATGTGTTGCGTTCAGAACAGGAATCTTGAGGGAGAACTCCACGCCAAATAAAAAAAAAAAAAACGGCATGGGTTCCCCTCCAAGAGCATACCAGGCCCTTAGGTCTGGTATGGACTTTAACGGGAACCCCTACGCCGAAAAAAACGGCGTGGGGGTCCCCCCAAAGTCCATAGCAGACCCTTATCGGAGCACGCAACCTGGCAGGCCGCAGGAAAAGAGGGTGGGACGAGAGAGCGCCCCCCTCCCTCCTGAACCGTACCAGGCCGCATTCCCTCAACATGGGGGGGTGGGTGCTTTGGGGCAGGGGGGCGCACTGCGGCCCCCCCACCCCAAAGCACCCTGCCCCCATGTTGATGAGGACAGTACCTCTTCCCGACAACCCTGGCCGTTGGTTGTCGGGGTATGCGGGCGGGGGGCTTATCGGAATCCAGGAGCCCCCTTTAATAAGGGGGCCCCCAGATCCCGGCCCCCCACCCTATGTGAATGTGTATGGGGTACATCGTACCCCTACCCATTCACCTGGTGGAAAAAAAATGGCAATAAAAAAACTACACAGGTTTTTTAAGTCATTTATTAGTCAGCTACGGGGGTCTTCTTCCAAATTCAGGGGTCTTCTTCCAACTTCGGGGGTCTTCTTCCAACTTCGGGGGTCTCCGGTGTCGTCTCCGCGCTCTCCGGTTCTTCTCTCGCTCTCCGGTTCTTTCTTCCTTCTGCCGGGCCTCCGCTATCTTCTTCCAGCTCTTTTGCTAGCGGGGGCCCGGTCTTCTTCGTCGTCTTCTTCCCTCTTCTCTCCTGGAGATTTTGACTCGTCGCTGTCTCCGGCTGTAATGCCATATGAGCGGAGCGCATTCACTTTTATAGGCATGGGCGTGGTCACCGGGTGATCCCACCCAGTGACCCTGCCCCCATATGACGTGACAGTGCCAGGGAATGATGGGACTGTGACGTCATATGGGGGCGGGGCCACTGGGTGGCATCACCCGGTGACCACGCCCATGCCTATGAAAGTGAATGCGCTCCGCTCATTCGGCATTACAGCCGAAGACAGCGACGAGTCAACATCTCCAGGAGAGAAGAGGAAAGAAGGCGACGAAGAAGACCGGGCCCCCGCTAGCAAAAGAGCTGGAAGAAGATAGCGGAGGCCCGGCAGAAGGAAGAAAGAACCGGAGAGCGAGAGAAGAACCGGAGAGCGCAGAGACGACACCGGAGACCCCCGAAGTTGGAAGAAGACCCCCGAAGTTGGAAGAAGACCCCCGAAGTCGCAAGAAGACCCCCAGGGCTGACTAATAAATGACTTAAAAAATCTGTGTAGTGTTTTTATTGCCATTTTTTTTCCACCAGGTGAATGGGTAGGGGTACGATTTACCCCATACTCATTCACATAGGGTGGGGGGCCGGGATCTGGGGGCCCCCTTATTAAAGGGGGCTCCTGGATTCCGATAAGCCCCCCGCCCGCATACCCCGACAACCAACAGCCAGGGTTGTCGGGAAGAGGCCCTGTCCTCATCAACATGGGGGCAGGGTGCTTTGGGGTGGGGGGGCCGCAGTGCGCCCGCCTGCCCCAAAGCACCCACCCCCCCATGTTGAGGGCATGTGGCCTGGTACGGTTCAGGAGGGAGGGGGGGCCGCTCTCTCATCCCCCCTCTTTTCCTGCGGCCTGCCAGGTTGCATGCTCGGATAAGGGTCTGCTATGGACTTTGGGGGGACCCCCACGCCGTTTTTTTCGGCGTAGGAGTTCCCGTTAAAGTCCATACCAGACCTAAGGGCCTGATATGCTCCTGGAGGGGAACCCATGCCGGTTTTTTATTAAAATTTGTCGTGGAGTTCCCCCTCATGATAACAGCGGCGAGACTTCCCAGGTCGGCAAGTCCGCAGCTAAAAACGCAATGGAACCACTGAACAACTGATTGCGAACTTGGCAAAGACTCCAAGCTCAAAAACGCAACGCATAGGTGTGAACCTAGCCTCAATCTCAGGATCTTCCTACCCCGATTCATCTTGATATTGATATACAGGGCAATAATCCTGACGGCCAACACTCAGGGATAATAATGTCTCTGGTAATGCACTGTTCATAACCCAAAGATGACTTTTCTTGTCTACTTCTGTTATGCCCACATGTTCCACTGAGGCCTTACTAAAGACCTAACCGGTCTACCAAGCTCTTCCCCTGATGATTCCATACTCTCCTCCCCTCATTTGTTTTGTACCAGTTCTTGTTGTATGATTCAGAGCATGCGAGGATTGTTTGCTGCTCTGCACAGTGTTCAATTAATCTGCATTTTCTTAAAAATACCAATAAAAACTAGGGCTGTGGAAAATAACGATTAATTCCTCGATTAATCGATACATTTTTTTGATCGATCAAAATTATTTTGATCGGTACTCACCTCTCCGCCGGCTTCCGGGTCTTCAGGGAGTTCCGTCGGAGATCCGGTGAAGTCACGGACACCGTGCGGGGCTTGCCGGGTCCATCTGAAGGGCTCCTTTGCTGTGCCTTCATATCTGCATGCCGGTGGGACCTTACTATCTGCCACACGTAAGGGCTGTTACACTTCCCTCTATCAACCTGGG
Source organism: Rana muscosa (assembly GCA_029206835.1). Lineage (NCBI taxonomy): Eukaryota > Metazoa > Chordata > Amphibia > Anura > Ranidae > Rana > Rana muscosa. The sequence continues at coordinate 455,448,084 of CM055118.1, forward strand.
ATTCTACAGCCATCCACTGGGAGTTGTGATAGTTCCCTTCACGGGACATCTACATGCCGACGGACTGATGTTAACCCCTCCTCATCTGGATTCAGCAGTGGTATCGTTGTACACATTTTTATACCAGTATCATACTTAGCTACATGTTTTTATGACTGCTTTTGCTACCGTTTGGTATTACTCGCACCATTTTTACAGTTTATGTAGCTACATCGATTTTATCTCCAGTGCAATATTTATTTTGTTACCTACTTGAAGACTATAAAAGTTTTAATGCTATTCCCTTCGAGCGCTGCCTTTGTGTGTTTTTTGTATCCTGCTATCCATTTTTCCAGTGGTTGGGAGCTGCACTGGGAATCAGCCTGCAAGGAGATCAGCTAAAAGTAGTTGGATCTGTATGTGCGTTATAATTAATCAAAATTAGTCGATTAATCGATTAAAAAAACAAACGATTAATCGAACACGAAAATTTTAATCAGTAACAGCCCTAATAAAAACGATTGAAACAGAAGTTTCTCTACTTCCCAAGATACTAAAGCCTTGTACACACGATCAGAATTTCCTGAATGGGAATTGTGTGATGACAGGCTGTTTTCGGAAAATCCGACCGTTTGTACGCTCCATTGGACAATTGTTGTCGGATTTTCCGCCAATAAATGTTGGATAGCATGCTTTAAAATTTTCCGCCAACAAATGTGTAATGTTGGATTATCCGATCGTGTGTACAGAAGTCCATCGGACAAAACTCCAAAGTACAAACACGCATGCTCAGAAGCAATGCTAACCATAACACAACATTAGCAGAAGTTGCCCAAAGGGTGGCATTAAAGAGCTGAAAAAAACACGTTGTTTTGTGTTTGTTGCCCAACAATTGTGTGCCGTTTGTATGCAAGACAAATTCATGGCCAACGCCCTTCGGACAAAAGTCCTACGCTTTGTCCGCGGAAAATCAGATCGTGTGTACCAGGCTTAATTCTGGATTCACATCTATGCATTTTTAGTGCTTTTTGCATTTTGCAGATTTGCACTACAGAACGTGTTCCATAGCTGACCATGGTAAATGTACGGTAATGCAAATCTGCAAAATGAAAAAAGCACTAAAAATGCATAGGTGTGAATCCAGCCTAACACACAACACACTTTGCAGCAACTCATGTTAAAGCGGAGTTCCACCCAAATTTGGAACTTCCGCTAAATCCAGTCCTCGCCCCCTTACATGTCACATTTGGCATGTAATTTTTTTTTTGGGGGGGGAGTGGGGGCTTCAGTAGGAGTGGGACTTCCTGTCCCACTTCCTCTTTCCGCCCTGGGGTCGCCTAGGCGATACGTCATATCGCCTTTTGGCGGCCCCTCCCTGCAGGCGATCACCTGGGACATTAGAGGTCCCAGGCGATCACCTGTTCACTCAGAGAGCGCTGTGCCGTTCGCGCATGCGCAGTGAGTGCCCGGCTGTGAAGCCGAAAGCTGTCACGGCCGGGTGCCCACACTATGAATGGAGGCGCCAGCGGAGAAGGGAGGAGAGGAGCGGAGCTCCAGGCGGCGTGTCGCTGGACAGTGGAACAGGTAAGTGTATGTTTATTAAAAGCCAGCAGCTACACTTTTTGTAGCTGCTGACTTTTAATAAACATAAAAAAAGGCTGGAACTCCCCTTTAAAGAATGAAGAATAAGCAAAAATATCACTCTCTAGATGTGCAAAGCTGGTAGAGACATCCCCAAAAAGACTTGCAGCTGTAATTGCAGGAAAGGCGGTTCTACAAAGTATTGACTCCGGGGGGGGGGGGGGGGGTGAATAGAATACAAAGCACCCCACACTTTTCACATATTTATTTGTAAAAAATGTGAAAACCATTTATTATTTTCCTTCCACTTCACAATTATGTGCCACTTTGTGTTGGTCTATCACATAAAATCCCAATAAAATACATTTACATTTTTGATTGTAACATGACAAAATGTGGAAACTTTTTGTGCCGTTTCACACTAGTGCATTGTGAGAACCCTGCGAATCCAGTGTGGGTTCCCGCATTGCACCTGAATCGCACACTGGTTCGCACTGAGATCTGCGAAGCGCTGCGTGTGTCAATGTAAAGTTAACGACACCCCCAGATTGGTCAGAAGATCGCAGTGCAAACTGAAGCTGAATCTTGCTCTCTCCTATTGGCTAGGGTGACCAGACATCCCCGGTTTCAGGGGACAGTCCCTGGATTGAGGACACTGTCCCCGGATCAAGTCTGTCCCCGGTTTTGTCCCCGGATTGGATTTGAACAGGGGCTGGGGCAATTTTAAAGACAGTCAGTGCAGAATAAAAAAAAAGAAAAATTCTGAATTACACCCCCCCCCCCGCTCCACCGCTCCTACTAGCTGAGAGGAGCGTATTTTTTCCATTATCTGTGCCCCTTTCTGATGATCATGTGCTGGTCGGAGCGGAGGGAATATTCCTTTAGTTTCGGGTGCATGCCCATTCCGCTCCGCACCCATGTTCTTCTGCCTTGGCTCAAGTATCGGGCAGCCACCTGCCTGCTTATCCCCTTGCCTTCCCTGGCTGAGTGATTTTTCTCCGCACCCCGCACCCCACCCAGTAGTATCCGGGGCCCAGAGAGTAAAACTTGACAGGCTGTGAGGCGGGCGGCAACGGGCAGAGAGTCGCTGATTGCCGCCATTACTAGTAAAAAAAAAAAAATGTCCCCGGATTTCATTAAAAAAATCTGGTCACCTTACTATTGGCCAATGGGGCAGCCCATGATAACGACAGGCCGATAGGTAGACTCAAGCTTGGGACTTAAAGCTGTTGCTTTTTTTTAAATGGCCTGGAATAGGGCCGTATCAGCAATTTTTTTTTTGAGGTTCTGCAAGCAAAAAATGCAGAAAAGCCCCAATTTCTTCAAATTGTGATAGCTATATAAGCAATCTAAACAATGATAACTTTAATCAGGTACTGTAGAAGTCAATGACAAGTGCTAAGATGTGGTCTTTTGCAATAAATGCATTTAGAACTGTTTGCAGTCATTTCCAAGTACATAGGGGAGAAAAGTTCATGTGTCCCAGGGAGGCGTAATGGTGGATTGGGGTGCGTGGTGCTCTTCATATGCATGGGGCCCAGATGGATGATGAGGCAAAGAAGGGATCACATGATAAGATACTCTCAGCTTGAAAGAAAACCTTGAAAACAATCTCTGCAGCTAATAAGCTCCTTCCCGTGAACTCTTCACTAATTTGTTTGGAGAAAAGAAAAGAGAAGTCATAAAAAGAGTAGAGTGCGATACTTCAAGCCAATGCACGGTATTAAGCCAAGGAAATCAATGGACTGCACCCATTACTTAATTAGGAGTGGCTTACACAGCCGTCCAGGAAAACAGTAAAGGGAGGGCTGCCAAGCACAAAAGAAGGTGAATTTTCAATGGGCTCATTGTTTTGACAATTAATAGCCAGTGATAGGAGCATAAAAAGCCTCCCAGAGTGTCACACATGCTAAAGCTTGGTACACACTACTAGTTTTCTTCATTCAACCCAGCGGGCTGAATGAAAAAAAATAAACGGACAACACAGATCGAAGCTGCTGTACTAACTATGCAATGTCAGTACAGCGATCTCCCCTTCTGCTCTATTGTGTTCTGACAGGGGGGGGGACAGTCTGTCCCCCCAGAACATTCTGGTTGAAGAGCACTGACTAGGAGAAGGTCGGCAGACCTTTTTCAGTCATACCCCTTTGACAGAAGTTGCAGTACACACAGGCCGAATGTCAGCCGATTTCTATTGAACCGGCCGATCTATGTACATTGCAGAGATTAACCGCTTGCCGACCAGTAGCTGTCATTATACTGCGGCAGGTCGGCTTGTTCGCGCAGACCGTCGTAGCTGTACGTTGGTCTCTTTAAGCGAGATAGCAGACGCACCCGTGCGCACCCGCTGTACAGCGGGGGTCCCGATGCTCGTGACCGGCGATCGCGATGACCGTCGGCCACGAGCCATCACAGGCACGAGAGGAAGAACACACACATCCCTGTTCTGAGAGAAGAGGAGATGCAGATTGTGAATTCCTACAAGCTGGGAACCACGATCTGTCATCTCCTATAGTATGTCCCATCCCCCCTACAGTTAGAACACACACATAGGGAACACAGTTAACCCCTTGATCGCCCCCTAGTGTTAAGCCCTTCCCTGCCAGTGACATTTACACAGTAATCAGTGCATTTTTATAGCACTGATCGCTGTATAAATGCCAATGGTCCCAAAAATGTGTCAAAAGTGTCCGATATGTCCGCCATAATGTCGCAGCCCTGATAAAAATCACAGATCGCCGCCATTACTAGTAAAAAATAAATAAATAATAAAAATGCTATAAAGCTATTCCCTATTTTTTAGACGCTATAACTTTTGCGCAAACCAATCAATATACGCTTTTTGTGATTTTTATTACCAAAAATATGTAGAAGAATACATATCGGCCTACACTGAGGCAAAAATTCGCTTTTTCAAAAAAAAATTGGGGCTATTTTACAGCAAAAAGTACAAAATATTGTGTTTTTTTTCAAAATTGTCAGTCTTTTTTTGTTTATAGCAGAGGTGGGGAAAAAAAGGACATACATTTTGTTGGGGTACAGTGTTGCATGACCACACAATTGTCAGTTAAAGCGATGCAGTGCCGAATCGCAAAAAATGCTCTGGTCATTGAGCAGCCAATTCTTCCGGAGCTGAAGTGGTTAAAAATAAAAATAAACCTTGCTGCAGATTCCTACCTTTTGTAATTCTGAAGGAATCTCTGTGTGCTTGTCTGTATCCATGTGGTAAGTGAGAAGAGTATGAGGGATGAATGTGAGGCAATTATGACCCTACAAAGTACCAAATAATTACCGAATGAGAACAAAAATGGGGTGGAACTTTGCATGTACCTTGCAGGGTCTAATAAATACACATACCAAAAAAGGCTTAAAAAAAGAAACAAATCTTTCATTTCCATACACAAATACACTTCAGCCCCGGAAGGATTTACCCCCCTACCTGACCAAGCCCTTTTTTGCGATATGGCACTGCATCACTTTAACTGACAATTGCGCGGTCGTGCGACACTGTACCCAAACAAAATGTTATGTCTTTTTTTCCCCACAAATAGAGCTTTCTTTTGATGGTATTTGATCACCTCTGTGTTTTTTTTTTTTTTTGCGCTATAAAAAAAACCCAGCAACAATTTTGAAAAAAAAGCAATAGTTTTTACTTTTTGCTATAACAAATATCCCAAAAATATATGTAGCGGGGTTAACATTTAGGGGGAGTATCTGGGTGGTAGTATGACCCAGATACACTAATTGTTGGGAATCTATGGCCAATTTGATTAGTGGAGGATATAATGGTGCTCAGTTCCCTGCGGCCCCCGGGTGGCGCTGTCGCCTTGGGCTGGGGTTGAACCATCATCCTCTCGCGGCAGTAGTACGGCGGGGCGGGGAACCCGCTGTGCCTGCTGGGAGAGGGTATAAAGGGGGCGGACATCTTGCGCACAAGGTCCGAGCCCCAGGCACCTTCAGCCTGGGGGCTGCTGTTCTGTCGTCCACGCCCAGGTGCCCTAGGCCTGGGTGCAAGGGAGTTCGAGTTCCATCCCAGGCACCTTAGGCCTGGGGTGAGGTACTAGCAAAGACCCGGGGCCCAGTACCTTTGACTGGGTCCCGCATGGGAGAAGATGTCTAGGGGGCCAACCGAGTGAGGGGACCCGAGTCTCGGACGAGGAGAACCAGGGAGGTGACCTGGCCTGAAGATCCAGCGCAGCATTGGCTGGTGACAGTGCAGTCCTCTAGGGACAGTCTGGGATGGATCAGCTCCCTAACAGGGGTCGTCATTAGAAGGTAGTTCATGTTCTATGGTCTTTGCAGAGACCCAGCTACATCAGGTCGGTGGCAGAGGCCTATTCTAAGGTCTGTGGTAGAGACCTCATCGTTCACCCGGTCTGTGGCAGGGACCAACCTCACGTTTGGTGACAGCGACCGTGCGCCAAAAGTTGTTGTGAGTTCCTAGCAACTTATCTGATCTGAAAGGATTGTGCCTGAACCCTCACCCCACCAAGTTGTGTTTGTATCAACCTGTCTGCTTGCAAAGAGGCATATTTATCTCTGCGGAAATAAATATAGATGTTGTACTGTCACCTGGTGTGGGCTTACTTTTCTGGGAGCAAAGTGTTCTACATTCACCGATCTACTGGTCATTTTTGAAGTGGAATCTCTGGACAGGGAAACAGACCCGAAGGTAAAGATCATAGCTCAAACCTCTACAAACCAAAGAGGGGCAAGCTGGTGGCAGCATCTCACTCCTCCCCCTTGGTCCCCCTAGACGAGTAAACCAGCCGAAAAGAAGAAGGGAGAGAGCAGGTAAGACCGCTACACGTGGGGGCTCTGGGTCCGGGATTTGTGTTCCGTGTCAATGGAGCTGAAACTGTCAGAAATTGACTTTTACCCCCCAGAAAAGTTCAGACGAGGTCGGCCATGTTGGCCGGCGCGCCACGAGGCACAACCTCCCTGCTCAGTTTGTGGGCATGACGAGGAAAAGGCCTGCGAAGTGTTGCACCAAAGGGGAGGAGTCTGGACATGTGTGGAGATACACGTGGAGACTTTGGCGCCAGTTCTTCAGTGCGCGATGGAGCAGTCAACGGTCAGCATGCTTTCTACCGCATCATGGGTCCCCACCGCATCTACTACAAGGGCAACCCCCGTTGCTGTCTCCGCTATGGATACAGGGATTCGGCTCAAGCCCCGGGGATGATTCGCCCTGTACACATGCAAGGACGTTGAAGCCCTGGGTATGATTTGTCCCGGCTATTCGGGACTGGTGGTACAGCTAAAGCCCTTCGGTCGCTGCGAGGCCTGTGGCGAGTTTATTTTTGAAGTGGAGCAACCAATAGAAAGGCCGAGAGGCTTCCACCTCAACTGTCTAACAGGCGCCACCACTCTACAAGGAGAAGTCAGAGCTTGCACAGACATTCCCCGCGCCCTGCAGAGACTTCCGTGGAAGTCGCAAACAAATAGACGGAGGATTTTAAAGCCGAAGATGCTGCTTCGGTCACCACAGATTCCCTACTCCCAGCGCCCAAAAGGAAGGTCAGTTTCACAAAAGCTTCCAGCGGCCGAGATGGAGGACAACCCCTGCGTTTGCCTGGCCCGGATGGATCCAGTGGGAAAATTTCCGGACCTCTATGTTCAAGTATCGGCCGAGGTAAGCCAGGGAATGGGACTTGGTGTTTTGTTGGAGGTGTTGGGGATCCGCAGTTATCGGAGCCCGCGGGAGGGGGTGATTCCACATCTATAGGGAATTACCTACCCGCAGAAGAATATGACACCTCCGACCTAGAGTCGGTCTCCGATGCAGGAGATGATGGACAAATAGATGAACTATTTGAATGGAAGGGCTGGGACAAAGTACCCCTGGCCTCGTCCCGTGTGCCTAGGGACTCACCCATGTCTACAGGGGATAGTACACTCCGGGTGGAGGCCTCGGTGCCTGAGGAGGGATCCAGTCCCCTGCTTGCCCTTCCGCCCCCAGAGTTACCTGCGCCATCTGCTCAGGTGAAGAGAGTGCCGCTGCGGGCACCTACGCTCAGTCTGGAGGTGGTCAAGGCACCTCGGCACCCAGAGTCGATTGTTCTGCCTGGAGAGGGAGACCGCTCCATGATGCCACTCTTGTCCAGGCTACAGAGGCTTTTCTGCCAAAAAGTTGCTAGTGAATACGGGTGGGAGTACCCGTATTTGTCCAAAGAATTGTTGTACGAGGTGGAGGCCTGCCGGCAGAGGTGGTACAATGACTTTGCATGGACACACATAAAGGTGCCTCATGCCCGTCGCTACCTCGCATGTTCACCCACAGCTTCAAAGTGGTTCAAGGACTGCAAGGCAGAGTGGATGTTGGGTCGGCATATCCATGCTGACCGGGTCGTTATCTGCCGGAAAGACGGGGAAGATGAGGCGTATCATATGGAGACCTTTGATCGATATTTAAAACCTCTTGTGCTGCCGCATCCAAGGTTTTACCTGTAGGAGGAAAGACTCCTGTTTGTTTTCTATTGCTGAACATTCCGGTACTCTGGAACTATACCCTGTCTAGGGGTGTTTTACTCTCTGGAGGCATGGGAGCAGTTGTGTTTTATGTTGGTCTCCCTCTGCTTCCCACCGCAAAGATGATCAGGACTTTGGGGTGTAGTCAGGGCCACAGTACAGAGAATAATCTGGATTTCACAAGTGCTTTACCGCAGCGCTGTCACCAGGTGTCAGTGTTGTGCAACGTTCATCACATTGCATTGCACACTTCTTGGAAGGAAAGAGGTTTCTCTTCGGAGAGATCTGTTTCACTCCAACACTCACATATGTGTTAGGAATTTTGTGTTGTTTCCTTTTTTTCTCTTCCCTCTGCAGGAGAACATCGGTCAAGACTGCTGAGAATGGGCGGGTCTTAGTTAGTGGAATTGGAATGTAGCGCTGAATAAGAATGAAGCCCAATGATTTAGGCCTCAAAATAAACCAAAGTGATAAATGATATCAATATAATGAGTCCACACAGTGTCCATAAATAAATCTGTGTTGTGAAGGAAAAAACATAAAGCACTGAAGGGTCATCACATAACTTCTTTGGAAAAAGAGAGGTAGAATACTCTTACCGGAACGTTGGACCTGTGGTTTAGGCAAGTCAAATGGGCATAAGAGATCTCAGTGGCAAACCTCGTCCGTTGGTCTGGAAACTGGATCAGACGGATCCCCGATGTAGACTGTCCGGCAGGCTCCCCAACTTGACAGTAGACTCTGGGTTCAACGCTGATCCGGGTGATCCTCAGAAGTAGGGATGAGCTTCGTGTTCGAGTCGAACATACGTTCGACTCGAACATCGGCTGTTCGATCGTTCGACGAAGATCGAACGATTTGGGCCGTTCGCGCCAAATTCGAGTGACGCGAACGGCCCACAATGCACTACGCCATCGCAGTGTCATCCAGGCGCTGTGATTGGCCAAGCATGCACTGTGACCCCGCATGCTTGGCCAATCACAGCGCCGGCAGCGAGGAGAGCAATGATTGGCCACAGGCAGGATGCCTGTGGCCAATTATTGCTGAGGGTGTTTAGTACACGCCCCACACTATAAAAGGCCGCCAGCACGGCGGCCTAGTGTAGTGTGTTCCGGAGCAGGGAAAGAGCAGCATAGGCAGGGACAGTGACTTTTATTTCTTTCTTGCTTAACCTGGATTCCTTTAGTTTAGGGAAAGAGAAGGATAGGTAGGGAGAGTGTCAGTGTGTTTTGTGCTTGTGCTATAGTGTGCTTAAAAAAAACATTTTTTCTAGGGACAGAAAACTGTAGGTAGGGAGAGTGTCAGTTTCTTTCACTGTGCAAGTCCTTGTTTCTAGGGACTGGGAAGGACAGTGAGTGAATTCTCCTTGTGCTATAGTGTGCTTAAAAAAAACATTTTTTCTAGGGACAGAAAACTGTAGGTAGGGAGAGTGTCAGTTTCTTTCACTGTGCAAGTCCTTGTTTCTAGGGACTGGGAAGGACAGTGAGTGAATTCTCCTTGTGCTATAGTGTGCTTAAAAAAAACATTTTTTCTAGGGACAGAAAACTGTAGGTAGGGAGAGTGTCAGTTTCTTTCACTGTGCAAGTCCTTGTTTCTAGGGACTGGGAAGGACAGTGAGTGAATTCTCCTTGTGCTATAGTGTGCTTAAAAAAAACATTTTTTCTAGGGACAGAAAACTGTAGGTAGGGAGAGTGTCAGTTTCTTTCACTGTGCAAGTCCTTGTTTCTAGGGACTGGGAAGGACAGTGAGTGAATTCTCCTTGTGCTATAGTGTGCTTAAAAAAAACATTTTTTCTAGGGACAGAAAACTGTAGGTAGGGAGAGTGTCAGTTTCTTTCACTGTGCAAGTCCTTGTTTCTAGGGACTGGGAAGGACAGTGAGTGAATTCTCCTTGTGCTATAGTGTGCTTAAAAAAAACATTTTTTCTAGGGACAGAAAACTGTAGGTAGGGAGAGTGTCAGTTTCTTTCACTGTGCAAGTCCTTGTTTCTAGGGACTGGGAAGGACAGTGAGTGAATTCTCCTTGTGCTATAGTGTGCTTAAAAAAAAAATTTTTTCTAGGGACAGAAAACTGTAGGTAGGGAGAGTGTCAGTTTCTTTCACTGTGCAAGTCCTTGTTTCTAGGGACTGGGAAGGACAGTGAGTGAATTCTCCTTGTGCTATAGTGTGCTTAAAAAAAACATTTTTTCTAGGGACAGAAAACTGTAGGTAGGGAGAGTGTCAGTTTCTTTCACTGTGCAAGTCCTTGTTTCTAGGGACTGGGAAGGACAGTGAGTGAATTCTCCTTGTGCTATAGTGTGCTTAAAAAAAACATTTTTTCTAGGGACAGAAAACTGTAGGTAGGGAGAGTGTCAGTTTCTTTCACTGTGCAAGTCCTTGTTTCTAGGGACTGGGAAGGACAGTGAGTGAATTCTCCTTGTGCTATAGTGTGCTTAAAAAAAACATTTTTTCTAGGGACAGAAAACTGTAGGTAGGGAGAGTGTCAGTTTCTTTCACTGTGCAAGTCCTTGTTTCTAGGGACTGGGAAGGACAGTGAGTGAATTCTCCTTGTGCTATAGTGTGCTTAAAAAAAACATTTTTTCTAGGGACAGAAAACTGTAGGTAGGGAGAGTGTCAGTTTCTTTCACTGTGCAAGTCCTTGTTTCTAGGGACTGGGAAGGACAGTGAGTGAATTCTCCTTGTGCTATAGTGTGCTTAAAAAAAACATTTTTTCTAGGGACAGAAAACTGTAGGTAGGGAGAGTGTCAGTTTCTTTCACTGTGCAAGTCCTTGTTTCTAGGGACTGGGAAGGACAGTGAGTGAATTCTCCTTGTGCTATAGTGTGCTTAAAAAAAACATTTTTTCTAGGGACAGAAAACTGTAGGTAGGGAGAGTGTCAGTTTCTTTCACTGTGCAAGTCCTTGTTTCTAGGGACTGGGAAGGACAGTGAGTGAATTCTCCTTGTGCTATAGTGTGCTTAAAAAAAACATTTTTTCTAGGGACAGAAAACTGTAGGTAGGGAGAGTGTCAGTTTCTTTCACTGTGCAAGTCCTTGTTTCTAGGGACTGGGAAGGACAGTGAGTGAATTCTCCTTGTGCTATAGTGTGCTTAAAAAAAACATTTTTTCTAGGGACAGAAAACTGTAGGTAGGGAGAGTGTCAGTTTCTTTCACTGTGCAAGTCCTTGTTTCTAGGGACTGGGAAGGACAGTGAGTGAATTCTCCTTGTGCTATAGTGTGCTTAAAAAAAAACATTTTTTCTAGGGACAGAAAACTGTAGGTAGGGAGAGTGTCAGTTTCTTTCACTGTGCAAGTCCTTGTTTCTAGGGACTGGGAAGGACAGTGAGTGAATTCTCCTTGTGCTATAGTGTGCTAAAGCATTCCTCATCAACCATCTTTGAAATCCTTGTTTTTTGGACAGTCAGGGAAATTGTCATTGTGCTATTCTGTGCGAAAGCAATCATCCTCAACCATATTTAGAAATCCTTAAGTAAAGGGACAGAGAAGGACACCTGAAGGTAGCCCTTATTGCTTTTTTCCCATCTCCCTGCAGGCCATCTATTAGAATGTCTGGAAGGCAAACAAGGAGAGGCAGACAGTCAGGAGGCAATAAAAGAGGGCAAGCAGGCTCTGTGTCTGGGGGCAACAGTGCTAGTCGTGGACGCGGTGCATTGTCATCAGCACATGGCCATGGGACACGCTTGTCCTTCTTTTCGGCAGCTGGACATGTTGAGCCACATCATGCCGAAGACTTGGTAGAGTGGATGACCAAGCCCTCCTCCTCCTCCTCATCCTCTCTCACCCAGGCTCAGGGTACTGGCAAAGCAGCTGCCAAAGCGTCCTCTTCCCTGGTATCAATGTCAGACTCATCATCAGTCACTCCTTCCCTAGACCCACCATGTCCTCCTCCTGAGGAGTCCCCCGAACTGTTTGAGCACAGTGTTGGGTACATGCTCCAGGAGGATGCCCAGCGTTTCGAAGGGTCTGATGATGAAACCCAGCTACAGGAAGGCAGTAGGGTGAGAGCAGACAGAGGGGATGCTCAAGAAGGACACCAATCTGGCAGTCATGTTCCAGCAGCTGCAGCATACTGCCAGATTGGCTCCAGTGATGAGGAGGGAGGGGATGATGAGGTCACTGACTCCACATGGGTGCCTAATAGGAGAGAGGAGGAGGAGGAGGATGAGGAGGAGGCACATCTCCAACGAGGCAGGATGCCCTTTGGTGGCCAGCGTAAGGGCAGTACACAGACGGAATCACACCGCAGAGCTCCGCCTGTGCAGGGCGCTGCCTCTGCCCGTCATTCAAAAAGTTCCTTGGTGTGGGCCTTTTTTGAGGCTAGTGCATCAGATCGCACAGCTGCTGTTTGCAACATATGTCTCAAGCGTATATCGCGTGGCCAAAACATCAGCCGCTTGGGTACCACATGCCTGACCAGACATATGTTGACCTGCCATGCAGCTCGTTGGCAAGCCTACCTCAAAGACCCACACCAAAGAACAAAGCGGACCTCTCCTTGCACCGCATCAGCTGGGATCTCCAACCCCACTATAACTTCAGTCCTCTCTGAAACATGCACTGAGAGGAATGAAGGTGTAGAATTAGGTGTGTCACAGCCAAGTACTTGCGGCCACTCTGCTAGCAGTACACCGACGTCCGATTCTAGCAGGCAAATTTCCCTGCCCCAGCTGCTGGACCGTCGAAAGAAGTTCACTCCCAGCCATCCACATGCCCAGCGGTTGAATGCTAGCTTGGCTAAATTGCTAGCGCTTCAACTGCTGCCTTTTCAGTTGGTAGACTCGGCCCCCTTCCGTGAGTTTGTGCAATGTGCGGTTCCTCAGTGGCAGGTTCCCAAACGCCACTTTTTCTCACGGAAGGCTATTCCGGCTCTCTACCGGCATGTGGAAGGCAATGTCTTGGCCTCGCTGGACAGGGCGGTCAGCGGTAAGGTGCATATTACCGCTGACTCATGGTCCAGCAGGCATGGACAGGGACGTTACCTTTCTTTCACGGCCCATTGGGTCACTCTTTTGGCAGCTGGGAAGGATGCAGGACAAGGTGCAGTAGTGTTGGAGGTTGTCCCACCGCCACGCCTCCAAAATGCTACTACTGGTTGTGACACACCTCTCTCCTCCACCCCCTCCTCTTCTTCTTCCTCCATGGCCTCTTCCTGTGGTTTGTCCTATGAACCAGCGGTGCTCCGTAGCCGTTCACGGGGCTACGCAAGTACGCAGGCAAAAAGATGCCATGCTGTGCTTGCGCTGGTGTGTTTGGGGGACAGAAGCCACACTGGGGCAGAGGTCCTGTCTGCTCTGCAGGGCCAGGCCGAGAGGTGGTTGACGCCACGCCAGCTTAAGCCAGGAATGGTGGTTTGCGACAATGGCACCAACCTCCTCTCCGCCCTTCGACAGGGACAACTGACCCATGTGCCCTGTGTGGCTCACGTCCTTAACCTGGTGGTGCAGCGTTTCTTGGGCAGGTACCCGGGCTTACAGGATGTCCTGAGGCAGGCCAGGAAAGTCTGTGTGCATTTCCGCAGATCTTATAATGCCAGTGCTCGCCTGGCTGAGCTGCAAAAGGAGTTGAACCTGCCCAAGAACCGCCTTATATGTGACATGCCCACCAGGTGGAACTCAACGTTGGCCATGCTGCAGCGGCTGCACACGCAGCAGAGGGCCATCAATGAGTACCTGTGCGACTACGGCACCAGGACAGGGTCAGGGGAGCTTGTTTTTTTTTCTCCACGCCAGTGGGGCATGATCAGGGATGCATGCACTGTCCTGGCACCATTTGAGGAGGCCACGAGGATGGTGAGCAGTGACAGTGCATGCATCAGTGACACTGTACCTCTTGTCCACCTGTTGGAGCACACGCTGCGTGGAATAATGGACAGGGCACTTGAGGCAGAACAGAGGCAGGAAGAGGAGGACTTCCTTGCCTCTCAAGGCCCCCTTTACCCAGACAGTGTTCCTTCTGTCCCACCCATCGCACAGGAAGAGGAGGAGGAGGAGGAGGAGGAGGAGGAGGATTGTGTCAGCATGGAGGTGGAGGCTGGCACTCAGCATCATCAGCAGCAGTCTTTTAGGGATGATTTACAGTCCCAAGAAACCAGTGGACTTGTACGTGGCTGGGAGGAGGTGACTGCGGATCATGTCGTCCTTAGTGACCCAGAGGACTCCGGAGCGAATGCCTCAGCAAACCTACGCTGCATGGCCTCCCTGATCCTGCAAAGTCTGCGGAAGGATCCTCGTATTCTTCGGATCAAGGAGAGGGACCATTACTGGCTGGCCACTCTCCTTGATCCACGGTACAAGGGTAAGGTTGCGGACCTTATGTTACCGTCGCAGAGGGAGCAGAGGATGAGACAACTCCGGGAGGCCTTGCAGAAAGGTCTGTGCAACGCGTTCCCAGAGACTGGGAGGTTACAAACTCCTGGTCCTGGACAACGAGTTGCTGAGGCTTCGGCCAGTCAAAGAAGGAGCGGTGGGGAAGGTGGCCGTCTGACCGATGCGTTCAGACAATTCTTTAGTCCGCAGCCCCAAAGTATGATCGGTTCCAGCAACCATCGCCAGTGTCTGATAAACATGGTGCAGGAATATCTAGGGGCAAGGTCAGACTTGGACACCTTCCCCACCGAAAATCCTCTGGCTTACTGGGTCTTGAGGATGGATCACTGGCCAGAGCTTGCACAGTATGCAATTGAGCTACTGGCCTGTCCTGCATCCAGCGTTCTTTCGGAACGCACATTCAGTGCTGCTGGAGGATTTGTCACGGATCACAGGGTGCGCCTGTCCACCGACTCGGTTGATCGACTGACTTTCATCAAGATGAACCAGTCTTGGATCACCACCAGCTACCACACACCTGATGCTGATATAACAGACTAATTGATTTTAACATGTCACATCCCTTCAAGACTGATGCTGATGCTGAGTGCCTGTGCTGTTATGTTGACTGGCTATCCTCCTCCTCCGAGTCCTCAATGATACGATTGATGATGATAGCTTGGAAGATCATTTTTGTTTATGGGTGCCGCCACCAGTGGCTAAGGCCCAATTTTTCAGCCCCTGTTTAACAGGGGCGTGTAATTACAATTTTTGAAGCAATACTTTGCAACAGGGCTCATTGCTGTGCTCCAAGTACAGTATGTGTGAGGGGTTGGAGTGTTGTGCCACCAGTGCCTAAGGCCCAATTTTTCAGCCCCTGTTTAACAGGGGCGTGTCATTACAATTTTTGAAGCAATACTTTGCAACAGGGCTCATTGCTGTGCTCCAAGTACAGTATCTGTGAGGGGTTGCAGTGTTGTGCCACCAGTGCCTAAGGCCCAATTTTTCAGCCCCTGTTCAACAGGGGCATGTAATTACAATTATTGATCTAATAATTCACAGCAGGGCCCATTCCTGCACCCACCAAGCAAGAGTAACTCTGAGGGCTTACAGTGTTGTGGCAACACCACCACCACCACCACCACCACGAAAGGCCCAATTTTTCAGCCCCTGTTCAACAGGGGCATGCAATTACAATTCTTGATCTAATAATTCACAGCAGGGCCCATTGCTGCACCCACCAAGAGTAACTGTCAGGGCTTACAGTGTTGTGGCACCAGCACCACCATCAAAGGCCCAATTTTTACTACCACTGTTCAACAATTATATGTAATTACAATTCCTGATATAATAGTTGACAGCAGGGCGTTCCAGCACCAACCAAGAGTAACTGTGAGTGCTTACAGTGTTGTGCCAACACCAACTAAGGGGCCTATTTCTGCAGATTATATACGGCAGGTCCCTACTTTCAAACATCCAACTTACAAACGACTCCTACTTGCAAACGCAAGAAGACAACAGGAAGTGAGAGGAAATCTACCCCTAGGAAGGAAAATTCTCTCCTGTAAGAATTAATATGGGAGAAAGGTGTCTCCTCTGTACTGATGCTTTATCAGCAATCCTTGTTTCAAGAAAAACACCACATTTCAAAAACAGTTGTCATTGGGACGGAAAGTGAGGTGAAATGTTCTGAACAGGGGCACAGACAGCAAAACAAATGTTACAGGGGTGATAACCCTTACCTATGTTTTCCAAAAAGTTTAAAAATAGATTTTTGGGCTGGAGCTACACTTAAACAATGTACCTGTTCAAAATTACAAACACATTCTACATAAGAACAAACATACAGTCCCTGTCTTGTATGCACCGCCTGTATACGGCTGTTCAGAGTATATAGGGCCTTTTTTATTTTATGTGCGGGGTTCCCCTTAATATCCATACAAGACCCAAAGGGGCTGGTAATGGGCTGGGGTAGGGGGGGGGGGTCATGGGGTAGCTATGCCATTTTTCTTAAAGATTTTCATCCATATTACCGGGACCAGACATTACATTAAAGCCGCAAGCAGTTTTAAATGGCTTTTTTTTCCTTTAGAAGTGTCATTTTGTGCAGGGACAGTTCTAAACACGGGAAACACGTGGCACTTCACAGGCATACTTTAGACACCCCCCAGGTACGATATTTAACCACTTAAGCCCCGGACCATTTCGGGCCATTAGGACCAGGCCTGTTTTTGGGATTCGGCACTGCGCTGCTTTAACTGTAAATTGTGCGGACATGCAATGTTGTACCCAAATGAAATTTGCGTCCTTTTCTTCCCACAAATAGAGCTTTCTTTTAATGGTATTTGATTGCCTCTGCGATTTTTATTTTTTGCGATATAAATGGAAAAAGACCGAAAATTTTGAAAAAAAATGATATTTTCTACTTTTTGTTATAAGAAAAATCGAATAAACTCAATTTTAGTCAGACATTTAGGCCAAAATGTATTCAGCCACATGTCTTTAGTAAAAAAAATGTCAATAAACGTATATTTATTGGTTTGCACAAAAGTTATAGCGTTTACAAACTAGGGTACATTTTCTGAAATTTACACAGCTTTAAATTTATGACTGCCTATCTCATTTCTTGAGGTGCTAAAATGGCAGGGCAGTACAAAACCCCCCCAAATGACCCCATTTTGGAAAGTAGACACCCCAAGGAAATTGCTGAGAGGCATGTTGAGCCCATTGAATATTTTTTTTTTTGTCCCAAGTGATTGAATAATGACAAAAAAAAAAAAATTACAAAAAGTTGTCACTAAATGATATATTGCTCACACATGCCATGGTTATATGTGGAATTGCACCCCAAAATACATTTTGCTGCTTCTCCTGAGTACGGGGATACCACATGTGTGGGACTTTTTAGGAGCCTGGCCACGTACGGGACCCCGGAAACCAAGCACCGCCTTCAGGATTTCTAAGGGCGCAAATTTTTGATTTCATTCCTCACTACCTATCACAGTTTCGAAGGCCATAAAATGCCAAAATAGCACAAAACCCCCCCAAATGACCCCATTTTAGAAAGTAGACACCCCAAGGAAATTGCTGAGAGGCCTGTTGAGCCCGTTGAATATTTTTTTTTTTTGTCCCAAGTGATTGAATAATGACAAAAAATAAAAATAAAAAATAAATTACAAAAAGTTGTCACTAAATGATATATTGCTCACACATGCCATGGTTATATGTGGAATTGCACCCCAAAATACATTTTGCTGCTTCTCCTGAGTACAGGGATACCACATGTGTGGGACTTTTTAGGAGCCTAGCCGCGTACGGGACCCCGAAAACCAAGCACCGCCTTCAGGATTTCTAGGCACAAATTTTTGATTTCACTCCTCACTACCTATCACAGTTTCTAAGGCCATAAAATGCCAAAATAGCACAAAACCCCCCCAAATGACCCCATTTTGGAAAGTAGACACCCCAAGCTATTTGCTGAGGAGGCATGGTGAGTATTTTACAGCTCTCATTTGTTTTTGAAAATGAAGAAAGAAAATTTTTTTTTTTTTTTTTTTTTTTTTCAATTTTCAAAACTTTGTGACAAAAAGCGAGATCTGCAAAATACTCACAATACCTCTCAGCAAATAGCTTGGGGTGTCTACTTTCCAAAATGGGGTCATTTGGGGGGGTTTTGTGCCATCTGGGCATTCCATGGCCTCCGAAACTGTGATAGGCAGTGAGAAGTAAAATCAAAAATTTACACCCTTAGAAAGCCTGAAGGCGGTGCTTTGTTTTTGGGGTCCCGTACGCGGCTAGGCTCCCAAAAAGTCTCACACATGTGGTATCCCTGTACTCAGGAGAAGCAACAGAATTTATTTTGGGGTGTAATTCCACATATGCCCATGGCATGTTTGAGCAATATATCATTTAGTGACAACTTTGTGCAAAAAAAAAATTAAAAAAAAAAAATTGTCTTTTTTCCGCAACTTGTGTCAACATATAAAATATTCCATGGACTCGACATGCCTCTCAGTATATAGCTTGGGGTGTCTACTTTCCAAAATGGGGTCATTTGGGGGGGGGTTTTGAACTGTTCTGGCATTTTATACACAACATTAGGAAGCTTACATCCACTCTTCTAACCACTTGCAGACAAAGCCCTTTTTGACACTTTTTGTTTACATGAAAACATATTTTTTTTTTGCAAGAAAATTATGTTGAACCCCCAAACATTATATATATTTTTAAAGCAAAGGCCCTACAGATTAAAATGGTGGGTGTTGCATTTTTTTTTTCTACACAGTATTTGCGCAGCGATTTTTCAAACGCATTTTTTGGGGAAAAAATACACTTTTTTTAATTTTAATGCACTAAAACACACTATATTGCCCAAATGTTTGATGAAATAATAAAGATGATCTTAGGCCGAGTACATAGATACCAAACACGACATGCTTTAAAATTTCGCACAAACGCGCATTGGCGACAAACTACATACATTTTTAAAAGCCTTTAAAAGCCTTTACAGATTACCCCGTTAGATTTACAGAGGAGGTCTACTACTAAAATGACTGCCCTCGATCTGACCTTCGCGGTGATACCTCACATGCATGGTGCAATTGCTGTTTACATATGACGCCAGACCGACGCTTGCGTTCGCCATTGGGCAAGAGCAGGGCAGGACAGGGGTGCTTTTTTTTTTTTTTTTTTTTTTTTATTATTAATTTTGCTTTTTTATTTTATTTTTAAATTGTTCCTTACATATATTTTTTTTTTTATAATTTTTATTGTTATCTCAGGGAATGTAAATATCCCCTATGATAGCAATAGGTAGTGACAGGTACTCTTTTTTTGAAAAAACTGGGGTCTTCTAGACCCTAGATCTTTCCTCTGCCCTCAAAGCATCTGACCACACCAAGATCGGTGTGATAAAATGCTTTCCCAATTTCCCAATGGCGCTTTTTATATCCGGGGGGGGGACATTCCCTCCCACTGCTTGTAAAAGCAGTCCAGAGGCTAATTAGCCGCTGTGATTGCTTTTACATGAAAGCCGGCCGCTGGCTGAAAAGAATGATACCAAGATGATGCCTAAACCCGCAGGCATCAATCTGGTATAACCATTCAAAGTCCAGCAACATACCAGTACGTTGCTGGTCCTTGTTGGACAAGTATTGTAATCTTTTTTTTTCATGCAGCCTGTTGGCTGAACGAAAAAAGAGATTGATTGGTGGGTATGCCCACCATTAGAATACCGCCCTTCATCCACCCACTTCTAATGATGGGCATACATGCACCATTTATATATGCCGAAGCATGGGGGCATCCTCCCGCAAAAAAGTTATGCCGCACACACATGGTCAAACGTTTCCACGGGCAAGCCTCCGTCGGAATTTCGACCGTATGTATGCGGCATTAGGAGCAAAATTGCTCCTCCGCCCTGCTGCCCCTGCTGCCCCCATGCTTCGGCATATATGCTTTTTTTTTTTTAACTGTGGTGGTGAAATCACCTCCTACAGCACTGGAGTCGCAGGGATCAGGCCTGTCTCTGCGAACGCTGCAGTTATGTGTGTTGTGTTTTGTAAGTGACAGTGATCGATCGATACTGCACTTGGGTGGCCTGGGCTGGACGGAGGGGCAAAACGCAGGTGCTAGCAGGTATCTGGGCTGATCCCGCTAACACTGCGTTTTTGGGAACCCTAAACCGCTGGTATAGATCTGATCAGATCAGATATTGATCTGTTCAGATACTATACCACTAAGGGGGGTGTATGCTTTACGCGTGGGTGTTAGCGTTACTGGCACTAACCTGACGCTGCCTGGGGTGTGACGCAGACCCTCTCTGACGCTAAAACCTAATTGATATCACCCACCGGGCGATCAGGGGGTTAAACCTTTATTGGGTTATATACGGCGGGTGCCCTGACACTATAAAAAGCAAACTAACTAACCAGCGTCACCCGTAACACTTATATGGTGATCACTGGTGAAAGGGTTAACTAGGGGCAATTAGGGGGTTAAAACCTTTATTAGATCATATTTGGGGGTACCTGACGCTATAAAAACCTGCGGCGAACCTAAAAAAAATGACTGGCTACCGATTGGCATCACCGACACGAAGACAGCGATCAGAAAAACGATCGCTTAGTGACAGTGGTGATAGGGGGTGAAAGGGTTACCTGGGGGGCGATCAAGGGGGTTAAACCTTTATTAGATAATATATTGGGGTACCCGACGCTATAAAAACCTGCGGCGAACCTAAAAAAAATTACTGGCTACCGATCGCCATCACTGATGCTAAGACAGCCATCAGAAAAATGATCGCATAGCGACAGCGGTGATAGGGGGTGAAAGGGTTACCTGGGGGGCGATCAAGGGGGTTTAACCTTTATTGGATAATATATTGGGGTACCTGACGCTATAAAAACCTGCGGCGAACCTAAAAAAAATTACTGGCTACCGATCGCCATCACTGATGCTAAGACAGCATCAGAAAAACGATCGATTAGCGACAGCGGTGATAGGGGGTGAAAGGGTTACCTGGGGGGCGATCAAGGGGGTTAAACCTTTATTAGATAATATATTGGGGTACCCGACGCTATAAAAACCTGCGGCGAACCTAAAAAAAATTACTGGCTACCGATCGCCATCACTGATGCTAAGACAGCCATCAGAAAAATGATCGCATAGCGACAGCGGTGATAGGGGGTGAAAGGGTTACCTGGGGGGCGATCAAGGGGGTTTAACCTTTATTAGATAATATATTGGGGTACCTGACGCTATAAAAACCTGCGGCGAACCTAAAAAAAATTACTGGCTACCGATCGCCATCACTGATGCTAAGACAGCATCAGAAAAACGATCGATTAGCGACAGCGGTGATAGGGGGTGAAAGGGTTACCTGGGGGGCGATCAAGGGGGTTGAACCTTTATTAGATAATATATTGGGGTACCCGACGCTATAAAAACCTGCGGCGAACCTAAAAAAAATTACTGGCTACCGATCGCCATCACTGATGCTAAGACAGCCATCAGAAAAATGATCGCATAGCGACAGCGGTGATAGGGGGTGAAAGGGTTATCTGGGGGGTGATCAGGGGGTTAAACCTTTATTAGGGGGGGTTAGGGGGCTACACTGGACCTAAAACTAAACTTTAGTGACACTTTCACAGTCACAAATGTCACTGATTGCAGTGATCACTAAATAAATGGTCACTGCAATCAGTGACACTGTGACTGGGGGCTGGGGGGTGATCTGGGGGGTGATCTGGGGGGGTCTGGGGGTCCTGGGGGGGGCGATTAGTGTTCCTATGTGTCCTGGTGTCAGTGTAGTGTTGTGCTCACTGACCTGATGTCTTCTCTTGTACGGCGCTCGGTATATGTGAGCGCCGCACAGGAGATGACATCACTTCCTCCTGCCTCCTCTGTCTGAAACAGACAGAGGAGGCATTTCCATTCGCCGGGAGCGATCGCGAGGGGGGGGCCGGAATCGAAAGGCCGCCCCCTCATCTGGGATCGCTCCCGGTGAAGTAACGACCGCTCACGGCACAGAAGGGGGGTCCGGATGGACCCCCCAACTGTACAAAGGCAGTCACGTAGATCTACGTGATTCTGCCTGTCCGTGCCATTCTGCCGACGTAAATCGGCGGTGGGCGGTCGTTAAGTGGTTAAAGGAATATTTGACTTTTTTTTTTTCACTTTATGCATCATTAAAATGACTGCTCCCGAAAAACGACCGTTTTTAAAACTTCTTTTTGCATTGATACATGTCCCCTGGTGCAGAACCCGGGTTCCCAAACCCTTTTTAGGACAATAACATGCATAATAGTTGTTATAATTAGCACTTTAGAATTCGAACGTTCGCATCCATTGTATTTAATAGGGTTCTAATGTTCGTACGAACTTTCGGTCCGTTCGCGGGTTCTGGTGCGAACCGAACCCGGGGGTGTTCGGCTCATCACTACTCAGAAGGAACAGGAACCACCGCTCAACGAAAAGACTCTTTACCACAGTGAATATTTGCAACCGGAAGCAAAAGGAGGCTTTAGCTTGACCAACCACCCATATAAGGAGAAAAAGGGGAAAAAAAAAAAAAAAACTCCAATGGTGCAGGTCATTGTGGGTTTACTGAAACCAACATATACAAAGGTGATCACATACAATAAAAATTGTTTAAAAAGGGGCAGTGAGTGAGGTAGTATACCAAGCCCAACGCGTTTCGAACAAAAGTTCTTCAACAGGGGCATCAACCTACCTCTTCCACTGCCAAGATATATATACTAAACATACACAATCTAACAAGGCTCTCAGCCAATCAGAAAGATAATTAGTTGAAACATACGATTGGATGAACAACACACCTGATCAAAGGTGGGCAGTCTCCAACCCCAGGATGGCCTATCACGATCGTTGTAAAGTTCACACCTCCCAGGAAACAAACCACGATAGATCTAACTGGAGATGGACCAAGGCAACTGCCAATGGCCCTTACATAAAAAGCCCACCAAAAAAAGGGGGCAGGGGACAACATGCGGCGTTCAACGCCCACACCCCATCTCCACGCCCACCTGTGTATGGCTGACAGCAACTTATACATAGTATATACAGTGTGTATAAAACAAAAATGTGCGGCTGAACGCTGAACACATTAATGGTATAACTCACGTTTGTCCTATCCAGGACAAAGGTACATATTGTACAGACTGTGAAAAACCAGGAAGTATCGCTCGACCAGAACGAGGCTTGGTGCGCTTCACTTCCTGTGTATATGCACACTTCGTGACTGGAATGTAAACAGTACCGCTCCATCACACAGAGGCTTGGAGAGCATAACTACCGCCTCCTCTCTGTCAATGGGCGGAGAGCGGAAACCCGCCGTCAAAACGAGGCTTGAAATGCCTCGCACAGACTCGGCGGGGCCGGAGAGCCGCCCATGACGTCAACGCGCCCAGGCAAAACTGGGCATGCGCGACGTAAGGGGCCGGTAATAGCATAGTAACGCGGTGACACATGTCCGCATCGCGGACATCACGTGACCGCACGAAAAGATGTAGTGTAAACATAATCCCTTGAAGGACATCAAACACTGCCAGAACACCCCAAAGTAGCCGCGCGGAGAGGATATAAAACTCAAACGTCATGCGGATACACTGGGGCGTAAAAAACTAAAAATAGAGGACTAAAATGCCCCTAAAATAACAGCACCATCTTGTGGTGAATAAAGGAATTGCTTAAATAAAACATGTCAAAAAGTCTACCAGGTCTGTAGACCTGTAGACATATACATCTTAATGACGAGTAACCAAACACCTAGGATCCAACTAAAAATACAAAGGGCACCTAAGAAAGAAACGAAAGGGAATGGGCGAGAACACAAAGCCAAGGGAAGTAAGGTTCTCAAAGTACCAATGGCCAAAAAAACTTTTCTTAGTCGACGGAAAAAAGGGGGAAGGGCACTCAAGCCATGTTAATGAATGAATTAATACCCCATTCCACATTCATTCCGTGGGGCGCGTAGGTACGAAGCTCATAAATCCAGTACGTTTCCATTCGGGATACTCCCCGAATCCTGTATTCGCCCCTCCAATGCGAAACGTACTGATCTATCGCTAAGAACTGGGTACCTGTAGGGTCCCGGTCATGATGTTCAAGGTAGTGTCGCGGGACACTGTGATTGGTTTTCCCATTTTTAATATTGGAAATGTGCTCGTTTACCCTTATAGTAAAAGTTCGAATTGTACGTCCAACATATTGTTTTTTGCATGGACACGTCAGCAAGTATACAATGTATTGCGTCGCGCAAGTTGTGAAACACTTTATATGGTAAATCTTAAGTGTAACTGTAGACTGGAAGGTCTCACTCTTGCGTCTCCCGCTAATATTATGTACGCAAACATTGCACTTGCGACACGAGAAATAACCCTTGCAGTTTTGGAAGAAAGAGATACGCTTGGAAGGGTCTATAATATTCGGTGCAATGTCACCCTGGACGGACCGGGCACCTCTAAAGATCACCCCTGCCCGTTCGGGTAGCACCGCACCCAAAAGTCCATCGCTTCGAAGGACATTCCAATGTTTCTTCAATATTTCTTTTACCTGACGAGACTGCACAGAGTAAGTAGTAAAGAAAGACCACTTGAACTTTTCATTAGTGGCTTTGGGGGGACCAGCCACAAGTAGAGAATCTCGATCGATCCGCTGGATCCGATCAATCTCCTCGTCAAGATCTCTGGGTAAATAACCCTTATCAATGAAACGGCCCCTCAGGACGGCTGCTTGAGTGACAAAATCGCTCACTTTAGAGCAGTTCCTACGCAAACGGAGGAACTGACTCTTTGGCACCGATTTGAGCCTTTGAGAGTGATGGCAGCTGTCCCGTGGAATGTAACCGTTACGATCAGTGGGTTTAAAAAACGTGGAAAATTCCAACCGATGGTCAACCACCTTGATTTCCAAGTCCAAAAAATTAACTGATGTGGAACTAGCTTCGTGGCTCAACTTGATACCACGTTTGTTGGTGTTGAGCGAGACCATGAAATCATTTAGAGATTCCTGGCTGCCATTCCATAGGAGGAGGATGTCATCTATATAGCGGGCCCAGAGGACCAGTTCAGGTCTCCTATGGGCATAGATGACATCCTCCTCCAATTTGGCCATAAATAAATTAGCCAGGCTGGGGGCAAATTTAGCCCCCATCGCTACACCCTTGGTTTGTAAATAAAAACTATTCTGAAACCAAAAATAATTGTGGGTAGTAGCGAATCTCAGAAGTTGCATGATGAAATTACGCTGTACATTAGGTATACTGATACTCTGAGACAAGTAATGTTCAACGGCCTCAAACCCTAATTCATGGGGTATACAAGTGTAAAGAGCTGCCACATCTGCAGTGACCAGAATTATGCCATCCCTAAAGTCCACAGTTTGGAGCAAACTGATTTTTATCCTGACTTCATCATTGCGCGGACAGATCGGACACTTTTGACACTTTTTGGACCATTGACATTCATACAGCGATCGGTGCTATAAAAATTCACTAATTACTGTATAAATGTCACTGGCAGGGAAGGGGTTAAACACTAGGGGGTGATCAAGGTATTCCTTCAGTGTGTTCTAACTGTGGGGGGATGGGCTCACTAGAACATGACAGAGATCACTGGGAGCCCTGGAGAGTCCGTTCCTGTGTGTGCATCCCTGCGGTCAGATCTAGCTGCACTTAGATGCTCTATTCTCTTATCAGTTACTGATTGGAGATCGTTGTGGACCTGGAATCCACATGATGCAAACAATTAATATTCAAGCCCCGCATAATTGTGTATTCCTGGCCACCTGTAAAGGTGAACATTTTACATTGATTGATTTTCCAATTTTTTACCTACTGATGCTCTTAGAAGTGCCCCTTTACCCAGTGGTGGTCCATCCATTAGGGGCGAACGGGCATGCAGGGCACCGGATGCATGGATTGCAATGGGGGGGTGTTTTTTTTTGAAGCACGTGATTAGAGCCAGAGGCTCTTATAGGCTTCAAAAAAGGGTGGGCCTGGGGCGCAGAGCACTGTGCTCCGAGCCCACCCAGCTGGGTGACAATAGCGAATGAATGCCGCTGACCGACCGGGGGGTGGTTGTTTGCCGTCCCCCCCAAGAAAACACCAGCCGCTACTGCCTTTACCTCTGTCTCTTAACTTTCTATTAACGGGCCTTGTATGATAATTTCTTGCAGAGGTGACCTTACTGTTGCTACCTGACTTGTAACCTCAAAAAAAAGGTTTATACGGAGATGTTGTTTAAAGCAGAGTTCCACCCAAAAATTGAACTTCCGCTTTTCGGAACCCTCCCCCTCCGGTGTCACATTTGGCACCTTTCAGGGGGAGGGGGGGTGCAGATACCTGTCTAAGACAGGTATCTGCACCCACTTCCGGGCATAGACTCCCGTGAGAGTCACGCCACTTCCCGTCCCCCCGCGCTGTCTCCTGGGAAACACACTGGTCCCAGGAGAGAGCGGGGACCAGTGAGGACGGGCCGCGCCGCTTGTGCATGCGCAGTAGGGAACCGGGCAGTGAAGCCGCAACGCTTCACTTCCTGATTCCCTCACCGAGGATGGCGGCGGGGGCAGCCGAGAGATGGTCTTCTGCTGCCGACATCGCGGGCGAGCTGGACAGGTAAGTGTCCATTTTTTAAAAGTCAGCAGCTGCAGTATTTGTAGCTGCTGGCTTTTAAAAAAATAAATTTGGGTGGACCTCCGCTTTAAGTCATATCCAGACGTGTGTCTTATTAATTCTCCTGGAAAAGGAAGGACAAGGGGTAAAGGTAGGGGGACAAGACATCCCCGGTTTCAGGGGACAGTCCCCGGATTGAGGACACTGTCCCCGGACCAAGTCTGTCCCCAGTTTTGTCCCCGGATTGGATCTAAACAGGGGCTGGGGCAATTTCAAAGACATTTAGTGCAGAATTAATTGATCCTGTGTTCCTGCAAAGCAGGTACAGGGATCTATACCTTCCCTTAGTAAAAGCACCTCCCCCACAGTGAGAAAACACTTGTTAGGTACACATTAAGCCCTTTGATTGCCCTAGATGTTACCCACTTCCCAGCCAGTGTCATTAGTACAGTGACAGTGCATATTTTTAGCACTGATCACTGTATTAGTATAACTGGTTCCCACAAAGCGTCAAAAGTGTCACTAATGCCGTGTACACACGGTCAGAATTTCCACCAGCAAAAGTCCGATGTGAGCTTTTGGTCGGAAATTCCGACCATGTGTATGCTCCATCTGAATTTTGCTGTCGGAATTTCCGCCAGCAAAAGATTGAGAGCAGGTTCTCAATTTTTCAGACGGAAAAAATTCTGACGCATGCTCGGAAGCATTGAACTTAATTTTCTCGGCTCGTCGTAGTGTTGTACGTCACCGTGTTCTTGGCGGTTGAAAGTTCAGAGAACTTTTTGTGACCGTGTGTATGCAAGCCAAGCTTGAGCAGAATTCCGTCGGAAAAACCATCCAAGGTTTTTCCGATGGAATTTCCGCTCGTGTGTACGGGGAATTAGTGTCCGAATTGTCTACCGCAATATCGCAGTCCAGCTATGAGTCGCTGATTGCCGCCATTTCTAGTAAAAAAAAAATATGTTCCCGGATTTCATTTAAAAAATCTGGTCCCCTTAGGTAAAGGGTCACTGTGCCGTATAACACAGACAGAGAATGTTCAAAGCCTGGAACTTAGGTGGATAGTGATGATGATGACTTCCATGCTTCCCTCCACAGTATCACCTGTAGAGCAAATGTTGAAATAAAGACAATGCGGCGTGTCAGTTTGGCCTTTTTAAGTTTCTTTTTTTTTTTTCTCTTCGTTTTAAACAGTAGCTAAAAGACTCTGCTGTGCTGCCAAGAGCCAAGCCTTGCTTCAATAATGAGGATCTGTTGGAAGTCTAATTGGATGGGTATTACATTCTGAGGATCTTTGGTCTTTTGGCTTCATAGTCATTCTCATTAATTCTAAGAAGATGGCTCTTTTAATCTCCAGTCTTACCTCTGCCGCTGTGCCAAGCTCTTCTGGAAATGCTTATGAGGGATTTATCAACGTACTTTCCGTCTGAACAGACTGGAAGATGCAAGATATCTAGAATTCCAGCAAGGAGTGGGGGGTGCGACCGTGCGGTAATAATCGTAACTGCGGACAGACCAGAACACTATTGCTGCCATACACATCTGTTCCATCATTAACACTGATATTCATCTGCCATAACAGGCACGCTCATGTGGAGTGTTAAAAATGACTACATCTGTGGATGGCGTGAACTCAGCCCTCGTACACACGGCCGAGATTCTCGTTGGAAAAAACATGTCGTTTTTATCGACGAGATTCTTGGACAAGAAACTTGTCCCCGCCGAGTGTACACACGCTCGTTTCAAAGAACCCGCGGTTCTTTGAATGGAGCGTACGCGGTGACGTCATCGACTACGACGAGCATGCGCTCGTCACATTCAATGCCGTCGCCGCCATCTTGGTATACCCTACGTATGCCTAGGAAGCTACCGCGCATGCGTCAAATTCATTTCCAACATGCACGGGCTTCCGGGAGGACAGGTAAGTGTACACACACTCACTTTTCTCGTCGAGAAACATGCCGAGGAGAATCTCGACGAGAAAATAGAGAGCAGGTTCTCTATTTTCTCGTCGAGGTTTCTTGTCGGTTTTCTCGACGAGAAACCCGATAGCCGCGTACACACGACCGATTTACTCGGCAAGACCTCTCTGCCAGCAAGTTTCTTGCTGGTTCTTGCCGAGAAAATCGGCCGTGTGTACGAGGCCTGAGTCATTCTTTGTCTAAGTTGGATTCATACTAGCCAATCAGAATAGATCTAAGGCAGGCAACCTGTAGCTCTTCAGCTGTCATGGAGCAACAATTTCCAGCTTGTGAACCATTTTGTCTCTTATGTATCAACGAGAATGTCAGAAAATGCATTGCTTTAATCAATGCCATAGAGGTTATGCATACATGGGTGGTAAATAAAAATTGATAAGGGGAATAAAAATGGTTGCCAAATCTGCTGTGATTTCTTTCTTTGAAAACAACTTTAACCACTTCAGCACCGGAAGAATTTACCCCCTTCCTGACCAGAGCACTTTTTATAATACGGCGCTACGACGCTTTAACTGACAATTGCGCGGTCGTGCGACGTTGTACCCAAATACAAAATTGACGTCCTTTTTTTCCCACAAATAGAGCTTTCTTCTGGTGGTATTTGATCACCTCTGCGGTTTTTATTTTTTGCGCTATAAACAAAAAAAGAGCGAATTTTTTTGAAAAAAAAGCAATATTTTTTACTTTTTGCTATAATAAATATCCCCCAAAAATATATATATAAAAAAAAATAATTTCCTCAGTTTAGGCAAATATGTATTCTTCTACATATTTTTGGTAAAAAAAATCGTAATAAGTGTATATTGATTGGTTTGCGCAAAAGCTATAGCGTCTACAAAATAGGGGATAATTTGTGGCATTTTTATTATTATTATTATTTTTAATTAGTAATGGCGGCGATCTGCGATTTTTATCATGACTGCGACAGTATGGCGGACACATCGGACACTTTTTACGCTATTTTGGGACCATTGTCATTTATACAGCGATCAGTGCTATAAAAATGCACTGATTACTGTGTAAATGACACTGGCAGGGAAGGGGTTAAACACTAGGGGGCGAGGAAGGGGTTAAGTGTGTCCTAGGGAGTGATTCTAACTGTGTGGGGGCTGGGCTACGAGTGACACGACAGTAATCACTGCTCCCGATGACAGGGAGCAGTAGATCACTGTCCTGTCACGAGGCAGAACAGGGAAATGCCTTGTTTACAATGGCATCTCCCTGTTCTGCAGCTCCGTGACACGATCGCGGGCACCCGGCGGACATCGAGTCCGCGGGACCCACGGTCACACTCACAGAGCTCACGGCGCGCACGCGCGCGCAATGTCGCGATTTAAAGGGGACGTACAGGTACATCCATATGCGCAGCCGTGCCATTCTGCCAACGTAAATAGTCGTGCAGCGGTTGGCAAGCGGTTAAGTGTGTAGTAACGGATAATCAGAAAGTAATTAGAAATCTGTTCTTAGCATTCTGAATATACCAGACTGCTAAAAACTGATATGTAACTGGATGCTGTTTGAAGCCATTGTGTGTTATAAAATAAACTTGCATGTGTCAAAAGCATTTTGGAGGCGTGGTGGCAGAACAACCCCAACACTACTGCACCTCGTCCTGCATCCTTCCTAGCTGCCAGCAGAGTCACCCAATGCGCCGTGAAAGATAGGTAACGTCCCTGTCCATGACTGCTGGACCATGAGTCAGCGGTAATATGCACCTTACTGCTGACTGCTCTGTCCAGCGAGGCATGGACATTGCCTTCCACATGCCGGTAGAGAGCCGGAATCGCCTTCCGTGAGAAAAAGTGGCGTTTGGGAACCTGCCACTGAGGAACCGCACATTGCACAAACTCACGGAAGGGGACCTGAGTCTACCAACTGAAAAGGCAGCAGTTGAATTGCTAGCAATTTAGCCAAGCTAGCATTCAACCGCTGGGCATGTGAATGGCTGGGAGCGAACTTCTTTCGGCGGTGCAGCAGCTGGGGCAGGGAAATTTGCCTGGTACAATCGGACGTCGGTGTACCTATAGCAGATTGCCCGCAAGTACTTGGCTGTGACACACCTAATTCTACACCTTCATTCCTCTCAGTGCATGTTTCTGAGAGGACTGAAGGTATAGTGGGGTTGGAGATCCCAGCTGATGAGGAGCAAGGAGAGGTCCGATTTGTTCTTTGGTGTGGGTCTTTTAGGTAAGCTTGCCAACGGACTGCATGGCAGGTCGACATATGTCTGGTCAAGCACGTGGTGCCCAAGCGGCTAATGTTTTGGCCACGCGAGATACGCTTTAGACATATGTTGTAAATGGCAATGGTGCGATCTGCTGCACACGTCTGAAGAAAGTCCCACACCACAGAACTTTTGGAATAACTTGCAGAGACAGCAGCGCCCTGCACATGCGGAGCTCTGCGGTGTGATGCAATCGGTGTGCTGCCCTTAAGTTGGCTCCTGGAGGGCATCCTGCCTTGTTGGAGATGTGCCTCCTCCTCCTCTCTCCTATCAGGCTCCCACGTGGAGTCAGTGACCTCATCATCCCCTTCCTCCTCATGACTGGAGCCAATCTGGCAGTATGCTGCAGCTGGAAGAACATGACTGCCAGACAGCTTACCTTGTTGGGCACCCCCTCTCTCTGGGCTCACGTTACTGCCTTCCTCCAGCTGGGTTCCATCATCGGAGCCTTCAAAACGCTATGCATCCTCCTGGAGCATGTACTCAACACTGTGCTCAAACAGTTCGGGGGACTCCTCAGGAGGACATGGTGGGGCTAAGGAAGGAGTGACTGATGCCATTGAGCCGAGGGAAGAGGCTGCTTTGGCAGCTGCTTTGCCAGACAAAGGACCCAGAGCCTGGGTGAGAGAGGATGAGGAGGAGGAGGACGGCTTGGTCATCCACTCTACCAAGTCTTGGGCATGTTGTGGCTCAACATGGCCAGCTGCCGAAAAGAAGGACAAGCGTGTCCCACGACCACGTGCTGATGAGGATGCACCGTGTCCACGACCAGCAGCACTGTTGCCTCTAGACACAGAGCCTGCTTGCCCTCTTTTATTGCCTCGTGACTGTCTGCCTCTCATTGTTTGCCTTCCAGACATACTAATGGCCTGCTGTGGTGTTAGTATGGGAAAAGCAGCAAGCTCTGCAGAGCCTCGTGCTTCCTGTGTTGGTGGGAGGGGCAGAATTCCTCTGAAAAAAAGCTGCTCAATCGAGCTGGACTCTGAGTTTGTGTTTCAGCCCTCTCCCTGGCTCCACACAGCGACCACCCGGAAATTATCCTATGCGGACTCATCACGGAACCCGCTTCACACAACCAGATGTCTGCTGCTTCTGAGACCACCCATCAGCGGAGTTCGATCGTTTTGTGGACCTGAACTATGCCTTTTACCGCAATCTAAGAAGTGAGTTCTTTGATGCATTTTGTCATTAAAGCATTACAGTTTTAAACTAAGTGGCGCCCTTTTCTTTGTTTTTTTGTTACAGTATAGAGAATAACTGTATTCAGGTGAGCTTTAGGTGAACGCTATGCAAAGCACACAGTAGTACACTAAGTGAAACACTGACTGTCTGCAGCTAGCACAATCACCTGCCTGCCTGTCACAGTATAGAGACTAACAGGAACGCATCTAGCTAAACTCAATGCAGTGTATAAATATATATATACAACACCTAGGATGCATATATATCCTCTACACACTGTAACAGCAGCTAACTGACTCGCCTGCCTGCTCTATCTAACTCAATATAAATGACACTGTCTCTCTCTCTGTAACTCTCTCTTTCACAAACGCCAACACACTACACAAGGCCGACTTCCAGGCGGCCTTATATAGTGTGGGGCGTGTACATACTCCTCTGAGCCATGATTGGCCAAAGCCACCCTGGCTTTGGCCAATTATGGCTCTCTGTACAGATGGCGCTGTGATTGGCCAAGCATGCGGGTCATAGTGCATGCTTGGCCAATCATCAGCCAGCAATGCACTGCGATGCCGCAGTGAATTATGGGCCGTGATGCGCCACACGAATTTGGCGCGAACGGCCCATAACGTTCGATCTTCGTCGGACGATCGAACAGCCGATGTTCGAGTCGAACGTGTGTTCGACTCGAACACGAAGCTCATCCCTACTGGTGACATCTGGCTGCTAGGCTGTCTAAAGGGTCTATTCAGAAGCAGGAGAAGCAGCGCCGGTTTGGGACTGCAGGATTGGAGTTAGGGTTGCCACCTGTCCGGGATTCAACCGGACAGTTCGGGTTTGGAATCATGTGTCCGGGTTTCCAACTGCCTGAAAGCCGGACACATTATTCGAACTGGACTATGGCCTCCCAGCAGGGTTGCTGGCTCCAGCTGTCTAAGCTGAGAGTGTCTGTTACACTCTCTTTCACACTGCCCAAAGCCAGCTATAACAATCCCCCCACATACAGACGGGAGAGGAGAGAGGGCTTGATCTGCTCCTCTTCCCCCCACCCCTACCCCTCTGTGTCTGCCCCACACTCTAATCCCCAGCACTGTGCCAGAAAAGGAAAGTGGGGCCTGGAAATTTGAAGTCCAGCAGCCTCAGATACATCTGGATTAGAGGTGCTGACTGCCAAGGGGTGAGTGAGCTCACCATCCATCCCTGTCTGTGACTGAAGTCTCCCCCCTTCTCTCTCCTGCCACTGAGTGAGAACACCAAGGTAAATCAGGGTTCTCAGAGCACCCCTTATATCACAGTTCCCCTTTACACCAGAGTACTCAGTGTTCCCCCTTACATCAGGGTTCCCAGAGTTCTCCCTTACATCAGAGTCCCCAGAGTCCCCCCTTACAGTGTAAAGGAACTCTGCGGACTCTGATGTAAAAAGGGAACTCTGCGGACTCTGATGTAAAAAGGGGAACACTGCGGACTCTGATGTAAAAAGGGGAACTCTTGTGATTAACTTCATATGATTAGAAATGTTATTTAATTGCAAAATATATGTACAGTTTATACTATTAAAAAAATAGCTGTGCACTGCTGAAGTGTTTGGGTTTGACTTGAAGAAAAGGTGGCAACCCTAATTGGAGTCCAACCGAGATTAACGGTTCCGCCGGACGGGGAACAAGTTGAAGTCAGGGTTGAGGTTAAGCTGTCGCCACTAAGGGACCATCCACCTTGTTACCGGATACCACTGTGAGTAAGTTGGAGCCAGTACCCGAGCAGTCTTCTCACCAGCCTGGGACAGTAAAGAAGAGGGAAAACTTCAGCAAGTGCCAAGCCAGGGACCCAGCGGGTCAGCAGGGGTGACGCTTGAGGAGTATCTGTTAGTGTCAAGCCAGGGACCCAGCAGGGAAGCGGAGGATGACTCTTGAGGAAGATACCGAATTATTGAAGTGGAAGAGCTCAGGGGATCCAGTGGCAATTGGGTCTGAGAGTCTAGTGAGAGACTCGGTGAGTGAAGATCTACAGTGAGAGACTGTAGAGTGCGAGGAGAACTATTCTGTGTTACCAATAGTTAGATACAATTATCGTTGGTGACTGTTACAAGTTTTGTTGCCATAGGAGACATCGGTCCTACCTATACAGAAGTGGTGTCTGGCTGGGGGCCTCCCACTGTATAGCTGTCTACCTATAGAAGTCTCGGAGTCTCCCAATTGTCATTGCATCTAAAGCCTCATACACACAATATTATTTTCTGCGGACAAAGCGTAGGACTTTTGTCCGAAGGGCGTTGGCCAGGAACTTGTCTTGCATACAAACTGCAAAGAATTGTCGGCCAACAAACATGAAACTACGTGGTTTTTCATCTCTTTAGCGCCACCCTTTGGGCAACTTCTGCTAATGTTGTGTTATGGTGAGCATTGCTTCTGAGCATGGGTGTTTGTACTTTGGAGTTTTGTCCGACGGACTTGTGTACACACGATTGGATAATCCGACATCACACATTTGTTGGCAGACAATTTTAAAGCATGTGTAGCACACAGACCCTTTTTTCCTGCTTACCTTCACTCGCAGGTTTAAGGCACACCGTGCCACATGTCCATATCCTCCTGGTATAAGAGGTTGAGCAGTGTTCTTGTAATTTTTGGGTCCTACGGCGAGTTACCCCCTTCCACTGGTTCTCGTCCCTAGAGTGTAGGGAAAAGTATATCTTTCCTGTTTAGAAAGGCCAATGTCCAGACAGTGTCAACTCCAACAAAAGAGTTTATTTTTCCTTTGCTTGATAACAACAGGGGAGGCTGAAGAGAGAAAGAAGTTGGATAGGGAGGTAGATTCAGACACACAACACCTATCATTCAGTGGCGGTGCGTCCATAGAGGGCGCCAGAGCACCGCCCCCTCTCGCTCCTGCACCGTTACTGAAAAAGAATACATAGGTTCATGCATTGCATGAACCTATGTATTGTCACCACTGCCGCTGCCGCCCACTATTCAGATGGCCGGCCCCCTGGTGAGCGCCGGCCATCTGAATTCGAGTGGTGGCCGGCGGTGGGTGTGTTTTGGAAGTGTCTATCAGAGCCAGCGGTAACCCGGTAACCTGATTGGCTGAAGCGACATTGAGGGCGGGAGAAGACAAGAAGGACGGCGCTGACCAGAGGAAGGTAAGTGTAGGGCTGGGGGGGGGGACTGGCTGTATATGGGGGACACACTGGCTGCATTTGGGGACAATCTGGCTGTATATGGGGACTCACTGGCTGCATTTGGGGACACACTGGCTGTATATGGGGGACAAACTGGCTGTATATGGGGACACATTGGCTGTATATGGGGACACACTGGCTGTATATGGGGGACATACTGGCTGTATATGGGGACACACTGGCTGTATATGGGGACACACTGGCTGTACTGTATATGGGGACACACTGGCTGCATTTGTGGACAAACTGGCTGCATTTGGGGACACACTGGCTGTATTTGGGGACAGACTGGCTGTATATGGGGACACACTGGCTGTATATGGGGACACACTGGCCATACCTCCCAACTGGCACGGATTGTGCGGGTTTTACTCGCAGAGGCTCCTCCTTCCCGCACTCCCGCGAGACTATCATGTTTCCCGCACAGCAGGAAACATGAAGAGAAGAAGAGGAGCAGCAGCAGCAGGTAAGAGCCCCCCCCGCGATCGGCACACTAGTATGCCCCCCCGATCGGCGGACCCCCGCTAAATGTTCCGGCGGCAACCATCACCCCCCCCCGCTCAACAACTTCTGTGGCAATTCCCATTTTTCTTTGCCATCACCCCCCCGCTCAACAACTCTGGTTGGCAGGGGAGAGGGGACATCAGAATGTCCCGCGAAGGGACTTTACAAAGTTGGGAGGTATGACACTGGCTGTATTTGGGGACACACTGGCTGCATTTGGGGACACACTGGGTGCATTTGGGGACACACTGGCTGCATTTGGGAACAAACTGGCTGTATATGGGGACACACTGGCTGTATATGGGGACACACTGGCTGTATATTGGGACACACTGGCTGTATATGGGGACAAACTGGCTGCATTTGGGGGGCCACTGGCTGCATTTGGGGGGACACTGGCTGTATATGGAAACAAACTGGCTGTATACGGGGACAAACTGGCTGTATACGGGGACAATCACCACACGATCCGCATGGATGTGCCGACCGTAAGCCCATTCTTTACGGCACCCTTTGTAGCGATCTGCCATGGGAATAGAACACTTTAGATACCTGCGGCCTTTGTGCACTCCCAAATGGTCCCAGACGAAATCAGCATACCATCGTTCCCTGTAGGCCTCGATTTCAAAGAGTAACTCTTTGGGAACGTAGGGGTATTCCCACCCGTACTCCGTGGCAATCTTCCTATTTAGGAGCTGCTGCAACTGGGCTAAGGGTGGCATGGTTGCCCGATCTCCTGCTCCAGGAAGAACGATAGTACCTGGGGACCTTGTTAGTTGAGCTGGTTCCAACTGAGGCAAAGGTGGCCGCAATGGCGGACGTCCCTCCGTAGCTGCAGGCACGGATAATGCATATGC
Source organism: Rana muscosa (assembly GCA_029206835.1). Taxonomy (NCBI): domain Eukaryota; kingdom Metazoa; phylum Chordata; class Amphibia; order Anura; family Ranidae; genus Rana; species Rana muscosa. The sequence continues at coordinate 455,484,470 of CM055118.1, forward strand.
AGGCAGAGCGGGTGTGGGTATGACTTCTTCCTTTAAAGCAGGGGCTTCCACTCGGGGTGTAGTTTCCCCAGAGTCCATTGGCGATATCCCCCTAAGGCTGCGGGGTGAAGTCACCGGAACTTTGTCCCATCCCTTCTTAACAAAAACCTCATCGATCTCGTAGTCATCCCCCACATCGGATGATGAATCCAGATCGGAAGTGTCATACTCCTTTGCCGGCAGGTAATTCGTGGTGGACACAGACACATTGTCCCCAAAAACAGAAAGTTCCCGCGGGTTGGCTGTCCACACATCCCCAGTAGTGTGGGGTATGGACTTCCTTCCCTTCCCCTGGCAAACTCAATGTCACAGTTTCCCCAGCCTCCTTACCGTCCCCTGATGTGGATCTCCTGGAGGTCCCTCCGGCTGGAAGTTCCGGTTCAGGCAGACGCTCGGGCAGGCTTCGACCGCGGCCACGGGAGGCCTTAACATAGCCCACCTTTTTGCTTGGGCGGAATGGAAGTCTCGGTTGTGGCGGAGGCAGCATGCGCTCTGGTATCTGCCGATGGCTCTGCAGCAGCTGAGTCATCTCCATTGGCCACATCCGTGGCAGCCAACGCGGTGCATGTGGGCTCAACTGTGGGAGTACAGGTTTCCTCCTCAGAAGTGACGGCACCCATAAGGCACTTGACCCGGTAGACCCGGGGTTTCTCGGTGGGCTGGTCAACCTCGAAGAGAAACTCTCCACAGGATGCACATCTTCCGAAAGGCCGAAGTTGCACCACTAGTCCTTGACATCTGGGACAGAGCATGCCCAGGGCCTACGCATCTCGGCAGACATAGAGAGTGAAGCGGCCCCTAGGCTTTAGCCGGATCCCTGTGTCCGTCAGGGGGGCAGTGAGGGGAGTAATGTCCATGGTTGTGGTGGTTTGGAACATCCGGGGTCCCGATGCAACAGAAGTCCATGGAGAAGCCATATTGCTTCTCTCTCACCAATCCAGCTCGTTCTGGCCCTTGGCGCCAGTTACACCATGTGCAACTCACAGTTAACAGGGGCTCCTCCGCCTTTTCTCTTGCTGCACGTAGCTTGCGGGCTTTTCTATGTTTGAGGCACGCCCACGAACTACGCAGTTAGAAAAGTCCAGTGCAGGCCTTTACCTCCATTTCTCTCACAAGTGACGCAGTTCAATCTTGCCCAAAAGATAATGGCCGACTTTCACAGAACTACATACACAGGAAAATATAGTCCAACTTCCAGAGGTAGCCGCGAAAAATCCCGGACGAGCCCCGAAATGTAGCACTACCTCCAGTTAAGAGAGCTGCTGGTATTGTTTTGGGCCTGTACCGTACTGCTGTCAACCCCCAGAAACTGTCTCTAACCCTCCACTGGCACAGCTGTCAACAAATGGGATAGTGGAACCCACTAGCTATAGGAACCACAATACCGCAATAGAGCATACAGTCACAGTTCAAAATTGGTTTACCTGTGTTGGCCGTCTCCCTGTAACAGTTGACACTCCACACAACGTGTTTGCTTAACCATAAAAGTATTTTTATTGAATAAGAAATGACAGGTTAAACAAATATGCGTTTACTTATGCAGAGCCCTGCAAAAGCCAAAGTTGTAAACATATAAAGGTACCAGGATATAATAAAATCTTATACACACTAAATGTCTTTGAATAAACTATGCTCACGAGCTCCCCCCTCATGGGCAATATGGCACCCAAATAATGTCACAGTGAGTTTCAGTCAGGCCTGACTACTTTCAAACACAGTTACTCCAATAGAAGGGATCTTCGCTAGCAAACGTTGGTGCACTTAATATTTGTGATCCAAGGGATATCAAAAAGTTAGCTGAACTCCTGCTATGCTTTAGGGCGTGAAGTCACAGGTAATAAAATGCCCAACTTTAACTACGCAGTTACTGCGCAACACACTGTCCCCTTTTGCGTAGCACACTGCTCTGATGGCGGTGGGCCCTAAACAAAGGATCACGGGCCTACTAAACAGTTAAGAGTCCTGGGCAAGTGCCCTCTCACCCGACCAGGCCCAGTCCGTTCGGCTGGTTCCGTTGCTGGTGCTCCGGCACACGATCTCTCCACCACCCGTAGTTTCCGGTCCCTCAAACAACCGTATGGAAGTTGATAGATGGGTCGACTCTTGGATGCTCCGAGATGTCAGCAGGCTCTCCAGATGGGATTCCTCTCCTTCCGACAGCAGGCTTTCCCGGGTTCTGTAGGCCCAGGCTCTCCGGCTTAGACAAGCACAACAGGCCCCAACAGAGGCTCCGACTTGCTGGGCGGGCGATGTCCAAAGATACCACGTGTTGCTCCTCCTCCTCTTAAATATCTATTCCCCAGCAGACCTTGCGCCGGACAATGCACTGTGGGCGTACAGCTGCACTGTGGGTACAGTAGTCTACTTAACATCCACGGCATTGGAGTCCATCTCTCTTTGTACCACAAGTCCCACCATGCACCTTTCTCAAGGTTAAACAGTAGCCAATCTATTGTCAAATAGAACTCCGGAGGGATCTGGGTTCACTTGCATATAAAAGTAGTCTTTATCGCATACCATAAAGTGACACCCCGCTACACATGCTATCCCACATTTGTCCGGCGGAAAATCTGACAACAATTTTCCGATGGAGCATACAAACAGTCGGATTTTCCGACAACAGCCTGTCATCACACAATTCCCGTTGGATAATCCGATCATGTGTACGGGCCTTAAAGGCTTAAAGGAGAAGTCCAGCCTGAGCTTTTTAGGCTGGGCTTCTCCTCTGGGTCACAGGAGTACAATTTGTTTTGCACTCCTGTGACCCGTTTATAGCGGAGTGCGGTCTGAAGTCCGCTCTCCGCTGACGTCACTGCCATCAGTCGGGGCAGTGCGTAATCACGACTTCCAAGTCGGGATCTGCCAGCTGCCTTGATTGATGGCAGTCTCAGCGCCTCAGCGAGCCGCTGAAAAGCTGAGACAGCCACTCCCCGCCCCTCCACGGCTCAGCGCTCCAATGAGCGCTGAGAAGTAGAGCAGAAGCGATCCTAAATGGCAGTCAGCATCGCTCTGCTCGGGGAGGAGTGAGAACCGAGCCATCGGTGGTGTTCGTGGCTCGGGTCTCAGTGCAGACGCCGGGGGACAGATGCAGCATCGCCCTGATGCTGCATCCATGAGGTAAGTATAACTAGCAAAAAATATATAAAACCCATACTTCTCTTTTAACCACTTTGCATCCGGGCCAATTCTGACACTTCGCTCCTACATGTAAAAATCCTATTTTTTTTGCTAGAAAATTACATATAACCCCCAAACACTATATATGTTTTTTTAGCAAAGACCCTAGAGAATACAATGGCGGTCATTGCAACTTTTTATCTCGCACGGTATTTGCGCAATAATTTTTTCAAATGCATTTTTGGGGGAAAAAAACGGTTTCATGAATTAAAAAATATTAAAACATTAAAGTTAGCCCAATTTTTTTTGCATAATGTGAAAGATGAAGTTACGCCCAGTAAATAGATACCTAACATGTCACCCTTCAAAATTGCACACGCTCGTGGAATGGCACCAAACTTCGATGTTTACATCCTCATGGGCAACGCTTTAATTTTTTTTACTGGTCACATGTTTTGAGTTACAGAGGAGGTCTAGGGCTAGAATTATTGCTCTCGCTCTAACGTACGCTGCGATACCTCACATGTGTGTTCTGAACACCGTTTTCATATGTGGGCGGGACTTACGTATGCGTTCGCTTCTGTGTACGAGCTACCGGGGACAGGGGCACTTTACATTTTTTATTTATTGTTAATTTTACTTTAAACTTTTTACTTTGACACTTTAAAAAAATAAAATAAAAAAATGATCACTTTTATTCCTATTACAAGGAATGTAAACATCCCTTGTAATAGGAATAAGCATGACAGGTCCTCTTTACAGTGAGATATGGGGTCAATAAGACCCCACATCTCACCTCTAGGCTGGGAAGCCTGAAATAAAAAATAAAAAAAAAGATCACCGCTTCCTAGCCGAAGCGGCGCCGTTTTTTGGAATGCAGAGGCCGGGCGTGACGTCATAACATCGTGCCCGGCCTCCGAACGATCATAGAGACTCCGGCGACCATCTGGTCTGCCGGAAATCTCTATGGTAAGAAGCCGGGGCTGTCGGATCCTGTCACCGACTCACCGATTGCACAGGTGAGTCGGTAGAAGCGCCGGCGGGAGGGGGGGCGTCCCCTCTCGCCGTCTGTAAGAACGATCAAGCGGCAGAACTGCCGCTATGATCGTTCTTACGGTACACAGAATCGCCGGCTCTAAAAAACTATATCTAAATGATGCCTGTAGCTGCATGCTTCATTCAAGTATCCCGGCTCAAAGTCCAGGACATCCATGGACGTCCTTGGATGCAAAGTGGTTAAGGGTGTCCTGGCCCTAACCCTCTCTCCCACAGTTCTTGTTCAAGAGACAATAAATCTCTTTGCATTCAAAAAGTGTCTGGCGCCCATCACTCCATCTTGCATTACACCCACCATGCCTCGTAACCCACTCTACAGAGAAGAATGTCAGCTCTCCCTGACTCTGAAGGTCACCATTAGGCCTCTAGAGGTTCGGGAGTCGGACCGGGACCTTGCTACAGTATTCAGACTGTATTTGCTTATTAGCCTTATACCACAATGCTTTCGAAAATATGAAGAAGTAGTTATATTGTTGATCATCAATTATTCCTAGTCTACTTCATAAATTTCAGAAAATTAAGAATATAAAAAAACAGCAGGTGATAGGTATATGTTAAAGCTCTATATATCAGATCTAGTAGGTATTTATTTTACTTTTTTTTTTTTCACTTGTAATCAGTCTTTTCACTTGCAGACACCTGCTGCCACTCTTCATAGGCATGCAAGCATCAAAGCATCATGTTAAGCTTCTAATAAATGCATCATACTTGGAAAAAAATCAATGATTAAGTCTGACTCACGGTAAAAGAGGCGCTGAATGTCAGATTGAAGATGTTCAGAGATTTCAGAGTCAATTTGCTTGATAGAAATCCCTCTGCACCTGAAGTATAACACTCGATTGGTGGTATGAGAGGAAAAGAAGGTTTGATTTGGTCAGAGACAGGTCCCCGATGCAATGAAAAGTCTGAATTTCCATTAAAATAAATACATTTTCAGGGCACAATTTTCATCTCATGCAATAGAATTCCTTCAAATAGTAGAACACAAAGTGATTTCTCATTTCTTCAATACCAAGTGGTAAATTAGCTTAGCGATTTTGCAATTTATATACTTGTATCTCTATTTTTATTTATTTTGCTTGTTTCTTCTATAATTATTATTAGAGATAACACTGTTCAAACGCCAATCTCACCACTATCCTCGGCTGTATTTTTATTTATTTTTTTGTAACGATAAGTTCACACTGGTAACTTTTTCAGTAAGCTTAATTACTTGACCTCTAGAAGATTTACCCCCCTTCATGACCAGGTAATTTCTTTGCGATACGGCACTTCCTCTTCGCTACTTTGAAGAGGAATACAGTTGTTATGGTAGCAGCTTGCTACCATAACCCCAGTACCCTCTTCAAGGGTGCGCGGTCCTCTTTTAGATAAAAGTGGTCTCTGCCCCCCCTCCCGCCGCTCTCCAGTAGCCCTCCGTCGCTTACCGGAGCCGCCGGTAGCGGTGGAGGCGATCGGATCCTCTTCAGTCAGTGGTCTGGAGACGAGTGAGGGAAAGATGGCCCCCACCCGTCTGCATACCACTGCAGGGCAGAAGCGACGTCGAAACGTCACTTCCACTTCCGCCCAATGCTCTTTTTTTTTTTATTATTGCATTTTAGAGCAAATATGAGATCTGAGGTGTTTTTGACCCCATATCTCATTTTTAAAGTGGGGTTCCACCCGCAATTTTTAATTTTTTTTTTTAAAGTCAGCAGCTACAAACACTGTAGCTGCTGACTTTTAATAAGGACACTTACCTGTTCTACTCGCCCGCAATGTCAGTCCCCCCTGAGGCCGATCCCTCGATCCTGGCAGCTCCCGGCGCTGCCATCCTCAGTAAGGGAAACAGGCAGTGAAGCCATGCGGCTTCACTGCCCATTTCCTACTGCGCATGCTTGAGTCTTGCATTGTTTTCTGAATGGGCGGCTTGCTCTCTGGGATACACACAGTTCCCAGAAGGCAGCGCGCCCCATTCACCAGAAGACAACGCGAGGAGGATGCGGAAGAAGACCAGCCATGGATAAGGAAGAGGCAGGAAGGAAGAGGCAGATTAGGGACTTCCGCATAGCAATCTATTTTTTTTTTTCTATTTTATTGCAGGTTTTTTGTGAATTCTTTTTTTTTTAGTGTGGAACTGCACTTTAAGAGGACCTGTCATGCTTTTGTCTATTACAAGGGATGTTTACATTCCTTGTAATAGGAATAAAAGTGACCCAATTTTTCTTTTTTTAAACTGTGTCAAAATAAAGTAGAATAAATAATAAAAAAAAAAAAAACATTTTTAAAAGTGCCCCGTCCCGACGAGCTCACGCACAGAAGTGAACGCATACGTTAGCAATGCCCGCATATGAAAACGGTGTTCAAACCACACATGTGAGGTATCGCCGCGATCGTTAGAGTGATTATTTATTGCATGATCACAACACAAGGAGAGTGCAACATTTCTGAGTCATGCAACGTCAAAGTACCAACGTATAATGACGGCGGGCGTGGATAACAAATGAATTTGAAATAAATTTTGTTCAGATCGTTGTGTTATGATTTGGAGATTCGGATGAATCCAACTCCATTTAACCCAAACAGCAGTGGCGGCCCGTCCATAGGGGGCGCCCGGGCGCTGCCCCCCCTCCTGTGGTCACCAAAAAAAAATATATAAAATAAAAAACGGGCCCTTTAAGAGGTTTTTATTTTTTTAATATCTTTTTTTCACACATGGCGGCGCGACCATAGTGGGCGCAGAAGCGCCGCTACCGCTCGCTTCTGTGCCCGGCCGTCACTCACCACAACAATACATAGGTTCATGCATTGCATGAACCTATGTATTGCTGCCGCCCACTATTCAGATGGCCGGCCCCTTGAGCGCCGGCCATCTGAATCACAGCGTCTGGTTGGTCTTTAGAAGTGCCTATCAGAGCCAGCAGGCTCTGATAGGCTTCCCGACTACAGCCTGAGGGCTGTAATCGGTTCTAAATACCTAATGAGAGGACGCACGGGGGTGCGTTCCCTGGCCAATCAGGTTCACCGGGTCTGGTTACCGGTAACCTGATTGGCTGAAGAGTCATCGAGGGCGGGAGAAGACATCAAAGACGGAAGAAGGACGGCGCTGACTCGAGGAAGGTAAGTGCAGGGCTGGGGGGGACAAACTGGCTGTATTATGAGGACAAACTGGCTGTATTTGGGGAACAAACTTGCTGCATATTGGGGACAAATTGGCTGTATATTGGGGGACAAACTGGCTGCATACGGGGGACAAACTGTCTGTATTTGGGGGACAAACTGGCTGCATTTGGGGGACAAACTGGCTGCATATGGGGGACAAACTGGCTGTATAATGGGGGACAAACTGGCTGTATATTGGGGACAAACTGGCTGTATATTGGGGGACAAACTCGCTGTATATTGGGGGACAAACTGGCTGTATAATGGGGGACAAACTGGCTGTATAATGGGGGACAAACTGGCTGTATAATGGGGGACAAACTGGCTGTATTATGGGGAACAAACCTGCTGCATATTGGGGACAAACTGGCTGTATATTGGGGGGGAAACTGGCTGCATACGGGGGACAAACTGTCTGTATTTGGGGACAAACTGGCTGCATTTGGGGGACAAACTGGCTGCATTTGGGGGACAAACTGGCTGCATATGGGGGACAAACTGGCTGCATATGGGGGACAAACTGGCTGCATATGGGGGACAAACTGGCTGTATATTGGGGACAAACTGGCTGTATATTGGGGACAAACTGGCTGCATTTGGGGGAAAAACTGGCTGCATTTGGGGGAAAAACTGGCTGTATATTGGGGGACAAACTGGCTGTATTATTGGGGACTGTAACGGGTCCCCAAATATCAAGGGGATTAACGCCGTTTCCTCTGTCCCCTCTCCTGGACACACATCCACTCACTACCAATCTTCCACAGCCAAACGATCCCTTCCCATAGGAAACAATCCCTCTGGAAGAAACGAGACGCACTCTGTATTCTTCTGGGGTAGAAATCACCTCTTTATTGAGAAAACATTGAAACTTTATACACAATTCAATACACATTAGTTAACATGAACAAGGGTCCAGCTCCACCCACACCTTACAAGACTCAACGCATTATTTTGACGTCTGTTAGGAGACAACAGGCTTCACACAATAGATCCTAAAGATCCCCAATACACATCTTATCACAAAGTGTTTGGCAGACGGTCTGTCAGGAGACAACAAGTTCTAATCCCTTTACATCTTAAATCCCTTTGTATTGTAAATCCCAGTCTGCCTTTACAATACACACAAGTATAGTGTTAATTACCTCTATTCACACCAGACCTTCCCCAGTCACAATGAACAATAGAATGCAAAACACCTTAATTCCTCACAGCAATGATTACACAAAGGCAGGGCTGTGGGTGATGATATTAGCATCTAAGAGTATGTGTCCAAACATCATGAAGGCATCACTTTTCAATTAACCTGTTGAGGTCATAATCAAACAGTAAAAGTTCTTTGCAGATATCCTGGGGAATATGGTGGATGAATATTACAGACCCAATCTAGATAAAATGTATGTACAGCATTGAATATGGATATCATAGACCATATTGGGGTTTTCATTCACCCTGTGCCCCTAATAGAGACACAGGGTGATTGACACATAAGAGCCACTGGGAAAGCTGAAGCAAGGGTATTTCATACTTTCTAAGCGATTCTGAGTTCCCCGGGCCTTCCCGTTACATCTCTCCCCTTTCGGCAGGAGACTAACAGAGGAGGGAACCCCAGACGGGTTGACTCCGAAGTTAGTCCATAGGTCCCTTCTTCTAATGCCGATATCCACACAGTACCCCAAATAAATTTCTCCAAACAGAGCATTACTTACCCAGCAAACCTCTGCCTCTCTCAGAGAACATACCCGCCGCTGGGGAGAGGCCTGGACTGGCCCTTCTCCCTGGAGTCCTTTCCGCCACTGGAGAGAAGACAGGGTGACTGGGCTCAGTCTTTCATGCTGTTCGGGATCTGGGCCGTCTGCCCAGCATCCCTGAGGTATACAAGTGGAGACTGAAGTTCCATCCACTTGTGGTAGGTGAAAATCCCCCAGTGCTTGCAAAGCAAGGCTGACATCCTCCCGTTCCAGTGTCACCCCATTTTCTGGGGTTGTGTCAGTGAGGACTGAAGTCCCATCCAATACCACAGGAACTCCCTCTTCTGTTAGTTGAGAGCAGAGGCCAGTGACACTCTGCTCTGTTGCCGGCTCTGGTGCTGGGTTGCTGTGAGTGGAGACCGCAGTCCCATCCACCGATATCCGCTCAAGTGGCAGTTGTGTGCAGCGGCCAGTAGCATTCTGCCCTGCTGCCAGCACTTCTGCTGGGGACTCCACACCATCTGCTCTGGCCGCTAACGATCCCTTCCCATAGAAAACAATCCCTCTGGAGGAAACGAGACGCACTCTGTATTCTTCTGGGGTAGAAATCACCTCTTTATTGAGAAAACATTGAAACTTTATACACAATTCAATACACATTAGTTAACATGAACAAGGGTCCAGCTCCACCCACACCTTACAAGACTCAACGCATTATTTTGACGTCTGTTAGGAGACAACAGGCTTCACACAATAGATCCTAAAGATCCCCAATACACATCTTATCACAAAGTGTTTGGCAGACGGTCTGTCAGGAGACAACAAGTTCTAATCCCTTTACATCTTAAATCCCTTTGTATTGTAAATCCCAGTCTGCTTTTACAATACACACAAGTATAGTGTTAATTACCTCTATTCACACCAGACCTTCCCCAGTCACAATGAACAATAGAATGCAAAACACCTTAATTCCTCACAGCAATGATTACACAGAGGCAGGGCTGTGGGTGATGATATTAGCATCTAAGAGTATGTGTCCAAACATCATGAAGGCGTCACTTTTCAATTAACCTGTTGAGGTCATAATCAAACAGTAAAAGTTCTTTGCAGATATCCTGGGGAATATGGTGGATGAATATTACAGACCCAATCTAGATAAAATGTATGTACAGCATTGAATATGGATATCATAGACCATATTGGGGTTTTCATTCACCCTGTGCCCCTAATAGAGACACAGGGTGATTGACACATAAGAGCCACTGGGGAAGCTGAAGCAAGGGTATTTCATACTTTCTAAGCGATTCTGAGTTCCCCGGGCCTTCCCGTTACAGGGACAAACTGGCTGTATTTGGGGTACAAACTGGCTGCATTTGGGGGACAAACTGGCTGTATATTAGGGGAAAAACTGGCTGTATATTGGGGACAAACTGGCTGTATTATGGGGGACAAACTGGCTGCATATTGGGGACAAACTGGCTGTATATTGGGGGGGAAACTGGCTGCATACGGGGGACAAACTGTCTGTATTTGGGGGACAAACTGGCTGCATTTGGGGGACAAACTGGCTGCATATTGGGGACAAACTGGCTGTATATTGGGGGGGAAACTGGCTGCATACGGGGGACAAACTGTCTGTATTTGGGGGACAAACTGGCTGCATTTGGGGGACAAACTGGCTGCATTTGGGGGACAAACTGGCTGCATTTGGGGGACAAACTGGCTGTATATTGGGGACAAACTGGCTGTATATTGGGGGACAAACTGGCTGTATATTGGGGGACAAACTGGCTGTATATTGGGGGACAAACTGGCTGTATATTGGGGGACAAACTGGCTGTATTTGGGGAACAAACTTGCTGCATATTGGGGACAAACTGGCTGTATATTGGGGGGGAAACTGGCTGCATACGGGGGACAAACTGTCTGTATTCGGGGGAACAAACTGGCTGCATTTGGGGGACAAACTGGCTGCATATGGGGGCCAAACTGGCTGCATATGGGGGACAAACTGGCTGTATATTGGGGACAAACTGGCTGTATATTGGGGGACAAACTGGCTGTATATTGGGGGACAAACTGGCTGTATAATGGGGGACAAACTGGCTGTATTATGGGGGACAAACTGGCTGTATTATGGGGGAAAAACTGGCTGTATTATTGGGGACAAACTGGCTGTATATTGGGGGACAAACTGGCTGCATACGGGGGACAAACTGGCTGTATTTGGGGGACAAACTGGCTGCATTTGGGGGACAAACTGGCTGTATATTGGGGGACAAACTGGCTGTATATTGGGGACAAACTGGCTGTATTATGGGGGACAAACTGGCTGTATATTGGGGGACAAACTGGCTGTATATTGGGGGACAAACTGGCTGCATTCGGGGGAAAAACTGGCTGTATTATTGGGGACAAACTGGCTGTATATTGGGGGACAAACTGGCTGTATATTGGGGGACAAACTGGCTGTATATTGGGGGACAAACTGGCTGTATATTGGGGGACAAACTGGCTGCATATTGGGGAAAAACTGGCTGTATAATGGGGGACAAACTGGCTGTATATTGGGGACAAACTGGCTGTATATTGGGGGGACAAACTGGCTGTATAATGGGGGACAAACTGGCTGTATTATGGGGGACAAACTGGCTGTATTATGGGGGACAAACTGGCTGTATTATTGGGGGACAAACTGGCTGTATTATTGGGGGGAAACTGGCTGCATTTGGGGACAAACTAGTGGCGTTTGGGCACAGTGGCTGTGTTTAATGGGCACAGTGGCGGCAATTGATGTTTTTTTTTTCAGTTTGTTTGCGCCCCCCCAAAAAATTTGAGCACCAGCCGCCACTGCCAAACAGAGTGCATAAGTAACCTTCTGAAATAACGAATTAAGACGTTAAGATGAATATAGCCAATCTTCCGAAATATGATTCGGGGCATAGAATACACAAAACGAATCTGAATATACAAAACAAATTCTGAAAACGAATCATTCTAACATAATGAATATGAGGAGTCAAAATGGTTTACCTAACGAAGGAATCTGAAACGAAACAAATTTTTGCACATCTCTAGTGTGGACTATTGCAATGTTTCGAATTGCAAATCCACATAACATGGACATCCTTGTAAGGTAAATATTTCATAAACCCATAGAATACAAGTCATGTATGTTTGATGGTCTGTCTTGTATGTGTTCTGCAGAACAAAGAGAAATTTCCGATTAGTATATAGGAAAAGGTTGTATGTACGCTTATCATCCTTTGCCAAGCTCAGGCAGACAGATCTATATATACATAAATATATCATATTTGTTATCAGGCATCCATCTCTATGGACTTCAGGAGTAGAAAACACATTACTATGCAAACTAGCTCCTCATGACTAGATTGCTTAAAAGAAGTTTATGGAAAAAAAAAGTTCTAAGAAGAAAATTCGGCATTTGAAATTGAAGCACAGGAAAAGATTAAGAGCTTCCTGCATGACTGTGTGTAATGCAAAGCGCTTAATACTCTTATTTTGAAATATTATAGGATATACGTGGTTAACTCTACTGAGGCCAGGAGAAAGTTCATCTTATCATAGATTTTCTTTAGAAACAAGACATTTGAGAGTCGTTACCCTTTATAGTAAATTACATTTTCTACTTTCATGCTGGAACTGTTAAGATCATCCACTACTACGTCTTTGCTCTCAATGAACATCAGGACCAAGACTACATTCAGCTAAATCCAGGTAAGCAGCTACAAGTGATGCAATGCTCCTGTCACATACCTGGTTGAGGCCGGGTTGACAATAAACCATGAACATTCGATTTTCCTTTCTATTGACAAGCTCACTCGAACTGTCAAAGGAAACTGTTCAATCTCTTTTACCAACTATGTGCCCCTAAGCACAAGTCTCTGCGAATCCAATAATCTTATAGAAAGATATCCTTGCAAATCTATAGAACCTTCTGCGAACTACTCCCACAACTTTTGGCACACAGAAAGGGAAATGCATTGAATCATACCCAAAGGACCCTCTCAATCCCACTGCACAAACTTGGACTCATCTTTATCTCTCTCCTCCCCCCATCCACTTTTTCTTCCCTATGTCGATCCTCCCCTACCTCTAACCCAAAACCCCCCCTGAAGAACAAAATATTGTACTGCGAGTAAGTATACTGTCTGTCAGTATAACAACGCATCTTCTAGGACAACTGTAAGATCATCCACTACTACGCTTATGCCTTTGCTCTCAATGAACATCAGGACCAAGACTACGTTCAGCTAAATCCAGGTAAGCAGCTATAAGTGATGCAATGCTCCTGTCGCCAGGCCCAGATTTACTCCCTTTGCCGCCCCAAGGCCAGGTCCTTCAATGCCGCCCCCCCCCCCCACACACACACACACACTATCACATAGAGGGCTTCTGAGCCCCCCCCATGTGATAGAAATTAGGTAAAAAAAAAATTAACAAAATGTAATTACATTAAAATCCCCCCCCCCCGCCAAAAAAAACCTGAAAGAACTTGCGATTTGCATATTGTGTTATTGAAGACATACCTAGTGTATTTGTGCACTGTTTTTTTACAATAAGAACTGTAAATATATGCATTATGCAGCATATCCAGCAAGGAATTAAATACCTTTGAGTCAAATATTCTGCTTGGCACTGTAATCTCATCCTGGAGGGGGCCCAGAGGCAGAGCAGTGGTGATGAGAGAATCATAGCTGCCTGGAAGATGTGGAGACATTGATGGGCAGTGCTTTTCTCAAAGGGGCGGATGTGATATTGAGCAGTGCTTCCATCCCGCCAATACATAACCGCTGTGTACACGTCCATTACTAATATGTTTAAATGCATCCCCTGTAGCCATGCTTCTCAATAACACATCCACCCCTTTGAGAAAAGCACTGGCATCATGCGGCCTATTCCCCTTGTTGTGTTGAACGTATAACCATACATGCGAGCATTTGAGAAAAGCATCCGCCCCTTTGAGAAAAGCACTGCCCATCATAAAGCACTGCCCACCATGCGGTCTCTTATAACCATATCTGTCCCTTGCTGTATTGAGAAAAGCATCCGCCCCTTGCTGTATTGAGATCTGAGCATTTGATAAAAGCATCCGCCCCTTTCAAAAAAGCACTGCCCATCATAAAGCACTGGCCATCATGCCTTTTCTAACCATATCCCTTTGAGAAAAGCATCCGTCCCTTGCTGTATAGAGCGAGGCGGAGAGCAGAGTGTATAACCAGCCCCGAGCATCGGGAGCTAGCGCCATGTTGATTGCGCATGCTCCGTCTACAGCTGTTCAGCCTTGGAGATTTCCGTCGGCTTGGATTGCGCCTGCGCAGTCCAGGCCGGACCCTATCGTTAGAACACCATATTGATAGAACACCAGGACGACAGGATTTCCTGAAAGGGGCCGGATGCATGGATAGGGGAGGCGGCGATGGAAGTGGGGGTGGCACCCATGCGCCATTAATTGACGGGCCGCCCCTGGTCACAAGCCAGAGTCAGTAAGTTTCAGGAGCAAAATATTTTTTGTAGAGGTCCTGAGTTCTTTATAACCACATCCTATAGGTTACATACATGACATTGATAAGGTTGTAGCCATGGACTTTTTTTAGGGCATATAGAAAATGACACCATAAAATGTATTGTACATAAAGTTTAAAATAACATATAGCACCATGTCCATTGTAAGGCTCACATATTATTTCCTCCAATAATCCACATGTGGACTAAACACGTTTTGAATGATCTTCTTCAGGAGCACATGTGAATGAATATCAATATCGTGGAACCCGATCGCATTAAAATCAAGAATGTGTAAAGTTTTCTTGAACCGAATAAGTGTGAGACATCCTGATTTGCTGTACATCATAATTGATTGATTGCCTGGTAGACTTGTGCACAACGGAAAAATTTGTTTAGTTTCGGTTCGTTTCTTTTCGGTCCTGTTGATTCGTAATCATTCGTAATTTTGCTAGACGGGATTTTTCGTGTTCAGACTAATTCATATTTTCGCAAGCGACATTTTTCGTAGAATTTTTTTTTGAGAAAAAAAGTTTTTTATTGAACAATTTACATTTGGAACATAATTCTGCAAGTTACAAGGCAATACTGGAGAAATGCATAAAACAAGAAATGTGGCTTATACATATATATAGGCACAGTAGATCAAAAAACTTGTTCAGATTGAACACTGGATTCAGTGACTATCAATAAGTGGAAAACCCTATGTCCACGCTATTCATGGAATTGCACGCTAGAAGGATGTATAGTATTACGGACCATCAGTGCATGTGTCTGCGGACTCAAGCCATCGATCCCAGATTTTGTAGTACTTATCTGGACAACCTCTGTTGATGTATATGAACTTTTTGTAGGGAAGAGTGTTATTTATATCTAGTTTCCAATCGTTGAAGCTGGGGGGAGTGGGTCTCATCCACTGTCTGGCTATAATTTTTCTAGCATTAAACAATGTTTCATGCAAGAATGTTTTAGTGAATTTGTCCATCTCAGAGTCGGGGAATATCCCCAGTAAGCATTGTTTGGGGTCCAGGGTCAATGGGGATCCCATGTCATCATGGAGGAAGTCAACAATCTGCTTCCACAGACCCTGAAGGACCGGGCACGCCCAGAGTAGATGGAAGAATGTGCCCGTCGTTTGGTTACACATTGTGCACAAGGTAGAAAACTGTCGTCTAAAGCGGGCGATTCTTAGGGGGGTGAGATACGCTCGGTGCACCACGTATAACTGGGTCAGCCTGTCAGAGAGCTTGGGGGATACAGTCTTGCACGAGTCTAGGGCTTCACTCCACTCCTCATCCTCCAGTGGGCCCACCTCTCTTTCCCATCTTGGTTTAAGGCTGTAAGCTAGCGTGGTAGATGATGGGGTGAGAAGCATGACATAAAAATCAGAGATCAGCTTTCGCGGGTCCACACCCTTAACCACAGCCATAATAACATTAGGCGTAGATTGTGGCAAAGGCTGGGGAAACTGAGCTTGGGCTGCGTGACGCACCTGGAAGAATCTAAAAAGCATAGAATTGGGCAGCAGGAACTCATTTTGGAGGTCCTCAAAGTTTTTAAGTGTGCCATCGGAAATTATGTGGTGCAAATAATATATTCCATATTCGCACCATATCTCTGTGTCAGGGATCAAGAGAAACTCTGAGAGTAGTCTATTGTGCCATAAGGGGGTATAGTTGTTGTATTTAGGGGTCGTTAATGTTTTAGTGGTGATGTCCCATACGCGCCTATATTGGTATAATAGGGACCCACGGTCTCTATTGGAGTTATTCCCACTATGTCCCACTGCAATTGCAGTGAGTGGGTCAGTGGTCAGTTGTGCCCACCGTGGACAGAGGAGGGTGAGGAATCTGAGTCTGTCGGTTTTATCTATGTGGTATAGTTGAGACAGTTGGGACGCAAGGTAATAAAGATTTAAGTCAGGGAGGGCTGTTCCACCTAGGTCAGTAGGGTTCTTAAGGACTCTCCAGGCCAGCTTGTGTCTGTTGTTACCCCAAATAAATGTCTTGAGTATGGCCTCCATTGACTTGAAAAATTTCAAGGGTAAGTATACGGGTGTGTGCCAGAGTATATACAATATTTTCGGAAATAATATCATTTTAACAATGTTAATACGGCCCCACACGCCGAGCGGCAGTCTCGCCCATACCTGGGTTCTAGACTTGATGAGATCGAAAAGGGGTTCTATGTTCAGGGATATATAGTCAGCCGGTGTTCTATTCACCAATACTCCAAGATATTTGATAGTGTTCACTCGCTGGAGTGGTAACTGTGCCTGTAGCTTGGGAGAGGGGAAACTATCCATAGGCAGTATTTGAGATTTCTCCCAATTAATTTTAAGGCCAGAGAACTGACCAAAGTGTTCAATTGTATGCAACGCCTTCTGAAGCGATGTGGCAGAGTCGGCCAGGTATAGTAGCGTGTCGTCTGCGTATAAGCTAATTTTTTCAGTCAGGGAACCAAGGCAGAGACCCTGAATCTCGGGGTCCCCTCTAATGGAGATTGCAAGGGGCTCCGCCGCCAAGGCATAGAGGAGCGGAGACAGTGGGCAGCCCTGTCTAGTGCCCCTGGATAAGTCAAATGTCTGGGAGGCCCTCCCGTTGGCCACTACTTTACCCCTGGGTGCCAGATATAATAATTGAACCCACTTAATAAATTTAGGTCCAAAACCAAAGCCACGGAGGCATCCCCAAAGGTACCGCCACTCCACTGAGTCAAAGGCCTTGGCAGTATCCAAAGCCACCACCACCCGGGACCCAACATTAGTATGTGTCGCTTGTAAGTTAATATACAATTTTCTGAGGTTGAAGGAGGTGTTACGCCCCGGCATAAATCCAGCTTGGTCAGCATGGATCAGGGTTAGAATCACTTGGTTAAGGCGTAGGGCAAGTACTTTAGCCAGAATCTTTATGTCTACCTGGAGTAGCGATATTGGTCTATAAGATTCCGGGAGGCCTGGGTCCTTGCCTGGCTTAGGTATGAGGATAATTACCGCCTCGCCCATCGATGGGGGTAAGGTGAAATTGTCAAATAGATGGTTGAAGAGGGACAATAACTTGGGGGCAAGTATCTCGATGTATTGGGCGTAAAATTCTATGGGCAACCCATCTGAACCCGGGGCCTTGGATCTGGCGAAGCTCCCAATCGCTGTGGTTATTTCGTCGAGTGTAATAGGTGCGTCTAGCATAGCCATTTGGGCATCGTCTAGCTGTGGAAAGATGATTTCCGCCAGTAGATCTTCCAATTGAGAGTCAGTGGTAGAAACCTGGGACGTATATAGTTGAGAAAAGAAGTCCCTAAATTCAGAAGTGACAGCCTGGGGTTCCGTAATCTTTTCCCCATTAGGACCAGTGAGGGAAATGACAGTAGGGGGTCTATCCTCACTATGTGCCAAGTAGGCCAACAGTTTACCCGCTCTCTCCCCATGTTCATATAATTTTTGTCTGGCAAAGAAAAGTTTTTTCCTGGCCGTCTCGTGTTGTAGCTGATTAACCACCCTGGTTTGTAACCTGAGTCGGGCAGCTCCATCAGGAGAGGGGTTCGACATGTACCCCTGTTCAGAGGAGGACAGATCCCGCATTGCCCCGTCCAGTATGGCTGATGAATTAGCCTTCAGCCTGTTGATAAAGGAGGTCAGAGTCATACGTGCATGCAGTTTGAAGGCTTCCCATACTACGTCTGGGGATGCAGATCCGTCATTCTCTAAAAAGTAAGTTCTCCAACTGTTACCAAGCTCGTCATCCTCCGATAACAGGGTGAGCCAAAACGGATTCAGGCGCCACGTACGGGGCGGTTTGTCTAATGGGATGGAGAGGCTAATGAAATATGGGCTATGGTCTGAAAGTAATCTGGGGGCAAATTCAGCTTCCAGTAATCTTGGGGCAAGGGTACTAGAAATGAATATAAAATCTATACGGGACATGGTGTTATGGGTAGTTGAGAAACAGGAGTAAGCTCGAGTGAGCGGGAATTTAAAACACCAGGTGTCAGTGAGATTAAAGGAAGAGATAAGTCGGGAGAATCTAGTGTGGGTTGGAGCTGTAGTAGATAATGGCGAGGGCGACAGTTTGTCTAATGTAGGGTTCAACGTAGCGTTAAAATCCCCCAGCCACACCGCCTGAATCGAAGGATGACGAGTCATATATAGCAAGCCCTCTGTGACTATAGTAGAATTAAATGGTGGAGGTACATAGAATGGCATCAGTAGGAAAGGTTCACCATACAATTTAACCGAAAGAAAGACATAGCGCCCCTGTGGGTCAGACTGAACATCACACAGCTCAAAATGTACCGTCTTGGCAATCAAAACTGAGACTCCGCGGGCGTGGGACGAGTGGGATGAATGATATGCCCACCCAATCCATGGCCGGCGGAGTGCCATCTGGAGCCGACCCTCAACGTGTGTCTCCACTAACACCACAATGTCGGCTCGTTGTTTTTTGAGAAATGAGAAAACTGCAGATCTCTTTACCTTGTCCCCAAGCCCACGCACATTCCAAGTGAGCAGTTTTATCGATGCCATAAGTCAAACATTAAAACATATCGTGGGACAGTAGCATTACATGAATACAAGGTTTGCCATCTATGCAGTATCAATGTTAGCATGCACTTCGTTGTATTGCAGTCCATCAAGAAAAAACGAACCTCCCCCTCCCCCCTCCCCACCCTGCATCTTCCCCAACTGATGCGGGTATGTTCCCAAAACCAAAAGAAAGTAACAACCGGTAGCAGATAAAACCAAAATATCTTGCTGTTACGTAAAAGATCTGCAGCGATCTCCTCACATGGGAGGTGTGGAAGATCCAATGCCCGCAAATAAAGAGCAACAGGCTCTTCTTGTACTGTGAACCAGAAGTACAGTGCGGGGTCGGTGGTATAGAAAGTTCTGCAGTCACATAATAAAGAGATGCGTGTTCCGGTTGCTGGGGGGCGAAAATTCGCTGTGTTAGGCATGTGGAGTGTAGGACTGATTGTGCTCCGCAATTACAGTCTCCAGGGTAGTTACATGGATCAACCAGTCAGTGGGGGCCCTAAGTATGGGAGACCCCCTCTGCAGGTTACAATTGAAAGAGGATTATAGCAGGGGAAGGCAAAAGGGGGTCCCAGGGGTAAGGAGCAATAGGGTATGCGCCGCGGGCAGTAAAGGGGAGACAAAAAAAAAGGGGGGTAACATACCAGGATTTGCAGACTCCCGCTGCGGCGTATAATGTGCTGGTGATGATGACAGGCAATCAATAGTGCTGATGAACATGCTCGGTCAGGTCACTCCGCCGCCCCTCTGGCGGGCCCCGGACGCTCCAACCAGGCAATGACTTCCTGAGGATCCTCAAAAAAGAACACACGGCCGTCCCTTTCGACTCTAAGACGAGCTGGAAATAGCATAGAGTATTTAAGATGTTGTATCCGGAGCCTCCTCTTCGCCTCCATGAAGCCTTGGCGGCGGCGCTGCACCTCGGCAGAAAAGTCGGGGAAGATAGCGATCTTGGAGTTTCCAAGGTGGATGTTACCTTTTTCCCTGGCCATGCGCAGCGCCGCATCTCTATCTTTGTAATTCAAGAATTTTGCTATAAACGTGCGGGGGGGAGCCCCCTGAGGAGGAGATCTGGCAGGCATACGATGAGCCCTCTCCACCGCCAGGGTGGGGGAGAAGGCCTCGCGGCCATAGGTGTCAACAAGGAGTTTCTCCAAGAAGGTGGTAGGATCTTTGCCCTCAGCTCCCTCGGGGAGGCCGATGAAACGGAGGTTGCACCTCCGGAGCCTATTTTCCATATCATCTTGCTTGCTTAGAATCTGATTG
This sequence comes from Rana muscosa, assembly GCA_029206835.1. NCBI lineage: Eukaryota > Metazoa > Chordata > Amphibia > Anura > Ranidae > Rana > Rana muscosa. The sequence continues at coordinate 455,504,834 of CM055118.1, forward strand.
ATTTGGAGCTGCATTCGATCGGAGCTGACTTGGAGCGGCGTAACGGTGTCCTCCACCTCTCCAATGCGGGTTTCGGCAGTCGTGACACGCTCACGAAGTTTCTGGAAGTCTTGTCGCATGAGTGAAAGGTCCACCTTGACCCCCTCTATTTGCGCCGTCAGGGACGTCCGGCAGTATGTGATCGCCTCGAGCAGTTTAGCTGTGTCGCCTCCCGTAGCGTCCTGCTCACCGCCTGCGGCACCGCCATCTCTTTCCTCCTCCTGGCGGCGGTACTGGTCCAATTTCGCCAGGGTGGCCTTTGGCGTTTTTGGCGGAGTCATGGCAGGTATCCGCTGTGATCCCTCCCCCCTCCAAAGCAGGCAGCTCAGTCTATACCGAATGGTAGGGAGCTGTAGGGCTGGTGGGCCAGGAAGAGTCACTAGTCAGCAGGCCGGGTGAAGCAAGATGGCCACCGACCAGCACTAGGCCGAAGCCGGGGCCTTTCCTGAACGCGGCGGCCGCGCAGTCAGAGGCTGATGTATCTGCCTCTGTGGGTGTGAGGGGTCCTCAGGGGGACTCGGTGGGCCCCTGCAGGCTGTTACCTGAGAGCAGGAGGGCCAGGAAGCAGCACAGGCGGCAGGTCGGGTGGAGCAAGATGGCCGCCGACTTCCAGGGCTAGGCCGAAGCCGCGGACTTTCCTAAATGCGGCACCCGCGATCGGGATCGCGGCCCTGCGGAGGCCGCCGTACGAGCGGAGGATGGTGGATTTGCGGCCACGGATGTTCAGGGTCCCCAGGGGGTCCCGCTGGGCTGGTGCAGGATGACGCTGAAGGTCAGGATGGGCTGTACAGGAGTAATGGACGGAGCTCAAATCATGCACGTCCTACTCCATGCTATGTCAGGCCACGCCCCCTTTCGTAGAATTTTTAGTTGATTTATAATTCGTACTTTCGGTAGGGTACATTGTTTTTCGTTGATTCTGGACACAACTCCTACTTTCGTAACTTTTTTTGGGTTCGTTGATTCGTAATTTTCCGTGTCTCTCTCACAACAACGCTGCCTATTATGCCTAATGTGCTTCAAATGGATTTGTACTTTTCTAAATACATAGCGGTTATTTGTAACTAGGGTTGTCCCGATACCACTTTTTTAAGACCGAGTACAAGTACCGATACTTTTTTTCAAGTACTCGCCGATACCGAATACCGATACTTTTTTTTATGTGTCAGTATTTTTTTCTTTTTTTTTTTACTATTTTTTACCATGTTTTTTTACAATGCTTTGTTGGGGTGGGTGGGGGGGAGGGATGATCTCAGTGTATTTATTTTTTATTTTTTACAATTTATTTTTTATTATTTATTGCAATTTATTTTTTTATTTCTAGCCCTGTTGGGGGGCTTTGGTGAGATATCAGGGGTCTTAACAGACCTCTGACATCTCCCCTTTGAGACAGAGAAAGGGACTAGGGAAACAGATTCTCCAGTCCCTTTCTCAGCTGCACTGAAAATGAATGGAGAGGAAACAACGGCTCCTCTCCATTCATAAACTGAAGCATCGTAAACACACAGGTTACGATGTTTCAGTTATATGAATGGACAGAGTCAGTCACTGACTCTGTACATTCGGAAAAGGTAGGAGCCGGGTTTAGCGGCTCCTACCTCCGCTCTCCATCCTGACAGAGGGAAGCGGAGGAGGATATGGAGGGTGGCACAGAGCTGAGGACAGCAGCAGCGAGGAGGGGGGGACACGGAGCGCACGGGGGAGAGCGGAATAGCGGAAGACATCAGCAGCATGGAGGGGGGGACACGGAGCGCACGGGGGAGAGCAGCATGGATGGGGGAACTGGAGGAGGATACAGGGACAGTCAGCGGTGATCGGTGCGGCTTTGGGGGGAGTTACAAACACCGATCACCGCTGTATAGATTTCACTAAAACAGCTGAAAAGAAGGGGGGGGTCGGGAGAAGCTGTCGGGCTGTATTGAAATTTTTACAGCGGTGATCGGTGCTTGTAACTCCCCCCGCCGCACCGATCATCACTGACTGCCCAAGTATTGGCTGAAGCATCGAAGCATTTTCCCCGAGTACAAGTACTCGGGAAATGCCTGGTATCGGTACCGATACCGATACTAGTATCGGTATCGGGACATCCCTATTTGTAACGATTCGAAATCTCGTATTTTTTTTTTTTAAAGATATGTTTTATTACATTTTTTCATAACATACAGACATAGAAAGACAATATGTGGGGGCCTAGCCAGGCCTGTCCCACACACAACATATACAACTTGCTCCTATATCAGTCTACACAAAAGAAGATCTGCACATCCATTTAAGCAGCATAATATAATATAAAGACAAATTACAGCAACATAATAGACCTACTAGACAGTCATAGCTGGTAAAATTGCATAGGAGTATAGTTATGGTTCAAGGTATGCTACAACCTACCCACTCTTTCATGGCAGTATGGGGGAAAGGGTCAGGGGGCTAGCCAGCCACCTGCCCCAAATTTTATAAAATGTTTTCTTCCTTTTGCGGATCTCAAAAGTGAGTTTGTAAAGTGGAAGGGCATCATTGACCAGTTTCAACCATAGCCCCACTGTTGGGGTTGCTGCTCCCCTCCAGGTCAATAAAATTGATTTTTTAGCATAACAGTAAAGGATCCGAAGCAATCGTTTGACCTGGGAGGGAACAGTGAGGTCACCAAAGACCCCCAGGAGGCAATTCTTGGGATTTAATATGTTGGGAAGCCCCAGCGCTGAAGAGAGAAAGGAGTCTACTCTCCTCCAAAACTCCTGCACTATGGGACAACTCCAGAAGCAATGAATGAAGTCAGCTGTATATCCACATCCCCGAAAGCACTCAGCCGAGGACAAAATGCCCATTTTGTGCATCTTGGCCGGGGTGAGATGCGATTGGTGGAAGATTTTTATTTGGATGATCCTGTCCCTGGAGGATACAACAGAAGCCTTGAAAGTGTCACAGAATTCGGACCAGTCCTCCTCTGTTATGGATATATCTAGGGAGTCCCATTTACGTTGTGATGCCTTGAATCTAGGGTTGGAGCCCACCGCCAGTGCTAAATAATAAGTAGAGATAAGTTTAGTGCGGTCTGGGGATCGTAAGAGTTTTTCTAAGTCAGAAATCACAAGCGGGTTGTCTAGTGAACCAAACTGTGCTCGCACAGCGTGTCTAAGCTGATAGTAAAAAAATAAGTAGGTATGTGGTAAGTCAAAGTCAGTTCTCATCTGCGCGAAAGATTTAAATCCTTGAGGTGAGTATATGTGACATAAGTATTTTATCCCCCGAGAGGTCCACCTTTGTGGGTCAGGCAGGGAGCCAAATTCTGGTAGTGTAGGGTTAAACCAAAGTGGACTATTAGGGGAGACTGACCAGGAGCCAGGGGTGTGTTTAAGCGTCACTGTTTTAAATAGGGACAGAGATGTACGTAAAATAGTCAGTCCAGGTCCCGGGGGCGTGCATCCACGATAAACGATGTTATGCAATGTTTCGAATGATGAGACCATGGCACCTTCAGTGGTGGTACAGGCATTATTCGGGTCAGGGTGCAGCCAATCATGAATATTAACCAGTTGGGATGCTTGATAGTAAAGGTAAAAATTAGGGAAAGCTAATCCTGCCAAGTGGGACGGAAGGCGCAGAGTTTCCAGTGCCATTCTAGGGGGCCTACCATTCCAAAGGAACTCTATACAAATCGAATCAATACTCTTAAAGATTGTTTTGGGAATTTTGCAGGGGGAGTTAGCCAGGACATACAAAAGTTTAGGAAGATATATCATCTTTAGGATGTTGGCTCGCCCCATCAGATCCAGGGGTAAGTCCTTCCATTGTTTAGTTTGGGTTTGCAGTTGGAGTAGTAAAGGGCCTAAATTATTGGTAATATATAGGGATAATGGCAATTGAACTATAACACCTAGATATCTAAAGGAGGTGGCTATTTGTAGTCTAGAATCCGAGTGAACCTGTGGAGCAGGAGTCTGATCTATGGGGAAGAGGGTAGATTTCTCCCAGTTCACTCGGAATCCAGAAAAGTCTCCAAAGGTGGTCACGTGGTCAACAGACTAGTAAGTGAGTCCTGAGAGTCTGCTAAGTAAACCAATGTATCATCCGCATAGAGCGAGATCCTTTCTTCTATCTCATTTATGGGCAATCCGTGAAGGAGTGGGGAATTACGGATCCGAATAGCAAGGGGTTCCATGGCCAGGGCAAACAGGAGGGGCGACAAAGGGCAACCCTGTCGGGTGCCTCTGGTGATCTTAAATGTGCCAGTGATCAGAGAGTTAATGCGAATGCGGGCGAGTGGCCTGGTATAGAGTAGTTTGATCCAGGCTATCAGCCGTGGACCAAAGCCATACAACTGCAAGACCCCAAACAGGTATGGCCATTCCACACTGTCAAAGGCCTTGCAGGTGTCCAAGGACACCACAACTCGGGTCGCCGGACAGTCATGTGGAAACGTCAAGTTGTGGAACAGTCTACGAATGTTCATCCGGGTTGATCGACCGGGTATGAAACCACCCTGATCACTCCCCACTAGTCCTGGAATCACCCTGTTCAGGCGGTTCGCCAGAGCCTTGGCTAGAATTTTGGTATCAACATTAATAAGCGATATCGGCCGATAGGAGTCACATTTTAACGGATCTTTTCGCGGTTTAACCACTTGAGACCCGCGCTATAGCCGAAAGACGGCTGCAGCGCGGCTCTCAAGTGCCGAGAGGACGTCCCCAGGACGTCCTTCTCTGTTTACATCCCGCTGCGCGCCGCCGAGGGCGCGCGGCGGGGAACAGCTGTGCGGCGCGCATCACGTGATGCAGAGGAGCGTGCCTGGCGGCCGCGATGTCCGCCAGGTACATTCGATCGGCAGTTACAGAAGCAGGATGTGGATCTCTGTGTGTAAACACAGAGATCCATGTCCTGTCAGGGAGAGAGGAGACCGATGCTGTGTCCCTTGTTCATAGGGACACAGATCGGTCTCCTCCCCCAATCAGTCCCCTCCCCCCACAGTAAGAATCACAAATAGGGAACATAGTTAACCCCTTCCCCGCCCCCTAGTGTTAACCCCTTCCCTGCCAGTCACATTTATACAGTAATCAGTGCATTTTTATAGCACTGTTCGCTGTATAAATGTGAATGGTCCCAAAATGGTGTCAAAAGTGTCCGATGTGTCAGCCATAATGTCGCAGTCACGATAAAAATCGCTGATCGCCGCCATTACTAGTAAAAAAAAAATATTAATAAAAATGCTATAAAACTATCCCCTATTTTGTAGACGCTATAACTTTTGCGCAAACCAATCAATAAACGCTTATTGCGATTTTTTTTTTGACCAAAAATATGTAGAAGAGTACGTATCGGACTAAACTGAGAAAAAAAAACTTTTTAAAAAAAAAATTGGGATATTTATTATAGCAAAAAGTAATAAATATTGTTTTTTTTTCAAAATCGTCGCTCTTTTTTTGTTTATAGCGCAAAAAATAAAAACCGCAGAGGTGATCAAATACCACCAAAAGAAAGCTCTATTTGTGGGAAAAAAAGGACGTCAATTTTGTTTGGGAGCCACGTCGCACGACCGCGCAATTGTCATTCAAAGCGACGCAGTGCCGGAAGCTGAAATTTCGCCTGGGCAGGAAGGGGGTTATGTGCCCAGTAAGCAAGTGGTTAAGAAGTAAAACAATAAGTGCCTCTCTCATAGAGGGAGGAAGTACCCCCTCCTGCAATGCTGCATTGTATGTTTTAAGCAAAATAGGGCCAAGAAGGTGCTGAAATTGCTTATACCATTCCACTGGGAACCCGTCCAAACCTGGCGTCTTATGAGCCGGCATCTGTGAAATCGCCAATGAAAGTTCTTCCACAGACAGCGGCTCATCCAACTCTCCCCGGACCTGGTCTGTCAATCGGGGGAGCGACACCTGGCCTAAATAGTCATCTAGTTGTGCCTCTGAATAAGTAGCTCTGGAAGTATAGAGGTCTTGATAAAAGGAGAGAAAGGCTTCTGCTATATCCTGAGGCACAGTACTAATCGTAGTTCCTGAAACTAATATCCTGGGGATAGAAATAGGGGCATGGTCAGGTCTGGAAAAATATGCGAGTAGGCGCCCTGCTTTGTTACCATGCTCAAAAGTCTTTTGCGTGACATAGAGTAAACGTTTTTTAGTGAGATCTAACAAGCGAAGTTCGTATTCCCTGCGACTATGAAGCCACGGGGCTAATGTGGCCACAGAGGGCCTTTCAGAGTACTCTGCCTCCGCCTTCACCATAGTCTGTTCTAATTCCTCAGTACGTTGTAGATTATTTTTACGCAGAATACCCGTAATTGACATAAAGGTACCTCTCAACACTGCCTTGGAAGCATCCCAGACAGTGGTGAGTCCAGTAGTACCCTGATTCAGTTGCCAGTATTCAGTCACACCTTTCTGGCACTCTGCCTGTACAATCTCATCCTCAAGCCAATGTGAGTTCAATCTCCAGACCCGGGGGCCCGATTTTGGCAGGAGGAGAAGACCAATCAGCAAAGGAGCATGGTCCGAGATCCCTCTAGGCAGGTAAGCTATGGAATGAACCAGGGGGAGTACATCCGCCGGGGCAAATGCCATATCTATGCGAGACATAGTATGGAAGGAGTCCGAATGACAGGAAAACTGTCTGTCATCCGGATGCTTCCAACGCCATAGCTCGGTAAGGGCAAATACCTGGGTCCAGTCAATAAAAGAGGGGTACGGCCTGCCCCCACCCCGCAAGCGGTCTACTGAAGGGTCGAGTACAGCATTGAAATCACCTACAAAGAGCAGGGGACCCGGGGATCGGGACAGTAACATGAGAGACAAATGGGAAAGGATTTCTGAGGAAAACGGTGGAGGAATATATATGTTCACCCATGTAAAAATTGTGGAGGCTATACGGAGGGTGATTATAATAAATCGTCCCGCAGGATCCGACTTCACAAGCAAAGTCTCAGCCGGGAGGGACTTCGCCAACAAAATCGAGACCCCACGGGAGAAGTTAGAATAAGAGGCATGATAGTGGCTGGCCAGCCAGGGCCTTTTAAGGGACTTAAGCTTAGAGCCAGTAAGGTGGGTCTCTTGGAGACAAATGATATGGGGTCTGTATTTTTTTAGATAGGAAAACAGCAGGGACCGCTTGTGAGGTGAGTTCAACCCCCTAACATTCCACGAAATCAGTTTTAAAGTGTCAGCCATGAGTAAGTATAAGTAATACAGGAACAATGCAAGGATAATCATGTGATGCAGCATACCACAAACAGTTTCTATGACACTGTCTATAATAGGTGTGCAATAGTGGCAAAAAGTACATTTTCCTAGGAGCAGCTATACCAACCAAACACCAAAGAGGCCAGTCCTTCTCAATACCTAAAACTTGTGAGAGGACCGCCGAAATAAACATCCCACCCTTAACCCACCCCCCTCCATGCTCTACCAACCCAAACACAGTGAGCCTTGAACCCCAAAACAAAAACATTCCCCCCTCAGCAACAGTCTGGGGAAGAAGCGAAAAACCCTGTGGCCTCGCCACCTACTGGTATGGGGGGAAGCAGCAGTTCCATAATGGCTCACAACTGCAGTGTAAACGTCCCTGTTGTAGAATCTGGAGGAAAAAAAAAAAAGGAAGCCCTTCCAAAGGAGAGAAAAATTTTTTTTTTATATAAAACTTTTCCAATAGACATTTTTTTTTTGAGATAGAAACATAAATCAAAAGAATCTACCTTTCTCTTTTTTTTTTCTTCTCCCTCCCCTTTTGAGAATTAAAGGCACAGACAGTAATAAGTGCAAGAGGCACAGTGATAGTAATCTGCAGTTCAAAGGGCAGTGATAATAGGAGCTCTTATCCGGATTATTAATAGTGCAAGAGTGACCTCTGTAGGGAAAAAAAAGGGGGGGGGGAAAAGGCAATTAGGTCCAGCCTCTGACCAGGGGGAAAAAGTCACAGTAACAAGTTGATTCCCAGAGGACCGAGCCCCTGGGAAGCAGATAGGGGAAATGAAGGGTCATCTGGAGACTCATGTTCCTTCACTCGAGGATTCAATTGCGGCGTTGTTGTCTGGGTTGTTTCCCAAATCTTGAATCTAACCAGGACATAGCTTCTTTAGGACAAAAGCCAAAGTGGGCTTTGCCCTCATGGATGATCCGCAGCTTAGCAGGGAACAACATAGCATAGGGAAGACCTTCATTACGGAGACGATCTTTCACTGCTGCAAAGGATATTCGCTGGCGCTGTACTTCAGCAGAGAAGTCAGGATAGATGGATATGTTGTTGCTGTTGAACTTGAGGGGACCTTTTTCTCTGGCCAGGCGTAGAATAGTAACCTTGTCCCGGAAGTTAAGGAATTTTGCAATGAGAGATCTCGGGGGGGCCCCAGGTTGTGGGGCACGCGGGGGGGGTGCGGTGCGCCCTCTCAATTTCAAAGGTGTTGGAAAATTCTTCCACCCCGAATACATCGCGCAGCCATTTGTGCAGAAATCTTTCCGGGCGGGGACCCTCCGATCTTTCCGGGAACCCCACAAATCGGAGGTTGTTCCTTCTGGAACGATTCTCCAAATCGTCCAGCTTAGCTCTGAGGACACCCAACTCATCCGTGGCTGTGCGTACAGTGGCAGATAATGGATGCACAGTGTCTTCCAGGGAGCTGACACGGCCCTCTACCTCCCCAGTCCTGTCCCTCAAATTCTGAACATCCTGCTTCAAAAGGGAGAAATCAATGTGGATGCTCTCTATTTGTAAAGTGAGGGAGGTTTTGACATCTTTAATGGCTACCAGGATTTCAGCCCGGCTGGGCTCAGCAATGGAGGGGCTCGGGGATGTAGATTCCTCTGAGTATGCTGGGGAGTCTAAGGGTTCAGTGTGCACAGCCTGGGTGCGAAATACAGCAGGGACAGAGCCACTCACCCCCTGATAGGAATCCTGTGCTGCAGATGTAGTTGGCTGCAGCGCGGCCTCGTGCACTGCCGGAGGATCGGCGCCATCTTGCCTTCTAAACCGGGCCAGTTGTTCCGCCGCTGATTGGGGCGCGGGTGGCCCGTATTTATTCACCATCATGCCTGTATCTGATGCCCGCCGTCCTTAGGAGCAAAACTGTGCCTTTAGGTAGCAGATTGAGGGTAGGATGCCTGCAGGATGGATATGTGGAGCCGGAGCTATGAGATTAAGCAGCCGCTCTCATGGACTCTCAGCCACGCCCCCCGAAATCTCGTATTTTACTTTCATTTTTTACATGCGGCTACAGCCTCCGCCCCTGTACACCATTTTGAGAGGGTTCAGCACGGTGAGGGAGAAGCAGAGAGCAGAGCAGAGTGTTATTGTGCTTTGAATGGATTAGAAATCTCGTATTTTACTTTCGTTTTTTACATGCGGCTATAGCCTCCGCCCCTGTACACCATTTTGAGAGGGAGTTCTGCACGGTGAGGGAGAAGCAGAGAGCAGAGCAGAGTGAGTGTTATTGTGCTTCGTATGGATTCGTACATTCATAACGAATTATGACAAAGACATTCGGGCATTCGCTATTTGCGATATAATTTATTTCGGATTCGGTTTTATTCGTAATTGCTTTGTTCGGAAATTCGAATGCTTCCGAATGTCCGAAAGTTGCTAAATTCGGACGAATTTTGATTAGTTACGAAACAAATTGCACAAGCCTATTGCCTGGACTGCTGTGGAGATTTTTCAAGGGCAACCTTATATCTTTACCTGATTGACCAGGATAGGAAAGCTCACCTTTTCTTTTTGGGAATGTGGAATAACATGGGTCAGTGTGGTTGTTTACCCCCAGACAGGGAGTTGATGTTTTCAGCCCATTGTCACTCCTTGGTGGCCCCCTTTTGGAAAAGATATCTCACACTTATTCGGTTCCAGCAAACTTTGCCCATTCTTGATTTTAAAGAGATTGGGTTCCACAATAGTGATATTTATTCACATGTGCTTCTGAGGAAGATCATTTGAGTCTAATAGTAGATTATTGGATAAAATAATGTGTGAACCTTACAGTGGACATGGTGTGTAGTTGGGTGGAGTTTCAGGAGCAAACAGAGTCAAGCAAGCCAGGTCTTAACACAGATGTAAACCCTGGATCACAGGCAGAAGGAGCCGACAACCACTCAACAATGATCCTAAATCTTGCAGTGCCCTAAATAGGCCACTGGACACCAAAGTCTCTTCATACATGCATGCGTGCACGGCCCTGATTCCATGCACGGTTCTGTGGACCATTCTGCCAGCATGCACATTTCTTTGACCACGGACATGAGTTCCGTCTTTCTGACAACCCCTATTACATTGCCCCAGATAACTGATTTGTGGGAGGTTCTGCCAACATAACCTTTTAAATACAGAAATGAAACACCTTGTCCAATGGGAATGTCATATGACATTTATATTTGAGAGCTCCACCTCTTCCACCCTTGTATGTGAAAAATACAAGTGGAATGAATGTCAGGAGTGCCCAACCACTTTAGGAACAGCTGGAATGAAACCTGAATCAATTTGCTACACCCCAAAAACTTGCTATTTAAGATCTTGTTGTAGGATTTTTCAACTCCAGTACAAACACCTGACCGCAGTTAGTCAGTGATACCAAATTTAACTGATTCCGGACTGCCCCACGCATATATACTGTGGGAGGGTGGCCCTTCAGTGCGAAATCACGTACCTGTATGTGATTTCTATCTTCTAGTCAGTGGCGGGCATGCGCGCTGTCGGCGACCTTCTCCTGCTGTGATTGAACACAGCGGGAGCCAATCAGTGGGTCCGGCAGATCTGATGTCCACCCGGACCCGCCGATTGCTCCAGAGGCAGACAGAATGGCGGTCTGCCTATGTAAACAAGGCAGATCGCCGTTCTGTCAGAGGGGAAGATGGAGATCTTGTGTTTCTGCTAAACAGTAACATGGATCTCTGTCTTCCCCCAGTGAAAGCACATCCCCCACAGTTAGAAAGCACTCTCTAGAAGCACATTTAACCCTTTGATCACCCCTGATGTTAACCCCTTTCCTGCCAGTGTCATTAGTACAGTGACAGTGCATTTTTTTTAGCACTGATTACTATATTATTGTCACTGGTCCCCAAAAAGTGTCACTTTGTGTCAGATTTGTCCGTCACAATGTCGCAGCCTCGCTAAAAATCGCTGATCACCGCTATTACTAGTAAAAAATAATTAAAAAAATGTAATTCCATAAATCTATACCATAGTTTGTAGACACTATAACTTTTGTGCAAACCAATCAATATACGCTGATTGGGATATTTTTTTTATTTTTAAGAAAAAATATGTAGCAGAATACATATTGGCCTAAACTGATGAAGAAATTAGATTTTTTTTTTTTTATTGGGTACGTTTTATAGCAGAAAGTAAAAAAAAACAAAAAACAAATACCACCAAAAGAAAGCTCTATTTGGGTACGGCGTCAAACGACTGCGCAATTGTCAGTTAAAGTAACGCAGTGCCGTATAACAGAAAATGGCCTGGTCATGAAGGCGGGTAAACCTTCTGGAGCTGAAGTGGTTGAATATATTATACAACTATATAGAGACCAGTTAGACTCCAGAATTATGAGCAGGCTGTTCTGTTTATTTTGGTTAATTTCAGGTTAAATATACAGGTTAACGTCATGTCATGTAGGTTGTATCAGGGTAAAAAATTGACCAATCAAAAGAACAGTGGAGAAATTGTGGCGAAAGCATAGAGTTAATCGTCCTATAATCATAGGTTTATCAAAAAGTATCATAAAAGCATGTTTACTTTTTAATCCAAAAAAATTTTTTTTAAAAACAAAGAAATGGGTTACAACTGTCTAGTAGTTGAAAATGAAAAGAGAAAATGGGCTGTGGGACTTTAAATGAGGCATGGATGGGCGTAGGAAAAAGTCTAGGATATCAAGAATGAGTAGACATCACTGTCCCGTTGGGGAATAGTCTGTAGCCATATATACATGCTGCATAGTCAGTCTAAAGAATGGAGATCAAGGCATGGATATAAATATAAAAATGTATTGTATCATGGTAAAAGTACACATGGATCATGCAAACAAAGGCATAGTATAAATAGGGGTTATCACAAAAACATGATCAAAATTCACTGTTGAGACATGGCTGAAGCAAGTAATGACAGTTAAATGGACATACAGAAACAGTGAAAATGATTATCCGGTTAAAAAGTCAAGAATACACTTAATAGATTCATAGTTGGGCAAGCTTTACTTGACATGCCAGAGCATGGACTCATGGATGGGCATGGGGAAAAGGGTCTAAGATATCAAAAATTGGTAAACATCACTGTCCCGTTGGGGAGTGGTCTGTAGCCAGGTATACATGCTGCATAGTCAGTCTAAAGAATGGAGATCTGTATCATGGTAAAAGTACACATAGATCATGCAAACAAAGGCATAATGTAAATAGAAGTTATCACATAGACATAATCGCAATTCATTGTTGAGACATGGCTGGAGCAAGTAGTGACAGTTAAATGGACATACAGAAACAGTGAAATTAATTATCCAATTGAAATGTCAAGAATACACTTTGTAGATTCGTAGTTGGGCAGGCTTTACTTGGCATCCCTGAGCATGGACTCGACGCGTTTCTTGGCGTTTAAAGCCAGTCATCAGGAGTGGGGTGCATGTCATTTGACTACAAGGGGAGATGGATAGACAGATCAAATAAAGTCTTGAAAAAATTATGTCATATTTGAAACAGAATAAGGTAGTCTGATACGTTACCAATGGCAAAACCCGGAATGGGGTTGTCCCAAGCATTTGAAATATGGCGTAGAATGGTGGTCCTGGATACAGTGTCTCACCCGGGGCTGAGGCGGGGAAGGCCCCCCAATAAACACTTCAACGGCCACTCGATCAAGAGGAGAGTCAAAGAGAAGATGGCATGGGACATCCATCAAGGAGAAACCCGGACAGCCACGGCACAGCACCAAACTGACGGAGAGGCACAGACAGGGTGCAAGGGCAGAATGCTGGTGAAGGGATGGAGAAATGAAAATGAGCAATGAGTGAAAAAGAAGGTTGAATGGTTTGAGAACCAAAATTAGAATGTGATTGGGGGAAGGGAGGGGAAGGAAAAACAAAAAACAAAAAACAAAAAGGGAGCAAAGGAAGAGGGGAGTGAATATGTAAATGATGTGCTGGTGGATGCCTGATGGGAATAATGTGTAATGGGTACTGGGAGAAATTGAACAAAAAAGGGGGTTAATGATATAACATGACTGAAAGGGTTAACAGCCAAAGTTGGCAAATCAACTGAGTGTTGGTGTAAATAAATCTGGTTTGAAAAAAAGCCAAACCAGATCCCCAAAAATGCTAAATAGCGATGAAATTAAATGTATGTTTGAAGCAGTGTGAGCAGAGTGCAAGGCAAAATGTAAAAAAGCAGGTAAAAAGAGTATATATGTAAGGAATACTATGTGAATCCTGAAATAAGGATTGGAAATTACCTTGAAGTGTAGAGAAAGAGAGAAACTGGAACCTCTCATCAGATGGATGTCTGTGAAGTGAAGCTCCCCAGGTGGCTACCGGATAAATGTCCACAGTAAGGGGCGTATCTCCGCCAGCATCATGTGACGCATGAGCCAGGTGTGGGGATGGAAAGAGCCACGCCCGAGATGCAAATGATCTCGGAGGGGTCCCTCCCATCCCCCTGGGTCATGCGAGATGGAAAAAACTATGATGAAAACGCAGGCGTCCCTATGGGTGCCGTGCGTGCAACATACTGACATGATGCCGATGCGCCAAGGATAATGCCCCGCCCCCCCGCCAAGGAAGGCAGGTGGGGAGGGGGAACTGGGCGCATCGCAACCCCGGGCGGAAGAGACCAAAGAACAGGGACCCACCAATGCTTGGGTTGGGTGAGCCATGGGGATGGATACATCATTGAAAATCACGATTAGGACTGTTGTAATCAAAACAGGGGGATAAACAATAATGGCCTGTTGTCAAATGAAGTCTGGGGAAGGATATCAATGGTCAAAGTTGGGTAAAAAGGATGCCAACATATAAGTAGTCTCAGAGAATTAATCACTGAGCAAATAAGAAAAGGAAATAGGGCTCAATAGGTCACCAAAGGGGAATGGGTGTCTTCCACCCGGTAATTTGTCAAGAAAAGGCAGGTGATCCATTGAGACCCATAAATGCCATACCCATGCCTCCATCCCTGGTACATTGAAAATGAAAAGAGAAAATGGGCTGTGGGACTTTAAATGAGGCATGGATGGGCGTAGGAAAAAGTCTAGGATATCAAGAATGAGTAGACATCACTGTCCCGTTGGGGAATAGTCTGTAGCCATATATACATGCTGCATAGTCAGTCTAAAGAATGGAGATCAAGGCATGGATATAAATATAAAAATGTATTGTATCATGGTAAAAGTACACATGGATCATGAAAACAAAGGCATAGTATAAATAGGGGTTATCACAAAAACATGATCATTTGCATCTCGGGCGTGGCTCTTTCCATCCCCACACCTGGCTCATGCGTCACATGATGCTGGCGGAGATACGCCCCTTACTGTGGACATTTATCCGGTAGCCACCTGGGGAGCTTCACTTCACAGACATCCATCTGATGAGAGGTTCCAGTTTCTCTCTTTCTCTACACTTCAAGGTAATTTCCAATCCTTATTTCAGGATTCACATAGTATTCCTTACATATATACTCTTTTTACCTGCTTTTTTACATTTTGCCTTGCACTCTGCTCACACTGCTTCAAACATACATTTAATTTCATCGCTATTTAGCATTTTTGGGGATCTGGTTTGGCTTTTTTTCAAACCAGATTTATTTACACCAACACTCAGTTGATTTGCCAACTTTGGCTGTTAACCCTTTCAGTCATGTTATATCATTAACCCCCTTTTTTGTTCAATTTCTCCCAGTACCCATTACACATTATTCCCATCAGGCATCCACCAGCACATCATTTACATATTCACTCCCCTCTTCCTTTGCTCCCTTTTTGTTTTTTGTTTTTCCTTCCCCTCCCTTCCCCCAATCACATTCTAATTTTGGTTCTCAAACCATTCAACCTTCTTTTTCACTCATTGCTCATTTTCATTTCTCCATCCCTTCACCAGCATTCTGCCCTTGCACCCTGTCTGTGCCTCTCCGTCAGTTTGGTGCTGTGCCGTGGCTGTCCGGGTTTCTCCTTGATGGATGTCCCATGCCATCTTCTCTTTGACTCTCCTCTTGATTGAGTGGCTGTTGAAGTGTTTATTGGGGGGCCTTCCCCGCCTCAGCCCTGGGTGAGACACTGTATCCAGGACCACCATTCTACGCCATATTTCAAATGCTTGGGACAACCCCATTCCGGGTTTTGCCATTGGTAACGTATCAGACTACCTTATTCTGTTTCAAATATGACATAATTTTTTCAAGACTTTATTTGATCTGTCTATCCATCTCCCCTTGTAGTCAAATGACATGCACCCCACTCCTGATGACTGGCTTTAAACGCCAAGAAACGCGTCGAGTCCATGCTCAGGGATGCCAAGTAAAGCCTGCCCAACTACGAATCTACAAAGTGTATTCTTGACATTTCAATTGGATAATTAATTTCACTGTTTCTGTATGTCCATTTAACTGTCACTACTTGCTCCAGCCATGTCTCAACAATGAATTGCGATTATGTCTATGTGATAACTTCTATTTACATTATGCCTTTGTTTGCATGATCTATGTGTACTTTTACCATGATACAGATCTCCATTCTTTAGACTGACTATGCAGCATGTATACCTGGCTACAGACCACTCCCCAACGGGACAGTGATGTTTACCAATTTTTGATATCTTAGACCCTTTTCCCCATGCCCATCCATGAGTCCATGCTCTGGCATGTCAAGTAAAGCTTGCCCAACTATGAATCTATTAAGTGTATTCTTGACTTTTTAACCGGATAATCATTTTCACTGTCTCTGTATGTCCATTTAACTGTCATTACTTGCTTCAGCCATGTCTCAACAGTGAATTTTGATCATGTTTTTGTGATAACCCCTATTTATACTATGCCTTTGTTTGCATGATCCATGTGTACTTTTACCATGATACAATACATTTTTATATTTATATCCATGCCTTGATCTCCATTCTTTAGACTGAATATGCAGCATGTATATATGGCTACAGACTATTCCCCAACGGGACAGTGATGTCTACTCATTCTTGATATCCTAGACTTTTTCCTACGCCCATCCATGCCTCATTTAAAGTCCCACAGCCCATTTTCTCTTTTCATTTTCAATGTACCAGGGATGGAGGCATGGGTATGGCATTTATGGGTCTCAATGGATCACCTGCCTTTTCTTGTCTAGTAGTTGAGCGAAAACAGGGAGTTACAATATCCAAAAGAAACAAGCTCAGAATGTTTGAATATATGGAGTATTTTAGCAGTTATGCAAATGTATTGACATTGCACAATTAATTATTATTATTATTATTATACATTATTATTATTATTATTATATTATGGAATATTATGGAATATTATAAATAAGTAAATACAATTAAAGCATAAGGCTCCATGTACACAGAAGCTGATAAACTGCAGTTAATGGGCGTTTTGGCGTTTTTTTTAAAAGCCCATTAACTGCACTCTATGTTAGCCTATGTGTTCATGTACACATAACGTTTTTTAGCTTTAATGAGCAGTGGAGTTAATGGGCTTTTTTCTGAACGCAGGAAATTTGCGTTCAAAGTGCCGTTTTTCGGCAGAAAAAACGCAAAAAAAACGCAAAACGCCGAAAAACGCTCAAAAACGCTGGCCGCGAGCGTTTTTTTGTCCATTGAAAAAAAATTTTTTTTTTTTTTTTTTTTAAAAAGCTAAAAAAAGCTACACTGAAAAACGCTAATAAAAGCTAGTAAAAAAACGCTGATAAAAGCTAGCTTTTTCTGCTGCTTTAAAAACGGCCGTTTTTGAGCTTCTGTGTACATGGAGCCTAAATGTATAGTGATGCAGTATAAACAATGTGCTTCTTTGTCGACACATACCGGTAATTGCCTTAGAGTAGCTTGCACCAGACTAATAAGCGGAGATGCGTTAATTTACTGTGCATAGAATATGTTTAGAGGAGGATGCTTATTCTTGTAGCTTTATGTTGCTCATTAAAAATAGCGACCAAAGACCAAGAAAAATTTTCAGGAACGTCTTGTCACAGGTTCTACAAACATAAATTGTGAGTTTTGATAAATCATCTAGTTCCAAGATGCCCAGTGTACATGCAAGTTAAAATAAGCATTGAGTAGCTGAGTGCAGCCATTGGGACCAGATTAGTCGCCTGCCAGGAAGTAGTGAGCGGAACTATACATTCTAAATGCTCGCAAGACACCCTTAGTCCAAATAGGCAGTCTCTATCTCCTATTATCCAACCACACTTGTTAAAGGAACAGTGCACCCCCTAAAGAAGGGCCCCATCGGAAGCTGGCCAATGTTAACCACTAGGCGGAAGGTATTTATCTCCAGGAGTACACCAGGACCCTTTCTATTCCTCTGAATGGCTTGATGTCGTTTAGAGACTCTAGTTACTCCATTGTAAATACATTAGCCTTGCTATAGTGCCTTTAAGTGTAGGCTATGGGTTTGTTGTCCATTCTCCTATCATAGTACCTTAATGTCTGTGCAATTTTGCTGTTTGTTGATTTATACCATGTTGCATTAAATTGTTTTAATATATTCAATTGATTTACCCCCAAACTGTTTGTGGCCTTCTTTCTGTGCATTCTTAGAGAGTGGTAGCCTGCTAACCTTTAAGTCCACAGGTGTAAATGGCTTTAGCCTATAACCAAGTGTGTCAGTGGGGACCGAGCAAGTACGGGAGTCGTGGCAGGACAGATAACCCATCATCACCAGCGGTTCCTGTGGGGGTAAGCGCTACATTAATTACATTCTTATAATGCAGTCATCTTTTTCCACCTCAGTCAGAAGGAGAAAAATAATTATAGTGGCAGGTTAGACCGAGTGATTACTGTAATAGCCAATCACAGGGTACCATAGCTGTCATGTGATTGGGAGTTGGGTCACCTGGCTCCCAACTGTTAGTCCAAGACCAGGAGCGGTCAGTGACAGATCAGTTTTCAAGCTGGGAGTGCACTATGAAGTACACTTCCAGCACAAATTTTACATACTGTATATGTAGTGCTTTGAAAGAAGACCCACTTCCATGATCCCTTATGTAGCGATACCTCTATGTCTCTCCTCAGACAGTATGGGCCGCTGATTTCTTTCTCTTGGGTCCTGCAGCGAGTTACCTCTCTCCATTGGAGTCTTCACCCTAGTTTGTAGGTGGAAGTCTATTTTCTTTCTTTGCTCTAAGAAGGCCAATGTCCACACAGTAGGTTAAACCCCAATAATACGATACCAGGCTTTTGGCGGATAGGAATCCTTACCTCTGTCAGGTAGCCAGGCCTCTCCAGAGACAGCGATCTTTTCACTAATCCCCTTGGGACCGATCCTCCCCTGGCTTCCTCTCCTTCAGAGGGGGTCACCCTTCACTTTGGTATCCTGGGACTCCTCTTTAGGTGTAGGCTTCAGCCAAAGGTGCTGGGCCTACCTACAGCAATGCAGCCTCGGGCTAAAGGTGCCCGAGACCGAAACACACGCACGCTACCCCGGCCATGAGGGTCACCGAAGGTGGGGTATGTGCTGAACAGGACCAAGGGGTCCCCTGGATCTCCTCACGCCCAATCACGTCTGCCCCTTAAGTACCCTCTCCCAGCATGCACAGCGGGTTGACCACACCCACTGCACAGCTGCCGAGAGAGGACACCCAATGATGGTGTTGCGATACTCCCTGTGGTTCTACCTAAACCGGAGATGACAGTGCCACCTACAGGCAACAGGGAACACTGCAGTCAGGCAATATCACACCAGAGCAGAAGCAAGTTTCTAGGAAATTAACAGTCTGAGCCCAACTATTGGCTCAAACTAACCCCTAAATTTGAACATAGCGCCCCCTAAATTGGGGAGGGCACTACACTTATACAAGACAATTTTAGACGATTCTGCACTTCCAACCTTTTTAGTATCAGTTGGTTCCAGCATGACTGTGCTCCTTGTGTACAAAGTTAGGTCCCTGGTTTGAGTTTGGCTTGAAGGAACCTAAGTGGCCTGCACAGAACACTGACCTCAACCCTACTAAACACCATTGGGATGTACTGGAACATTAATTGCAAGCCAGGTCTTCCCATTCAACATACATGACCATACAATGATCTTTTGGCTGAGTGGGCAGATTTTTCCACACATGCACTCCAAAGTGTCTTTAAAAGTTATAGCTGCAAATGACAGCAGGGCACCTCTATATTATTGTCCATCGATTTGGGATACTGTCTTATAGGGATGGATAATAAATGTGCTTTGCTGTTCACATACAGTAATAAAAAAATAAAAAAAAATAAAAGGAGGCATTCTCATACTGTATATACCTTGGATAGAACTATACAATATATACAGTATCTCACAAAAGTAAGTACACCCCTCACATTTTTGTAAATATTTTATTCTATCTTTTCATGTGACAACACTGAAGAAATGGCACTTTGCTACAACGTAAAGTAGTGAGTATACAGCTTGTATAACAGTGTAAATTTGCTATCCCCTCAAAATAACTCAACACACAGCCATTAATGTCTAAACTGCTGGCAACAAAAGTGAGTACACCCCTAAGTGAAAATGTCCAAATTGGGCCCAATTAGCCATTTTATAGCCACCATTATTTTCCAGCACTGCCTTAACCCTCTTGGGCATGGAGTTCACCAGAGCTTCACAGGTTGCCACTGGAATCCTCTTCCACTCCTCCATGACGACATCACAGAGCTGGTGGATGTTAGAAACCTTGCGCTCCTCCACCTTCCGTTTGAGGATGCCCCACAGATGCTCAATAGGGTTTAGGTCTGGAGACATGCTTGGCCAGTCCATCACCTTTACCCTCAGCTTCTTTAGCAAGGCAGTGGTCGTCTTGGAGGTGTGTTTGGGGTTGTTATCATGTTGGAATACTGCCCTGTGGCCCAGTCTCCAAAGGGAGGGGATCATGATCTGCTTCAGTATGTCACAGTACATGTTGGCATTCATGGTTCCCTCAATGAACTGTAGCTCAACAGTACCGGCAGCACTCATGCAGCCTCAGACCATGACACTCCCAAGTAGGCAAGACACACTTGTCTTTGTACTCCTCACCTGGTTGCCCCCACACACGCTTGACACCATCTAAACCAAATAAGTTTATCTTGGTCTCATCAGACCACATGACATGGTTCCAGTATGCCATGTCCTTAGTCTGCTTGTCTTCAGCAAACTGTGGGCTTTTTTGTGCATCATCTTTCTTTCCCCTTTCTGGGACGACAGCCATGCAGACCAATTTGATGCAGTGTGCGGTGTATGGTCTGAGCACTGACAGGCTGACCCCCCCCCACCCCTTCAACCTCTGCAGCAATGCTGGCAGCACTCATACGTCTATTTCCCAAAGACAACCTCTGGATATGATGCTGAGCACGCGCACTCAACTTCTTTGGTCGACCACGGTGAGGCCTGTTCTGAGTGAAACCTGTCCTGTTAAACTGCTGTATGGTCTTGGCCCCCGTGCTGCAGCTCAGTTTCAGGGTCTTGGAAATCTTCTCATAGCCTAGGCCATCTTTATGTAGAGCAACAATTTTTTTTTCTTCAGATCCTCAGAGAGTTCTTTGCCATGAAGTGCCATGTTGAACTTCCAGTGACCAGTATGAGAGAGTGAGAGCGATAACACCAAACTTAATACACCTGCTCCCCTTTCACACCTGAGACCTTGTAACACTAATGAGTCACATGACACCAGGGAGGGAAAATGGTTAATTGGGCCTAATGTGGACATTTTCACTTAGGGTTGTAATCACTTTTGTTGCCAGCGGTTTAGACATTAATGGCTGTGTTGAGTTTTTTTGATGGGAACAGCAAATTTACACTGTTATACAAGCTGTACACTCACTACTTTACATTGTAGCAAAGTGTAATTTCTTCAGTGTTGTCACATGAAAAGGTATTATAAAATATTTACAAAAATGTGAGGGGTGTACTTACTTTTGTTTGATACTGTATGTAATCCATCTTCTTTCACTAAACTTCAACACACTGACAAAGTGCTGCTGGAAAAGCATCCTTCCATAGTGGTTTGGCTGAAATTTGGCCACAAACCATCACTGTTTAAGGTCTTGCACCTGACTCCTGATTAAGTAACATGGCCAGAGTCTATCTGCCCCATATTGGCACTATATCTACTGGAGCATTTGCAGTTTGTAGAACAGAGAAGGGACTGGCCAGAGAGGGAGAGGTGAACTCCTCCCCCCCCCCTTAACCACTTAACGACCGCCCACCGCTGATTTACATCGGCAGAATGGCACGGACAGGCAGAATCACGTACATCTACGTGATCGCCTTTGTGCAGTTGGGGGGTCCATCCGGACCCCCCTTCACTGCAGTGAGCGGCCGTTAAGTGTTCGGGAGCGATCAGGCATGAGGGGGCGGCTGCTCGATTCCGCCCCCCCCTCGCGATCGCTCCCGGCCAATGAAAATGCTTCCTCCGCCATGTGATGTAAACAAGGCTGGAGGAAGTGATGTCATCTCCCTCGCCGCGGTCTTTCTGTTCCCGGCGCCGAGCAGAGAAGAAGCAGGTTAGTGCACCAACAGTCCACTGACACGTAGGTACACATAGGCACACAAATTACCCCCCAGTCACCCCCAGATCACCCCCCAGGTCACCCCAAAGCCCCCAATCACAGTGTCACTGATTGCAGTGATCATTTATTTTACTGATCACTGCATTTAGTGTCATCTGTGATTGTAAAAAGTTGCAGGGCAGTTAGGATTAGGCCCCTTTAGGTCCAGGGTAGCCCCCTAACCCCCCCTAATAAAGGTTTAACCCCTTGATCACCCCCCAGGTAACCCTTTCACCCCCTAACTTCAGCTTCACTAAGCGATTGTTTTTCCGATCGCTGTATTCGTGTCGCTGGTGTTTTAGATAGGCAGTTATTTTTTTTTAGGTTCGCCGCAGGTTTTTATTAGTGTCAGGTACCCCCATATATTATTTTAACCCCCTGATTGCCCCTAGAGTTAACCCTTTCACCAGTGATCGCCGTATAAGCGTCACTGGTGTCACTGGTTAGCCAGTAAGTTATTTAGTTATTTAGGTTACCAGACAGGTTTTTATATAGTGTCAGGTACCCCCATATTTAACCTAATAAAGGTTTTAACCCCCTGATTGCCCCTAGTTAACCCTTTCACCAGTGATCACCATATAAAGGTTACGGGTGACGCTGGTTGATTAGTTTGCTTTTTATAGCATCAGGGCACCCGCCGTATATAACCCAATAAAGGTTTAACCCCCCTGATCGCCCGGCGGGTGAGATCAATTAGGTTTTAGCGCCAGAGAGGGTCTGCGTCGCCCCAGGCAGTGTTAGGTTAGTGACAGTAACGCTAACACCCACGCGCAAAGCATACACCCCCCTTAGTGGTATAGTATCTGATCAGATCTATACTAGCATCCCCAGCGGTTTAGGGTTCCCAAAAACGCAGTGTTAGCGGGATCAGCCCAGATACCTCTAGCGCCTGCGTTTAGCCCCTCCGCCCAGCCCAGCCCAGCCCACCCAAGTGCAGTATCGATCGATCACTGTCACTTACCAAACACAACACACATAACTGCAGCGTTCGCAGTGCTTGGTTTTTGGGGCCCTGTACGCGGCTAGGCTCCCAAAAAGTCCCACACATGTGGTATCCCCGTACTCAGGAAAAGCAGCAGAATGTATTTTGGGGTGCAATTCCACATATAACCATGGCATGTGTGAGCAATATATCATTTAGTGACAACTTTTTGTACATTTTTTTTCTTTTCTTTTTGTCATTATTCAATCATTTGGGACAAAAAAAAAATATTCAATGGGGTCAACATGCCTCTCAGCAAATAGCTTGGGGTGTCTACTTTCCAAAATGGGGTCATTTGGGGGGGTTTTGTGCCATCTTGGCATTTTATGGCCTTCAAAACTGTGATAGGTAGTGAGGAGTGAAATCAAAAATTTATGCCCTTAGAAACCTTGAAGGCGGTGCTTGGTTTTTGGGGTCCCGTACGCGGCTAGGCTCCCAAAAAGTCCCACACATGTGGTATCCCCGTACTCAGGAGAAGCAGCAGAATGTATTTTGGGGTGTAATTTCACATATGCCCATGGCATGTGTGAGCAATATATCATTTAGTGACAACTTTGTGCAAAAAAAAAAAGTTTGTCATATTCCCGCAACTTGTGGCAAAATATAAAATATTCCATGGACTGAACATGCCTCTCAGTAAATAGCTTGGGGTGTCTACTTTCCAAAATGGGGTCATTTGGGGGGGTTTTGTGCTATTTTGGCATTTTATGACCTTCGAAACTGTGATAGGTAGTGAGGAGTGAAATCAAAAATTTGCGCCCTTAGAAATCCTGAAGGCGGTGCTTGGTTTCCGGGGTCCCGTACGTGGCTAGGCTCCTAAAAAGTCCCACACATGTGGTATCCCCGTACTCAGGAGAAGCAGCAGAATGTATTTTGGGGTGCAATTCCACATAGTAGGATTTTTAAAACAGCTTACCTGTAAAATCCTTTTCTTGGAGTACATCACGGGACACAGAGCAGCATAGTCATTACTATGTGGGTTATATAGAATTACCTTCAGGTGCTGGCACTGGCAACTTCCAAAACAGGAAGTACCCTCCCCTATATAAGCCCCTCCCATCCGGGAGTACCTCAGTTTTGTAGCAAAGCAATACGTGTCCCCAAAAGAGGGGTGGGAGCTCTGTGTCCCGTGATGTACTCCAAGAAAAGGATTTTACAGGTAAGCTGTTTTAAAAATCCTACTTTCTTGTTCATACATCACGGGACACAGAGCAGCATAGTCATTACTATGTGGGACGTCCCAAAGCAATGCCACATGAGGGGGGGATACACCATACATAAGCTGGGCGCCATCAGGCATGAGGATCTTTTGCGGCCTGCAACACACTGCGCCCAAAGGCGACATCCTCCTGACTTCTAACGTCCACCTGGTAGAACCTAGTAAACGTGTGTACTGAAGACCATGTTGCGGCCTTACAAATTTGCGCCAGGGAGGCCTGGTGATGCACTGCCCATGAAGTTCCAACTGCTCTCGTGGAGTGCGCCCTAACTTTGAACGGAGGCGGTCTACTTCTCAAGCCATAGGCTTGTATTATGACCTGTCGAATCCACTTGGCTAAAGTAGATTTTGATGCTGCCTGACCCTTTCTGGGGCCTTCCGGCAGAACAAACAAAGAATCCGTTCTACGAATCTGAGCAGTGGCTTTTAGATAAGCTTTAACTGCTCTTACTACATCCAAAGAATGCAATAACTTTTCCTCTACCGAGCTTGGTTTGGGGAAAAAAGAAGGAAGAACCCCATCCTGGTTCAAGTGAAACCTCGATACCACCTTAGGAAGAAAGGCTGGGTGAGGACGTAATACTACTCTGTCCTTATGGATAACCAGATATGGCTCTTTACAGGACATGGCGGCTAATTCCGACACTCTTCTAGCCGAGCATATGGCTACTAAAAATATCAATTTCCTGGTGAGTAGAACCAAGGAAATGTGCCGCAAAGGTTCAAATGGCTGCTTCTGCAGAACCGACAGAACCAAATTTAGATCCCATGGGCATATGGGAGCCTTAATCGGTGGAATAATACGAGTCACACCTTGCATAAAGGATTTGACAAGTGAATGCATAGCCAGGGGCCTTTGAAATAGTATTGACAAGGCCGAAACCTGGCCCTTGATAGTACTTAAGGCAAACTTCCTGTCTACAGCCCACTGCAGGAAGTCCAGAATTCTGCCTATAACGTACTTACGTGGATGCCAATTTCTGGCCTCGCACCAAGTGATGTACGCCTTCCAAACTCTATAGTAGATCTGCCTGGATACAGGCTTCCTGGCATTGATTATAGTTGATACCACAGAGTTAGAGAGACCTCTCTTCTTTAGGATGTGGGATTCAATAGCCAGGCCGTTAAACTTAGAGTTAGTAAGGAAGGGTGGTATATCGGTCCTTGCGAAAGCAGGTCCGGACGACGTGGAAGGGTCCAAGGACTCCCCACAGACATTTTGATGATCTCCGCGTACCAGGCCCTTCGGGGCCACGCTGGAGCTACCAGGATCACCGGCTTCTTCTCCAACCTGACTCTGCGAAGGAGTCGAGGCAACAATTGTAGCGGAGGGAATGCATATATCAGTCTGAACTAATCCCAAGGGAACACCAGAGCATCCGAGCCGCAAGCGAGGGGATCCCTTGTCCGGGAGACAAATCTGTCCACCTTTGCGTTGAATCTGGATGCTAGCAGATCTACATCCGGTGTTCCCCCACCGCTGACATATTGCTCGGAAGACCTCGGGATGAAGGGACCATTCCCCTGGGCATAACTATTGGCGACTCAGAAAGTCCGCCTTCCAATTCTCCACCCCTGGAATGAAGACAGCTGATATACATGGGACATGCTTTTCTGCCCATTCCAGGATGTGACTTACTTCCCTCTGGGCTGCACGACTCCTGGTGCCTCCCTGATGATTGATATATGCCACTGCTGTGGCATTGTCTGATTGAATTCTGACAGGGGACCCTTGGAGTCTGGATGTCCAGGCTACTAGGGCGTACCGGGCTGCTCGTATCTCTAAGAGATTGATGGGCAGGGTTTTTACTACATTTGACCATCTGCCCTGGAGAGACCATTGCTCCAGTACTGCCCCCCAGCCTATAAGGCTGGCATCTGTAGTGACCACCTTCCAAGATATCGGGCTGAAGGGTTTTCCCTTCTGGAGATTCTGGGGGATCAACCACCAGCAGAGACTCTTCCGAACGGAAGGGGACAAAGCCATCGGGAAGTCTAGAGCCTGAACTTTTCCGTTCCAGGCTGACAATATGGCCCTTTGTAAATTCCTTGAGTGGAATTAGGCGTATGGCACAGCTTCGAATGATGCTACCATCTTTCCTAGCAGCCTCATGCACAGGCGTATGGACGGCTGTCTTTTTGCACAAAGCAGACGGACCAAGGCCCTCAAAGAGGATACCTTGTCTAGAGGTAAGAAAATCTTCCTCTGGTCTGAATCCAGCCGTAGCCCTAGATATACCAGGTTTTTCACTGGCTGTAGGGCTGACTTGTCCAGGTTGATGACCCAACCGTGAGACTCTAGATACTTGATTGTATCGACAATTACCACTTCTAGCTTGGCAACTGAGTGGTCCATCAACAACAGGTCGTCTAGGTATGCCATTATCGTTACACCCCGTGTTCTTAGATCGGCCAACAGTGGGGCCAGAATTTTTGTGAACACTCGTGGTGCTGTGGCCAGACCGAATGGTAAGGCTCTGAACTGAAAATGGCGCCCTTCTACTGCAAAGCGTAGGAATTTTTGATGACCTGGAAAGATGGGAACATGCAAGTAAGCATCTTTGATGTCGATCGAGGCTAACCATTCCTCCCCTTGTAGGGCAGCGGTGACCGATCGGATCGACTCCATCCGGAAAGACCGGACGTTTAGAAATTTGTTTAGACTCTTTAGGTCCAATATGGGTCTTATGTCCCCGTTTGGCTTCGGGACTGTGAAAAGGTTTGAGTAGAAACCCAACCCCCACTCTTCCATAGGAACCTCCATAATTACTCCTTGGAGCAATAGTTGTTCTAACGCCAATAGGAGAGACCCTCTTTTCAGAGGGTCTCTTGGCATGCCTGACCACATAAAATGGGACGGAGGAGACTCTTTTAACTCCAACTTGTATCCCAGAGTTACTGCGGAGAGCACCCATCTGTCTTTGATCGTCTCCCGCCAGGTCTCTGCGAACAACTGAAGTCTTCCCCCCCACCCGTTTGAGTGGGGGCAGCCCTTCATAGGCTTGACTTGGAGGCTGGTTTAGTACCTCTTCGGATCCAGGGCTTTTTATTACCCTGTGGCTGTCCCTGATTTTTACCTCCTGAGTTTGACCGAGGAGGCCGTCGGAACTGCTTAGTAGCAGACGTCGCAGGGATAGGAGAGGTAGTCCTCTTAAAAGATGGACCCCTAGACCTCTTTTTACTCGGTAAGAGAGTACTTTTACCACTGGAAATCTTCTGGATATACTTATCCAGGTCTTCGCCAAAAAGGCGTTCCCCATGAAATGGGAAGCTAACTAAGAGCTTCTTACAGGGAGCTTCAGCAGACCAGTTTTTGAGCCACAGAAGCCTACGCATATGTACCAAAGACAGCGTGAGGCGGGAGGCCTGATGGATAGAATCCTTGATGGCGTCAACCGCAAAGCATAATGCTCTAGGCAGATCAGCCAGAGCCTGGGCCTGCTGGTCTGGCAAATCCCTCAGGACCATTTTCATTTGATCCTTTAAAGCTTGGCAGATCCCAATAGCTGCCACTGCTGGCTGTGTAACAGCCCCTGCTGTGGAAAAAGCAGATTTTAATAAAGATTCCAATTTTTTATCCACTGGATCTTTGAACATTTGAACATTATCTACTGGACATGTCAGTGATTTGTTCACAGAAGAGATGGCTGCATCCACCGTAGGAACATTCCATCTCTGGGTGAACTTTTCCTCCATGGGATAGATCACCGGAAACCTTTTAGGCGGAACAAATAGTTTATCAGGATGTTCCCAGTCCTGGTATATAAGTCCTTCCAATAATGGATGTATTGGAAAGGAGCAATTAACCTGGGGAGCTTTTAGCGACCCCAATGAGGAGACAGCAGTAGTTGATGGTTCAACAAGAGGCATTTTAAATGCAGATCGAACCATGTCAGTTAGGGTCTGGACCCACAATCTTTCAGTCTGTGATGCTGAAAATGGTTCATCTACTGTCGATTCCTCAAAAACAGAGCTAACCTCCTCCTGATCCCCTTCAGGTAGGTCGGTCCCTTCCTGGGACTGTTGCTCTGCCAACAGGCACTCTAATGGAGGTGATGGAGATCTGGCGCGCTTTCTTTCCTGTAGAGAAGAAGCGATCAATGCAGCCAATCTCTGCTCCAATCCCTCCAGAGTTGAGGAAAAAACCTCCTCTGTTATATATGCAGGAGCAGGTGGACTGAGGACAGCCGCAGTACCTGGCACTCCCGGGGGTTCCTTATGGGTATTAACCTCTGATTTCTCAGGGGAGGAGGGTGCAGATGACTGCTCCAGATCCTCAGAGCCCGATGGAGACCCCCTACACTTCCTGAGAGGTATATCTCGGAGTTTTTTTAGGCGGCATATTCCTTAGTTCAAAGCTGAGGTATTCCAGCCGCAATACACCCCTTACTGAAATAGTCTAATGCAATTTGCTGCTATGTACATCAGTGGGTGTCTACTAATGCGTCTTTCTGGGGATGCCTGTATCAACCGCCCGCTGTAAGCCCCTATACCATGCTACCAGCTCCTTTTCATGCTCTGTGTCCATAGCAAGCAGCGTGGACTGAGTCCTTTTATCTTGCTGGGACGCCCGCACATGCGCAGAAGCGCTGGGCGCACAGAGCGCGTCATCCGCCAGGCTCCGCCCCCTTTTTTGAAGCTAAACCTTATAAAAGGAAAGCATGTGTGCGCGCGCGCGCGTGCACGTGTGCGCTCTTGGCGCCATGTAGGGAGAGGAGCCAGGGTCCCTGTTTCACCAGGACTCGGGGATGGAAGGAAACTACTTGGCAGCATGACAGAGGAATGCAGCTTCCCTGATAGAGAGCTCACTCATCTGCCTGGACTTTCACCATGGAAGGAATAGTCCCAAGAAAAAAGACGTTCCACAGCGGCCTCTAGTGGACAAACACAGGTACCGCACCTTTGTGTTTTTTTTTTTTTTTTTAAAACCTCCTTTATGAAAAAACATTTCCAGGTTTACAGTTTTTTTAAAACTTCCCTTATGAAAAACATTTCTAGGATTACTTAGGCATATACAGCTATTAGCGGGAATACCCTTTAGGTAACAGGCAGAAAGACATATTAGGCTTGGGGGTCCCCTCAATAGAACCAAGTTCCTGAGGGGCCCCCACTTACCTTTTCCCCGCCGCAGGACTTTGTTTGGTCCACAGAAGCCCAAACTTCACCTCTCACGGCAGGCATTGTACTAGACCTTCAGGGACCGGGTTCCCAAGGATTCCACTCCCCTGGACCTGTATAGCACCCTGCACAGATAGCCTCTTGGTTTTGGGTATGACCAGAGCTCTGGATCCCAGGGTCCAGCCCTCCTAAGAGAGGCATTACAGGCAAAACCCTGCTCTTCTCTGCAAGGCCCGGGTACCGACCGTTTAGCTATGAAGCTTTTTTGGTCGGATCCGGAATAGCTTGCTAAGGCCCAGAGAACCTGTACACAAGCCCAGATGAATACATGTTAACCTTGGCCAACACCTTAGACACTGGCAAAAAACTGAGGTACTCCCGGATGGGAGGGGCTTATATAGGGGAGGGTACTTCCTGTTTTGGAAGTTGCCAGTGCCAGCACCTGAAGGTAATTCTATATAACCCACATAGTAATGACTATGCTGCTCTGTGTCCCGTGATGTATGAACAAGAAATAACCATGGCATGTGTGAGCAATATATCATTTAGTGACAACTTTTTGTAATTTTTTTTTTTTTTTGTCATTATTCAATCACTTGGGACAAAAAAAAAAAATATTCAATGGGCTCAACATGCCTCTCAGCAATTTCCTTGGGGTGTCTACTTTCCAAAATGGGGTCATTTGGGGGGGGGTTTGTACTGCCCTGCCATTTTAGCACCTCAAGAAATGAGATAGGCAGTCATAAATTTAAAGCTGTGTAAATTTCAGAAAATGTACCCTAGTTTGTAAACGCTATAACTTTTGCGCAAACCAATAAATATACGCTTATTGACATTTTTTTTACTAAAGACATGTGGCTGAATACATTTTGGCCTAAATGTATGACTAAAATTGAGTTTATTCGATTTTTCTTATAACAAAAAGTAGAAAATATCTTTTTTTTTAAAAATTTTCGTTCTTTTTCCATTTATATCGCAAAAAATAAAAATCGCAGAGGCAATCAAATACCATTAAAAGAAAGCTCTATTTGTGGGAAGAAAAGGACGCAAATTTCATTTGGGTACAACATTGCATGTCCGCACAATTTACAGTTAAAGCAGCGCAGTGCCGAATCCCAAAAACAGGCTTGGTCCGAAATGGTCCGGGGCTTAAGTGGTTAATGACCAGGCTACTTTTTGCGATACGGCACTGCGTTACTTTAACTGCCGTCGTGCGCCGTTGTACTCAAATATATTTTTTGTCCTTGTTTTCCCACAAATAGAGCTTTCTTTTGGTGATATT
The DNA here is from genome assembly GCA_029206835.1 of Rana muscosa. Lineage (NCBI taxonomy): Eukaryota > Metazoa > Chordata > Amphibia > Anura > Ranidae > Rana > Rana muscosa. Next base: position 455,535,126 of record CM055118.1, read on the forward strand.
TGATCACCTTAGGTGGTATTTTGCACTATAAACAAAAAAAGACAGACAATTTTGAAAAAAGGAAAACAATATTTTTTACTTTCTGCTATAAAACACACCCAATATATTTTTGTAAAAAATAAAAAAATCCCAATAAGCGTATATTGATTAGTTTGCACAAAAGTTATAGGGGCTGATTTTTTAAAGGCAAAATGACTGTTCCCTCTGCAAGTGCAGTTGCTCCAGAGCTAAGTAAATGAGGTAAGGCTTCACTTTGCAAAGCATACCCAATCACGTGCAAGGAAAATAAAAAAAACAGCATTTTTGCTAGCACATGATTGGATGATGGAAGTTAGCTAGAGCTTCTGCTCATTTACTAAGCTCTGGAGCAACTGCACTTTGCAAAGTGCACAGTAATTTTGCCTTTAGTAAATCAACCTCCATAGTGTCTACAAACAATGGTATATATTTGTAGCGGCCTCCTCTCTCCCCTCTCTTCTATCAGCTCGTCAGTCTCCTGTCTATGGATACCTTAGAGGAGAGAGTGCGGGGTCACCACGCCAAGCCCTCACCGCAGATGTTTGTGTGGTGTAAGCAAAGTTCTTATTTTACCTTCGGGTCGGTGTTCGGCACCTGGAACCTCCAAAGAGTTACCTTGAACAATGTCTGCCAGAAAACAAGCCCCACACCATTAAAGTCCAACACTCCTTTATTCTTCTCAATGCAAAAGTGAACACCATCAGTTGGACTCCTTAGAGAACAGAACAGACAAGGAGGTGTGGATGCGAGTAGGCCCAGACACAATGAACTCTCCACTTTCCTTCCTGAAAGTGGGTTGCGGTCTCCGAGTGAGGGGGAATTTCCTTCCAGGCGGTCTCCGATGGGAGGCTCACCTGTCACCGGCAATATGCTGCACCGGGTCTTCAAGCAAGTGTCTCCCACCGGTCCATTACGCCCTCCGGATTCGGGTACCCACTCCCAGGGTTCCCTAGGATCTCCTTCCCTCGCGGAACTCAATGGTGGGCACTGAGCTCCAGACCTCCATCCGAGTACCTCACCCCAGGCTAAAGGTGCCTGGGATGGAACACGACCTCCGAACGTCCTCAAGGCCTAAGCCGCCTAGGGGACCGACACAAACCACTGCCCTCAGGCTGAAGGTGCCCGGAACTCGAACACAGTGACAAAGATGGCCGGCCCCTTTATACCCTCTCCCAGCAAGCACGGCGGGTTCCCCGCCTCACCATACCGCTGCCGAGGGAGGACAAAAAGGGAGCACAGCACACAGCAATGGTTCAACCACAGCCCAAGGCGACAGCGCCACCCGTGGGGCTGCAGGGAACTGCACATCACTGGTGTCTCTGCCAGTTTTAAACACACAGAAAAGTGTATACCCGCTACATATTTTTTTTTTACTAGTAATGGCGGCAATCAGTAACTTATATTGGAACTGTGATATTGTGGCGGACAAATCGGACACCAACTGACACTTTTTACACTTTTTGGGGACCAGTGACACTAATACAGTGATCAGTGCTACAAAATATGCATTGTCACGGTATTAATGACACTGGCTGGAAATGGAATAACATCAGGGGCGATCAAAGGGTTACATTTGTTCCTAAGTTGTGCTTACTAACTGTGGGAGGTGCTTTGGCTAGGGAAAGGCAAAGATCCGTGTTCCAGTTTTAGCAGAAACACAGGATCAATGTCTTCCCTTCTGACAGACCACCGTTCTGCTTCTTTACTGAACATTCGGCGGGTGCTGGCGAACATCGAGCTTGCCAGACCCACTGATAGGCTCCCGCTGTGTCCAACCACATCGGGAGCGGGGCGGCGGCGGCACACGTGTGTGGCCCAGACCTGGAAGTGCAGGATCATGTACAGGTACGTGATTCTGCGCAGGAGAGCTGCCTTGCTGCTGTATATATACAGTATACGGTCGGCAAGCGGTTAAACATGTAATACATTGTGTGTGAACTAAAAATCATTTTTTTTTGCAAAGTTTTCTAGAAAGGGTATATAGCAGTGTGCAGAGGGTTCATCCAGAAATTTTAGTGTTAACATGTGGTCACATCCCTTTAGCACCTGATGAATTATATACATGTAGAAGCTACTGGGATTTATATCTGCCCCATATGGGCACTATATCCACACATCTGGATGTTCAGCACGGCTGGGACTTTGATTCACAACTTGATGGTGGGATAGAGCGGTCACATCCTTAAGAACAAACTGAGGTACAAGTTTTATACTTTCTTGACACCCATTGGGTCTGTTACAATGTTCTTTTACACATGTAATATTTATATAATTTCCACATTGTCCCTTAGTCTCCCTGCCCATACCAACTTTGTAACCATGTTGGTTTGTATTCGTGTATATACCATATCCCATATCTCAGGTAGTCCTTCATACCAACATACTGTAGTAAGCTTAATTCATGTATTTACACATTTATATATAGATTAAATCTTATCTAGTAGAACCTTACTTATTAAGCTCATTTTGCAACCAATGATGCCTTCTGATACATGTGTATCCTTGCAGATATTTTCTAGACATGATTTCAAGGGGCTTAGTGGAGACTGCAGTGAGAAATGCCCCTATCCCAGGCATGTCCAAAGTCCAGCCCACGGGCCATTTGCGGCCCGGTTTTATACGGCCCCCACTTGCAATTTGCTTTTATCACTTTTGTGCCCCCCCAAGCTCCGCACAGGGTAAGGATGAGCTCGGTTTAAAAAAAAATATATATATATTCTCTAATCCCTGAGCGCTTCTCACTGATAAGCTGGGCGTGTTGCTGAGTGTTGCTGGCGCATGTTCCAAAGCCCGTTGGGAAGCGCGCGCCAATAACAGACACTGAGTCATTTCCCGGTCCACAGCTGCAGAACAGCTCTCAGTGCCTGTGTGTAACGCTGAGCGCTCCGGGTGTCCCATCCATCCTGGAGCGCCCGCGGCGTCTGTCCCCCTGCAGCGCTCCGGTCGGCCCCTCTGACCGTGAGCGCTGCTCTGATGCTGGCGGGGATGCGATCCATGCGGCGGCACCTGTCCGCCCGCGGATCGCATCCCATCCTGCTCACCGGCCTCCTCCTCCTGCTCCGTCCCGGCGCGCGCGGTCCCGCTGCTCTCCAGGGCGCGCGCGCGCCGGTCTTCTTAAATTTAAAGGGCCAGTGCACCATTGATTGGTGCCTGGTCCAATTACTGTGTACACCCAAAACACTTAAAAACCCACTCCCCCTTCCTCTCCTTGCCGGATCTTGTTGCCTTAGTGCCCTGAGAAAGCGTTTTGTAGTTGCCTTGCCAGTGTATCTGACCTTCTGCCGTTGCCCCTGACTATGAACCATTGCCGCCTGCCCTGACCTTCCGCTATGTCTGACCTTGCCTCTGCCTAGTCCCTGTGTACCGTGCCTATCTCAGCTGCCAGAGAAGTCAAGCCGCTACTGGGGGACACGACCTGGTTGCTACCGCCGCAGCAAGTCCATCCCGCTTTGCGGTGGGCTCTGGTGGAAACTGGTAGCTGCTTAGAACCGGTCCTCCAGTGCGACCCGTGCCTTCACCTCTCTGGCACAGAGGATCCACCTCCTGTGTCCTCACTAGCCACCAGTCCGGGCCCTGACAGTAGATCCGGCCATCGATCCCGCTGAGGTACCGCTGCCAAATCTCGCTGACCTCACTACCGTGGTTGCCCAGCAGTCGCAACAGATCGTCCAACAAGGACAGCAGCTGTCGCAGTTGACCGCCATGGTCCAGCAGCTTCTGCCACCACAGCCTCCAGCATCTTCCCCTCTCCGAGCTGCCGCTACTACCTCGAGAATTCGCCTGTCTCTTCCGGGGGAAATTTGACGGGGATTCTAGGATGTGCCGGGGATTCTTGTCCCAATGTTCCCTGCATCTTGAGATGATGTCTGACCAGTTTTCCACAGAACGGTCTAAAGTGGCATTCGTGGTCTCTCTGTTGTCTGGAAAGGCCTTGGCCTGGGCCACGCCACTCTGGGACCGCAACGACCCTGCTACAGCCACCGTTCAGTCCTTCTTTGCTGAGGTTCGCAGCGTTTTTGAGGAACCAGCCCGAGCCTCATCCGCTGAAACCGCCCTGCTTAACCTTGTCCAAGGAAACTCCTCTGTGGGCGAATATGCCATACATTTCCGCACACTGGCCTCAGAGTTAGCCTGGAATGATGAGGCTCTCTGCGCGACCTTCAAGAAGGGTTTATCCGGCCACATCAAGGATTGTCTGGCCGCATGAGAAATACCCTCTTCCTTGACGGAACTCATCCATTTAGCTACCCGCATCGATATGCGCTACTTCGAAAGACGCCAAGAGCTTCGCCAGGAGAAAGATCTCTTTCGCACCAGGCGTTATCCGCGCCTGGCTCCTCTCTTTCTGAATCCAATGCATCCTGTTACCGTGCCTCCCGCCGAGGAGGCCATGCAAGTGGACCGGTCTCGCCTGACCCTACAAGAGAGGTCTCGCCGTAGGAACGAGAACTTATGCCTTTTATTGTGCGAGCTTTGAACACTTCCTAAAAGACTGCCCTATTCGTCCTCCGCGTCAGGGAAATGCTCGCACCTAGTGAACGTGGGAGAGGCGTTACTAGGTGGGAATTCTTCCTCTCCACGTCTGACTATTCCTGTGCGGATTTCTCCTTCTGCTGGCTCCCTCTTCCCTGCGGTGGCCTTCCTGGACTCTGGTTCTGCAGGAAACTTTATTGAAGCCTCTTTTATCAACAGGTTCAACATTCCTGTTACCCGTCTCATCAAACCCTTCTTCATTTCCTCTGTAAATGGAGAGAATTTGGATTGTACCGTGCGTTACCGCACCGAACCCCTGCTCATGTCCGTTGGTGTTCTTCACCACGAAAAGATTGAATTCTTTGTTTTGCCGAACTGTACTTCTGACATCCTTCTTGGCCTACCCTGGCTCCAGCGTCACACTCCTACCCTCGACTGGACCACTGGGGACATCAAATCCTGGGGTGACTCCTGTCACAAGCATTGCCTTAAGTCTGTACCGACCTGTCAAGTCCCCATCACTACTCCTTTGCCTGGCCTTCCAAAGGCCTATCAGGACTTTTCTGATGTCTTTTGCAAAAAACAGGCGGAGGTCTTACCACCACATAGACCCTACGACTGCCCCATTGACTTGCTCCCAGGTACTACACCACCCCGTGGCAGAATTTACCCTCTCTCCTCTCCTGAAACCAAGGCCATGACTGAATACATTCAGGAGAACCTCAAGAGAGGTTTTATTAGGAAATCATCTTCTCCAGCCGGAGCGGGGTTCTTCTTCGTGGCCAAGAAGGACGGATCTCTACGCCCTTGCATAGACTATCGTGGTCTCAATAAAATCACTATTAAAAACCGCTACCCTCTGCCTCTCATCTCGGAGCTCTTTGACCGTCTGCGCAGAGCAAAAGTTTTTTCTAAATTGGACCTCAGGGGCGCTTATAACCTCATCAGAATCCGTAAAGGAGATGAATGGAAAACCGCATTTAACACCAGAGATGGTCACTTTGAATATCTCGTCATGCCGTTCGGACTTTGCAACGCCCCTGCAGTCTTTCAAGATTTTGTCAACGAAATCTTCCGGGACCTACTGTATACCTGTGTGGTTGTCTATCTTGACGACATCCTAATCTTCTCTGCCAACCTTGAGGAACATCGGCTCCATGTCCGTCAAGTGCTCCAGCGCCTCCGCGTAAATCATCTTTACGCTAAATTTGAAAAATGCCTTTTTGAGCGCAGCAGTCTTCCTTTCCTAGGTTATCTGGTCTCTGGACAAGGTCTTCAAATGGACCCTGACAAACTCTCCGCAGTCTTGGGTTGGCCACGCCCCTCTGGACTTCGTGCTATCCAACGCTTCCTTGGATTCGCCAACTACTATCGTCAGTTCATACCCCACTTCTCCACCATCGTTGCTCCTATAGGGGCACTGACCAAAAAAGACGCGAGCCTTCGCCTCTCTGGCACAGAGGATCCACCTCCTGTGTCCTCACTAGCCACCAGTCCGGGCCCTGACACTGTGATTGGCGCCAGTGATTGGCTATGGCGCTGCGCGCTGTCAGCATCCTAGTGGGCTCTCCAGAGGTCATCAAGCATTTCTCAGGGGATAAGATAAGTTTACTACTGTAACGGATATAAAGCTAATTTTTCAATATATATAAGAATTTTAAAAAAGGAGCTCATTCTTGCCCTAATCGGAGCTTGGGGGCCTCAGAAGAGATAAGGGAAAATAAGAGGAAATTACAAGTGGGGGTCAGAGAGAATATAAAATATAAAAAATGAATAGCTCATCCTTGCCCTGAGTGGAGCTTGGGGGCCACAGAAGAGATAAAGGCCAGATTTCTCAGGGGATAGAGAAAATACACAGCCACAAAGGTAGGAGAATTCTTGTTGGGCAGTGTATTAGTGCTCGGAGAAACACACTTACACCGAATTTTAATGGTTTAAAGAATGTCAGGCAAAATGATCGGCCCTCACGCACGTTCACTTCATCAAATCTGGCCCTCTTTCAAAAAAGTTTGGACACCCCTGCCCTATCCAGACCATGCTGATCTTCCGGATGTTTCCCTGTTGTGGCTTTTGTTTGCTCCGTCTCCTCAGCTCCCGAGCTGGATGCACTACAACCGCCGCCATCTTGATATCGAGTGTTTGGCAATTAGTTTCAGCCCGTCGGTAAATATGAGGTCCCTCTTCAGACCTCTCTTGCCAATCATTCCGCCTGCCCCCATTTATTAACAACATACATCTATTGATTTTATCACTTACATTGCAGATACAACATTCATGCATCCGCCCCTGAAGAAGTGAGCAAAACTAGTAGGGCTTCAAACTAGTAGGGCTTCATTGATGCTTGTTTTATGCCTGTACATGCTGGGTATTATCGATGTCTGCATTATGTCTACATATTTCCCTGTTTATATGTATGTACATTTTATTTCCTAATTGTATATGTGTATCCACTGGCCCAGCAACTTTCAAGTTTTACTGTTGCTCATTGATGTATAACATTTGTAATAAATCTTTATACATTTACTTTCATCTGTGCTGTGTACATTGGCTATTATGCCGGGTAACTCACAATCATTGTTGAAACAAATTAATTGATTTTGTCCCATTGTTTTCTGTGAACATTGGCTAAAACTCTTTCATCTCATTCAAAGTCCCAGGGCGACCTCTTTTGTCTTTTTATATTCAGACAGTTAGGCAGCTTAATTTTGTATTGCAATATACATTTTATTGTCAAAGATATTGGGACACCTACCTTTTGTCATGGCGGGGATACACAAGAAAAAAAGAAAAATGTTTTCATAATTCGTGAAACTCAGCCAAGGAGTTGTCATACCAGGGGAGTGTCCCCCCCCCCCCCACCAGAAAAGGTTGATTGAATCATCCTCTCTAAGGAGACTGGAGGTCAAGAGACAAACCTGATATTGACACAAAGTAATCTGAACAATGACACCTATTTGGCCAACAGTGGTCAAATTTGAGTTTTGAGCTCTAGGTCTTTGTTCAAGAAAAGCCGGAGCAAACAACCCCATTGTCTCAAAGGGTGAGTTTGCCCCTTAAAGTAAAGCAAACAGTATTGACTCAGATTTTCCTAGACAATGGCAGGAGACTCCAGTTAATTATACGCCAGGATGACAACAGTCACAGAAACTGAAACACAATGTTGCAATGCGTGTTGTAAGAATCAAGGTATACCAGAGTCATCCATAACTTTGATAAATCATTCAAATTATGTATGATATTGTAGGTCACAGAGAATGAGTGTAATATTAGTATCTGATGACCTTTGTTATAAGAAAAATATATAGATAAAAGTGTGATTTAATAAGTAGAAATATTTTGAAAAGCTAATTAGCATTATGAAATACACCCAATTATGATTATAACCATAAGAAATTAACCTGTATTTAGATTAACACATACTCATTGGATATATCAGAATTATTCATGTATCCATATAGATAATCACTTTGTGTGATATTGATTGATATATATAACCTGTGTCATTCCTAGACAACCAGTTTAAAGATATACACTTTTACACAAAAACCATTTTATGTTATGTCAATGAATCAAGATTATACTAATCGTATTTCATATAATACCGGTTACCAGAATATTCAAAATATATATTTCTCACTATTTTATATAAACTAAGTAAACCTTATGAAAATAGAATATTAACTTAAATATTAACTTAAAGAGATAAACTCAAAACACATGTGAGACACCTGGTGGTTGAAGGTGATATTACCTTAAAATCATTGGGCTCCCTGAAAAGGTTAATTATTAAGTCTTGCCTACCAATGAATTAGGAACACATACCTTTTGGGCAGAGCGTATTATAATTTTTATGATCTCATTGTCTGAGATAGTATTTAGGACAAGAAAAATGAGATGACAGAGGACAGAGACTCAGGGACCCACCCTGGGACACACTCAGGGACCCACCCTGGGAGGGGGAGATGCAGTCACACACTCCCACACAGACATACTTACACTCACAGACTCAGATACACATGCACCATGCATGAATATATATTTTGACCTTCATGAAGATTCCTGAACCCTGTACCTTGGAACTCGGAGGTCGCAAGAAGTAAATCCTCTTTAGAGTATCCATTTTTGAAAGCTACGGAAGCCATCTTAACTCTGGTAACCAGCCATTAGGAACAGTAGCCATTTTGGAATGGGTAATTATGCCATGTTGATTTTATCTTGTATTCATTTGTGTTCTCTCAAATATTGAGTTATTGAATGTTATACAATTGATAATCGTTCTCCCAAATCAATAACCGCCTTTTTCATTATATTTTTCTTTTTTGCATAGTTGCCACTTTATTGATAAAGCAAACGTCTATATTATTTCACATTGTTAACCACTTACTTACTTGCAGTATAGTAACGGTTGGACGTGTCGTGTAAAATACAGACGTTCTGTTTAATTGTAATTTTCACAAAGTTATTGATTCTACCGAGAAGTTATCATGGTGGTATTATGTCAAAGGGACTGCACGCCCATTTTGAGGGTGTTTCTATGGATTTTCAAGACGTTCATGTAACGCAATCAGTATTTTAATTTCATGTAAACATTTGTTTTTTTCAACCAATAAATGTAACTATTTCGTATGATCACAGGTCTCCATGAATAATTTTCATATGTATAGACTGTGTCATATAGATTGATTTTGTATCTTAAAGATATACAGGGATAGGGAGAATTGTAGACTTGAACTGGATGGACTGGTGTCTTTATTCAACCTTGCTTACTATGTAATGAGTGATCAGTACCGATCACTGACTCTCTCCATTCATAACTGAGGCATACCAAACTGTTAACTATGCTTTAGTTTGTGAATGGACAGGAAGCTCTGTGCAGAGCTCTTCCTGCCCATTAATTTTGAGCAGCTGAGGCTGCAGAGATGGAGATTGAGGGCTGTGCCCTCAATCTCTATTCTCTGTCTAAAAGGTGAAACATTAGAGGTCTGTTTAGACCCTAGAAATTTCTGCAAAGCCCTCCATTGGGAAACCTAAAAATATTGTAAACAAATAAAAGAAAATGGTAAAAAAATTAAAAAATAAACTTACAAAAATAAAAAACTACTGTAATCAGTGGCGGAACTAACAGGTTTGAGACTGGGCCCTGGTGTACTGCTACAGTGTTTCCCTGAAAATAAGACCTAGTATTATTTTCCAAGAAGGCTGCAATATAAGCGCTACCCCGAAAATAAGCCCTAGTGTGAAATGCTTGTAAAATCCTATAATCCACTCTATTATAGTAGTATATAATGTACAATGTGTGTGTTTCTGTAATATAAATGCGGGGAAGAGAGCCCCGGCGGGTCACAGAAGCGCAGAGTGGCGTTATAACGAAGGTATTTAGCACAATTACTGTATTTATTGGCGTATAACACTCACTTTTTCACCCTGCAAATCGGTTGCAAATAGCGTGTGCGTGTTATACGCCGATACTGCAATTTGGGCTGCCTCGGAGAGTACGAAGAGGGGGGCGGGACGAGTACCATCAGATTACATACAGCGAGAATCTCCAGTTTACTCAGCGGCCTCTGTAATAGGAAATCGCGGCTCCTGGGATGGCATTGGACCAGTGTTCTATCTGTCATAGAAGCCGGTCCAGGAGGTGGGACTGTATTAAAGAGGCCGCAGAGTAAACAGGAGATTCTCGCTGTATGTAATCTGACGGCACCCATCCCGCCCCCCTCCCTGTCCCCTCTGAGTCAGCAGTAATCTAAGGTGAGATGGGTATTGATCAGGCTGCATTCATGGCAATGGTGAGGCTGCAGGTGGGCATTAATCAAGCTGCAATGATGGGCAAGTATGAGGCTACAGATGGGCATTGATCAAGCTGCATTGATGGGCAATTGTGAGGCTGCAGATCGGCATTGATCATGCTGCATTGTTGGGCAATGGCGAGGCTGCAGATGGGCATTGATCAGGTTGCATTTATGGGCACTGACTCCTATTTTGCTTCAAATTCCTTTTTTTTAATTTTTTTTTTTTCCCTGAAACTTCCCTCTTAAAATGAAGGTGCGTGTTATACGCCTGTGCGTGTTATATGCCGATAAATACGGTATATTACAGAAACACATATTGTACATTATATACTATTGTATTAGAGTGGATTATAGGATTTTACAAGCATTATAGCTCAGTTCACACTGGGGATTCCTGTCAGGCAGAGAGAGGGGGGGAGAAGACAGCACATTACATGGTAAGACCTAACCCAAAAATAAGCCCTACTGTGTCTTTTGTTGCCAAAGTTAATATAAGACCCGGGCTTATTTTCAGGGAAACACGGTACCATGCGGGGGCCCCAATATGTCAGAAAGGGGGCTCGCTGCAGAACATGTGAAAGGATTTCACTGAGGGACCGTAATAAAAAGCCCAGCGATTGGAGTAAAGGTTCTTGGGATCAGTGGTAAGAGCCCTAGCTGGGGGTCCTTCTTGCAATGGGGCCCTGAAGGTTCTAGTTACGTCTCTGCCATGATTCCCAGTAGCGAGATGTGAATGGGGCCTAGAGATTACAAAACACATAGGGGTTGATTTACTAAAGGCAAATCCACTTTGCAATACAAGTGCACGTAGAAGTGCAGTCACTGTAAATCTGAGGGGAAGATCTGAAATGAGGGGAAGCTCTGCTGATTTTATCATCCAATCATGTACAAGCAAAAATGCTGTTTTTTATTTTCCTTGCATGTTCCCCTCGTATCTACAGCGACTGCACCTCCAAGTGCACTTGTAGTGCAAAGTGAATTTGCCTTTCGTTGTATGTTGCTGTTACAGTACAAATAAGGATAATAAAAAAGGACACATTTTATCTGGAACCTTTCTCCCACCCTGTTGAACTGTTGTAGTCCCAACTTTCATTCTGCGCTGATGTTTACTTTATTGCAGAACATATACATTTATTTCATAATTAAACACCATGTTTGCTTATATTTCTCTGTGCTATGTATGTGGAGTTGGCTTAAATGTGATATTTCACCATGTGACTGTGGGGACAGGGAAATGCCAGAAATATGACAGAATGCCAGGAATATAATTCAGTGGTAAAGGACAGCACTAGAGCGGTGAGGCAAAGAGTTGACACTGTAAATATAAAGCTCTCACCAGCATTGAAGGGGCTTTCCTACATCTGTCTTCACTGTTGTTAACAGGATTATACTACAAAAGGTCAGACAGAGCTCCTTGTGATTTCTTAACAGAGTTATTGCCTTCTAGAACATTTTATATTTATCTCCATAGCATTTCTGTGTAGTTTGGAGGACGCATAAAGAACCACGTCATGGAGACTTTGTTGGTGGCTGTCTTAAAGAGGAAGTAAACCCAGATGGGGTTTACTTCCTCTATGTTTACCTGCAAAGGTAAAGCATAATGGGCTACTATGCATCTCATAGTAGCCCATTATGTGACACTTACCTGCAGTAGAAGCCTGCAATGTCACCGTCTTCCTCCATGACAGCGAGCGTCCATCTTCACCCCTCTTCTTCCGGGGGCCGCGAACTCCGGCTCTGTGACTGGCCGGAGTCGCGTGACGTCACTCCCGTATATACGCGCGGGAGCCGCCTTTAACGGCATGACCCCGGCTTGAAACGGCACAGCGTGCCCTTTGAAGACGGCACATGCGCAGAAGAAGGCGTCGCTCGGGGAAATTGCAAATATCTCTGAGACCGTCTAGGTCTCGGAGATATTGCTAGCACCTACAGGTAATCCTTAATCTAGGCTTACCCATAGGTGTAACTTCCCCCAGAGGGTTTAAAACCACTTTAAAGGAGTTGTAAAGTCTCCAGGTTTTTCACTCTAATTCATTCTATGCATTAAGGTGAAAAACCTTCTGTGTTGCAGCTGCCCCCCCAGAGCCCCCCCTTTTTCTTACCTGAGCCTGTCCAATCCAGCAATGTGCACGAGCCCAATGACTCGAGCCACTGTCTCCGTCCTTATTGGATAGATTGATAGCAGCAGGAGCCATTGGCTCTCACTGCTGTCAATCAAATCCAGTGACACGGGAACCAGGGTGCAGGGCTGAGTCCTGCTGTCTGTGTCAATGGGCACAGCAGTGGGACTCGTGAGTGTGCCCGCACGGGTGCCCCTTTGGAAAGCGGCTCTCCCTGGGGGCACCCGATGTAGAGGAGGGGCTAGGAGTGCCACCGGGGGACCCCAGAAAAAGAGGATCGGGGCTGCTCTGTGCAAAACCCTTAGGCAGGTAAGTATGAGATTTGTTATTTAAAAAATAAAAAATAAACAAACCCTTACAATCACTTTAATACTCAAAGATAAAAATAAACAACTGTTATAATGGTTGTAATTCTCTGAAATGAAAATAAAAATGGTCATGAAAATGAACAAAGCATATCCTTCTGTAGTGTGTACTTGCCTCCATCCAAAGCACCCAGTGTTTCTATCTGCTCTGTCATTCCACGTCTACCTGGATGAGTCACTTCTGACAATCTATGGCGACACCAAGCAAACCCAGGAGACCCTGTCCCATCCCCCCAGCACACAGCAGGTGATTGACAGCCTTAGCTGTACAAGTTTTCATGGGACTGTGAAGAGAGGGGTTTGTCCATTCCCTCCACTCGGGTCTCAGATTACACTCAGCTACCTGCTTTATGCTGTGAAGTGTGTGACGTCAGATCCCCACCTGCCGAATGGTGTTTAAAATGTGGGCTGTAGTGGGCTGTAGATGAGAGAGAGCTGCAGATAAGCAGGTACAACTGTTCATCTCTGTGTATGGCCTGAGGCTATAGTGGGTATATGTATGGGTTTACAGCCACTTTAAAGTGATTTTAAAGTCTCGTTTTTTCTTTTTAAATAACAAACATGTTATACTTACTTCTCTATTGCAGTGGATTTGCACAGAGCAGCCCGGATCCTCCTATTCTCGGGTCTCTCTTCTGTGCTTCTGGCCCCTCCCTCCTGTCGAGTGCCCCCCACAGAAAGCAGCTTGCTATGGGGGCATCCGACCTGAGCTGCAGCTCTGTGTGTCCATTTAGACACGGAGCTGCCGTTTGGCCCTGCCCCTCTCTCTCCTGATTGGTTGACTGACTTTGACTGACAGCCGTGGGAGCCAATAGCACCATTGCTGTGTCTCAGCTTATCAGGAGGGAAAGTCTCGGATGGCCGAGGGACTCGTGGACATTGCTTGACAGAGATGGGGCTCAGGTAAGTATTAGGGGGTGCTGAGGGCGGCTGCTACACACAGAAAGCTGTTTATCTTAATGCATTAAGATAAAAAAAAACTTTTGCCTTTACAACCCCTTTAAGGTGTATGTAAGCCCTTACAATTACTTATTTGCTCCCTTTTGGCCTGTTAAAGCCAAACTCCAAGATATTAACAATACTCCTCCCACCTCTTCCTCCCACACCCCTCTAACTAACTGCTAGAATGGGGGAAAAAATCAATTTAAATGCCCGTTTTACTTAAAGCAGATCTAAACCCCTGGAAATACAGTACTCACGTCACCCTTCCAGTAATGCAGCCATTACATCACTTGCTGGACGCTATCATCCTCTGTACAAACAAACGGCAACTTCCTTAACTATATATATAACTATATACAACTGGCTTTAGCAGCAAGGAGCACATGGAAGGGCGACACATGTCAATAAACAATAAACAAAAATTCCCAGCTCATTTACCAACCAGCCTGCAACAAACCAAATTGACCCAAGTCCCGGCACCCCAGTGTATTGCAGTCCTATCATTTTGAGTCTCCAGAGTTAGAGGACAAATATATTCAATAGATTAAGGGCAGGTATGTCTGGAGGGAGACGTGATGTGGTTGCTGCAGCTTCCGCATATATGCAAATGTGTGCAAACTAAACCCCTTGTTTTTAATGTGAAATTTTAGACAGGATCAATTCGGTTTGATGCAGGCTGGATGGTAAGTGAGCTGGGAATTTTTCTTCATTGTCATCTTTTCCCTTGGTCCCGGGTTTTTGGCTTCTTGATTGGCCAGTGGAAAATTACACAATTTCTAGCATGCACACGGGAGTCAGACAAAGCCAGAGTGTGGCAGAAATGCACCCGGAGCTGTAGATGTGCAGCTCACTGTACACTCAGTAGAAGATTGTGAGTAGGCAGGTAAGTGTGTATTATTGCAGAAGAGACATAGCCTATCTCTTCAGCAAAAAAGAGCTGCCTGCTCACAGTTTTCTACAAGTTACCGGTAGGTTTAATTCTGCTTTGACTGAAGCCATGGTCATGTTATAATCCTTCTCTCTTCTTTTGTTTAATACCTGGGGTCCCTATTCAGGTTATCCACATCACTGCTTGCTTGATGTGCACACCTGCTATTGGTAGTGGTCACACCTTCAGTGGTCAGGTCTTCTCTTATAGGCTATAGAGCAGTGTTTCTCAACCTTTTTCAGTCAAGGCACCCTTTAAAATTATAGACAATCTCAAGGCACCCTTTAAAATTAGGGACAGTCTTGAGGCACCCCATTCTAAAATGTAAAAAAATATTTTAATAATTTTACATAATGCAGCAACATCCACAGCCAGCGTTAGAGATGATTTATTCTTCAAAAGCAAATACACTTTTGCACACTAGTACTGGCTAGCATTCCTATGTTTCTCTTCCCCCTCAATTCTCTCCATCTGTCAGCTAATGTGATCCCAGTGCTGAGGGAGAGAGGCACAGGAGGGTCAAACAAGGATGCTGTGGAGGTAACAGACATCCTCCTTATCAACTGATGGCATGATTGGTTGTTAGGAGGCCAGCGTCTAGAAAGTTGTAATGGTGCATAATGAAAACCCGTGGCTTTGTGTAATTAAAAGGCAGGCTTGATCAACCTGCTGGCTTGTATACAATTTTAGATCAATTTTTAGGCATTTTGCCAAGGCATCCCTGAAGAAACCTCAAGGCACCCCAGGGTCCCTTGGCATCCTGGTTGAAAAAGGCTGCTCTAGAGGCAGGAGAGGACCTGTGCGCAAGAAGACAACAAGCATAGAAAAATATTAGGTGATTCTACCTGCTCCAAGCAAAATATTAGGTGGGTATACCTGTTTCAAGCAAAATGTTAGGTGAGTCTACCTGCTTCAAGCAAAATATTAGGTGGGTCTACCTGCTCCAAGCAAAATATTAGGTGGGTCTACCTGCTTCAAGCTAAAAAAATAGGTGGGTCTACCTGGTTCAAGCTAAATATTAGGTGGGTCTACCTGCTCCAAGCAAAATGTTAGGTGGGTCTACCTGCTTCAAGATATTGTTTCACCAGGGCTTAATGATGCCATTAGTTACAAACCATTCTCATAAAATAACAAGTCTGTGGTGACATAAGAAAAGTCTGCTCCTCTTTTATGTCATATTTAATTTAGTCTAATGGTTGGATTAGAGTTTGGATTGATTGTTTTATATAAAAAATCTAAATAGATGGCAGTTAATGAATGGGTTCTGTTGGATTGTTAAAGATATTCCCTTTTCTTTAGGGGTTCCTCAATGATGTTTCACCATGTAACAATTTGCTATTGTGATATGTAATATATTTTTTAGCTTTTTTTGTTAATTAATTGCTATGATCACTTGTCATTGTTATTTGTATATATAGTTGTAGCGGGTATTTAAATTTAAGGGAAGCATCTGGGTGGTAGTGTAACCCAGATGCGCTGATTATTGCTTATGGAGGACTCTGGTGATGTGAGGTTCCCTGGGGTCCGAGGGTGGCGCTGTTGCCCTGGGCCGGGGGTTGAACCCTCACTGCAAGACTGTACTCTTTTTGTCCCTTTCTGGCGGTTGTACAGCAGGGCGGGGAACCTGCTGTGACATTGGGGAGAGGAGATAAAGGGGGCGGACGCCCTGAGTTCAGGGTTCAGAGACGGAGGACACCGCCTTCGGCCTGGGTGCGGGCGTTCCGGGCACAGGGGCCCTTGGCCTGGCCGGAGCGGGAGATGGAGTCCATCCCAGGCACCTTTAGCCCTGGGGTGAGGTACTATTGAGGAGGCCTGGGACCCAGTACCTTCGACTGGGTTCCGCAAGGGTGGAGGAGTCCGAGGGGCCCTAAGGTGTTGGGCGCCCGAACCTGAAACGAGGAGGCCGGGGAGTGTAACCCTTCCGAACAGCCCGGTGCAGCATTTGCCGGTGACGGAGGGGCCTCCGGTAACTCTCTCGGAAGGATGTCTTCCCTCTGACTGGGGCCACAGCTTAAAGAAGGTAACTCCTATTTCATGTTCGTCAGAGTTGCTGGTAGAGACTCAGAGAAAGAAAGAAGTACATTCACAGCCACTGTGCGCCATAACCGTTGGTGATATCTCAATGGTTTAGTTTGATTAAGGGATTGTGCCTTGACCTACTCCGCACCTGTACTGAACTGTTCGTTGGTCACAACCTGTCTGTGCTAAGTGGCGATTTATTGCTGCTAAAGAATAAATAAGAGTTGGACCTTTTCAGTGGTGTGGAACTCTGGTTACTTTTCAGTGGTGTGGAACTCTGGTTACTGGGAGCAAAGGGGGGTCAGTTAGAGGAAAAACTTGACCCCGGGTTATACACACGACCCGATGGTAAAATACGTTCGGGCCTTCACCTCTATCCAGAAGAGGACATGGGCCGTGGTGGATCTCATCCTTCCCCCCAGGTTTCCCCTAGACAAGACAGCAAGCCGAGAATAAGAAGGGGTGAGAGGGGTGAGCCCGCTACATGTGGGGGCATCGTGTCCGGGATGTGTGTTATACCGTCTGAATTTGAACTTTGCTGCCCGGAGGAGTTCCGAGTAGGTCGGCCATATTGGCCAATGCGCCACGAGGCACACCATAGCTGCGCAGTTCATGGGCGGGGAGAAGAGAAAGCCTGCGAACAAATGCAGAGTATGGGAGGAGTCTGGCCATGTGGAAGGACACATGTGGAGATTCCGGCGCGGATTGGGCAGTGCGCAATGGAGCAGCAGACAGTCAGGATGACCTCAAATACTCTGGGGATTTCTGTTCCTTCTACAGCGGAGATGACTTCCTTTGCTGCTCCGATTATGGACACAGGAATAAGGCTAAGGCCCTGAGGACGTTTGGCTCTGTACACATGCAGAGACATGGAGGCCCTCGTGTGATCTGTCCCGGTTGTTCGGGACTGGTGGTTCACTTGAAGCCGTTCGGGCGATGTGAGTCCTGCAAGGAATTCCTCTTTGAGGTGGAGCCATCCACAGAAAGGCCTCGCGCCTACCACCTCAACTACCTCACAGGTACTGCCACTCCGGAGGGAGAGATCCAAGCCTATGCGGGCATTCCTGTGCGCACTGACCAGGGCGAAGTGACTGCCCAGCGGAGACTAAAAGAGAGAAATCTGAGGATGCTGCCTCGGTCACCACAAGCTCCCTGCTCCCACCGCCGAAGAGGAAAGTTGGCCTGGTGATGGCATCCTATGGTCGTGGAAGAGCTTCGCCCCGTTGCTTGCCTGGCCTGGATGGATCCGGAGGGAAGAGCCCTGGATGTCCCTGTTCTACTAAAGGCCCAGGTGAGCCAGGGGTTGGGACTGTGTGTGTGGTTGGAGGTGTCGGCAGCCCACAGTCTGTGGGGGCCGTTCAGGGGAGTGATTCCGTGTCTACTGGGAATTATCTGCCCGTGGAGTTTTATGACACCTCCGACCTGGAGTCATTATCTGATGCTGGTGATGACGGGGAGATCGATGAGATCTTTCACAAGAAGGGATGGGACAAGATGCCGCTACCCTCGTCCCATGCAACAAGGGACCCACCTATGTCCATTGGGGATAGTACACCCCGGGTGGAGGCCTCGGAGCCTAGGGAGGAATCTGGTCCCCTGTCTATCCTTCCATTTCCTGAATCATCAACTGTTTCACCTGCTCCTGTTGTGGGAGTGCAAGGTGCATCACTGCGGGCTCCTAAGCCCAAATCAACAGGTAGTGAAAGTACCTCGTCACCCAGAATCCATTGTTCTGCCTGGAGAGGGAGGCCGTGCCACAATGCCACCTTTGGCCAGGCTGCAGCATCTCTTTTTCCAAAAGGTTGCCTGTGAATATGGGTGGGAATACCCATATTTGCCACGAGAATTGCTCTATGAGGTGGAAGTCTTGCGGCAGCGGTGGTACAATGAGTTCGTCTGGACAAAGCTTAAGGTACCTCACGCACGCAGATACCTCTCGTGCTCACCTACAGTTACCAGAAAATTCAAGGACTGTAAGGCAGAGTGGATGTTGGGGAGGCAGATCCATGCTGACAGGGTGATTATCTGTCGGAAAGATGGAGAGAACATTGAATATAATGTGGAGACTTTTGACAAGCATTTAAAGCCTTTGTTCCTGCCGCACCCAAAGTTCTACTTATAGGAGAAAAGACTCCTTTATATTCTCTTTTATTGCTGAATACAGGGACTGTGCTCTAATTTTTTTCTTGGGATGTTTTACTCTTTGGAGAAATGGGAGCTGTTACTGTTGTTTGTTCTCCCTCCTTCTCCTAGCATCAAGGAAAATAAATCAGTGACTTTGGGGCATAGCCAGTATAGGGTCACAGCACAGAGAAGTAAAAGTTCATCTGGATCTGAGAAGTGTCTTTACCGTGGCATTGCCACCAGGTGGCGGTGTTGTGCAACGATTGTTTGTTTTACACTCTGCACTATACTTATTGGAGCGAATGGGTTTCTTTACGGATAGACCCATTCCTTCCAAGAAAACACATACTGTACATTGTGTTATGATTAGAGTTGAGTGGACACCTGGATGTTCGGGTTCGACGGGTTCGGCCGAACTTCGGCAAAAAAGTTCGGGTTCGGGACCGAACTTGACCCGAACTTGACCCCGAACCCCATTGAAGTCAATGGGGACCCGAACTTCTGAGGACTAAAAAGGCTCTAAAAAAGTAATGGAAAGGGCTAGAGGGCTGCAAGTGGCAGCAAAATGTTGTTAAGAGCATGGCAAGTGCTCTGCAAACAAATGTGGATAGGGAAATAACTTAAAATAACATAAAAAAAAAAATAATATGCTGGAGGCCCCCTTCTCAGCAGAAGAGGTACAGGAAGTCATTAAGAACCTCAGAAACTCAACGGCACGATGCCACACATATGGTGGGAATGCCCCAGAATACGCCCTTTCTGTAAAAAATTATTACATTTATTGGATAAGCTAGTGGGAAAATAAAATACTTTAAAATAAAAATGTAGCGGGTGCTAAATTTAAGGGAAGTGTTTGAGTGGTAAATAGGCTCAAACACCCTAATTCTGTAGGATTCATGGACCATTTTGTCCTCGGGGGACAGTATTGGTGTGCAGTTCCCTGCGGCCAACAGGTGGCGCTGCAATGGTAGGCTAGGGTTGAACCGCCGATACAGTGCTGTGCCTTTTGTGTCCCCTCTTGGCAGTAGTACAGCGGGGCGGGGAACCTGCTGTACATGCCAGGAGAGGATACAAAAGGGGCAGAACTTTGGCCTGGGGGCTGATGTCCAGTGGGGTCCGCGCCCAGGTGCCTACGGCCTGGGTGCACGTGTTCCTGTTCCATCTCGGGCACCTTTAGCCCGGGGTGAGGTACTATCCTGGAGTATTTTAAACAAGTAAATATGCGCATGCGTCCAAATCGCTGGTATCACTTGAGTATGGGGTAAAAGTAGTGTATGTACAGTATATGTACAAATGAACATGGAGTCCAGGCTTTGGGAATATAGAAAATGTAATAATATAATAATAAAATGGGGGGGAGTTCTGGGGGAAAAAAAAAGAGGGGTCCGGATGGGGAATAGTTAAAACAGTCACATATACAGTCTCAGGGCTGCCATCAATAGGAAACAGAAACCGTGTTCCAAAGGTACTGTGAAGAAAAGCAAGGGGAGAGGCGCCTCTGAGTGCAGATGTTTAAAACAATTTAATAAGAGATTGCAATACAAGCAACTCACATTTTAGAGGATTAAAACAGGCATTGTACGATATCCAAGTGCGGAAGAGGGTGTCATCAGATCAGTCATCAGTCTCCTTATCCTGCTGGGGCGCTGTGTTGCTGGTTCTTCTTTCCTCTGCACCGCTTTAGATGTATAGAATAGCCGGCAGCGGTGGAGATGCTGCAGAACACGGCCTGGATGTTGTTATTTCCGGCAGGCGAGGGCTGATGACGTCACTGGCATGCAACGCGTTTCCTGAGCCGGCGTGCTGCGTGTGACGTGGCAGTCGCGCTCCTTTGTCAAGCTAGTGAAGGGGCTGGAGGAGCTACTATTTGATGGACATGGAGGGGGCGGAGAAAGGACAGAGGGGCGGGGCTAGAGTACGGAGGCAAAAACTGTGTGTGTCAGCAGAGAGAGCTATCAGTCATGGCGTGTTGGTAAAGCCAGACTCAGGCCTCGTACACACGACCGATTTTCTCGTCCAAAACAGTCAAGAAAAGTGCCGCGAGAGTTTTTTTGTCTAGAAAAACGTTCGTGTGTATGGTTTTACGACGAGAAACTTGACGAGAATCTCGACGAGAAAATAGAGAACCTGCTCTCTATTTTCTCGTCAGGATTCCAGATTTCCTCGTCGTGTTTCTCGTCGGCCTGTTTTGTGACGAGAAAATGGTTCGTGTGTATGCTTTTACGACTCTTCCAAAAGCGCGCATGCTCACAAGCAACTATGAGACGGGAGCGCATCTTCTGGTAAAACAAGCCTTCATAATGGAGAGAGCACATTCGTCACGCTCATAAATATTTCATCGTTTAAATGTTCTGCATTGAATTCTTCGTTAGAATGTTACATTAATCAAAACGAGTGACCTTCTTTTGCTGCTGATATTCACACAGAGTTCTGCCTTATTTTTAACCTTTTTCATGCTGCTCTTTATAAGATTTATGTGTATTATATCGTGCAAGTTTTTAGGAATAATTTAAATGGTTAGATTTTTCAAAATGATGTTAATTATAATTTCTCAATGTTTTGATAGCGATCTCCCATTTAATTTTCTAATCTATATTTTTAAAATTTCACACCATGTTTTTGAGCTAATCAGATTTAGTTATTCTTTTGGGGGGGTGATATCTGTGCCTTTTATTGTCAGTCAAATGTATCTGCTTACTCCAAAGCTTGTTTTTTTTTATTTAAAAATACACATAGTCAAGTATGAACTTAAACAAAAAACACATTTATTCATGTTTATAAATTAAATAAAGAGAAGGCAGCGCTGGAGAAGCTGCTGCCATTTGTGCATCCCAGGGACCCCAGAGCACACAGCAACCCTGTGTGGACACTAAAATTGGGAGCTTGAGAAGGCCCACATTTCAGAACACAATCTGATGCTGGCCTCCCAGAGGTCAGGAACAGCAGCAGGTGGGATATATGTCCCAAGTGTGTGGTACTACAACAGGCTGCCTTCTGTCCGACCACAATGAAGCAAGGCCATCACTTCCTCTTCTTCCTGGCAACCTTCCCTGCAGCCTTTCCTGAAGCCTTTCCTGAAGCCTTTCCTGAAGCCTTTCCTGCAGCCTTTCCTGCAGCCTTCCTTCTTCGTTTAGCTGGAGGCTGGCCCACTGGAGGGGTACTCCTGTCAGGAGGAGGAGGTGGAGGTGTAGCAGAAGGGGGTGGGGCAGAAGAAGAAGGTGGAGGTGTAGCAGAAGGGGGTGGGGCAGAAGGTGGAGGTGTAGCAGAAGGGGGTGGGGCAGAAGGTGGAGGTGTAGCAGAAGGGGGTGGGGCAGAAGGTGGAGGGGCAGAAGGTAGAGGTGTAGCAGAAGGGGGTGGGGCAGAAGGTGGAGGTGTAGCAGAAGGTGGAGGTGTAGCAGAAGGGGGTGGGGCAGAAGAGGAAGGTGGAGGTGGAGGTTGAGGTTGGGTCAGTTGGGCCACCTCACATATGGCGGTATTGGGGGTAATTTGCTCCATCACCCCCTTGTTGAGCAAGGTGATGAGCAGGGGCTCGCATAGGAGGCGTTGCTCCATGCTCATCACCTTGAACTTAGCCTCCACTAGGCCGGCAATGGCCTCTTCAGGGGATGTGGGCTCCTTGAGGGTGGCATGGGCCTCTTTAATAAGGGCCATTGCTGCCTCACTGGTGGTCCTGTCCCTCCTGCCTCTTTTGTGAAGCCTGATGGGAGGCACCTGGGATCTGGTGCTTCTCCTTTGCCCTGCCACCTCCTGTCTGCCACTGGGCCCTGCCACCTCCTGTCTGCCACTGGGCCCTGCCACCTCCTGGCTGCCACTGGGCCCTGCCACCTCCTGGCTGGCACTGGGCCCTGCCACCTCCTGGCTGCCACTGGGCCCTTCCTCCTCCTGCCTGACAGTTTCCAGACCCTCCTCCTGGCTGATTTCATCCTGTGTATGAAAAAGGATCATAGTTTAATATGTTGGTTTAATCTTTGCATCAAACTTTGTAATCCTGATGGAAGCAATTAGAATGTAAATGCATAAATCCTTGCTTTAAATTTACCATTACATCAGCTTGACTATTTACCACACAATTAAGTGCAGAATAATGTCTACAGATCATGATTTCACTTGTGGAATACAAAATAATGTATGTTTCTCATCCTGACATATTTGGGAAACATTCATTTTATCCCACTACATTTTCAGTTAATACTATACCTGGCTCCTTATGGACAAATCAGGATCATCCAGGATGGCTGCCTCCTCTTGCTCCAGAGAAGGCTCAGGTTGGCTGCAGGGAAGTCTGGGGGGAAGAGTGGAGAGTGATGGCCTTGGCTCAATGTGGTCATCCAGGAAGGACATCCTGCTGTAGTACCACAAAATCGGGACATAAACATCATCTGCTGCTGCTCCTGACCTCTGAGAAGCCAGCACCTTAGAGCGTTCAGTCCTGTAGGTACCTCTCAAGCTCCCAATTTTAGTGTCCACTTGTTTTGCTGTGGCTGTGGGCACCTTGGTATGCACAAATGGGAGCAGCTTCTCCAGCGCTGCTTTTCTCACCCCTTTTTTTTATGGATGGGGTTTTTGGTCTCCCACAGAGCCGGCAGCTCCCTTACCCGGTCAATAAATTCCGCCAGGAACTCTTTGTCGCTAATAAAGACATTCATATTGTATCTGCAAGTAAAATAAATTATATTTAAATAATGTGAGGCAAACAGTCTAACCTCCTTCACATCCTAGTCACCATATATATCCTCCACCAATCTCAAGACAGTATAGGCCAACAATTTTTACAAGTCTCACAAAATCACATACCTTCGTTCGCACGTCCGTCACTTGAACTCCTCTCTCTGCACACCGAACGTACTATAGTCACATGTGTGTTTGCTATATACACACCACACATGCGTCCAAATTCGAACACGTCGCTCCGCACACGTCGCCCGCCCATGACGTTCTAACTAACATCTTTTCCCCGCCCCTTCTCTTTCGGCGCGCAGACAGATATGGCGGAGTTACAGCAGGTGTCTGATAATTCCGCAACTAGCGAGGAGACAAGCCCGGAGACCGAGGACACGTCACGATCAAGGAGGAGATTCAAGGCATCGAATATGTCTTTGGCGGAGATGGCGGAGATGGTGGACATCTTGGTCAAGGCTGATTATGATGCCAAGCATGGGCCGTATAGCAAACCAAATAGAAGGAAGGCCAAAATCCTCACTAAAGTTGTGAAGAGTCTGAGGGCGAAGTTCGGGGTGAAACGCTCAAATGAGCAGCTCAGAAAGAGGTGGTCAGACCTCAAACTGAGGGAGCCAGACCAGTTGAGGATCATAAAGAGGATGCTCGCTAAAAGTAAGTAAAATGACGACCTTTCTGCTATTAATCTTTTTAGAAACTGACATTTTTTTTTTTTTTATCATATTGGACTCCCTTCCAAAATGTAATATTTTGAACTAGGTTGGGCACAGTAATCGTTCGTTACGTTACCGACACTTCGTTCGGCCACTATCCGCGGTTTTGGCTTATTTAAGACCCCCAAAAGTAATTAGACATCTGCCATT
Source organism: Rana muscosa (assembly GCA_029206835.1). Classification (NCBI taxonomy): domain Eukaryota; kingdom Metazoa; phylum Chordata; class Amphibia; order Anura; family Ranidae; genus Rana; species Rana muscosa. The sequence goes on from CM055118.1 coordinate 455,559,447, forward strand.
TTTGATCAAGTATTGTGGATAATTTTTAAGTCTAGATGATGTGTTTGTAAGGAGAATGAAATGCAAACTTTAATCAGTGTAAAGGAGAGGACACTCAGCAGCTGCTTCCACATCTGTACTTTGGAGCACTATAGTGTGGGCCACCAGACCCGCCTTTTTTGGGTGTCCCACACAGGTGCATCAGAGTTTATTTGTGGTGCCTCCATGTCCAAAAAATTACATCCAAATGTGAATACTAAACATATTTGGGGTCATAAATAATGTTTTTTTCTTTAAATTCCGCACAAACACACACTTGTACCCCACTTCCAAACAATTTAGCCTGTTTTTAGTTTAACAAGGAGATTTACAGTGTGATAAATAGACCTTTGGTTTTATTCTCATAGGGGAGAGAAGACTGGGAGGAGGACACTCCAGGGAGCACATGCACCCCACAACTTCCAAGCAACCCCAAACTCCCAAAAATCCACAACCGAAAGATGTGCAGGAAGTTGAGGTGGAGGAAGGAGAAGTGCAGGAAGGAGAGGTGGATGACATTGTGGATCTGGTCACCACAACAGGTCAGTATCTGACACCACAGCTTAAGGTAAGCGAGGTAGGCCTGCAGAGTTTTATTAATTTTTTTTAATGGTTTTTAGGGGATGGAAATGTTGTGAAGGATAGCACACGGTTCTCTGCTGACAGTGCCCTCCCCCTCATCCAGCAAGTGATGGAATGTAGCACGGAACTGGACCTAATTAAACAAAGAATCCATGTGATGGAACAAACATTTAAAGACATTCTCGATGTTTTGGGGAGAATTCAATAAGCCATCCAAACACATTTGTTTTTACATGTTTGTTTTTATATTTTTTCTAATTTTTTGAGTAACAAAGCAGCCAAAAATTGAATATGCACACAGTGTGTGAACATGTGCGATCTGCCATCAGGGGATATCCATGTACGTCTTTTGTGGGTGCAACCCCTTCCTCGTATCAAAAGTCGGTGAACTGAGGAAGGGGATGCACCCCCAAAACACGTCCATTGATCACCCCTGATGGCAGATAGCACATGTTGACAATAGGGATCAGGATTGTAAACTTCCTATTTGCAAAAAAGTAAAAATGTGTGCATATTGAATTTTTGGCTGGGCAAGGGGTGGCAGGACCCCATATTAGGACGGGCACATAGAGACATAGTTTGTGTAACTGAATGTCTCAGATTGCTCAGAGGTATCCAATGTTGTCATTTTAGAAATGCAAGTGGTATTTTTGTATTTTCATAATCCAAAATTTGCCGGGTTGTGGCCAGGCCAACCCCAAAGTAAAAAAAAAAAAAATGTGCAGAGAGTAAAATATTTGACCACAAACAACGTGTAGCTTCTTTTTATAATACTCTCTAAGCTTATTTGGTTCTTTTGTAAGGTAACATAGTGAAATTGGTTGTTATTTACTAAAGTAAAATACACTTGCCACTACAAATGCACAAAGACAAACTAGGAGACAGGAAAGAACAAATAATTAAAGGTTTAAACAAGATTTTTATTTGGATACTTAGACATAGGCTGGCATAGGAATTGCCCCCCTACCCGTGAAATACTCCATGTATTTGTCCCGAACCACATGGGCATTTTGGGGGGGGCAAGCCAAGACGGGCAAATTCCAGGCCCGGAAGGGGATTTGCAGGGGAAAGTCCAGCCTCTGGCAAAACTGAGGCCATATAGGAATTTGATTTTTGGCTCAGAAAGTTGTGTAGCACACAGCAGCATAACACTACATAGTTTATTTTGTAGTCCACCAAGTGGATGGAAGTCATAAAAAGGCGGAACCGGCTGGCCATTATGCCGAAGGCATTTTCAACGACTCTTCGGGCCCTGGCCAGCCGGTAATTGAACACACTCTTCTCTGGGGTCAGGGTCCTCTGTGGAAATGGCCTCATAAGATGCCGTCCGAGTCCGAAGGCTTCATCAGCCAAGAAAACAAAGGGGAGTCCTTCAATATTCCCTGCATCCGGTGGCAATGCAAGGTCGTCACTCTGGAGACGGGGGGCAAACTCCGTCTGGATGAAGGATCCCCCATCGGACATCCGGCCATTCTTCCCTACATCAACATAGAGGAATTCATACCGTGCTGACACCACCGCCATCAGCACAATGCTATGAAACCCCTTGTAATTGTAGTAGTAGGATCCAGAACGGGGTGGCGGCACGATGCGGACGTGCTTCCCGTCTATGGCACCACCGCAGTTGGGGAAGTCCCACCGCGTGGCAAACTCCGATGCCACAGTCTGCCATTCCTGTGGCGTGGAAGGAAGCTGTGGAGTGAAACAAGATGAAATAATATTAGAAAAACAAAGGCATACATTACAAGGAAATTCTATCCCAAAAAATTAGAGACCAACATCAATCTAATTATACGTTTATTAAGGTGTGTAAAAAAAGTATAATGGAAGGCTCATTTATCATATTCATCACCCCCTCTGATGGGCCATTACTAAATTATTTTGGGGGGGGGAGATGTGTTTGGCCACAGGATAGCATTGCAGTGGCGGTGCGTCCAGAGTGGGCGCTGGAGCACTGTCCCCTCTCTCCTGTGCCCATCACTCAGAACAATACATAGGTTCATGCGTTGCATGAACCTATGTATTGTCTATGCCGCACACTATTCAGGTGGATGGCCTCTGGTAAAGCGACCGACATATGAATAATTGCGTCATTTAGGGGGTTAAAATTGCAGAGCAGAAACAGGTATTAAAAAAGTCTTGCAAATTACAACCTGAGGGATGTAATTGGCATTGGCTTCCTCAAAGAAAAATCGGGGACGCAAGGAGGGGGGCATTCCTTGTGTAAACACTGACAGGCTGCTCTGGCAATCATGTTCACCAAGTCTGTTTAATGGTAACATGATTGGCTGATGCAACATGAAGGGAAGGAGAAGACATCAAGGACAGAAGAAGGATGGCGCTGACCACAAGAAGGTAAGTGCAGGGCTGGGGGGAAACTGGCTGCATTAGAGGGGACTAAATGGCTGCATTGGAGGGGACAACTGGGGGCGTTTATTAGGCAACAGAGCAAAAAAGGAGGAAGTTTATTTCCGAAATTGGGGTTGGAACCCCCCAACATTTGGAGCAACAGGCGCCCCTGCTGGAAAAGTTAGTGAGGGGAAATATTTAGGGAGGATAAAAAAGGGGCAATCTAAAGCTTCCAACATGCATGGGGACAAAGGGGACATTCTCAGCATATTACAATCATGGTAATTAGGGAAGGATGAAAGAAATACAATACATTAGCATACATGTAATACATAAAATGTGATGTTAAGGGAGAAAACTTACCCTAATATAGTCCTCCTGCAGGACTTGTATAATAGCAGAACAGGTGTCTGGGATTATGAGGCCCAGAGCCTGGGGGGAGATGCCTGTGGTGAACTTCAAGTCCTGACGACTTCTCCCTGTCGCCAGGTAACGCAACGTGGCGATGAGCCTCTGCTCAGCACTGATGGCTTCCCGCATAACGGTGTCCTTCCTGGTAATATAGGGGGACACCAAAGCCAACAGTTCCTGAAAAACGGGGTCAGACATCCTCAGAAAATTCCTGTAGTCCTCAGGATTATTCTCGACGATCTCCCGCAGCAGAGGCATGTGGCAGAATTGGTCCCGCTGGAGCAACCAATTCTTGGTCCATGAACTCCTCCTCACACCATTCATGGACTGGTCTTGGTCCAAAACAAGCAGACCAACACCAAGCGCACGCACAGCACGAACTCGACGACGAGAACGTCCAGGCGACATGGCTAGGAAACGGTCGTCTAATCAGAACGTACAGAACAGAACGCACTTTAGAACAGCAAGGCCTATGAATAACGAACTGAAATTCAGAAACGAACAGGCAAGAACGCACTGTAAAACAGATACGACCTGCCTAGACGCCCTGAAAGTCAAGATACGAACCCACAAGCACAAACTGAACGGCAGAAAACGATCTGAAAAGTACGAAGACTGAAAAGCGCGAATCGTCTCTCCCCAAACTTTTACTTCACACGCGGTAACACGAGATCAGCAAAAGCAGCCCAAGGGGTGGCGCCAAGAAAAAAGATCTTCCCCTTTATAGTGCCGTTGTACGTGCTGGACGTGAGCGCAGAGAACCACGAGGAAATTGGAAAATGACAGTGTGTACGCATAGAAAGCTTGACGAGAAAATCGACAAGCTTAACAAGAATCTCGTCGAAAAAAACAACGTGTTTTTTACGACGAGAAAATCGGTCGTGTGTACGAGGCCTGAGACATATAAATGGTGATTGAAGCAGAATACTGAGCACTATATATAAGGGAATATACTAAAATCTAACATCTATCAATATATGTGATAAGCGTAAGGATAAGGATAATTGTAAGGGGCTGGAGGAGCTGGTTTTAAATGGACATGGAGGGGGCGGAAAAAGGAAAGAAGGGGGGGCGGGACTAGAGTATAGAGATGAGAGATATGTGTCAGCAGAGAGAGCTATCAGTCATGGCAAGCCAGACTGGAGCATGTATATGGTGGATGGAACTTAATACTGAACAATGCTGAGCACTATACTGGGCACAATATCTAAGGGGATATAATAAATATATGTGGTAAACGTGTAGATGATAATGATTATAAGTAAAAGGGCAATAGATTAAAGAGGGATAGATCATTTGTATATACATAAGAATCCATATGCATACATACAAGAGGGGGGGGGGGGGGGGAAAGAGGGGGGGGGGATGGGGAGGGAAGAATATACGTGTATGCATATGTGAAAATGCACGTGAAGACACATATGACTGTGCATATGGAAAATAGGGGAAAAGACATAGATATGTGTACACAAATGTATGCGCACATTTGTGTACACATATCTATGTCTTTTCCCCTATTTTCCATATGCACAGTCATATGTGTCTTCACGTGCATTTTCACATATGCATACACGTATATTCTTCCCCCCCCCCTCTTTCCCCCCCTCTTGTATGTATGCATATGGATTCTTATGTATATAAAAATCATCTATCCCTCTTTAATCTATTGCCCTTTTACTTATAATCATTTTCATCTACACGTTTACCACATATATTTATTATATCCCCTTAGATCAGGGATATGCAATTAGCGGACCTCCAGCTGTTGCCAAACTACAAGTCCCATCATGCCTCTGACAGCATTAAGCATGTAACCCAGAGGCAGAGTCTCGCTATGCCTCATGGGACTTGTAGTTTGGCAACAGCTGGAGGTCCGCTAATTGCATATCCCTGCCTTAGATATTGTGCCCAGTATAGTGCTCAGCATTGTTCAGTATTAAGTTCCATCCACCATATACATGCTCCAGTCTGGCTTGCCATGACTGATAGCTCTCTCTGCTGACACATATCTCTCATCTCTATACTCTAGTCCCGCCCCCCCCTTCTTTCCTTTTTCCGCCCCTCCATGTCCATTTAAAACCAGCTCCTCCAGCCCCTTACAATTATCCTTATCCTTACGCTTATCACATATATTGATAGATGTTGGATTTTAGTATATTCACTTATATATAGTGCTCAGTATTCTGCTTCAATCACCATTTATATGTCTCAGTCTGGCTTTACCAACACGCCATGACTGATAGCTCTCTCTGCTGACACACACAGTTTTTGCCTCCGTACTCTAGCCCCGCCCCTCTGTCCTTTCTCCGCCCCCTCCATGTCCATCAAATAGTAGCTCCTCCAGCCCCTTCACCAGCTTGACAAAGGAGCGCGACTGCCACGTCACACGCAGCACGCCGGCTCAGGAAACGCGTCGCATGCCAGTGACGTCATCAGCCCTCGCCTGCCGGAAATAACAACATCCAGGCCGTGTTCTGCAGCATCTCCACCGCCGCCGGCTATTCTATACATCTAAAGCGGTGCAGAGGAAAGAAGAACCAGCAACACAGCGCCCCAGCAGGATAAGGAGACTGATGACTGATCTGATGACACCCTCTTCCGCACTTGGATATCGTACAATGCCTGTTTTAATCCTCTAAAATGTGAGTTGCTTGTATTGCAATCTCTTATTAAATTGTTTTAAACATCTGCACTCAGAGGCGCCTCTCCCCTTGCTTTACTATCCTGGAGTCCAGAGCCTTCGTCTGGAGTCCGCTACGGGTCGAGGAGTCTTAGGGTGCCACCTCGTGTAGGGGACCCTGTTCCAGGGAAGGGAGGATCATTCTGATGGACCGATGCGGGAGTCACGGTGAAGGAAGGGTCTGTTGACTCCCTGGAGAGATGTCTTCCCCTTGATATGGGCTAGGTTCGTAGAAGGAGAAGCTCAAGGTCATCTTGACTGTATCAGAGGCCTTATTCACCCGGCCCGTGGCAGGGGCCTTATACACCCTGGTCTGTGGCAGAGACCAAAGTTCTCCAGGTCCGTGGCAGGGGCCTTGTACACCCGGTCTGTGGCAGAGACCAACCTCAAGGTCTGTGGCAGAGACCGTGCGCCTAAAACTGTTTGAGAAACCTAAGCAGTGAAGTGAATGTGCTCCGTTTGTGCCTGGACCTCCTCCACACCTTAAGCTGTCCTGTTTCTTTGCTCTAACCTTTTCTATCCGAGTACAGTTTATTTTGCCATGAGAGAATAAGAGTTGGAGTTTCAGGTGGTGTGGACATTGACTTTACTGGGAATTCAAGGACTTGCCTCTACCTACAGTAGAGGTGAGAATCATCCTCTGGAGGAGTTTTGACTCTGGCTGTGGACACAGCCCATCAAGTACACCGCTCAACCTCTTTATATAGGAGGGTATGGGCTGGTAGTGCGGTGTGCCTTTCTCCCTCCTGCGAGGAGCCAACAACATAATGGCAGGTAAGGGGGAAAGGATCTGTGCGCTACAAAAATCCGAGACGTGCTGCGATGGTCCTCCCATGTACTCATCATGAAACATAAGTGGTTGGGCATCGGTGCACTCAATCTCTTCCACTTCTGGGGCAGGGATAGGTGGATGGCCCTTGGAAACCCTGCTAACAGAGTCATCGAAAAGCAGAAGAGACTGCTGCATGATTCAAATTTTTTTTTGTTTTTTTAGGATAGCACAGTAGAAGAAAAATATATAGAAATTGTTTATTTCACACACCTCCAGATATGTATAACACACTGCAAAATATTTTTTGTGGCCCTAAATGGGGCTTTTTGCAAGACCACAACCCACCCACAGTACGTAACCGCTGTATCACACAGCTACAGAACTGCAGAAAATGCTATTAAAAAAAAAATGTTGTTTTTTTAGGATAGCACAGTAGAAGAAAAATATATAGAAATTTTTTATTTCACACACCTCCAGATATGTACAACACACTGCAAAATATTTTTTTGTGACCCTAAATGGGGCTTTTTGCAAGACCACAACACACCCACAGTACGTAACCGCTGGATCGCACAGCTACAGAACTGCAGAAAATGCTATTAAACATTTTTTTTGTTTTTTTAGGATAGCACAGTAGAAGAAAAATATATAGAAATTGTTTATTTCACACACATCCAGATATGTATAACACACTGCAAAATATTTTTTGTGACCCTAAATGGGGCTTTTTGCAAGACCACAACACACCCACAGTATGTAACCGCTGGATCGCACAGCTACAGAACTGCAGAAAATGCTATTCAAAAAAAAATGTTGCTTTTTTAAAATAGCACAGTAGAAGAAAAATATATAGAAATTGTTTATTTCACACACCTCCAGATATGTATAACACACTGCAAAATATTTTTTGTGGCCCTAAATGGGGCTTTTTGCGAGACCACAACCCACCCACAGTACGTAACCGCTGTATCACACAGCTACAGAACTGCAGAAAATGCTATTAAAAAAAAAAAGTTTTTTTTTAGGATAGCACAGTAGAAGAAAAATATATAGAAATTTTTTATTTCACACACCTCCAGATATGTACAACACACTGCAAAATATTTTTTTGTGACCCTAAATGGGGCTTTTTGCAAGACCACAACACACCCACAGTACGTAACCGCTGGATCGCACAGCTACAGAACTGCAGAAAATGCTATTAAACATTTTTTTAGTTTTTTTAGGATAGCACAGTAGAAGAAAAATATATAGACATTGTTTATTTCACACACCTCCAGATATGTATAACACACTGCAAAATATTTTTTGTGACCCTAAATGGGGCTTTTTGCAAGACCACAACACACCCACAGTATGTAACCGCTGGATCGCACAGCTACAGAACTGCAGAAAATGCTATTCAAAAAAAAATGTTGCTTTTTTAAAATAGCACAGTAGAAGAAAAATATATAGAAATTGTTTATTTCACACACCTCCAGATATGTATAACACACTGCAAAATATTTTTTGTGGCCCTAAATGGGGCTTTTTGCAAGACCACAACCCACCCACAGTACGTAACCGCTGAATCGCACAGCTACAGAACTGCAGAAAATGCTATTCCAATTTTTTTTGCTTTTTTAAAATAGCACAGTAGAAGAAAAATATATAGAAATTGTTTATTTCACACACCTCCAGATATGTATAACACACTGCAAAATAATTTTTGTGGCCCTAAATGGGGCTTTTTGCAAGACCACAACACACCCACAGTACGTAATCGCTGGATCGCACAGCTACAGAACTGCAGAAAATGCTATTCAAAATTTTTTTTTTTTTTTTAGGATAGCACAGTAGAAGAAAAATATATAGAAATTGGTTATTTCACACACCTCCAGATATGCATAACACACTGCAAAATATTTTTTTGTGGCCCTAAATGGGGCTTTTTGCAAGACCACAACACACCCACAGTACGTAACCGCTGGATCGCACAGCTACAGAACTGCAGAAAATGCTATTAAACATTTTTTTTGTTTTTTTAGGATAGCACAGTAGAAGAAAAATATATAGAAATTGTTTATTTCACACACCTCCAGATATGTATAACACACTGCAAAATATTTTTTGTGACCCTAAATGGGGCTTTTTGCAAGACCACAACACACCCACAGTATGTAACCGCTGGATCGCACAGCTACAGAACTGCAGAAAATGCTATTCAAAAAAAAATGTTGCTTTTTTAAAATAGCACAGTAGAAGAAAAATATATAGAAATTGTTTATTTCACACACCTCCAGATATGTATAACACACTGCAAAATATTTTTTGTGGCCCTAAATGGGGCTTTTTGCAAGACCACAACACACCCACAGTATGTAACCGCTGGATCGCACAGCTACAGAACTGCAGAAAATGCTATTCAAAAAAAAATGTTGCTTTTTTAAAATAGCACAGTAGAAGAAAAATATATAGAAATTGTTTATTTCACACACCTCCAGATATGTATAACACACTGCAAAATATTTTTTGTGGCCCTAAATGGGGCTTTTTGCAAGACCACAACCCACCCACAGTACGTAACCGCTGAATCGCATAGCTACAGAACTGCAGAAAATGCTATTCCAATTTTTTTTGCTTTTTTAAAATAGCACAGTAGAAGAAAAATATATAGAAATTGTTTATTTCACACACCTCCAGATATGTATAACACACTGCAAAATAATTTTTGTGGCCCTAAATGGGGCTTTTTGCAAGACCACAACACACCCACAGTACGTAATCGCTGGATCGCACAGCTACAGAACTGCAGAAAATGCTATTCAAAAATTTTTTTTTTTTTAGGATAGCACAGTAGAAGAAAAATATATAGAAATTGGTTATTTCACACACCTCCAGATATGCATAACACACTGCAAAATATTTTTTTGTGGCCCTAAATGGGGCTTTTTGCAAGACCACAACACACACCCAGTACGTAACCGCTGGATCGCACAGCTACAGAACTGCAGAAAATGCTATTTAAAAATTTTTTTTGTTTTTTTAGGATAGCACAGTAGAAGAAAAATATATAGAAATTGTTTATTTCACACACCTCCAGATATGTATAACACACTGCAAAATATTTTTTGTGACCCTAAATGGGACTTTTTGCAAGACCACAACACACCCACAGTATGTAACCGCTGGATCGCACAGCTACAGAACTGCAGAAAATGCTATTAAAAAAAATGTTGTTTTTTTAGGATAGCACAGTAGAAGAAAAAAATATTTTGCAGTGTGTTATGCATATCTGGAGGTGTGTGAAATAACCAATTTCTATATATTTTTCTTCTACTGTGCTATCCTAAAAAAACAAAAAAAAAATTTAATAGCATTTTCTGCAGTTCTGTAGCTGTGCGATCCAGCGGTTACGTACTGTGTGTGTGTTGTGGTCTTGCAAAAAGCCCCATTTAGGGCCACAAAAAAATATTTTGCAGTGTGTTATGCATATCTGGAGGTGTGTGAAATAAAAAAAATTCTATATATTTTTGTGGCCCTAAATGGGGCTTTTTGCAAGACCACAACACACACCCAGTACGTAACCGCTGGATCGCACAGCTACAGAACTGCAGAAAATGCTATTTAAAAATTTTTTTTGTTTTTTTAGGATAGCACAGTAGAAGAAAAATATATAGAAATTGTTTATTTCACACACCTCCAGATATGTATAACACACTGCAAAATATTTTTTGTGACCCTAAATGGGACTTTTTGCAAGACCACAACACACCCACAGTATGTAACCGCTGGATCGCACAGCTACAGAACTGCAGAAAATGCTATTAAATTTTTTTTTGTTTTTTTTAGGATAGCACAGTAGAAGAAAAATATATAGAAATTGTTTATTTCACACACCTCCAGATATGTATAACACACTGCAAAATATTTTTTGTGACCCTAAATGGGGCTTTTTGCAAGACCACAACACACCCACAGTACGTAATCGCTGGATCGCACAGCTACAGAACTGCAGAAAATGCTATTCAAAATGTTTTATTTTTTTAGGATAGCACAGTAGAAGAAAAATATATAGAAATTGGTTATTTCACACACCTCCAGATATGCATAAAACACTGCAAAATATTTTTTTTGCCCTAAATGGGTCTTTTTGCAAGAGTACATTAAAGTGCAATTTTTTTTTGTCCCTAAATGGGTGTTTTTGCGCGAGCAAAATAAAATGCTATTTTTTTTTGCCCTAAATGGGTCTTTTTGCAAGAGCACAATAAAGTGCCTTTTTTTTGCCCTAAATGGGTCTTTTTGCAAGAGCACAATAAAGTGCCTTTTTTTTGTTGCCCTAAATGGGTCTTTTTGCAAGAGTATGGAAATGGTGTATCTCTCAACGTAACATATGCAGTGCTGGTGCACTGAGATTGCAGATAAAAGTTAGATTTTCTCTGACATTGGGCTCATTGCAGTGTAAAAAGACTGTGCACTGCAAAACAAACAGGTAAACCTATGCAGATCGCTGAGTTATTAGATCTCTGAATCTGGACTCCTATATAAATCTCTCTCCCTGAAAGCACCATCAGGAACCTTCCCCTACACTGTCTCTCTATCTTTTCTGTCAGATTGCAGAATCAGGACTAACTCATGTATTTCAATCTCTCCATAATAAGCAACAGCAGCCAGGAACCTCTCCCTATTCTGTCTAGCAGAGTGACGTGCTGTGCTGTGTGCCTCTAGCTTATATAGAAGCTGGGTCACATGCTGCACTGAGCTGGGTCACATGCTGCACTGGCCAATCACAGCCATGCCATTAGTAGGCATGGCTATGATGGCTTCTAAGGGCACACCAGCTAAACAAAAGGTGATTGGCTGGCCCCTGAAGCTTTTCTAAATGCGCCATTACATCCCCAAACACCGAACCCGAACCCGAACTTACACGCAATTGTTTGGGATCGGGATCGGGTTCGGAAAACGCTAAAGTTCGGTACGAACCTGAACTTTACAGTTCGGGTTCGCTCAACCCTAGTTAGGATGTGTGTTTGTTTTCTTTTTCCCCTCTGCAGGAGACTCGTCTATCAAGGCTGCTGAGAATGGGGTGGTTCTTAGATAGCAGAGAGGGGGGGAATGTTAATGTGTAAAATGTCTAAGTTTAAAAAAAAAGGGGTTCATTGTTTGTATTTTTGTTTTCCTTTCCCATTCTAGGTCCTGGCACAATTCATGGCTAAGTTGTAGGGAGGATTAAGGGGGGATATGATCAACATGTACAAATATATAAGGGGTCCATATAGTGAACTTGGTGTTGAGTTATTCACTTTACGGTCAACACAAAGGACAAGGGGGCACTCTTTGCGTCTAGAGGAAAAGAGATTTTACCTCCAAATATGGAAAGGTTTCTTCACAGTAAGAGCTGTGAAAATGTGGAACAGACTCTCTGCAGAGGTGGTTCTGGCCAGCTCAGTAGATTGCTTTAAGAAGGGCCTGGATTATTTCTTAAATGTACATAATATAACTGGGTGCTGACATTTATAGGTAAAGTTGATCCGGGGAATATCCGATTGCCTCTCGGGGGATCAGGAAGGAATTTTTTCCCCTGCTGTAGCAAATTGGATCATGCTTTTGCCTTCCTCTGGATCAACTGTGGGTATAGAATTGGGTATATGGGATTGTACGATTTTTCTTTTTTTTTTATGGTTGAACTGGATGGACTTGTGTCTTTTTTCAACCTGACTAACTATGTAACTATGTAGGGCTTGGTTCTACCTGTAGTTTGGTCTCTGGGTTGAACTCATGTTACCACTCTTTGGAAGACATGGGTTTGCACCAGACACTGGGGACCAGTGTCAAATCACCAGGGGGAGAGTGTAGCAGGTATTTAAATTTAAGGGAAGCATCTGGGTGGTAGTGTAACCCAGATGCGCTGATTATTGCTTATGGAGGACTCTGGTGGTGTGAGGTTCCCTGGGGTCCGAGGGTGGCGCTGTTGCCATGGGCCGGGGGTTGAACCCTCGCTGCAAGACTGTACTCTTTTTGTCCCTTTCTGGCGGTTGTACAGCGGGGCGGGGAACCTGCTGTGACTTTGGGGAGAGAAGATAAAGGGGCGGACCCCCTGAGTTCAGGGTTCAGAGTCAGAGGACACCGCCACGCCCAGGCACCTTCGGCCTGGGTGCGGGCGTTCTGGAGTTCCGGGCACAGGGGCCCTTGGCCTGGCCGGAGCGGGAGATGGAGTCCATCCCAGGCACCTTTAGCCCTGGAGTGAGGTACTATTGAGGAGGCCTGGGACCCAGTACCTTCAACTGGGTTCCGCAAGGGTGGAGGAGTCCGAGGGGCCCTAAGGTGTTTGGCGCCCGAATCTGAGATGAGGAGGCCGGGGAGTGTAACCCTTCCGAACAGCCCGGTGCAGCATTTGCCGGTGACGGAGGGGCCTCCGGAAACTCTCTCGGAAGGATGTCTTCCCTCTGACTGGGGCCACAGCTTAAAGAAGGTAACTCCTATTTCATGTTCGTCAGAGTTGCTGGTAGAGACTCAGAGAAAGAAAGAAGTACATTCACAGCCACTGTGCCCCATAACCGTTGGTGATATCTCAATGGTTTAGTTTGATTAAGGGATTGTGCCTTGACCTACTCCGCACCTCTACTGAACTGTTCGTTGGTCACAACCTGTGTGTGCTAAGTGACAATTTATTGCTGCTAAAGAATAAATAAGAGTTGGACCTTTTCAGTGGTGTGGAACTCTGGTTACTGGGAGCAAAGGGGGGTCAGTTAGAGGAAAGACTTGACCCCGGGTTATACACACGACCCGATGGTAAAATACGTTCGGGCCTTCAACTCTATCCAGAAGAGAACATGGGCCGTGGTGGATCTCATCCTTCCCCCAGGTTTTCCGTAGACAAGACAGCAAGCCGAGAATAAGAAGGGGTGAGAGGGGTGAGCCCGCTACATGGTGAATAAAATGATGTGATATATATATAGATATCTATATATAAATATATAGATATCTATATATATATAGATATCTATATATATAGATGTAGCACTACCCCCGCAGGAGCTGCTGGTTTAAATTTGGGCCTTGCACGCTACCTCACTGTTTGTTGTCTAGGGGATGAGAGTCTCTGCCACAGACCTTTAGGACGATTAAGTTAAACTGTTCAATGATCCTCTGCCATAGGATTTTAGTACCCGGATATCCAACCTTACAGTTCAAGAGCCTTTAAGCCGACCCGGCACACTGTAAGGTAACATCAGCTACGGTGCATCCTCCACTAGGGTCACCAGGCCTTCCTCAAGATACCAGCCTTCCGCTTGGTCCTCTCCAGAACAGGTCCTCCCCTGGTTTCCTCCATTGAGTGGCTTCCTCCCGCAGGACAGACAGCACAGGATCACCTTAACAGTGCAGGTCCCAGTCAGGACAACTGTGCCTACCTGGCAGAGATGCAGCCTCGGGCCAACATGGCTCTGCAGCTGAAATTCCAGTATCACATACCTCGAGCCAGGAGGGCCATGAGGCGAAGAGAGCCCTGAGAAAATGGCGTCTGCCCCTTAAGTACCCTTCCCCAGCATGCTCAGCGGGGAGACCACTCCCACTGGGCTGTTCCCGGGGAAAAATACCCAATACACTTTGGCCTGCTTGTGTTCCAACTTTGGCCTGGGGTGGTAACGCCACCTACAGCCGAACAGTGGGAAGTCCTTCCAAACACAGCCATAGCCGGAACAGAGGCTGATTTAGCCTTAATCATTACAGAGTCTGAGCTAACTACAGCTCAGATACCCACTAAATTTAACATAGCGCCTGATCATCAGGAGCAGGGCGCTACATAGATATCTATATATATAGATATCTATCTATATATATATATATATATATATATATATATCTATATATATCTATAGATATATATAGATATATATAGATATATATATGTAGCACACGGATCTTTTTCCCCCTCTTACCTTCTCAAGCAGGGGGAGAAGACACACCATGCCACATACCCGTGTCCTCTAGATTATAAAGGTCAGGCAGTGTTACATACTTGGGTCCTGCAGCAAGTTAATTTCTTCTGGTTCTCCCCTCTATGTTTATAGAAGCAAGCCTTTATCTTTCCCAAATGAGGTCAATGTCCACACAACATATTAACTCCAACTGTGAGTTTATTTTATCTTGCTTTCAGGGACCAGAGAGTTGAAGTAAGAAAAAGGGTTAGCAGATAGAAGTGGATTCAGGCACACTCTTGGCTTCGTCACCACTCGATCCCGAGTGGGTACAGCTCACCCGGATAGTCACTCAATAGAACTAGCAGCCGGCGTGATGCTGGAACAATGACTCAGTCCCCTCCAAGGACTAAGTCAAGGAGATCCCTCCTGAACTTTCAACACAGAGGCAGTCTGCGAAGTGAGGAATCCTTCCCTCCGACAGGTCACCAGGCCTTTCCCGATCAGCAATACTTTATCACTCGCCCTCTTGTTATGGGATCGATCCTCCCCTGGTTTCCTCTGTGTCAGAGCGGTTACCCTCACGCGGGTTCCCTGGGACTCCTCTTCGGTCGTAGACCCAGTCAAAGGTACTGGGCCTACCTGGAACTCTGAAGTCTCAGGCTGAAGGTGCCCGAGACTCCTCGATCAAGATGGGGCGCACCCCCCTCTGAGGGGTAGCTCCCTCCGGGCCCCTGGGAATTGGCTTTGCTCCCTGAGCAATGGCGTCTGCCCCTTATATATCCTCTCCCGGCATGCACAGCAGGCCAGAACTGCCCACCAACTGTAGCCGAGAGAGGACATCCAATACCTACTCCATCACCTGTGGTTCAACCCTGGGTACAGGCGACAGCACCACCTATACGCCAAAGGGGAACTGCACGCCAGGTGACACAGCAGTAAAGCAGAGTCCAAATAATCAAGAGACCCGAGCCAAACTATTGCTCTGGTCACCCCTAAATTTAGGTATAGCGGGGTTAAATTTTGGGACCCCGCTACATAGACCCCCCTCTAAATGAGACACTGTCCCCAGTGTCTGGAATAAATTCACACACTCAGTCCTGAGCAAGCGCAAATTTATTCCTGAAACTATGTACAATACAAGGATGGTGCCTGAATCAAGGCCTGAAGTATAGCAAAGAGGGAGAAGGACAGAAAAAAAACAGTTTTCAAATGTACATAGACATTATGTAACAATCCCTCCCATCATCCTATCACAACTGTATCCCACCCTTTCTCCGGTGTAGTTGCATGATGGTCTTCCTGCAGGGAAAGAAAAATATTATACACGCTAAATATTCTACACGCTATTAACATTCTAACACTATTAATTAGAAGTAAACTATCTCTCCAAGGAAAGATAGCTCCCTTCTACTAAAAATGCACACACTAAGCCTAGTGCATGAAATAACATTTCCCTAAAATAAGTGCATATAGAAAAAGTCCAGCAAACCACTACCACCTAGTGGCAGCATAAAACATTACCTAGCCTAAGTGCGTACAGATGCACCACAACACAAAGTTTTCTTTTGTTGATCACGGCGGCTTCCAGCTTTGCCCTGACTAAGGGTCCTTTCACACGGGGCGGATCCGTGAAGATCCGCCCCGTGAAGCTCCGCTTGCTCAGCGGGGATCGCTCCGTTGATCCCCGCTGAGCCGACGGATGACTGGGCGGTCCCGGCACACTGTGCAGGGACCGCCCTGTCAGAGCGCCGCTCTCCCCTATGGGGAATCGGATGACGACAGACCGTAGAGTCCGTTGTCATCCGATCCGCTCCGCCGACGGAAGGAAAAATAGGGTTTTCCTCCGTCACACTTTGGCGGAGCGGAGCGGATGTCAGCGGACATGTCTCCGCTGACATCCGTGCTTCCATAGGGCTACATGGAGGATCCGTTTCAGGTCCGCCTAAAAAACTGACAGGCGGACCTGAACGGACCTCCGTGTGAAAGAGCCCTAACTCTACCCCAAAGTTCAGCTCTCTTTTTTTTTTCTTTACAAAGAGGGAAGGAAGAAAAAAACTTGTCCTTCAAACCTCCAGAGAGTAAATTCCCTGGGCATAGAGTCAAACAGCAGTTCAAGGCATTGTCCCTGAAGTGGTATATTAATAAAAAAAACACAAGTCCCACTTCAGAGATAAAAACTGGGATCAGGGAATATCAAGAGGCTTTAAGTCCTTATCCAAGGTCTCTATGGAATAAATTACATTGTCTCAGTTTTTACTGCAGATCACGACCCGATCCGCATGTATGTGCCGACCCAGAGTCCAATCTTTCCGGCAGCCTTTGTATCGCTCAGTCATTATGGCCGAACATGTAAAATACCTATGGCCTTTCTTTACCTCTAAATGATCCCAGACAATGTCACTGTACCATTCCCGAAAGGCCTGAATTTCAAAGAGTAAGTTCCTTGGAACGTACGGATACTCCCATCCATAGTCCGTAGCAACCTTCTGATTTAATAGCCATTGCAGTCAGGCCAAAGGCGGCATGGTCGCCCGATCTCCAGTTCCTGGCAAGACAATAGCATCCGGAGATCTGCGGGGGCGTAGGGCTCCAACTGTGGCATAGGCAGCCTTAATGAGGAACGGACCTCCGGAACAGCAGGCATGGAAAACACTGGAGCATGCAAGGTAGACACAAGAACAACCTCTCCAGCAAGAACAGAGGTTTCAGCCCGGGGTGCAGTTTCCCCAGAGTCCATGGGCGATCCCTTTACACTACATAGAGAGGTTAGCGAAATTTTGTCCCATCCCTTCTTTGCAAACAGTTCATCAATTTTAACATCATCGCCAACTTCAGAGGAAGAGTCTATATCTGAGGTATCGTACTCTTCCACTGGCATATAATTCCTAGTCAACACTGACTCCTTTACTTTCAAAAGTTCCCGCAGGTCAGGTACCCAAGCATCCATAATGGAACGAACGCTGAGCTTTTTCCCTTTCCCCGGCAAACTTGACACAGTTCTCCTAGCCTCCTTACCTTCCCCCTCCGTGGATCGCTTGGAGATCCCTCTGGCTAGACGATCCGGTTCAGGTAGGCGCTGGGTTAGGCCTTGACCACGGCCACGGGAAGCCTTCACATATCCCACCTTCCTTTTAGCAGGCGGAAGGGAGGACTCCGTTGCAACCAAGGCAGCATCCGCTGTGTTGACAGCCTAAAGCTCCTTAATGGCTGGAGCTTCAATCTTTAGTTCCGCTATCTCTGCGGTAGTGTGCGTGGGCATGGCTGTGGGAGCACACATTTCCTCCTCAGGAGCAACAGTACCTGAGATACAGTCCAGGCGGTAGACTTTCGGCACCTCCGTTGGCTGTTCTACCTCAAAGCGGAACTCCCCACAGCGGGTACATCTCCCGAAAGGGTGAAGCTGTACGACTAGTCCCTGGCATCTCACACAAATCATGCCCAAGGCCTCTGCATCTCTGCACAAGTAGGGGGCAAAGCGACCTTGGGGCTTCAGCCGGATCCCCGTATCTGTCAGGGAGGCCACAACAGAGGCAACGTTCATGGTTGAACAAGGGATAAGGAACACGAGATCCCGGTGAAGTAGACATCCATGGAGCAGAAAACATGTCACCTTGTCAATGGTTCAGTTGCACTGTCCCTTTGGCGCCAACCGCACCACGTGAAACACACACTTTGGCTGGGGCTCCTCCCCTTTTTCTTCCTTGCTGCACGCAACTCGGGCTTTTACAGACTTTGAGACACGCCCACGAACTACGCAGCTGGAAACTTCAGCCAGACCTGTACTTTCTCTCACTTGTGGCGCAGTCCAATTTTCAAAAATGGCCGACCTCCAAAGAGCCATGCGGGAAAGTAAAGTCCAGCTCCCAGAAACCACTGCAGAATCCCGGACTCGAGCCCCCACATGTAGCACACAAATCTTTTTCCCCCTCTTACTTTCTCAAGCAGGGGGAGAAGACACACCATGCCACATGCCCGTGTCCTCTAGATTATAAAGGTCAGGCAGTGTTACATACTTGGGTCCTGCAGCAAGTTTTTCTTCTGGTTCTCCCCTCTATGTTTATAGAGGCGAGTCTTTATCTTTCCCAAATGAGGTCAATGTCCACACAACATATCAACTCCAACGTGAGTTTATTTTATCTTGCTTTCAGGGACCAGAGAGTTGAAGTAAGAAAAAGGGTTAGCAGATAGAAGTGGATTCAGGCACACTCTTGGCTTCATCGCCACTTGATCCCGAGTGGGTACAGCTCACCCGGATAGTCACTCAATAGAACTAGCAGCCGGCGTGATGCTCGAACAATGATTTAGTCCCCTCCAAGGACTAAGTCAAGGAGATCCCTCCTGAACTTTCAACACTCCGCAGAGTCAGTCTGCGAAGTGAGGAATACTTCCCTCCGACAGGTCACCAGGCCTTTTCCGAGTCAGCAATACTTTATCACTCGCCCTCTTGTTATGGGATCGATCCTCCCCTGGTTTCCTCTGTGTCAGAGCGGTTACCCTCACGCGGGTTCCCTGGGACTCCTCTTCGGTCGTAGACCCAGTCAAAGGTACTGGGCCTACCTGGAACTCTGAAGTCTCAGGCTGAAGGTGCCCGAGACTCCTCGATCAAGATGGGGCGCACCCCCCTCGGAGGGGTAGCTCCCTCCGGGCATGGGCCCCCGGGAATTGGCTTTTCTCCCTGAGCAATGGCGTCTGCCCCTTATATATCCTCTCCCAGCATGCACAGCAGGCCAGAATTGCCCACCAACGGTAGCCGAGAGAGGACATCCAATACCTACTCCATCACCTGTGGTTGAACCCCGGGTACAGGCGACAGCACCACCTATACGCCAAAGGGGAACTGCACGCCAGGTGACACAGCAGTAAAGCAGAGTCCAAATAATAAAGAGACCCGAGCCAAACTATTGCTCTGGTCACCCCTAAATTTAGGTATAGCGGGGTAAATTTGGGGACCCCGCTATATATATATATATATATATATATATATATATATATATATATATATATATCCATTATCCAGCTTTACCCTGCACCTATATCAGCCTTTAAACATGCCCTTTATGGCATGTACACTTGTAGGAAGTGTCCATGCAGTACTCATTGGTAATAGCCAAAGGTTATGATGGTGGCTCTTGGTAAATGTGCAAGGCTGGCCACATCTCATACATGTTCCAGAATCGTATAGCTCTGAAGCCCCACTCCATACAACAAAGTTCCACTTCCACTTAATTTTACCAACAAGTCTCTACAGCTGTAATTTGGCATTACAGCCAGTTCATGCATCTGCTTCTTTAAAGGGAGAAAAACCCTGTGGATGGTCTTTGAGCATCCACTATCTACAGCTATCTTCCTAGTACTGTACACAACTCTCAAGAGCTAAACTGGTTAATTCAGTAACAAATATTTAATGTAAGTGGTGGAAGTGAAAATGTACTCATTGAAGTCACCACAGTAAATTCCAGTTTAATATTTTATACACTCCTACATGTGGGAGGAAATGGTGTAGGGTCTCGCTATTTATAGTTCAATAACCATGGAAGCAAAGAGACATTAACCATTCCTCTGCACTGTGTCACATGTGAAAATGCCTGTCCAGCAATATGTTGGTGGGCTTATGGCAACAGAGAAGTTAATTTAATGTGAGATGCTTAGCTCAGCTATACATGTATTTTTTATTAACAGATTACTTTGCCACCTTCCTGCAGATAAACAAAATAGTTTCCTTTTCTTGGAAAAAATGTAATATGCATTCTGAAATGGACCAAATGAAGGCAACTCAGTAAAAAAATTCCTTATGCATTACCATCATCATTATCATCATCATCATCATCATCACCATCATCATCATCATCATCAGTTCTGGCCTAAAAAAATAGATTTTTGCAAGAGTTTTGCATAATAAAGCGCTGCAAAGGATTGCATCAAGGATGAAAGGGCTGTAGCCAATAGCAACAAAAAAAATGTTTACTGCAGCTAGAACAGAAAAAGATGCATTCTTATTGGTTACTTTAGGTTACTTTCCCCAAAAGCAAGATTTTATAGCAACAATCTACCCTCAGTATACATTAAACTTCACCCTACCTAACCCCCCAAAAAATAAAATCATTAACACTTGTTCCTGTGCCAAAATAAAAAAAATAATACTTATTACACCATGAATTTTAACATTGTCTTGTTTGAAGCATAAGTTCTACTATAGCTGTAATTCTCCAGTGCCGCCATCTTAAAGAGGAAGTAAAGGGACTTTTTTTTTCTGACCTGTAAAAGTAAAGGTATCGCATACTAGCACATTATGTTAAACTTACCTGCAAACTAAGCCCTCCTCGTCCCTGCTGGGGGCCATATCCATCTTCGCCCGTATTCTTTGCCGGTCCGCGGACTCCAGCTGTGTGACTTGCCGGACCTGTGTGATGTCACGGCACAGGTTTTCTGAAGAAACGGTATGTGTGGCCGTTCCTTCAACGAGCATGCCTTCAGCGCCCATGGGCCGATGACGTAATATGCATATACAGTAAATATCTCCTAAAAGGCGCATGTTTAGTAGATATTTATAGTACCTTATTATAGCCTTACCTATAGGTACAAACAATACATGGAAGTTTACTTTCTCTTAAATGCAGATATAGCACATGTGCATACACACCACAAGTCTCAGGGCACCTGGCAGGGATTTAATGTAGCCTGTTGGCAAGAGCACCTGAAAGCCACACACAAGCGACAAAATTCTTCTCTTCCTCACTCCTCACCTCTCACTTCTAACCCC
The DNA here is from genome assembly GCA_029206835.1 of Rana muscosa. NCBI lineage: Eukaryota > Metazoa > Chordata > Amphibia > Anura > Ranidae > Rana > Rana muscosa. The sequence goes on from CM055118.1 coordinate 455,580,920, forward strand.
GCTATATCTCCTGACCTCTCAGCAGCATCCACTGACAGTGATGATGGTATAGAAAAGGGTGTCACAGTTACTTGCAACACGTCTGCCAGCAGCACATCACAAGCTGTAGAGTATAGCAGGCACATTTCTCTGCCCCAGCTGCTGCAGCACAAAAAAAAAATACACTCCCTGCCACCCACATGCCCAGAGTCTAAATTCCAGCTTGTCCGAATGGCTACTGTAGCTTTACAACTCCTGCTTTTCTGTCTGGTGGATTCTGCCACCTTCCGTTAATTTGCAAAATGTGCTGTACCACAATTGCAGGTTCCCAGTCGCTATTTCTTTGCACGTAAGGCCATTCCAGCTCTGTTCCATCACATGGAATGCAATGTTTTGGCATTGTTGGGCAAGGCAGTCAGCCGCAAAGTCCACCTAACTGCTGACTCGTGGTCCAGCAAGCATGGTCAGGGACAATATAATTCATTCACAGTAAACTGGGTAACTCTGCTTGCAACTAGGTAGGATTCAGGACAGGGTTCAGTGCTGGATCTTGTTTTGCCGCCACGTCTCCATACAGCTGGTGGTGATGATGCGAGATCTGTCAGCTCTACCCCTTCCTTCTCCTCCTCTATGCCCTCCTCTGCTGGATTGTCCTCTGAACCACCAATAGCCCCTAAACCTTCAAGGGGCCATTCACTGAGTCAGGCTAAAAGAAGCAAAGGAGTGATTCAGCTGATCTGTCTAGGGGACAAGAGCCACACCGGAGCAGAGATTTTTTCAGCTCTGCAGGGGCAGGCCCAGAAAAATGGTGGTGTGTGATAATGGCACCAACCTTCTGTCCGCCCTTAGACAGGGAAAGTTGACACATGTGCTATGCCTGGCACATGTCCTCAATTTGGTGGTGCAGCAGGGGTGGTCGATCATGCAGGGCACTGCCCTCCGCCCCCTAATCCATGCACCTGGCCCTTAATCTACATGCAGGATGCCGGATTCCAATGTTTTTTATTTCAAAGCACATGATTAGAGGCTAAAGCCTCGTACACACGAATGAGTTTCTCTGCAAGAAACGACAAGAAAACTGCAGAGATAGCTTTCTTGCAGAGAAAATCGTTTGTGTGTATGGTTTCTTGTCAAGAAAACCGACAAGAATCTCGACGAGAAATATAGAGAACCTGGTCTCTATTTTCTCGTTGAGATTCTTGTCAGCCTGTTTCTCGACAAGAAAAGTGTGTGTGTGTACACTTACCTGTCCTCCGGGAAGCCCGCGCATGCTCGAAATGACTACGACGCATGCGCGGTAGCTTCCTAGGCATAGTTAGGTTGTAGCAAGATGGCGGCGACGGCATCGAATGTGACGAGCGCACGCTCGTCGTAGTCGATGACGTAACCGCGTTCGCTCCATTCAAAGAACCGCGGGTTCTTTGAATGGAGCGTCTGTACACTCGGCCGGGACAAGTTTCTTGTCCAAGATTCTCGTCAAGAAAAATGACGTGTTTTTTCCTGACAAGATTCTCGGTCGTGTGTACGAGGCTTGAGGCTCTAATTGGCTTCAAAAAGGGTGGGCTCCGGGCACAGAGAACTGTGCCTGGAGCCCACCCAGTTGTATGACATTAGCAAATTAATATTCGCTAATGTCTTCCTGTTTCTCCTCCCGACCAATCAGGAAGCGGGAGTTCTAAGACCCGATTGGCAGCGAGTCCTAAGTCCTGATTGGCCAGGAGGAGAAGCAACCACAGGGACTCGGGAGGAGATGCAGGGGGGGAAGCTGCCAAAGTAGAGACCTGGATGGGGTAAATGGCCTGGCGGGCGACGGGAGAGCAATGCGGCAATCGAGCAATGGGGAGGGGGAGGGGCGATCGTTTGATTGCCGGGGAGGGGGGGAATTGGTTGGCTGGCTGGCTGGGGAGGCCGTGGGCCGCCCCCCACCCGAGAGAATTGACCATCAGCCACCACTGTGGTTCAGCGTTTTTTAAACAGATACTCAGGTTTGCAACATCTTCTAAAGCAGGCCATCAGAGTCTGTAGCCATTTCAAGCGATCATACACAGCCAGGGTTTGGTTGACTGAAATTCAGCAGAAATTCCACCTGTCCATAAACCTCCTGATTTGTGGCATGCCCACCAGGTGAAACTCAACATTGGCTGCACATGCAGCAGAGGGTTGTCAATGAGTACCTGTTTGAGTATTGCACGAGGACAAGCTCAGGTCAGCTCTGCTTTTTTTCCCCACGCCAATGGCTGCTGATAAAGGATGCATGCACTGTACAGTCACCATATGAGGATGGTGAGCCGCAGTGGTATCGCTAGGGGGTGGCTACTGGGGCTATAGCCCTGAATCTTTGGCCCATAGCCCCGAGTCTCTAGGGCAGGGATCGGCAACCCGCTGCCAGCCGCATCCGGTCTGCCACCGCTGGATGCCGGCACCCGGCCTGCGGACATTTTCGCCGCTGTCCTCTTCATTGGACAGTGGCAAGTGGCCAGTATCACAGGGCTGGATGGGGGTGGGAACTGCTGGAGTTAACTTTTTACATTAAACATCAGGTAGTTGGTTTCCGGGTGCTCCTAGCAACCAATCACCAGCATGTTAATGTGAAAAGTACATTTCAGTAGTTCCCGCCCCCATCCAGCCCTGTGATGTCAATATCTGCAGCTCTGCAGGGGACAGAGGACACTACAGTGGGGGGGTGCAGGGGACAGAGGACACTACAGCGGGGGTGCAGGGGACAGAGGACACTACAGTGGGGGTTCAGGGGACAGAGTGAACTTCCATGGGGGGGGTGCAGGGGACAGAGGGCACTACAGTGGGTGGTTCAGGGGACAGAGGGCACTACAGTGGGGGGAGTGCAGGGGACAGAGGACATTACAGTGGGGGGGTGCAGGGGACAGAGGGCACTACAGTGGGGGAGGCAGTGCTGGGCACTGGCGAGGCTGCATTGCTAGGCACAGGTGAGGATGCATTGCTGGGCAGTGATGAGGCTGCATTCCTGGGCGCTGGTGAGGCTGAGATGTGGGTACAGGTGAGGCTGCATTCCTGGGCACAGGTGAGGCTGCATTCCTGGGCAAGGGTGAGGCTGCATTGCTGGGCACTGGTGAGGCCGCATAGATGGGCACAGCTGAGCCCTACATTCTTTATGTAGTGTATCCTGAGCCCTGCATTCTTTATGTAGCGCACTCCTAAGCCCTGGGGCTCTCTGGGGACCTTGATGTAAGGAAGGGGTTCTCTGATGTCAATAAGGGGCTTTCTGGGGATCCTGATGTAAGTAGGGAGGCTCTCTGTGGAATACTGCTGTAAGGGGGAGGGGGATCTCTGGGGACCCTGATGTAAGGGGGATACACTTTTAGATACAGTATATCACAAAAGTGGGTAAACCCCTCACATTTTTGTAAATATTTTATTATATCTTTTCATGTGACAACACTGAAGAAATGACACTTTGCTACAATGTAAAGTAGTTAGTGTACAGCTTGTATAACAGTGTAAATTTGCTGTCCCCTCAAAATAACTGAACAACAAAAGTGAGTACACCACTAAGTAAAAATGTCCAATTGGGCCCAAAGGGTCAATATTTTGTGTGGCCACCATTATTTTCCAGCACTGCCTTAACCCTCTTGGGCATGGAGTTCCCCAGAGCTTCACAGGTTGCCACTGGAGTCCTTTTCCACTCCTCCATGAGGACACCACAGAGCTGGTGGATGTTTGTGATCTCGCACTACTCCACCTTCCATTTGAGGATGCCCCACAAATGCTCAATAGGATTTAGGTCTGGAGACATGCTTGGCCACTGCATCACCTTTACCCTCAGCTTCTTTAGCAAGGAATTGGTCGTCTTGGTGGTGGGTTTGGGGTCGTTATCATGTTGAAATACTGCCCTGTGGCCCAGTCTCTGAAGGGAGGGGATCATGCTCTGCTTCATTATGTCACAGAACATGTTGGCATTCATGGTTCCCTCAATAAACTGTATCTCCCCAGTGCCGGAAGCACTTATGCAGCCCCAGACCATGACACTCCCACCATCATGCTTGACTGTAGGCAAGACACACTTGTCTTTGTACTCCTTACCTGGTTCCCGCCACACACGCTTGACACAATCTGAACCAATTACATTTATCTTGGTCTCATCAGACCACAGGACATGGTTCCAGTAATCCATGTCCTTAGTCTGCTTGTCTTTTTTGAGGGGACCGCAAATGCGAGCAGGCGAGTGGATTTTTTGAGGGCTGTATATATATATATATATATATATATATATATATATATATATTGTGAGGGGGTTAACTCAGCAGCGGGTGTGTGTGACCCCCTGGATGGGTTCACCACACAAAAACAGGCACAGCAGACAGAGTTTGTAGTTGCAAAAACAAAAGGTGCGGTTTATTTAAACTATTTACAGGGGAAAAACAGCAAAACAAAAAGAAACATACAAAAATAAATCCTGGTCAGCTTGACCGCTTACTATACATGTAGGTTCCCTGTCTGACAACTAGGTGCAGCCTTGTGCTGCCCCAGCCCCTATCTCCCTGTTTTTTAAAGGTTTTAGCCACACAGGCTTTGTCTCACCGCACAGGACAGAAACACACTCCCCAGTCTTGCACAACAAAGAACTGGTTCCAGGATGGAGCATCTCCCTTAGCATGCTGGGAGTTCTTGTAGAGGCCTTAATGAGCCACTTGATTCAGCTGGGCTCATTAACTCTTCCCCCGCAAGACTCCCAGCACTCCCCCTAGTGGTATGAATCTGCATAAAGCCTGAATCTAGGACATATATACCTTCCATCCTGGATGCAACCTGGTGATTTTACCTGTCTGCTGTCACAATATATATATATATATATATATATATATATATATATATATATATACATACACACATGTAAATTATATACATGTGTATGCCCGCCCAAGCTTATGACTTTCTTTACTTCGCTGCTATGGGCTCTAGCCCCAAATCTTTTGTAGACCTAACAACGCCCCTGGTGAGCGTGACAATGCATGCATCAGTGGCACAATCTCTCTTGTGTTCCTGCTGGAGGATACTCTGCATGGCATTATGGACAGGGCACTTGAGGCAGAGCAATGGGAGAAAGAGGTCTTCCTTTCCTCTCGCCCGCTTCATGCAGACACCATTCTTGTGACGCCACAGAACACACAAGAGAAGAGGGAGGAGGAGAAGGATTCTGGTAGTTTTGGAGGCATAGAAGCAGATGAAAACGTACGTTAAACCTAAAGAGATGGTTTTCAGTCTTCAGAAACCTAGGGAGTAGTAGTGGCTGGGAGGAGGCAGTTCCAGATACTCTAATCCTCAGTGATCCCGAGTACTCTGCTTCTCATGCCTCCGCAAGCTTGCGGTGCATGGGCTCCCTCATTCTTTAAAGCCTGCAAAAGGACCCAAAAAATTGTAGTATCAAGGATAAGGATCATTATTGGCTGGCAACCCTCCTTGACCACTGTTTCAAGAAGAGAGTCTCCAAATTCATCCAGCCCTCACAGAGAAAGCACAAGATTAAATATCTTGATGACACCATAAAGAGGAGTTTATGTAATACTTTTCCAGACTCTGGTAGGTTACAGTCTCATGGAAAAGCTAGCTTTGAGGTTTCTGTTGGTCAAAAGAGGAGCGGTGGAGAAGGATGCCCCCTCAGTGATGCATTTCAACATTTTTTTAGTCAGCCTCCACATCCCATTGGCAGTGTCTGCATCATATGGTGGAAGATAATCTAGGAGCAAAAACAGACATGGAGAGCTTTCCAGTAGACAATCCACTGGGTTTCTGGGTCATTAGACTAGACCACTGGCCAGAACTTGCCCAGTATGCAGTGAGCTGCTGGGCTGTCCTGCATCCAGCGTGTTTTCCGAATGGGCATTCAGTGCTGGCGGAGGTTTTGTGACAGATAAAAGAGCGCGTCTGTCCACAGACTCCGTTTACCAGCTGACATTTGTAAAAAATCAATCAGTCCTGGTTTAGCAGAAGCTATCAAGTCCCTGATGCTGATGTCGCTGGTTAAGTATTATTGGGATAGCGAATCTCTGCAAGATTGTCTAGATGGCCTAGCTTTGTGGGTGTTGATTTTATCTTGAAGTAATTTTTTAGTATAGTTTTCAGGGGCACAATTAACACCCAAGGACCAATTTTTCTGCACCTGTTTGACAGGTGCATCAAGTTAAAATTTTCTACAGCAAGGCCACTTATTCCTTTCATCAAAAATAGCTCTAGAAGTTTACATGGGGGGACGGCACCAACAACACCCAAAGACCAATTTTTCCGTAACTGTTTGACAGGGGTGTCAACTTAAATTTTTTTTTTACAGCAAGGTCAATTCTTGCTTTCATCAAGAGTACCTCTAGAAGGTAATGGGATGAAAGCACCAACAACACCCAAAGACCAATTTTTCTGCACCTGTTTGACAGGGACATCAAATTTCAATTTTTTTTACAGCACGGCCAATTCTTGCTTTCATCAAGTGTGCCTCTATAGAGTTACAGTGTGAAGGCACCACCAGCACCCAAAGCCCAGTTTTTCTGCCACCTGAGTTCGACTCGAACATCGGCTGTTATATCAGTCGCCAAAGATCGAACATTAAGGGGTGTTCGCGCCAAATTCAAGCAACGCGCCATGCCCCATAATGCACTACTTTATCACAGTGCATTGCTGGCTGATGATTGGCCAAGCATGCACTATGACCCGCATGCTTTAGTCAATCACAGCACCGTCAGCAAAGAGAGCCATAATTGGCCAAAGACAGGGGGCCTTTGGCCAATTATGGCTCAAGGGGTTAAGTCCACGCCCCACACTATGCCGCCTGCACGTAGGCCGTGTGTAGTGTTGGTGGAGTTGTTGAGAGAGAGAGAGAGAGAGTGTGTCATTTCATTTACTTTGAGCAGGCAGTTGATTCAGTTAGCTGCAGTGTATTTAGTACAGTGGGGCAAAGAAGTATTTAGTCAGCCACCAATTGTGCCAGTTCTCCCACTTAAAAAGATGAGAGAGGCCTGTAATTGTCATCATAGGTATACCTCAACTGTGAGAGACAAAATGTGGAAACAAATTCAGACAATCACATTGTATCATTTGGAAAGATTTTTTTTTGCAAATTATGGTGGAAAATAAGTATTTGGTCACCTACAAACAAGAAAGATGTCTGGCTCTCACAGACCTGTATGTTCTACTTTAAGAGGCTCCTCTGTCCTCCACTCATTACCTGTTTTTATGGCACCTGTTTGAACTTGTTATCAGTATAAAAGACACCTGTCCACAACCTCAAACAGTCACACTCCAAACTCCACTATGGTGAAGACCAAAGAGCTGTCGAAGGACACCAGAAACAAACAGGCTGGGAACACTGAATCTGCACTAGGCAAGCAGCTTGGTAAGAAGAAATCAACTGTGGGAGCAATAATTTGAAAATGGAAGACATACAAGGCCACTGATAATCTCCCTCGATCTGGGGCTCCACGCAAGATCTCACCCCGTGGGGTCAAAATGATCACAAGAATGGTGATCAAAAATCCCAGAACCACACGGGGGGACCTAGTGAATGACCTGCAGAGAGCTGGGACCAACATAACAAAGGCTACCATTAGTAACACACTACGCCGCCAGGAACTCAGATCCTGCAGTGCTAGACATGTCCCCCTGCTTAAGCCAGTACCTGTCCGGGCCCATCTGAGGTTTGCTAGAGAGCATTTGGATGATCCAGAAGAGGATTGGGAGAATGTCATATGGTCAGATGAAAACAAAAGTAGAACTGTTTGGTAGAAACACAACTCATCGTGTTTGGATGAGAGAGAATGCTGAGTTGCAACCAAAGAACACCATACCTACTGTGAAGCATGGGGGTGGCAACATCATGCTTTGGGGCTGTTTCTCTGCAAAGGGAACAGGACGACTGATCCGTGTACATGAAAGAATGAATGGGGCCATGTATCGTGAGATTTTGAGTGCAAACCTCCTCCCATCAGCAAGGGCATTGAAGATGAAACGTGGTTGGGTCTTCCAGCATGACAATGATCCGAAACACACCGCCCGGGCAACGAAGGAGTGGCTTTGTAAGAAGCATTTCAAGGTCCTGGAGTGGCCTAGCCAGTCTCCAGATCTCAACCCCATAGAAAACCTTTGATGGGAGTTGAAAGTCCGTGTTGCCCAGCGACAGCCACAAAACATCACTGCTCTAGAGGAGATCTGCATGGAGGAATGGGCCAACATACCAGCAACAGTGTGTGACAACCTTGTGAAGACTTACAGAAAACTTTTGACCTCTGTCATTGCCAACAAAGGATATATAACAAAGTATTGAGATGAACTTTTGATATTGACCAAATACTTATTTTCCACCATAATTTGCAAAAAAAAATCTTTCCAAATCAGACAATGTGATTGTCTGGATTTGTTTCCACATTTTGTCTCTCATAGTTGAGGTACACTTATGATGACAATTACAGGCCTCTCTCATCTTTTTAAGTGGGAGAACTTGCACAATTGGTGGCTGACTAAATACTTTTTTGCCCCACTGTATATATATGCATCCCGGTTTTATATATATATATATATATATATATATATATATATATATATATATATATTGTCAGAGAATGTTAGCAAACCAGACTGTGTGACAGCACAGAGGAGACCAAACAGGTGTAGGTAAAAGTGTAATAATTTATTAAGTGAAGTAAACAGACAAATAAACACCTCAAACAGAACACAGTGCAAATAACCAAACCAAATCACAGTGACAAAAGGAGATATATACAGTAAAGGGGGAATACCGGAATCGTAGTAAAAGCCAGGCCGAGGTCATACACAAGGGGATCCTGCAGGTGGGTAGGAAGGGAATAAAACAGGAACAGGGAGGGGATGGATGGGTTGGCTGCAGAGCAGGGATCAAGGTAACCGAGGGACAGATGCAGGAAGAGCTAAAGGTAGGGATCAGGTCGGATCGGGTAAAGCAGGATACAGGTAGGGATCAGGATCGGGATCGGGTAGGATGCAGGCTCGAGTCAGAGTCACAGGTCCTAGGTCGGGGAGAGAGCGATACCAGGGCAAGGAGTGTTTGCACATGCCGGGTATTTAAGGAAGTCTAGTAATTAAGCTTCAGGTCACAGCTGACTACAGGAAGTGCTGCCTGTCCCATACTGCCAGAATACACCCGCTGGTGGATGCCGGTACTGCAGTCCATGTATCATGCATTACCACCAGCAGGTGAGATCCTCCAACAAGGATATTGGCTGCAAGAGGACACCTGCTGGCGGACACTAGTACTGCAGTCCAAAGGACCAACAGCACCACCAGCGGGTGAAGCCTTTCCTGACATATATATACTGTATCCAGTTTAGCTAGATCTCACTGCAGACCGTTCCTGGTGTACTGTTTCTAAAATACTTCAGGCAGGCAGTTGATTCAGTTAGCTGCAGTGTATTTAGTATATATATATGCATCCCGGTTTTATATATATATATATATATATATATATATATATATATATATACCCTGTATCCAGTTTAGGCGAACACTAGTACTGCAGTCCAAATGACCAACAGCACCACCAGTAGGTGAAGCCTTTCCTGACAGTACCCCCCCTCAAAGGAGCGGCCTCCGGACGCTCCAACGAATTGTTGCTGGGGGGAGTTCATGGCAACAAGCAAGGTCACATCCGGGCAGACAACGGGCACATCCGGGCAGGAGACAGTCACATCAAGCTGGGCAGCAGACAAGGGCACACCAGGCAGGGCAGCAGACAGTGGCACATCAGGCTGGGCAGCAGACAGGAACACATCGGGCTGGGCAGCAGGCTCCGGGTCATCGGGCTGGGCAGCAGGCTCTGGGTCATCGGGCTGGGCAGCAGGCTCCAGGTCATCGAGCTGGGCAGCAGGCTCCGGGTCATCGAGCTGGGCAGCAGGCTCCGGGTCATCGAGCTGGGCAGCAGGCTCCTCAGGCCATGAAATGGGCACCATAACTTCAGGCCGGGACACGGGCACCACAACCTCAAGCTGGGAAGCGGGCACCACAACCTCAAGCCGGGAAACGGGCACCACAACCTCAAGCCGGGAAACGGGCACCACAACCTCAAACCGGGAAACGGGCACCACAACCTCAAGCCGGGAAACGGGCACCACAACCTCAGGCCGGGAAACGGGCACCACAACCTCATGCCGGGAAACGGGCAATACAACCTCAGGCCGGGAAACGGGCACCACAACCTCAGGCCGGGAAACGGGCACCACAACCTCAGGCCGGGAAACGGGCACCGGATCTTCAGGCTGGCAGGCTGGTATGGGGACTTCAGGCTGGCAGGATGGTACGGGAACTTCAGGCTGGCAGGCTGGTACAATAACTTCAGGCTGGGCAAAAGGCACAGGAACCTCAGGCAGGCAGACGGGCACAGGGACCTCAGGCTGGCAGACCGGCATAGGGACCTTAGGCTGGTAGACTGGCATAGGAACCTCAGACTGGCAGACTAGTACAGGAACCTCAGACTGGAAGACTGGCTCGGGAACCGCAGGCTGGAAGACTGGCTTGGGAACCGCAGGCTGGGAGGCTGGCTCGGGAACCGCAGGCTGGGAGGCTGGCTCAGGAACCGCAGGCTGGAAGTCTGGCTCGGGAACCGCAGGCTGGAAGGCTGGCTCGGGAACCGCAGGCTGGAAGGCTGGCTCAGGAACCGCAGGCTGGAAGGCTGGTTTGGGAACCGCAGGCTGGAAGGCTGGTTTGGGAACCGCAGGCTGGAGCAGGTTGGTGGGTGTGAAGGTTGGTTGGGTTACTGGTTGGATTGTATGGGTTGGGAAGTACTTCAGCTTCTTCTTGGATTTAGTCACTGCAGGTTTGCAAGTAACGGGGGGAATATATGAAAAGGTTGGGATTGAGCAAATGGAAGAAAATGGCAGAGGTGCAGGGACAGTGGCTGGAGGAGGTTCTTGTGGATTGGCTACGGATAGGAGGGAAGAAGCAGGTGGATTGGAGGCAGGGTAGGTGCAACAGGTAGAGACGGGGTAGTAGTATTTGGGGGGCTGAACACACTGGACGGTAGCTGGGGTTGCCATAGGCGATGGGCGGATACATTCCTGGGAAGGCAGGTGATCAATGGCAGGGCTGGAACGCTGCAGCTTGGCTAAGCGCAGGAGATCTGACCATGCCTGCAGCACAGGTTGAGCAAAAACTGTCTCACTCACAGACTGTCTGACCAGGGATTGCACTGAATGGATGCAATCAGACAACACCTGCTGGGAACAAAAGGAATAATGTTCCCAAAAATAGGCTGGATCATCCTCTAACAACCACATTAAGGATTCAACCTGGTCAAAACTGAAAGGGGGTGAAAAATCGTCCTTCCCAACGGGAATAGATGACAGGGCTGGCTTTTCACATAACTGAACTAACGGCTGGATGTCCTCAAAAGACATATAACCCTGCCCCACTAGGGAATAAGCTGATCGGATGGTTTCTATCAGCTGGTCACTGGTCCAATCCTTTAGAATCAGACGACAATATTCATTCTCCTCTGCTGCCAGCAGAGAATAATAAATGGCCTTATTATTATCCATCTTGACCGGGTATTACAAACCAGGATGGTCCCTCAATACCGTCACGTCTGGTTTAGGGATGGCCCTGGTATACTGTCAGAGAATGTTAGCAAACCAGACTGTGTGACAGCACAGAGGAGACCAAACAGGTGTAGGTAAAAGTGTAATAATTTATTAAGTGAAGTAAACAGACAAATAAACACCTCAAACAGAACACAGTGCAAATAACCAAACCAAATCACAGTGACAAAAGGAGATATATATAGTAAAGGGGGAATACCGGAATCATAGTAAAAGCCAGGCCGAGGTCATACACAAGGGGATCCAGCAGGTGGGTAGGAAGGGAATAAAACAGGAACAGGGAGGGGATGGATGGGTTGGCTGCAGAGCAGGGATCAAGGTAACCGAGGGACAGATGCAGGAAGAGCTAAAGGTAGGGATCAGGTCAGATCGGGTAAAGCAGGATACAGGTAGGGATCGGGATCGGGTAGGATGCAGGCTCGAGTCAGGGTCACAGGTCCTAGGTCGGGGAGAGAGCGATACCAGGGCAAGGAGTGTTTGCATTTGCCGGGTATTTAGGGAAGTCTAGTAATTAAGCTTCAGGTCACAGCTGACCACAGGAAGTGCTGCCTGTCCCATACTGCCAGAATACACCCGCTGGTGGATGCCGGTACTGCAGTCAATGTATCATGCATTACCACCAGCAGGTGAGATCCTCCAACAAGGATATTGGCTGCAAGAGGACACCTGCTGGCGGACACTAGTACTGCAGTCCAAAGGACCAACAGCACCGCCAGCGGGTGAAGCCTTTCCTGACATATATATACTGTATCCAGTTTAGCTAGATCTCACTGCAGACCGTTCCTGGTGTACTGTTTCTAAAATACTTCAGGCAGGCAGTTGATTCAGTTAGCTGCAGTGTATTTAGTATATTGTGACAGCAGGAAGGTAAAGTCACCTGGTTGCATCCAGGGGGGTAGGTATATTTCTCCCAGATTCAGGCTTTATGCCGACTTATACAACTAGGGAGAGAGTTGATGAAGCCCAGCTGAGGCTAGTGGGCTCATGGATGATTCATACCTCTAGGGAGAGTGCTGGGCGTCGTGCAGGCAGGGAGTTGATGAGACCAGCTGAAGCTTGTCAGCTCGTTTAAGGCCTCTATAAAAACTCCCAGCTTCATTAGGTGTTTGCTCATGCCTGGAACCAGACCTGTGTGGACTGTCTAGGGAGAGTGAACCCCTGTGCGGTGAGACAAAGCCTGTGTGGCTATTTGTTTGGACATTTACTAAACCAGGGACTTAGGGACTAGGACAGCACCAGGCTGATCCCAGTTGTTAGTTAGGAAACCTGCATGTTTAGTCAGAGGTCAAGCTGACCAGGGTTTATTTTGTTTATGTTTCTTTTTGCTTTGCTGTGTTTTTTGTCACTGTAAATAGAGAAATAAACCGCACCTTTTTGATCTTGAAAACCACAACCTCCGTCTGCTGGGCCTGTTTTTGTGTGGGGAGCCCATCCAGGGGATCACACACACCCGCTGCCGAGCTAACCCCCTCACAGTTGGTGGAGAATGCGGGCAGTTTTTTTTTAAGCCAGCATGGAGGAGATACTGAAACAGCTGGCTCTAGCAAATGCCAATCAACAGCAGACAAATGCAGGTTTGCAAAAGAGCCTTGCAGCTCAACAACAGAGCTTCGCAGCCCAGCAGCAAGCTCATCAACAGAGCCTTGCAGCCCAGCAGCAATCTGAGGCCCGCTTCATAGATCTGTTACAGAAGCAAGAGCAGAGACTACAACAAATGGAAGCAGTAATGCAGCAACGTCCGCAGACCAGTGAGGAAAGCCGTCCCACTAATACCGCGTCCTTTGGGGTGAGTCGTTTATTGACAAAAATGACTGGAGAGGATGATCCAGAGGTATTTTTGACCACATTTGAAAGGACTGCTGAAAGAGAAAAGTGGCCTGAGGAGCAGTGGGCTGGACTGGTGGCTCCTCTGTTAACTGGTGAATCGCAGAAGGCTTACTATGACCTAGAGCCTGACCAAGCAAAAGACTATGTGATGCTAAAAGCTGAAATATTGGCAAGGCTGGGTGTCACCCTGGCTGTCCGGGCTCAGCGTGTGCATAACTGGACTTTCCAGCTTGGAAAACCCCCCAGGTCTCAAATGTATGATCTCATTCACCTGAGCAGGAAGTGGCTACAGCCAGAGACTTTGTCCGCACCAGAGATTGTGGAACGTGTTGTAATGGATCGGTTTTTGAGAGCTCTTCCTACTGCCATCCAAAAGTGGGTAAGCCATGGAGACCCAGAGACGGCCGGTGGTCTTGTGGATCGTGTAGAGAAATACTTGGCTACAGAGAACCTGACGGCCTCTTCCAGAGACTCTCGGACTTTCCACCCTAAGACCAGACCATCCCCAGGGGCGGATAAGAGGATTCCAAGGGGTGAGGGTGGAGAGAGTGAGAGGGTGGGAGCTCTACCCAAAGTTTGGCGAGAACAGCCTGGGAAGTCAGGGGCTCAAGAGGCAGCCAAATGGATTGTTTGCTACCGCTGCCGGCAAGCGGGACATATTGCAGCAAATTGCCCGACGGGAGGCAATACGGGAGGAAGTACAGAAAATGCTGAACTTAGGGGTGATAGAGGAGTCCCAAAGTGATTGGTCTAGTCCCATTGTGTTGGTGCCTAAACCGGATGGGAGCTGGCGATTTTGTAACGATTTTCGTCAGTTGAACAAAGTTACAAAATTTGACACCTACCCCATGCCACGTATAGATGAGTTGATCGACCGGCTGGGAACAGCCCGATACATGACGACTCTTGACCTCACAAAAGGGTATTGGCAAATTCCCCTGGCCAAGTCGGCCAAAGAGAAAACCGCATTTGTAACCCCAGACGGGGCGTTCCAATATAAGAGAATGCCGTTCGGGTTACAGAATGCGCCGGCCACATTCCAGCGGAAAATGGACCAGATACTGAGGCCCCATCGGAAGTATGCTGCGGCTTACCTGGATGACGTAATTGTCCATAGCACAGATTGGGCCTCACATCTGCCAAAAGTGCAAGCAGTCCTAGACTCTATCCGGGAAGCGGGGTTTACGGCTAACCCCAAGAAGTGTACCATTGGGCAGGAGGAGGCCAAATATCTTGGGTACACCATTGGCAGGGGAGTAATAAAACCCCAACTAAACAAAGTCGAGGCCATCCAGAGTTGGCCACGTCCCAACAGCAAGAAGCAGGTACGAGCCTTTCTGGGAATCGCGGGTTATTATCGGCGCTTCATTCCCCACTTTGCTTCTAAGGCTGTGCCCCTAACCAACCTGACGAAAGGGAAAGGGTCGGTCATGATTAAATGGACCCCCGAGGCTGAGGCAGCGTTCCAATTCTTGAAACAAGCCTTATGTAGCCAGCCAGTGTTGTACTCACCCGACTTCTCTAAAGACTTTGTCGTACAAAGTGATGCGTCAGATGTGGGGTTAGGAGCAGTATTGTCCCAGGTCTGGAACGGGGAAGAGCACCCAGTCATTTACCTCAGCAGGAAGTTGAAGTCCCATGAGGTAAATTACGCCACGGTTGAAAAGGAGTGTTTAGCGGTGAAGTGGGCTCTAGATTCCCTTCGGTACTATCTGCTAGGTAGGCACTTTGACATGGTTACGGATCACGCTCCGTTAAAGTGGATGGCTCAAAACAAGGAGACAAATAGAAGAGTAAATAGGTGGTTCCTGGCCCTACAGGAATTCAACTTCACAGTAAAGCATCGCCCTGGCGTTCAAATGGGGAATGTGGATGCTTTGTCTCGAGTACATGAATGCCTGATTGCTGGTGTTCCAACCCCAAGGTTAAAACAAGAGGGGGGGGGTATGTGACAGCAGGAAGGTAAAGTCACCTGGTTGCATCCAGGGGGGTAGGTATATTTCTCCCAGATTCAGGCTTTATGCCGACTTATACAACTAGGGAGAGAGTTGATGAAGCCCAGCTGAGGCTAGTGGGCTCATGGATGATTCATACCTCTAGGGAGAGTGCTGGGCGTCGTGCAGGCAGGGAGTTGATGAGACCAGCTGAAGCTTGTCAGCTCGTTTAAGGCCTCTATAAAAACTCCCAGCTTCATTAGGTGTTTGCTCATGCCTGGAACCAGACCTGTGTGGACTGTCTAGGGAGAGTGAACCCCTGTGCGGTGAGACAAAGCCTGTGTGGCTATTTGTTTGGACATTTACTAAACCAGGGACTTAGGGACTAGGACAGCACCAGGCTGATCCCAGTTGTTAGTTAGGAAACCTGCATGTTTAGTCAGAGGTCAAGCTGACCAGGGTTTATTTTGTTTATGTTTCTTTTTGCTTTGCTGTGTTTTTTGTCACTGTAAATAGAGAAATAAACCGCACCTTTTTGATCTTGAAAACCACAACCTCCGTCTGCTGGGCCTGTTTTTGTGTGGGGAGCCCATCCAGGGGATCACACACACCCGCTGCCGAGCTAACCCCCTCACAATATATATGCATCCCGTTTTATATATATATATATATATATATATACCCTGTATCCAGTTTAGCTAGATCTCACTGCAGACCGTTCCTAGTGTACTGTTTCTAAAATAGTTCAGGCAGTCAGTTTAATCAGTTAGCTGCAGTGTATTCAGTATATATATATATATATATATACATCCCAGCTTTGTATATATATCATAGGCGTGCGCAGCCTATTGCATTAGGGTGTGCACCCCAACGCTCAACACATACTACCGATCACTCACGATGAAAGGGAAAGGGGCCAGCAGGTTACATATTTAACTGCCCCTTCCCCCACTCATCCTAAAACATCCCCAGCAGCAACAGCCGGTGGGAGAGGAGAGTAGGAGAGTAAGGAAACTGGAAGTGCTGCAAGGGGAAGGAGGGGGGAGCCAGGGCAGTAGGGGGAATCTGTGCTGCACAGTGTGATTAGGGTGTGCCTGGGCACACCTGGCACACCCTGTGCGCACGCCTATGATATATATATATACACTGTATCCTGTGCAGTTAGATTTTACTGCAGACCGTTCCTGGTGTACTGTTTCTAAAATACACTTTCAGGCAGGCAGGTGATTCAGTGATCTGCAGTGCATAAAATATATACTGTCTCCTACATACTGTATATACCCACTGCTTTCAAGTCTAGGAAGCCTATACCTGCCTGCAGGCCATTCCTGGTGTCCATATTAAAATACACGTTCAGCCAGGCAGGCCAGGCAGGTGATTCAGTGATCTGCACTGCAGTGCATAAATATATACTGTCTCCTACATAAATATCCACTGCATTGTACTGTAGCCAAGTCTATACCTGACTGCAGGCCATTCCTGGTGTCCATATTAAAATACACGTTCAGCCAGGCAGGCCAGGCAGGTGATTCAGTGATCTGCACTGCAGTGCATAAAATATATACTGTCTCCTACATATATATCCACTGCATTGTACTGTAGCCAAGTGTATTTTGTCTAGTAAACTTCAGGCGGTGTTTTGCTAATCCAATTTTAAAAACCACAAATTTTCAAAATCCAATTGTCATTGGGACAGAAACTGAGGTGAAATCTTCTGAACAGGGGCACAGACAGCAAAACAAATGTTACAGGGGTGATAACCCTTCCCTATGTTTTCCATAATGTACATGTTCCAAATTACAAACAGATTCAACTTAAGAACAAACCTACAGTCTCTAGCCTCGTACACACGACCGAGTTTCTCGTCCAAAACCGGCAAGAAAAGTGCCGCGAGAGCTTTTTCCTCGAGAAAACCGTTCGTGTGTATGGTTTTACGAAGAGAAAATTGCCGTGAATCTCGACGAGAAAATATAGAACCTGCTCTCTCTTTTCTCGTCAGGATTCCAGATTTCCTCGTCGTGTTTCTCATCGGCCTGATTTGTGACGAGAAAATGGTTCGTGTGTATGCTTTTACGACTCTTCAAAAAGCGCGCATGCTCAGAAGCAAGTATGAGACGGGAGCGCATCTTCTGGTAAAACAAGCCTTCCTAATGGAGATAGCACATTCGTCATGCTCGAAATTATTGCATTGTTTAAATGTTGTGCATTGAAATCTTCTTTTAGAATGTTACATTAATCCAAACGAATGAACTTCTTTTGCTGCTGATATTCACACAGAGTTATGACTATCTTTTTTTAACCTTTTTCATGCTGCTCTTAAGAAGATTTAGGTGTATTATATCGTGCAAGATCTTCTGAATATTTTACATTTTTAGATTTTTCAAACTGATGTTAATTGTAATTTGGCAATGTTTTGATAGTGATCTCCCATTGAATATTTTAATATATATTTGTTAAATTTTACACCCTATTTTTTTAAAATAAGATTGTTATTATTTTTTTGGGGTTGTTATCTGTCCCTTTTTTTGGCTGTCAAATGTCTCTGCTTACTCCAAAGCTAAATTAAAAATATTTAAAAAATACACATAGTCAAGTATGAACTTAAACAAAAATAACATTTATTCATGTTTGAAATAAAATAAAGAGAAGGCAGTGCTGGAGAACCTGCTGCCATTTGTGCATCCCAGGGACCCCAGAGCACACATCAACCCTGTGTGGACACTAAAATTGGGAGCTTGAGAGAAGGCCAACATTTCTGAGCACAATCTGATGCTGGCCTCCCAGAGGTCAGGAACAGCAGCAGGTGAGATATATGTCCCAAGTGTGTGGTACTACAACAGGCTGCCTTCTGTCCGACCACAATGAAGCAAGGCTATCACTTCCTCGTCTTCCTGGCAACCTTCCCTGCAACCTTCCCTGAAGCCTTCCCTGCAGCCTTCCTTCTTCGTTTGGCTGGAGGCTGGGCCACTGGAGGGGTACTCCTGTCAGGAGGAGGAGGAGGTGGAGGAGAAGGGGGTGGCGCAGAAGAACAAGGTGGAGGTGGAGGGGAAGGGGGTGGCGCAGAAGAACAAGGTGGAGGTGGAGGAGAAGGGGGTCGGGCAGAAGAACAAGGTGGAGGTGGAGGAGAAGGGGGTGGGGCAGAAGAACAAGGTGGAGGTGGAGGAGAAGGGGGTGGGGCAGAAGAACAAGGTGGAGGTGGAGGAGAAGGGGGTGGGGCAGAAGAACAAGGTGGAGGTGGAGGAGGAGGTTGAGGAGAAGGGGGTGGGGCAGAAGAAGAAGGTGGAGGTGGAGGAGGAGGTTGAGGTTGGGACAGTTGTGCCACCTCACAAATTGCGGTATTGGGGGTCATTTTTTCCATCACCCCCTTGTTCAGCAAGGTGATGAGCAGGGGCTCGCATAGGAGGCGTTGCTCCATGCTCATCACCTTGAACTTTGCCTCCACTAGGCCGGCAATGGCCTCTTCAGGGGATGTGGGCTCCTTGAGGGTGGCATGGGCCTCTCGAATAAGGGCCATTGCTGCCTCACTGGTGGTCCTGTCCCTCCTGCTTCTTTTGGGAAGTCGGATGGGAGGCACCTGTGATCTGGTGCTTCTCCTTTGCCCTGCCACCTCCTGGCTGCCACTGGGCCCTGCCACCTCCTGGCTGCCACTGGGCCCTGCCACCTCCTGCCTGCCACTGGGCCCTGCCTCTTCCTGCCTGACAGTTTCCAGACCCTCCTCCTGGCTGATTTCTTCCTGTGTATGAAAAAGGGACATAGTTTAATATGTTGGTTTAATCTTTGCATCCAAAATTCAGATCATGATTGAAGAAATTCGAATGTAAATCCAGAAATCATTTTGACCAATTTACAACTACATCAGATTGACTATTTTGCACCCAATTTAGGCCAGACTAATGTCTCGAGATCTTGATTTCACTTGTGGAACCCAAAATAGTTTATGTTTGCCATCTTGACATATTTGTCAAACATTAATTTTATCCCAATACATTTTCTATAAATACTATACCTGGCTCCAGATGGCCAAATCAGGTTCATCCAGGATGGCTGCCTCCTCTTGCTCCAGAGAAGGCTCAGGTTGGCTGCAGGGAAGTCTGGGGGGAAGAGTGGATAGTGATGGCCTTGCCTCAATGTGGTCATCCAGAAAGGACATCCTGCTGTAGTACCACAAATTCGGGACATACACATCATCTGCTGCTGCTCCTGACCTCTGAGAAGCCAGGACCTTAGAGCGTTCATTGCTGTATGTGCCTCTCAAGCTCCCAATTTTAGTGTCCACCTGTTTTGCTGTGGCTGTGGGCACCTTGGTATGCACAAATGGGAGCAGGGTCTCCAGCGCTGCTTTCACCCCTTTTTTTTGTGTATGGGGTTTTTGGTCTCCCACAGAGCGGGCAGCTCCCTTACCCGGTCTATAAATTCCGCCAGGAATTCTTTGTCGCTAATAAAGACATTCATATTGTATCTGCAAGTAAAATAAATAATATATAACTAATGTGAGGCACACAGTCTAACCTCCTTAAAATCGTAGTCACCATATATATCCTACAACATTCTCCAGACAGTATAGGCCAACAATTTGTCAAAGTCACAAAATCACATACCTTCGTTCGCACGTCCGTCACTTGAACTCCTCTCTCCCCACAACGAACGTAGTATAGTCACATGTGTGTTTGCTATATATACACCACGCATGCGTCAAACTACACACACGTCGCTTCGCACACGTTGCCCGCCCATGACGTTCTAAATAACATCTTTTCCCCGCCCCTTCTCTTTCGCCGCGCAGACAGATATGGCGGATTTACAGCAGGTGTCTGATAATTCCTCAAATAACGAGGAGGAGACAGGCCCGGAGACTGAGGAAACGTCACGATCAAGGAGGAGATTCAAGGCATCTAATATGTCTTTTGCGGAGATGGCCGAGATAGTGGACATATTGGTCAAGTCGGATTATGATGCAAAGCATGGGCCGTATAGCAAACCTAATAGAAGGAAGGCCAAAATCCTGAAGAAAGTCGTGAAGAGTCTGAAGAATAATTTCGGGGTGAAACGCTCAAATGAGCAGCTCAGAAAGAGGTGGTCAGACCTCAAACTGAGGGAGCCAGAGCAGTTAAGGAGCATTAAGAGAATGCTAGCAAAAAGTAAGTAAAATGTACACTTTTCTGCTATTAATGTTTTTCTCAAATTACATGTTGCTCCTTTTTTTTTATTTTCATATTGGACTCCCTTCCAAAATTTCCTAATTTGAACTTGGTTTGGCACAGTAATCGTTCGTTACATTACAGACACTTCGTTCGGCCACTATCCGCTGTTTTGGCTTATTTTACAGCCACAAAAGAAAATAGACATCTGCCTGTTTTTTACAAATTGTTGTTCCTAAATTTTCGGCTAGATGATGTGTTTGTAAAGAGAATGAAATGCAAACTTTAATCAGTGTAAAGGAGAGGACACTCAGCAGCTGGTACCACATCTGTACTTTGGAGCACTATAGTGTGGGCCACCAGACCCGCCTTTTTTGGGTGTCCCACACAGGTGCATCAGTGAATTTTTGTGGTGCCTCCATGTCTAAAAATTTACATCCAAAAGGTGAATACTAAACATATTTTTGTTTCCAAATAATGCATTCATCTTTAAAATCCGCACAAACACACACTTGTACCCCACTTCCAAACAATTTAGCCTGTTTTTATTTTTCATAGAGAATTTCAGTGTGATAAATAGACCTTATGTTTGATTCTCATAGGGGAGAGAAGACTGGGAGGAGAACACTCCAGGGAGCACAGGAACCCCACAGCTTCACAACAACCCCAAACTCCCAAAGACCCACAACCGAAGGATGTTGAGGAAGTTGAGGTGGAGGAAGGAGAAGTGCAGGAAGGAGAGGTGGATGACGTTGTGGAACTGGTCACCACAACAGGTCAGTATCTGTCACCACAGCTTCAGGTAAGAGATGTAGGCCTGCAGAGTTATAATGCCTTTTTATTTTGTTTTTAGGGGATGTAAATGTTGTGGTGAAGGATAGTACACGTTTCTCTGCTGACAGTGCCCTCCGAATAATACAGCAAGTGATGGAATGTAGCATGGAACTGGACAGAATAAAACAAATAATTCATGTGATGGATCAAACATTTAAAGACATTCTAGATGTATTGGGGAGAATCGAATAAGTCAACCAAACCCCCATTTTTGTTTCAGGAATGACTGTTCTTCAACCTTTTAAACAATTTTTGACAATCAAACCAGCCAAAAATTGAATATGCACACAGTGTGTCAACATGTGCTATCTGCCATCAGGGGATATCCATGTACGTCTTTTGGGGGTGCAACCCCTTCCTCGTATCTAAAGTAGGTGAACTGAGGAAGGGGTTGCACCCCCAAAACACGTCCATTGATCACCCCTGATGGCAGATAGCACATGTTGACAATAGGGATCAGGAGTCTAAAATCCCTATTGAAAATTACTACAAAATGTGTGCATATTCAATTTTTGGCTGGGCAAGGGGTGGCAAGACCCCATATTAGGACGGGCACATAGAGACATAGTTTGTGTAAGTGAATGTCTCAGATTGCTCAGAGATATCCAATGTTGTACTTTTTGGAATGCAACTGTTGTTTTTGTATTTTCCTAAGAAAAGGATTGGCGGTTTATGGCCAGGACAAAATTTTTTTTTAAAAAGTAAACATGTGTGTGAATGTGCACAGAGTAAAATGTTTGAACACAAACAACGTGTAGCTTCTTTTTTCAATACGCTCTAACCTTATTTGTGGTTTTTTTTAAGGTTACATAGTGAAATGGTTGTTATTTACTAAAGAAAAATACACTTGGCACTACAAATGCACTAAGACAAACTAGGAGACAGGAAACAAACAAAAGTTACAAGTTGAAATCAGATTTTTATTTAGCTCATTCTCCATGAATCTTTAGGCATAGCCTGGCATAGAAATTGCCCCCCTACCCGTGAAATATTGCATATATTTCTCCCGAACCTCACGGGCATTTTGGGGGGGCAAGCCAGGACGGGCAGATTTAAGGCCCGGCAGGGGATTTGCAGATGAAAGTCCAGCCTCAGGCAATACTGTGGCCATATAAGAAGTGGATTTTCTGCTGAGAAAGTTGTGTAGCACACAGCAGCATAAAACTACATAGTTTATTTTGTAGTCCGCCAAGTGGATAGAAGTCATAAAAATGCGGAACCGGCTGGCCATTATGCCGAAGGCATTTTCAACGACTCTTCGGCCCCTGGCCAGCCGGTAATTGAACACCCTCTTCTCTGGGGTCAGGGTCCTCTGAGGAAATGGCCTCATAAGATACGGTCCGAGCCCGATGGCTTCATCAGCCAAAAAAACAAAGGGGAGTCCTTCAACATTCTCTGCATCCGGTGGCAATGCAAGGTCGTCACTCTGGAGACGGAGGGCAAACTCCGTCTGGATGAAGGATCCCCCATCGGACATCCGGCCATTCTTCCCTACATCAACATAGAGGAATTCATACCGTGCTGACACCACCGCCATCAGCACAATGCTATGAAACCCCTTGTAATTGAAGTAGTAGGACCCAGAACGGGGTGGCGGCACGATGCGGACGTGCTTCCCGTCTATGGCACCACCGCAGTTGGGGAAGTCCCACCGCGTGGCAAACTCCGATGCCACAGTCTGCCATTCCTGTGGCGTGGAAGGAAGCTGGGGAGTCAAACAAGATGAAAGAAAATTAGAATTTTAAAATATTACATTACAAGGAGATTATAATAAAAAACATTAGAGGCCAACATCAATCAAATTCTCCGTTTATTAATCTGTTTTTAAGAAGTATAATGGAAGGCTCATGTTTCATATTCATCACCCCCTCTGATGGTCCATTAAAAAAATATTTTGGGGGGGGGTAGATGTGTTTGGCCACAGGATAGCATTGCAGTGGTGGTGCGTCCAGAGTGGGCGCTGGAGCACTGTCCCCTCTCTCCTGTGCCCGTCACTCCGAACAATACATCGGTTCATGCCTTGCATTAACCTATGTATTGTCAATGCCGCCCACTATTCAGGTGGATGGCCCCCTGTTAAGCGACCAACATATGAATAACTGCAGCATTTATGGGGTGAAAATTGCATATCAGAAACAGGGAGGCAAATAGGCTTGCACATTACAGCCTGAGGGATGTAATTGGCTTCATAAAAGTTAAATAGGTGACGCAGGGGGGGGGGGGGGACATTCCTTGGGTAAACACTGACAGGCTGCTCTGCCAATCATGTTCACCAAGTCTGTTTAATGGTAACATGATTGGCTGATGCAACATCAAGGGCAGGAGAAGACATCAAGGACAGAAGAAGGATGGTGCTGACCACAAGAAGGTAAGTGCAGGGCTGGGGGGAAAATGGCTGCATTGGAGGGGACAAAATGGCTGCATTGGAGGGGACAAAATGGCTGCATTGGAGGGAACAAAATGGCTGCATTGGAGGGGACAAAATGGCTGCATTGGAGGGAACAAAATAGCTGCATTGGAGGGGGCAACTGGGGGCGTTTAATAGGCACAGTCGCAAAAAAGGAGGACGTTTATTTCCTAAATTGGGGTTGGACCCCCAATCATTTGGAGCAACAGGCGCCCCTGCTGGAAAGGTTAGTGAAGGGAAATATGCATGGAGGAGAAAAAAGGGGCAATCTAAAGCTTCCAGCATGCATGGGGACAAAGGGGACATTCTCAGCATATTACAATCATGGTAATTAGGGAAGGATGA
This sequence comes from Rana muscosa, assembly GCA_029206835.1. Lineage (NCBI taxonomy): Eukaryota > Metazoa > Chordata > Amphibia > Anura > Ranidae > Rana > Rana muscosa. Next base: position 455,604,972 of record CM055118.1, read on the forward strand.
AAGAAATACCATACATTAGCATACATGAAATACATAAAATGTGATGTTAAAGGAGAAAACTTACCCTAATATAGTCCTCCTGCAGGACTTGTATAATGGCAGAACAGGTGTCTGGGATTATGAGGCCCAGAGCCTGGGGGGAGATGCCGGTCGTGAACTTCAAGTCCTGAAGACTTCTCCCTGTCGCCAGATAACGTAACGTGGCGATGAGCCTCTGCTCAGCACTGATGGCTTCCCGCATAACGGTGTCCTTCCTGGTAATATAGGGGGACACCAAAGCCAACAGTTCCTGAAAAACGGGGTCAGACATCCGCAGAAAATTCCTGTAGTCCTCAGGATTATTCTCGATGATCTCCCGCAGCAGAGGCATATGGCAGAATTGGTCCCGCTGGAGCAACCAATTCTTGGTCCATGAACTCCTCCTCACACCGTTCATGGACTGGTCTTGGTCCAAAACAAGCAGACCAACACCAAGCGCACGCACAGCACGAACTCGACGACGAGAACGTCCAGGCGACATGGCTAGGAAACGGTCGTCTTATCAGAACGTACAGAACAGAACGCACTTTAGAACAGCAAGGCCTATGAATAACGAACTGAAAATCAGAAACGAACGGGCAAGAACGCACTGTAAAACAGATACGACCTGCCTAGACGCCCTGAAAGTCAAGATACGAACCCACAAGCACAAACTGAACCTCAGAAAACGAACTGAAAAGCACGAAGACTGAAAAGCGCGAATTGTCTCTTCCCAAACTTTTACTTCACACGCGGTAACACGAGATCAGCAAAAGCAGCCCAAGGGGTGGCGCCAAGGAAATCGATCTTCCCCTTTATAGTGCCGTCGTACGTGCTGGACGTGACCGCGGAGAACAACGAGAAAATTTGGAATTGTCAGTGTGTGCGCATGGAAAGCTTGACGAGAAACTCATCAAGGTTAACAAGAATCTCGTCGAAAAAAATGACGAGATTGTTACGACGAGAAACTCGGTCATGTGTACGAGTCTTCTGTCTTGTTTGCACCACCTGTATACTGCTGTTCAGAGTATATAGGGCTTGGGGACCCCACGCTTTTTCTTTTTTTAATTTTGCTGCGGGATTCCCCTTAATATCCATACAAGACCCAAAGGGCCTGGTAATGGGCTGGGGGGGGGGGTGATGGGGTAGCCATGCCATTTTTCTCAATGATTTTCATCCATTTTGCCGGGACCCGACATTACATTAAAGCCGCAAGCAGTTTTAAATGACTTTTATTTATTTAGAAATGTCATTTTGTGCAGGGACGATATTTAAAGGAATATTGCACTTTTATTTTTTCACTTTAAGTATCATTAACCACTTAACCACTTAAGCCCCGGACCATTTGGTAGCTAAAGGACCAGAGGTGAATTCAGAATTTTGCACTGCGCTGCTTTAACTGTAAATTGTGCGGACATGCAATGTTGTACCCAAACTAAATTTGCGTCCTTTTCTTCCCACAAATAGAGCTTTCTTTTAATGGTATTTGATTGCCTCTGCGATTTTTATTTTTTGCGATATAAACGGAAAAAGACCAAAAATTTAGAAAAAAAATGATATTTTCTACTTTTTGTTATAAGAAAAATCGAATAAACTCAATTTTAGTCATACATTTAGGCCAAAATGTATTCAGCCACATGTCTTTAGTAAAAAAATGTCAATAAGCGTATATTTATCGGTTTGCGCAAAAGTTATAGCGTTTACAAACTAGGGTACATTTTCTGGAATTTACACAGCTTTTAATTTATGACTGCCTATCTCATTTCTTGAGGTGCTAAAATGACAGGGCAGTACAAAACCCCCCCAAATGACCCCATTTTAGAAAGTAGACACCCCAAGGAAATTGCTGAGAGGCATGTTGAGCCCATTGAATATTTTTTTTTTTGTCCCAAGTGATTGAATAATGACAAAAAAAAAAAAAATTACAAAAAGTTGTCACTAAATGATATATTGCTCACACATGCCATGGTTATATGTGGAATTGCACCCCAAAATACATTCTGCTGCTTCTCCTGAGTACGGGGATACCACATGTGTGGGACTTTTTAGGAGCCTAGCCACGTACAGGACCCCAGAAACCAAGCACCGCCTTCAGGATTTCTAAGGGCGCAAATTTTTGATTTCACTCCTCACTACCTATCACAGTTTTGAAGGCCATAAAATGCCAAAATAGCACAAAACCCCCCCAAATGACCCCATTTTAGAAAGTAGACACCCCAAGGAAATTGCTGAGAGGCCTGTTGAGCCCATTGAATATTTTTTTTTTTTTGTCCCAAGTGATTGAATAATGACAAAAAAAAAAAAAAAATTACAAAAAGTTGTCACTAAATGATATATTGCTCACACATGCCATGGTTATATGTGGAATTGCACCCCAAAATACATTCTGCTGCTTATCCTGAGTACGGGGATACCACATGTGTGGGACTTTTTAGGAGCCTAGCCACGTACGGGACCCCGGAAACCAAGCACCGCCTCCAGGATTTCTAAGGGCGCAAATTTTTGATTTCACTCCTCACTACCTATCACAGTTTGAAGGCCATAAAATGCCAAAATAGCACAAAACCCCCCCAAATAACCCCATTTTGGAAAGTAGACACCCCAAGCTGTTTGCTGAGAGGCATGGTGAGTATTTTACAGCTCTCATTTGTTTTTGAAAATGAAGAAAGAACATTTTTTTTTTTCTTTTTTTTTTCAATTTTCAAAACTTTGTGACAAAAAGCGAGATCTGCAAAATACTCACAATACCTCTCAGCAAATAGCTTCGGGTGTCTACTTTCCAAAATGGGGTCATTTGGGGGGGGTTTGTGCCATCTGGGCATTCCATGGCCTCCGAAACTGTGATAGGCAGTGAGAAGTGAAATCAAAAATTGACACCCTTAGAAAGCCTGAAGGCGGTGCTTGGTTTTTGGGGTCCCGTACGCGGCTAGGCTCCCAAAAAGTCTCACACATGTGGTATCCCCGTACTCAGGAGAAGCAACAGAATGTATTTTGGGGTGTAATTCCACATATGCCCATGGCATGTTTGAGCAATATATCATTTAGTGACAACTTTGTGCAAAAAAAAAAAAAAAAATTGTATTTTTTCCGCAACTTGTGTCAACATATAAAATATTCCATGGACTCGACATGCCTCTCAGTATATAGCTTGGGGTGTCTACTTTCCAAAATGGGGTCATTTGGGGGGGTTTTGAACTGTTCTGGCATTTTATACACAACATTAGGAAGCTTACATCCACTCTTCTAACCACTTGAAGACAAAGCCCTTTTTGACACTTTTTGTTTACATGAAAACATATTTTTTTTTGCAAGAAAATTATGTTGAACCCCCAAACATTATATATATTTTTAAAGCAAAGGCCCTACAGAATAAAATGGTGGGTGTTGCATTTTTTTTTCTACACAGTATTTGCGCAGCGATTTTTCAAACGCATTTTTTTGGGAAAAAATACACTTTTTTTAATTTTAATGCACTAAAACACACTATATTGCCCAAATGTTTGATGAAATAAAAAAGATGATCTTAGGCCGAGTACATAGATACCAAACACGACATGCTTTAAAATTCCGCACAAATGCGCATTGGCGACAAACTACATACATTTTTAAAAGCCTTTAAAAGCATTTACAGGTTACCCCGTTAGATTTACAGAGGAGGTCTACTGCTAAAATTACTGCCCTCGATCTGACCTTCGCGGTGATACCTCACATGCATGGTGCAATTGCTGTTTACATATGACGCCAGACCGACGCTTGCGTTCGCCATTGGGCAAGAGCAGGGCAGGACAGGGGTGCTTTTTTTTTTTATTATTAATTTTGCTTTTTTATTTTATTTTTAAACTGTTGCTTCCATATTTATTTATTTTTATCACTTTTATTGTTATCTCAGGGAATGTAAATATCCCCTATGATAGCAATAGGTAATGACAGGTACTCTTTTTTGAAAAAACTGGGGTCTATTGGACCCTAGATCTTTCCTCTGCCCTCAAAGCATCTGACCACACCAAGATCGGTGTGATAAAATGCTTTCCCAATGGCGCTTTTTATATCCGGGGGGGGGGACATTCCCTCCCACTGCTTGTAAAAGCAGTCCAGAGGCTAATTAGCCACTAGGATTGCTTTTACATGAAAGCCGGCCGCTGGCTGAAAAGAATGATACCAAGATGATACCTAAACCCGCAGGCATCATTCTGGTATAAACATTTAAAGTCCAGCAACATACCAGTACGTTGCTGGTCCTTGTTGGACATGTATTGTAATCTTTTTTTTCATGCAGCCTGTTGGCTGAACGAAAAAAAAAGATTGATCGGTGGGTATGCCCACCATTAGAATACCACCCTTCATCCACCCACTTCTAATGATGGGCATACATGCACCATTTATATATGCCGAAGCATGGGGGCATCTTCTCGCAAAAGTCATGCCGCGTACACATGGTCAGACTTTTCCACGGGCAAGCCTCCGTCGGAATTTCGACCGTATATACGCGGCATTAGGAGCAAAATCGCTCCTCCGCTCCTGCTGCCCCAATGCTTCGGCATATATGCTTTTTTTTTTTAACTGTGGTGGTGAAATTACCTCCTACAGCACTGGAGTCGCAGGGATCAGGCCTGTCTCTGCGAACGCTGCAGTTATGTGTGTTGTGTTTTGCAAGTGACAGTGATCGATCGATACTGCACTTGGGTGGCCTGGGCTGGACGGAGGGGCAAAACGCAGGTGCTAGCAGGTATCTGGGCTGATCCCACTAACAGTGCGTTTTTGGGAACCCTAAACTGCTGGGGACGCTAGTATAGATCTGATCAGATCAGATATTGAGCTGATCAGATACTATACCACTAAGGGGGGTGTATGCTTCACGTGTGGGTGTTAGCGCTACTGGCACTAACCTGACGCTGCCTGGGGTGTGACGCAGACCCTCTCTGACGCTAAAACCTAACTGATATCACCCGCCGGGCGATCAGGGGGTTAAACCTTTATTGGGTTATATACGGCGGGTGCCCTGACACTATAAAAAGCAAACTAACGAACCAGCGTCACCCGTAACACTTATATGATGATCACTGGTGAAAGGGTTAACTAGGGGCAATTAGGGGGTTAAAACCTTTATTAGGTAATATATGGGGGTACCTGACGCTATATAAAAACCTGACGGCGAACCTAAAAAAAAATTACTGGCTACCTATCGGCATCACCGACACTAAGACAACGATCATAAAAACGATTGCTTAGCGACAGTGGTGATAGGGGGTGAAAGGGTTACCTGGGGGGCGATCAGGGGGTTAAACCTTTATTAGATAATATATGGGGGTACCTGACGCTATAAAAACCTGCGGCGAACCTAAAAAAAATTACTGGCTACCGATCAGCATCACCGACGCTAAGACATCGATCAGAAAAATGATCGCATAGTGACGGCGGTGCTAGGGGGTGAAAGGGTTACCTGGGGGGTGATCAAGGGGGTTACACCTTTATTAGGTAATATATGGGGGTACCCGACGCTATAAAAACCTGCGGCGAACCTAAAAAAAATTACTGGCTACCGATCAGCATCGCCGACGCTAAGACATCGATCAGAAAAATTATCGCTTAGTGACAGTGGTGATAGGGGGTGAAAGGGTTACCTGGGGGGGCGATCAAGGGGGTTAAACCTTTATTAGGTAATATATGGGGGTACCCGACGCTATAAAAACCTGCGGCGAACCTAAAAAAAATTACTGGCTACCGATCAGCATCGCCGACGCTAAGACATCGATCAGAAAAATTATCGCTTAGTGACAGTGGTGATAGGGGGTGAAAGGGTTACCTGGGGGGGCGATCAAGGGGGTTAAACCTTTATTAGGTAATATATGGGGGTACCCGACGCTATAAAAACCTGCGGCGAACCTAAAAAAAATTACTGGCTACCGATCAGCATCGCCGACGCTAAGACATCGATCAGAAAAATTATAACTTAGTGACAGTGGTGATAGGGGTGAAAGGGTTACCTGGGGGCCGATCAAGGGGGTTAAACCTTCATTAGGTAATATATGGGGGTACCCGACGCTATAAAAACCTGCGGCGAACCTAAAAAAAATTACTGGCTACCGATCAGCATCACCGACGCTAAGACATCGATCAGAAAAATGATTGCTTAGTGACAGTGGTGATAGGGGGTGAAAGGGTTATCTGGGGGGTGATCAGGGGGTTAAACCTTTATTAGGGGGGGTTAGGGGGCTACACTGGACCTAAAACTAAATGTAGTGACACTTTTACAGTCACAAATGTCACTGATTGCAGTGATCACTAAATAAGTGGTCACTGCAATCAGTGACACTGTGACTGGGGGCTGGGGGGGGCTGGGGGGTGATCTGGGGGTGTCTGGGGGGGCCGATTTATGTGCCTATGTGTCCTGGTGTCAGTGTGCTGTTTTGTGTACTAACCTGGCATCTTCTCCTGTACGGCGCTCGGTATATGTGAGCGCCCCAGGAGAGATGACATCACTTCCTCCTTCCTGGCAGGCAGGGGAAGCTCTCTCATTCGCCGGGAGCGATCGAGAGGGGGTGGCCGGAATCGAACGGCCGTCCCCTCATGCCGGATCGCTCCCGAAGGTAAAACGACCGCTCACTGTAAAGAAGGGGGGTCCGATCGGACCCCCCAACTATACAAAGGCAATCACGTACATATACGTGATTCTGCCTGTCGGTGCCATTCTGCTGACGTATATTTACAGTGGGCGGTCGTTAAGTGGTTAAAATCACTGCTCCCGAAAAAACGACATTTGCAATGATACATGTCCCCATGGGTCAGGACCTGGGTCCCCAAACCCTTTTTAGGACAATAACTTGCATATTAGCCTTTAAAATTCGCACTTTTGATTTCTCACGTTCGAGTCCCATAGAACAAGAAAAGCTGCTCCAGGTGAGTGAGTCTCTGGTTAATCCCCACACACACTAGTCAGGTGCTAGCCCAGCTCGCATGCTGTATGACGTGAAGAAATAATTCCGGACGGCTGTACCTCCAAAAATCCTTTTATTGCATATGACAGGTGGTTGACAGATGAAGCAGGGGACAAAAAGGTTAACGCGTTTCGCGCAAAGATCAGCGCTTAGTCATTACCTATTGGAGCTAGTCACCACAATCACCTATTTACTGCTCTAATGTGTTATCATTAGGTTACAGGTTACAGGTGAACTAACCAATTAAAATTAGTATTCAGCTGGTGTTACAAAGAAAACCCGGCTAGAATACACAGTACTTACACTCAAATCTGATGTAAAGAGTTCGGTCCAAATCCACTGCCAGAAAAATCTGATACACCAATTCAACTCGGAGCAGACTCGACACATCAGTCAAAATCATTGCATAGTTACAACAACATACACAAAATAGAAAACATGTATATATACAATGAAGTTGATGTTGAGAACAAATGATTTTAAAAACAAAGTGTTAGAACATCATGAGGACCGATACTGGCATATTCCCAAAGTATGTGCATAATCTCGAATGAACGTCAATGAAAATAAGAAAAAAAAAAGGCGAGAAATAGGTGCTAATAGACAGCAGGAAACTAGCTGGAAAACAAAGTGTTGATGTCCCAATATTTATGGACCTGACTGTAGTACCCTTACCTATTCACCAAAAAAGTGTAAAAAAATAAAAACAGGTGTCCCCGATGTAAATCTATCGACAATCAGGCCGCCACCGCCGGACCTGAAGAAGAAAATAAAAAAATGCTCTGCTGTCGACTAAGGCAAATCGCTGAATGCCTGGCCTGCCATTTGACAGTTCTTAAAAAAGTTAAGGGTGGTGCCACCTGGCGATATCACCTGGTGGCACTGCCCCCTTGTGACGTTATCGACCCAACATGCACCATTCGGTGACATCACAAGGGGGCAGTGCCACCAGGTGACGCCACTAGGTTGCCCCGCCCATGCCTATATAAGAACTTCAAACGGCAAGCCAGTCATTTGGCGGTTTGCCTTAGTCAACAGTAGAGCATTTTTTTTATTTTTCGGGTCCAGTGGTGGCGGTGGTGTCAACGTCGTGATTGATGATGGTTTTACATCGGGGGACACTGCTTATTTTTTTTAAATAAAGGAATTGTCAAGAACTGCCTCCTGTTTTTATTTATTTTTACACTTTTTTGGTGAATGGGTAGGAGTACTATGTTCCCCATACTCATTCACATAGGGGGGCTGGGATCTGGAGGCCCCCTTGTTAAAGGGGGCTTCCATATTCCGATAAGCCACCTGCCCGCAGACCCCTACAACCATCGGCCACGGTTGTAGGGATGAGGCCCTTGTCCCCATCAACATGGCGACAAGGTGCTTTAGGGTGGAGAGGGAAGAGCTCTCCCTGACCCAAAGAACCCACTCCCCCATGTTGAGGGCACATGGCCTGTGCATAGACACTGGACTTATCATACTAGATTTTTTTTACAATAGGTAATAACACTAGATATTGTTGATCCAGGGGAAATCCAAGTGACTTCTGGGGGTCAGGGAGAAATATATTTTTCCCTGGCTGCAGCAAATTGGACAATTATTTATAGAGGTTTTCTACCTTCCTTTGGTTCAACAGTACATATATGATTCTGTAAATTTAGGTTTTCTAGTTATTTAGTCTGTATTTTTTCTATTGGTTGAACTAAATGGACTTTTGTCTTTTTTCAACCTTACTATGTAACATCAATGAAGGAAAGATTAGTCCAGAAGTCCAGCTCACAGAGGCCAGGCACTTGGTTTTGTTGAGTTCTGTATACTGCTGTAGCGCCCTCACCTCTCCCCCTACCTGCACTTTTGTATGTGTTTTCGGCTCCTTGTAGGGAGGGGAGAGTCACACCGCACCACAAGCCCGTACCCTCCTGAGTAAGGAGGTTGAGCGGTGTTAATTTTCGGGCCTGCCTGCGGATGGAGTTGAATCCTCCCGAGGATGATTCTCACCTCTACCTTAGATAGATGCAAGTCCCTATGTTTCCCCAGGAATATAACTGTCCACACCAACTGAAAGTCCAACTTCTATATTTATTTCACACGGATAATAAATATGCCTCTTTGAAAGCAGAAAGGTTGGGACAAGACACAGGACAGCTTAGGTGGGAGGAGGTCCAGGCACAAACTTGAATCATGTTCTCTTACTGTTTAGATTTTACAAGCAGTTATGGCGCACAATCTCTGCCACAGACCGTGAGGTTGGTCCCTGCCACAGACCAGGTGAATAGGGCACGGCCCTATTAGGCCACTGCCACTGACCTTTTAGAGAACTTCCTTCTAGAGAGTACTTGGCTTGTGTAGAGGAGAAGACATGCCTCCGGAGAGTTACCAGAGGTCCTCACCATCACCACGACTCTGCGCTGGGTCTTCGGTACAGTTAACCTCCCTGGCCTCCTCATCCCAGATCCGGGTCCCTTCACAAGGCGGCACCCTGGGAGTCCTCGATCCCCGGCGGAACCCAGCCGAAGGTGCTGGGCCCCAGGCCTCCAAATTAGTACCTCACCCCAGACTGAAGGTGTCTGGGATGGAACAGGAACTCAGCCTCCGGGCCTAGGGCACCCGGAGATAACCAACCCACACACCCAGGACGAAGGTGCCTGGGCATGGACGAAGACGAACCCCATGGAAGATGGCCACCCCTTTTTATACCCTCTCCCGACAGGCACAGCAGGTTCCCCGCCCCGCCGTACTGCTGCCGAAAGGGGACAAGAAAAGGCACAACCCTGTATTGCGGTTCAACCCGGACCCAGGGCGACAGCGCCACCTGTAGGTCCCAGGGAACTACACACCAATACCAACTCCCATGGCACACAAATGGTCCCTTAACCCTAACAATAGTGTGTCTGAGCCCAACTACCACTCAGACACCCCCCTAAATTGTACACACCGCTACACTGCAATATACAGTTTTCACTATATACTTGATATAGGGAAGAAGCAAACAGACATATTTAGAAAGGACGTTGCTCTCCTTTAAAGACACAGTGATTTGCTAACAAAACCTCAGGGATCCTTCGACATTGATAATTTAGTATCAGTGACTCACCTCAATAAATGAATCTTTTCAGGGACTACAGTAAAAGTCATTGCAATTTTTTACTTAGGTTCTGTAAATTATTTAAACTACTCTTCTGCCTATTGCTACACAACTAAAAATATCTGAATTTAACCAGATATCTTTGTGGCTTTGTACATAAATGCTTTATAAATTACACACTGAAAGCATTAAACTTGAACTCCACAAAGACATGCAAGCTCTAGTGATCTTCATACCAGCAGCAGCGAGGGAGTATTTGTTTCTGTCTCTCATTTTCACCTAATGAACAACACTGCTAAGCACAATTTATATGTGCTTCATCTATTCCCAGAGTTCAACTTTAAGAAAGATAAAGCACCACTTATTTAGAAAGCATCCTAGTGCTGAGCCGATGTTCAAGGTATTCTCTAGGAAGTTTGGATCGGTTACAAGAAACCATTCTCGTGTATATGTAGCACTAGGCCAGCAGGTATTTTTGGGTCCTCTGCTCTCGTCTAGCCCTCCACAACGTCTTACTCTCACTGACACCACCAGAACACCTTGTGTGAGAACACCTGGCAGACGTGCAAGAATTATACATGCCACCCTTTAAAAGGATAAGCAGACTGTATTGGCAGATTAAAACCACAAATACAACAAAGCAGATTGGTACATAAAATCAGTGCACATAAACACAACAATGAAGGGAACCGTGTGCTGCACAGAGGTACCTCTAGAGTCAAACCCCGCTTATACTGTAGTTTAAGGAGCATAAACAATAGCTCTCCACATGAGAGAATTCACCTCAAGTGACCAAACACAATTACAAAGAGGTGAAGTACGTTAGGTCACTTGAGAGCTCTCAGGGGCTAGACTTAGGACTTCAATTTTAAACTCTGTCCCAGCAACCCTGTTCTTCCCTCAGGAAAATAATGACTTATGACCACCATGACTAGTGACTAGGGATGAGCCGAACACCCCCCTGTTCGGTTCGCACCATAACATGCAAACAGGCAAAAAATGTGTTTGAACACGCGAACACCGTTAAAGTCTATGGGACACGAACATGAAAAATCAAAAGTGCTCATTTTAAAGGCTAATATGCAAGTTATTGTCATAAAAAGTGTTTGGGGACCTGGGCCCTGCCCCTGGGGACATGTATCAATGCAAAAAAAGTTTTAAAAACGGCTGTTTTTTCGGGAGCAGTGATTTTAATAATGCTTAGAGTGAAACAATAAAAGTGAAATATTCCTTTAAATTTCGTACCTGGTGGGTGTCTAAAGTATGCCTGTAAAGTCGCGCATGTTTCCCGTGTTTAGAATTGTCCCTGCACAAAATGTAATTTCTGAAGGAAAAAAAGTCATTTCAAACCACTCGCGGAATTGAATGAATTGTCGGCTCCCCAGCAATACAGATCAAAATCATTGAAAAAAATGGCAGAGGTCCCCCCACAGTCCATTACCAGGCCCTTTGGGTCTGGTATGAATATTAAGGGGAACCCCGAACCAAAAAAAAAAAATGTGGGGGTCCCCCCAAATTCCATATCAGGCACTTCATGTTTGGTATGGATATTACGGGGAACCCCGCACCAAAATTTAAAAAAAATGGCGTGGGGTCCTCCCAAAAATCAATACCAGACCCTTATTTGAGCATGCAACCTAGCAGGCCGCAGGAAAATAGGGGGGACGAGAGAGCGCCCCCCCTCCTGAACTATAAAAGGCCACATGCCCTCAACATGGGAAGGCTGTCCCCATGTTGATGAGGACAAGGGCCTCATCTCCACAACCCTTGCCAGGTGGTTGTGGGGGTCTGCGGGCGGGGGGCTTATCGAAATCTGGAAGCCCCCTTTAACAAAGGGGAACTCCATATCCCGCCCCCCCCTATGTTAATTGGTAACAGGGTTCATTGTACCCCATACCATTTCACAAAGAAAGTGTAAAAAAAAAAAAAAAAACACACAGACACAGTTGGACAAGTCCTTTATTTAAAAAATAAAATAAAAATTCCAGCGATGTAATCCCGTCAATGTCCAACGATGATCCATTCTCCAGCGACGCTGCAGTCTCCCCTCTCCAGCAGGAACAAAACCCCCATGACGCGTAAGAGGGAGCGGGGTCACCCGTCCTTATCATAGGTTTCCCTATGATAAGGACGGATGACCCCGCCCCGTGACATCATGGGAGTTTCGTTCCTGCTGGAGAGGGGAGACTGTATCGTCGCTGGAGATTGGATCATACAGAGCATAAAGCCATTAGTACTCCAGAATGCTGAACTTGCTCTGCTTCCCACCTGACTCCCATCGCAGCAAAATATTATAGCCTGTTAAACCCCAACTGCTACCTTTGAGCTTGCCCCCCCCCCCCCTTCCTGCATTGCTGCAATAAAGGATTTCATGTATCCACAGAACCCAACCTGTATACTAGACTGCTGTTGAAAGCCACTCTCTGATTCATCTTCATCATCTTGCGCATGAACAGTTTTAAAGGGCCCCAACATAGCCGGCAAAAGTACAGAAGTGAACTCGGGGGTGGACTCTGCACCCCGAGCCCTCCCAGTTGCATGATAATAGCAAATTATAGCAGCCAAGCAGGAAACGGGTCCTAAGACCCGATTGGCCAAGAGGAAAAGAAACTCTTTTGGCCGGGAGCAGGGGGGAGGTGCCGAGGGGGGGAACACAGGGGGTGGCCGCTGATGAGAAGATGCCGAGCAGGAGACACCGAGGAGGAGACTGATGACTGATTTTGACTGACGGACTGCCGGCACTTTGGGGTGGTGAGGGGTTTGACTGACCGACCGGGGGGGGGTTGATTTTTTCCACCCCCCAAAAAAACATTCGATATTTCTACAGAATGACTGTACATGCAGTTTAGCGTAATAAATAGCTCTCCGTTTTTTTTTTTTTTTTTTATAAATACACCCCAGAGTGTTCAGAGCTCAGCAGTCGCTCTATTCCCTTGCGTACACATTGATCGTTTTTTCCTTCATTTCTGCTGTGATTGTTACCTGCAAAGAAGATGTGTTCTGCATGCTTAATACAAATCTTCATAAATTGATTCACACAATTACTTTAACTAGAGAATAGAAATAAATTAATTACATTTTTTTCTGATTGTGATACTAATTCTGCTCCGCGGATTAGTAATGCCTAAGAGTCACCATTTTATAATAGGAATTTGAAAATCTTTTAATACCTATGGGGTGTTGAAACTTTTTATTTTCAGTTTAATAATTACTTTTATACGTCTAATCCGCAGTATCTTTGTCCATTATCTTAACATTTTGCTTGAATTTTACAGCTTGAGCACAAGTTTTTATAGAGAATGGATTCCTTTAAACAGGAACCAATTTGGAAGAAATTGCAGGAAATGTAAAAGAAAAAAAGAAAAAAAAAAAAAGATTGATTCATCATGAAAGACATCAGCTTGATGACACATATCAGGCGAATCTCTATTCTCTACGAAATGTTGCTGCCAAGACTAGTTCCCTGCTTGATAGGTTTCCAAGAGGCTCTTTACCTAAAAATAAATATAGGTTATACTTACCACAGAGGGGGTTAGTAGCAATCTTGTCCCATTAAAGATACAATCCAGTAAAATATGGACATCCTGTTGTTAACCTGGCTCAGGGAGCCAATAAAGGTCTAAAACCTTCATCCTAGATTTCATCTTGTACAGCGGATTGCAATGCTAGCTAAGGCCACGTAGTTCCAGGTAACTACCGCTTAGTGTCAAGGTAGCACAAGAACTGAGCAAAAGTGCAAACCAATGTAGTCAAACTCTGCTTTCACCCTCATTCAGGGGCGGATCCAGGGGGGGGGGCAACAGGGCAATTGCCCCCCCCCCCCAGACCATCTGTCACACTCGCTTGCTCTGTTTTTATTTTTCCCGGACTTTGGGGACCCGTTACCGGCCGGCCATAGGTCCCCTGGACCACAAACGTGGCACGCATGTAGCCCCATGTCTCCTCTACAAGTGTGCAAAGTTTGGTGTCTGGGGGACCTACGGCCGGGGAGCACTGATTTTTTAAAGCCGGGCACCCCTTCCATAGACTCCAATGTAAAACGGTAATTTCTCCGGTGACTTTGTGGACCCGGTACCGGCCGGTCGTAGGTCCCCTGGACCCCAAACTTGGCACACATGTATTCCCATGTCTCCTCTACAAGTGTGCAAAGATTGATGTCTAGGAGACCTACGGCCGGGGAGAACTGATTTTTCAAACCCGGGCACTCCTTCCATAGACTCCCATGTTAAACATCAGTCTAGACATGGGCACAGTGAAGCATGGGCACAGTGAGGCAAAGTGAGGCACAGTGAGGCATGCAGATGGACACCCTAGGCTTTTACTCGAGTCAATACGTTTTCCCAGTTTTTTGGGGTAAAATTAGGTACCTCGGCTTATATTCGGGTCGGCTTATACTCGAGTATATACAGTACTTGTTCTGCGGCTGCCGCTGCCTCTCTGAGTCTCTCTCTCAGTTTCTCACATCAGCCGATCAGCGGCACCGAGAGAGAGACTCGTCTAATGTAGTTACGCGGCGCACTGACACGATACCAGGAGCGGAGGAGGAGGTGGGTGGAGCCTCTTCCCTGCACTTGTTGCTAACGCCTGGGCCACTTGGCGTCTAGCAATGAGTGACGCCAGTGAGTCACGTCGGGCCGCTCTTCGGGCAGGTGCGATAGCGTGCGGCTCCACAGACGGGTAAGAAAGCGGGCGGCTCCTCTTGCGGCGCGGTTTGTGGGTGAGCGGCGCGGTTCGTGGGCAGACCGTGCTGCTCAGTGTGTTGGCAGCGCAGGTGAGAGTGAGAGAGCAGGCTCAGTGTGGCAGCTGGCCAATCAGCTAGCCAGGAGTGGGGGAGCAGAGAGAAGAGATCATCTCTCACCGCCCGTGCCTGCCCTGCATTCTTGCAGTGACTTCCGCCCTCACTGTGCAGGCAGCAGAGAGATTACATTATCTCTCTGCTGCCTGACTCTGGGAGTCTGGGACACAGCAAGAGTCAACCAAAACTACACCTTAGCAGGCAAGTTAGTGACAATCCGCAAATTGTGGCAGGTGATGTGGCAAGTGACAATCTGCATCTGGTGGCAGGCAAGTGACAATCAGCATGGTGTGGCAGGTGACGTGGCAAGTGACAATCTGCATCTGGTGGCAGGCAAGTGACAATCCGCAAGGTGTGGCAGGCGACGTGGCAAGTGACAATCCGCAAGGTGTGGCTAGTGACAATCCGCAAGGTGTGGCAGGTGATGTGGCAAGTGACAATCCACAAGATGTGGCAGTTGACGTGGCAAGTGACAATCCGCAACGTGTGGCAAGTGACACGCTCAGGGCTCCCACTAATTGCAGGCGACGGTGGCAAGTGACACACTCGGGGCTCCCACTGATTCTGCATTGAACTATTTAATTTTATATTACAATGTAATAATATAAATAATGTGCTTCAATTATCCTGACACCATAACAACCATGGTGTCAGGATGATTGAAGCGCCGGCACCAGCCATTTCCCCGATAAATTTCCCACAAAAAAAACATATTTTTTGGCAGTGCCCCTCCCGAAAAAAGACTCTGGATCCGCCCCTGCCCTCATTAAGGCTTAGTTGGGGGGTAAAAACAACAAGTTTGTATGTGTTTTTACTGTTCCCCCTAATCTTTGAAGGCAGCCTACTGGTGAGTAGGGATGAGCTTCGTGTTCGAGTCGAACGCATGTTCGACTCGAACATCGTCTGTTTGCCCGTTCCCCCGGATTAAGAACATTATGGGTCATTCGCGTCAAATTCGAGTTGCACGTCATGGCCCATAATGCACTGCGTCATCGCAGTGCATTGCTGGCTAATGATTGGCCAAGCATGGACTATGACCCGCATGCTTTGGCCAATCACAGCGCCGTCAGCACAGAGAGCCATAATTGGCCAAAGGAATGGCTCAGGGGAGTAGGTACACACCCCACACTATATAAGGCCGCCTGCGTGTCAGCCTTGTGTAGTGTGTTCCTGCGGCGTTCAGAGACAGACAGAGAGAGAGAGAGAGAGAGAGAGAGATTTTTGTTCTATTTCAGTTAGCAATAGCTAGATTAAGCAGGCAGTTAATTGAGCTAGTTAGATCCAGTATATTTAGTATGTATATGCACTGCACGCTTTGTATATATATATATATATATATATATATATATATACTGTATAGACATGTGCACACTGAAATATTTCGTTTCGGAATTTCGTTTTCGTCCGAAAAATAAATTTATTTAGTTACTCCCGAAATTTGTTTTTATTTATTTCGTTTTTCGTTAGAAATTGCATTCGTCCGAAAATCTGAATTAATTAAGGTCGAATCTGTCATTGAAGGCTTATGGTGTCTGTCGAATGTTCAAAGAAGATTCGACGGAGCAGTGAAACTGTACGACGCTGCAATCATACATTTCCGGTCGAATGTTCCGCCCACAAGCTATAGAAGAATTCTAATGTTGTATGACTAGTAATAATTATATTTATTCATTACTATTACTAGTCAACCAACATTAGAATTCTTCTATAGCCTATGGGCGGATGCATTTGACCGGAAATGTACGATTGCAGCGTCGCACAGTTTTGCTGCACCGTCGAATCTTCTAACTTTCGATGCTTTGTCGAATCTTCGTCATTCTAGCTATTTTACTGCTCCTCCTTTTTGGTTACAATCAGCCAATAACATTCATCATCAACTTTATTTTTATTTTACTTCCCCCACCCAATTCCAGCAGTGATCTTTTCTCTCTATGTCGAATCTTTTCTCTCTATAATAACAAATCTTTTCTCTCCTATGTCGAATCTTTCCTCTCCTATGTCGAATCTTTTCTCTCCTATGTCAAATCTTTTCTCTCCTATGTCGAATCTTTCTCTCCTATGTCGAATCTTTTCTCTCTATAATGTCGAATCTTTTCTCTCCTATGTAGAATAATCTTGGACTAATAGAGTTAAGGTTAGGCGCATTCGACCACAGGTTCGATAGACACAGATTGTTCTTGTCAGCGTCACGTCGAATCTCCTATCTATATCGAACTGTTGTAGCAACGAAAACGAAAATAAAGCATTTGTTTATGTTGGATCTTTCGGTTTTCGGATTCTGTGCTTTCGTTTTCGTTTGTTAAAACGATAACGAAAATAGCTGAAATTCGGACGAAAATGCATTCGGACGAAAACGAATGCACATGTCTAATACTGTATACAGTTTAGCTAGATCTCATTGCAGAGCGTTCATGTTATTCTATTCCTACTAATAATACAGGCAGGCAGTTGAGCTAAGCTGCAGTATATTAAGTCAGTGTACTGTACACTGGGCACAGTGTTCAGCTAAAGCTGACTGCAGACCATTCCTGTCCACTTTCTAATAATACGGGCAGCCAGTTGAGCTAAGCTGCAGTATATGAAGTCAGTGTACTGAATACTGGGCACAGTGTTCAGCTAAAGCTGACTGCAGACCATTCCTGTTCTATTCCTAATAATACAGGCAGGCAGTTGAGCTAAGCTGCAGTATATTAAATCAGTGTACTGTATACTGGCCACAGTGTTCAGTTAAAGCTGACTGCAGACCATTCTTGTTCTCTTTCTAATAATACAGGCAGGCAGTTGAGCTAAGCTGCAATATATTAAGTCAGTGTACTGTACACTGTGCACAGTGTTCAGCAAAAGCTGACTGCAAACCATTCCTGTTCTCTTTCTAATAATACAGGCAGGCAGTTGAGCTAAGCTGCAGTATATTAAGTCAGTGTACTGTACACTGGACTGGGCACATTGTTCAGCTAAAGCTGACTGCAGACCATTCCTGTTCTCTTTTTAATAATACAGGCAGGCAGTTGAGCTAAGCTGCAGTATATTAAATCAGTGTACTGTATACTGGGCACAGTGTTCAGCTAAAGCTGACTGAAGACCAATCCTGTTCTATTCCTAATAATACAGGCAGGCAGTTGAGCTAAGCTGCCGTATATTAAATCAGTGTACTGTATACTGGCCACAGTGTTCAGCTAAAGCTGACTGCAGACCATTCCTGTTCTCTTTCTAATAGTACAGGCAGGCAGTTGAGCTAAGCTGCAGTATATTAAGTCAGTGTACTGTACACTGGGCACAGTGTTCAGCTAAAGCTGACTGCAGACCATTCCTGTTCTATTCCTAATAATACAGGCAGGCAGTTGAGCTAAGCTGCAGTATATTAAGTCCGTGTACTGAATACTGGGCACAGTGTGCAGCTAAAGATGACTGCAGCCAATTCCTTGTGTAACTATTCCAATACATCAAATAAAGTATGTCTGGAAGGCCAACAAGGCGAGGCAGA
Source organism: Rana muscosa (assembly GCA_029206835.1). Classification (NCBI taxonomy): domain Eukaryota; kingdom Metazoa; phylum Chordata; class Amphibia; order Anura; family Ranidae; genus Rana; species Rana muscosa. The sequence continues at coordinate 455,623,280 of CM055118.1, forward strand.
CACACACAGGCCAATAAAAGAGGGCAAGCAGGCTCTGTGTCTAGAGGCAACAGTGCTGGTCGTTGCTACGGTGCATCCTCATCAGCACGTGGCCGTGGGGCACGCTTGTCCTTTTTTTTGGCAGCTGGCCGTGTTGAGCCGCAACATGCTGAAGAGTTGGCAGAGTGAATGACCAAGCTGTCCTCATTCTCCTCATCCTCTCTCACCTAGCCTCAGGGTACTTTGTCTGCCAAAGCAGCTGCCAAAGCGGCCATTGGCTCAATGGCATCAGTCACTCCTTCCCTAGCCCCATCATGTCCTGGGGAGTTCCCCGAACTGTTTGACCACAGTGTTGGGTACATGCTGCAGGAGGATGCGCGGCGTTTTAAAGGCTCCGATGATGGTACCCAGCTTGAGGAAGGCAGTAACGTGAGCCCAGAGAGAGGGGGTGTCCAAGAAGGACAGCAAACTGGCAGTCATGTTCCTCCAGCTGCAGCATATTGCCAGGTTTGCTCCTGTGATGAGGAGGGAGGGGATGATGAGGTCACTGACTCTACATGGGTGCCTGATAGGAGAGAGTAGGAGGAGGAAGAGAAGGCACATCTCCAACAAGGCAGGATGCCCTCCAGGGGCCAGCTTAAGGGCAGCACACCGACTGCATCACACCGCAGAGCTCCGCATGTGCAGGGCGCTGCTGTCTCTGCGCGTTATTCCAAAAGTTCTTTGGTGTGGACCTTTTTTCAGACGTGTGCAGCAGATCGCACCATTGCTATTTGCAACATATGTCTGAAGCGTATCTCGCGTGGCCAAAACATCAGCCGCTTGGGCTCCACATGCTTGACCAGACATATGTCGACCTGCCATGCAGTCCGTTGGCAAGCATACATAAAAGACCCACACCAAAGAACAAAGCGGACCTCTCCTTGCTCCTTATCAGCTGGTATCTCCAACCTTACTATACCTTCAGTCCTCTCAGAAACCTGCACTGAGAGGAATGAAGGTGTAGAATTAGGTGTGTCACAGCCCAGTACTTGCGGGCAATCTGCTATTGGTACACCAATGTCCGATTGTACCAGCAAATTTCCCTGCCCCAGCTGCTGCACCTCCGAAAGAAATTCGCTCCCAGCCATCCACATGCCCAGCGGTTGAATGCTAGCTTGGCTAAATTGCTAGCACTTCAACTGCTGCCTTTTCAGTTGGTAGACTCTGCCCCCTTCCGTGAGTTTGTGGAATGTGCATTACCTCAGTGGCAGGTTCCCGAACGCCACTTTTTTCACAGAAGGCGAATCCGGCTCTCTACCGGCATGTGGAAGGCAATGTCTTGGCCTCGCTGGACAGGGGGTGGTCAGCGGTAAGGAGCATATTACCGCTGACTCATGGTCCAGCAGGCATGGACAGGGAGGTTTCCTATCTTTCACGGCCCACTGGGGGACTCTGCTGGCAGCTGGGAAGGATGCAGGACAGGGTGCAGTAGTGTTGGAGGTTGTTCTGCCACCGTGCCTCCAAAATGCTACTAGTGGTGATTCTGACACACCTCTCTCCTCCACCCCCTCCTCTTCTTCTTCCTTCATGGCCTCTTCCTCTGATGATTCGTCCTCGGAACCAGCGGTGCTACGTAGGCGTTCAAGGGGCTACGCAAGTACGCAGGAAAAAAGATGGCATGCGGTGCTTGAGCTGGTGTGCTTGGGGGACAGGAGCCACACTGGGGCAGAGATTCTGTCAGCTCTGCAGGGGCAGGCTCAGAGGTGGTTGACGCTACGCCAGCTTAAGCCAGGAATGGTAGTTTGGGACAATGGAACCAACCTCCTCTCCGCCCTCCGACAGGGACAGCTGACCCATGTGCCCTGTTGGCTCACATCCCTAACTTGGTGGTGCAGCGGTTCTTGGGCAGGTACCCGGGCTTACAGGATGTCCTGAGGCAGGCCAGGAAAGTCTGTGTGCATTTCCGCCGGTCATATAATGCCAGTGCTCGGCTGGCTGACCTCAAAAAGGAATACAACCTGCCCAAGAACTGCCTAATCTGTGACATGCCCACCAGGTGGAACTCAATGTTGGCCATGCTGCAGCGGCTGCACATGCAGCAGAGGGCCATCAATGAGTATCTGTGCGACTATGGCACCAGGACAGGGTCAGGGGAGCTTGTTTTTTTTTGCCACGCCAGTGGGTCCTGATCAGGGATGTATGCACTGTCCTGTCACCATTTGAGGAGGCCACGAGGATGGTGAGCAGTGACAGTGCATGCATCAGTGACACTGTCCCTCTTGTCCACCTGTTGGAGCACACATTACGTGGAATAATGGACAGGGCACTTGAGGCAGAACAGAGGGAGGAAGAGGAAAACTTCCTTACCTCTCAAGGGCCCCTTTATCCAGACAGTGTTCCTGCTGGCCCGCCTATCACACAAGAAGAGGATGAGGAGGAGGAGGATTGTGTCAGCATGGAGGTGGAGCCTAGCACTCAGCATCAGCTGCAGTCTTTAAGGGATCATTTACAGTCCCAAGAAACCCATGGACTTGTACGTGGCTGGGAGGAGGTGGCTGCGGATCATGTCTTCCTTAGTGACCCAGAGGACTCCGGACCGAATGCCTCAGCAAATCTATGCTGCATGGCCTCCCTGATCCTGCAAAGCCTGTGAAAGGATCCTCGTATTCGTGGTATCAAGGAGAGGGATCATTACTGGCTGGCAACCCTCCTTGATCCACGTTACAAGGGTAAGGCTGTGGACCTTATCCAGCCGTTGCAGAGGGAGCAGAGGATGAAACATCTTCGGGAGGCATTGCAGAAAGGTTTGTGCAACGCGTTTCCAGAGCCTGGGAGGTTACAAATTCCTGGTCCTGGACAACGTGTTACTGAGGCTTCGGTCGGTCACAGAAGGAGCGGTGGAGAACGTGGCCATCTGACCGATGCGTTCAGACAATTTTTTAGTCCGCAGCCCCAAGGTAGCAACCATCGCCAGTGTCTGATTCACATGATGCAGGAATACCTAGAGGCAAGATCAGACTTGGACACCTTTCCCACCGAAAATCCTCTGGGTTACTGGGTCTTGAGGATGGATCACTGGCCAGAGCTTGTACAGTATGCAATTGAGCTACTGGCCTGTCCTGCATCCAGCGTTCTTTCGGAACGCACATTCAGTGCTGCTGGAGGCTTTGTAACCAATCACAGTGTGTGCCTCTCCACCGACTTGGTCGATCGTCTGACCTTCATAAAAATGAATCAGTCTTGGATCACTAGCTACCAAGCACCTGATGGTTAAAATAAAGCTGCGCTCCCCTTATAAATGAAATTAAATAAATAAACCAAACATTGATAATCAATTGAGTGATATTCAAATAAACCAGTATGAATTGATCCCTAGGGACCATCACATATTAACCATATAACATATTGACCAGTGACATAATATAAATATGTGATAAAGTGAAAATATGTTGAAATATGTGATAAAGTGAAAATAGAATCCTTATTAAATGTGAATCAAGTTAAGGAAGAGTTCATGAGTGTATATGGCATATGGGATTGTACGATATATGTTTATTTTTATTTTTTTATTTTTATTTTTTACGGTTGAACTGGATGGACTTGTGTCTTTTTTCAACCTGACTAACTATGTAACTATGAGTGGTAAGTAATGGTATAAGTCCATAAAGGCAGAAAAGTTTGAGGTCCACAAATTGAGATATAACTCAAATGACAGGTGTCCACCAAAGAATCCGTGCACCACCACCATAAAGATTGCAGGCTTACCAGAGGCAAGCTTTAGAAAAGCATGCGGCTATCACCCAGCCCGGGTCCTATACCAGGAAGCAGCAAGCGACTTAATCCAAGCACAGCTCTCCGTAGGCAGATAGTTCCGGCTGGAAGCCCAGGTACACCAGCAATCCAAAAACAAGAGGAACTCACATAGTGTAAACCCGTTTAACAAACTTAATTTATTAAAAAAACAAGGTGCACTTACATGGTTTAAAAGATCACAGAGCATAAAATAAAGCCGGCCGGCACACAGGCATACACCCGTCCACAGCGAGGGTAGCGTGATGGCGTCAGTACGTCCACGTCCCGACGCACGTTTTGTCAACACTGACATCGTCTTGGGGAACAAGCACCTGATGCTGATGTAACCGAATAATTTTTTTTTGAATGCGAGATCCCTTCAAGACTGCCTATGCTGATGCTGAGTGACTATCCTGTTATGCTGAGTGACTATCCTCTTCCTCCTGTTTATGTTGATAGCTTGTAAGAACATTTTTGTTTCTGCGCACCACCAGTCCACCACCAGTGCCCATTCCTGCGCTCCAACTAGAGTATCTGAGAGGGGTTGCAGTGTTGTGGCACCAGTGCCTAAGGCCCAATTTTTCTGCCCCTGTTCATCAGGAGCATGTAAATACAATTCTTGATATAATATTTCACAGCAGGGCCCGTTCCAGCGCCCACCAAGAGTAACTGTGAGGGCTTACAGTGTTGTGGCAACACCAACACCTAAGGCCCAAATTTCTGCAGAGCACATAGGGCAGGCCCCTACTTTCAAACATCCGAGTTTCAAACGACTTCTACTTACAAACGGAGGGAGACAACAGGAAGTGAGAGGAAATCTACCCCTAGGAAGGGAAATTCTCTCCTGTAAGAGTTAATATGGAAAAAAGGTGTCTCCTCTCCACTGATGCTTCATCACTAATCCTTGTTTCCCTAAAAACCCCAAATTTACAAAATCCAATTGTCATTGGGACAGAAAGTGAGGTGAAATCTTCTGAACAGGTGCACAGACAGCAAAACAAATGTTACAGGGGTGATAATCCTTCCCTATGTTTTCCAAAAAGCTTAAAAATAGATTTTTTGTCTGGAGCTACACTTTAAAAATGTACCAGTTCAAAATTGCAAACAGATTCTACTTAAGAACAAACCTACAGTCCCTTTCTTGTTTGCACCGCCTGTATACTGCTGTTCAGAGTATATAGGGCCTGGGGGCCCCACGCCTTTCCTTTTTTTTATTTGGGTGCGGGGTTCCCCTTAATATCCATACAAGACCCAAAGGGGCTGGTAGTGGGCTGGGGGGGGCGGGGGTGGGGGGTACCCATGCCATTTTTCTCAATGATTTTCATCCATATTGCCGGGACCAGACATTACATTAAAACCGCAAGCAGTTTTTTTTTTTAAATAGTGTTTATTGAATATTTTCAAAATTTAACAAAGTACCAAGGGTAAATTGATGTACACATCAACTGATATACATCCTTATATTTCAGAGAAAGAAAGAAAAAAAAATCATGACAGTAAAGCATCTTGACGATACATCAAAAGCATTTGGGCCAAATGGACCAACAATTGTCAAACTTTTTGCAGCTCATAGAATTAATAGCTATTAGTCGTTCAAATGTGTAATTCCTATGGACCGCTGTGGAAATGTCAGATATATTTATAGCTTTGCTGGATTTACAATTACACAGAATCATAGATCGTGTTTCTAGAAGTATGTGAGTTATAACTGGTCTGAGGTTATACTGAAATTTGTCTATGTTTAAATGTAGAAGTGCTAGAGCTGGATCTGGGGTCGTGCTTACTCCTGTGAAAGATGAAATTACCGTATATACTTGAGTATAAGCCGAGTTTTTCAGCAAATTTTTTTGTGCTGAAAATGCCCCCCTCGGCTTATACTCGAGTCACCTTTTTGCGCCTAATCTCCTGGACTTTGGGGACCCAGTACCGGCTGGCCCTAGGTCCCCTGGACCCAAACCTTGCCACACATATAGCCACACTCTTCCTCTACAAGTGTGCAAAGTTTGTTGTCCGGGGGACCTACGGCCGGGGAGCAGCACGTTTTTAAAGCCGGGCATCCCTTCCATAGACTCCCATGTTAAACGTCAGTCTAGTCATGGACACAGTGAGGCATGGGCACAGTGAGGCATGGGCACAGTGAGGCATGCACATGGACACAGTGAGGCAAAGTGAGGCACAGTGAGGCATGCAGATGGACACCCTAGGCTTATAACCGAGTCAATAAGTTTTCCCAGTTTTTTGTGGTAAAATTAGGTGCCTCGGCTTATATTCGGGTCGGCTTATACTCGAGTATATACGGTAGTTGGAAAACCTGGTTCCATAGGCTTTTTATGTTTGGGCAGTGCCATAGCATATGTAGTATGTTCCCTACTTGACCACATTCTCTCCAGCAACTAGGTGACGCTCCTGGGAAGTATGTGGCTATTCTGAACAGAGTATAGTGCCATCTATTTGCCATTTTAATTGCTAATTCCCAGTGTTTGACACAGTGAGAGGCTTTATGTATTTCCTTAAAGGCCTGTTTCCATTGTTCTTCTGAGAAAGTGGTACCTAGATCTACCTCCCATTTTTTCATTGCTACAGTTTTTGAGAACAACAATTTGTCTCGGGATGTGTTGTAGAAGAAGGATATGCCTTTCCCGTCTAGTTTGGCTGTGGTGTAGAATTACCATACTTTACTCGGAAGGGCTATAGTTGGTGGCGGTAATAGTCGAAGGAAGTGTGTGATTCTCAGACATTTGAACAGTTTGACGTTCGTGAGGTGGTATTGTGTCATAATATGGTTTACAGATTTGTGTTGTGTTCCCATATACAGATCTGATATGTGTGTAATGCCCTGGTCAATCAGGTCCGTGACCTTCAACATTGGGATTTTGGCTTCGAGCATCTTCAAGGGTAATTTGAATTTTGTGTCTTGTGTATCTTGTTGGTTTTGTTCTAGAAGGAATCTCCAAGCCCTTATGGAAGTCTGCATTGGAGGAGATAGTGTGGTCGTATCCCATGGTGTCCATCTGTCTCCCAGAAGTAGTAGTTTGAAGTCATTTGTCGGCGATATGGCATTCTCTACGTCTACCCAAAGTGGTGTATCAGTCTCCTGTAACCAATATTTAATTTGATCTAATCGTACCGCCCACAGGTATTCATACATGTCCACTAGTCCCGCCCCACCTGCCTGTTTATGAGATGTTAAATTGTTTCGTGAGCATCTAGCTTTTTTACCATTCCATATGTATTTCCAACCAAGATTTGTTAGGCTCTTGAGGTAATGGTGAGGAATGTGAATCGGGGCTCCATGTATAGGGTAGTTGCGCTTGTAGTGTGGCTCTTGTGTAGGGTTGTACTCCTAAGTCTAGTATTAGGGATTTGATGAAATTAACTTTGTAATAAGATATATCCCCAAAACCTGTGAGTATTTTGTGTGCTTCTTTTAGAGATGTGAGCGGGTTGGACAAGAGCAAAATTACGTCGTCCGCAAATACAGTAGGTTAATGGTGTGTTTGCCAGAGCCAAACTGGAAGCCTGTAATCAAGGAGTGAGATCTAATAGCTTCAGCCAGCGGTTCTATCATTAAATTGAAAATGGTTGGAGACAAAGGGAAACCCTGTCTGGTCCCATTCAAAATTGTAAAAGGTGTAGATAGAAAACCTGCAGAATATACCTGTGCAGAAGGACAAGAGTAGAGGGCCATAATTATTATTATTATTATTATTATTATACAGGATTTATATAGCGCCAACAGTTTGCGCAGCGCTTTACAACATCAGGGAAGACAGTACAATCACAATACAATTCAATACAGAGGGATCAGAGGGCCCTGCTCGATAGAGCTTACAGTCTAATAATAATAGCTTTCAATATGGAACCCTTGAAACCAAACTTGTCTAAAACTATTTCCATATAAGTCCAATGGACTCTATCGAACGCCTTCTCTGTGTTTATGGATAACAACAGAAGGCGTTCGAGTTTTTTCAGCGTGGTGTAACACATTAATAATTCTCCTTGTTGCGTCAGAGGTTTGTCTCCCCTTCACAAATCCCATTTGGTCGCACTGGATGATTAAAGATATGATATTCGTTAGTCTCTTGGCCAATAGTTTTGCGTAAACCTTAGTATCTGTATTGAGAAGGGATATGGGCCTAAAATTTGCTGGAGTATTGGGGTCTTTACCCGGTTTTGGTAGCGTCACTATGTGTGCTCTCAACATCTCTTGGGGTAGGGATGCAGAGTCTGCGGTTTTATTAAAAACCTTTGACATATGGGGAGAAAGTATGGATTTAAATGTTTTAAAGTATTCGTTAGAGAATCCATCGGGTCAGGGTGATTTCCCGTTTGGAAGGGAATGTATAATTTTTTCTACCTCTTGGGCCGTGATTGGTGCATTCAGTTCTTCTAGCTGTTGCTATGATAGTGAAGGGAGGTTTATTTCTTTAGGAACGTTTGAATTTTGTCTACAGTTGGTTGAGGGGTATTGGGATCTTTATGCAGGTTGTATAACGAGCTATAATATTCTGCAAATTGGCTTGCTATTTCTTGGGGGTTGATAATTTTGTGTGATGAGGTGGGGCTCTTTAAATATGCTATTCTAGTTTTGGTACGAGCTGCTTTGAGTCTATTCGCTAGATATTTACCTGCTCTGTTGGCGTTGGAGTAGTAATTTAGTCTTAGGCTTCTAAGATGTTGTTGTGTCAGAAGTTCCCTAATTTTTTTCTCTGAGGGAGTTTCATTTTTTAGCTAAGGGTGCTGATGGTGATTTTTTGTTTTGGGATTCTAAATCACGCAATTCTGTGAGAATCGTATTAAATTGTTGAGCCTGCCTTTTTCTTTAGCTCCTAATTGGATTAGGATGCCTCTCATGAAGGCTTTGTGCGCGTTCCATACAATATATGGATCCTCAACTAATTCTGTGTTTTCTAGGAAGTAGTTGTTAAGATGAAGAGAGATAGGTTTTTGATAGTGTTGTTCTTGGAAAATTTTGGAATTGCAGCGCCAGATGGGGGGTGAAGAGGAGACTCCCTTTTCCGCAACAGACATAGATATGGTGGCATGGTCTGACCATGTAATGTCGTGGATTTTCTCTGATTCTACATTTTGCAAGAGCCATTTGTCTGTTAAGAACATGTCTATACGGGAATATGAACCATGTCTGTTTGAGAAAAAGATGTAGTCTCTTTCGTTCGCGTGAAGGCATCTCCAAGTGTCGAACAGTTCCTCATTGTGGACCAGGGACTGGAGTGACAGAGTTTCTTTAGCTTTACCTGAGGAAGTGTCCAGTGACGGATCTGAGGTAATGTTAAAGTCCCCGCATATCAGAAGGTTGCCATATTTCATGGAGTTTACTTTGTTGAGAACTTTCTTTATAAAGCGGAGTTAGTGTGAGTTTGGGGCGTACACCGTTTCCGTTTTCATTGAGGAACAAACGTAAATCCAAGAACGGAATGATCGTGTATGGTTTGGAATTAATATCACCTGAAACAATTATGTATCTGCCTCCTTCATCTAGAACGATGTCTTTGGGTTGGAAGGAAAGAGAGTTCTTGATAGCTAGCAAAACGCCTCCTCTTTTGCTGTTAGGTGTACATGCCGTATACATGTACATGCCGTATATACAAACGGGAAGTCTTTATGCGAACAGTGTGGGGCGTTATTTAGTTGGAAATGTAGAAAGAAAAAACCGAAGAGAGACAAACTCTCACAGAGTGGGATTTTGATAAGATATCCTGATGCGCACTAAATGTAGTGATAAATTTGGTAGTAGGAGTTCATTCACTTGCTTTGGATTTAAAGATAAGTGTCTCACGTGTGTGGCCCTTGGCTCTTCCATATGCTTTTTTGAGCACCCTTTTGCTGTAGCCTCTAGCTAGAAGACGTAAGTAGAGGGCTTTGGCCTCAAGTTCAAAATCCTCGTCCCTGGCACAATTACGGCGTAGCCTAAGATATTGACTAAAGGGGATGCTACGTACCAGAGGACGAGGATGAGCGCTAGAGAAGTGCAAAATGGTATTTCCTGAAGTTTCTTTTCTATAGAGGCTACTATGCAAATTTCCGTTTTCATTGAGGAACAAACGTGAATCCAAGAACGGAATGCTCGTGGTGTCACATTGAACAGTAAATTTCAAATTAAACTCATTAACTGACAAAAAAGTCATGAACTCTGAGAGCTCATTGGCTGTACCGGTCCAGATGACCAAAACGTCGTTGATATACCTCCGCCATAATAGTACATGGCGGAGGTATAGCGAGGCGTAGTCATCTGAGAACAGGGCTCTTTCCCATCCCCCCAGGTACAGGTACAGGTTTGGGTACGATGGGGCACAACATGTCCCCATCGCAACGCCCTGTACCTGGAGGTAGGTGGAGCCATCAAACATGAAGATATTAGTTGTCAAAATATGTTCGAGCAGGGCAGTGACAAATTTACATAGTTTCCAATTATTATGGTCTTGTTCCCTAAGGAACCCCGAAATTATCTCAATGCCCTTCTTGTGGGGTATGCTGGAATATAGGGCCTCGATATCAATGGCTGCTAGAATTGCCCCAGGTGGCACCGTGATTCCCTCTATAACTCTCAATAGATCCAAAGTGTCTTTTAAATATGATGGTAGACTCATCACATAGGGGCGTAACTGGGTATCAACATATTTACTAGCTGTCTCAGTATGGCTACCTATTCCTGATATTATAGGACGCCCCGGTGGGTTTTCTACATTTTTGTGAATTTTGGGTATCGAATAGAGCAGGGCTTGACAAATTTGCCCATACCAACTGCAACCACAAGATGGCGCTAGTTCGCAGAAGGAAGCATAGGCCTGCAGAAGGCCGCAAAGCCGCGGCCTCAATTACCGGCCGGCGCGGCCCGACGCGATCCCGCAGCGCGGAGGGGGGGCACGGAGACACAGGATACCCCAGCTGTGCTGCCCCAGGCGCCAGGTCGCTAATTCTAGTCGCAATGGCGACCTGGCGCCCGGGGTTTGTCGAGCCCTGGAATAGAGGGTCAGAGTGACCGGCCACTTAATTTCCAAGTATTCACGTAGATCTTTATCGATGAGAGTATCATGATATGCTTGTGTAATGAGGGAAAGATATTGTTTCCTTGCCTCAATGAGATTCTCGTAGGGTACCTCTTTGTACCATTCCTGGTTGCTCAGGATTTTTTTGCACAATGCCACATATTGGGCCCTATCCATCACAACCACATTCCCGCCCTTGTCTGATGGTTTCACTATTATTTGGTCATTACTTGTGATGTTTGCAAGTGCTTCTTGTTGAGTTTTTGATAGATTTTTTTCAAAGTGTTGAGGAAAGGTAAAGTTTTCAATTTGCTTCTTTGTTTGTTTCAGAAAGGCCCAGACTGCTGGGCATGTCTGAAGATTTGGAAATTTTTGCGATTTAGCCTTAAATTTGCATGGTTCTGGAGTAGTTTCAATTTCCTTTTCTGCTTCCTCATCCAAAAATGAGGGATCGGTGGATTCACCAGAACCCTCATTTTCATCCAGGAGTTGAATTCGAATTTTAAGGGCTCTAAAGTCCTGGACCTTGAACACCTTGTATTGGTCTTCCTCTCTCCCTATTAGTCGCCCCCTATCGCTGTTGAAAATATATTTATAGGTAAGGTTCCTCGCGAAGAGATGAAGATCCTTTGCGAGAGTAAATTTGTCAATTTTTTGAGAAGGGCAGAAGCTAAGTCCTAATCGTAATACTTTGATTTCAGTCGATGAGAGTACATAGGAGGAGAGGTTGACTATATCAAGACCTGCTCCGTCGGTGTCTGTTTGACCACAAATGGGTCTATTTTTCCCATTCTCATGTGAGGGATGGGTGTGGCCAGAATCTGGTTTTGCCCTAAAGGGACACAACCTTGATGGGTGTGTCCATAGTTGGTTTTAGGGGTTGCTCCTAGATCTCTAGGGGATACAAGTGTGCTATCCTCAGTAAACATTGAGAGTGGGGTACCCCCCATCGCTGTGTCACGGAGTTCATGATCTTTGATCTCAGTATGGACAGTCGGTATATTACCGGATGTTGATGGGGAAACGATTCGTTTTTTTGAACTGGCCCCCTGTGTCTCATTCGGCGCACCTTTACCCCTTTTCGGGGCACGCTCACGGCCAAGGGGTCCTCGTGAGCTCTTGTTCACAGGTTTTTGAGAGGACATAGATGAGGAAGAGATAGAGACATCAGAGTCAGATCTATAGGAGGGTGTGTCCTGATGTTTATTATGGCGTTGGGGCTTTCCCTTTTTATGTTGGAATCCCCTTTGCAATTTGTAGGCATATCCACCAGAAAATGCCAATTTATCTTTGTAGAATTTTTGGTCTTTTCTTAATACCACATTTTTGTTGTATTTTTCCAAATATTGGGAAAGATCTTGTTCTCTCTTTTTAAATTCGGCACTAGAGGAGTATTGATTACTTGTAGCTCGTAAAGTCTATATCTCTTTATCTAGGTCTAAAAGATCCAAACTATGTTTATCCCTCAACATGACCATCATGTTTGCTGTGCATTGGTTGAGATTGTATTCCCATTTTTCTTTGAGACTATTTTCTACTACATCAAATGTTGGGAATATTTGTATCCTTAACCCTTGGGGGTTCACTTTTTCACGCAGGTATCTATCGCAAAATCGAATATGCCACCCTAGGTTGGACTTCCTTTCCATAAGTCTTTTACATTTCAAAAAGAACACATCCAACCCTACCTCCGTTTTAGCCTGGGGGGCACATGAGTCTTGAATGGTGTCCAGGAACTTTTCCCATACTGGTCCTGAAAATTGCGACATATGGGAAACAAGAGAAAACACCAAAACCAAACAAAGGAAAAAAAATAAAGAAAAGAGAAAGGACTACCACACTAGATGACTATTAAATGTATGTTATCATATACCACTAGAACCACGAATAATTTATACAAAGTACTAATTCATTTTCACAACCATCAGTACTAAAGATACACCTGAGATCAATCCGTAAAATGTAAATTACCTTAAACTGGAAAGTATCCAAATGAGGGGATGGGGTTGTACACCCCGGTTAACGAAAGTATATAAAAGATTGATTGGATAGTTTCCAGAAACAAAACTGTCAAATCTCCCAGTCCCAATAAAAACTAGAAAGAAAAAACCAAAGAGAGACAAACTCTCACAGAGCGGGATTTTGAGGGGAGATACCAGTTTTGTTACAGGTGAGTACACTTGAGACGGTAAGTATATAGAAAAATAAATTTATTCATAACATCTTAAAATTACAGTAATACAAAATAATATCATAAAAGCTTGGAAACAAAGAACTAGAATGTGCAAATAGCCGACATGTTTCGCACGGTTGTGCTTCGTCAGGGCTTAGCACTTCTCTGTTATCTCATCAAGTCTATAAGACATAAGGAGTTGTAATTAGTATCAAACAGAAATAGAGTATCAATATATATATACATTTGTTACATAATACATCTTTAATGCATAGTAACAAGCTTACAAAAGAGTTTTAACGTGCTCACCTAGTTCACTCCAAGTAGATTGTATGGAAATGCACTCCACCGAACATGCGCATCAATGAATCGACAACCGTCCCAAATCGTAATGTGGCTTACCCGATGGATGCCAGATCCAACAGGATGAAATATGGGGGTTTTGACCATGTGGGCTGACCAAATATTATTAATATATACCGGTCTAGAACAAAATAAGAAAAGGGGAAAACCATATAGTGAACAATGTATGTATATATATATCTGTATGTTTATCCCACTAAACTACAGGGTCTACTACTAAATTAATAGAGATAAATGAATCCTGGAGCCTGGTGTACTACAATTTACTATGGTAACATGGAAAATCAATACCAGAGGGTGTAAAACTAATCACCTAATAGAACGTAAATAAGAGCAAGATTCCCTCTAGGGCAGGGGTTCTCAACCTTTTTAGTGCCGTGACCCCTTGATAAAAATTTCCCAAGTTGTGGGGACCCCTAACAGTAAAATAATTTTTGTAGCGTGGGTTGTCAACACCCAAGCCAAGACGAGTAATTTGCACCCCTAACCCATGGACATTTAGCGCTCCCTGAATCCCTTCCACTTGTACAGTATTAAAACCCTTTATGGTACATTTTAGGATGTACGACTCTTTGTTTTCCTTTCTTTCCCTTTTATCTCTATCCTAATTTCTTGTCTCCCCCCCCCCATCCCTCTCTCTAGCCGCATTTCTTGTTCTTTCTCTCCCTTTTTCTTTGTTCCTCCCCCTCTTTTCTTCTCCCTTCCATGTATTCTCTATTTTTATTCCTTCTCTTACTCCTTGGTGGGGGGGGGGGGTGGGATCAGCGACAGTGCTGGTGGGGGGGGTGGGATCAGCGACAGTGCTGGTGGGGGGGATGGATCAGCGACAGTGGTGGAGGGGTACGGGATCAGCGACCGTGCTGGTGGGGGGGTGGGATCAGCGACCGTGCTGGTGGGGGGGTGTGGGATCAGCAACCGTGCTGGTGGGGGGGTCAGCGACCGTGCTGGTGGGGGGGGTGGGATCAGCGACAGTGCTGGAGGGGGGGTGGGATCAGCGACAGTGCTGGTGGGGGGGTGGGATCAGCGACAGTGCTGGTGGGGGGTGGGATCAGCGACAGTGCTGGTGCGGAGTTGGGATGTCTGGCAATGCTGGGGGGAGTTCTGATCAGCTAACTTAGGTTCTCTTGATCAAGGTCATCTGCTGATCTGAGAACTGTAGTGGGGACTTTTAATGGCATCTATTTTTTTTTAACAAATGTTCCTTTATTGAGACAAAAAGTCAAAGCATGATAGATTTGTCCAACATGGACCAAATCAAAAAGGATACAGTACAGGTGAAGTTTCATACAGGAAATGTGTACATCAACTATGCAACTTGCACAACTATACAACGGGGTGCCCCTATTTCCCACTGAATCATAAGCCAAGGCACTTACTATACCCCAGCACACCAAGATCCTTCCGTCAGAGGGACCATTCCAACCTATGCCATCCATGGCTGCCAAATTTTATTAAATTTCTTGGGGCAGTTCCTGTTAAGGTATGTTAATTTATATAATGGAAGCACAGCATTAATGGATTTCTCCCAGGATCCCACAGTGGGGGGAAAGGGGGCATTCCAGCGCAAAACAATTTCCCTCTTCGCATAAAAGAAAAGGTAAGTTATTAGCAGTTTAGTGTAACGAGGCCTCTGATCATCATCCTGAATACCCAGAAGTGCCAGCTCCAGGGATACAGGAAGTGTCAGCTGGAGGCGGCCATTGACAGAGTCCACTACCTCAGCCCAATATCTGGCAATTTTGGGGCAGCTCCAAAACATATGATATGAACCTACATTGTTCTGGCACCGGGGACAATCTTGTGATCGTTGTGGGTATACCTTATGCAGTCTCTGAGGGGTATAATAAACCCTGTGCAGAAACTTAACCTGTATCAACCTTTCCTTGGATGATATCAGCAAAGCAGCACTGTCTGCAACACAGTCATCCCAGTCCTCCCTATCCAGGTTTTAATGGCATCTATAATCACAGGTAGTGTTACTCACTGTGTCTCCAACTTTGTGGTGTCTCGTAGCAGTGACACCTATGCCAAAATCAGGAGATAGGGTCTCCTCCAGCCCCTCCCACTTTACATTCACCAGTCAGCTGCCCTCTAGTCTCTGCCTCCCAGCCATGCTGTGAACTGAATGGGCGGCCGCAGGCTTCAGGAACAGCCCTGCTGGGTGGCTGCAAAAAGGCTGGGAGAGCGGTGTGCCCAGGATTCGGTGACCCCTGGCAAATCATCATTTGACCCCCAGGTTGAGAACCACTGCTCTAGGGCCATATTTTACTCACCACAGTATGTCATCAAATGATGAAATGATATGTGATTGGATAGCAAAGGGCAGAGAAAATAGGGGCTATATATACAAGCACGTGGGCTAATAGCATTAGGTAGTAAACTAGTCAAAGTAATAATAATTATTAATTAGAGTGGCCAAAAAGACAGGCAATGCATACACCATCCATGAATATGGTAAGCAAAGGTCCCCACTAATGTAAAGGCCAGACCATATTTGCAAGGGGTAATAAGAGTAGGTTGGTTCAAATATAGCCTCAATACCTGCTTAAAGTCCCCCTCGTATCTAATGCGATGCCACAGAAAGATCCACGTAAGTATTCCTGGTCTGAAGTCCTGCGGTCAACGGATGCAGCAAGATGGTGCACGTCTGCTACCGCCGACTGCACCATCTTAAATGTACATAGGCACCCGGAAGTGAAGAGTCGAGAACGACCCCTGACATCACTTCCGGTCCGGGTGTCACTGTGCCGCGCATGCGCGAGCGTGATGACGCACCACGCAGGCGCGATCCGCCGTCCAAAGGAAACGGACGGAGGATGGGAGAAGGGGGAGGGAATTCCCCTTAATCCACAGCATAGGACACATGGAAATCCCCATATAATCCAAAGCCACAAGAGGGAAAGGGAAGGCAGCGAGCAATGACGCCTCCTGTTCACAAGGTGCGCGACCACCCAACCAACTGGAATGAAACAAAGTTGATAAATAAAATAAATATCAAGATCTCGGAAATAGCAAACAAAGACAAAAAATATATACATATATCAACATAGTTCTAGGTTACAGAAACTGTTATAATTATTAACAGTTGATTTGATTAGGATACTCATATGTGTTGACGCATAGTGCGTCATTACGCATATGTTAAACATATCCATGATAGATTGGTAAGGTGGTGCATGATCATTCAACAGTATTCATCCATTAAAGGAAAAGGGAACATAAGGGTAGGAAAAAATATATATATATGGGTAAGAGAAACCATAATAACAGCCAAATCGATCCTTACATTACATGTTAAGTCGATACAATTAATTGCATTGAGTTGTTTACAGGGAAATTATTCACATATATTATAACAGAGTGAAGTCAATTTCATCAGTTACATATACAATGTATATATAAAAGATATAACCCAACCATAGATTTTAAAGAAAAGGTTTAAAAGATATAGCCGTGTTGAGGCCAGGAGAGTAAGTGGCCCTTTGGTTAAAGATCCATTTAGCTTCCTGCTGAAGGATCCTCCTATCAAAGTCCCCTCCTCTTAGGGGTTCGGAAATAACTTCCAAAACAAAAAATTAAACATAAGAAGGGTCATAACTGTGATTAAGGCCTATGTGCTTACAATTGGGAGTGTATAGCAATCCCGCATCAAGATAATAGAGATGATCTTGCACTCTTTTGGCAAAGGGACGTTTTGTTTTGCCTATATAAAAGGCTCCACATAGGCATGTTGCCAAATACAAGACTCCTATTGTACCACAATCTGCATATTTTGTGGATCTGTGGTAGCCCCCTCCTAGCAAGTGGCATCCTGTGCCCTCTTTAATCCACGGGCACTGATCACAGTTACCACACCTGTATGTGCCATTACTGATTGTGGCACCAATTTCCACAGTTTTGGGCGTGTAGTGGCTGTGGATGAGACCATCTCTAATTGACTGGGATCAACGGTACACAATTTCCGGTCTATCAGCTACATATTTTGATATAATTGGGTCCTCAGAGAGGAAATGCCAGTTGTTGCCAATTAATTGGCGAAAGATATCCTGATGCGCACTAAATGTAGTGATAAATTTGGTAGTAGGATTTCGTTCACTTGCTTTGGATTTAAAGATAAGTGTCTCACGTGTGTGGCCCTTGGCTCTTCCATATGCTTTTTTGAGCACCTTTTTGCTGTAGCCTCTAGCTAGAAGACATAAGTAGAGGGCTTTGGCCTCAAGTTCAAAATCCTCGTCCCTGGCACAATTACGGCATAGCCTAAGATATTGACTAAAAGGAATGCTACGTACCAGAGGACGAGGATGAGCGCTAGAGAAGTGCAGAATGGTATTTCCTGAAGTTTCTTTTCTATAGAGGCTACTATGCAAATTTCCGTTTTCATTGAGGAACAAACGTAAATCCAAGAACGGAATGCTCGTGGTGTCACATTGAACAGTAAAATCCAAATTAAACTCATTAACTGACAAAAAAGTCATGAACTCTGAGAGCTCATTGGCTGTACCGGTCCAGATGACCAAAACGTTGTCGATATACCTCCAATATTTTTCCCTCATTACACAGGCATATCATGATACTCTCATCGATAAAGATCTACGTGAATACTTGGAAATTAAGTGGCCGGTCACTCCGACCTTCTATTCAATACCCAAAATTCACAAAAATTTTGAAAACCCACCGGGGCGTCCTATAATATCAGGAATAGGTAGCCATACTGAGACAGCTAGTAAATATGTTGATACCCAGTTACGCCCCCATGTGATGAGTCTACCATCATATTTAAAAGACACTTTGGATCTATTGAGAGTTATAGAGGGAATCATGGTGCCACCTGGGGAAATTCTAGCAGCCATTGATATCGAGGCCCTATATTCCAGCATACCCCACAAGAAGGGCATTGAGATAATTTCGGGGTTCCTTAGGGAACAAGACCATAATAATTGGAAACTATGTAAATCTGTCACTGCCCTGCTCGAACATATTTTGACAACTAATATCTTCATGTTTGATGGCTCTACCTACCTCCAGGTACAGGGCGTTGCGATGGGGACATGTTATGCCCCATCGTACGCAAACCTGTACCTGGGGGGATGGGAAAGAGCCCTGTTCTCAGATGACTACGCCTCGCTATACCTCCGCCATGTACTATTATGGCGGAGGTATATCGACAACGTTTTGGTCATCTGGACCGGTACAGCCAATGAGCTCTCAGAGTTCATGACTTTTTTGTCAGTTAATGAGTTTAATTTGGATTTTACTGTTCAATGTGACACCACGAGCATTCCGTTCTTGGATTTACGTTTGTTCCTCAATGAAAACGGAAATTTGCATAGTAGCCTCTATAGAAAAGAAACTTCAGGAAATACCATTCTGCACTTCTCTAGCGCTCATCCTCGTCCTCGTCCTCGTCCTCTGGTACGTAGCATTCCTTTTAGTCAATATCTTAGGCTATGCCGTAATTGTGCCAGGGACGAGGATTTTGAACTTGAGGCCAAAGCCCTCTACTTATGTCTTCTAGCTAGAGGCTACAGCAAAAAGGTGCTCAAAAAAGCATATGGAAGAGCCAAGGGCCACACACGTGAGACACTTATCTTTAAATCCAAAGCAAGTGAACGAAATCCTACTACCAAATTTATCACTACATTTAGTGCGCATCAGGATATCTTTCGCCAATTAATTGCCAATAACTGGCATTTCCTCTCTGAGGACCCAATTATATCAAAATATGTAGCTGATAGACCGGAAATTGTGTACCGTTGATCCCGGTCAATTAGAGATGGTCTCATCCACAGCCACTACACGCCCAAAACTGTGGAAATTGGAGCCACAATCAGTAATGGCACATACAGGTGTGGTAACTGTGATCAGTGCCCGTGGATTAAAGAGGGCACAGGATGCCACTTGCCACGAGGCGGCTACCACAGATCCACAAAATATGCAGATTGTGGTACAATAGGAGTCGTGTATTTGGAAACATGCCTATGTGGAGCCTTTTATATAGGCAAAACAAAACGTCCCTTTGACAAAAGAGTGCAAGATCATCTCTATTATCTTGATGCGGGATTGCTATACACTCCCATAAGCACATAGGCCTTAATCACAGTTATGACCCTTCTTATGTTTCATTTTTTGTTTTGGAAGTTATTTCTGAACCCCTAAGAGGAGGGGACTTTGATAGGAGGATCCTTCAGCAGGAAGCTAAATGGATCTTTAACCAAAGGGCCACTTACTCTCCTGGCCTCAACACGGCTATATCTTTTAAACCATTTCTTTAAAATCTATGATTGGGTTATATCTTCTATATATACATTGTATATGTAACTGATGAAATTGACTTCACTCTGTTATAATATATGTGAATAATTTCCCTGTAAACAACTCAATGCAATTAATTGTATCGACTTAACATGTAATGTAAGGATCGATTTGGCTGTTATTATGGTTTCTCTTACCCATATATATATATATTTTCCTACCCTTATGTTCCCTTTTCCTCTCTTTCCATTAATGGATGAATACTGTTGAATGATCATGTACCACCTTACCAATCTATCATGGATATGTTTAACATATGCGTAATGACGCACTATGCGTCAACACATATGAGTATCCTAATCAAATCAACTGTTAATAATTATAGCAGTTTCTGTAACCTAGAACTATGCTGATATATGTATATATTTTTTGTCTTTGTTTGCTATTTTCGAGATCTTGATATTTATTTTATTTATCAACTTTGTTTCATTCCAGTTGGTTGGGTGGTCGCGCACCTTGTGAACAGGAGGCGTCATTGCTCGCTGCCTTCCCTTTCCCTCTTGTGGCTTTGGATTATATGGGGATTTCCGTGTGTCCTATGCTGTGGATTAAGGGGAATTCCCTCCCCCTTCTCCCATCCTCCGTCCGTTTCCTTTGGACGGCGGATCGCACCTGCGCGGTGCGTCATCACGCTCGCGCATGCGCGGCACAGTGACACCCGGACTGGAAGTGATGTCAGGGGTCGTTCTCGACTCTTCACTTCCGGGTGACTATGTACATTCAAGATGGTGCAGTCGGCGGTAGCGGACGTGCACCATCTTGCTGCATCCGTTGACCGCAGGACTTCAGACCAGGAATACTTACGTGGATCTTTCTGTGGCATCGCATTAGATACAAGGGGGACTTTAAGCAGGTATTGAGGCTATATTTGAACCAACCTACTCTTATTACCCCTTGCAAATATGGTCTGGCCGTTACATTAGTGGGGACCTTTGCTTACCATATTCATGGTGTATGCATTGCCTGTCTTTTTGGCCACTCTAATTAATAATTATTATTACTTTGACTAGTTTACTACCTAATGCTATTAGCCCACGTGCTTGTATATATAGCCCCTATTTTCTCTGCCCTTTGCTATCCAATCACATATCATTTCATCATTTGATGACATACTGTGGTGAGTAAAATATGGCCCTAGAGGGAATCTTGCTCTTATATACGTTCTATTAGGTGATTAGTTTTACACCCTCTGGTATTGATTTTCCATGTTACCATAGTAAATTGTAGTACACCAGGCTCCAGGATTCATGTATCTCTATTAATTTAGTAGTAGACCCTGTAGTTTAGTGGGATAAACATACAGATAGATATATACATATATTGTTCAGTATATGGTTTTCCCCTTTTCTTATTTTGTTCTAGACCGGTATATATCAATAATATTTGGTCAGCCCACATGGTCAAAACCCCCATATTTCATCCTGTTGGATCTAGCATCTATCGGGTAAGCCACATTATGATTTGGGCCGGTTGTCGATTCATTGATGCGCATGTTCGGTGGAGTGCGTTTCCATACAATCTACTTGTAGTGAACTAGGTGAGCACGTTAAAACTCTTTTGTAAGCTTGTTACTATGCATTAAAGATGTATTATGTAACAAATGTATATATATATTGATACTCTATTTCTGTTTGATACTAATTACAACTCCTTATGTCTTATAGACTTGATGAGATAACAGAGAAGTGCTAAGCCCTGACGAAGCACAACCGTGCGAAACATGTCAGCTATTTGCACATTCTAGTTCTTTGTTTCCAAGCTTTTATGATATTATTTTGTATTACTGTAATTTTAAGATGTTATGAATAAATTTATTTTTCTATATACTTACCGTCTCAAGTGTACTCACCTGTAACAAAACTGGTATCTCCCCTCAAAATCCCGCTCTGTGAGAGTTTGTCTCTCTTTGGTTTTTTCTTTGTAGTTTTTATTGGGACTGGGAGATTTGACAGTTTTGTTTCTGGAAACTATCCAATCAATCTTTTATATACTTTAGTTGGAAATGTGTTTCCTGTACGCACAGAATGTCCGCCCCTTGTTTACAAGCTTCATTCCACATGGAGAATCGCTTTGTTGGGTGATTTAGTCCCCGGGCATTAAGTGATAGAAATTTGTTTCCTGGCTTGCGCGAGGCCTGTAAGATTTGGTCCTTGATGTGGTAGAAATGTACCCTCAGCAGGACATCTCTGGGAATGTCATCAGGGAGGAACAACGGTTTGGGAACCCTATGGATTCTGTCTACGAGGCGATCCCGAGCCGTTCCCTTCGGTAACAGAGTAGAAAACAGGGCCTGGGCGTATTGTATGAGCTGATTAGAGGGAACAGATTCAGGTAAGCCTCTAAGTTTGAGATTATTTCTCCTGGACCTATCCTCGAGGTCCGCCATTTTGTCCTTCATCCACTCTATGTCCTCTCCCTGCGCTGTATGGGCCTCCACCATTAGTGATGAGCCGAACACCCCCGGGTTCGGTTCGCACCAGAACCCGCGAACGGAACGAAAGTTCGCACGAACTTTAGAACCCTATTAAATACAGTACAAAGGATGCGAACGTTCGAAATCTAAAGTGCTAATTATAACGACTATTATGCATGTTATTGTCCTAAAAAGGGTTTGGGAACACGGGTTCTGCACCAGGGGATATGTATGAATGCAAAAAGAAGTTTTAAAAACGGCCGTTTTTCTGGAGCAGTCATTTTAATGATGCATAAAGTGAAAAAAAAAAAGTCAAATATTCCTTTAAATATCGTACCTGGGGGGTGTCTAAAGTATGCCTGTGAAGTGCCACGTGTTTCCCGTGTTTAGAACTGTCCCTGCACAAAATTACATTTCTAAAGGAAAAAAAGCCATTTAAAACTGCTTGCGGCTTTAATGTAATGTCTGGTCCCGGTAATATGGATGAAAATCTTTAAGAAAAATGGCATAGCTACCCCATCACACCCCCCCCCCCTTACCCCAGCCCATTACCAGCCCCTTTGGGTCTTGTATGGATATTAAGGGGAACCCCGCACACAAAATAAAAAAGGCCCTATATACTCTGAACAGCCGTATACAGGCGGTGCATACAAGACAGGGACTGTAGGTTTGTTCTTATGTAGAATCTGTTTGTAATTTTGAACAGGTACATTGTTTAAGTGTAGCTCAAGGCAAAAAATCTATTTTTAAGCTTTTTGGAAAACATAGGGAAGGGTTATCACCCCTGTAACATTTGTTTTGCTGTCTGTGCAGTGTGCACCTGTTCAGAACAGTTCACCTCACTTTCCGTCCTAATGACAAATGTTTTTTGAAAATTTGGGGTTTTTATTGAAACAAGAATTGGTGATAAAGAATCAGTAGAGAGGAGACACTTTTTTTCCCATATTAACTCTTACAGGAGAGAATTTGCCTTCCTAGGGGTAGATTTCCTCTCACTTCCTGTTGTATCCTTCCGTTTGCAAGGAGGAGTCGTTTGTAAGTTGGATGCTTGAAAGTAGGGGCCTGCCGTATATACTCAGCTGAAATTTGCCCCTTACATGTTGGTGTTGCCACAACACTGTGAGCCCTCACAGTTACTCTTGGTGGGCGCATGAATGGGCCCTGCTGTGAATTATTAGATCAAGAATTGTAATTGCATGCCCCTGTTGAACAGGGGCTGAAAAATTGGGCCTTTGGTGGTGGTGTTGACACAACACTGTAAGGCCTCACAGTTAGTCTTGGTGGGTGCAGGAATGGGCCCTGCTGTGAATTATTAGATCAAGAATTGTAATTACATGCCCCTGTTAAACAGGGGCAGAAAAATTGGGCCTTAGCCACTGGTGCTGGTGCCACGACACTGCAACCACTCCCAGATACTCTAGTTGGAGTGCAGGAATGAGCCCTGCTGCAAAGCATTGCATAAAAAATTGTAATAACACACCCCTGTTAAACAGGGGCTGAAAAATTGGGCCTTAGCCACTGGTGGCGGCACCCAGAAACAAAAATGTTCTTCCAAGCTATCATCGTCAATCGGATCATTGAGGAGGAGGAGGATAGTCAGTCAACATAACAGGACAAACTCTCAGCATCAGCATCAGTCTTGAAGGGATGTGACATTTGAAAATAAATTAGTCTGTTATATCAGCTTCAGGTGTTTGGTAGCTGGTGGTGATCCAAGACTGGTTCATCTTTATGAAGGTCAGTCGATCAACAGAGTCGGTGGACAGGCGCACCCTGTGATCCGTGACAAATCCTCCAGCAGCACTGAATGTGCGTTCTGAAAGAACGCTGGATGCAGGACAGGCCAGTAGCTCAATTGCATACTGTGCAAGCTCTGGCCAGTGATCCATCCTCAAGACCCAGTAAGCCAGAGGATTTTCGGTGGGGAAGGTGTCCAAGTCTGACCTTGCCCCTAGGTATTCCTGCACCATGTATATCAGACGCTGGCGATGGTTGCTGGAACCGATCATACCTTGGGGCTGCGGACTAAAGAATTGTCTGAACGCTTCGGTCAGACGGCCACCTTCCCCACCGCTCCTTCTTTGACTGACCGAAGCCTCAGCAACTCGTTGTCCAAGACCAGGAGTTTGTAACCTCCCAGTCTCTGGGAACGCGTTGCACAGACCTTTCTGCAAGGCCTCCCGGAGTTGTCTCATCCTCTGCTCCCTCTGCGACGGTAAGATCAGGTCCGCAACCTTACCCTTATACCGTGGATCAAGGAGATTGGCCAGCCAGTAATGGTCCCTCTCCTTGATCCGAAGAATACGAGGATCCTTCCGCAGACTTTGCAGGATCAGGGAGGCCATGCAGCGTAGGTTAGCTGAGGCATTCAGTCCGGAGTCCTCTGGGTCACTAAGGACGACATGATCCGCAGCCACCTCCTCCCAGCCACGTACAAGTCCACTGGTTTCTTGGGACTGTAAATCATCCCTAAAAGACTGCTGCTGATGATGCTGAGTGCCAGGCTCCACCTCCATGCTGACACAATCCTCCTCCTCCTCCTCCTCTTCTTCCTGTGCGATGGGTGGGACAGAAGGAACACTGTCTGGGTAAAGGGGGCCTTGAGAGGCAAGGAAGTCCTCCTCTTCCTGCCTCTGTTCTGCCTCAAGTGCCCTGTCCATTATTCCACGCAGCGTATGTTCCAACAGGTGGACAAGAGGTACAGTGTCACTGATGCATGCACTGTCACTGCTCACCATCCTCGTGGCCTCCTCAAATGGTGCCAGGAAAGTGCATGCATCCCTGATCATGCCCCACTGGCGTGGTGAAAAAAACCCGAGCTCCCCTGACCCTGTCCTGGTGCCGTAGTCGCACAGGTACTCATTGATGGCCCTCTGCTGCGTGTGCAGCCGCTGCAGCATGGCCAACGTTGAGTTCCACCTGGTGGGCATGTCACATATAAGGCGGTTCTTGGGCAGGTTTAACTCCTTTTGCAGCTCAGCCAGGCGAGCACTGGCATTATAAGATCTGCGGAAATGCACACAGACTTTCCTGGCCTGCCTCAGGACATCCTGTAAGCCCGGGTACCTGCCCAAGAACCGCTGCACCACCAGGTTAAGGACGTGAGCCACACAGGGCACATGGGTCAGTTGTCCCTGTCGGAGAGCGGAGAGGAGGTTGGTGCCATTGTCGCAAACTACCATTCCTGGCTTAAGCTGGCGTGGCGTCAACCACCTCTCGGCCTGCCCCTGCAGAGCAGACAGAACCTCTGCCCCAGTGTGGCTCCTGTCCCCCAAACACACCAGTGCAAGCACGGCATGGCATCTTTTTGCCTGCGTACTTGCGTAGCCCCTTGAACGCCTACGGAGCACCGCTGGTTCCGAGGACAAAGCACAGGAAGAGGCCACGGAGGAAGAAGAAGAGGAGGGGGTGGAGGACAGAGGTGTGTCACAACCAGTAGTAGCATTTTGGAGGCGTGGCGGTGGAACAACCTCCAACACTACTGCACCTTGTCCTGCATCCTTCCCAGCTGCCAAAAGAGTGACCCAATGGGCCGTGAAAGAAAGGTAACGTCCCTGTCCATGCCTGCTGGACCATGAGTCAGCGGTAATATGCACCTTACCACTGACCGCCCTGTCCAGCGAGGCCAAGACATTGCCTTCCACATGCCGGTAGAGAGCCGGAATCGCCTTCCGTGAGAAAAAGTGGCGTTTGGGAACCTGCCACTGAGGAACCGCACATTGCACAAACTCACGGAAGGGGGGCGAGTCTACCAACTGAAAAGGCAGCAGTTGAAGCGCTAGCAATTTAGCCAAGCTAGCATTCAACCGCTGGGCATGTGGATGGCTGGGAGTGAACTTCTTTCGACGGTCCAGAAGCTGGGGCAGGGAAATTTGCCTGCTAGAATCGGACATCGGTGTACTGCTAGCAGAGTGGCCGCAAGTACTTGGCTGTGACACCCCTAATTCTACACCTTCATTCCTCTCAGTGCAGGTTTCAGAGAGGACTGAAGGTAAAGTGGGGTTGGAGATCCCAGCTGATGCGGTGCAAGGAGAGGTCCGCTTTGTTCTGTGGTGTGGGTCTTTAAGGTAGGTTTGCCAACGAGCTGCATGGCAGGTCAACATATGTCTGGTCAAGCATGTGGTGCCCAAGCGGCTGATGTTTTGGCCACGCGATATACGCTTGAGACATATGTTGCAAACAGCAGCTGTGCGATCTGATGCACTCGCCTCAAAAAAGGTCCACACCAAAGAACTTTTTGAATAATGGGCAGAGGCAGCACCCTGCACAGGCGGAGCTCTGCGGTGTGATTCCGTCGGTGTGCTGCCCTTACGCTGGCCACCCAAGGGCATCCTGCCTCGTTGGAGATATGCCTCCTCCTCATCCTCCTCCTCCTCCTCTCTCCTATTAGGCACCCACGTGGAGTCAGTGACCTCATCATCCCCTCCCTCCTCATCACTGGAGCCAATCTGGCAGTATGCTGCAGCTGCTGGAACAGATTGGTGTCCTTCTTGAGCATCCCCTCTCTCTGCTCTCACGCTACTGCCTTCCTCTAGCTGGGTATCATCATCAGACCCTTCGAAACGCTGGGCATCCTCCTGGAGCATGTACCCAACACTGTGCTCAAACAGTTCAGGGGACTCCTCAGGAGGAGGACATGGTGGGTCTAGGGAAGGAGTGACTGATGATGACATTGATACCGGGGAAGAGGACGCTTTGGCAGCTGCTTTGCCAGTACCCTGAGCCTGGGTGAGAGAGGATGAGGAGGATGAGGAGGGCTTGGTCATCCACTCTACCAAGTCTTCGGCATGATGTGGCTCAACATGTCCAGCTGCCGAAAAGAAGGACAAGCGTGTCCCATGGCCATGTGCTGATGACAATGCACCGCGTCCACGACCAGCACTGTTGCCCCCAGACACAGAGCCTGCTTGCCGTCTTTTATTGGCTCCTGACTGTCTGCCTCTCCTTGTTTGCCTTCCAGACATTCTAATGGCCTGCAGGGAGATGGGAAAACCAGCAATAAGGGCTAGCTTAAGGTGTATACTGTGCAGGAGGCTTAGCAACAATGACACTGACACTGTCCCCTGCCTATCCTTCTCTCTCCCTGCACACAAGGTTTAGCAAAGAATAGGACACTGACACTGTCGACTGCCTATCCTTGTCTGTCCCTACACACAAGGTTTAGCAATATGGTTCAGCGCACTAGGTTTAGCAAAGATTATGACACTGACACTCTCGACTGCCTATCCTTGTCTGTCCCTACACACAAGGTTTAGCAATATGGTTCAGCACACTAGGTTTAGCAAAGATTATGACACTGACACTCTCGACTGCCTATCCCTGTCTGTCCCTACACACAAGGTTTAGCAATATGGTTCAGCACACAAGGTTTAGCAAAGAATATGACACTGACACTCTCCCTGCCTATCCTTGTCTGTCCCTACACACAAGGTTTAGCAATATGGTTCAGCACACAAGGTTTAGTAAAGAATATGAAACTGACACTCTCCCTGCCTATCCTTCTCTGTCCCTACAAACAAGGTTTAGCAAAGAATATGACACTGACACTCTCCCTACCTATCCTTGTCTGTCCCTACACACAAGGTTTAGCAATATGGTTCAGCACACAAGGTTTAGCAAAGAATATGACACTGACACTCTCCCTGCCTATCCTTGTCTGTCCCTACACACAAGGTTTAGCAATATGGTTCAGCACACAAGGTTTAGCAAAGAATATGAAACTGACACTCTCCCTGCCTATCCTTCTCTGTCCCTACAAACAAGGTTTAGCAAAGAATATGACACTGACACTCTCCCTACCTATCCTTCTCTGTCCCTACACACAAGGTTTAGCAAAGAAAAAATATGACACTGTCCCTACCTATCCTTCTCTTTCCCTGCGCCGGAACACACTACACGAGGCCGCCGCGCTGGCGGCATTTTATAGTGTGGGGCGTGTACTAAACCCCCTCAGCAATAATTGGCCACAGGCATCCTGCCTGTGGCCAATCATTGTTCTCCTCACTGCCGGCGCTGTGATTGGCCAAGCATGCAGGGTCACAGTGCATGCTTTGCCAATCACAGCGCCGGGATTACACTGCGATGGCGCAGTGTATTGTGGGCCGTTCGCGTCACTCGAATTTGGCGCGAACGGGCCAAATCGTTCGTTGTTCACCGAACGCGCGAACAGCCGATGTTCGAGTCGAACCTATGTTCGACTCGAACACCGAGCTCATCCCTATCCACCATCATATTGTATGATGAGGTATATTCCTCCATTTTGGTTTCTACCTGGTTAACTCTGTTCCCCAGGGCTTGAACTTCCCTCTGACATTCATTTAACCCCTTGTACATATCTGTTTGCAGGGAGGATCTCAGGGACAGCAGCATGTCCTTTAACATTGTGTCTGACACTGGCCTGTCTGCTGTGGGAAAGTCTGCTATTGGATCCCCTCCCTGTGAATGCTGGCCTGTGGTGACAGGATGAGGCCTGCTTACCTCCATGCTCGGGTCAGTCTGCGGTCTGAGCGGGGAGTCCCTCCTCGGCTTGGACTTGGCTGGGCTTCTTGTGGAAGGACTTGCTGTCCCAGAGGAGGACCTGCTGAGCAATAAGGCCGGGCGGGTGGAATCTGTTGGCAGACCGCGGCTGTTGTGCTGCGCTCCGGGCCCGTATTCCTGCTGCTTATCTCTGGCGCCGCCGCCATTTTGTTGAAGCCCGCGCTCGGCTAAGGAAAATAAACTGTCCAGTTTCTGTGGCTGCTGTGGCTTTTTGCGGTTCCTAGTCATCCTCGTTTTGTTCAGCGGGGTATTACCAACTGGATGGCGGTGTAGAGGGCACTGGATGCCCCCGGTGGACGCTGATGGTGGCAAATTATCTCCGGTGGGCTAGTGGAGCTCCTAGGCTAAGCATCCATCTTGAGTCCGGTCGCCACGCCCCCCCTCAGCCGCAAGCAGTTTTAAATGACTTTTATTCCTTTAGAAATGTCATTTTGTGCAGGGACAGTTAAAAACATGGGGTAGTCTGATCAATATTCCAATCGCACCTGGAAAAATGGCTCTTATAAGATGGTGGGTGTTCCAACGATTACCAAATGGGTCCTGGAAACATCAAACAATCGAACATATTCGTCAGCACACCAAGGATCGTCCAAAAAGGTTTTATTACAAAAAAAAATCACATCACAAAGGTGCAACGTTTCAGAGTCGCATAGGACCCCTTCGTCAGGCATGTGATAAAGTGTACCAGTGCATCAGCTAAATATATATACAACAGTCACCAATCCAATCATGTGAGAAATGAAAAAAGGTTAACTCCCCCTCCCCGTGACGTCGTTAGGGCGTTAGAATCCTGGCAAAACAATTAAAAAAAAACACAACCAGGCAATACAATTAGGCAAATAAAAATAACTTTCATGGAACACGTTGTTGTAGCCTAGTAAATGTACAATCCCAACCGCACCTCCATCATTAGTGTGCGGGCACTGTGCTTGATGCACTGGCCCGTTATGTGCAGTCGGTAGTTTATTGTTGCCACAGCACAGAGGTCCAATAGCCAATCAGTAGCGCTGACAGCCAATCACGGCGTGCCGCGTATGCCGCGCATGCGCCTGAGACATAATGCCAGGAGAACGAGGAGGATGCCATGCTGCAGGGCCGCCGTCGTCACGGAAACCAGTGACGTACAGGCAGCGCCGCACAAGGCAACCCAATAGGTGTGAGAGAGTGTGGGAGCGAGGCTTGGAAAGCAAGCGGCATCCGGAAGAGATGAGCCTGCACAAAGAATGAGTACAAGTACAGCAGAAAATAAAGGGAAAAAGGAAGGGAAAAAAAGGAGGAAAAAAAGGAGGGAAAAAAGGTGAAAAAAAGGAAGAAAAAAAAGGAGGAAAAAAAGGGAGGGGGGAAAAAAAGGGAAAAGAAAAAGAGAGAAGAAAAGGAGGTAGTCTAGGAAAAGAAAAGAAGGAAAATTACAATTAATGAAATAAAACTAAATACTAAATACAAAATACAAAATACAAAAATAAAAATAAATATAAAAATTATAAACACGGGAAACACGCGCCACTTTACAGGCATACTATAGACACCCCCCAAGCACGCTATATAAAGGAATATTTCACTTTTATTTTTTCACTTTAAGCATCATTAAAACGTCCATTTTTAAAACTGTTTTTTGCATTGATACCTGTACCCTGGGGCAGGACCCGGGTCCCCAAACCCTTTTTAGGACAATAACTTGCATACTAGCCTTTAAAATTTGCACTTTTGATTTCTCAAGCTCAAGTTCCATAGACTTTAACGGGGTTCGAAAGTTCACGCGAACTATCGGTCCGTTTGCATGTTCTAGATGCGAACCGAACCGGGGGGGGGGGGTGTTCGGCTCATCCCTACTGGTGAGGTGACGCACTGGACACCTGTGCGGCCATTATGCTATATGCTGGGTGTCCAGTGCACCCCTGTGCCTTTAACTACTTCAATACTGGGCAATTTCACCCCCTTCCTGCCCAGGCCAATTTTCAGCTTTCAGCGCTGTCACATTTGGAATGACAATTGCCCGGTCATGCAACGCTGTATCCAAATGAATTTTTATCATTTTCTTCACACAAATACAGCTTTCTTTTGGTGGGTTTTTTATTTTTTACAAAAAAAATCAAAAAAAATGTTTCTTTGTTTCTGTCAGCAAATATTTTAAATAAGTAATTTTTCTCCCACACTGATGTGCGCTGATGAGGCTAAACTAATGGGCACTGATGAGGCGGCACTGGACCGTGTCCTAGGA
Source organism: Rana muscosa (assembly GCA_029206835.1). NCBI lineage: Eukaryota > Metazoa > Chordata > Amphibia > Anura > Ranidae > Rana > Rana muscosa. The sequence goes on from CM055118.1 coordinate 455,654,056, forward strand.
ACACACCCGCGATCGCTGCGCCGCACGCCCCCCAGGGCCATGGGATCGTGGCTAAACTGGGCGCTATCATATGACGTCGTCCCAGCACTAGAGCCGCACCACTCCGCCGTCATTTGACGGTGGGCGGGTAGGAAGTGGTTCAGGAGGGGTGGGCTCCCTCCAGGCTCACCTGCCCTCTATCTATCCATTATTATGCATGTGCTTCTACTATGGAGGCTATCAATTTGGAGTTAGGACTACAGATAATAATGGGGTGCCGTGAAGTGGCTCTGCAGCTTATGCATGTATCTGCAAATGTGTGCAAACTAACATGTAGCACCCTGGGGTTTAGTAAGGGAGCTTCTCACCAAATTCCTGGTCAGGGGTAGCTACCATAATTAAATTGTTAGAGATCCATTGATTTGGCCTTGTTGTATTTTTCTCTTCTACCACTAGGTGGCTGGGCACTTGGTGGTACTAGATATGAGAAGGATATCTCAAGGTCAGGTTATGGGTATATGGGGTATCTCAGCCAATGGGCAGGGGTTTTCTTGAATCCCTTGGCCTGCTGGGAGAGCCTATATATTTGGGTGTAGTCAGGTGATCTATGTTCTGTGGCACCCGGACTGCCATCTGGGTAGACGTGTGTCATCTGCCCCGGGCTGCTAGGCCAGAGATTGGGCCTATTCTGGGGGTATCTGGCTGCCAGGCTGTGTGAGAGCCTATCCAGAAGTAAGAGGGCAGCACAGGGTTCGGACTGCAGCTTGCAGTCCAACCAAAAGTGACGGTTCTGCCACCGGAGAACCTGTCATGGTCGGAGATAGTAGGGAGGCTATCGCCACTAAGGGACCAACCGCCTTTAACAGGGATCACAGTGAGTAACTGAAGCAAGTACTGGAGCAGTATTCTCACCGAAAAGGGCACAGTGGAGAATCAAGGAAACTTCAGGCGGTGATCAAGTCATGGACCCAACCAGCGGAGGTGATGCTTGCAGAGCAGCCTTGTGTGTCAAGCTAGGGACCGAGCCGGTCAGCAGGGATGGAGCTTGAAGGTATTCGAAGTGCCAAGCTAGGGACCCAGCAGGGAAGCGCGGGTGACGCTTGAGGGAGATATCCCCGCAAAAGCGTCAGGAGCTATCAGGATTCAGAGTTAGTGAATCAGAGGGTCTGGTGAGAGACCAGGAGCTCAAGGGGCTGAAGTAGAAGTTGTAGTAAAGCTGAGAGAACTGTTAGGTTTGAATTAGGGACTGTTAAGTACTGTAGCCATAGGGGACAACAAACCTGCACATGCAGAAGTGGCACCTTGCTGGGGCCTTTCCCTGTACGGCTGTCCTCCTATTGAAGTCTTGGAGTCTGCCTATTGAAATTGCAACTACTTAAGCTTGTCCTGGCCTTAACCCTCTTTCCCTTGCAAAATATAAAAGGACTGTTAAAAGAAATAAAACCTCTTTTGCATCCAAGAAGTGTGTGGCGCCCAATGACTTTTACCACCTTTGCACCCACTATGCCTCACAACCCTCTACATATTGAAGGATGTCAGTGGTCTGTGGCCTCAAAGGTTCTCATTAGACTGGAAGAGGTTAGAGATTCTGCTACAAACGCATACTGTTAGACAGGATAATGTGGTTGGTTTGAGGCTGGTCGGAAAGTTCAGCTGGGAATTTTCTTTGGTTTTGTTTGACATGTATCGCCCTTCAGTGTGCCCCTTGCTACGAAAGCCAGTTATAGGTGGGGTAGTGGCCAATTGTTTGTACTGAGTGCAGCCTTAAACAGGTATACATAAGCCATGGCATGGCAAAAAAATAAATCTACATTCCACTATACATGACCCATTTGTGGGTGTGGGCTTTTAAGGGGTTAAAACAGGTGGTGAGGAGACGACCCCTGACAAACGCCCACTTAAAAATGATTAGAGGGCAACACTGTGTACTGTGTAAATGAGCCCTTACACTTAAGGTTGTGGGGTAATAAAAATAAGCGGTTGAGAAACTGCAATGAAATTACTCACCAGGTGGTATTTGACTCCGGCCAAGTTACACTTTATTTATCCGGCAGTTGTCATCTGTTTTCGTGGCTCTCCCTGGTTTGGATCTCTTACATATGTGTTTTGGTCCTTTGATAATCTATTTCCAATTTGATTCCATTTTAACCGCTTGCCACTCGCCCACCGTCAAATGATGGAGACGTGGTGCGGCTCTCATTCTGGGATGACGTCATATGACTGCAGCGGCGTGCAGTGCAGCGATCACAGCCGCGCCATGTATCTAGGACACGGCACAACCCTGATCTCTTTAAAGAGCCGTGGCTCCTTAACCATGTGATCGGCTGTATCCAATCACAGCCTGTCACATGTAAACATGGAAATGCCGGTAATCAGCTCTCCTCACCTCACACTGACAGAGTGTGTGGTGAGGAGAGCCGATCAGCAGCATCCCCTCCCAGGGGACATCAAGACATGAAATCAGGGCACTGATTGCGACAGCAAAGTGCGACAGCGCTGAAATCTCAAAATTGGCCTGGGCAGGAAGGGGGTGAAAGTGCCCTATAGGCAAGTGGTTAACTGACAATTGTGTCATGCAATGCTGTGCCCAAATATATATATTTTTTTCCCCACAAATAGAGATTTCTTTTAATGGTATTTTATCACCCCATTTTTTTTCTTTTCTTTTATGCTATAAATGAAAAATTATCGAAAATTTCAAAAAAGAAAACAATTTTTTTTTACTTTCTGCTATAAAACATATCCAACAAAAAAAATGTAAAAAAATAATTTCTTCATAGGTTTCAATATGTATTCTGCTAAATCCCAATAAGCGTATATTGATTGGTTTTTGCGAACGTTAAAGCGTCTACAAACTATTTTATATATACTGGAATTTTTTCATATTTTTTCTTTTATATTAGTAATGGTGGTGATCAGCGACTTATAGTGGGACTTTCACACTTGTGATATTGTCCTGCGACTTGGGACTGCAAAGTCGCAGGACGAGTCCCACCCCATGATTTCCAATTAGTACCATTCATATCTGTGCGTCTTCAAGTCACAGTGACCTTAAAGTAGTCCCTGCACTACTCTGGTCCGAGTTTGATGTGGCTTAAGGTCCATAGACCTCAAAATTACACAGCCATTCCTTTAAGTCGTGTCAAAATCACGCAACTTTCAAGTCACACAAGTGTGAAAGGAGCCTAAGGGGTTTATTTACCAAAGCTAGAGAGGGCAAAATTTGTCACATTTCTGCATAGAAACCAATAAGCTTTTAGGTTTTATTGCCAAAGCTTAATTGAACAAGCTGAGGTTAGAAGCTGATTGGTTCCTAAGTAGAAATGTAACTAACTTTGCCATCTCTAGCTTTAGTAAATAAACCCCCATGTGACACTAACTGTCACTAACTGACATTTTTCACACTTTGTGGGAACCAGTGACACTAATACAGTGATCAGTGCTAAAAAATTGCACTGTCACTGTACTAATGACAGTGGCTGGGAAGGGGTTACCATCTATGGTGATCAAAGAGATAAATGTGTGCCTAACAGTGCTTGGTGCATTCACAGCGAGGTGTTTTTACTAAGGGATGTGCCAGATTTTATTCCCTGCTTTGCAGAGAAACAGAAACCGGCGCATCCCCACTGACAGGACAGAGCTATGTATTGTTTACATCCACAGAGCTCTGTCTTATCATCCTCTTCACCAATCAGCGGGTGCTGGTGGTCAATCATTGGCTGAGACCCGTTGATCGGCTTATGCTGTGACTAATCAAAAATGAAATCGTGTATAGTATGTGATCCAGCGCAGAAGAGCAGCTTTGCCATTTCTACGTCAGGCAGTCGGCAAGCGTTAAATCATGGTTAATTGCCTACTTTTTGCTCCAATAAGGCCGTACCCCCACTTCTCCGAGAGACTTATTCACAGAATATGTGCAGCCACCCACTGGGTCACTGCTCTTCATTGGAGAATCCCTGATATTCCTATCTTCCAGATTAAAGACAGGCTAAACTCTATTTTGCTAATGGAGAGAATATTCCATAATTTGCATTATTATTATTATTATTATTATTATTATGCAGGATTTATATAGCGCCAACAGTTTATGAAGCGCTTTACAACATGAGGGGAGACAGTAAACTTACACTACAATTTAATACAGTAGAAATCAATGGGTCCTGCTCATTAGTGCTTACGATCTAAGAGGGAGGGTCACAAGATAAAAAAGGTAATAACTGTGGGGTATGATCTGATGGAGAAAATAAAAGTACAGTTGTTAGGGGGGGGCCAGATAGGCCTCTCTGAAGAGAAGGGTTTTCAGGGATCGTCTAAAAGTGGACAGAGTAGGAGATAGTCAGACAGATTGGGGTAGGGAGTTTCAGAGGATGGGAGAAGCTTGGGAAAAGTTCTGGAGGGGAGCATGAGAGGAGGTGACAAGGGAGCAAGAGAGCAAGAGGTCTTGGGAGGACTGAAGAGAACGATTAGGTTGGTATTTTGAGACCAGGTTAGTGAGGTAGCTGGGGGCAGAGTTGTGGATGGCTTGGTAAGTTATTGTTAGTATTTTGAATTCTACTTGTTGTGAGTGGGGGGGATTGGCAGAGAGGGGTAGCAGACATTAAATGGTTGGTAAGGTGGATGAGTCTGGCAGCATTCATGATGGACTGAAGGGGGGATAGCCTGTGTAAAGGTAAGCCAATAAGGAGGAAGGTTGAGTTGAGTTGAGTTGAGAGGTATCTTAATATAGCGCGGTCTTACCCCGAAGAGTCCCGACACGCATAGCAGAGTTCCTGGGAAAAGAGGACCCAGGAACCAGAAGCAGCACAGAGCGGAAGAAAAGGTGGAAGAGAGAGGCTACGCAGGGAAGGCTTGCGTGAAAAGCCAAGTCTTCAGTAACCCGCGGAAGACCGGAATAGTAGGGGCCTCCTGGAGCTCGACAGGGAGGCTTTTCCACAAAACGGCACCCTGGTGGGAGAAGGCCCGCCCACCACGCCGGATCTTCTTGGGCACGAGATGTGGAGGAGATCTCTGCCGGTAGATCTGACTGATCTAACAAAAGCTTGTTTATGAAAACGAGAGCAGAGATAGCTTGGGGCCAGGCCTCTCATTATCTTAAACATAATACATCCAGCCTTAAATAAGGTGCGATAGTGGACCGGCAGCCAGTGCAAGGCGCAGAGGACAGGGGTGATATGACCCCTCAGCAGGGCATCCATGAGTAACCTAGCCGCAGCATTTTGAATAAGTTGAAGCTTCTGCACTAACATCTTTGGCAATCCCAGATAAAGAGAGTTGCAGTAGTCTAGGCACCTACCTATCGTGGAACAGATGACAGTTTTTCTGTCCGAGATATCCAAATATTTAAACAGCCCCCTCAGGAGTTTTAGCTGCCAGTGACATGCACTGACGACCCTCTTTACCCGAGGAGCCAAAGTTAAACCTGAATCTAGGACAAATCCCAGATCATGGACCTGGGGGGCCACCTCCGGAGCAGGACCAAATGAGGGAGGCCAAGGTGGGATATCTGGAGGGCTGGCCAGATCGCTGAAGATGATCACCTCAGTTTTTCCCCCATTAAGTTTCAGGAAGTTGGCAGACATCCATGTGTTGATGGCCTCCAAACAGCTGGCAAGGGTGGCATCAGCCGTCTGGTTCCTAGGAATCTTTAGGTAAACCTGGGTGTTGTCCGCATAAACATGGTAATGGACGGCGTGGGACTTTAGCAGGTCGGCAAGGGGCCTCATATAGATATTAAACAGCAGGGTAGACAAGGCAGAGCCCTGTGGCACTCCGCAATCCAGGGCAGTGTACTTAGAGTAAAAGGGGCCAGACTCGACTCCCTGAACTCTGCCCTCTAAGAAAGAGGCAACCCATGCCAATGCCGACCCACTCATACCCAAAACAGATCTCATCCACTCCAGTAAGATTCCATGATTAATGGTATCAAATGCGGCCGACAGATCCAAAAGAACCAGAGCTACTGAGTCACCCCTGTCCAAGCTGTGAAGGACATCATCATAGACACAGATAAAGCTTGTCTCTGTTCCATGTCCAGGTCGAAATCCGGACTGGAATTCGTCCAACAGATGGAAAGACTCAAGGTAAGCCTGTAGCTGGATAACCACCAGGCGCTCCATCACCTTTGCCACAAAGGTTGCAGTAGTAAAAGGTTGCAGTAGTAAAAGTGAGAGATAACCAGGGAGTGAATCAGGAGTAGGGATGAGCTTCGTGTTCGAGTCGAACATACGTTCGACTCGAACATCGGCTGTTCGATCGTTCGACGAAGATCGAACGATTTGGGGCGTTCGCGCCAAATTCGAGTGACGCGAACGGCCCACAATGCACTACGCCATCGCAGTGTCATCCAGGCGCTGTGATTGGCCAAGCATGCACTGTGACCCCGCATGCTTGGCCAATCACAGCGCCGGCAGCGAGGAGAGCAATGATTGGCCACAGGCAGGATGCCTGTGGCCAATTATTGCTGAGGGTGTTTAGTACACGCCCCACACTATAAAAGGCCACCAGCACGGCGGCCTAGTGTAGTGTGTTCCGGAGCAGGGAAAGAGAAGCATAGGCAGGGACAGTGACATTTATTTTTTTCTTGCTTAACCTGGATTCCTTTAGTTTAGGGAAAGAGAAGGATAGGTAGGGAGAGTGTCAGTGTGTTTTACTGTGCGAATCCTTGTTTCTAGGGACAGGGAAGGACAGTGAGGGAATTCTCCTTGTGCTATAGTGTGCTTTAAAAAAACATTTTTTCTAGGGACAGAAAACTATAGGTAGGGAGAGTGTCAGTGTGTTTTACTGTGCGAATCCTTGTTTCTAGGGACAGGGAAGGACAGTGAGGGAATTCTCCTTGTGCTATAGTGTGCTTTAAAAAAACTTTTTTTTTAGGGACAGAAAACTATAGGTAGGGAGAGTGTCAGTGTGTTTTACTGTGCGAATCCTTGTTTCTAGGGACAGGGAAGGACAGTGAGGGAATTCTCCTTGTGCTATAGTGTGCTTTAAAAAAACATTTTTTCTAGGGACAGAAAACTATAGGTAGGAAGAGTGTCAGTTTCTTTCACTGTGATAATCCTTGTTTCTAGGGACAAAGAAGGAAAGTGAGGGAAATTCTCCTTGTGCTATAGTGTGCTTTAAAAAAACATTTTTTCTAGGGACAGAAAACTATAGGTAGGGAGAGTGTCAGTGTGTTTTACTGTGCGAATCCTTGTTTCTAGGGACAGGGAAGGACAGTGAGGGAATTCTCCTTGTGCTATAGTGTGCTTTAAAAAAACATTTTTTCTAGGGACAGAAAACTATAGGTAGGAAGAGTGTCAGTTTCTTTCACTGTGATAATCCTTGTTTCTAGGGACAAAGAAGGAAAGTGAGGGAAATTCTCCTTGTGCTATAGTGTGCTTTAAAAAAACATTTTTTCTAGGGACAGAAAACTATAGGTAGGGAGAGTGTCAGTGTCTTTTACTGTGCGAATCCTTGTTTCTAGGGACAGGGAAGGACAGTGAGGGAATTCTCCTTGTGCTATAGTGTGCTTTAAAAAAACATTTTTTCTAGGGACAGAAAACTATAGGAAGGAAGAGTGTCAGTTTCTTTCACTGTGATAATCCTTGTTTCTAGGGACAAAGAAGGACAGTGAGGGAATTCTCCTTGTGCTATAGTGTGCTTTAAAAAAACATTTTTTCTAGGGACAGAAAACTAGAGGTAGGGAGAGTGTCAGTGTGTTTTACTGTGCGAATCCTTGTTTCTAGGGACAGGGAAGGACAGTGAGGGAATTCTCCTTGTGCTATAGTGTGCTTTAAAAAAACATTTTTTCTAGGGACAGAAAACTATAGGTAGGAAGAGTGTCAGTTTCTTTCACTGTGATAATCCTTGTTTCTAGGGACAAAGAAGGAAAGTGAGGGAAATTCTCCTTGTGCTATAGTGTGCTTTAAAAAAACATTTTTTCTAGGGACAGAAAACTAGAGGTAGGGAGAGTGTCAGTGTGTTTTACTGTGCGAATCCTTGTTTCTAGGGACAGGGAAGGACAGTGAGGGAATTCTCCTTGTGCTATAGTGTGCTTTAAAAAAACATTTTTTCTAGGGACAGAAAACTATAGGAAGGAAGAGTGTCAGTTTCTTTCACTGTGATAATCCTTGTTTCTAGGGACAAAGAAGGACAGTGAGGGAATTCTCCTTGTGCTATAGTGTGCTTTAAAAAAACATTTTTTCTAGGGACAGAAAACTATAGGTAGGGAGAGTGTCAGTGTGTTTTACTGTGCGAATCCTTGTTTCTAGGAACAGGGAAGGACAGTGAGGGAATTCTCCTTGTGCTATAGTGTGCTTTAAAAAAACATTTTTTCTAGGGACAGAAAACTATAGGTAGGAAGAGTGTCAGTTTCTTTCACTGTGATAATCCTTGTTTCTAGGGACAAAGAAGGAAAGTGAGGGAAATTCTCCTTGTGCTATAGTGTGCTTTAAAAAAACATTTTTTCTAGGGACAGAAAACTATAGGTAGGAAGAGTGTCAGTTTCTTTCACTGTGATAATCCTTGTTTCTAGGGACAAAGAAGGAAAGTGAGGGAAATTCTCCTTGTGCTATAGTGTGCTTTAAAAATTTTTTTTTTCTAGGGACAGAAAACTATAGGTAGGGAGAGTGTCAGTGTGTTTTACTGTGCGAATCCTTGTTTCTAGGGACAGGGAAGGACAGTGAGGGAATTCTCCTTGTGCTATAGTGTGCTTTAAAAATAGGATTTTTATAACAGCTTACCTGTAAAATCCTTTTCTTAGGAGTACATCACGGGACACAGAGCGACATAGTCATTACTAATGGGTTATATAGATACCGTCAGGTGCTGGCACTGGCAACTTCCAAAACCGGAAGTACCCTCCCCTATATAAGCCCCTCCCATCCGGGAGCACCTCAGTTTTGTAGCAAAGCAATAAGTGTCCCCAAAGAGGGGTGGGAGCTCTGTGTCCCGTGATGTACTCCTAAGAAAAGGATTTTACAGGTAAGCTGTTATAAAAATCCTATTTTCTTTCTCGTACATCACGGGACACAGAGCGACATAGTCATTACTAATGGGATGTCCTAAAGCAATGCCCAATGAGGGGGGGGATACACCATATATAAGCTGAGCGCTATCAGACATGAGGATCTTTTGCGGCCTGCAACACACTGCGCCCAAAGGCGACATCCTCCTGACTTCTAACGTCCACCTGGTAGAACCTAGTAAACGTGTGAACTGAAGACCATGTTGCGGCCTTACAGATTTGAGCCAGGGAGGCCTGGTGATGCACTGCCCATGAAGTTCCAACTGCTCTCGTGGAGTGCGCTCTAACTTTGAACGGAGGCGGTCTCCTTCTCAAGCCATAGGCTTGTATTATGACCTGTCGAATCCACTCGCTAAAGTAGATTTTGACGCTGCCTGACCCTTTCTGGGGCCTTCCGGCAGAATAAACAAAGTATCCGTTCTGCGAATCTGAGCAGTGGCTTTTAGATAAGCTTTAACTGCTCTTACTACATCCAAAGAATGCAATAACTTTTCCTCTACCGAAGTAGGTTTGGGGAAAAAAGAAGGAAGAACCACATCTTGGTTCAAATGAAACCTCGATACCACCTTAGGAAGAAAGGCTGGATGAGGACGTAACACTACTCTATCCTTATGGATAACCAGATATGGCTCCTTACAGGACATAGCTGCTAATTCCGACACTCTTTTAGCCGAACAAACGGCTACTAGAAAAATCAATTTCCTGGTGAGAAGAACCAAAGAAATATGCTGTAATGGTTCAAATGGTTGTTTCTGTAGAACCGACAGAACCAAGTTTAGATCCCATGGACATATGGGAATATTAACCGGAGGACTAATACGCATCACTCCTTGTATAAAGGCTTTGACTAGTGAATGCGAAGCCAAGGGCCTTTGAAAAAATATTGACAAGGCCGAAATCTGACCCTTGATAGTACTCAAGGCAAGCTTCCTATCTACAGCCCATTGTAGGAAGTCCAGAATCCTACCTATTACGTATTTACGTGGATGCCATTTCTTGGCCTCACACCAGGCGATGTACGCCTTCCAGATTCTATAGTAGATCTGCCTGGATACCGGCTTCCTGGCATTGATCATGGTAGATACCACAGAATTAGAGAGCCCTCTCTTTTTTAGAATGTGGGCTTCAATAGCCAGGCCGTCAAACCTAGGGCTGGTAAGGAAGGGTGGTATATCGGTCCTTGCGAAAGCAGGTCCGGACGATGTGGGAGAGTCCAAGGACTCCCCACTGACATTTTACAATCTCCACGTACCACGCTCTTCGGGGCCACGCTGGAGCCACCAGAATCACTGGTTTCTTTTCTACCCTGATTCTGCGGAGTAATCGAGGTAACCATTGTGGCGGTGTGAATGCATATATCAGCTTGAACTGATCCCAAGGGAACACTAGGGCATCCGAGCCGCAAGCTAGGGGATCCCTTGTCCGAGAGACAAACCTGTCCACCTTTGCGTTGAATCTGGATGCTAGAAGATCTACATCCGATGTTCCCCACCGCTGACATATTGTCCAGAAAACCTCGGGGTGAAGGGACCCTTCCTCTGGGCATAATTGCTGGCGACTTAGAAAGTCCGCCTTCCAATTCTCCACTCCTGGAATGAATACCGCAGATATGGCTGGGAAATATCTTTCTGCCCATTTCAGGATGTAATTTACTTCCCTCTGGGCTGCACGACTCCTGGTGCCCCCCTGATGATTGATATATGCCACTGCTGTGGCATTGTCTGATTGAATTCTGACAGGGGACCCTTGGAGTTTGGATGTCCATGCTACTAGGGCATACCGGGCTGCTCGTATCTCTAAGAGATTGATGGGCAGGGCCTTTTCTGCATCCGACCATCTGCCCTGGAGAGACTATTGCTCCAGTACTGCTCCCCAGCCTATAAGGCTGGCATCTGTAGTGACCGCCTTCCAAGAAATCGGACTGAAGGATTTCCTTTTTTCCAGATTCTGGGGAACCAACCACCAACGGAGGCTCTTGCGAACGGAAGGGGACAAGGACATTGTAAGTCTAGGGCCTGAACTTTTTTGTTCCAGGCCGACAGTATGGCCCCTTGCAAATTCCTTGAATGGAATTGACCGTAGGGTACTGCTTCGAATGATGCCACCATTTTTCCCAGCAGCCTCATGCACAGGCATATGGACGGCTGTCTTTTTTGTACCCACTAAGTGGATCAAATCTTTCAAAGACAACACCTTTCCTCGAGGCAAGAATATTTTTCTCTGGCCTGAATCCAACCTTAGCCCCAAGTATTCCAGACTTTTGACTGGTTTTTAGGGCTGACTTGTCTCGGTTGATAATCCAACCGTGAGATTCCAGATACTTGATTGTCTTGTGAACGACCACGTCTAGTTTTTTCACTGAGTGGTCTTTTAGCAACAAGTCATCTAGATATGCCATTATCATTACACCTTGTGTTCTTAGATTGGCCAATAAAGGGCCAGAATTTTTGTAAACACTCGTGGTGCTGTGGCCAAACCGAAGGGTAAGGCTCTGAACTGAAAATGGTGCCCTTCTACTGCAAAGCGTAGAAATTTTTGGTGGACTGGAAAGATGGGAATGTGCAAATAAGCATCTTTGATGTCGATCGCGGCTAACCAATCCTCCCCCTTGTAGGGCAGTGGCCACCGATCGGATTGACTCCATCGGAAAGTCCTGATATACAGGAATGTGTATAGCCCTTTTTAGAATTAATATGGGCCTCCCGTCCGCGTTTGCTTCGGGACTGTAAAGAGGTTTGAGTAAAACCCGAACCCTCATTCTTCCAGGGGAACCTCCATAATTACTCCTTGGAGCAATAGTTGTTCTAGTGCCAACAGGAGGGACTCTCTCTTCCGGGGATCCCTTGGCACGTTTGACCTCAAAAATGGGAAGGAGGAGAGCCTTTTAACTCCAATCTGTATCCCAAACATACTGCGGAGAGCACCTATCTGTCTTGATCGTGTCCCGCCAGGTCTCTTGCGAACAACTGGAGTCCTCCCCCCACCCGACTGAGTGGGGACAACCCTTCAATGAATTTAACTTTGGGGGAGGTTTTGTACCTCCCCTGACCCAGGGTTTCTCATTACCCTGCTATTGTCCCTGTTTTTTTACCCCCGGGAATTGACCGAGGAGGCCGTCGGAACTGTTACACAGCCGATGCCCCAGGGACTGGAGAAGCAGGCCTCTTAAAGAGGGACCTCTAACTCTGTTTTTAACCGGCAAGAGCGTATTTTTACCGCTGGAAATTTTCTGGATATATTTGTCCAGGTTTTCCCTGAATAAGCGTTCACCATGAAATGGGACGCTAACCAGCCATTCTTTACAGGGAGCTTCAGCAGACCAGTTTTTGAGCCATAGAAGCCTACGCATATGTACTATAGACAGCGTAAGGCGGGAGGCCTGATGGACTGAATCCTTTATGGCGTCAACCACAAAGCCTAAGGCTCTAGGTAGATCAGCTAGGGCAAAGCCTGCTGATCTGTCAAGTCCCTCAAGACCTGTTTCAACTGATCCTTCACTGCTTAGCAGACCCCAATAGCTGCTACTGCTGGTTGTGTCACCAAGCTTGCTGTAGAAAGAAGCAGACTTTCATAAGGACTCCAATCTTTTATCTATTGGGTTCTTGAACATTTGGACATTATCCACTGGACATGTCAGTGATTTATACATACAAGAGATGGCTGCGTCCCTGTAGGGACCTTCCATTTTTTTTTTTTTTTTTTTTGATGAACTTATCCTCCATGGGATAGACCACCGGAAATCTCTTGGGGGAATAAATATTTTCTCAGGACGTTCCCAATCCTGGTAAATAAGCCCTTTCAGTAAAGGGTGAAGTGGAAAAGAACAGACAGTCTGGGGGCTTCTAGCGACCCCAACGAGGATACAGTAGTGGTTGATGGTTCCGCAAGGTGCATTTTTAAATGCTGATCGGACCATGTTAGTCAGAGACTGAACCCATAATCTTTCAGCTTGAGATGCTGAGAAAAAGGTTCCCCCACTGTTGACTCCTCTATAACAGAATCAACCTTATCCTGATCCCCTTCAGGCAGGTCGATCCCTGTATGGGACTGTTGCTCTGCTAACAGGCACTTTGAAGGAGGAGATGGAGATCGGGCGTGCTTTCCCTGACAGGGAGGCAGCGATCAATGTTGACAATCTCTCTCTAATCCTCCCAAAGCTGAGGAAAAAACCTCCTCTGTTACATACACAGGAGCAGGTGAACTGAGGACAGCCACAGTACCAAGTACCCCTGCGGGGTCTCTACGGTCACTTACCTCTGAACTTCAGGGGAGACTGGTGCAGCAGAAGTATGCCCAAGATCCTCAGAGCCCGATGAGACCCCCTTCGCTTCCTGGAAGATTCAGTTCCGGAGCTTCTGGACGGCATATTCCTAAGCCTAAAGCTGAGGTATTCCAGCCGTAATACACCACTTTTACTGAGAATAGTCTAGCACAATTGCTGCTATATCACAGTTGGTGTCTACTAAAGTGCCTTTCTAGGGGATGCCTGCATCAACCGCCTCTATGTGCCTTTATATTGTTGCTAGCTCTGTCTATGCACTTCAACAGCCAGCTATAATGTGCTTTAAAACACGCTGGACGCCCGCACATGCGCAGTAGCGCCGCGGCGCACACCTGAGCGTCATCCACCCGCTCCGCCCCTTTTTCCAGATCGCCTCTATGAATAGAGGCGCGTGCACGCGCACGCGCGCGGGCACGTGCCCCTTCGGCGCCTTTTTTGAAAAAAACAAGGAGCTAGATGGGAGCCAGGGTCCCTTTGCCGCAGGGCCCGGGGATGGATGAGCGCAGCAACAGGGCAGAGGAGACAGCTTCCCAGGAGAGAACATACCACCTGCCTGGATTTGATTCTGGAAGAAAAAAATCCACATTACAAGAAAAAGAACCATAGCGGCCTCTAGTGTCTAACACAGGTACCGCGGTCTTACATTTTTTTTTTTTCTTGCCTACTATTAAAATTTTTACATTTTCTCAGTAGTAACAGGCATACACAGAATATTAGCGGGAATACCGTTAGGTAACAGACAGAAAGACAAATTAGGCTTGGGGGTCCCCCAATAGAACCAAGTTCCTGGGGGCCCCCACTTACCTGTTCCCCGCAGCAGGACTTTGTTTGGTCCACAAAAGCCCAAACTTCACCTATCACGGCAGGCATTGTAATCAAACCTTCAGGGACCGGGTTCCCAAGGATTCCACTCCCCTGGACCTGTATAGCACCCTGCACAGAAAACATCTTGGTCGTGGGTATGACCAGAGCTCTGGATCCCAGGGTCCAGCTCTCCTAAGAGAAGCATTACAGGCAAAACCTTGCTCTTCTCTGCAAGGCCCGGGTACCGACCGTTTAGCTATGAAGCTTTTTTGGTCGGATCCGGAATAGCTTACTGAGGCCCAAAAGAACCTGTACGCAAGCTCAGTGAAAAACACATGTTTCTTCTTGGCCAACACCTTAGACACTGGCAAAAAACTGAGGTGCTCCCGGATGGAAGGGGCTTATATAGGGGAGGGTACATCCGGTTTTGGAAGTTGCCAGTGCCAGCACCTGACGGTATCTATATAACCCATTAGTAATGACTATGTCGCTCTGTGTCCCGTGATGTACGAGAAAGAAAAAACATTTTTTCTAGGGACAGAAAACTATAGGAAGGAAGAGTGTCAGTTTCTTTCACTGTGATAATCCTTGTTTCTAGGGACAAAGAAGGAAAGTGAGTGAAATTCTCCTTGTGCTATAGTGTGCTTTAAAAAAACATTTTTTCTAGGGACAGAAAACTATAGGTAGGGAGAGTGTCAGTGTCTTTTACTGTGCGAATCCTTGTTTCTAGGGACAGGGAAGGACAGTGAGGGAATTCTCCTTGTGCTATAGTGTGCTTTAAAAAAACATTTTTTCTAGGGACAGAAAACTATAGGAAGGAAGAGTGTCAGTTTCTTTCACTGTGATAATCCTTGTTTCTAGGGACAAAGAAGGACAGTGAGGGAATTCTCCTTGTGCTATAGTGTGCTTTAAAAAAACATTTTTTCTAGGGACAGAAAACTATAGGTAGGGAGAGTGTCAGTGTGTTTTACTGTGCGAATCCTTGTTTCTAGGGACAGGGAAGGACAGTGAGGGAATTCTCCTTGTGCTATAGTGTGCTTTAAAAAAACATTTTTTCTAGGGACAGAAAACTATAGGAAGGAAGAGTGTCAGTTTCTTTCACTGTGATAATCCTTGTTTCTAGGGACAAAGAAGGAAAGTGAGGGAAATTCTCCTTGTGCTATAGTGTGCTTTAAAAAAACATTTTTTCTAGGGACAGAAAACTATAGGTAGGAAGAGTGTCAGTTTCTTTCACTGTGATAATCCTTGTTTCTAGGGACAAAGAAGGAAAGTGAGGGAAATTCTCCTTGTGCTATAGTGTGCTTTAAAAAAAACATTTTTTTCTAGGGACAGAAAACTATAGGTAGGGAGAGTGTCAGTGTGTTTTACTGTGCGAATCCTTGTTTCTAGGGACAGGGAAGGACAGTGAGGGAATTCTCCTTGTGCTATAGTGTGCTTTAAAAAAACATTTTTTCTAGGGACAGAAAACTATAGGTAGGGAGAGTGTCAGTGTGTTTTACTGTGCGAATCCTTGTTTCTAGGGACAGGGAAGGACAGTGAGGGAATTTTCCTTGTGCTATAGTGTGCTTTAAAAAAACATTTTTTCTAGGGACAGAAAACTATAGGTAGGGAGAGTGTCAGTGTGTTTTACTGTGGGAATCCTTGTTTCTAGGGACAGGGAAGGACAGTGAGGGAATTCTCCTTGTGCTATAGTGTGCTTTAAAAAAACATTTTTTCTAGGGACAGAAAACTATAGGTAGGGAGAGTGTCAGTGTCTTTTACTGTGCGAATCCTTGTTTCTAGGGACAGGGAAGGACAGTGAGGGAATTCTCCTTGTGCTATAGTGTGCTTTAAAAAAACATTTTTTCTAGGGACAGAAAACTATAGGTAGGGAGAGTGTCAGTGTCTTTTACTGTGCGAATCCTTGTTTCTAGGGACAGGGAAGGACAGTGAGGGAATTCTCCTTGTGCTATAGTGTGCTAAAGCATTCCTCATCAACCATCTTTGAAATCCTTGTTTTTTTGGACAGTCAGGGAAATTGTCGTTGTGCTATTCTGTGCAAAAGCAATCATCCTCAACCATATTTAGAAATCCTTAAGTAAAGGGACAGAGAAGGACACCTGAAGGTAGCCCTTATTGCTTTTTTCCCATCTCCCTGCAGGCCATCTATTAGAATGTCTGGAAGGCAAACAAGGAGAGGCAGACAGTCAGGAGGCAATAAAAGAGGGCAAGCAGGATCTGTGTCTGGGGGCAACAGTGCTGGTCGTGGACGCGGTGCATTGTCATCAGCACATGGCCATGGGACACGCTTGTCCTTCTTTTCGGCAGCTGGACATGTTGAGCCACATCATGCCGAAGACTTGGTAGAGTGGATGACCAAGCCCTCCTCCTCCTCCTCATCCTCTCTCACCCAGGCTCAGGGTACTGGAAAAGCAGCTGCCAAAGCGTCCTCTTCCCTGGTATCAATGTCAGACTCATCATCAGTCACTCCTTCCCTAGACCCACCATGTCCTCCTCCTGAGGAGTCCCCCGAACTGTTTGAGCACAGTGTTGGGTACATGCTCCAGGAGGATGCCCAGCGTTTCGAAGGGTCTGATGATGAAACCCAGCTACAGGAAGGCAGTAGCGTGAGAGCAGACAGAGGGGATGCTCAAGAAGGACACCAATCTGGCAGTCATGTTCCAGCAGCTGCAGCATACTGCCAGATTGGCTCCAGTGATGAGGAGGGAGGTGATGATGAGGTCACTGACTCCACGTGGGTGACTAATAGGAGAGAGGAGGAGGAGGAGGATGAGGAGGAGGCACATCTCCAACGAGGCAGGATGCCCTTTGGTGGCCAGCGTAAGGGCAGTACACCGACGGAATCACACCGCAGAGCTCCGCCTGTGCAGGGCGCTGCCTCTGCCCGTCATTCAAAAAGTTCTTTGGTGTGGGCCTTTTTTGAGGCTAGTGCATCAGATCGCACAGCTGCTGTTTGCAACATATGTCTCAAGCGTATATCGCGTGGCCAAAACATCAGCCGCTTGGGTACCACATGCCTGACCAGACATATGTTGACCTGCCATGCAGCTCGTTGGCAAGCCTACCTCAAAGACCCACACCAAAGAACAAAGCGGACCTCTCCTTGCACCGCATCAGCTGGGATCTCCAACCCCACTATAACTTCAGTCCTCTCTGAAACATGCACTGAGAGGAATGAAGGTGTAGAATTAGGTGTGTCACAGCCAAGTACTTGCGGCCACTCTGCTAGCAGTACACCGACGTCCGATTCTAGCAGGCAAATTTCCCTGCCCCAGCTGCTGGACCGTCGAAAGAAGTTCACTCCCAGCCATCCACATGCCCAGCGGTTGAATGCTAGCTTGGCTAAATTGCTAGCGCTTCAACTGCTGCCTTTTCAGTTGGTAGACTCGGCCCCCTTCCGTGAGTTTGTGCAATGTGCGGTTCCTCAGTGGCAGGTTCCCAAACGCCACTTTTTCTCACGGAAGGCTATTCCGGCTCTCTACCGGCATGTGGAAGGCAATGTCTTGGCCTCGCTGGACAGGGCGGTCAGCGGTAAGGTGCATATTACCGCTGACTCATGGTCCAGCAGGCATGGACAGGGACGTTACCTTTCTTTCACGGCCCATTGGGTCACTCTTTTGGCAGCTGGGAAGGATGCAGGACAAGGTGCAGTAGTGTTGGAGGTTGTTCCACCGCCACGCCTCCAAAATGCTACTACTGGTTGTGACACACCTCTCTCCTCCACCCCCTCCTCTTCTTCTTCCTCCATGGCCTCTTCCTGTGGTTTGTCCTCGGAACCAGCGGTGCTCCGTAGGCGTTCAAGGGGCTACGCAAGTACGCAGGCAAAAAGATGCCATGCCGTGCTTGCGCTGGTGTGTTTGGGGGACAGAAGCCACACTGGGGCAGAGGTCCTGTCTGCTCTGCAGGGCCAGGCCGAGAGGTGGTTGACGCCACGCCAGCTTAAGCCAGGAATGGTGGTTTGCGACAATGGCACCAACCTCCTCTCCGCCCTCCGACAGGGACAACTGACCCATGTGCCCTGTGTGGCTCACGTCCTTAACCTGGTGGTGCAGCGGTTCTTGGGCAGGTACCCGGGCTTACAGGATGTCCTGAGGCAGGCCAGGAAAGTCTGTGTGCATTTCCGCAGATCTTATAATGCCAGTGCTCGCCTGGCTGAGCTGCAAAAGGAGTTGAACCTGCCCAAGAACCGCCTTATATGTGACATGCCCACCAGGTGGAACTCAACATTGGCCATGCTGCAGCGGCTGCACACGCAGCAGAGGGCCATCAATGAGTACCTGTGCGACTACGGCACCAGGACAGGGTCAGGGGAGCTCGGTTTTTTTTCTCCACGCCAGTGGGGCATGATCAGGGATGCATGCACTGTCCTGGCACCATTTGAGGAGGCCACGAGGATGGTGAGCAGTGACAGTGCATGCATCAGTGACACTGTACCTCTTGTCCACCTGTTGGAGCACACGCTGCATGGAATAATGGACAGGGCACTTGAGGCAGAACAGAGGCAGGAAGAGGAGGACTTCCTTGCCTCTCAAGGCCCCCTTTACCCAGACAGTGTTCCTTCTGTCCCACCCATCGCACAGGAAGAGGAGGAGGAGGAGGAGGAGGAGGAGGAGGAGGATTGTGTCAGCATGGAGGTGGAGGCTGGCACTCAGCATCATCAGCAGCAGTCTTTTAGGGATGATTTACAGTCCCAAGAAACCAGTGGACTTGTACGTGGCTGGGAGGAGGTGGCTGCGGATCATGTCGTCCTTAGTGACCCAGAGGACTCCGGAGCGAATGCCTCAGCAAACCTACGCTGCATGGCCTCCCTGATCCTGCAAAGTCTGCGGAAGGATCCTCGTATTCTTCGGATCAAGGAGAGGGACCATTACTGGCTGGCCACTCTCCTTGATCCACGGTACAAGGGTAAGGTTGCGGACCTTATGTTACCGTCGCAGAGGGAGCAGAGGATGAGACAACTCCGGGAGGCCTTGCAGAAAGGTCTGTGCAACGCGTTCCCAGAGACTGGGAGGTTACAAACTCCTGGTCCTGGACAACGAGTTGCTGAGGCTTCGGCCAGTCAAAGAAGGAGCGGTGGGGAAGGTGGCCGTCTGACCGATGCGTTCAGACAATTCTTTAGTCCGCAGCCCCAAAGTATGATCGGTTCCAGCAACCATCGCCAGCGTCTGATAAACATGGTGCAGGAATATCTAGGGGCAAGGTCAGACTTGGACACCTTCCCCACCGAAAATCCTCTGGCTTACTGGGTCTTGAGGATGGATCACTGGCCAGAGCTTGCACAGTATGCAATTGAGCTACTGGCCTGTCCTGCATCCAGCGTTCTTTCGGAACGCACATTCAGTGCTGCTGGAGGATTTGTCACGGATCACAGGGTGCGCCTGTCCACCGACTCGGTTGATCGACTGACTTTCATCAAGATGAACCAGTCTTGGATCACCACCAGCTACCACACACCTGATGCTGATATAACAGACTAATTGATTTTAACATGTCACATCCCTTCAAGACTGATGCTGATGCTGAGTGCCTGTGCTGTTCCTCCGAGTCCTCAATGATACGATTGATGATGATAGCTTGGAAGATCATTTTTGTTTATGGGTGCCGCCACCAGTGGCTAAGGCCCAATTTTTCAGCCCTTGTTTTACAGGGGCGTGTAATTACAGTTTTTTTTGCAATAATTTGCCATAGGGCTCATTGCTGTGCTCCAAGTACAGTATCTGTGAGGGGTTGGAGTGTTGTGGCACCAGTGCCTAAGGCCCAATTTTTCAGCCCCTGTTTAACAGGGGCGTGTCATTACAATTTTTGAAGCAATACTTTGTAACAGGGCTCATTGCTGTGCTCCAAGTACAGTATCTGTGAGGGGTTGTAGTGTTGTGCCACCAGTGCCTAAGGCCCAATTTTTCAGCCCCTGTTTAACAGGGGCGTGTCATTACAATTTTTGAAGCAATACTTTGTAACAGGGCTCATTGCTGTGCTCAAAGTACAGTATCTGTGAGGGGTTGTAGTGTTGTGCCACCAGTGCCTAAGGCCCAATTTTTCAGCCCCTGTTCAACAGGGGCATGCAATTACAATTCTTGATCTAATAATTCACAGCAGGGCCAATTGCTGCACCCACCAAGAGTAACTCTGAGGGCTTACAGTGTTGTGGCAACGCCACCACCACCACCACCACGAAAGGCCCAATTTTTCAGCCCCTGTTCAAAAGGGGCATGTAATTACAATTCTTGATCTAATAATTCACAGCAGGGCCCATTCCTGCACCCACCAAGAGTAACTCTGAGGGCTTACAGTGTTGTGGCAACACCACCACCACCACGAAAGGCCCAATTTTTCAGCCCCTGTTCAACAGGGGCATGCAATTACAATTCTTGATCTAATAATTCACAGCAGGGCCCATTCCTGCACCCACCAAGAGTAACTCTGAGGGCTTACAGTGTTGTGGCAACACCACCACCACCACCACCACCACGAAAGGCCCAATTTTTCAGCCCCTGTTCAACAGGGGCATGCAATTACAATTCTTGATCTAATAATTCACAGCAGGGCCCATTGCTGCACCCACCAAGAGTAACTGTCAGGGCTTACAGTGTTGTGGCACCAGCACCACCATCAAAGGCCCAATTTTTACTACCACTGTTCAACAATTATATGTAATTAAAATTCCTGATATAATAGTTGACAGCAGGGCGTTCCAGCACCAACCAAGAGTAACTGTGAGTGCTTACAGTGTTGTGCCAACACCAACAACTAAGGGGCCTATTTCTGCAGAGTATATACGGCAGGTCCCTACTTTCAAACATCCAACTTACAAACGACTCCTACTTGCAAACGTAAGAAGACAACAGGAAGTGAGAGGAAATCTACCACTAGGAAGGAAAATTCTCTCCTGTAAGAATAAATATGGGAGAAAGGTGTCTCCTCTGTACTGATGCTTTATCAGCAATCCTTGTTTCAAGAAAAACACCACATTTCAAAAACAGTTGTCATTGGGACGGAAAGTGAGGTGAAATGTTCTGAACAGGGGCACAGACAGCAAAACAAATGTTACAGGGGTGATAACCCTTACCTATGTTTTCCAAAAAGTTTAAAAATAGATTTTTGGGCTGGAGCTACACTTCAACAATGTACCTGTTCAAAATTACAAACAGATTCTACATAAGAACAAACCTACAGTCCCTGTCTTGTATGCACCGCCTGTATACGGCTGTTCAGAGTATATAGGGCCTTTTTTATTTTATGTGCGGGGTTCCCCTTAATATCCATACAAGACCCAAAGGGGCTGGTAATGGGCTGGGGTAGGGGGGGGGGGGTCATGGGGTAGCTATGCCATTTTTCTTAAAGATTTTCATCCATATTACCGGGACCAGACATTACATTAAAGCCGCAAGCAGTTTTAAATGGCTTTTTTTTCCTTTAGAAGTGTCATTTTGTGCAGGGACAGTTCTAAACACGGGAAACACGTGGCACTTCACAGGCATACTTTAGACACCCCCCAGGTACGATATTTAAAGGAATATTTGACTTTTTTTTTTTTCACTTTATGCATCATTAAAATGACTGCTCCCGAAAAACGACTGTTTTTAAAACTTCTTTTTGCATTGATACATGTCCCCTGGTGCACAACCCGGGTTCCCAAACCCTTTTTAGGACAATAACATGCATAATAGTTGTTATAATTAGCACTTTAGAATTCGAACGTTCGCATCCATTGTATTTAATAGGGTTCTAATGTTCGTACGAACTTTCGGTCCGTTCGCGGGTTCTGGTGCGAACCGAACCCGGGGGTGTTCGGCTCATCACTAATCAGGAGCTTTGTGGTGTCATTGGTTGGAAAGGGACGTATTTTATTTTACACCTAGAACCTTTTCATGCAGAGACTGGTTGATGGTTGAACCATCAACTATCAACCTAAAGGGTTGGGGGGTGGAAATATTATGAGCAAACATAATTCAATGCCATATTTGAATAATAAATTTGTGTTTTCTTGAACCATCATTCTTCACTTTTATTGTTTCATTTGTTGTACTTCCAGATGAGATTTGTAGTGACCCATATTTCCCATGTTGGCACAAAGTCCAATATTGTGTTTTTCTATTATACATGTCTTTCCATGTATAATATGGGAAGAGGAGATCGTATACAGGTCCCCACTGTACCTCAGCCACTGCAAACCGTAGATGAGGAACATTGATGATGTGCTCATGGTGTGGAGGGTGCACAGTCCAACAATAACATCAGTTCATGGACGGACTTAATATCAACAACAGAAACCTGAAATTTACCTACAAATTTGATTACTTTTCTTGACCTTACAATTTGCGTGCAAGAGGGACAGTTTGTGACTAGGACCTTCCGTAAGAAAACTGCAACTCATACACTCCTCTACGCCACGAGTCACCATCCCCATTCCTTTATTCAGGGTATTCCGGTGGGGCAGTTCCTAAGAATCAGAAGGAACTGCACACTGGACAATGATTTCCATACAGAAGCCTCTGAGTTATATGGTAGATTCAGGGAAAGGGGCTACTCACATAAATCTATCAGAAAGGCTAAGAAAAGGGCTATCACAATGGACAGGAAAAGATTACTTGATACGACCCCACGGAACAAACAGGAGGATATACAACAAAGTCCTATTAGAATCATTACCAAATTTGGATCTCAATGGGACCAGGTTAAAAGTATTCTCAACCACCACTGGCACCATGTATAATATATATATTGGGTGGAACAAACGTGCTGAGGTCTTTACAGGATGGAACGAACGTGCTGACGCCTTTGCATCTGATCCCGGGCGAACGGGTGCTCGCCATTGCCGGCCGGCTTTAAATGTGAAATGCTGTTTTTTATCTTCTCTGATGTAAGTACATCTTTTTTTTATTAAACTCTTCCTTGTTTTATGGTATTAT
Organism: Rana muscosa; assembly: GCA_029206835.1. Taxonomy (NCBI): domain Eukaryota; kingdom Metazoa; phylum Chordata; class Amphibia; order Anura; family Ranidae; genus Rana; species Rana muscosa. The sequence goes on from CM055118.1 coordinate 455,677,031, forward strand.
GCTATGGTGAGCCTTTTTAATTTTTGGTACCATCCTGCTGATATGCTACCAAGTTGTCAAACCCTGGGTCATCTCTGGTCATCCCAGACTGAGCAGTTTGTAGAGTATGTGATTCCTGCCCTCAGTTCCTCGGTCCTTCCAGTATCGAAGAGCCTGCAAATCAGAGGTTTCCTGGTAAAGGCCTTGGCTGGGGTTTACAGCCGCAAGCTTATCCTTGCTTGCCTTCTGGTAAGCGCAATCATATATTGGGTGATTTTCTTATGTCGGTGGTGGAGACCTAATTAAGACTACATACTCATCTTTCTTTCAAGAATTTTACTAATCCATGTGTATTTTGAACATTTATTCAGTTATTTGTTTTCAATAAATTTTTGGACTTTCACATATACTTGCAAAGAAGATCCTTATCTTTCTCTTGTTGTTCACACTATTTGCATTATCATATATCACTAATGTGGTGCACTTCATGTATGAGATTAGCGCGGCTACATAATTTATAACCATGTATAATAGCCCTTGGATTCTATCCTTCCATGGCTTAATCATACGTAATGTATGTTTGTTTCTCTCATAATACTTTCTATGCTGGTACATTTGGTATAATTAAATAGTAAATAGACAGTGCCTGCTCCTCCTAAGCATTAATTCCTCTGATGAATGTACCCGTGTGAAGTATCTATAATGTTAATAGCCTAAGGTGGCTTAGTATGGCAACCCATCTGTTGAGTTTGGATTTCTACACCACTCCCAGGAGGTGAACACGGCACCGCTGGGACACGGAGCACTTTAGCATGATTTTGCATAAAGCCAAGGACTTATAACCTGCTCTACCATCACAATATGCAATTTAAATAATGTCACTTTATGTTATTATTTTTAATCACATGTTGTTTGGTTTATTAGAATTATGAAAGTATATAAGTAATAATTAAGTCACCATAATATATAGTCACTAAAGCCATCCTAGGCTATTAACATTATAGATATTTCACATAGGTACATTCATCAGAGGAATTAATGCTTAGGAGGAGCAGGTGCTGTCTATTTACTATTTAATCATTTTTTCCCTACTAGTGGGGACAATATCGGACAGCAGCGGCCCAGCCCTATTGTTATATCATATTCTGGCGCGAGTGTCTTATTATACATTTGGTATTATACTACTATCGTTCTTGGGAAACTCAATAAAAGTTTGTAAAAAAAAAAAGTGGGTGAGTCATAGTTTTACTGACCCCCTTAAGCTGCAAAGGCAGTTGGTGGGCAGTACCACCACCAAATGTGACCCATTCAATGGGCCAAACGCTAGTCTTGCAGTTGCAGCAAAGTATTCCCATTTGGCTGTCAAAAAAGATATCCAGAAGGTGGCAGTAACCTCCTGAATGCCCTTCAGTCGCACCTGTACCGCTCTCTGAAAAGAGATTCACTGTGGATGGCTTTTCAATAAACAATGCAGACAGCATGTAGACATTCTAGCGCACTGGAGTAAGAAAAATAGGTTGTTTAGCTTGGTTCACCTGCTGGTGGCAATGTGGCTCTCAGACCTGTAGGTTGTAGTTCCTGTGTCTACCAATGGGGGTCACCCAGCAGCCAGCAGCTCTTAGTAATTAGTCATCACTTGAGGCTGGTTGCTGGAAGGATATTGAATCCTTACTGTGCTCTCCCTCTTGCCTTGGTGTTCTGTTCCTGTTCCTCGCCTTCCTGTTTGTTCCTGCTCCTGTGTACTCTCTCCCTGTCCTGGCTTGCTCTCTGCTCCCTCTGCCTGATCTCCCATGCATGACCCTGGCTCTGACACTGAATACACTTTAAAGTCATACCCTACTGTCTGTATATAGTTATTTAGTTGGTTTAGGTAGTTGTTCATTGTTTATAAGAAGGACAATCCGCGCTATCCCTATTCGGCAGAATTTTTTTTGCAAAAATGCTAATATTCAACCAAATCAAATATAAAAAACGTGCAACGTGAACATACACATAAAAGGAGGATATTGAAATCCAAAAATGAATGGTGGTGCTGCAATAATAAAAGTTCAGAATAATAAACTGCAAATATGTGTAATGTAAAAAATTGTGCAACCCAAAAACATAAAGTGAAAAAAACAACAATAATTGCTTCTATGAATAGCTTCCAAAGAGGCAATGATATGTGCTCAAAAAAAGGGGTATAAATATCTAATATGTATAAATTTCAAACACATATGATCAAAGATGGTATAAAAACCAAAAAGGTGTATAACCCATGAAAGAGTGAAAATGACACATAAAAAATGTCCAAACGAGACTGGAAGCGAAGGTGCCAATTCTCCTCACTTTCTTCTTTCAAAGCAGGTAATGATGACTCATAATCAGGTAATAAAGATGTCGGTGGCTTGGAGCGCGGCGTAGATGGACGCTGCTTGAGAGAGCTCCTGGTTTGCGGCTCGGGACGGGTGCTAAATCGGCCTCTGACAGGAAGATTATGAGCACATATTGCACGAGGGGGACACCTAGAAGACTCCTGCGCTCGATGGGAACGCCGAAAAACAAACTTTCATCGACAAATCTAAGTAAATATCGCTACACAGGCAGCGGACGAAAATCAAAGATGGCGCCGGCAGCGAGGAAGAACAGAGGAGACGACATGGACGATGATGAGGTTTCTCTACCTGCATCGGAAGACTCCATGGGAGGTACTGTACAGGGTGATTGCCCTCTGACTTACGCTTCTATGACAGAAATCGCTGCTGACATTAAGAACTCTTTCTCAATCGCCATTTCTGACATAAAAAATGAACTGCTTAGGCTCTCAGAGCAAATGGTGGTTGCAGAGAAATCAGGGAGGAGAAGGGACAAGGCCCTTACCAGACTGGATGATATCGCCATGTCTCACTCCCAACACCTAATAGCCACCAATAGGCATTTAGAAGACCTTGACAATAGAAGCCGTAGGCAAAACATCAGAGTACGGGGCATACCAGAAACTACCCTGCCTGATCAAATAAGCCGGCTCTCACTTCTATCTTTAATGGCCTCCTGGATAGGCCCGAGGCCTCACCTATTGAATTTGATAGAGCGCATAGAGCCCTTAAGCCCAGAGCACCAGACAACAATCCCCCAAGAGATGTGATTTGCTGTCTTCCTAATTATACCCTGAAGGAAGAAATCCTGCAGAAAGCCAGGGCGAGCGACCAAATCATTTTTAATGAGACAGAAATATACTTATTCCAGGATTTATCACCAATCACTTTAAAGAATAGGAGAGCCCTGAGACCTTTGTTGGAAGTGCTGAAAGAGAAGGAAATAAGATACAGGTGGAAATTTCCTTTTGCACTCCAAGCTACATATAATAGCAAGCAGTACCTACTGAGAGTCCCAGAAGACCTAAATGGATTTTGTGAGAGTCTACAAATTACTCCCATTGATCTACCCGACTGGTATGCGGAATTCATGCTTCCCCCTCCGATCAACAATCAACCAACATCTTATGGCCCTTCTCCGGATAAGTCTACATTTCTCCCTGGTCAGTCCAGAAAAAGCTCCCATAAGAACAGTTTTCACTCACCATTTCCTAGGGGCTCCAGATAAAGAGATGACAGATAGAGATATTCCTGCACTTAATTCAGTTTGCGGTTTCAAGATACGGTTAAAGCTGCCCCATATATTGCACTATTTGATTACCCCTTGTTGTGTTCTGTTAATCAAGCTACCCTTACTTAAATAGACCTCTGCATAAACGCACACCTGCTAAACACATAGTTGCCAACAGTCCCGTTTTTCCCGGGACAATCACGGATTTGGGACCCTCGTCCCGTATTTATTTTGTCCCGTCTATTTTCCTGGTATTTTGCCTTTGTCCCGGCCGCCGGGAAAATCGGGAATGCTTGAGGTAAAAAAATGGCGGGCTACACAAAGATGGCCGCCGCTGCAGACACAAGGATTATTTCCTCTTGTGTTCAGTGGTGAGGGGAGGAGCAGCCAATCGGCTTCTCCCCTCTCTGTGTTCACACATGTGGAGGCGGGGCGGTATTATCATTCGTGAGGGAGCGGCAATGTACAGGGCTGGGGAGGCGGAGTTCCGATAGGAGTCGGGAGAGCCAGGGGGAACAGAATCCGGCGGGGGAACCATTCTCGGCACGACACCGCTGGGAAATGATCATGGACCGCGGAGCTGCCTCTGCCTCCAGCACATACACAGAGACGCCGGGAGGTGAGAGCATCTGTTCCCCGGGGCTGGCTGCCACTGCTAGGGGACACAGACCTGTAAGGAGGGCTCCGCTGCTGCTGGGGGACACCACCAGATGTAAAGGAGGACACCAGATGTAAAGGAGGGCTCCGCTGCTGGAGGACACCAGATGTAAAGGAGGGCTCTGCTGCTGGAGGACACCAGATGTAAAGGAGGGCTCTGCTGCTGGAGGACACCAGATGTAAAGGAGGGCTCTGCTGCTGGAGGACACCAGATGTAAAGGAGGGCTCTGCTGCTGGAGGACACCAGATGTAAAGGAGGGCTCCGCTGCTGCCAGCTGCTGGGGACACTGAAGTAAGGAGGGCTCTGTTGCTGGAGGACACAGATCTGTAAGGAGGGCTCCACTGCCGGAACACCAGATGTAAAGGAGGGCTCCGCTGCCAGGGACACAGTTCTGTAAAGAGGGGCTATGCTTCTGGGAGCACCTGATGCAAGGACGGACTGCTGGGGAGGCATCTGGTGGCAGGTGACACACTTCCACTGATTCGGCATTATGGTGAGTTGAATGATTTCATTTTATATTACAATGTAATAATAGAAATAATGCACTTCAATCATCCTGACACCGTAACAACCATGGTGCCGGGATGATTGAAGCGCCAACAGGTGTTTTGGAGTATCCTTATCTGCCAATTTTGTTACACATTTCTATTGTGGTGTAGGATCTGGCTTCTTTCTTTCTATTTCTTTCTCTCACCTCGGACTCTAGCCACACCCCTTTGAACCACGCCCATTTAAGCCACACCCACTATCGTGCGTAAACCACGCCCATTTTTCGCTGCATTTTCCATTCCAGCATGACACGCCTACAAACGAATGCCCCGCCCCCTAATTATAGCAAGGCTCCGCCTCAATACAAAAAAACTGTCCCAGATGTTTTTTTTGCAATGTTGGCAACTATGTAAACATACAAGCTGCCATTTAAAAGGAGGGAGAGAGGAAAAGAAAGAGAAAAGAAAAAAGAAGGAGAGGAAGAAAGGGAAAGTAAACTGTGTTCTTAACACCAGCCACTAGAGGTCAGCATTCACACGGATATTCCCAAGAAGCTGATATCACCTTCTCCTAGAAATGGTTTTGAACGAAACATTTTTCCTCATGACCAATTAGAAAAGTCTGATAAAACAAGATGTGAATGTCTCCAACTTGCAAGACTTTGAAGGTCATATGGCCCACTCACCCACCACACGATGTTCACATAAAAGATGGGAAGGAATACAGAGAACTCTGCCACTCCTCAACACAATTGGTTCCTGCAATGCTACTGACTTTTCTTTTTATTTCTCTTTGTTTTGTTTCCCACTAATTTAGTTTCTCCCTATGCACCCTCCATTATATGTGGAAAGCTTACCACAGGCTTGTGGAAAGCAACCCCACCATCGACCCAGCAGGCTCATGCCATCCAGCCTCTCTTCATGGTCAGAAATGGACCTACCGCTCCATATACGGGAACTGTGAGTACACATGTATCCCTTAGGATGGATTTTGACCGCATATATGAAGAGAACACTACTTGCGTGGACTTCCACACCCCCCTTTTTCTGAATTTTTAAGAAGGCACTAGGTGACATAAATATTGTAGTATGTTGTTCATATTATCCTAGGTTCCTTTTTGTTTACAGGAAAATGTGAGAAACCTGACGTGCCTAACTGAAAGGTGCAGGGGGGACGTGGCAGGGCGACGTGGGGGTTGGCCCTCCATTAGAATGGTTGCGGCCTCCAGGTTGCCTAGCTGGGTCCTCGATGGGGACTTGTTGGGAACCCAGTTAAATAACTTTGTTGAAATGTTGTTTGGTTAGCACGAGTTGACACAAATTGTTCTTTAAATTTATACTTTTACAGGTTTACGTTACATGTTAGGGTAATGGTCTACCCCGTAATTATAAGGCTCAGAACTATGCTTTAATAATTAATATAAATACACCGTCCCACTCCCGTAGACCTCACCGTCTACACATACCTCAAATTTTTACGGGATCCTACCTCCATCTGCGAAGTCTCCTCCCACCACCCCCCGAGAGTCGTTAGCGGTTACCTTAAATACTAAGTGCTCCCCCCTTTTTTCCCTTTTTTTTTTTTTTGGGGGACACAGGTAACCTGTGGCCCATTTTCCCTTCTTTGGGATAACTGAGGCCCGGACTCACCTTAGTTACTATTAAATCAGACCCACCTATTGGGTCTGACGGTTTCATAGTTTAAGGACTTATACTCTTTCTTTTCCACAAACCCTCCCTCCCCCCTTTCCCCTTCTCCCTGGCACCCCATACTCCCTATCTGAAAGCTGGTAACTATACACCCAAAGACATACAAAATGTCCTTCTCCTACCTAGGGCCCTCGCCCACAATAGTATCACATAATGCTAATGGTCTTAACATTCCAGAAAAGCGAGCCAAACTGCTCAGGGAACTCAGAAAGGTCAAACCCTTAGTCGTATTTATACAAGAAACACATTTTAAAGGACAGAACATTCCCAAAATAACTGACAACCTCTACACTATGGCTCACCATGCGACAAATTCCCTTGCTAAGACGAAAGGGGTCTCAATACTAATCAACAAAAACGCCCCATTCATAATCAAACACCAACTGATAGACACCGAAGGCAGATACATCTTATTAAAAGGTACCTGGGAAGGGACTCCGGTCACGTTAGCTAACGTGTACTTCCCAAATAAATCTCATATCACATTCTGCAGTAAAATAATGAATAAACTAAAGTGGTTTGCAGAGGGTTGCATAATCCTGGGTGGAGATTTTAATGTACCGCTTTCACCACTTCATGACACATCCACAGGACACTCACATGTCTCCTACAGAATATTGAAACGCATTAAGGCTTTATTGCAATCTCTGTCACTGGTGGATACATGGAGATCGACACACCCCACTGACAGAGATTACTCCTTTTTTTCGGCTCCTCATAAGAGATACTCCAGAATTGACTTAATTTTCCTCACACAAAGAGATTTACCTAACCTGATGAGAGCAGAGATAGGTATCATCTCCCTATCTGACCATGCCCCTACTGCAATTACACTGCAATTTAATCCACCCAAAAGCGCAACATTCAACTGGCGACTCAATGCGGCCCTATTGACGGACCAATCAGTCCATGATAGCATCCATACCTCAATTCAGACTTACTTTCAGATTAACCTTGACTCAGATACCAACCCCCTAAATAACTGGGAAGCGCATAAAACGGTGATTAGAGGTGAACTGATGAAATGGGGAGCCAGGAAGAAAAGAGACAAAGAAAAGGAGATAACTCAATTATCTAACACAATAGCCAGATTAGAATTACAACATAAAAAATCATTGTCCCTTAAGGTAGAAGCTGAACTTAACCACAATAGGCAGTCCCTGAAACGTATATTAGACCTACATACTCAAAAAATATTATTGTTTAAAAAGAATATATTTTACGAGCACGGGGACAAAAGTGGAAAATTCCTGGCCAGAGCCCTGAAAGACGTTAAGACGGCGAACCATATACAAGCCATTCGCAACAAACAAGGTATATTAGAACACGAACCAGAAAATATTGCAAAAATATTCTATAATTTCTATGACAAACTCTATAACCTACCCACTCAACACAAGCCTTCCCACATTGTGGCTCCCAGAGATGTAGTGATCAGGGATTTCTTAATAAATAGCAAGTTACCTTCCCTTCTTAGAGAAGACGTCTCACCCCTGGAAGACCCTATCACAGCAGTTGAGATACAGGGAGCAATCAAAGATTTAAAAACGGGGAAAAGCCCAGGCCCAGATGGATTTACATCCCAGTATTATAAGACCTTTACCCAGCTTCTGACAAGTCCACTACTCAAGGCATTCAACCATCTATCCAAAAATAAACATGACTCTAATGCTCTACTCAGCGCACATATAGCAGTTGTACCAAAACCCGACAAAGACCACTCTGATTGCTCTAATTTTAGACCAATTTCATTATTGAACGTTGACATTAAATTGTTGGCAAAAATTCTGGCTAATAGAATGAAACCTTTACTCTCCCAAATAATTGGCCCTGAACAGGTCGGCTTTATGCCGGGTAGGGAAGCCAGAGATAACATCACCAAATCCCTTAACCTTATTCATCAGGCAAAATGCACGAAGATCGAGGGCCTTCTCCTGTCTACTGATGCGGAGAAGGCCTTCGATAGGATCTCATGGGACTATATGCTAGCCACGTGCTCTCATGTAGGTCTTGGAGAGCACATGCTGAATTGGATTCGGACCCTTTACGTCAACCTTCAGGCCAAGATCAAAATTAATAATGTTCTATCTGACCCTATTAAAATACACAATGGCACTCGCCAGGGATGCCCCCTCTCCCCCTTGCTCTTTATTCTATCACTAGAACCCCTGATTAGGACTATAAATAACTCACATGACATTAGAGGATTCACTGTACTGCAGAAGGAATACAAAGTAGCTGCATATGCAGATGATCTTCTCTTCTTTATCACGCAGCCACACTTATCTATCCCCAACCTCACAGAAATTTTTAAAATTTTTGGATTCGTTTCAAATTTCAAAATTAACCAGTCAAAATCAGAAGCCCTCAATCTGAATCTAGACCCCAAAACTTATGACCTAATCAAGAATAACCACAAATTTAAATGGGAATCGAATACCCTTAAATATTTAGGAATCAAGCTGACCCCATCTATTGACAGTCTCTTTTCGGCAAATTTTGTTCCCTTACTACATTCTATCACTGTAGACCTACAAAAATGGACTCCCAAGCTCTTTTCCTGGTTCGGAAGAGCGTCTATTCTAAAAATGACTATCCTCCCGAGATTGCTCTACCTTTTTAATGCCTTACCAATTAAGATACCTCCCTCCTTCTTTTCGAAGCTACAAAAAGTCCAGAGACACTTCCTTTAAGCTGGGAAAAAAACAAGAATTAGTTTGAAATCCCTCACACTACCAAAAAATAAGGGGGGCATTGGTCTACCTGACTATAAGAAATACTATATAGCCTCCCATATTACAAGACTGATAGACTGGCATTGCCACGACACTAACAAAGACTGGGTACGGCTAGAGCGAGATCACAATAAGAAACCCATCCTATACTTCCCCTGGTCAACCTCCTCCAAATTCACTAAGAAAATACCTAACCCCTTCGTAGCAGCCACACTTGATGTCTGGCACAAAATAGCTATACCTTATAAACTAGCCACAATCCCTGGCCCATTGACACCGATTGCGGACAACCCAGACTTCCCACCAGGTGAAATCAAGCTGAGATTTCCAACCCCCACTACCACCAGTAAATTGCTGGTTACCCATTGCTTGACTGATGACAGAGTCAAATCAACAGATGTTCTAAGAAACGAATTTGGTGAACCATCACTCGAACCTTGGTCCTATATACAGCTGAAAGACTTTTTGATCAATAGCAAGCATAAAACTGCATACAGCAAGAACCTGACCCAGCTAGAGAATATCTGCCTTTCAAGATCTCAGATTACTAAGACAACGTCCCTGGCATACTCCTGGCTAGGTCACACACAAACAGACACATGTAACAAACATAAAAACAAATGGGAAACGGAACTAGGTCTTACTTTTACCGATACACAATGGGAAAAGGCTTGCATTTTTGCCCATAAATGCTCTCTAAGCACGAGATACCAGGAAATTTCATATAAGATATTGACCCAGTGGTATGTTACCCCGTTGTTATCCAAAAAATGGTCGAATACTATATCAGACATATGTTGGAGATGCAATAGAGAGCCTGGCTCCTTTCTGCACATTTGGTGGAGTTGTCCCACTATCCTTGACTATTGGTCCCAAGTAAAGTTTTGGATAAAACACATTACAGAAACTAAAATCGATCTAAACGCAGCCGCATGCCTTCTACATATTAATCACTTTAAAATTAGCAAATACAAAAAAGCGTTAACAAGGCATCTCTTAACTGCTGCTAAAACACTCATTCCGTTGCATTGAAGAACGGCTAACACACCGACGGTCAAGGATTGGTTGGACAGAGTAATGTTCATACACAGAATGGACGAAATGGTAGCAATGAAAAAAGAAACAACTGAAAGCTTCCACGCACTTTGGCAGCCCTGGGATCTATTTCTACACTCTGTTGAATTCCAAACTCTGATGAAATAAGATGTTTATAGAAATACATTTCTAGCACTTTATCTGTTGATACCCTGTTCCCCTGTAGCAGTCCCTTTTTCCCCCGTGCATAATGACATATTGTGCCTGTGACAGATTGTAACCTAGACTGATTTGTGGCAATGTATTTGTATAGAGAACTCATATCCTGTATTGTCCCTACGTTTCCTGCCTCTCTGAAGTCTTTAACTCCAACAGCTTCCCCCCCCCCCTCCTCCCCTTTTTTTTTTTTTTCCCTCTCCCATATCCCCCCCCCCTCCTCTTACTCTCTCCCTTATCTAAACCTGATCTCCTATACCCCCTCTATTTTCATTCCTTTCCCCCCTCTACAAATAAGGATTAATTTGACAATTGTACTACCCCAACCTACATTGTATGCACTCTTTATTCCTTAAACTTTGCCTCCCCGATTGGGGGAAGTGGAACATGTATGTTGAGTACGTAATTTTCCGATGTAATACCACTGTTAACATGTTGTATTAATCATCTTCCAATAAAACTTTGATTGAGAAAAAAAATAAATAAAGATGTCTGCTTACCAAATCAGGTGGATCCTCATTACAGGGATCAAAGGGGCTTAATAAACACGTACTCCGGACATCTGATGTAGGAAGTCAGATACTCCTCTAGATCCTATGCACCGCTGCTGCACCGTGTTCACAAAGATCCTCTCAATATAGAAAACCAATCAAAGGCACCGCTTATGATCCGTAATATAACATGTTGGGGATAAGAACAAAAAACTTCATGGTGCAGAAAGGTTTAAAAAGGGAAATCCCCTTTATTGGGTAAAAAACACTGACATCCACAGATAGAAAAAAATATATTGAATAGAGAGAGCGCTCTATTTTTTTGAGCACATATCATTGCCTCTTTGGAAGCTATTCATAGAAGCAATTATTGTTGTTTTTTTTCACTTTATGTTTTTGGGTTGCGCAGTTGTTCATTGTTAGCACTTACTCTCATTAGATTCACTGGTTTTGGTATATTCCAGGTTTTTTATTTTTGTCTATTTATTGTATCTTTAATTACATTATTTTATACTTTACTTTTGCCTGGTATTCTCTGTGTAAAGCAGTGGTTCTCAACTCCAGTCCTCAGGGCCCACCAACAGGCCAGGTTTGCAAGATAACTGAAATGCATCACAGGTGATATAATTTTCTGCTCAGGGATTGCAGTATTCTAGTCTGCATCTCACCAAGGTAATACTTAAAATCTGGCCTGTTAGTGGGTCCTGAGGACAGGAGTTGAGAACCACTGGTGTAAAGCCTCATACACGCAATCAGATTTTCCGACGGGAATTGTGTGATGACAGGCTGTTGGCGGAAAATCCGACCGTTTGTACGCTCCATTGGACAATTGTTGTCGGATTTTCTGCTGACAAATGTTGGATGGCATGCTTTAAAATTTTCCGCCGACAGCGGTCTGTTGTCGGATTATCCGATCTTGTGTTCACAAGTCTGTCGGACAAAAGTCCAAAGTACAAACATGCATGCTCCAAATCAATGCTCATCAAACACGACATAAGAAAAATGTGCCCAAAGGGTGGTGCTCAAGAGCTGAAATTTCATGCAATTTTTTGGCCAATGCTCTTCGGACAAAAGTCCTACGCTTTGTCTGCGGAAAATTTGATTGTGTGTATGAGGCTTAAGTCACATTTATGGTCACGCTTGTTACCAGCATTCGGTATCCATAACATCAGCACACAATCATAATCCCTTCAGAAGAAGGCTGTAATGTAGTTGCATTAGGCCTCATTCACACGGAGTGTACATAAGTGTAGCCCCATGGAGGGCTGTGTTTAACCATACAGGGACACAGCAGCTGCTCCCAATGTGTCATTCATGCAGGTGCATAGCCCCGAATGCACCTTTAAATAGCTTTTATTTTATGTTGCTATTCTATTTTTTATATTCCTGCTCTGCTTCTTTGCTTATTTCTATCCAAGATCCACAAAGTTGTCTGTTCTATCTTGCACAGATGCTTCTATTTACTAAGCTGCTTTATTTTCTGTGTTATTTTCTACTTTTCTATTCTACCTTTACTATTCTGTGCCTTTTCCACCTTACATACTCACATAGAAAACGGTTTTACAACACTTAAGCCCAGAGGCGGCTCTAGGCTTTGTGAGGCTTTAGGCAAAACTTAGATATGAGGCCCCACTCACGCCAATAATGGGGAAAAATAATTCAAACAAGAAAAATGGCTGCAGAAAATGCACGGATCTGGCACACAGGTGATCAGCACCACTTCTTACGGCACCCTCCTCACCCATCGGCCAATACAAGAGGGGGGAGAGAGGGGTAATAGAGAGATCCGATGATGCCGACATTAGTATTGATCACAGGCAAATTAGGCGGCCGCGAGGCCCCTGTGAGTGCGAGGCCTTAGGCGACCGCCTAACTTGCCTAATTAGAGAGCCGCCTCTGCTTAAGCCTCGTACACACGGCCGGTTTTCTCGGCAAGAACCGACAAGAAAACTGCTTGCAGAGCTTTCTTGCAGAGAAAACCAGCCGTCAGGAAAAATGGCAATAATCTCGACGAGAAAAAAAGAAGACCTGCTTACTTTTTTCTCGTCGGAATTCTCGTCGGCCTGTTTCCTGACGAGAAACCCGAGTGTGTGTACACTTACCTGTCGCCGTGGAAACCCGGCACATGCTCGAAATGACTTTGACGCATGCGCGGTAGCTTCCTAGGCATAGGTAGGGTGTAGCAAGATGGCGGCGATGGCATCGAATGTGACGAGCGCACGCTCGTCGTAGTCGATGACGTCACCGCGTTCCTGCCCTTCAAAAGAACGGCGGTTCTTTTGAAAGGTACGTGTGTACACTCGGCCGGGACAAGATTCTAGTCAAGAATCTCGTCAGGAAAAACAACGTGTTTTTTCCTGACGAGATTCTCGGCCGTGTGTACAGGGCTTTACCCTCTATTTGTCCTCCTTTTCTTTTCTGGATTCTATTCACCCAGCTTGAAAGAAGTCATCTAAAAGATGGCAACTGGAATCCAAAGCTGTGGAATATTAACAAACCAAACTCTGGAAGTCTTGTTCAAACAAAGATAGGCAAAGGGCAATGGACTGATCATCAGTATTTCCTGTAGGGTCCCTGCAGCTGATCTTTCCCCATTAAGGTACTTTCACACTGGGGAGGTGCCGTCATTAGCGGTAAAGCGACGCTAGTTTTAGCAGCGCTTTACCGCTGTTATAGCGATTTTCTCTGAGTGACCTCCGAATACGACTCAACCTCTCCACGTATCCAAACAACCATTGGATTTGTATCATTCTACGTGCTTCACATCTTTGCGCTTGTTACATGTGGTATATGTATATGTATTAGGGGTGTTATAAGAGTCCTTGAGGTCATTCAACTTGATGGTTTTTAATGTGTTTGTATACAATGGTTTTAACTTTATCCAATTAAAAACGTTATTTTTTTTACTAAATATATGCATGCGCCTACAAATTCCATATCTTTATTCCAATTTTTTCAACACTCCAGTATCACCTGATAGATAATATACATAAACAAGCTATTGGTATTTGAGCACAGGTATATCTTGTTTCTGTTGCAATGCAGGTCAGTGACCAGATATATATAGTTTGGAAAAACCTGCGCTAAACCGAAAGTATATTTTAAAAAACAGTGAATAAATAAATGATCCAAAAAATGTGGTGCTGCTGCAAGTAAAAAGTTAAAAATACTAAAACTCAAAAGACATGTGTAAAAGGACAAGCGCGCAACCACTGACATTGATTAAATAAAAAATGATAAATATATTACTAATAACACACTAAGTGAAAAAAAAACCAAGAGAATATATACTGAATCTCAATAGTGAAAAAAAACACAAGAGAATATATACTGAATCTCAATAGTGAAAGTGAAATTGTTCTCCAAAGGCAAATATTAATTTAAAAATTAAATTTATAAAGGTGAGATTGAAAAAAATGTCCACAACACATTTAAATTCCAAAGGTGAAATCCACTTGCTTCATATGGATAAGGGATATCCAAAGGGAGCCTTACTCTATAGATGTTCAGTGATAACAGATAATCTTAAAGCCGCTTACCAGATGGACGGGACCTCAGATCATAGAGGTCACAAAGGCGTGTGCATCAGCCTGCCAGCAGCGATGGTATTCACCTGTTCCTTTATCCCAGGTGGCCTGTCCTCACTCCACCAGGTAATCAGATGTCTTGACACACAGTATCCAAAGCGAAAAAGGTAGGCGGGAATAGAATCACTCCAGCTTCCAAGTGTACTCCTAAGAGCTTGTTCAACTCAGCAAGGAAGGATTAAAAAAAGGACTTCATGGTGCAGTATTTTCAAAAAATTCAAAGGATTTATTGTAAAAACACACTGCAAAAAAGCCAAAATCAAAAAGTCCACATCCAATCCACAAATAGTAAAATAGGCAAAATAGGCAAGGAAACAGCAACGTAACAAGGGTAAAAAAGGTTTCTAATGTTTCCGTATGCTAGTCAGAGAGCAAACATAGACTGCATCAATACATCAATATCCAATACGTGATGACGTTAGGAATCTTGGCTCTACCCGACACGTTTCCCCAAAAATGGCATCAACTGGGAACGTTCCCAGTTGATGCCATTTTTGGAGAAACGCGTCGGGTGGAGCCAAGATTCCTAACGTCATCACATATTGGATATTGATGTATTGATGCAGTCTATGTTTGCTCTCTGACTAGCATACGGAAACATTAGAAGCCTTTTTTACCCTTGTTACGTTGCTGTTTCCTTGCCTATTTTGCCTATTTTACTATTTGTGGAGTGGATGTGGACTTTTTGATTTTGGCCTTTTTGCTGTGTGTTTTTACAATAAATCCTTTGAATTTTTTGAAAATACTGCACCATGAAGTCCTTTTTTTAATCCTTCCTTGCTGAGTTGAACAAGCTCTTAGGAGTACACTTGGAAGCTGGAGCGATTCTATTCCCGCCTACCTTTTTCGTTTTGGATACTGTGTGTCAAGACATCTGATTACCTGGTGGAGTGAGGACAGGCCACGTGGGATAAAGGAACAGGTGAATACCATCGCTGCCGGCAGGCTGATGCACACGCCTTTGTGACCTCTATGATCTGAGGTCCCGTCCATCTGGTAAGCGGCTTTAAGATTATCTGTTATCACTGAACATCTATAGAGTAAGGCTCCCTTTGGATATCCCTTATCCATATGAAGCAAGTGGATTTCACCTTTGGAATTTAAATGTGTTGTGGACATTTTTTTCAATCTCACCTTTATAAATTTAATTTTTAAATTAATATTTGCCTTTGGAGAACAATTTCACTTTCACTATTGAGATTCAGTATATATTCTCTTGTGTTTTTTTTCACTATTGAGATTCAGTATATATTCTCTTGGGGTTTTTTTCACTTAGTGTGTTATTAGTAATATATTTATCATTTTTTATTTAATCAATGTCAGTGGTTGCGCGCTTGTCCTTTTACACAGGTCAGTGACCAGACCTGAACCTAGTAGCTCTTCCCCATTTTGTGTCTGTTTGCCCCATGTTGGCATTGTGTCCACTGTAGCATTTGCACGGGCAGAGCTATGAGGTTGTAGGCACCCTGAGATATCAGAAACACTTCAAAATGTTCCCTATAACATAGCAAATCTTTTGTTTTAATTAATTTCTAAGATAATATACTGTATATTGTTGAATGTCCTTAGCATTAGGCATATTTAAAACCTAAGCGTAGCTAAAATTAAACACAGAAGGAACAAAAAAAGAACCAAATTAAAAAGAAAAATGTGAATCTCCGTAGCGTAAAACCTTTTAATAAATACAGTGCATAAAACAACTTGTACAACTCAAATTTGTTGGTGCCAGTCTGGCTGGCACCAACAAATGTGAGTTGTACAAGTTGCTTTTTTCTTTTGATTTAATAGAACATGGATGACTAACGACCCTGGGGTATGAAATTTAAATTCAGAGGTCCAGTCAGTAAAAATGTCTTTCAGCAGAGGTCCAAATCACAAGTTTGTCCAATGATTCAGGTCCTTCACATCACAGCCCCCTCTCCTCTTATATGACAATCCCGCTTTTACATCAGTGTCCTCTGTCCCTTCACAGTAGTGATCTGAACCCTCTTCACATTAACACCCACCCCCCCTCCCACAGCAGTGTCTTCTGCCCCCTTTATATCAAATAGAAAAATATAATACTGCGCCAATCCTAAATGTGAAGAAAACAACTGCAACCAAACACCAAAATCAGACAGGATATAAAAAGATAAATGTTAAAAAAGTGTGGTGCTAATGAGAATAAAGGTGAGAACCTTAATAGATATGATATGAATTGAATTAAACACAATGTATAATAATGAAATACACCATGTGACACATAAATTGTTATAAACAAGAATTAATGTGAAAAAAATCTTATGTGACATAGATCAACAAACTCTCCCACCCATCTGTATTGAACTAAACAGGTAACTGGTCATCAAATTAGTGCTTTATGAAAATATATATATCGTTATATGTGAAGATTGATAAAACATACAGAATTCGTATGGGGTATCACAGATGAGTGTATGTCCTTTAGAATTGCCATACACTGAGATATAGTTCAAAACTGAGGTTCTGTGGAGAATTTGTTTTAACTGTAAAATATACTGTTAGTATATTGGACGTTCTGTGCAGGTAAGTGTGAGCTATCACCCGGGAGTGCCTTCACCTTGGAACAACAGAAGAGAAATGGGTACTCTTACCAGCTGGAATGGATCCAACACACCATACGGCGGTGGATCATCAAAGCTTTGTCCACTTCTAGGACAGAAACGACAGCCAAGATCTATGGAGCACCTCCTCTTAGTGCAGGCAGCACTTCTGATGTGTATTCCCAAATCAGGAAGAATCCAAATCCCAGGTAGCAAACACTTCAATGGATCATGGCCATGGAAAACAGGAAAAAAATCTCCACATGGTGTAAATCCAAAAAGGTTTATTTATAAAGACATCCGTAAAAGTTCATACACTATGAACATCAGTAAAAAATCCAAAAAAAGCCAAAAGATCAAAAGGAAATCCAAAACAATCCACAGCACAAAAATATAAAATAAAAAAGGCAGCGTGGTAGGGACAGCTGGAGCTGGCGTATTATCCCTGATCTGAACCCTCTTCACATTAACACCCCCCCCCCCCACAGCAGTGTCTTCTGCCCCCTTTATATCAATCCTCACACGCACACACAGTACTTTCCCCCACAGCAGTGTCCCCTGCCCCTCTCACATAACCCACCCCTCACAACAGTGCCCTCTGCCCCTCTCACATGACCTCCCCCCCCCACAACAGTGCTCTCTGCCCCTCTCACATAACCCCCCACAACAGTGTCCTCTGCCCCCCTTTGCATCACCTCCCCCTCACAACAGTGTCCCCTGCCCCTCTCACATCACCTCCCCCCAACACAGGGCCCTCTGCCCCTCTCACATCACCTCCCCATCACAGTAGTGTCCTCTGCCCCACTCACATAACCTCCCCCCCACAACAGTGTCCTCTGCCCCCCTTTGCATCACCACCCCCCTCACAACAGTGACTCTGCCCCTCTCACATCACCTCCCCCTCACATTAGTGTCTTCTACCCCTCTCACATCACCTTCTACCCCAAATTGTCCTCTGCCCCATTCATATCACCCCCTACAGTAGTGACCTCTGCCCCTCTCATATCACCCCCCCCCCCCCCAACAGTAGTGTCCTATGCTGCAACTCTCCACCCCCACAGAAGTGTACTCTGCCCCCTTCACATCACTCCCCCTCCGTTAAATTACCCCCTCAACAGCACTGCCCCTCTACACCCTCCCCATAGCAGTGCTCCGCCTCTTTATATCACCAGCCCTCCCCTAGTAAGGCTCACTGTACGTTCCCATCAAGCATTCCCCGCTGCCCTGCTCTGTGTCATAGCAACCAATCACTTACTCCCACTCCTGCTCCCATCTGCCATGCAGTGCTACTGTGTCTCTTGATCTGTGCTGCCTCCCTCTCTCCGCTCTGCTGTGATAATGGCCACATGTCCGGATGGGACAGTGACTCGGTCCGGATCCGGACCACGGTTCGCCATTTAGTGATACCTGATAGTTTGTAGACTCTGTAACTTTTGCACAGAATAAATAATATACACCAATTTGGGTTATTTTTACCAAATAAATGTAGCAGTTATATATTTTGTCCTTAATTTATGAAGGAAGATTATTTATTTGCAAAGAAACTAAGAAAAATATGTTTTTTTTTCAGCATTTTCTGTCTTTTTTAATTCTTATAGCAAAAAAAAATAAAAAAATAAAATAAAAATAAAATACCACCAAAAGAAAGCTCTACCTATCTAAAAAAAATTATAAAATAAAATAAAAATGTTATTTGGGTACAGTATTGCATGACTGAATAATTAGCATTCAAAGTGTGACAGCGCTGAAAGCTGAAAATGGCTTGGACAGGAAGGGGTTGAAAGTGTCCGGTATTCAAGTGGTTGTGGTAGGAGACACACCCCGAGGTGTCAGATGTGTACATTCTGCCAATCCTGCTGCTATTGAACAAAATGAATTTAGATAGGTATATGAACCCTCCACTTTTGCAAGTGGGGCTTTTTTTTTAACTTAACATCAGAGCCCCTTTTAATAATCTTAAAGTGTTACTAAACCCACAACAGAAAAAAATCTGTCTGTATATGTAGCATAGAATGGTTGTTATACTCACTGTGGAACTTAAGGGGTTAATCCTTTGCATTGTGTAAAAAGGCTGTTTTATCCTGAATGCACAGATCCTCCCCCTCCTGCACTGTATATCTGGGGAAAGCCAGCTAACACAGGCAGGGTAGCTGACCTGCACATGCTCAGTTGTGTTTTTTTCTGATGAAGAGAACATTTACGTGTTCTCAGAGATAGCCAGGTCACATGATATTGGCATCACACATGTGGGCGTGTATACAGGCTGCAGTGGAAATCTCCCCCTGCCTGAACTCTCAGCACTGGAGAAACTGTGCAGTTTATCACTGACCGTATTATACAGATCATCCAAAAAGGTATATAGCAGCAGTATTTTAATGTAAAAAGAAGATATATAAGCTGTGGGCACTGTGGGGATGAACTATTTTCATATTACTGGGTTTAGTAACACTTTAACAACTAAAACATTTGCTTTCTCATTGAAATCCTTGATCGGTCATTGTGTCTTAAAATATCACTTCTTGATTATGCAGTGCTGAGATAAGCAGTTTCCGACATGTACAATACTAAAAAAAATGCACAAATCTGATGCACCTCAGCGTTATCGGACTTTAAAAAGCAAAATTAGTCAGAAAATATGCACCATGCGGAAAGCTGAGGCCAGGAGGACGTCTTATCGGAATACATTCCTGCATACTAAAGCTGCGCCTGACACCTTCTCCTCCTGGCTGCAGCCGCCAGTATGATAAATCAGTACGCAGATCTATCATATCACGAGCATCATCACCATTTACTTAGCTGGATGCACATTTTTATGGGAACAGCTTATTAATAACTTGATCTGCCTGCAGCTTGTGGATATTAGGGAGCATCAAGATAGATGACTTAATGAGCCACAATTTCAACCAATTTAATTTCAGAAATGTACATGGAGTAGTGGTGGGCTGTCACCCTCCATTTAACACCGTCAGAATCTTCGGCAAATACAACTTTTACAGCAATAAGCAGAAGAAAGTTGTACATGGAAACATTATACTTCATTTGAAATGCCAAAGCAACAATTATTCAGACCTATTACCTAATAATAAATTCAAAGTATTGATTCGCTAGTATACGAGAAAAAAAAACAAAAAACAACTGAATTGCAGAACGTTTTGCTATGGTAACTGTGCCCTTTCTCATATTTTGACTTCTATAAGACAGATCGTGTCTCGGGGGATATCAAAAGACGAGCAATAGAAACAGACATGGAATGTTGATTTTGGTGCTCTTGATTACATTGTATAACTGTTGGTGCGCTATCCAATCTAAATCTTGCTTGCCGTGTCTGTTGTGCTGCGCTACATTTATACGATGTAATCACAGTTTGAGAAATACAAATTTCACACCAAAGAAATTTCGAGATGGAGTCAATTAATGAATGAATAAATTGTATAAGGGAGAAGATTGTTTTGTACCTAAAATTGTTGTTTTGGTACCTAACCAAAATAGATGGAACATCGATCTATTTGGCTATAATGTTTATGCAGTGTATAATCTAACCTGTATATAATAAATAGAACAGGGAACATTTGGGAAGGATCATAGATTTAACTGTATGATTTAAAAATTAAACCTGAATGTAATAAAAATATTAATTATAAATATATATATATATATATATATATATAATTTATATTTTTATTACAGTATATAAATATATATATATATATATATATACACACATATTTATATATATATATATATATATATATATATATATATATATATTATTATTATTATACAGGATTTATATAGCGCCAACAGTTTGTGCAGCGCTTTACAACATCAGGGAAGACAGTACAATCACAATACAATTCAATACAGAGGGATCAGAGGGCCCTGCTCGATAGAGCTTACAGTCTAGAAGGGAGGGTCACGTGAAACAAAGGGTATTGGCTGTGGGGGATGATCAGGTGGACAGAATGGAAATATAGTTATTAGGTGTGGGTGGGATAGGCTTCTCTGAAGAGGAGGGTTTTTAGGGATCCTCTAAAAGCTAATAGAGAAGGAGATAGACGGACCGATTGGGGTAAGGAGTTCCATAGGCTTGGGGAGACTCTGGAAAAGTCCTGGAGTCGAGCATGGGAGGAGGTGATGAGCGAGCTAGAGAGCAGGAGGTCTTGAGAAGAACGAAGAGAACGATTAGGTTGGTATTTAGAGACTAGGTCAGTGATGTAGCTGGGGGCAGTGTTGTGGATGGCTTTGTAGGTGGTCGTTAGTATTTTGAATTTAATTCGTTGGGTGAGTGGAAGCCAGTGGAGGGATTGACAGAGAGGGGAAGGAGACACAGAGCGGGTGGTAAGGTGGATGAGTCTGGCAGCAGCATTCATGATGGACTGAAGGGGGGTTAAAGTTTTCTGAGGTAAGCCAATGAGGAGGGAGTTGCAGTAATCGAGGCGAGAAATGACCAGGGAGTGGATAAGGAGCTTTGTTGTGTCTTTGGTTAAAAAGGGGCGTATTTTGGAGATGTTGCGGAGGTTGATGCGGCAAGATTTGGACAGTGATTGGATGTGAGGATTAAAGGAGAGTTCAGAGTCTAGAACTACTCCTAGGACCTTGGCGTGTGGGGATGGGCTGATAGTTGTGCCATCAATTTTAACAGAGAGATCGGGGGAGGAGGCACGAGGGGGAGGAAAAATGACCAGTTCAGTTTTGGATAGATTAAGTTTGAGGAAGTGGTGTGACATCCAAACTGATATATCTGATAGTAAATTAGAGATACGTGAGGCGAATGAAGAAGTGAGTTGAGGGGCAGAGAAATAGATTTGAGTGTCGTCAGCGTAGAGGTGGTATTGGAAGCCGTGGGAGGCTATCAGCTGACCCAGGGAGGAGGTGTAGATTGAAAATAGGAGAGGTCCAAGAACAGAACCTTGGGGGACCCCAATTGAGAAAGGAAGGGGAGAGGAGGAAGTAGAGTTGTAAGTAACGCTAAAGGTGCGGTTGGATAAGTAGGTAGAGAACCAGCGAAGAGTACAGTCGCGGAGACCAAAGGCATAGAGTTTTTTGAGGAGGAGGGGGTGGTCAACCGTATCGAAGGCAGCGGAGAGGTCCAGGAGTAGGAGTACGGAATAGTGTCCCTTAGTTTTGGCCGTTACTATATCATTTGTTAGTTTTAGGAGGGCAGTTTCTGTGGAATGTTGAGGACGAAATCCAGACTGAAGGGGATCAAGAAGGTTATTATCAGCAATAATTTATAATATATATATACACACACACATATATATATATATATACATATATATATATATATGTAGTGCCCTGCTCCTGTTGGGTAGGAGCTATGTGTTAAATTTAGTTATTTGAGCTGTAGTTCAGTTAAGGAGGAATTATGCTAAATTGTTGGCTCTGTTTCAGTCTAGCTGGGTTGCGCGGTTTCCACCTGACAGTAGGTGTCACTGTCGCCACATGTCAGGGTTGGAAATGCAGCAGGCTGAGTGTATTGGATATTCCTTTCCCAGAAGTGGCTCAGGGGCGTGGTCAACCCGCTGTGCATTCTGGGAGGGGGTACTTAAGAGACAGAGACCGCTCTATCGGGGTTCGTTGCCGGGGGTCGTTGCTGGATCCTGACCTGAGGGCCCTCCTGGCCTCAGGGATGTGCGAGCCATTTTCAGCCTCGGGGCTTGCTGGCCCGAGGCTCTGCAACTGAGAAGTAGGCCCAGGAGTTGCTGGGGCCTACTAGTCCAGGGATGGTCCTACGCGGTCTTGCCTGCGGAAAGAAGCGGAACAATTAGGGACTCAATTGAAGTATGCATCCTGGTCAGTTGGCCTCACGGTGCTGCCGGCTGGCTGAAAGATTCTGGCACCGTGAGCTGTGTTCTTTTGAAGGAACTCTTTTGCAAAGTGTCAGTGTGGTTACACGATCTTGTGGTGGAAGGTTGTGGAACGACGCAACGGCACTCATCAAGTCTGTGGCAGAGACTTTGAGCGAGCTTCGCACCGGTTGCTAGGCCTGTGAGAGTAGGCCTATCCGGTGGTTGCTGAATCCAACGTGGAACTGATTTGTCCTCTGGATCTGAGATTGTGCCCGTGTTCCGCAAAGCAAGGTACCTGAACCTCCTCTATCCCTCTACCCCTCTGTTGGAACTGGTAAAATAAAGCTCTTGAAGAAAAGTAACCAAGTGTTGGTGTGAACATTCATGAAAGCTCTTCAAGAGGGATCCCTGACACAAGTGCGGTGAACAGAAAAAGGTAACGGTAGGCCCAAAACTTTAAACCAGCAGCTCCTACGGGGGTAGTGCTACATATATATATTTAAAACAATTGTTGTACCTAGGGCAGACATAATATTCAACCAAAAGAAAAGTGTTAAACTACTGCAGAAGGGCCCTGCCAAAAAAGTGTAAAATCAAAAAAGTCCATCCATTTGTAGAGCACCCACAGTGGTAAATGGAAATTCAAACAATTTCAAAGTAATTTCAAAATTCAAAGTAATTTTTCTAAAATAATATAATTAATTTCAGTGCTTCAAAATGTTGGATGTGGAATGTAATATTGCTTTTCACACAATATAATGTATATAAAAAACAGTGCTTAGGGTATCCCCTCAAAGTACAACTGCCCTCCAGCAGCTGGAATGACCTTAATAAATTATAACCCCAAATAGGTCCCACAATTTACACAATGGGGTTAATTTACTAAAACTGGAGAGTGCAAAATCTGGTGCAGCTGCTCATGGTAGCCAGTTAGCTTCTCACTTCAGCTTGATTGGTTTCTATGCAGAGCTTGCACTCTCCAGTTCTAGTAAATTAACTCCAATATATTCCCAGCGCTTAGAGTCTCCAATGTTAATTTAGTCGACTAAAATATTTTCGTTGAAGAGATTAATACTATTTAAGGCGACTACAATACGACTAAAACAATTCAGATGACTAAAATACGACTAAAACTAAATTTAAATTTGATGTAAAAATTAACACTGCACTACCACATAAGAATACGTAGGGGTCATCTACTGAGCTGCTGAAAGAAAAAAAAAAAAATCATATTTGTTTTCTTAATATTTAATGTTGGTAGTAAATTCAGGTAATATGTGCAATGGCATTACAGCCAATAGAGTTTACAGTTTTTTGGTTTTTTTATATTTTCAAGTTGTACTTCTGCTTGTCAAAAAGCAATATTTTTGTTTGTTTATTTGTGGTTTTATTTATAAAGACGTTATATATGTCACAACAGCTAAATCTGTGTCTGTAGTGCATGTTCAAACCTCAATACCATAAATAATAATATGTTATTAGATTTTTACTCCTGGAGTATATAATGTTTGGCATTTCTAAATAAATAATGCATTAAAATGTAACTAAACCCATTAGATATTAGTTGACTAAAATATGACTAAATCTAAAACAATTCAGATGACTAAAATATGACTAAAACTAAAAAGGCATTTTAGTCAAAAGACTATAACTAAAACTAAATTGAAATGTGATGTCAAAATGAACACTGTAAGGCTTCATGTACACGGGACATTTTAAAACCTCTCCTGAACGATGTAACTTGACAGATAGCAACCGACGTCCGTTGTGCCATGTTTACATAATGCGTTTAGCCGCGTTTGTGTTTAGAAGCATTTTTTGCATTGCAAATAGTCAAAAATGTCTCTTTGTTAAAAACACCTATAAACAAAACGTGGCTAAACGCAAGTTATGGCGTTTACACGTGTTTACAAGCTGTTACAGGCATTTGGCATTTCAAATGCCTCTGAACATCCATCTTGAAAGCATTTTGTTTGCTTTCCAAAAAATGCTTCTAAACTCAACTGCCTGGAAATGACCATAAACAACCCTGTGTACATGTACTGATAAGATAACATAGAGGAGAATTCAGGGGCAGCTGAAAAAAAACACCCAACTGCTCCTAAACATCCGTTTACCAGCATTAATGTATATGAGGCCAAAAGAGGTCTCAACATATAAGACAATTACATTTGGTCAAATGCAGCATGCCATGAAGTCTTCCTTGATCATCAGAAACATTTTCTTCAGGCCACCCATGTACCTCCTAAAAGAATAAGCTCCAGGTGTAATTTTTTTTTTTTATTTCAAATTTGCCTGAATGTTAAAAGACAATAGGGATGAGCTCGGTGTTCGAGTCGAACATAGGTTTGACTCGAACATCGGCTGTTCGCGCGTTCGGCGAACAACGAACGATTTGGGCCGTTCGCGCCAAATTCGAGTGACGCGAACGGCCCACAATACACTGCGCCATCACAGTGTAATCCCGGCGCTGTGATTGGCCAAGCATGCACTGTGACCCTGCATGCTTGGCCAATCACAGCGCCGGCAGCGAGGAGAGCAATGATTGGCCACAGGCAGGATGCCTGTGGCCAATTATTGCTGAGGGGGTTTAGTACACGGCGGCCTCGTGTAGTGTGTTCCGGCGCAGGGAAAGAGAAGGATAGGCAGGGACAGTGTCATATTTTTTCTTTGCTAAACCTTGTGTGTAGGGACAGAGAAGGATAGGTAGGGAGAGTGTCAGTGTCATATTCTTTGCTAAACCTTGTTTGTAGGGAAAGAGAAGGGTAGGCAGGGAGAGTGTCAGTTTCATATTCTTTGCTAAACCTTGTGTGCTAAACCATATTGCTAAACCTTGTGTGTAGGGACAGACAAGGATAGGCAGGGAGAGTGTCAGTTTCATATTCTTTGCTAAACCTTGTGTGCTAAACCATATTGCTAAACCTTGTGTGTAGGGACAGACAAGGATAGGCAGGGAGAGTGTCAGTGTCATATTCTTTGCTAAAACTTGTGTGCTGAACCATATTGCTAAACCTTGTGTGTAGGGACAGACAAGGATAGGTAGGGAGAGTGTCAGTGTCATATTCTTTGCTAAACCTTGTTTGTAGGGACAGAGAAGGATAGGCAGGGAGAGTGTCAGTTTCATATTCTTTGCTAAACCTTGTGTGCTGAACCATATTGCTAAACCTTGTGTGTAGGGACAGACAAGGATAGGCAGGGAGAGTGTCAGTGTCATATTCTTTGCTAAACCTTGTGTGCTGAACCAAATTGCTAAACCTTGTGTGTAGGGACAGACAAGGATAGGCAGTCGAGAGTGTCAGTGTCATAATCTTTGCTAAACCTAGTGTGCTGAACCATATTGCTAAACCTTGTGTGTAGGGACAGACAAGGATAGGCAGTCGAGAGTGTCAGTGTCATAATCTTTGCTAAACCTAGTGCGCTGAACCATATTGCTAAACCTTGTGTGTAGGGACAGACAAGGATAGGCAGTCGAGAGTGTCAGTGTCATAATCTTTGCTAAACCTAGTGCGCTGAACCATATTGCTAAACCTTGTGTGTAGGGACAGACAAGTATAGGCAGTCGAGAGTGTCAGTGTCATAATCTTTGCTAAACTTAGTGCGCTGAACCATATTGCTAAACCTTGTGTGTAGGGACAGACAAGGATAGGCAGTCGAGAGTGTCAGTGTCATAATCTTTGCTAAACCTAGTGCGCTGAACCATATTGCTAAACCTTGTGTGTAGGGACAGACAAGTATAGGCAGTCGATAGTGTCAGTGTCATAATCTTTGCTAAACCTAGTGTGCTGAACCATATTGCTAAACCTTGTGTGTAGGGACAGACAAGGATAGGCAGTCGAGAGTGTCAGTGTCATAATCTTTGCTAAACCTAGTGCGCTGAACCATATTGCTAAACCTTGTGTGTAGGGACAGACAAGGATAGGCAGTCAAGAGTGTCAGTGTCATAATCTTTGCTAAACCTAGTGTGCTGAACCATATTGCTAAACCTTGTGTGTAGGGACAGACAAGGATAGGCAGTCGAGAGTGTCAGTGTCATAATCTTTGCTAAACCTAGTGTGCTGAACCATATTGCTAAACCTTGTGTGTAGGGACAGACAAGGATAGGCAGGGAGAGTGTCAGTTTCATATTCTTTGCTAAACCTTGTGTGCTGAACCATATTGCTAAACCTTGTGTGTAGGGACAGACAAGGATAGGCAGTCGAGAGTGTCAGTGTCATAATCTTTGCTAAACCTAGTGCACTGAACCATATTGCTAAACCTTGTGTGTAGGGACAGACAAGGATAGGCAGTCGAGAGTGTCAGTGTCATAATCTTTGCTAAACCTAGTGTGCTGAACCATATTGCTAAACCTTGTGTGTAGGGACAGACAAGGATAGGCAGTCGAGAGTGTCAGTTTCATATTTTTTGCTAAACCTTGTGTGCTGAACCATATTGCTAAACCTTGTGTGTAGGGACAGACAAGGATAGGCAGTCGAGAGTGTCAGTGTCATAATCTTTGCTAAACCTAGTGCGCTGAACCATATTTCTAAACCTTGTGTGTAGGGACAGACAAGGATAGGCAGTGGAGAGTGTCAGTGTCATAATCTTTGCTAAACCTAGTGTGCTGAACCATATTGCTAAACCTTGTGTGTAGGGACAGACAAGGATAGGCAGTCAAGAGTGTCAGTGTCATAATCTTTGCTAAACCTAGTGTGCTGAACCATATTGCTAAACCTTGTGTGTAGTGTGAGGGGGTTAACTCGGTAGCGGGTGTGTGTGACCCCCTGGTTGGGCTCCCCACACAAAAACAGGGCCAGCAGACGGAGGTTGTGGTTTTCAAAATCAAAAGGTGCGGTTTATTTCTCTATGTACAGTGACAAAAACACAGCAAAGCCAAAAAGAAACAAACAAAATAAATCCTGGTCAGTTTGACCTCTGACTAAACATGCAGGTTTCCTAAACTAACAACTGGGATCAGCCTGGTGCTGTCCTAGTCCCTAAGTCCCTGGTTTAGTAAAAGTCCAAACAAATAGCCACACAGGCTTTGCCTCACCGCACAGGGGTTCACTCTCCCTAGACAGTCCACACAGGTCTGGTTCCAGGCATGAGCAAACACCTAATGAATCTGGGAGTTTTTATAGAGGCCTTAAACGAACTGACAGGCTTCAGCTGGTCTCATCAACTCCCTGCCTGCACGACGCCCAGCACTCTCCCTAGAGGTATGAATCATTCATGAGCCCACTAGCCTCAGCTGGGCTTCATCAACTCCCTAGTTGTATAAGTCGGCATAAAGCCTGAATCTGGGAGAAATATATCTACCCCCCTGGATGCAACCAGGTGACTTTACCTTCCTGCTGTCACATACCCCCCCCTCTTGTTTTAACCTTGGGGTTGGAACACCAGCAATCAGGCATTCATGTACTCGAGACAAAGCATCCACATTCCCCATTTGAACGCCAGGGCGATGCTTTACTGTGAAGTTGAATTCCTGTAGGGCCAGGAACCACCTATTCACTCTTCTATTTGTCTCCTTGTTTTGAGCCATCCACTTTAACGGAGCGTGATCCGTAACCATGTCAAAGTGCCTACCTAGCAGATAGTACCGAAGGGAATCTAGAGCCCACTTCACCGCTAAACACTCCTTTTCAACCGTGGCGTAATTTACCTCATGGGACTTCAACTTCCTGCTGAGGTAAATGACTGGGTGCTCTTCCCCGTTCCAGACCTGGGACAATACTGCTCCTAACCCCACATCTGACGCATCACTTTGTACGACAAAGTCTTTAGAGAAGTCGGGTGAGTACAACACTGGCTGGCTACATAAGGCTTGTTTCAAGAATTGGAATGCTGCCTCAGCCTCGGGGGTCCATTTAATCATGACCGACCCTTTCCCTTTCGTCAGGTTGGTTAGGGGCACAGCCTTAGAAGCAAAGTGGGGAATGAAGCGCCGATAATAACCCGCGATTCCCAGAAAGGCTCGTACCTGCTTCTTGCTGTTGGGACGTGGCCAACTCTGGATGGCCTCGACTTTGTTGAGTTGGGGTTTTATTACTCCCCTGCCAATGGTGTACCCAAGATATTTGGCCTCCTCCTGCCCAATGGTACACTTCTTGGGGTTAGCCGTAAACCCCGCTTCCCGAACAGAGTCCAGGACTGCTTGCACTTTTGGCAGATGTGAGGCCCAATCTGTGCTATGGACAATTACGTCATCCAGGTAAGCCGCAGCATACTTCCGATGGGGCCTCAGCATCTGGTCCATTTTCCGCTGGAATGTGGCCGGCGCATTCTGTAACCCGAACGGCATTCTCTTATATTGGAACGCCCCGTCTGGGGTTACAAATGCGGTTTTCTCTTTGGCCGACTTGGCCAGGGGAATTTGCCAATACCCTTTTGTGAGGTCAAGAGTCGTCATGTATCGGGCTGTTCCCAGCCGGTCGATCAACTCATCTATACGTGGCATGGGGTAGGTGTCAAATTTTGTAACTTTGTTCAACTGACGAAAATCGTTACAAAATCGCCAGCTCCCATCCGGTTTAGGCACCAACACAATGGGACTAGACCAATCACTTTGGGACTCCTCTATCACCCCTAAGTTCAGCATTTTCTGTACTTCCTCCCGTATTGCCTCCCGTCGGGCCTCTGGGATCCGATAGGGTTTTAACTTCACCCTTTCACCGGGCGGGGTAATAATATCATGCTCTACCCCAGATGTTTGTCCCGGCAGCTCAGAGAACACCTCCTTGTTGCGAAGCACAAACTCCTTAACCTCCTGTTGTTGGGGTTGTGACAAGGTGGCTGCTATTCCAACCTCCGGAATCACGCAACCAGTTTGAGCTGGTGACCAAGTTTCTGCGACTAGGGACTCTCTATCCCTCCAGGCTTTCAACAGATTAACGTGATATATCTGTTCGGGCTTTCGCCTTCCTGGTTGTCTGACCTTGTAATTCACTTCGCTCACTTTTTCCATTATCTCGTAGGGGCCTTGCCATTTGGCAAGGAATTTACTTTCAACCGTAGGGACAAGTACCAATATCCTATCCCCCGGGGAAAAGGTACGGGTCTTTGCTCCACGGTTGTACACTCTCTGCTGTGCCAACTGCGCTTGGGCCAAATGTTCCTTCACGATGGGCATTACCTGTGCAATTCGATCTTGCATCAGGGCGACATGCTCAATCACACTCCTGTGGGGAGAACTCTCACTTTCCCAAGTTTCCTTGGCAATATCCAACAGCCCTCTTGGGTGTCTCCCATACAGTAACTCAAAGGGGGAGAATCCCGTAGAGGATTGGGGCACCTCCCTAATAGCAAACATCAAATAAGGAAGTAGACAGTCCCAATCCTTTCCATCTCTATCCACCACTTTCTTCAACATTTGTTTTAGGGTTTTGTTGAATCTTTCAACCAGCCCATCGGTTTGGGGGTGATACACAGATGTACGCAATTGCGTCACTTTGAACAATTTACACAGCTCTTTCATAACCCGGGACATAAAGGGTGTACCTTGGTCCGTAAGCAGTTCTTTACAAATACCCACCCGGCTAAAAACAAGAGATAGCTCTTTGGCTATGGTTTTGGCCGAGGTATTTCTGAGAGGGATCGCTTCTGGATAACGGGTGGCATAGTCCATTATAACCAATATGTACTGGTGCCCCCTAGCGGACTTGATTATAGGACCTACCAAATCCATTGCGATTCTCTCAAACGGGACCTCAATGATGGGTAGAGGGACCAGCGGGCTACGGAAATGTGGCATCGGGGCCGACCTCTGACACACAGGGCAGGAGGAACAATAATTTTCTATGTCCTTCATCACCCCAGGCCAATAGAATCTCTGTAATACCCTCTCTCGGGTTTTCTCTGTCCCCAGATGACCTCCAAGAATGTGCCCATGGGCCAACTCCAACACCAACTTCCTGTAAGGTTTGGGCACCACCAGCTGCTCAACGGTTTCTTCTGCCCTTTTTGCCACCCGATACAGTAGGTCCTTCTCTACGCTGAAGTATGGGTAAGTGCAGGTATTATCTGGGTTCACTAACTCGCCATCTATTTCCACTACGTTTTCCCGTGCCTTTATTAGGGCGGGGTCTTTTAACTGTTCTGTGGCAAAAATTTTCCCTGTGAACCTCCAGATCAGAAAACTCCACAGACGGTAGGTTTTCGTCTGAGGAGGTGGGCTCCTCTCCAGTTTCTTGAGTCTCCCCTGCCAATACTGACAAGGGAAATTCTGGAGAGTCCTCACCACTCTCAGAGGAGTTCTGGCTATCACATTCCTGGTACATAGGGGCACCAGTGGGGGGCTCAGGATCATCCCACAGTTCCCAGAACTTCGGAAAATCCCTTCCCACAATGGCATCATGCGGTAATTGAGATACTAACCCCACTGGATGAGAGAGGGTACCTTTGGGGGTCTCGAAACACACTGTAGTCACTGGATACTCTCGGGTGTCCCCATGCACACAAATAACAGCTACCTTGCTATTCCCAGAGACCTCTGTTTTAACTAATTCAGCCTTTATCAGGGTCACAAGGCTACCTGAATCCAGTAATACCACAACATTTCTACCATTAATACACATTTTGCATAAATGTTTCTCAGTTCCCCGAATGGCAGTGCATGCGACTGTCGCACACAGCGACTGACGTCTGTCCATCAGAAAGTCACATTGCATGGGTTCCTCCACAACCGGGCAATTTGCTGCAATATGTCCCGCTTGCCGGCAGCGGTAGCAAACGATCCTTCTTGCGGCCTCTTGAGCCGCTGATTTCCCAGGCTGTTCTCGCCAAACTTGGGGTAGAGCTCCCACCCTCTCACTCTCTCCACCCTCACCCCTTGGAATCCTCTTATCCGCCCCTGGGGATGGTCTGGTCTTAGGGTGGAAAGTCCGAGTGTCTCTGGAAGAGGCCGTCAGGTTCTCTGTAGCCAAGTATCTCTCTACACGATCCACAAGTTTACCGGCCGTTTCTGGGTCTCCATGGCTTACCCACTTTTGAATGGCGGTAGGAAGAGCTCTCAAGAAACGATCCATCACAACACGTTCCACAATCTCCGGTGCGGACAAAGTCTCTGGCTGTAGCCACTTCCTGCTCAGGTGAATGAGATCATACATTTGAGACCTGGGGGGTTTTCCAAGCTGGAAAGTCCAGTTATGCACACGCTGAGCCCGGACAGCCAGGGTGACACCCAGCCTTGCCAATATTTCAGCTTTTAGCATCACATAGTCTTTTGCTTGGTCAGGCTCTAGGTCATAGTAAGCCTTCTGCGATTCACCAGTTAACAGAGGAGCCACCAGTCCAGCCCACTGCTCCTCAGGCCACTTTTCTCTTTCAGCAGTCCTTTCAAATGTGGTCAAAAATACCTCTGGATCATCCTCTCCAGTCATTTTTGTCAATAAACGACTCACCCCAAAGGACGCGGTATTAGTGGGACGGCTTTCCTCACTGGTCTGCGGACGTTGCTGCATTACTGCTTCCATTTGTTGTAGTCTCTGCTCTTGCTTCTGTAACAGGTCTATGAAGCGGGCCTCAGATTGCTGCTGGGCTTGTTGATGAGCTTGCTGCTGGGCTGCAAGGCTCCTTTGCAAACCTGCATTTGTCTGCTGTTGATTGGCATTTGCTAGAGCCAGCTGTTTCAGTATCTCCTCCATGCTGGCTTAAAAAAAACTGCCACTGGTTCTCCACCAACTGTGAGGGGGTTAACTCGGTAGCGGGTGTGTGTGACCCCCTGGTTGGGCTCCCCACACAAAAACAGGGCCAGCAGACGGAGGTTGTGGTTTTCAAAATCAAAAGGTGCGGTTTATTTCTCTATGTACAGTGACAAAAACACAGCAAAGCCAAAAAGAAACAAACAAAATAAATCCTGGTCAGTTTGACCTCTGACTAAACATGCAGGTTTCCTAAACTAACAACTGGGATCAGCCTGGTGCTGTCCTAGTCCCTAAGTCCCTGGTTTAGTAAAAGTCCAAACAAATAGCCACACAGGCTTTGCCTCACCGCACAGGGGTTCACTCTCCCTAGACAGTCCACACAGGTCTGGTTCCAGGCATGAGCAAACACCTAATGAATCTGGGAGTTTTTATAGAGGCCTTAAACTAACTGACAGGCTTCAGCTGGTCTCATCAACTCCCTGCCTGCACGACGCCCAGCACTCTCCCTAGAGGTATAAATCATTCATGAGCCCACTAGCCTCAGCTGGGCTTCATCAACTCCCTAGTTGTATAAGTCGGCATAAAGCCTGAATCTGGGAGAAATATATCTACCCCCCTGGATGCAACCAGGTGACTTTACCTTCCTGCTGTCACAGTAGGGACAGACAAGGATAGGCAGTCGAGAGTGTCAGTGTCATAATCTTTGCTAAACCTAGTGCGCTGAACCATATTGCTAAACCTTGTGTGTAGGGACAGACAAGTATAGGCAGTCGAGAGTGTCAGTGTCATAATCTTTGCTAAACCTAGTGTGCTGAACCATATTGCTAAACCTTGTGTGTAGGGACAGACAAGGATAGGCAGTCGAGAGTGTCAGTGTCATAATCTTTGCTAAACCTAGTGCGCTGAACCATATTGCTAAACCTTGTGTGTAGGGACAGACAAGGATAGGCAGTCGAGAGTGTCAGTGTCATAATCTTTGCTAAACCTAGTGTGCTGAACCATATTGCTAAACCTTGTGTGTAGGGACAGACAAGGATAGGCAGTCGAGAGTGTCAGTGTCATAATCTTTGCTAAACCTAGTGCGCTGAACCATATTGCTAAACCTTGTGTGTAGGGACAGACAAGGATAGGCAGGGAGAGTGTCAGTTTCATATTCTTTGCTAAACCTTGTGTGCTGAACCATATTGCTAAACCTTGTGTGTCGGGACAGACAAGGATAGGCAGGGAGAGTGTCAGTGTCATATTCTTTGCTAAACCTTGTGTGCTGAACCATATTGCTAAACCTTGTGTGTAGGGACAGACAA
Source organism: Rana muscosa (assembly GCA_029206835.1). Lineage (NCBI taxonomy): Eukaryota > Metazoa > Chordata > Amphibia > Anura > Ranidae > Rana > Rana muscosa. Next base: position 455,710,792 of record CM055118.1, read on the forward strand.
GGATAGGCAGGGAGAGTGTCAGTTTCATATTCTTTGCTAAACCTTGTGTGCTGAACCATATTGCTAAACCTTGTGTGTAGGGACAGACAAGGATAGGCAGTCGAGAGTGTCAGTGTCATAATCTTTGCTAAACCTAGTGCGCTGAACCATATTGCTAAACCTTGTGTGTAGGGACAGACAAGTATAGGCAGTCGAGAGTGTCAGTGTCATAATCTTTGCTAAACCTAGTGTGCTGAACCATATTGCTAAACCTTTTGTGCAGGGAGAGAGAAGGATAGGCAGGGGACAGTGTCAGTGTCATTGTTGCTAAGCCTCCTGCACAGTATACACCTGAAGCTAGCCCTTATTGCTGGTTTTCCCATCTCCCTGCAGGCCATTAGAATGTCTGGAAGGCAAACAAGGAGAGGCAGACAGTCAGGAGCCAATAAAAGAGGGCAAGCAGGCTCTGTGTCTGGGGGCAACAGTGCTGGTCGTGGACGCGGTGCATTGTCATCAGCACATGGCCATGGGACACGCTTGTCCTTCTTTTCGGCAGCTGGACATGTTGAGCCACATCATGCCGAAGACTTGGTAGAGTGGATGACCAAGCCCTCCTCATCCTCCTCATCCTCTCTCACCCAGGCTCAGGGTACTGGCAAAGCAGCTGCCAAAGCGTCCTCTTCCCTGGTATCAATGTCATCATCAGTCACTCCTTCCCTAGACCCACCATGTCCTCCTCCTGAGGAGTCCCCCAAACTGTTTGAGCACAGTGTTGGGTACATGCTCCAGGAGGATGCCCAGCGTTTCGAAGGGTCTGATGATGATACCCAGCTAGAGGAAGGCAGTAGCGTGAGAGCAGTGAGAGGGGATGCTCAAGAAGGACACCAATCTGGCAGTCATGTTCCAGCAGCTGCAGCATACTGCCAGATTGGCTCCAGTGATGAGGAGGGAGGGGATGATGAGGTCACTGACTCCACGTGGGTGCCTAATAGGAGAGAGGAGGAGGATGAGGAGGAGGCACATCTCCAACGAGGCAGGATGCCCTTGGGTGGCCAGCGTAAGGGCAGCACACCGACGGAATCACACCGCAGAGCTCCGCCTGTGCAGGGCGCTGCCTCTGCCCGTTATTCAAAAAGTTCTTTGGTGTGGGCCTTTTTTGAGGCGAGTGCATCAGATCGCACAGCTGCTGTTTGCAACATATGTCTCAAGCGTATATCGCGTGGCCAAAACATCAGCCGCTTGGGCACCACATGCTTGACCAGACATATGTTGACCTGCCATGCAGCTCGTTGGCAAGCCTACCTTAAAGACCCACACCAAAGAACAAAGCGGACCTCTCCTTGCACCGCATCAGCTGGGATCTCCAACCCAACTATACCTTCAGTCCTCTCTGAAACCTGCACTGAGAGGAATGAAGGTGTAGAATTAGGTGTGTCACAGCCAAGTACTTGCAGCCACTCTGCTAGCAGTACACCGACGTCCGATTCTAGCAGGCAAATTTCCCTGCCCCAGCTGCTGGACCGTCGAAAGAAGTTCACTCCCAGCCATCCACATGCCCAGCGGTTGAATGCTAGCTTGGCTAAATTTCTAGCGCTTCAACTGCTGCCTTTTCAGTTGGTAGACTCGGCCCCCTTCCGTGAGTTTGTGCAATGTGCGGTTCCTCAGTGGCAGGTTCCCAAACGCCACTTTTTCTCACGGAAGGCGATTCCGGCTCTCTACCAGCATGTGGAAGGCAATGTCTTGGCCTCGCTGGACAGGGCGGTCAGCGGTAAGGTGCATATTACCGCTGACTCATGGTCCAGCAGGCATGGACAGGGACGTTACCTTTCTTTCACGGCCCATTGGGTCACTCTTTTGGCAGCTGGGAAGGATGCAGGACAAGGTGCAGTAGTGTTGGAGGTTGTTCCACCGCCATGCCTCCAAAATGCTACTACTGGTTGTGACACACCTCTATCCTCCACCCCCTCCTCTTCTTCCTCCGTGGCCTCTTCCTGTGCTTTGTCCTCGGAACCAGCGGTGCTCCGTAGGCGTTCAAGGGGCTACGCAAGTACGCAGGCAAAAAGATGCCATGCCGTGCTTGCACTGGTGTGTTTGGGGGACAGGAGCCACACTGGGGCAGAGGTTCTGTCTGCTCTGCAGGGGCAGGCCGAGAGGTGGTTGACGCCACGCCAGCTTAAGCCAGGAATGGTAGTTTGCGACAATGGCACCAACCTCCTCTCCGCTCTCCGACAGGGACAACTGACCCATGTGCCCTGTGTGGCTCACGTCCTTAACCTGGTGGTGCAGCAGTTGTTGGGCAGGTACCCGGGCTTACAGGATGTCCTGAGGCAGGCCAGGAAAGTCTGTGTGCATTTCCGCAGATCTTATAATGCCAGTGCTCACCTGGCTGAGCTGCAAAAGGAGTTGAACCTGCCCAAGAACCGCCTTATATGTGACATGCCCACCAGGTGGAACTCAACGTTGGCCATGCTGCAGCGGCTGTACACACAGCAGAGGGCCATCAATGAGTACCTGTGCGACTATGGCACCAGGACAGGGTCAGGGGAGCTCGGGTTTTTTTCACCACGCCAGTGGGGCATGATCAGGGATACATGCACTGTCCTGGCACCATTTGAGGAGGCCACGAGGATGGTGAGCAGTGACAGTGCATGCATCAGTGACACTGTACCTCTTGTCCACCTGTTGGAACATACGCTGCGTGGAATAATGGACAGGGCACTTGAGGCAGAACAGAGGCAGGAAGAGGAGGACCTCCTTGCCTCTCAAGGCCCCCTTTACCCAGACAGTGTTCCTTCTGTCCCACCCATCGCACAGGAAGAAGAGGAGGAGGAGGAGGAGGATTGTGTCAGCATGGAGGTGGAGCCTGGCACTCAGCATCATCAGCAGCAGTCTTTTAGGGATGATTTACAGTCCCAAGAAACCATTGGACTTGTACGTGGCTGGGAGGAGGTGGCTGCGGATCATGTCGTCCTTAGTGACCCAGAGGACTCCGGACTGAATGCCTCAGCTAACCTACGCTGCATGGCCTCCCTGATCCTGCAAAGTCTGCGGAAGGATCCTCGTATTCTTCGGATCAAGGAGAGGGACCATTACTGGCTGGCCACTCTCCTTGATCCACGGTACAAGGGTAAGGTTGCGGACCTTATCTTACCGTCGCAGAGGGAGCAGGGGATGAGACAACTCCGGGAGGCCTTGCAGAAAGGTCTGTGCAACGCGTTCCCAGAGACTGGGAGGTTACAAACTCCTGGTCTTGGACAACGAGTTGCTGAGGCTTCGGTCAGTCAAAGAAGGAGTGGTGGGGAAGGTGGCCGTCTGACCGAAGCGTTCAGACAATTCTTTAGTCCGCAGCCCCAAGGTATGATCGGTTCCAGCAACCATCGCCAGCGTCTGATATACATGGTGCAGGAATACCTAGGGGCAAGGTCAGACTTGGACACCTTCCCCACCGAAAATCCTCTGGCTTACTGGGTCTTGAGGATGGATCACTGGCCAGAGCTTGCACAGTATGCAATTGAGCTACTGGCCTGTCCTGCATCCAGCGTTCTTTCAGAACGCACATTCAGTGCTGCTGGAGGATTTGTCACGGATCACAGGGTGCGCCTGTCCACCGACTCTGTTGATCGACTGACCTTCATAAAGATGAACCAGTCTTGGATCACCACCAGCTACCAAACACCTGAAGCTGATATAACAGACTAATTTATTTTCAAATGTCACATCCCTTCAAGACTGATGCTGATGCTGAGAGTTTGTCCTGTTATGTTGACTGACTATCCTCCTCCTCCTCAATGATCCGATTGACGATGATAGCTTGGAAGAACATTTTTGTTTCTGGGTGCCGCCACCAGTGGCTAAGGCCCAATTTTTCAGCCCCTATTTAACAGGGGTGTGTTATTACAATTTTTTATGCAATGCTTTGCAGCAGGGCTCATTCCTGCACTCCAACTAGAGTATCTGGGAGTGGTTGCAGTGTCGTGGCACCAGCACCAGTGGCTAAGGCCCAATTTTTCAGCCCCTGTTTAACAGGGGAGTGTAATTACAATTTTTGATGCAATACTTTGCAACAGGGCTCATTGCTGTGCTCCAAGTACAGTATCTGTGAGGGGTTGCAGTGTTGTGGCACCAGTGCCTAAGGCTCAATTTTTCTGCCCCTGTTTAACAGGGGCATGTAATTACAAGTCTTGATCTAATAATTCACAGCAGGGCCCATTCCTGCACCCACCAAGACTAACTGTGAGGCCTTACAGTGTTGTGTCAACACCACCACCACCACCAAAGGCCCAATTTTTCAGCCCCTGTTCAACAGGGGCATGCAATTACAATTCTTGATCTAATAATTCACAGCAGGGCCCATTCATGCGCCCACCAAGAGTAACTGTGAGGGCTCACAGTGTTGTGGCAACACCAACATGTAAGGGGCAAATTTCAGCTGAGTATATACGGCAGGCCCCTACTTTCAAACATCCAACTTACAAACGACTCCTCCTTGCAAACGGAAGGATACAACAGGAAGTGAGAGGAAATCTACCCCTAGGAAGGCAAATTCTCTCCTGTAAGAGTTAATATGGGAAAAAAAGTGTCTCCTCTCCAATGATTCTTTATCACCAATTCTTGTTTCAATAAAAACCCCAAATTTTCAAAAAACATTTGTCATTAGGACGGAAAGTGAGGTGAACTGTTCTGAACAGGTGCACACTGCACAGACAGCAAAACAAATGTTACAGGGGTGATAACCCTTCCCTATGTTTTCCAAAAAGCTTAAAAATAGATTTTTTGGCTGGAGCTACACTTAAACAATGTACCTGTTCAAAATTACAAACAGATTCTACATAAGAACAAACCTACAGTCCCTGTCTTGTATGCACCGCCTGTATACGGCTGTTCAGAGTATATAGGGCCTTTTTTATTTTGTGTGCGGGGTTCCCCTTAATATCCATACAAGACCCAAAGGAGCTGGTAATGGGCTGGGGTAAAGGGGGGGGGGTGTGATGGGGTAGCTATGTCATTTTTCTTAAAGATTGTCATCCATATTACCGGGACCAGACATTACATTAAAGCCGCAAGCAGTTTTAAATAGCTTTTTTTCCTTTAGAAATGTAATTTTGTGCAGGGACAGTTCTAAACACGGGAAACACGTGGCACTTCACAGGCATACTTTAGACACCCCCCAGGTACGATATTTAAAGGAATATTTGACTTTTTTTTCACTTCATGCATCATTAACCACTTGACCACTGGGCACTTAAACCCCCTTAATAATCAGACCAATTTTCAGCTTTCGGTGCTCTCACATTTTGAATGACAATTACTCAGTCATACAACACTGTACCCATATGAATTTTTTGTCCTTTTTTTTCACACAAATAGAGCTTTCTTTTGGTGGTATTTAATCACTGTTGGGTTTTTTATTTTTTTGCGCTATAAGAGAAAAAAGACTGAAAATTCTGTAAAAAAATTGGGTTTTTTCGTTTCCGTTATAAAATTTTGCAAATTACTATTTTTTCTTCATAAATTTTGGCCAAAATTTATACTGCTACATATCTTTGGTAAAAATAAGTACAAATTGGTGCATATTATTTGGTCTTGTGAAAGTTATAGAGTCCACAAGCTATGGTGCCAATATCTGAAAATTGATCACACCTAAAGTACTGACGGCCTATCTCATTTCTTGAGACCCCAACATGCCAGAAAAGTACAAATACCCCCCAAATGACCCCTTTTTGGAAAGAAGACATTCCAAGGTATTCAGAAAGAGGCATTGTGAGTTTTTTGAAGTTGTCATTTTTTCCCACAATTCTTTGCAAAATCAAGATTTTTTTTTCTCTTTTTTTTTTTTTCACAAAATTGTCATATTAGCAGGTTATTTCTCACACACAGCATATGCATACCACAAATTACACCCCAAAACACATTCTGCTATTCCTCCCGAGTATGGCGATACCACATGTGTGAGACTTTTACACAGCGTGGCCACATACAGAGGCCCAACATGCAGGGAGCCCCTTCAGGCGTTCTGGAGCACCGAGGCCAATTCTGACATTTCTCTCCTACATGTAAAAATCATCATTTATTTGCTATAAAATTACATAGAACCCCAAAACATTATATATGTTTTTTTAGCAAAGACCTTAGAGAATATAATGGTGGTTGTTGCAACTTTTTATCTTGCACGATATTTGCGCAGCAATTTTTTTTAACGCGTTTTTTACGGAAAAAAAATGTTTTGTGCTTAAAAAAAATGCCAAAATAGCACAAAACCCCCCCAAATGACCCCATTTTAGAAAGTAGACACCCCAAGGAAATTGCTGAGAGGCCTGTTGAGCCCATTGAATATTTTTTTTTTGTCCCAAGTGATTGAATAATGACAAAAAAAAAAAAAAAAATTACAAAAAGTTGTCACTAAATGATATATTGCTCACACATGCCATGGTTATATGTGGAATTACACCCCAAAATACATTTTGCTGCTTCTCCTGAGTACGGGGATACCACATGTGTGGGACTTTTTAGGAGCCTAGCCGCGTACGGGACCCCGAAAACCAAGCACCCCCTTCAGGATTTCTAGGCACAAATTTTTGATTTCACTCCTCACTACCTATCACAGTTTCGAAGGCCATAAAATGCCAAAATAGCACAAAACCCCCCCAAATGACCCCATTTTGGAAAGTAGACACCCCAAGCTATTTGCTGAGAGGCATGGTGAGTATTTTACAGCTCTCATTTGTTTTTGAAAATGAAGAAAGAAAATATATATTTTTTATTTTTTTCAATTTTCAAAACTTTGTGACAAAAAGCGAGATCTGCAAAATACTCACAATACCTCTCAGCAAATAGCTTGGGGTGTCTACTTTCCAAAATGGGGTAATTGGGGGGGTTTGTGCCATCTGGGCATTCCATGGCCTCCGAAACTGTGATAGGCAGTGAGAAGTGAAATCAAAAATTTACACCCTTAGAAAGCCTGAAGGCGGTGCTTGGTTTTTGGGGTCCCGTACGCGGCTAGGCTCCCAAAAAGTCTCACACATGTGGTATCCCCGTACTCAGGAGAAGCAACAGAATGTATTTTGGGGTGTAATTCCACATATGCCCATGGCATGTTTGAGCAATATATCAATTAGTGACAACTTTGTGCAAAAAAAAAAAAAAAATTATTTTTTCCGCAACTTGTGTCAACATATAAAATATTCCATGGACTCGACATGCCTCTCAGTATATAGCTTGGGGTGTCTACTTTCCAAAATGGGTTCATTTGGGGGGGTTTTGAACGGTTCTGGCATTTTATACACAACATTAGGAAGCTTACATCCACTCTTCTAACCACTTGAAGACAAAGCCCTTTTTGACACTTTTTGTTGACATGAAAACATATTTTTTTTTTGCAAGAAAATTATGTTGAACCCCCAAACATTATATATATTTTTAAAGCAAAGGCCCTACAGATTAAAATGGTGGGTGTTGCATTTTTTTTTCTACACAGTATTTGCGCAGCGATTTTTCAAACGCATTTTTTTGGGGAAAAATACACTTTTTTAAATTTTAATGCACTAAAACACACTACATTGCCCAAATGTTTGATGAAATAAAAAAGATGATCTTAGGCCGAGTACATAGATACCAAACACGACATGCTTTAAAATTTTGCACAAACGCGCATTGGCGACAAACTACATACATTTTTAAAAGCCTTTAAAAGCCTTTACAGGTTACCCCGTTAGATTTACAGAGGAGGTCTACTGCTAAAATGACTGCCCTCGATCTGACCTTTGTGGTGATACCTCACATGCATGGTGCAATTGCTGTTTACATATGACGCCAGACCGACGTTTGCGTTCGCCATTGGGCAAGAGCAGGGCAGGACAGGGGTGTTTTTTTTTTTTTTAATTATTAATTTTGCTTTTTTATTTTATTTTTAAACTGTTCCTTCCATGTTTTAATTTTTTTTTATCATTTTTATTTTTATCTCAGGGAATGTAAATATCCCCTATGATAGCAATAGGTAGTGACAGGTACTCTTTTTTTGAAAAAACTGGGGTCTTCTAGACCCTAGATCTTTCCTCTGCCCTCAAAGCATCTGACCACACTAAGATCGGTGTGATAAAATGCTTTCCCAATTTCCCAATGGCGCTTTTTATATCTGGGGGGGCATTCCCTCCCACTGCTTGTAAAAGCAGTCCAGAGGCTAATTAGCCACTAGGATTGCTTTTACATGAAAGCCAGCCGCTGGCTGAAAAGAATGATACCAAGATGATACCTAAACCCGCAGGCATCATTCTGGTATAAACATTCAAAGTCCAGCAACATACCAGTACATTGCTGGTCCTTGTTGGACATGTATTGTAATCTTTTTTTTCATGCAGCCTGTTGGCTGAACGAAAAAAGAGATTGATCGGTGGGTATGCCCACCATTAGAATACCGTCCTTCATCCACCCTTTTCTAATGATGGGCATACACGCACCATTTATATATGCCGAAGCATGGGGGCATCCTCCCGCAAAAAAGTTATGCCACACACATGGTCGGACTTTTCCACGGGCAAGCCTCCGTCGGAATTTCGACCGTATGTACGCGGCATTAGGAGCAAAATCGCTCCTCCGCTCCTCCGCCCCTGCTGCCCCCATTCTTCGGCATATATGCTTTTTTTTTTAACTGTGGTGGTGAAATCACCTCCTACAGCACTGGAGTCGCAGGGATCAGGCCTGTCTCTGCGAACGCTGCAGTTATGTGTGTTGTGTTTTGTGAGTGACAGCGATCGATCGATACTGCACTTGGGTGTCTGGGTATCTGGGCTGATCCCGCTAACACTGCGTTTTTGGGAACCCTAAACTGCTGGGGAGGCTAGTATAGATCTGATCAGATCAGATATTGATCTGTTCAGATACTATACCACTAAGGGAGGTGTATGCTTCACGCGTGGGTGTTAGCGCTACTGGCACTAACCTGACGCTGTCTGGGGTGTGACGCAGACCCTCTCTGACGCTAAAACCTAATTGATATCACCCGCCGGGCGATCAGGGGGGTTAAACCTTTATTGGGTTATATACGGCGGGTGCCCTGACACTATAAAAAGCAAACTAACTAACCAGCGTTACCCGTAACACTTATATGGTGATCACTGGTGAAAGGGTTAACTAGGGGCAATTAGGGGGTTAAAACCTTTATTAGGTAATATATGGGGGTACCTGACGCTATATAAAAACCTGACGGGGAACCTAAAAAAAATACTGGCTACCGATCGGCATCACCGACACTAAGACAGCGATCAGAAAAATGATCGCTTAGCGACAGTGGTGATAGGGGGTGAAAGGGTTACCTGGGGGGCGATCAAGGGGGTTAAACCTTTATTAGATAATATATGGGGGTACCTGACGCTATAAAAACCTGCGGCGAACCTAAAAAAAATTACTGGCTACCGATCGGCATCACCGACACTAAGACAGCGATCAGAAAAACGATCGCTTAGCGACAGTGGTGATAGGGGTGAAAGGGTTACCTGGGGGGCGATCAAGGGGGTTAAACCTTTATTAGATAATATATGGGGGTACCTGACGCTATAAAAACCTGCGGCGAACCTTAAAAAAATTACTGGCTACCGATCGGCATCACCGACGCTAAGACAGCGATCAGAAAAATGATCGCTTAGCGACAGTGGTGATAGGGGGTGAAAGGGTTATCTGGGGGGCGATCAGGGGGTTAAACCTTTATTAGGGGGGGGGTTAGGGGGCTACACTGGACCTAAAACTAACTTTAGTGACACTTTTACAGTCACAAATGTCACTGATTGCAGTGATCAGTAAATAAATGGTCACTGCAATCAGTGACACTGTGACTGGGGGCTGGGGGGTGATCTGGGGGTGTCTGGGGGGGCCTGGGGGGCGATTTATGTGCCTATGTGTCCTGGTGTCAGTGTAGTGTTTTGTGCACTAACCTGGCATCTTCTCTTGTGCGGTGCTCGGTATATGTGAGCGCCGCAGGAGAGATGACATCACTTCCTCTGCCTGTGTTTACATTACACAGGCAGAGGAAGCACTCTCATTCGCCGGGAGCGAACGTGAGGGGGTGGCCGGAATCGAACGGCCGTCCCCTCATCCCGGATCGCTCCCGAACACTTAACCACCGCTCACTGTAAAGAAGGGGGGTCCGATCGGACCCCCCAACTATACAAAGGCGATCACGTAGATATACGTGATTCTGCCTGTCGGTGCCATTCTGCCGACGTATATTTACAGTGGGCGGTCGTTAAGTGGTTAAAGTGCCTCTGATAAACCGCCAATAAAGTTCAGCTGTTCTAGTAGGTCTTTCCTGACATTTTCTTAGTCTCATCCTATAGCAAAAGCCATGGTCCGCAGAGAGCTTCCAAAGCATCAGTGGGATCTCATTGTTAAAAGGTATCAGTCAGCAGAAGGGTACAAAAGAATTTCCAAGGCATTGGATATGCCATGGAACACAGTGAAGACCATCATCATCAAGTGGAGAAAATGGCACAACAGTGACATTACCAAGAACTGGACGTCCCTCCAAAATTGATGAAAAGACGAGAAGAAAACTGATCAGGGAGGCTTCCAAGAGGCCTACAGCAACATTAAAGGAGCTGCAGGGATATCTGGCAAGTACTGGCTGTGTGGTACATGTGACAACAATCTCCCATATTCTTCATATGTCTGGGCTATGGGGTAGAGTGGCAAGACGGAAGGAAGGCTTTTCTTATGAAGAAAAACATCGAAGCCCGGAAACACATCTGAAGTCTCCCAAAAGCATGTGGGAAAATGTTTTATGGTCTGATTAAACCAAGGCTTTTTGGCCATAATTCAAAAAGATATGTTTGGTGCAAAAACAACACTGCACATAACCAAAAGAACACCATACCACCGTGAAGCATGGTGGTGGCAGCATCACGCTTTGGGACTGTTTTTCTTCAGCTGGAACAGGGGCCTTATTCAAGGTAAAGGGAATTTTGAACAGTTCCATATACCAGTCAATATTGGCACAACACTTTCAGGCTTCTGCTAGAAAGCTAAACATGAAGAGGAACTTCATCTTTTAGCATGACAACGACCCAAAGCATATATCCAAATCAACAAAGGAATGGCTTCACCAGAAGAAGATTAAAGTTTTGGAATGGCCCAGCCAGAGCCCAGACCTGAATCCCATTGAAAATCTGTGTGGTGATCTGAAGAGGGCTGTGCACAGGAGATGCCCTCACAATCTGACAGATTTGGAGTGTTTTTGCAAAGAAGAGTGGGCAAATATTGCCAAGTCAAGATGTGCCATGCTGATAGACCCCAAAAAGACTGAGTGCTGTAATAAAATCAAAAGCTGCTTCAACAAAGTATTTTTTTTATTTTTACTTCCCTCCACCTAAAAGATTTTGGTTTGTTGTTCACCTGAGTTGTACAGTTTATAGGTCACATTAAAGGTGGAAAAAAGTTCTGAAATGATTTATCTTTGTCTCATTTTTTTACATCACAGAAACCTGACATTTTAACAGGGGTGTGTAGACTTTTTATATCCACTGTATGGCCTCGTACACACGGCCGAGATTCTCGTTGAAAAAAACATGTCGTTTTTTCCGACGAGATTCTTGGACAAGAAACTTGTCCCGGCCGAGTGTACACACGCTCGTTTCAAAGAACCCGCGGTTCTTTGAATGGAGCGTACGCGGTGACGTCATCGACTACGATGAGCATGCGCTCGTCACATTCGATGCCGTCGCCGCCATCTTGGTATACCCTACGTATGCCTAGGAAGCTACCGCGCATGCGTCAAATTCATTTCGAACATGCGCGGGCTTCCCGGCGGACAGGTAAGTGTACACACACTCACTTTTCTCGTCGAGAAACATGCCGACGAGAATCTCGACGAGAAAATAGAGAGCAGGTTCTCTATTTTCTCGTCGAGGTTTCTTGTCGGTTTTCTCGACGAGAAACCCAATAGCCGCGTACACACGACCGATTTACTCGGCAAGACCTCTCTGCCAGCAAGTTTCTTGCTGGTTCTTGCCGAGAAAATCGGCCGTGTGTACGAGGCCTATATCCCATAGTTTGTGGACTCTATAACTTTCCTATAGACTAAATAATATACACTGATTTGGGTAATTTTCAAGAAATGTAACAGAACACAGAAAAAATAAAAAAAAACAGTGGTGATTAAATACCACCAAAAGAAAGCTTTATTTGTGTGAACAAAACGATAAAAATTCAGTTTGGGTACAGTGTTGCATGACCGCGCAATTATCATTCAAAGTTCGACAGGGCTGAAAGCTGAAAATTGGCCCTTGCAGGAAGGGGGTAAAAGTGACCAGTATTGAAGTGGTTAACCACTTAAGGACCAGTGCATGACAATATACGTTGACACAATGGCTCCTGTGGGAAGATGGGCATACAGGTACATCCCCTTTAGGAAGAGGCATTGTGGGCGTGCATCGAGTCCGCGGGAATACCCGCTATCGTCTCACGGGGAGGAAGTGCTGATGTAAACAAGCATTTCCCCATTCTTCCTAGTGACAAGACACTGATCACAGCTTCCTGTGATCGGGAGCGATGATCAGTGTCGTGTCACACACAGCCCATCCCCCTCTACAGTTAGAATCACTCCCTAGGACACACTTAACCCCTTCAGCGCCCCCTAAAGGTTAACCCCCTTCACTGCCAGTGTCATTTTTACAGTAATCAGTGCATTTTTATAGCACTGATCGCTGTAAAAATGACAATAGTCCCAAAATGGTGTCAAAAGTGTCCGATGTGTCCGCCATAATGTCGCAGTCACAAAATAAATCGCTGATCGCCGCCATTACTAGGTGAAAAAAAATGTATTCATAAAAATGTCATAAATCTATCCCCTATTTTGTAGATGCTATAACTTTTGCACAAACCAATCAATAAACGCTTATTGCGATTTTTTACCAAAAATATGTAGAAGAATACGTATCGGCCTAAACTGAGGAAAAAAAATGTTTTTTTTATTTACTTTTTGGGGATATTTATTATAGCAAAAAGTAAAAAATATTGCATTTTTTTCAAAATTTTCGCTCTATTTTTGTTTATAGCGCAAAAAATAAAAACCGCAGAGGTGATCAAATACCACCAAAACAAAGGTCTACTTGTGGGAAAAAAAGGACATCAATTTTGTTGGGAGCCACGTCGCACGACTTCGCAATTGTCAGTTAAAGCGACGCAGTGCCGAATCCCAAAAAGTGGCCTGGTCTTTGGTCAGCCAAATGGTCCGGGTCTTAAGTGGTTAAAGTAAACGTATGGAATTGTCAAAAATAACTATAATTTGTATTGCTAATAAAATGGTGATGTTACAAAAGTCGGTTATGTTTGAGATCTAGCTGCATGCCACTTTACGGAATACATGTAGTGTCCCTGGTTCCAGGAGGCTAATCCATCTGTACAGTATGTGTGATGTGACTGCAGACCTTGCATGCTTGTTTGGCATTATCCAAATATCAAATGCATCTATGTGGACTTGACGTGACATGCTACATTTGGATAAATATTGCAGATGTCTATGAAACACGACTTTTACCGCATGTCAAGTATGCTATGACAGCTGGCTCCAAGTATATCAATTTGCTTTGGATATTGCAGTTTGGTGTTTGCATGTTATACATGCAGTAGATGATTCTATTTGAGTTACATACTTACCTAACTTCAGTCCCTTAACCTCTGCTGGATGTTTTTTCTACAGTGATTTAACAATATACACTATATTGTCAAAAGTATTGGGACACCTGCCTTTACACACACATGAACTTTAATGGCATCCCAGTCTTAGTCCATAGGTTCAATATTGAGTTGGCCCACCCTTTACAGCTATAACAGCTTCAGCTTTTCTGGGAAGGTTGTCCACAAGGTTTAGGAGTGTGTCTATGAGAATGTTTAACCATTCTTCCAGAAGCGAATTTGTGAGGTCAGGCACTGATGTTGGGCGAGAAGGCCTGGCTCACAGTCTCCGCTCTAACTTATCCCAAAGGTCGGGTTGAGGTCAGGACTCTGTGCAGGCCAGTCATGTTCCTCCACCCCAAACTCGCTCATCCATGTCTTTACGGGCCTTACTTTTTGCGGTGAGGGGGGATTATGGTGTGGGTTTTTTTCAGGGATTGGGCTTGGCTCCTTAGTTCCAGTGAAGGGAACACTTAAGGTGTTGGCATACCAAGACATTTTGGACAATTTCATGCTCCCAACTTTGTGAGAACAGTTTGGGGATGGCACCTTCCTATTCCAACCTGACTGCCCAGCAGTACACAAAGCAAGGTCCATAAAGACATGGATGAGCGAGTTTGGGGTGGAGGAACTTGGCTGGCCTGCACAGAGTCCTGAAGGTAAAAGTGGAGGTCCACCCTAAAAAAAAAAAATTACACCAAAATGCTACAAAAAATAGAAAAAATGTTTTTTACTTACTAGAAATTGCAGTTGCTAGGCGGATCTTCCTAATCTGCCTCTTCCTAGTCCGCGGCTGGTCTTCATCCTCGCGTTGTCTTCTGGGGAATGGGGCGCGCTGCCTTCTGGGAACTGTGTGTATCCCAGAGAGCAGCCGCCCATTCATACAGCGCCGCGAGCATGCGCAGTAGGAAACGGGCAGTGAAGCCGCAAGGCTCCACTGCCTGTTTCCCTTAGTGAGGATGGCGGCGCCGGGACCTGCCACGATCGAGGGATCAGCCTCGGGGGGCCGACATCGCGGGCGCCTAGGACAGGTAAGTGTCCTTATTAAAAGTCAGCAGCTACAGTGTTTGTAGCTGCTGACTTTTAAAAAATATAAAATCGCGGGTGGAACCCCGCTTTAACCCGATAGAACACCTTTGGGGTGAATTAGAGCGGAGACTGCGAGCCAGGCCTTCTCGTCCAACATCAGTGCCTGACCTCACAAATGTGTTTCTGGAAGAATGATCAAACATTCCCATAGACACACTCCTAAACCTTGTGGACAGCCTTCCCAGAAGAGTTGAAGCTGTTATAGCTGCAAAGGGTGGGCCAACTCAATATTGAACCCTATGGACTAAGACTGGGATGCCATTAAAGTTCATGTGTGTGTAAAGGCAGGTGTCCCAATACTTCTGACGATATAGTGTACATGGAGACTTCAAAGTATGGTTGCTTCCTCCATATATGACTTGAATATATCACAAGTTGGATGCTACTGTTAATGACACTTACTGTATATATCATCCAATGTTTCATCCATTGTTTATCATACAGTGTACCCTGCATTGTATGGTGTAAAGCAGGGGTCTCCAAACTTTCTAAACAAAGGGCCAGTTTACAGTCCTTCAGACTTTAGAGGGGGGGGGGGGGAAGACTAGGGCCATTGGCAGTAGAAAATGTCCAGTGGGAGTAAAGGGAGTAAATAATACCATATCTTTAGTGTCAGTGGGAGGACTAGTGCCCCATCGTTGGTGTCAATGGAAATAATTGATGGTGTCAGTTGGAGGAATAGTGCCTCAATGGTGTCAGCAACAAGAATTATGCCCCATTGGAGTTGGATGGAATAGTGCCCCAAGGGCCGCATTAAGGCAAGCAAAGGGCCACATCTGGCCCCAGGGCCGCAGTTTGGAGAGCCCTGGTGTAAAGGATTATTATATTCCAGCTTAGGCACTGGCTGTGTTACTATTATTTCTGAATAATGACAACTGTATACATTTCTATTTACCACAATGACAGCTAAACGTTTCAATGGAATTTTTGATATCACTATTTTTCATCTTTGGCATCAAGCTGTTTCTGAAGTTAACGTTTTTATTTTGTGGGTTGTTTGTATGGTATGTGTGTCTTGTGTAAAACAATGTGATTTCCCCTGTTACTCAGACTGCACACCTTGTTTCCTTTCGCCCTTTCCCCTTCGGGGTATTGCATGATTCTCATGCGATTTTTCCCTTTTTTATATTATTTATATATGTATGTGTATGTATATATATATATATATATATATATATATATATATATATATATATATTTTTTTCCTCTTTCTATTTCATACACTTTCATGCCCTTTTTTCCCTATTAAGGATTCTACGCACAGTTTATTTAATACACTTATCACTCACTTTCATAGGTGTGCGCAGCCTATTGCATTAGGGTGTGCACCCCAAAGCTTAAACACACATGCACATGTGTGTGTGTGTGTGTGTGTGTGTATATATATATATATATATATATATATATATACCGTATTTATCGGCGTATAACACGCGCCGGCGTATAACATGCACCCCAAGTTTAGGAGGGAATTTTAAGGGAAAAAACTTTTAGGAGGGAAATTCAAGGAAAAAAACTTACATTTAAATGCAGCCTTGTCCATCATTGCAGCCTTGCCCAGTGTCCATCATTGCAGCCTTGCCCAGTGTCCATCATTGCAGCCTTGCCCAGTGTCCATCTGTAGCCTTGCCCAGTGTCCATCTGCAGCCTTGCCCAGTGTCCATCATTGCAGCCTTGCCCAGTGTCCATCTGCAGCCTTGCCCAGTGTCCATCATTGCAGCCTTGCCCAGTGTCCATCTGCAGCCTTGCCCAGTGTCCATCTGCAGCCTTGCCCAGTGTCCATCTGCAGCCTTGCCCAGTGTCCATCATTGCAGCCTTGCCCAGTGTCCATCTGCAGCCTTGCCCAGTGTCCATCATTGCAGCCTTGCCCAGTGTCCATCTGCAGCCTTGCCAAGTGCCTTTGCAGCCTTGCCAGTCTCTGCGATTTTTAAAATTGGCGCCGATTTCTGTGTGGAGAGGAGCGAGCAGGGCCGAGTGTACTTCGGCTAGACTCGGCTCCTCTCACAGTCCCGCCCACCTCCACTGACTGCACCGCTGACATACAGAAAGCCGAGTGTACTTCGGCAAGACTCGGCTCTGCTCACAGTCAGGGGCAGGACTGCGAGAGGAGCCGAGACTAGCCGAAGTACACTCGGCTTTCTGTATGTCAGCGGCGCAGTCAGAGATGGGCGGGACTGCGAGAGGAGCCGAGTAAAGCCGAGTGTACTTCGGCTTCGTGTATCTCGGCTCCTCTCGCTCGTTTCAGCGAGGGGAACGGCGTATAACACGCACCCACGATTTTCCCCTAATTCTAAGGGGAAAAAAGTGCGTGTTATACGCCGATAAATACGGTATATACTGTATATATATATATATATATAGTAGTAGGGCAATGGACAGTGTTGGTAGAGTAGTGGAGTAGGGCAGTAGTTTATTTTTTTAATTTTTTTATTATTACTTTTTTAAAATTTTAGTATTTTTTATGATATTTTTTTTTACTATCATTTCTTTATTATTGTTTTATACAAATATTTTTTAGGAGCCCCACTCGGGGGCTTTGGTGAAATATCAGGGGTCTAAAGAGACCCTTGATGTCTCACTTTGAGACAGAGAAAGGAACTGAGGACAGAGATTTCCCACTCCCTGTCTCTGCAGCCAAGCAGGGGGAATCTGTCCAGCACAGGGTGATTAGGGTGTGCCCAGGCATACCTGACACACCCTGTGCACACGCCTATGCTCACTTTTATAATTTTTATTTACTTTACAGCCCCAAATTGGCCCCTGTGATCACACGCGCTCACTCATATATCACAGCCTGATGCATGACCGTCCTTTGGAGGGTTGCCTTTTGGGCAGTCTGTCGCCTAACATACCATCTCAGCTCCCGGAAAAGATGTTCCCCATGTGGGGATACCTATGACCCTCAGTACCGTACCAATTGCACATGGATACCCTGTAAGTATTATATAGGGAAGAGATATGCAATTAGCGGACCTCCAGCTGTTGCAGAACTACAAGTCCCATGAGGCATAGCAAGACAGACAGAAGCATGAAACCCAGAGGCATGATGGGACTTGTAGTTTTGCAACAGCAGGACGTCCGCTAATTGCATATCCCTTATATAGGACATTCAACCCCCCTTTTTTTTTCACACTTGTGATTATATTAGACCAACTAGAAATGCATAATATATCATTACAGAGATCTTGCACGTGTACACGCTTGCTTCTGAAGAGTGAAATCAAGTCACAAAACGTGTTGAGCTAACAGATGTCGTGTTTAAATCTTATACTACATCCTACCACGTCATCGTGGATTCTGTTCATGTATTATGTACTTGACTATATTCCAATCAATCATGTGCTATTACATTTTGGGCTTTTCTATATGTATCATGTGCTATCCATTTTTTGGATTATTTATGAACTATGTACTGCTGTATGAAATAAAGTTTTTCATTCAATATCTTACTCTATGCAGGTATTTAATTATATGTGTAGTATATTCATTTTCTATCAAATATGAATTATTATGAGACAAATGTCCTACTCTTTTACATATATTATAGATATGTTAATTATAATGCCACACAACACTTGACCCTCCGCGTACTTCATTTAAAGTCCCGCTTCCTTGTTCTCTTATGTATATTGTGTAAAACAATATTTTTGATGATCTAGTTAAGGCACTAGTTTTAAGCATTCAGGTATATTTTTTAAACCATATAGAATTATTCTAAGATCCAATTGTTCCCTGTTTTAATGAATACATTGGTCTAAAGCAGTGACCTTTAAACTGCAGCCCGCAAGCTTGAAGCCCTTTGCTTGCCCTTATCTGGCTCCTGGGACACTGTTCATTCCACTGATATGAGGCACTATTCTTCTCACTGACACCACGGATAAGGCACCATTCCTTTCACTGACACCAAAGGTGAGGCAGTATTACTTCCGCTGACACCAACCAAGGACCATTTGTCACTGACTCCAATGATGGAGAATTAATTCCTCTCACTGACACCAAAGGTGAGGCAGTATTACTTCCGCTGACACCAACCAAGGACCATTTGTAATTTCACTGACTCCAATGATGGAGAATTAATTCCTCTCACTGACACCAAAGGTGAGGCAGTATTACTTCCACTGACACCAACCAAGGAGCATTTGTCATTTCACTGACTCCAATGATGGAGAATTAATTCCTCCCACTGACACCAATGATGGGGCATAATTCCTCTTATGCGGCGTACACACGTACGTTTTTAATGCCATTTTTTTAATCAACGTTTTTCTCGTCGTTTTTTTTTCATGTTTCCTCTCAAGCCTGTCTTGCATCCACACGATCATTAAAAAAAACGCTCGAGCAAAATGCAGTGACGTACAACACGTACGACGGCACTATAAAGGGGAAATTCCGTTCGAATGGCGCCACCCTTCATGTTAGTAAAGTTTGTTGAGCGACGATTCGCGCTTTTCAGCCTTGTGCTTTTCAGTCCATTACAGCGTGATGAATGTGCTATCTCCATTACGAACGCTAGTTTTACCAGAACGAGCGCTCCCGTCTCATACTTGATTCTGAGAATGCACGTTTTTTTTCCCCTGGTAAAAGCATACACACTATCGTTTTTCACGTCGTTAAAAAAAAACGACGTGAAAAACTACGTGAAAAAATAGAGCATGTTCAAAATTTTTAATGGCCGTTTTTCACGCCGGTAAAAATGCTCTGGAGCATACACACGATCGGTTTTAATGGCCATTTTTAAAAATGGAATTTTTAACGGCATGAAAAACGATCGTGTGTACGCCGCATAACTGATCTGAAAGATTGGATGGGGCACTATTCCTTCCACTGACACCAACAGTGGGGTGATATTCCTCCCACTGACACCAGCAATGGAGCAATTTTTTCTTCCACTGACACCAGTGATGGAGCATTGTTCCTTCCGCTGACACCAACAATGAGGCATCTTCCACTGACACCATTGATGGGGCACTTTTCCTCCCACCAAGATAAACAATTGGGCACTATTCTTTTCACTGGAAACAATGGGATATTATTCCTCCTCCTAATGACCATAGGCACTATGTAAAAAAAATCCCTCCCAATGACGCTGGGGCTTTTTTTTCCTCCAACTGGCGACAATCTGGCCCCTTAAAGTCTGAAGGACAACAAAACTGTTTGGAGACCCCTTGTCTATGGGATCCAAAGTGCTTCCCATAATCATATTTCCAAACTCTGATTGGCTAATAACTTCAGTATTCAAAACTTTCTAATCCACAATACATTTTAAGATAGCCTATAGTTAATAATTTTCTAATTAAAGTGGTTCTAAGGGCTAAATGATATGCAAATTGTATGCATTAAAGGAACACTAAAGATAATTTTTTTTTTTTTTAAATAACAAACATGTTATACTTACCTCCACTGTGCAGCTCGTTTTGCACAGAGTGGCCCCGAACCTGGTCTTCTGGGGTCCCTCGGTGGCTGTCTCGGCTCCTCCCCGCAAGAACTCATCACCTTCATGCGAGCGAGCTCACATGGTGGTGAGTGATTGCGGGCGCGCTCCAGTGATACAGCCGGCGGCCATATACGCTCACTGTATCACTCGGCCCCACCCCCCGGCGTGCCGCGTCATTGGATGTGATTGACAGCAGCGCAAGCCAATGGCTGCGCTGCATTCAATCAACCAATGAATGAGCCGAGAAGCCGGCCGAGATGCCTGCATGTTCACGGCGTGGTACTTTCGAGGGGTCAGGTAAGTAAACGGGGGGCTCGGGGGGCCGCTAATCCAGAGATGTTTTTTCACCTTAATGCATTCTAATGTAAAAAAAACTTCTAGTATCAACCCTCTCACAAATACTTACCGGCTCATCTTTCGATCCAGCGCTGTGCTAGAGAACAGCAGTGCTGCTCTCGCTCTCTCTCTACTCACAGGCAGCAGCAGGAGCCATTGGATCTTTCTGCTGGCAATCAAATTCCATAAGGAGGGAGCAGGGGGATGGGCCCGACATGCACATCCTGGCTTAGAACTGAGCCTGCATGTCTGCCCCCATAGCT
Organism: Rana muscosa; assembly: GCA_029206835.1. NCBI lineage: Eukaryota > Metazoa > Chordata > Amphibia > Anura > Ranidae > Rana > Rana muscosa. Next base: position 455,731,552 of record CM055118.1, read on the forward strand.
AGCAGCTTGCTATTGGGGCAGACACAGAAATGGAGGAAGGGAGAGCACCAGCGGGAGACCCCAGAAGGGGGGAATCAGGGGCGCACTGTGCAAAACCATTACAAAGAGCAGGTTAGTATGAATTACAAATAAAAAACATGTTTTTACGAATTTAACTGTTACATGATTGAAGTGCCTATAAAGTCCCACTAAAGGCAAATTTCCATTTTCTACCTTCATTTTTAGGGATGTGGCACACTATGGAGTTAAATCACAGATACCCCTACAAGGCGGGTAAGTATAACATGTTTATTATTTTTATTTTAAAAAAGCTGAGCATTTACAACTGCTTTAAAAAAAAGATCTGCAAAATGCTTTAGTCATTGAATGGTGTCATTATTGGCAGCTTAAACTCTGGTTTATGCTCAATTAATAAAATATAGGACACAATTTTTAACAGCAAAAACAAGTCCTCGTTTTTAACACTTCTGATAACCTCTGCTTATCCATTCATCATATTTTCTCTTTGAATTGCATTTGTTTGGTGCTTGAAGAAAGGACTTTCTTACTTCATGGGTTTTTGTTGGTAATAGAAAAGCACAAATGAAATGATAGGTAAAACACAGGGGTTCTAAGACAACTTAACAATATAAAATAAATTTGCTAGTTTTTTTCCCAGTTCAGTGAAAATTAAGAGGCATAAATAATGTGAAAAGGACAGCTAAAGGAACAGGGAACAAAGAATTATCAGACAGTTTGTTGTGTCACCTAAAATAACCTTCAAGCTGTTCCGTACTTTACTGATCACACCTCTTAAAACGTATTTTTATTCAAAAATGCTTATCCTCTTCATAGAGAAATAACACAAATCCAAATGTAGTCTTCATGGGCTTTTTAAATACTATAAAACTTCAATTATTGATCAACTTAAAGGGTAACTCCACAGCTTCAGCAAATAACCCAAATAGGCATGTGCAGAATGAAAACATTTGTTTTGTTTCGTTTCGTTTCAATTTGTTATTTACATAAATTAATTCAGTTAAATTTGTTTCATTCTTTTTCAGGATTCGTTTTGTTTATTCTTTTTCGAATCAACTCGAAAAGTTTTCCAAGTCAAATAGTTTTCCAATATCCAAAAAGAATAAAATAGAAAATAAAGGAATACAAAAGAAAAACAATATTCCTTTATTTTCTATTCTATTTTATTCTCTTTGGAAATTTAAAAACTCTTCGAATTTAAAAACTATTAGAAAACTATTCAAAAACTATACAAATTCGAATTTCATCCGAATTCTAGCTTCGTTATTTTGGATTTGTTTAAATTCGGTACTATGCTAATTCGGAAATTCAGATACATCTGAATTTCTGAATAACGAAAATTTGTCCGAATTTTTATTTGGAACGAAACGAACCACACATGTCTAAACCCAAATGCATTTTTGCTGGGCTGGTTATTAGAATGAGAAAAAGATTGCCCTTTGTTAACCCATTTTTTTTTTTTTTATTCTCTTAAAGCATGTTATACAGCACAGTTCTTGTGCTGTGTAATTTGGTCCCCTGTATCACCTGAAATACCTGGCTGATCCTGCCTGCTTCTGCCCTCCCCCTGTACACTGACCACGGTTTATCATGGCTGCTGAGCCCTGACACCGTGGTCAGTTTATGTGCCTCCGTCATCCGCAGCCCTGTTCTAGCCTCCTCTGTGATCTCTCCCCCTCCCTGTCTGTCAGCTCTGTGTCTGTGCCGCTCTGCTCCCCAGCCCCTCCCCTCCTGCTGCTCAAATTATGGTTAACATTACACTATCCTCTCTATGTATTCCTGTAATGTGCCCTGTGTCTGTGCCTTATAAAAACAATGCTGCTATATACCTGTTTCAGAGCACTGATCGACGGATTACGTAATCTGCCGCCTCTCTCTCTCCTCTCTCGCATGACAGCTGCAGCAGGTGGGGCCTCCTGACTGACATCAGCATGGGATCCTCGGCCCTGCCCCCTGCAGCAAAGAGGAAGTGCTGAGACAAGGCTTATATAGGAAGTTCATGGGAGGAGCAAGGAGTTCAAGGTTCAACAGCAATCAAGACACAAGGCAGGGTTGTCCAATGGATCAGATAGCATTGTCCAATAGATCAGACAGGGAGCTGTCCAGCATCCCAGATAGCTCAGTGGGAAGAGTCAATGCTGGACACAGAAGAGGCCTTAAGTACTTTATTCAAGATCTGAATAATCCTGGGGAAAAAAAATCCTAATCCTAATGATAAGTATCAGAAGGATAATTTGAAACCATTCGCAACTTTTGTCCAGAAATATCATATATCCCTACAGAATCCTACAAATCCTTCCAAATACACAACTTACTTCTCACTAATACAGCTAAATCTACCCACCTAACTGAAAAGAATATTTCCAATGTCCTAGGCATTTCTAAATACCTATGCAAAGGTATCTCCCTTTTGTAAAACTGTACCAATAAACCATAAGGGAGGTGCTGGAAATATTGGGTTCTCAGTAGGGATGAGCTTCGTGTTCGAGTCGAACATACGTTCGACTCGAACATCGGCTGTTCGATCGTTCGACGAAGATCGAACGATTTGGGCCGTTCGCGCCAAATTCGAGTGACGCGAACGGCCCACAATGCACTACGCCATCGCAGTGTCATCCAGGCGCTGTGATTGGCCAAGCATGAACTGTGACCCCGCATGCTTGGCCAATCACAGCGCCGGCAGCGAGGAGAGCAATGATTGGCCACAGGCAGGATGCCTGTGGCCAATTATTGCTGAGGGGGTTTAGTACACGCCCCACACTATAAAAGGCCGCCAGCGCGGCGGCCTTGTGTAGTGTGTTCCGGAGTAGGGAAAGAGAAGCATAGGCAGGGACAGTGTCATTATTTTTCCTTTACATAATCCTGGATTCCTTGTGTTTAGGGACAGATAAGGATAGGTAGGGAGAGTGTCAGTGACAGTGTGCTATTCTGTGCTAATCCTTGTTTGTAGGGACAGAGAGGTACAGTGAGGGAAAGTGTCAGTGTGCTATTCTGTTCTAAACCAATCTTGCTGAACCATATTTTCAATCCTTGAGTTTAGGGACAGAGAGGTACAGTGAGGGAAAGTGTCAGTGTGCTATTTTGTGCTAAATCTTGTTTGTAGGGACAGAGAGGTACAGTGAGGGAAAGTGTCAGTGTGCTATTTTGTGCTAAATCTTGTTTGTAGGGACAGAGAGGTACAGTGAGGGAAAGTGTCAGTGTGCTATTCTGTTCAAAACCAATTTTGCTGTTCCATATTTTCAATCCTTGAGTTTAGGGACAGAGAAGGACACTCGTAGAAATTATCAGTGTGCTATTCTGTGCTAAATCTTGTTTGTAGGGAGGGACAGAGTAGGACAGTGAGGGAAAGTGTCAGTGTGCTATTCTGTTCTAAAACTATTTTGCTGAACCGTATTTTCAATCCTTGAGTTGAGGGACAGAGAGGTACAGTGAGTGAAACTGACAGTGTGCTGTTCTGTTCTAAACCAAATTTGCTGTTCCATATTTTCAATCCTTGAGTTGAGGGACAGAGAGGTACAGTGAGGGAAAGTGTCAGTGTGCTATTCTGTTCTAAAACTATTTTGCTGAACCATATTTTCAATCCTTGAGTTGAGGGACAGAGAGGTACAGTGAGTGAAACTGACAGTGTGCTATTCTGTTCTAAACCAATTTTGCTGTTCCATATTTTCAATCCTTGAGTTGTGGGACAGAGAGGTACAGTGAGTGAAACTGACAGTGTGCTGTTCTGTTCTAAACCAAATTTGCTGTTCCATATTTTCAATCCTTGAGTTGAGGGACAGAGAGGTACAGTGAGGGAAAGTGTCAGTGTGCTATTCTGTTCTAAAACTATTTTGCTGAACCATATTTTCAATCCTTGAGTTGAGGGACAGAGAGGTACAGTGAGTGAAACTGACAGTGTGCTGTTCTGTTCTAAACCAAATTTGCTGTTCCATATTTTCAATCCTTGAGTTGAGGGACAGAGAGGTACAGTGAGTGAAACTGACAGTGTGCTGTTCTGTTCTAAACCAAATTTGCTGTTCCATATTTTCAATCCTTGAGTTGAGGGACAGAGAGGTACAGTGAGTGAAACTGACAGTGTGCTGTTCTGTTCTAAACCAAATTTGCTGTTCCATATTTGCAATCCTTGAGTTGAGGGACAGAGAGGTACAGTGAGGGAAAGTGTCAGTGTGCTATTCTGTTCTAAAACTATTTTGCTGAACCATATTTTCAATCCTTGAGTTGAGGGACAGAGAGGTACAGTGAGTGAAACTGACAGTGTGCTGTTCTGTTCTAAACCAAATTTGCTGTTCCATATTTGCAATCCTTGAGTTGAGGGACAGAGAGGTACAGTGAGGGAAAGTGTCAGTGTGCTATTCTGTTCTAAAACTATTTTGCTGAACCATATTTTCAATCCTTGAGTTGAGGGACAGAGAGGTACAGTGAGTGAAACTGACAGTGTGCTGTTCTGTTCTAAACCAAATTTGCTGTTCCATATTTTCAATCCTTGAGTTTAGGGACAGAGAAGGACACTCGTAGAAATTATCAGTGTGCTATTCTGTGCTAAATCTTGTTTGTAGGGAGGGACAGAGTAGGACAGTGAGGGAAAGTGTCAGTGTGCTATTCTGTTCTAAAACTATTTTGCTGAACCATATTTTCAATCCTTGTGTTTAGGGACAGAGAAGGATAGGCAGGGGACAGTGTCAGTGTCATTGTTGCTAAGCCTCCTGCACAGTATACACCTGAAGGTAGCCCTTATTACTGTTTTTCCCATCTCCCTGAAGGCCATCCATTAAAATGTCTGGAAGGCAACCAAGGAGAGGCAGACAGTCAGGAGGCAAAAAAAGAGGGCAAGCAGGCTCTGTGTCTGGGGGCAACAGTGCTGGTCGTGTACGCAGTGCATTGTCATCAGCACATGGCCATGGGACACGCTTGTCCTTGTTTTCGGCAGCTGGACATGTTGAGCCACATCATGCCGAAGACTTGGTAGAGTGGATGACCAAGCCCACCTCATCCTCCTCATCCTCTCTCACCCAGGCTCAGGGTACTGGCAAAGCAGCTGCCAAAGCGTCCTCTTCTCTGGTATCATTATCTTCATTAGTCAATCCTTCCCTAGACCCACCATGCCCTCCTCCTGAGGAGTCCCCCGAACTGTTTGAGCACAGTGTTGGGTACATGCTCCAGGAGGATGCCCAGCGTTTGGAAGGATCTGATGATGATACCCAGCTAGAGGAAGGCAGCAGCGTGAGAGCAGAGAGAGGGGATGCTTAAGAAGGACACCAATCTGGCAGTCATGCTCCAGCAGCTGCAGCATATTGCCAGATTGGCTCCAGTGATGAGGAGGGAGGGGATGATGAGGTCACTGACTCCACGTGGGTGCCTAATAGGAGAGAGGAGGAGGAGGAGGATGAGGAGGAGGCACATCTCCAACAAGGCAGGATGCCCTTGAGTGGCCAGCGTATGGGCAGCACACCGACGGAATCACACCGCAGAGCTCCGCCTGTGCAGGGCGCTGCCTCTGCCCGTCATGCAAAAAGTTCTTTGGTGTGGGCCTTTTTTGAGGCGAGTGCATCAGATCGCACAGCTGCTGTTTGCAACATATGTCTCAAGCGTATATCGCGTGGCCAAAACATCAGCCGCTTGGGCACCACATGCTTGATCAGACATATGTTGACCTGCCATGCAGCTCGTTGGCAAGCCTACCTTAAAGACCCACACCAAAGAACAAAGCTGACCTCTTCTTGCACCGCATCAGCTGGGATCTCCAACCCCACTATACCTTCACTCCTCTCTGAAACCTGCTCTGAGAGGAATGAAGGTGTAGAATTAGGTGTGTCACAGGCAAGTACTTGCGGGCACTCTGCTAGCAGTACACCAACGTCCGATTCTAGCAGGCAAATTTCCCTGCCCCAGCTGCTGGACCGTCGAAAGAAGTTCACTCCCAGCCATCCACATGCCCAGCGGTTGAATGCTAGCTTGGCTAAATTGCTAGCGCTTCAACTGCTGCCTTTTCAGTTGGTAGACTCGGCCCCCTTCCGTGAGTTTGTGCAATGTGCGGTTCCTCAGTGGCAGGTTCCCAAACGACACTTTTTCGCACGGAAGGCTATTTCGGCTCTCTACAGGCATGTGGAAGGCAATGTCTTGGCCTTGCTGGACAGGGCGGTCAGCGGTAAGGTGCATATTACAGCTGACTCATGGTCCAGCAGGCATGGACAGGGACGTTACCTTTCTTTCACGGCCCATTGGGTCACTCTTTTGGCAGCTGAGAAGGATGCAGGACAAGGTGCAGTAGTGTTGGAGGTTGTTCCACCGCCACGCCTCCAAAATGCTACTACTGGTTGTGACACACCTCTCTCCTCCACCCCCTCCTCTTCTTCTTCCTCCATGGCCTCTTCCTGTGGTTTGTCCTTGGAACCAGCGTTGCTCCATAGGCGTTCAAGGGGCTACGCAAGTACGCAGGCAAAAAGATGCCATGCCGTGCTTGCGCTGGTGTGTTTGGGGGACAGGAGCCACACTGGGGCAGAGGTCCTGTCTGCTCTGCAGGGGCAGGCCGAGAGGTGGTTGACGCCACGCCAGCTTAAGCCAGGAATGGTGGTTTGCGACAATGGCACCAACCTCCTCTCCGCCCTCCGACAGGGACAACTGACCCATGTGCCCTGTATGGCTCACGTCCTTAACCTGGTGGTGCAGCGGTTCTTGGGCAGGTACCCGGGCTTACAGGATGTCCTGAGGCAGGCCAGGAAAGTCTGTGTGCATTTCTGCAGATCTTATAATGCCAGTGCTCGCCTGGCTGAGCTTCAAAAGGAGTTGAACCTGCCCAAGAACCGCCTTATATGTGACATGCCCACCAGGTGGAACTCAACGTTGGCCATGCTGCAGCGGCTGCACACGCAGCAGAGGGCCATCAATGAGTACCTGTGCGACTACGGCACCAGGACAGGGTCAGGGGAGCTCGGGTTTTTTTCACCACGCCAGTGGGGCATGATCAGGGATGCATGCACTGTCCTGGCACCATTTGAGGAGGCCACGAGGATGGTGAGCAGTGACAGTGCATGCATCAGTGACACTGTACCTCTTGTCCACCTGTTGGAGCACACGCTGCGTGGAATAATGGACAGGGCACTTGAGGCAGAACAGAGGCAGGAAGAGGAGGACTTCCTTGCCTCTCAAGGCCCCCTTTACCCAGACAGTGTTCCTTCTGTCCCACCCATCGCACAGGAAGAGGAGGAGGAGGAGGAGGAGGAGGAGGATTGTGTCAGCATGGAGGTGGAGGCTGGCACTCAGCATCATCAGCAGCAGTCTTTTAGGGATGATTTACAGTCCCGAGAAACCAGTGGACTTGTACGTGGCTGGGAGGAGGTGGCTGCGGATCATGTCGTCCTTAGTGACCCAGAGGACTCCGGACTGAATGCCTCAGCTGACCTACGCTGCATGGCCTCCCTGATCCTGCAAAGTCTGCGGAAGGATCCTCGTATTCTTCGGATCAAGGAGAGGGACCATTACTGGCTGGCCACTCTCCTTGATCCACGGTACAAGGGTAAGGTTGCGGACCTTATCGTACCGTCGCAGAGGGAGCAGAGGATGAGACAACTCCGGGAGGCCTTGCAGAAAGGTCTGTGCAACGCGTTCCCAGAGACTGGGAGGTTACAAACTCCTGGTCCTGGACAACGAGTTGCTGAGGCTTCGGGCAGTCAAAGAAGGAGCGGTGGGGAAGGTGGCCGTCTGACCGATGCGTTCAGACAATTCTTTAGTCCGCAGCCCCAAAGTATGATCGGTTCCAGCAACCATCGCCAGCGTCTGATATACATGGTGCAGGAATACCTAGGGGCAAGGTCAGACTTGGACACCTTCCCCACCGAAAATCCTCTGGCTTACTGGGTCTTGAGGATGGATCACTGGCCAGAGCTTGCACAGTATGCAATTGAGCTACTGGCCTGTCCTGCATCCAGCGTTCTTTCAGAACGCACATTCAGTGCTGCTGGAGGATTTGTCACGGATCACAGGGTGCGCCTGTCCACCGACTCGGTTGATCGACTGACTTTCATCAAGATGAACCAGTCTTGGATCACCACCAGCTACCACACACCAGATGCTGATATAACAGACTAATTGATTTTAAAATGTCACATCCCTTCAAGACTGATGCTGATGCTGAGTGCCTGTGCTGTTATGTTGACTGGCTATCCTCCTCCTCCTCCTCAATGATACGATTAACGATGATAGCTTGGAAGATCATTTTGGTTTATGGGTGACGCCACCAGTGGCTAAGGCCCAATTTTTTAGCCCCTGTTTAACAGGGGCGTGTAATTAAAATTTTTGATGCAATACTTTGCAACAGGCCTCATTGCTGTGCTCCAAGTACAGTATCTGTGAGGGGTTGCAGTGTTGTGCCACCAGTGCCTAAGGCCCAATTTTTCAGCCCCTGTTCAACAGGGGCATGCAATTATAATTATTGATCTAATAATTCACAGCAGGGCCCATTGCTGCGCCCACCAAGAGTAACTGTCAGGCCTTACAGTGTTGTGGCACCAGCACCACCATCACCACCACCACCACCACCAAAGGCCTAATTTTTCAGCCCCTGTTCAACAGGGGCATGCAATTACAATTCTTGATCTAATAATTCACAGCAGGGCCCATTGCTGCGCCCACCAAGAGTAACTGTCAGGCCTTACAGTGTTGTGGCACCAGCACCACCATCAAAGGCCCAATTTTTACTACCACTGATCAACAATTATATGTTATTACAATTCCTGATATAATAGTTGACAGCAGGGCGTTCCAGCACCCACCAAGAGTAACTGTGAGTGCTTACAGTGTTGTGCCAACACCAACACCTAAGGGGCCAATTTCTGCAGAGTATATACGGCAGGTCCCTACTTTCAAACATCCAACTTACAAACGACTACTACTTGCAAACGGAAGAAGACAACAGGAAGTGAGAGGAAATCTACCCCTTGGAAGGAAAATTCTCTCCTGTAAGAATTAATATGGGAGAAAGGTGTCTCCTCTCTACTGATGCTTTATCACCAATCCTTGTTTCAATAAAAACACCACATTTCAAAAACAGTTGTCATTGGGACGCAAAGTGAGGTGAAATGTTCTGAACAGGGGCACAGACAGCAAAAAAAATGTGACAGGGGTGATAACCGTTCCCTATGTTTTACAAAAAACTAAAAAAAAGGAATTTGCCATGGAGCTCCACTTAAACAATGCAGCTGTTCGAAATTATAAACAGATTCTACATAAGAACAAACCTACAGTCCCTGTCTTGTATGCACCGCCTGTATACGGCTGTTCAGAGTATATAGGTCCTTTTTTATTTTGTGTGCGGGGTTCCCCTTAATATCCATACAAGACCCAAAGGGGCTGGTAATGGGCTGGGGTAGGGGGGGGGGGGTTGATGGGGTAGCTATGCCATTTTTCCTAAAGATTTTCATCCATATTACCGGGACCACACATTGCATTAAAGCCGCAAGCAGTTTTAAATGGCTTTTTTTTCCTTTAGAAATGTTATTTTGTGCAGGGACAGTTCTAAACACGGGGAACACGTGGCACTTCACATGCATACTTTAGACACCCCCCAGGTACAATATTTAAAGGAATATTTGACCTTTTTTTTTTTCACTTTATGCATCATTAAAATGACTGCTCCCGGAAAACGTCCGTTTTTAAAACTTCTTTTTGCATTGATACATGTCCCCTGGTGCAGAAGCCGGGTTCCCAAACTCTGTTTCGGACAATAACATGGATAATAGTCGTTATAATTAGCACTTTAGAATCTGAACGTTCGCATCCATTGTATTTAATAGGGTTCTAATGTTCGTGCGAACTTTCGGTCCGTTCGCGGGTTCTGGTGCGAACCGAACCCGGGGGTGTTCGGCTCATCACTAGTTCTCAGACCCTTTCTAGACATAATCAGCCATGTACATGGACCCACTAAACACATCAATAGTAATATACTTGATTTTTATTATTTCATAAATAAGCCATGCAGAAAAGTATTGATTAACCACTTGCCGTCCGCCCTATTGCAAAATGACGGCGGCAAAGTGGTTTCAATATCCAGACTAGATGTCATATGACGTCTTCAGGATATTGAGCCACTGCGCGCCCCCGCGGCGATCGTTGTTGCGGGATGTCAGTCTGACACCCCGCAACATCAATCTAGGTAAAGAGTCTCCGACGGAGACTCTTTACCACGTGATCAGCCGTGTCCAATCACGGCTGATCACAATGTAAACAGGAAAAGCTGGTGATCGGCTTTTCCTCACTCGTGTCTGTCAGACGCGAGAAGAGGAGAGCCGATGGGCTGCTCCTTTGACAGGGGGGGTTTGTGCTGATCGATTATCAGCGCAGCCCCCCCGAGGATGCCCACACTGGACCACCAGGGATGCCACCAGACCACCAGGGATGCCCACCATAAGGTATGCCACCCTAGACCACCAGGGATGCCAATTAGAAATGCCTAATGGATGCCAATCAGTGCCCACAATGGATGCCAATCAGTGCCCACAATGGGCACCACTGATTGGCAGGCAATATTGTTTGGCACTGATTGGCATCCATTAGTACAACACATTACAGTACAGTGCCACCTATCAGTGCCCATCCATGCCACCTATCAGTGCCCATCCATGCCCATCCGTGCCACCTATCAGTGCCCATCCATGCCGCCTATCAGTGCCCATCCATGTCGCCTATCTGTGCCGCCTATCCGTGCTCATCCATACCGCCTATCTGTGCCCATCTGTGCTGCCTATCTGTGCCCATCCATGCCGCCTATCTGTGCCCATCCGTGCCGCCTATCTGTGCCGCCTACCAGTGCCCATCCGTGTCGCCTATAAATGCCCATCCGTGCCGCCTATCGGTGCCCATCAGTGCTACCTCATCAGTGCCCATCAGTGCCGCCTTATCAGTGCCCGTCAGTGCAGCCCCATCAGTGAAGGAGAAAACTTACTTATTTACAAGGTTTTGTAACTGAAACAAAAAAAACGTTTTTTTTTTCAAAATTTTCGGTATCTTTTTTTTTTTTTTTTTGCAGAAAATAAAAATCACAGAGGTGATCAAATACCACCAAAAGAAAGCTCTATTTGTGGGAAAAAAAATGATAAAAATTTAGTTTGGGTACAGTGTAGCATGACCACGCAATTGTCATTCAAAGTGCAACAGCGCAGAAAGCTGAAAATTGGTCTGGGCAGGAAGGTGTATAAGTGCCCTGTATGGAAGTGGTTAAGCAAGATGAGCTGGTGCTCATTCTCTTTACTGCCAATGAAAGGCCTTACCCTACAGTGGGCAAGTGGAGAAGTAAAATACAAGCTGCAATAAGCAACAATCAATGCCACAAATATCCCTGATATGTATTGAAAGGGATTCAGCTAACTACTGGGGCCTATCATCAGTTTTTTAGTCCTAACTAATCTTTGGCCAATGCATAAATCTGTAAAATGTCTTCTGGTGGTAGGTCCCTTTAAACTCAACCATGGAGCATTTAACATTTAAATAAAGATACTTGTGACCCATAAAGGCAAGGATATCTTAAAAAAAAAAAAGTGTGGTCACCTTCAATAAGCTATCCATTTTTTGGATTATTTATGTACTGTATGTAATAAAGTTTTTAATTCAATATCTTACTCTATGCAGGTATTTAATTACCGTATATACTCGAGTATAAGCCGAGATTTTCAGCCCTTTTATTTGGGCTGAAAGTCCCCCCCTCGGCTTATACTCAAGTCGGCAAAATTTTACATTGTAAATAGTACCTGAAAAAAAGTTGAGAGGCTGCGGCGTCCATCGTTTAAATCCTGCTGTCTCTTCCTGGTCCCTTCCGTGATAGGCGATTCTCAGCAGACACTCTCCGCCTATCACGAACGTTCTTTCATCCTCAGTTTCCCAGCAGACGTCTGTGATTGGCGGAACACCGAACACAGTGTCTGCTGGGATGGGTGAGGATGAGAGAACGTTCGTGATAGGCGGAGAGTGTCTGCTGAGAATCGCCTATCACGGAAGGGACCAGGAAGAGACCGTGGGATTTAAACGATGGACGCCGCAGCCTCTCAACTTTTTTTCAGGTACTATTTACAATGTAAAATTTAAACAGTGAGCTAGGGAACAGTGAGCTAGGGAACAGTGAGGATGGGAACAGTGAGGATGGGAACAGTGAGGATGGGAACAGTGAGGATGGGAACAGTGAGGATGGGAACAGTGAGGATGGGAACAGTGAGGAACAGTGAGGATGGGCACAGTAAGGATGGGAACAGTGAGGCATTGTTGACCCTCGGCTTATACTCGAGTCAGTAAGTTTTCCCAGTTTTTAACATTAGGTACCTCGGCTTATACTCGGGTCGGCTTATACTCGAGTATATATGGTATATGTGTAGTATATTCATTTTCTATCATATATGAATTATTAAAAGACAAATGTCCTACTTTTTTACATATATTATAGATATGGTAATTATAATGCCACACAACACTTGACCCTCCGCGTACTTCATTTAAAGTCCTGCTTCCTTGTTCTCTTTTGTATATTGTGTAAAACAATATTTTTGATGATCTATTTAAAGCATTCAGGTATATTTTTTAAACCATCTAGAATTATTCTAAGATCCAATTGTTCCCTGTTTTAATGAATACATTGGTCTAAAGCAGTGGCCTCCAAACTGCAGCCCGCAAGCTGGAAGCCCTTTGCTTGCCCTTATCTGGCTCCTGGGACACTGTTCATTCCACTGATATGAGGTACTATTCTTCTCACTGACACCACGGATAAGGCACCATTCCTTTCACTGACACCAAAGGTGAGGCAGTATTACTTCCACTGACACCAACCAAGGACCATTTGTAATTTCACTGACTCCAATGATTGAGAATTAATTCCTTCCACTGACACCAATGATGGGGCATAATTCCTCTTACTAATATAAAAGATTGTGTCTTTTTTTCCACTGACAACGATGGGGCACTATTCCTTCCACTGACACCAACAATGGGGTGGTATTCCTCCCACTGACACCAGCAATGGAGCAATTGTTTCTTCCACTGACACCAGTGATGGAGCATTGTTCCTTTCGCTGACACCAACAATGGGGCATCTTCCTCTGACACCATTAATGGGGCACTTTTCCTCCCACCAAGATAAACAATTGGGCACTATTCTTTCCACTGAAAACAATGGGATATTATTCCTCCTCCTAAAGACCATAGGCACTATGTAAAACAATTCCCTCCTAATGACGCTGGGGCTTTTTTTTCCTCCAACTGGTGACAATTAGGGATGAGCTCGGTGTTCGAGTCGAACATACGTTCGACTCGAACATCGGCTGTTCGATCGACGAAGATCGAACGATTTGGGCCGTTCGCGCCTAATTCGAGTGAGGCGAACGGCCCACAATGCACTACGCCATCGCAGTGTCATCCAGGCGCTGTGATTGGCCAAGCATGCACTGTGACCCCGCATGCTTGGCCAATCACAGCGCCGGCAGCGAGGAGAGCAATGATTGGCCACAGGCAGGATGCCTGTGGCCAATTATTGCTGAGGGTGTTTAGTACACGCCCCACACTATAAAAGGCCGCCAGCACGGCGGCCTAGTGTAGTGTGTTCCGGAGCAGGGAAAGAGAAGCATAGGCAGGGACAGTGAAATTTTTTTTTCTTGCTTAACCTGGATTCCTTTAGTTTAGGGAAAGAGAAGGATAGGTAGGGAGAGTGTCAGTGTGTTTTACTGTGCTAATCCTTGTTTCTAGGGACAGGGAAGGACAGTGAGGGAAATTCTCCTTGTGCTATACTGTGCTAAAGCATTCCTCATCAACCATCTTTGAAATCCTTGTTTTTTTGGACAGTCAGGGAAATTGTCGTTGTGCTATTCTGTGCAAAAGCAATCATCCTCAACCATATTTAGAAATCCTTAAGTAAAGGGACAGAGAAGGACACCTGAAGGTAGCCCTTATTGCTTTTTTCCCATCTCCCTGCAGGCCATCTATTAGAATGTCTGGAAGGCAAACAAGGAGAGGCAGACAGTCAGGAGGCAATAAAAGAGGGCAAGCAGGCTCTGTGTCTGGGGGCAACAGTGCTGGTCGTGGACGCGGTGCATTGTCATCAGCACATGGCCATGGGACACGCTTGTCCTTCTTTTCGGCAGCTGGACATGTTGAGCAACATCATGCCGAAGACTTGGTAGAGTGGATGACCAAGCCCTCCTCCTCCTCCTCATCCTCTCTCACCCAGGCTCAGGGTACTGGCAAAGCAGCTGCCAAAGCGTCCTCTTCCCTGGTATCAATGTCAGACTCATCATCAGTCACTCCTTCCCTAGACCCACCATGTCCTCCTCCTGAGGAGTCCCCCGAACTGTTTGAGCACAGTGTTGGGTACATGCTCCAGGAGGATGCCCAGCGTTTCGAAGGGTCTGATGATGAAACCCAGCTACAGGAAGGCAGTAGCGTGAGAGCAGACAGAGGGGATGCTCAAGAAGGACACCAATCTGGCAGTCATGTTCCAGCAGCTGCAGCATACTGCCAGATTGGCTCCAGTGATGAGGAGGGAGGGGATGATGAGGTCACTGACTCCACGTGGGTGCCTAATAGGAGAGAGGAGGAGGAGGAGGATGAGGAGGAGGCACATCTCCAACGAGGCAGGATGCCCTTTGGTGGCCAGCGTAAGGGCAGTACACCGACGGAATCACACCGCAGAGCTCCGCCTGTGCAGGGCGCTGCCTCTGCCCATCATTCAAAAAGTTCTTTGGTGTGGGCCTTTTTTGAGGCTAGTGCATCAGATCGCACAGCTGCTGTTTGCAACATATGTCTCAAGCGTATATCGCGTGGCCAAAACATCAGCCGCTTGGGTACCACATGCCTGACCAGACATATGTTGACCTGCCATGCAGCTCGTTGGCAAGCCTACCTCAAAGACCCACACCAAAGAACAAAGCGGACCTCTCCTTGCACCGCATCAGCTGGGATCTCCAACCCCACTATAACTTCAGTCCTCTCTGAAACATGCACTGAGAGGAATGAAGGTGTAGAATTAGGTGTGTCACAGCCAAGTACTTGCGGCCACTCTGCTAGCAGTACACTGACGTCCGATTCTAGCAGGCAAATTTCCCTGCCCCAGCTGCTGGACCGTCAAAAGAAGTTCACTCCCAGCCATCCACATGCCCAGCGGTTGAATGCTAGCTTGGCTAAATTGCTAGCGCTTCAACTGCTGCCTTTTCAGTTGGTAGACTCGGCCCCCTTCCGTGAGTTTGTGCAATGTGCGGTTCCTCAGTGGCAGGTTCCCAAACGCCACTTTTTCTCACGGAAGGCTATTCCGGCTCTCTACCGGCATGTGGAAGGCAATGTCTTGGCCTCGCTGGACAGGGCGGTCAGCGGTAAGGTGCATATTACCGCTGACTCATGGTCCAGCAGGCATGGACAGGGACGTTACCTTTCTTTCACGGCCCATTGGGTCACTCTTTTGGCAGCTGGGAAGGATGCAGGACAAGGTGCAGTAGTGTTGGAGGTTGTTCCACCGCCACGCCTACAAAATGCTACTAGTGGTTGTGACACACCTCTCTCCTCCACCCCCTCCTCTTCTTCTTCCTCCATGGCCTCTTCCTGTGCTTTGTCCTCTGAACCAGCGGTGCTCCGTAGCCGTTCAAGGGGCTACGCAAGTACGCAGGCAAAAAGATGCCATGCCGTGCTTGCGCTGGTGTGTTTGGGGGACAGAAGCCACACTGGGGCAGAGGTCCTGCCTGCTCTGCAGGGCCAGGCCGAGAGGTGGTTGACGCCACGCCAGCTTAAGCCAGGAATGGTGGTTTGCGACAATGGCACCAACCTCCTCTCCGCCCTCCGACAGGGACAACTGACCCATGTGCCCTGTGTGGCTCCCGTCCTTAACCTGGTGGTGCAGCGGTTCTTGGGCAGGTACCCGGGCTTACAGGATGTCCTGAGGCAGGCCAGGAAAGTCTGTGTGCATTTCCGCAGATCTTATAATGCCAGTGCTCGCCTGGCTGAGCTGCAAAAGGAGTTGAACCTGCCCAAGAACCGCCTTATATGTGACATGCCCACCAGGTGGAACTCAACGTTGGCCATGCTGCAGCGGCTGCACACGCAGCAGAGGGCCATCAATGAGTACCTGTGCGACTACGGCACCAGGACAGGGTCAGGGGAGCTTGGTTTTTTTTCTCCACGCCAGTGGGGCATGATCAGGGATGCATGCACTGTCCTGGCACCATTTGAGGAGGCCACGAGGATGGTGAGCAGTGACAGTGCATGCATCAGTGACACTGTACCTCTTGTCCACCTGTTGGAGCACACGCTGCGTGGAATAATGGACAGGGCACTTGAGGCAGAACAGAGGCAGGAAGAGGAGGACTTCCTTGCCTCTCAAGGCCCCCTTTACCCAGACAGTGTTCCTTCTGTCCCACCCATCGCACAGGAAGAGGAGGAGGAGGAGGAGGAGGAGGATTGTGTCAGCATGGAGGTGGAGGCTGGCACTCAGCATCATCAGCAGCAGTCTTTTAGGGATGATTTACAGTCCCAAGAAACCAGTGGACTTGTACGTGGCTGGGAGGAGGTGGCTGCGGATCATGTCGTCCTTAGTGACCCAGAGGACTCCGGACCGAATGCCTCAGCTAACCTACGCTGCATGGCCTCCCTGATCCTGCAAAGTCTGCGGAAGGATCCTCGTATTCTTCGGATCAAGGAGAGGGACCATTACTGGCTGGCCACTCTCCTTGATCCACGGTACAAGGGTAAGGTTGCGGACCTTATGTTACCGTCGCAGAGGGAGCAGAGGATGAGACAACTCCGGGAGGCCTTGCAGAAAGGTCTGTGCAACGCGTTCCCACAGACTGTGAGGTTACAAACTCCTGGTCCTGGACAACGAGTTGCTGAGGCTTCGGCCAGTCAAAGAAGGAGCGGTGGGGAAGGTGGCCGTCTGACCGATGCGTTCAGACAATTCTTTAGTCCGCAGCCCCAAAGTATGATCGGTTCCAGCAACCATCGCCAGCGTCTGATAAACATGGTGCAGGAATATCTAGGGGCAAGGTCAGACTTGGACACCTTCCCCACCGAAAATCCTCTGGCCTACTGGGTCTTGAGGATGGATCACTGGCCAGAGCTTGCACAGTATGCAATTGAGCTTCTGGCCTGTCCTGCATCCAGCGTTCTTTCGGAACGCACATTCAGTGCTGCTGGAGGATTTGTCACGGATCACAGGGTGCGCCTGTCCACCGACTCGGTTGATCGACTGACTTTCATCAAGATGAACCAGTCTTGGATCACCACCAGCTACCACACACCTGATGCTGATATAACAGACTAATTGATTTTAACATGTCACATCCCTTCAAGACTGATGCTGATGCTGAGTGCCTGTGCTGTTATGTTGACTGGCTATCCTCCTCCTCCGAGTCCTCAATGATACGATTGATGATGATAGCTTGGAAGATCATTTTTGTTTATGGGTGCCGCCACCAGTGGCTAAGGCCCAATTTTTCAGCCCCTGTTTAACAGGGGCGTGTAATTACAATTTTTGAAGCAATACTTTGCAACAGGGCTCATTGCTGTGCTCCAAGTACAGTATCTGTGAGGGGTTGCAGTTTTGTGCCACCAGTGCCTAAGGCCCAATTTTTCAGCCCCTGTTCAACAGGGGCATGTAATTACAATTCTTGATCTAATAATTCACAGCAGGGCCCATTGCTGCACCCACCAAGAGTAACTCTGAGGGCTTACAGTGTTGTGGCAACGCCACCACCACCACCACCACGAAAGGCCCAATTTTTCAGCCCCTGTTCAAAAGGGGCATGTAATTACAATTCTTGATCTAATAATTCACAGCAGGGCCCATTCCTGCACCCACCAAGAGTAACTGTCAGGGCTTACAGTGTTGTGGCACCAGCACCACCATCAAAGGCCCAATTTTTACTACCACTGTTCAACAATTATATGTAATTACAATTCCTGATATAATAGTTGACAGCAGGGCGTTCCAGCACCAACCAAGAGTAACTGTGAGTGCTTACAGTGTTGTACCAACAACTAAGGGGCCTATTTCTGCAGAGTATATACGGCAGGTCCCTACTTTCAAACATCCAACTTACAAACGACTCCTACTTGCAAACGCAAGAAGACAACAGGAAGTGAGAGGAAATCTACCCCTAGGAAGGAAAATTCTCTCCTGTAAGAATTAATATGGGAGAAAGGTGTCTCCTCTGTACTGATGCTTTATCACCAATCCTTGTTTCAAGAAAAACACCACATTTCAAAATCAGTTGTCATTGGGACGGAAAGTGAGGTGAAATGTTCTGAACAGGGGCACAGACCGCAAAACAAATGTTACAGGGGTGATAACCCTTACCTATGTTTTCCAAAAAGTTTAAAAATAGATTTTTGGGCTGGAGCTACACTTAAACAATGTACCTGTTCAAAATTACAAACACATTCTACATAAGAACAAACCTACAGTCCCTGTCTTGTATGCACCGCCTGTATACGGCTGTTCAGAGTATATAGGGCCTTTTTTATTTTGTGTGCGGTGTTCCCCTTAATATCCATACAAGACCCAAAGGGGCTGGTAATGGGCTGGGGTAGGGGGGGGGGTCATGGGGTAGCTATGCCATTTTTCTTAAAGATTTTCATCCATATTACCGGGACCAGACATTACATTAAAGCCGCAAGCAGTTTTAAATGGCTTTTTTTTCCTTTAGAAGTGTCATTTTGTGCAGGGACAGTTCTAAACACGGGAAACACGTGGCACTTCACAGGCATACTTTAGACACCCCCCAGGTACGATATTTAAAGGAATATTTGACTTTTTTTTTTCACTTTATGCATCATTAAAATGACTGCTCCCGAAAAACGACCGTTTTTAAAACTTCTTTTTGCATTGATACATGTCCCCTGGTCAAGAACCCGGGTTCCCAAACCCTTTTTAGGACAATAACATGCATAATAGTCGTTATAATTAGCACTTTAGAATTCGAACGTTCGCATCCATTGTATTTAATAGGGTTCTAATGTTCGTACAAACGTTCGGTCCGTTCGCGGGTTCTGGTGCGAACCGAACCCGGGGGTGTTCGGCTCATCACTAGTGACAATCTGGCCCCTTAAAGTCTGAAGGACAATAAACTGGCCCTTTGTTTGGAAAGGTTGGAGACCCCTTGTCTATGGGATCCAAAGTGCTTCCCATAATCATATTTCCAAACTCTGATTGGCTAATAACTTCAGTATTCAAAACTTTCTAATCCACAATACATTTTAAGATAGCCTATAGTTAATCATTTTCTAATTAAAGTGGTTCTAAAGGCTAAATGATATGCAAATTGTATGCATTAAAGGAACACTATAGATATTTTTTTTATTTTTTTTAAATAACAAACATGTTATACTTACCTCCACTGTGCAGCTTGTTTTGCACAGAGTCTTCTGGGGTCCCTCGGCGGCTGTCTCGGCTCCTCCCCGCAAGAACTCATCACCTTCATGCGAGCGAGCTCGCATGGTGGTGAGTGATTGCGGGCGCGCTCCAGTGATACAGCCGGCGGCCATAGCCGCTCACTGTATCACTCGGCCCCACCCCCCGGCACGCCGCATCATTGGATGTGATTGACAGCAGCGCAAGCCAATGGCTGCGCTGCTTTCAATCAACCAATGAATGAGCCGAGAAGCCAGCCGAGATGCCTGCACGTTCACGGCGCGGTACTTTCGAGGGGTCAGGTAAGTAAACGGGGGGCTTGGGGGGCCGCTAATCCAGAGATGTTTTTTCACCTTAATGCATTCTAATGTAAAAAAAAACTTCTAGTATCAACCCTCTCACAAATACTTACCGGGCTCATCTTTCGATCCAGCGCTGTGCTAGAGAACAGCAGTGCTGCTCTCGCTCTCTCTCTACTCACAGGCGCAGAGGCAGCAGCGGGAGCCATTGGATCTTTCTACTGGCAATCAAATTCCATAAGGAGGGAGCAGGGGGACGGGCCCGACATGCACATCCTGGCTCAGAATTGAGCCTGCATGTCTGCCCCCATAGCTAGCAGCTTGCTATTGGGGCAGACACAGAAATGGAGGAAGCGAGAGCACCAGCGGGAAACCCCAGAAGTGGGGAATCGGGGGCGCACTGTGCAAAACCATTACAAAGAGCAGGTTAGTATGAATTACAAATAAAACACGTTTTTACTAATTTAACTGTTACATGATTGAAGTGCCTATAAAGTCCCACTAAAGGCGAATTTCCATTTTCTACCTTCATTTTTAGGGATGTGGCACACTATGGAGTTAAATCACAGATACCCCTACAATGCGGGTAAGTATAACATGTTTATTATTTTTATTTTAAAAAAGCTGAGCATTTACAACTGCTTTAAAAAAAAGATCTGCAAAATGATTTATTCATTGAATGGTGTCATTATTGGCAGCTTACACTCTGGTTTATGCTCAATTAATAAAATATAGGACAACATTTTTAACAGTAAAAACAAGTCCTCGTTTTTGACGCTTCTGATAACCTCTGCTTATCCATTCATCATATTTTCTCTTTGAATTGCGTTTGTTTGGTGCTTGAAGAAAGGACTTTCTTATTTCATGGATAAATTTTGTTGGTAATAGAAAAGCACAAATCAAATGATAGGTAAAACACAGGGGTTCTAAGACAACTTAACAATATAAAATAAATCTGCTACTTTTTTCCCAGTTCAGTAAAGTTAAGTGGCATAAATAATGTGAAAAGGACAGCTAGGGAACAGGGAACAAAGAACTATCAGACAGTTTGTTGTGTCACCTAAAATAACCTTCAAGCTGTTCCGTACTTTACTGATCACCCTTCATAAAACTTCTTTTTATTCAAAAATGCTTATCCTCTTCATAGAGAAATATCACAAACCCAAATGTAGTCTTCATGGACTTTTTAAATACTATAAAACTTAATTTATTGATCAACTTAAAGGGTAAGGCTCCATGTACACAGAAGCTGATAAACTGCAGTTTATTGGCGTTTTGGCGTTTTTTTAAAAAGCCCATTAACTGCACTCTATGTTAGCCTATGTGTTCATATACACATAACGTTTTTTAGCTTTAATGAGCAGTGGAGGTAATGGGCTATTTTCTGAACGCAAGAAATTTGCGTTCAAAGTGCCGTTTTTCGGCAGAAAAAAAAGCAAAACGCAGAAAAACGCTCATAAAGGCTCATAAACGCTCAAAAACGCTGGCCGTGAGCGTTTTTTAGCGTTTTTTGGTCCATTGAAAAAAAAAAAAGAAGAAAAAATGCTACACTGAAAAACGCTAATAAAAAGCTAGTAAAAAAACGCTGATAAAAGCTAGCTTTTTCTGCTGCTTTAATAACGACCGTTTTTGAGCTTCTGTGTACATGGAGCCTAAATGTGCAGAATGAAAACATTTGTTTAGTTTCGTTTCGTTTCAATTTGTTATTTAGATAAATTAGTTTAGTTAAATTTGTTTCATTCTTTTTCGGGATTTGTTTCGTTTATTCTTTTTCGAATCAATTCGAAAAGTTTTCTAATTCAAATAGTTTTCCAATTTCCAAAAAGAATAAAAAAGAAAATAAAGGAATACAATAGAAAAACAATATTCCTTTACTTTCTATTCTAATTTATTCTCTTTGGAAATTGAAAAACTATTCGAATTTAAAAACGATACGAATTCGAATTTCATCCGAATTCTAACTTCGTTATTTCGGATTTGTTTAAATTCATCTGAATTTCCGAATAACGAAAGTTTGTCCGAATTTTAATTTGGAACGAAACGAACCACACATGTCTAAAACCAAATGCATTTTTGCTGGGCTGGTTATTAGAATGAGAGAAAGATTGCCCTTTGTTAACCCAAAAAATGTTTTTCTAATTCTCTTAAAGTATGTTATACAGCACAGTTCTTGTGCTGTGTAATTTGGTCCCCTGTACCACCTGAAATACCTGGATGATCCCGCCTGCTTCTGCCCTCCCCCTGTAAAGTGACCACGGTTTATCATGGCTGCTGAGCCCTGACACCGTGGTCAGTTTATGTGCCTCCGTCATCCGCAGCCCTGTTCTATCCTCCTCTGTGATCTCTCCCCCCTCCCCTCCCTGTCTGTCAGCTCTGTGTCTGTGCCGCTCTGCTCCCCACCCCCTCCCCTCCTGCTGCTCAAATTATGGTTAACATTACACTATCCTCCACTATCCTCTCTATGTATTCCTATAATGTGCCCTGTGTCTGTGCCTTATAAAAACAATGCTGCTATATACCTGTTTCAGAGCACTGATCGACGGATTACGTAATCTGCCGCCTCTCTCTCTCCTCTCTCGCATGACAGCTGCAGCAGGCGGGACCTCCTGACTGACATCAGCAGGGGATCCTCGGCCCCGCCCACTGCAGCTGTCGGGCCGAGAGAGGAGAGAGCCGGCCGATCAACGTGAGCTTCAATCTGTACTCTGAAACAGGTATATAGCAGAATTATTTTTTTAAGGCATAGACACAGGGCCCATTACAGGAATACATAGAGAGGATGGTGTCATTTTAACTTAATGGGTTAACAACCTCTTTAAACAATTACCCAACAATTCAGGCTTCATTCATTTTCTGAAAAAAATTAAGAACTAAGTCAGACCCAGGCAATACATTCTACTGTCACAATCAGGCATCAGGCTTGAAGACCAGTTGCTACAGCAGTTGCAGGACTACCACTGACCAGCAGGATAGGTACACAGGCAATCACCCTGGCAGATGACACAGGCTCACCTGAGGTGCGGAGTCTAAGTACTAACCAGGGTTAACCAGAGCTCCTGATGGTGAGATGGATTTAGCTGCATGTTAGTACCAGATTGCGGTCCTCAGGTTTGCCCCACAAGGGTGTGAGCAAGCCAGGGTCCAGTAGCGGATGAGCAGATAAGGATCAAACAGCAGCGTGGTCAGTAAACAAGCCAAAAGGTTGATAACAAATAGTTGCAGGTCGGGATCTGGTAGTAGAGTAGTCAAGGAACAAGCCAGGGGTCAATCACGAGTGGTAGCAAAATACAGACGGCAGCAGGGAAGACAAGAGCAAAGCACTGGCTGAGAAGGCACAATAGCCAAGAGGAAGTGCTGAGACAAGGCTTATACAGGAAGTTCATGGGAGGAGCAAGGAGTTCAAGGTTCAACAGCAATCAAGACACAAGGCAGGGTTGTCCAATAGATCAGACAGGGAGCTGTCCAGCATCCCAGATAGCTCAGTGGGAAGAGTCAATACTGGACACAGAAAAGGCCTTGAGTACTTTATTCCAGATCTGAATAATCCTGGGAAAAAAAATCATAATCCTAATGATAAGCATCAGAGGGATAATTTGAAACCATTCACAACTTTTGTCAAGAAATATCATATATCCCTACAGAATCCTACAAATCCTTCCAAATCCATAACTTACTTCTCACTAATACAGCTAAATCTACTCACCTAACTGAAAATAATATTTCCAATGTCTTAGGCATTTCTAAATACCCTTTCAAATACTCTTGCAAACCCTTTTGTAAAACTGTAGCAATAAACCATAAGGGAGGTGCTGGAAATATTGGGTTCTCAGACCCTTTCTAGACATAATCAGCCATGTACACGGAGCCACTAAACACATCAATAGGGATGAGCTCGGTGTTCGAGTCGAACATACGTTCGACTCGAACATCGGCTGTTCGATCGTTCGACGAAGATCGAACGTTTTGGGCCAGTCGCGCCAAATTCAAGTGACGCGAATGACCCACAATACACTGCGCCATCGCAGTGCAATCCCGGCGCTGTGATTGGCCAAGCATGCACTGTGACCCCGCATGCTTGGCCAATCCCAGCGCCGGCAGCGAGGAGAGCCATAATTATAGCTCAGGGGGGTTTAGTACACGCCCCACACTATAAAAGGCCGCCAGCGCGACGGCCTTGTGTAGTGTGTTCCGGTTCAGGGAGAGAAAAGGATAGGCAGGGACAGTGTTAGTGATATTTGTTCATTTATCTTGTGTGTAGGGAGAGAGAAGGATAGGCAGGGACAGTGTCAGTGATATTCTGCTAAACCTTGTGTGCAGGGAGAGAGAAGGATAGGCAAGGGACAGTGTCAGTGATATTTTTGCTAAGCCTCCTGCACAGTATACACCTGAAGCTAGCCCTTATTGCTGTGTTTTCCTGTTGTGTAACACAGGCAGGCATCTGCAGCACTTACAGCGGGCGTAGTGTGCTTCTTGCAAAATATACACCAGAATCTAGCCCTTATTGCTGTGTTTTCCTGTTGTGTAACACAGGCAGGCATCTGCAGCACTTACAGTGGGCGTAGTGTGCTTCCTGCAAAATATACACCTGAAGCTAGGCCTTATTGCTGTGTTTTCCTGGTGTGTAACACAGGCAGGCATCTGCAGCACTTACAGCGGGCGTAGTGTGCCTCCTGCACATTATACACCTGAAGCTACCCCTTATTGCTCGTAGTTTTTTTTCTCTTTTGTGTTACACTAACAGGCATCTGCAGCACTTACAGCGGGCGTAGTGTGCTTCTTCTTCAACAGGGGCATGCAATTACAATTCTTGATCTAATAATTCACAGCAGGGCCCATTCATGCGCCCACCAAGAGTAACTGTGAGGGCTTACAGTGTTGTGGCACCAGCACCACCACCAAAGGCCCAATTTTTCCTACCACTGTTCAACAATGGCATGTAAATACAATTCCTGATATAATAGTTTACAGCAGGGCGTTCCAGCGCCCACCAAGAGTAACTGTGAGGGCTCACAGTGTTGTGGCAACACCAACATGTAAGGGGCAAATTTCAGCAGAGTATATACGGCAGGCCCCTACTTTCAAACATCCAACTTACAAACGACTCCTACTTGCAAACGGAAGGAGACAACAGGAAGTGAGAGGAAATCTACCCCTAGGAAGGGAAATTCTCTCCTGTAAGAGTTAATATTGGAAAAAGGTGTCTCCTCTCTACTGATGCTTTATCACCAATCCTTGTTTCAATAAAAACCCATTGTCATTGGGACGGAAAGTGTTCTGAACAGGGGCACAGACAGCAAAACAAATGTTACAGGGGTGATAACCCTTCCCTATGTTTTCCAAAAAGCTTAAAAATAGATTTTTTGGCTGGAGCTACACTTAAACAATGTACCTGTTCAAAATTAAAAAACTGATTCCACTTAAGAACAAACCTACAGTCCCTGTCTTGTTTGCACCGCCTGTATACTGCTGTTCAGAGTATATAGGGCCTTTTTTATTTTGTGTGCGGGGTTCCCCTTAATATCCATACAAGACCCAAAGGGGCTGGTAATGGGCTGGGGTGGGGGGGGGGTGATGGGGTAGCTATGCCATTTTTCTCAAAGATTTTCATCCATATTACCGGGACCAGACATTACATTAAAGCCGCAAGCAGTTTTAAATGGCTTTTTTCCTTTAGAAATGTCATTTTATGCAGGGACAGTTCTAAACACGGGAAACACATGCCACTTCACAGGCATACTTTAGACACCCCCCCAGGTACGATATTTAAAGGAATATTTGACTTTTTTTTTTTTCACTTTATGCATCATTAAAATGACTGCTCCCGAAAAACGTCCGTTTTTAAAACTTCGTTTTGCATTGATACATGTTCACTTGGGCAGAACCTGGGTCCCCAAACCCTTTTTAGGACAATAACATGCATATTAGTCGTTATAATTAGCACTTTAGATTTCGAACGTTCGCGTCCATTGTATTTAATAGGGTTCTAACGTTCGCGCAAACTTTCGGTCCGTTCGAAGGTTCTGGTGCGAACCGAACGGGGGGGTGTTCGGCTCATCCCTACACATCAATAGTAATATACTTGGTTTTTATTATTTCATAAATAAGCCATGCAGAAAAGTATTGATTAAGCAAGATGAGCTGGTGCTCATTCTCTTTACTGCCAATGAAAGGCCTTACCCTACAGTGGGCAAGTGGAGAAGAAAAATACAAGCTGCAATAAACAACAATCAATGCCACAAATATCCCTGATATGTATTGAAAGGGATACAGCTAACTACTGGGGCCTATCATCAGTTTTCTAGTCCTAACTAATCATCGGCCAATGCATAAATCTGTAAAAGTCTTCTGGTGGTAGGACCCTTTAAACTCAACCATGGAGCATTTAATATTTAAATGAAGATACTTGTGACCCATAAAGGCAAGGATATCTTCAAAAAAGGAAGGTGTGGTCACCTTCAATAAGTTGCCACTAGGGATGGTCTCGATGTTCGAATCAAATGTAAGTTCGACTCGAAAATCAGGTGTTCGTTAGTCCGCAAACAAACCGAACATATGGGGTGTTCGCAGCAAATTTGAGCACCCCATAATGCACTGTGAGATCACAGTGCATTGACGGCTGCTGATTGGCCAAAGAATGCACCTGACCTGCATGTTTTTGGCAATCATATTGCGATCGGCTGGGAGAGCCATGATTGGCCAAAGGCAGGGTGCCTTGGGCCAATTATGGCTTCAGGGGGTTAAGTCCACGCCCCACACTATACAAGGCTTACATGGTGGCCGTATGTAGTGTGATACGTGGAGGAGATTGAGAGAACTTGAGCTAGATTAGGCAGGTTAGTTAGTGGCGTGCAGGCAGTTTAGTGTGTGTATATATATATATATATATATATATATATACAGTGCAGTCAGTGCAGAGTATATAATACAGTGCATTGAAGTGGTTAAGAGGAACCTAATGACAGAATTAAGAAACATAAACGGCATGGGGTCCCCCCCCCAAAATCCATACCAGGCCCTTTGGGTCTGGCATAGATTTTAAGGGGAACTACACAACAGCTCTCTCCACATGTAGAGATAAAATTAACACAGAGCCGCCAATAATGTAAAACATCTACAGTACATGTTGTGGAGAGAGCTGTCATCTACACTATTGGAGGCTCTGTGTTGATTTTATCTCTACATGTGGAGAGAGCTGTCATCTATTCTTGGTCTGAAGAGATCTTAGTGGAGATTGGGATGGTCATCTGCATAAAGCAAGATATAATTACACGTGTGATTGAAATATATACAATCTGGTGAGCCTCATTCTAAAAGGGTGTGAATTGGCACTTGTTCACTTTGGTGAAGGATTTATGGTGTTTTAAGTTTTTTACTTTTATGGACATTCTCACCAGTTTTTCACAATGGACTTTTTGATATATGAATATATTTATTTATGATGGACAATTTATTGATTTTGATTATGGACACTGTGATTGTGTAGATTGACACTACATTTGTTTTCACCTTTTGTTCAATTATTTATCTTTTTAAGTAGCAGCACGTTTATTTAGTTCATTAGTGCAGTGCTTATATGAGAAAGAATACATATTGGCCTAAACTGATGAATACATTTGTTGTTTTTTTGTTTTTTTTCCATAAAGATTTTATTAAGAAAATAACAGATAATACCAAACATGACAATGTAAACAAAAATAATACGTACATAGGACAGCTCAGGCCCTACAAGGAGGACAATAGCATCATGTACAATTCTAATAACCCCCCTGAGGTACTTCCCACCAACAATCTAGACATAATCGCTTCTGGGTGCAGAAAGATATTTACCAGTCAAACGGTGATGAAAAACCCCATGCCATTCCAGGTAGGACCCGGTGCTACCAGGCCCATCCAGCGTATTGGGAAGTAGGGGCCTGTGTTTCTGTAGTTTAGAGCCTACTTGATAACTTCAATGTCTATCCCTAAGGGAATGCCCTTCTCGAGATTGATGAGTGAAGGGGTCACGGTCACCTTTAAGTAACCCCGACACCCCAAAGTCTGCATACCATCAGGTTGGGCATAAGCAGGAAAGAGAAGAAAAAAAAGGGAAAAAAAGGAGGTAGATGGAAAAAGAACCGAAGAAAAAACCAGAGAGAGATGCAAATTGAAGCAAGGAGGGAAAGAAATAGAAGAAAGAAAATAGAAAGAAGGTATGAAAGAGGGGAGGGGGGTAGAGGGGGGAAGTCTCGAGGAGACTACCAGGAAAGGCGGTGGGAGAACCACCATCTACCCTCTCCGTCTATTCCGTCACTGGAGTAAAACGGTCTTAGCTTGCGGTTTATATGTAATGTCCAAGCGAGTCTCTGGCACAAAATCCAATCAAACAATCTTTGACAATAGCACCTGATATTCTGCAGAGTTTCTAAACTTAAACCAGTCATCCCAGGTAAATGAAAATTTTGAGATCCTATCTTGTGCAGTGTATATTAGCTCCTCTATCGCTGCAATGTGATTAATACGCGTTACCCATTCCTTCATTGACGGTGGCACTGTGGACCTCCAATGGACTGGTACACAGTCTTACATTTGTTTTTTTATATATGTGTAGCGGGGCTTTGAAATTTAGGGGGATGTTTGAGTGGTAGTTGTGCTCAAACACATTATTTGATAGGGTTCAGGAAAACCCAATTTTAGCTGCAGGCGGGATACTGGTGTGTAGTTCCCCATGGCCTGTTGGTGGCGCTGCCATCGGAGGCCAGGGTTGAACCGCTGGTACAGTGCTGTGCCTTGGATGTCCCCTGTCGGCGGTGGTATGGTGGGAGTGTTGGCCCGCGGTGCATCCCGGGAGAGGATATAAAAGGGGCAGACCCTGTCTGTCAGGGGGAAGTTCCCGGGGGTCCTACCCCGGGAGCGTGTGATTCTGTTCGTGGCCACCCCAGGCACCTTTAGCTCTGGGGTGGAGTTCCTGGTTCGGTACACTGGCGGATCAGTCCCAGGCACCTTCAGCCCTGGGGCTGCAACTGGAGGCCTTGGGTTCAGCACCTTTGGCTGAGGCCCACAGAGGATCGAGGAATCCCAGGGAGCTGCCTTGCGAGGAGACCCGTATCTTAGATGAGGAGGCCGGGGGAGGACCGTTCCGAGGGACTGGTGAGGAACTCACAGTGAAGGAAGGGGCCTGGTAACTCTCTGGAGGGATGTCATCTCCCTCAAAGAGGTTTAACGTTGCAACCAAGTTCACCAGGTCTGTGGCAGAGACTGTGTGTATCTAGTTCGAGCATCATTCCGGCTGCTAGGGCCCACTCCATTGGGAGACTATCCGGATGGGCTGAGTCTACCTGAAGATATGGGTAGTGAATAAGAATTTGTTTGTGCCTGGACCTATTCCTACACCTTTTTCTGTCCTGCTCTTCTTCCAACCTTCTCCTGTCCAGTTCTTATGCATAACAGAGAAAATAAACTCTAAGTTGGAGTTTCAATCGGTGTGGACCTTACAGTTATTGGGGAATAGAGACTTGTCATTGTTACAGTGAAGACGGAAGCCATTCTCTGGGGGAACCTGATCATAGAGACCCAGGTACATTACACCGCTCAACCTCTTTATACAGGAGGGTCCAGGCATGTAGCACGGTGGGCCCTTTTTTTCTGCTAAGGAGCCAAAAGCAGGAAAGGGGGTTGTGTCGCTACATATATTTTTTGGATATGTACTATAGCAGAAAGTAAAAAAATATATATAGTTTTTAAATTCTCACTTTTTATTTGTTTATAGCGCAAAAAAATAAAAACCACAGAGGTGATCAAATACCACCAAAAGGTGTTTGATTACAACGTTGCACGACCGCGCAATTGTCAGTTAAAGAATTGCAGCACCGTATTGCAAAAAATGGCCTGGTCATTAAGAGGGCAAATCCTTTCAGGGGCCGAAGTGGTTAAGAGGGTTCATATGTTTGTTCAAACTTTTTGCCTCTTTCCATGTTCTGGTGCGAACCAAACCGGGGGTTGTTCGGCTCATCCTTATTTGCCACTAAAGGTGGAGGTTTCCTAACAAGTGTAGGCAAAGTTCAACACATACATATGTAGGTGGATATAGTCTGTCTTGTGACAGGCAGCTCCTGCAGGCTGAATGGAGGCAGATAATGTTAGGCTACACTGCCTTTTAAAGGATAGAAGTGGAAAAGGCTTGCATATTGGAGGAGGAGATTTGTGCAGGATTAAGGGTAGAGTACAAGGTGATCTGCACAAGATCTGATGCAGAAAAGTATTTTCATCCCAGGATCACAGCACAAGCCTTGACTCTAGCAGGTTGCTCTCTGGTGCTCAGACTGTGGTACCTTGGTGATCCGGGAGCCAGGATGATTAGTCCTGCGTGTCCAACTCTCTACTCCTTTCTTCCTTCACTTCCCACACTCTACCCTAGTGAGTTCACCTTCTCCTTTGAGTCACACTTTTTCTCCCCTTGAATTCCCACTGCCAGGGCAGGACTTAGGGTGGTGGGGGCCCCTGGGCTTGAGTCACTTTCGGGCCCTACCTTCTACACGTTACGAAAAATGGGCGTGGTTCACGCAAAATGGTGGGCGTGGCGCAAATGGGCGTGGCTCGGAAGGGTGTGTTGTTAGAGTCTGAGATGAATGAGGGATGGAGGAAGAAAGAAAGAAAGAGAGAGAGAGAGATGGAGGGACAGCAGGCCCAGATCCTACACCACAATAGCAATATGTGTATTCCAGAAAGTTTAGCAATCAGCAGATAAAGATAGTCCAAACACCTGGTGTTAGTGCTTCAATCATCACGGCACCATGGTTGTTATGGTGTCAGGATGATTAAAGCGCATTTTTTCTTATATTAAATTGTAATATAAAATGAAATAGTTCAACTCACCATAATGCAGAATCAATGGGAGCCCCAAGCCTGTCACTTGCCACGTCGCCTGCCACCAGATGCCATCAGGTGTCCCCAGCAGAGTCCAGCCTTACATCAGGCATTCCCAGTAGAGTCCCTCCTTACATCAGCTGTCCCCAGTGGCGTCACTAGGGTTGGTGACACCCGGTGCGGAAAAACATGGCCTTACCCCCTCCTCCCATAGTCCTCCCTCAGTACAGACCCTCCTCCATCAGTATAGACCCCCCTCAGGATAAACCACCCCCTCCTCCATCAGTACAGACCCCCTGGACAAACCAGCCCCATCTGTACAGACCCCCCCAGGACAACTCAACCCCCTCCATCTGTACAGACCCCCCCAAGGACAATTCACCCCCCCAGGAGTACAGACCCGCCCAGGACAATTCACCCCCCCAGGAGTACAAACCCCCCCTGGAAATTAACCCCCATCAGGCGTACGGACCCCCCCAGGACAATTCACCCCCCCATGACAATTAACCCCCCCAGGAGTACAAACCCCCCCTGGAAATTAACCCCCATCAGGTGTACAGACCCCCCAGGACAATTCACCCCCCCCATGCCAATTAACCCCCCAGGAGTACAAACCCCCCCTGGAAATTAACCCCCATCAGGTGTACAGACCCGCCCGGGACAATTCACCCCCCATGACAATTAACCCCCCCAGGAGTACAAACCACCCCATTCATGCACCTGGAGCCGCCCGGAGAGTTACTTGCTCAGACTGTCACTGACTCTCCGGGCGGCATGATGTAATAGGAGGCACTGGCTGCCAGTGAGAGTAAGACAGCACAGCACAGTGCGGTGCCGGGACCCAGGACTCCATCAGGCCTTGGAGCCGCTCAGGATGCTCACTGTGCTCGTCTCTGCGCCATTTACAGAACCAAGAGGCGGAGCCTGGGTGGCAAGAAAGCGGCCAATAGAAATGGAGCTCCATTTCTATTGCAGCCGCTTTGATTGCCACCCGGGCTCCGCCTCTTGGTTCTTTCTTAACTGGTCTTCTGTAAAATGGCGGCGGATACAGAAATGACCAGTGCCGCGGACCTCTAGCGGCAGCAAGAAAAAAAAAAAGAAAAAAAAAGTTGTCAAGAATGCATCCTCATCCTTCCGGGGCCCCACTCAGCTGTGGGCCCCATAGCGCCCGCGTGGGTCGCTATGGCGGTATTTCCGCCACTGATTGCAGGACGAAAAAAAAAGTGAGGAGACTTTAACAGGCAGGGGCCCCCTATTGGGCGGGGCCCATGGGCTTGAGCCCAGTCAAGCCCAATGGTAAGCCCGGCCCTGCCCACTGCCAATCAATGTCTTCCTGCTTCTCTGCTCCCTCTTGCATGCCTGGGTTGTGCAAATTCCACACTTGCTGTCCAAGGTTTGATAACTATTTAAAACATAAGTCACAGTTCTCTAAGACACATACAATGACCAAATGGGATATGTAAATAGGAAAGGAGTTCTATGATCTTTAATGAACTAGAGCCTTGAAAAACTAAATTTTAACCATTGCATTGCTCCAACCATTGGGAACTCCAAAAACATTATACATTGATTGTGAAAGCAGAAGGGGTTTTGGGACTTTAAATGAGGTGCATGATAACATGCACCGCCATCCCTAAATCATAGAAAAGAAAGGGGTTTGTGGGACTTTGAGTGAGGCACAAGAAACGTCATAGGAAAAATTGTAAAATTGTTTAATTGGCATATAAACAAAGCATACCTCATAAACATATGATACATGGTTGAACAGGAGTATTTTTATCTATGTACAAAGCGATGGCATTCTAAAAAGGAGATGTCATATATATATACACACATGCACGCATCTAAAATTGCATAGTATCCCATGGAAGTATTTAGTATAAAAAGCCAAATGCTTATAGATTAATTGGTACAAATTGGTTATAGGATACAAATAAATCACAGTTGAGGTCAAGCTATGTGTTTGGAACATGATGACATTGATAGGCTCAACGCGTTTCCTGCAGTGTTGCAAGTCAGGATCTGCAAGGCAAGTCTGTCCCAGGGAATTAACCCAGGGCCCCTCCCGACACTCCCCGGGCAGAGCCCAGGGAGTGTCGGGCGCTAATTACACCCCCTTGGGAGTCTTCTTCACACTGTGGCTTTCTCCTCACACATGCACATCATGTGTCTGAGCACATCTCTGTGCAATGTCACCAGGTAACTATCCTTGCGATTTTCCTCTTTATCGCCATTATCGCACACCTTTTTGTTTTTCCTCACCCTTCCCTTTTTGGGAAACTACTTGATCTTCATGCGATTTTTCACCTTTTTATTCTCTTTTCTCTTTTGTGGTAGGTTTTCTTTCAATTTGTATCCACTATACCTTTCAGTTTTCCAGGCAACAATGGGTGTTGGTTTCTTACCCATGATTATGTATGGGAGGAGCCCAGGGAGTGGCAGGTGTTACTTATACTCCCATTGGGAGTCTTGTTCACACTCTGGCTTTTCTCCTCACACATGCACATCATGTTTCAGAGCATGTCTCTGTGCAATGTCACCAGGTAACAATTCCTCTCTATCACCAAGACTTTACACCTTGTTTTTTTTCACTCTTTCCCCTTGGAGTATTCATGCGATTTTTCACTTTTTATTTTCTCTTTATGTGATATAATATTCCCTTCACTTTGTATCTACTATGCTTTTCACTTTTTCAGGCAATAATGGGTGTTGGTTTTTAGTTCATGAATACTGTATGTATATACTGGTACCATTCACATATATTGGTACGGTTGCCACCTGTCCGGGATTCACCCGGACAGTTCGGGTTTGGAATCATGCGTTCGGGTTTCAGACCTCCTGAAACCCGGACACATTATTCAGACCAGACTATGGGGTTGCATTTATGTAAGCCGAGAGTGTCTGTTACACTCTTTCACACTTCCCAAAGCCAGCTCTAACAATTACCCCTCCCCCCACACAGATGGGAGAGGAGAAAGGGCTTGATCTGCTCCCTTTTATCGCACCTCTACCGCTCTGTTTCTGCCCACACTCCAGCAGCCTCGGCTACATCTGAATGAGAGGTGCTGACTGCCAAGGGGTGAGTGAGCTCACCATCCATCCCTGTTTGTAACTGAAGTCTCCCCCCTCCCCCTTCTCTCTCCTGCCTCTGAGTGAGTACACCAAGGTAAATCAGGGTTCTCAGGGTTCCCCCTTACATCAGAGTCCTCTTCGTACATCAGAGTTCTCAGTGTTCCCCCTTAGATCAGGGTTCCCAGAGCATCCCTTAGATCAGGGTCCCTGGAGTTCTCCCTTACATCAGAGCCTGCAGAGTCCCCTCCTTACAGTGTAAGGAAAATCTGCAAGTTCAGAAGTGAAAGGGGAACTCTGTGGACTCTGATGTAAAGGGGGACTCTTGTGATTAACTTCATTTGATTAGAAATGTTATTTAATTGCAAAATATATGTATAGTTCATACTATAAAAAAAATAGCTGTGCGCTGCTAAAGTGTTCGGGTTTGACTTGAAGAAAAGGTGGCAACCCTACATATTGGTCCAATATCATTTACTCTACAGACATATTTGGAATTTTTCCACCTTTGCCTATTACCTTTACGCTCCTGGGGTGTGTTGATACGCTCGCTTCTTCCTTGGGTTCATTCCCTCAGCTCCGGGGATAGACTTTCCTCGCAGATCCTGACTTGCAACACTGCTTATTTAGAACAATCTATACGTAAGTATTTCAGAGAGATACACATCTTGTTTCCCCTTGCCCCTTCCGTGTGTCTTACTATCTGGGTAAAACATTAGATCCTATTTGGTACCTTTTTTAGTTTTTTTCAGATATACTATGCGTTTGCTCCTGATGAGTGGCGACTGGCCACGAAACGTGTGAAGCCTATCAATGTCATCATGTTCCCAAAAACATAGCTTGACCTCAACTGTGATTCATTTGTATCTTATAACCCATTTGTATCCATTACTCTATAAGCATTTGGCTTTTTATACTAGTTACTTCCATGGGGTACTATGCGATTTCAGATGTGTGCATGTATATACATGAATTCCTCTTTTTTGTATGCCATCGCCTTGTATATAGATAAAAATACTCATGTTCAACCATGTATAACATATTTATGAGGTATGCTTTGTTTATATGCCAATTAAACAACTTTACAATTTCTCCTACCACATGTCTTGTGCCTCACTCAAAGTCCCACAAACCCCTTTCATTTCCCTATGCATTGATTGTCTTTAACTCCATACTAACTTTGTAAGATTTCTACTTCAGACACCGCTATGTGCTGGAGACAATGCAGAGAACTCAGACCTTTTATTCAAATATTACGGTCAGTGACGGGTTACCAAATGGGTAGAGTAGGCACCGGCTAATAGGTCCCATGCTGTTTAAAACCACATGCTGACCACCAAAAATGTTTAAGCGCCCCCTTCCCTGCATGTTTGTGCGCAATAGTGAACGCATACGTAGGTCACTCCCACATATGTAATGCAAACCTCTGAGCGAGAGCAATCATTTTAGCACTAGACCTCCACTGTAACTCTAAGCAGGTGACCTGTAAAAAACATCAAAGCATCGCCTATGGAGATTTTTAGGTAACATATTTTAGTGCCATTCCACATGCACACGCTTTTTTAAAGCATGATATGTTAGGTATCTATTTACTTGGTGTAACATCATCTTTATACAAACAAATTGGGGTATATATTGTGTTTTTTTCTTTTTAATTCATTAAAATACATTTTTTCCCCAAAAAATTGCATTTGAAAAACTGCTGCGCAAAAACGATGTGACATACCTTCCGGGTATCTGTGGAGCGATGGCT
This sequence comes from Rana muscosa, assembly GCA_029206835.1. Taxonomy (NCBI): domain Eukaryota; kingdom Metazoa; phylum Chordata; class Amphibia; order Anura; family Ranidae; genus Rana; species Rana muscosa. The sequence goes on from CM055118.1 coordinate 455,766,893, forward strand.
GCGGCCTAAGGTAAGTGATGTGTAGCGGGGTATTGCTTTAAGGCCTCAGAGACTACCGTACCCAGAATGCCACGAGACACCCAAGGTGCATTGCCCCGCGCAAAGACTGCTGGGGTGGGCTATTTAACTGGGGGGCGGGACTGAGTTCTGTCTACTTGGACACCGCCCGCCCAGCAAGTGAAACTCAAGAGGAGCTTGCGGGACGTCATCTGACTGCTGCTGTACTGTTGCCAGGAGGACTGAAGACCTGGGTGTCATGGAATCTGTGTACCGAGACACAGCAACGGAAGATACGGACACGGACTGGTCCGGTTGGGTGAGAGAGCACCTGCTCAGAGACAAACACAGGATCTCCTAGGCCAGATAACTGTTGTTCAGAACTAACTTTAGTGCTTGTAGTCACACACCGGAGAGACAGTGCTTTGAGTATCTAGGAGTCTCTAAGACTTATCCTGTGTTCACCAAGTTCAAGACCCTTTTCCTCTTTGTGGATTATAACTTGTTTCTTCAAAAAGTGCACCACCGTTTGCTAGCGAAGATTTTTCTCTGCAGAACTTCTACATAGTACAGTCAGGCCTGACTTAGTAGCGTAGACATTTCTGGGCGCCATTTTTACCCACGAGGTAGAATAGCTGCAGTGGGGACCGTTAGTTTCTTTTGTTATATCTGTCTGTTTGCAAAAGTACCCCTTTTCATTGCAGGGCTCTGCATGTGTTCATGTATACTTTTTCTATGCTTAACCAATATTCTCAGTAAAAGTGCCAGAGTTAAGTACACCCGTGTTTGTGTCATTTACTGTGCAGAAGAGACAGTTATTGATAGCTATACCATATTGCTGTGTTTATTGCAGGATTGTGTCTCCGAGAGTTACAGGTTACACAATCCTGCCATCCCCTACTGACTGTGACTGAGAGGTTAGAGCCAATTGCTGGGGGTTGACAGCAGTGCATTACAGGGCCCAAACAAATCATTTCAGCGGCTCTCTTAGCTGGGGGTATCGCTGCAGATGCATAATGAGCTAGTATGCTAGTCATACTAGCTCATTATGGCTTTGTCTTGCAGGTGGTCTTTTAAAAAAAAAAAACGGGTTTACAACCACTTCAAAGTCCATAAAGCATAGACATCAAGCTCAAAATAAAGTTTGTCTCTTAAAAACTAATTTTCTTTCAGCTTTTAGTTTGAAACTGAGACCTTAGTACGTGTAATATATAGGAGTGATGGTCATCTCCATCTAGTGGCTGGTGTGCACACTACTTAGTTCAATGTTATCCCACTAGAGCGTGAGATACCTCCAGAAACCTGTGAGGGGGTCCCCAAGGTTTCAACTGCTAAGAGGCCTCCACAGAGTTTAATCCAGCATTTATTATGATATTTTAGGTCTCTTACTGAAAGCAAGACTTTTACCTTATCTTAGACGTAATAGTTAGTCCAACTAGCCCTACTATTACTCATCTGTTCCTGGAAACTAAACCTAAAGCTGAAGTGCAGGTAAAAACTTTATTGGGGCATTAGCTAGGTACCAATAAGGTACCTCTAACAATTTGTGCCCCATTGATGGCTGCTGTTTTTCTCCAGCTGTAAAATTGACAGTTGGTGCTGGTGCACAGTTATCACAGTAGGTCATTCCATAAGCAGCTTCTCCAATCATAAAATATCTTGTATTGTTTCGAAGAATACACGGCTTTCTGTGATTGCACAAAGGGCATTAGAATGTCACATTTTCTACATCTTCAAACACAGAATACTTTAACCACTTTCCTGTCCGTAGGGCAACCTCGTTTTTCTGCAGTTATACTGGGATGATGCCTGCACTTGCAACCTGCATCCATGTATGAAAACTTTCAGCCAGCGATTCCCTGTACTGCAGCCGATCGATCACTTCTGCAGGTGGTGAAAGGGGGTCCACCCTCCCGCCGCCACCATTCCCAGGCTCTGCCGTCTGATCGCAGAGCCCAGGAGTGCTGCCACCGGTAGTGACGGCTGCACAGCACAGAAAGAGAGGAACTGACATTGTTCCTCCCTCTCTGTGCCCCCGGAAATCGGGAGCGACTAGTATTCAGTTACTTGCGGTTCCTCCTCCCTATTTACCTGGCCAGGAAAGCAGCTGATCATACAGATCTGTGTCTGATCGGATGCAATGGAGGCCAAAAGGGAGATTTGGGGTCTAATAAACCCCATATTTCTCCATAATGTTGTTTAAGTTAATACAAAAAAAAAGTTTGAGACAATGTAAAACAAATAGTTTTAGATAACATATAATAATAATAAAAAAAATGTAACGTGCCCCTGTCCCCCCGTGCTTACGTGCAAATGCAAATTCATACGTTACTCCCGCACGCATATGTAAACGGTGATCACACCACACATGTGAGGTATTGTCGGGAACATCAGAGTGAGACCAATAATTCTAGCACCAGACCTCCTGTGTAACTCTAAACTGGTGACCTGTAACCATGTTTAAAGTGTCTCCTATAGAGAATTTTAAGTATCGTAGTTTCCCGCCATTCCACGGATGCAATTTTAAAGTGTGACATGTTAGGTATCTATTTTCTCGGCATAACATCACCTTTTATATTTTCCAAAAAAAAGTGGTATTATATTGTGTTCACGTGCAAACTCAGTGTAATTGTTCCCAAAAAATTAGTCATCATTTTATTCTATGGGGCCTCTGCTATATATATTGTGAGGGGGTTAGCTCGGCAGCGGGTGTGTGTGACCCCCGGGATGGGCTCCCCACACAAAAACAGGCCCAGCAAACGGAGGTTGTGGTTTTCAAAATCAAAAAGGTGCGGTTTATTTTCTATTTACAGTGACAAAACACAGCAAAGCAAAAGAAACATAAATAAAATAAATCCTGGTCAACTTGACCTCTGACTAAACATACAGGTTTCCTAACTAACAACTGGGATCAGCCTAGTGCTGTCCTAGTCCCTAAGTCCCTGGTTTTAAATGTCCAAGCAAATAGCCACACAGGCTTTGTCTCACCGCACAGGGGTTCACTCTCCCTAGACAGTCCACACAGGTCTGGTTCCAGGCATGAGCTAACACCTAATGAATCTGGGAGTTCTTATAGAGGCCTAAATGAGCTGACAAGCTTCAGCTGGTCTCATCAACTCCCTGTCTGCACGACGCCCCACACTCTCCCTAGAGGTATGAGTCATCCATGAGCCCACTAGCCTCAGCTGGGCTTATACAACTCTCCACCTAGTTGTATAAGTCGGCGTAAAGCCTGAATCTGGGCGAAATATATCTACCCCCCTGGATGCAACCAGGTGACTTTACCTTCCTGCTGTCACAATATATATATATATATATATAATGTTTGAGGGTTCTAAATAATTTTCTGGCAAAAAAAAAGATTTTTACATGTAGGAGAAAAGTGTCAGAATTGGCCCGGTTGGCAAGTGGTTAATATAATTTGAAAAGAATACAAGGGGCAACAATATGACAAATGAGGTTAAATGTTGATGAATGTAAAGTTATGCACTTGGGGGCTAAGAATATGCATGTATCATACATACTAGGAGTAATACAACTGGGGGAATCAATGGTGGAGAAGGATCTGGGGGTTTTGGTAGATCATAAGCTCAATAATAACATGCAATGCCAAGCTGTGGTTTCCAAAGTGAGCAAAATTCTTTCTTGTATTAAGAGAGGTATGGACTCCAGAAAGAGATATCATTTTGCCCCTCTACAAATCATATGTAGTTCAGTTTTGGGCACCAGTTCTCAAAAAGCATATCGGGGAACTGGAGAAAGTGCAGAGAAGGGCAACCAAACCGATAAGAGGCATGGAGGAGCTTAGTTATGAGGAAAGATTAGAGGAACTGAATTTATTCTCTCTTGAGTAGGGATGGGCGAACGGTTCGGCCTGAGCATTAGTTTGGGCCGAACTTTGGTTGTTTGGATGTTCGGGCAAACAACGAACAATATGCAGAGTTCGGGACAAATTCGAAAGCCGCGGAACCCTGTTAAAGTCTATGGGACACTAACATGAAAAACCAAAAGTGCTAATTTTTAAGGCTTATATGCAAGTTATTGTCATAAAAAGTGTTTGGGGTCCTGCCCCAGGGGACATTTATCCATGAAAAAAAAAGTTTTATCGGGAGCAGTGATTTTAATATCGCTTAAAGTGAAACAATAAAAATGAAATATTCCTTTAAATTTCGTGCCTGGGGGGTGTCTATAGTATTCCTGCAAAGTGGCACATTTTTCCTGTGTTTAGAACAGTCCCGCAGCAAAATGACATTTCTAAAGGAAAAAAAGTAATTTAAAACTGATCGTGGCTGTGATTAGTCTCAGCAATATACATAAAACTAATTGACATTTTTTTTTTTTTTAAATTGCGTAGGGGTCCCCCCAAATTCATACCAGACCCTGATCCGAGCACACAACCTGGCAGGCCGCAGGAAAAGAGGGGGGGACAAGAGAATGCCCCCCCTCCTGAACCGTACCAGGCCACATGCCCTCGACATGGGGGGATGGGTGCTTTGGGGCAGGGGGGGCTCTGCGCCCCCCCACCCCAAAGCACCTTGTCCCCATGTTGCACCTACAACCCCGGTCTCCCAGATCCCAGCAAAATCGAGGATGCGGATGGATCTGAACGACCAGGCCTCAGACACATTAATATTATTATCCCAGAGTCTGTCCAACCTAAAGAGCTGCATAACTTCGCTAGCACCATGTTTTCTAGCATGCTCCCTGAGTTGTCCCCAATTGAGCTCACTATTGACCGCATACATAGACTTCCAAAACCGCGCCATCTGGAGTGGAGGAAGTTCCCAGGGATGTTCTCCTAAGGGTGCACTTCTTCCTAAGCTAAGGAACAAATTCTCATGAAAGCAAGAGAATTGTCACCTCTGCCAGCACCGTACTCAGACATTCAACTGTATGCTGATTTGTCTCAATACACGCTACAAATGCGTAGGCAGCTCAAAACCATTACAAAGGCCATGAATAATCACAAGATCATATACAAATGGCGCCACCCGGCCACTATCTTGGTTACGTACAATGGCATACCTCATATCATCTCCACCCTCGAAGGAGGCATGAAGCTTCTCCGCGACTGGGGAATCATACCAGACCCCCCTCCTGTCCAACAAGATACCTACGGGAATCCGAACACCTTTACCTTTGGAGCGGGCCGAGGGTCCCACAAGGATAACTGCCACTGACAGTTTAGCCCATACTGCTTCTCTGAGCAACCAAATTAGTCCGGAATGGTTCTGCGATCTAACACCTGCTTGCTGAACTTTACCCCAAACTTTGACCAGCTGCTCAAGTGAGCTACCTGTTGCTGGTTTACCTGCTTGTTTTTTTTTATCCACGGTTCAATTTCTATTTGGTCACATTATTTTTAGTTTTATTGTTTCTGCCAAATATATTCATCAATACCGTAAGGTGAACACAGATCATCCACTTGTTTCTTTTGCGATCTAGCATACCTAACTTGTTTTGTACCTCTATAGAGCCTTTCTAGAACCACTGTTTCCAGTTTGACAAGCATCACAGAAGGACTTCTCATCCCGCGTCGGCCGAACCCATAAAAAGCTGATTCAACGAACTTCAGAACTGTAAGTTACTTACGCTTCCAACACCCCACATTACCAATTGCCATGGGGATCGCTATTCTCTCCCTTAATGCAAAATAATTAAATCACCCTGCCAAGCAATCCTCCCTATGGAAATCTGCTACTGCCCACAATTGTGACGTCTTATGCTTTCAGGAGATACACTTTGCCCTCTACGCATCTTCTAACTGCCATTACAAACTATTCCCTCATGTGTTCAAATCCTCCTATTCCAAAAAACAGAGAGGAGTGCTGATTGCTATCAGAAATACTGTAAACTTCCATCTTAAGCATTGTGAAACTGACACAGAAGGTCAATATATCCTTTTGGTTTGCACAATCAACAATGCCCCATATACTCTCGTATCTATATACGCCCCTAACTATGGCCAAATGGCCTTCCTTAAAAAGACTTTGGGTGCAGTACGGAAATCTCAACAAGGTCATCTATTGATTTGCGGGAACTTTAATATGGTCCCAAACAACATTATGGACTCAACCTCAGGTTTCAAACGACGGACTTCCCCATTGGAAAATTTAATTACTTCTAATGATTTGTATGACGCATGGAGGTGTTGTCATGCGAGCGAGAGAGACTTCACTTTCCTCTCGCCGCGTCACAACACCTACTCACGAATTGATCTGTTTCTAACTGACAAAAGGTTGCTGCAGAAGGTATCTGATTCCACTATTCACACCACCACCTGGTCAGATCATGCCCCATAAGTATTACAATCTCTGACGATTCTTCTCAACCCAATTCTTATATTTGGAGAGCCAATGACTACCTTCTCCGAACCCCATGCTACTCGATACCCATCAAACAACACCTAGAAATATATTTCAAACTGCTGTATCTGACCCGCTGGTGGTGTGGAACGCCCATAAGGCTGTAATTAGGGGGGTTTTCCTACAAATGGGTGCTAGGGCAAAGAAAACCAGGACTCTGAACCTGGACAGACTCATATCAGACATATCCAATGCTGAGTCCCTAAACAAAATCGCATCTTCCCCCTCCCTCCAAGCTAATATCTTTACGCTGCGCCACGAGTTGAGATCCCTTCTCCTCGAGAAACACGAAAAATCTTACAGATTGCTCAAAGCCAAGTCCTACACTACAGGGAACAAAGCTGGCAAAGCAATGTCCCTAAAAGTCAAAGGGTACAGAAGTAAAACTAAAATCCCATTCTTACTCCTTAAACCCCACGCAATAGCAAACGCCTTCAGCACATTCTATGAAGACCTCTATAATCTCAAAAATGATCTATCCACCACCCAACCCTCCCCGTTGACAATTCAGACCTTTCTTGACAAAATCAGTCTTCCTGCCAAAACCCCACAGCAACTCTCTTCACTAAATAACCCCTTCACGATCGATGAAATATTGCACGTGATCAATAAACTCCCCAATGCAAAATCCCCTGGCCTGGACTGTTTCACTGGGGAATACTACAAGCAATTCCAAACTATTCTAGCTCCCACCATTTGCCAAACATTTAATGCACCTGCCAAATCCGCATCATTCCCCTCTGAAATGCTCGGTGCCATGGTGGTGACTCTACCTAAACCTGGGAAAGAACCCACTTCCCCTAAAAATATTCGGCCAATCTCATTGCTTAACTTGGATCTAAAAATCTACGCCAAACTCCTTGCTAACAGAATAGAAGACTAATCTGGATTTACCAAGGGCCGCCAAGCCTCTAATGCCACTAGACGAATGATTAATATCAACCACCATGTAGAATCCAAAAAAGTGCCTTCCCTCCTCCTATCCCTTGACGCCAAAAAGGCTTTTGATAGGGTTCATTGGGGTTACATTTCAGCGGTACTTAACAAATTTGGCTTTACAGGTAAAATTCACAACGCAATAATGGCCTTATACTCCAATCCCTCGGCTCGGGTGTTCTCAGCAGACACCCTATCGGTACCCTTCCAAATTTCAAATGGGACTAGACAAGGATTCCCATTATCACCCCTAATATTCAATCTTGTTATGGAACCCCTAGCGGAGAGCATAAGATCTAACAGCAAAATAACAGGCATATCCATAGCTGACACGGAGCATAAAATAAGCTTGTTCGCAGATGATGTGATTCTCATGATCACTGACCCCGAACGATCGTTACCGGAGATTCAGAAGACGCTCACCTGGTTCAGTAATGTTTCCTACTATAAAGTCAATGAGACTAAATCGAATGTACTTAATCTAGGAGTGGATGCGACTACTAGCAATCGACTTAAAAATCAATTCCCATACACATGGGCAGAAAATAGCATAACGTATCTAGGAATACAGCTAACTACCTCGACTAAGTCTCTATTTACATCAAACTACTTGCCACTCCGCACTAGACTACAAGCTGATCTTATCAGACTAGTGTCAGTTGAATTCTCATGGTTAGGATGTTTAGCAGTGTTTAAAATGTTCCATCTCCCTCAAATACTCTACCTGTTTAGGACTATACCCATCCCAATACTTACCAATTACTTTAAATCATTACAAACGATCCTATCGAAATTTGTCTGGCAAGGTAAAAAAGCCAGATGCGGACAATCTCAATTAACCAAGCACCACCTTGCGGGAGGCTGATTTTCTCATTCTCACCCAATCTAAAGAATGGTTTTCACCTTCTCCCACCCCAATCCTCCTCAGTCCCCGTCAGAAATCTACCATCCTGGTTATTCGCATCATCTTTAGGGGCGAAACTACCTCCCCACCTTTCCCCAACAATTGTAGCAACAACCAAAGCCTGGGCCAAACTCACGCAAACCTCACCGACCAACTCCATAAAGTCCACAGTACACATCTCCATAGAAACCCTGCACCACCTAATGTTATCAATATCATTCCTAAGTTGGAAGGAAAGGGGCATTAATTACATTATCGACCTGATTGACAGAGACAAAATAAAACCATTTCCCTCACTACAGGAAGAATACCATCTTCCGAAATCTGACATATATCTATACATCTGTACTCAACACTGTTTTGCCTCGCTTAAATCATGGTCATGTACACTTCCCCAGGAGGCCTGGATATACTTTAAATCTCCTTTGAAACATCACAAGGGCATCTCCTTATTTTATAACCTATTGCACCAGAAGACCACATTCACCAAATCGGCACCACTACTCAGATGGGAAAGAGATCTAGGACAAACCTTCACTAGTGACAATTGGGAGAAAGCATGTAAATCTATATATAAGACCACCTGCTGCTCCACCCTTTGGGAATTGGCATACAAGTTAACTTACCGTTGGTACTTAACCCCTGACAGACTGTCAAAATTTGACTCTTCACTAGACAACACATGTTGGAGAAATTGCGGACAAAAAGGTGACCTACTGCACACATTCTGGAAGTGCCCTAAGCTTACACATTACTGGCATTCAGTATTTAACCTAATTGCTGACGTTACACACATGACCATACCAGAGAGATCCTCCCTAGATTTACTCTCTTTGAATATAGAGAGTTATCCTAACCCGATGAGAAATCTATTATCACATATACTCTTGGCAACACAACTCAGCATAACCAGAAAATGGAAGGATTCACTTCCCCCCACGTTAAAAGACGTAGTGCATACCACACATGTTCATTTCACCCATGAATGACCCTAGCTCTACAACACAAACATAAAAAGCAGGCTGTCCTCCTGTGGCAACAGTGGATAGACTGGGTTAACTCCCCAGGAATAGTACAGATTTTCAACCTCAATCCCTTATTAGAGGAAAAGGCAAGGTTCTATTGAGGCAACATGGCTTGCTTGTAGTACAAGGTTGTTTGCTAGTCTACTTCATAATGGATGTTCTCAATGTTTGAGTAATTTTAGTATTATTATATTTACTCAAAGTCTCCTGACACAAGGTTTCAGAAGTTAAATTTGGGGGTGGGGGGAACACCTCCGCACGGACACAGTTGTGCTCCCCTTGGGGGTGCCCATGCGGGGAGGTTCTTCTTAGCCCCTCCACATATTCCTACATATGTTCCAATGTATGTCGATGTCAAGTAGCTATCTGGAATCGATTACCTGCTCTATTCTAACCAATACATGTTCGAGTGTGTTCACCAGACCTCAGCTACGTTCAAATTTTGGGTTCACGTGAACGTTATACCAAATGTTTTATATTCTCAGTTCTGTAAGAAATGTCATAGAATATTTTTCTTGTCTCTGTATAATCTGAAAATTTTCAATAAAAATTTATTGAGGGAAAAAAAAAAGTTGATCCAGGGGATATCTGATTGCCTCTTGGGGGATCAGGAAGGAATTTTTTCCCCTGCTGGAGCAAATTGAATCATGCTTTGCCGGGGCTGTTTTGCCTTCCTCTGGATTAACTGTGGGTATGGGATTGTGTATATGGGATTGTATTGTATTATTTCATTTTTTTTTCTCTTTCCCTTTTATAGGTTGAACTGGACTTGTGTATTTTTTTCAACCTGACTAACTATGCAAGATGTTTTATGAATGAAGGAGCTGCATAGTGAACAACTCATTATCTGTGCTCCAGCCCAGACCGTGAGTTTTACCACCAGAACTTCAGTAGTCAAAGGCTGTATGTAAGTAATATTTTTCAAGAAGCAGCAGCCACCAGTGGTCCACACATAATTAGAAGTACAGTGGAACCTCGGATTGCGAGTAACGCGGTTAACGAGCGTTTTGCATTATGAGCACTGTATTTCTTAAAATCCTAACTCGGTTTGCAAGTGTTGTCTCGCAATACGAGCAGGATTCAGGCCAAAGCGGTGTGCAGTACCGCTTTTGGCCTGAGGTGGGGCGGCGCCGCAGCCATTCGGAAATGCACGGAAAGGCCCGAGGACAGTTCGGCTGACCTTGGCAAACCTCGGAAAGGCTCATGAACTGAGTCTTTCCGAGGTTTACCGAGGTCAGCCGAACTGTCCTCGGGCCTTTCCGGCCGTTTCCGAGGCTCTCTGTTGCCCCCCCGCCTCTGTCCGCATACGGTATTGCATGCCATTGAAGTCAATGCAGAACAAATTATTTTCGTTTCCATTGACTTTAATGGGGAAACTCGCTTTGATATGCGAGTACTTTGGATTACGAGCATTCTCCTGGAACGGATTATGCTCGTAATCCAAGGTTCCACTGTACTCTATTGGTATCTAGCTAATGCCTCAATAATGTATTTGACCACACGTCAGCTTTAATACTTTAATATTACCAGAAGATGAAGAAACACCCCGGCCATTAAAAAAAAAAAGCATTAAAAAAATTATACAATGTGTGCTTGGGAAGCCTACATGCATCCTTCAACAGTTTCTCCATGACTAATAGGGGCCACAGACTTATGGTGTATCTGTTTTTTTTTCCTTCTGTTTATCTATTTCTTTTCCTAATATGTAAAGCCTCTAAGCATTGCTCTTGTTTTTTGCATTGTGTTGCAATGACTATAAATCTCTATTCTGCTTGATTGGAGTAATACATTGAATACATGAACCTGCCCTGAAAAGTATTGTATGCGAACAAATCATCTACAAACCTTGATCTTGTAACCTCACGATGCATTGAGTAATATTATATTGTCTTTGTACTCCATTCTGTAACATAAAAAGCGATAACAATATGTACTTTCTTTTATAACACTGAATACAGAAATATTGTTAAAAAGATAACCTTAAAGCGTTCCTAAGGCAACCTTTCACTTCAAAACAGTGAGGCAAATTGGTTGTGAACAATATAGCACTTACAGTCAACATTCTGAACTGAGGTTCAGAAACAGTGTTTAATGTAGTTCCATACATGTAATGAGGCAGCTTGATAATTAAAGTACACTATATTATCAAAAGTATTGGGACGCCTGCCTTTACATGCACATCCCAGTCTTAGTCTGTAGGGTTCAATATTGAGTAGACATGTGCACAACATAAAAATTTGTTTACATTGGTTTCGTTTCTGTTCGTTTCCGTTGATTCGTAACGATTCGTAATTTCGTAAGACGTGGGTTATCGTATTCGGACTCTTTCGTATTTCCGTAAGGGTTATTTTTCCGTTGATTCGTTTTTCCGTTAAGTTTAATTTTTGTTGATTCGAAATTCGTATTTTTCATTATATTTTATATTCGGCCGCGTTTGTATTTTCGTAAGAACTATATTTTTGTTGATTTGCAATGATTCGTATTTCCGTGTCTAATTTCCGTCGATTGGAAAATTGTACTTTTGTAGATTTAATTACATTCGTACTTTCGTTAGAATACATTTTCCGTTTATTCGAAACACTACTTGTTGTAATTTTGTAATTCGTACTTTCGTGAGATTGACCGGCTCATTTATTCGTACTTTCGTAACATTGTTTTCGTAGATTCGTAATCGGGGCATAATTCGTAATATAGAAATTAGAATCTAGACAGAGTATGCTTAAGAAACAAAGAATTTCTCTCTCACAAGTCACAACTTAACTCACAAATCCACCAAAACAGTGCCACCTACCCAACCACAACCTATCTGGACTCTGGATGGAATGCACTGCAGTCTAACACAGAAAAACACACAAGGGAATAAGAAACAAGCTCATTGGGGGAAGGGACAACCTCTTCAGGGGAAGGGACAAGCTTATTGGCCAACGTCCAGAAATATTTCAGAACCAACAAATTTGTTGTTTTGATTTCCGTTTTCCGAATATTCGTAATTTAGTTGTTTTTTTTTTTTTCGTTCATTTTGATATTTGTTATTTTGAATCTTTGTTCGGTATTTTCGTTGTTTTGATTTCCGTTTTCCGAATATTCGTCATTTCGAGTTTTCGTTCATTTTGATTTTCGTTATTTTGAATCTTTGTTCGGCATTTTCCTTGTTTCTATGTTTTCGTTTTTCACTCTTTCGTATTTTCGCTGTTTCTAATTTAATAATTCCGTATTTTCGTTCTCCATATTCGTTCTTTTCGATAATTCGTTTTTCGTTGGTAATTTTAGTAAACCGTTCGTTCATTCGTATGTTTACGAATTAACAAATATAACTAATTTTGACGAATAACGAATTCGTAACTAAACGAATTGCACATGTCTAATATTGAGTTGGCCCACCCTTTGCAGCTATAACAGCTTCAACTCTTCTGGGAAGGCTGTAAACAAGGTTTAAGAGTGTGTCTATAGGAATGTTTGACCATTCATCCAAAAGCTAATTTGTGAGGTCAGGCACTGATGTTGGACATAAAGGCCTGTCTCTCAGTCTCCGCTCAAATTTCTCCCAAAGGTGTTCTATCGGGTAAAGGTCAGGACTCTGTGCAGGCCAGTCAAGTTCTTCCACCACAAACCTGCTCATACATATCTTTATGGATCTTGCTTTGTGCACTGGTGCGTAGTCATGTTGGAACAGTAAGGGCCACCCCCAAACTGTTCCCACAAAGTTGGGAGCATGAAATTGTCCAAAATGTCTTGGTATGCTAAAGCCTTAACAGTTCCCATCACTGAAACTAAGGGGCCAAGCCCAACCCCTCAAAAACAACCTCACACCATAATCCCCCCTCCACCAAATGATTTGGACCAGGTCCATAAAGACATGGATGAGCGAGTTTGCGGTGGAGGAACTTGGCTGGCCTGCACAGAGTCCTGACCTAAACCTGATAGAACACCTTTGTGGTGAATTAGAGTGGAGACTGCAAGCCAGGGCTTCTCGTCCAACATCAGTGTATATCTAATGCCAAACTTTTTTATAGTGTAGGAGCCAATGAAGTTAATTCATTCTTCCGCAATAGCGTAGACCAGGGATGAGCCGAACACCCCCCTGTTCGGTTCGCACCAGAACCTGCGAACAGACAGAATGTTCGTGTGAACTTTAGAACCCTATTAAATACAATGGACTCGAATGTTCGAAATCTAAAGTGCTAATTATAAAGGCTAATATGCAATTTATTGTCCTAAAAAGTGTTTGGGGACCCGGGTCCTGCCCCAGGGGACATGTATCAATGCAAAAAAAAGTTTAAAAAATAAACGTTTTTACGGGAGCGGTGATTTTAATAATGCTTAAAATGAAAAAATAAAAGTGAAATATTCCTTTTAAATTTCGTACCTGGGGGGTGTGTATGATATGCATGTAAAGTGGCGCATGTTTCCCATGCTTAGAACTGTCCCTGCAAAAAGTGTCATTTTTGAAGGAAAAAAAGTCATTTAAAACTCACTCGCGGCTATTAATGAATTGTCGGCTTTTATCAATACATAGAAAAGTCATTGATAATAAAAAAAAAGCGTGGGGGTTCCCCCAAATTCAATTACCAGGCCCTTTAGGTCTGGAATGGATATTAAGGGGAACCCCGCCGCAAATAAAAAAAAAATGGTGTGGGGTTCCCCCTAAATATCCATACCAGGCCCTTGAGATCTGGCATGGATTTTAAGGGGAACTCCACCCCAAATGTAAAAAAAAAATGGTGTGGAGTCCCCCAAAAATCCATACCAGACCCCTTATCCGAGCACGCAACCTGGCCGGCCGCAGGGGAAGAGGGGGGGACGAGAGAGCGGCCCCCCCTCCCTCCTGAACTGTACCAGGCGACATGCCCTCAACATGGGGAGGATGTCCCCATGTTGATGGGGACAAGGACCTCATCCCCACAACCCTTGCCCGGTGGTTGTGGGGGTCTGCGGGCGGGGGGCTTATCGGAATCTGGAAGACCCCTTTAACAAAGGGGACCCCCAGATCCCGGCCCCCCCTATGTGAATTGGTAAGGGGTACATTGTACCCCTACCATTTCACGAAGGAAGTGTCAAAAACTGTAAATAAAAACACAAACACCTTGAAAAAGTCCTTTATTAAAAAATAAAAAAATAATTAAAAAAAAAACATTCCAGCGATGAAATCCAGTGTCCCGCGGCGATCCCGATGTCCAGCGCTGTCCGTCATTGGTTGTGCCTGAGCGGACCTGATGGGGAACTTCCTCCGCTGTGTTTTAAATGTATAGACCCGCCCCTTCTAAAGTTCCCCATCAGGTCCGCTCAGTGGACCAGATGCGGAACGCGAGAAGGGGCGGGTCTATTCATGTATTACACAGCGAACGAAGTTCCCCATCAGGTCCGCCCCCTCGGTATGTCGGACCCCGCCTACGTCATTGGCCTGAGCGGGGAACTTCCTTCACTGTGTAATTTAAATTTACACAGTGAAGGAAGTTTCCCGCTCAGGCCAATGACGTAGGCGGGGTCCGACATACTGAGGGGGCGGACCTGACGGGGAACTTTGTTCGCTGTGTAATACATGAATAGACCCGCCCCTTCTAAAGTTCCCCATCAGGTCCGCTCAGCGGACCTGATGGGGAACTTTAGAAGGGGCGGGTCTATACATTTAAAACACAGCGGAGGAAGTTCCCCATCAGGTTCACACAGGCACAACCAATGACGGACAGCGCTGGACATCGGGATCGCCGCGGGACACTGGATTTCATCGCTGGAATGTTTTTTTTTATTATTATGGTTTTTTTTTTAATAAAGGACTTTTCCAAGGTGTGTGTGTGTTTTTTTTTTTTTTTTTTTGACACTTTCTTCATGAAATGGTAGGGGTACAATGTACCCCTTACCAATTCACATAGGGGGCCGGGATCTGGGGGTCCCCTTTGTTAAAGGGGTCTTCCAGATTCCGATAAGCCCCCCGCCAGCAGACCCCCACAACCACCAGGCAAGGGTTGTGGGGATGAGGCCCTTGTCCCCATCAACATAGGAACATCCTCCCCATGTTGAGGGCATGTGGCCTGGAACGGTTCAGGAGGGAGGGGGGCCGCTCTCTCGTCCCCCCCTCTTCCCCTGCGGCCGGCCAGGTTGCGTGCTCGGATAAGGGTCTGGTATGGATTTTTGGGGGGACTCCACGCCATTTTTTTAAACACTTTTTAGGACAATAACTTGCATATAAGCCTTTATAATTAGCACTTTAGATTTCTCCCATAGACTTTTCGAATTTGCCGCGAACACCCAAAATTGTTCGTTGTTCGGCGAACGGGCGAACAGGCAATGTTCAAGTCGAACATGAGTTTGACTCGAACTCGAAGCTCATCCCTAGTGTAGACTAGAGGCTGCCCATTCACCAAGGCACAGGTCCATTCACTTCGGCGCCAATAAAGCATCTAGGGGTTTGTCTTCTTGTAGGTTGAGGATGGGATACTCCAAAATGCTCAGTAACATAGTGATAATAAAGGATGAATAAAAAAAAACATAACAAACGTTATACTTGCCTGCTCTGTGCAATGGTTTTGCACAGAGCAGCCCTGATCCTCCTCTTCTCAGGTCCCCGCCAGCGCTCCAGGCCCCTCCCTCCTGCCAAGAGCCCTCACAGCAAGCAGCTTGTTATGGGAGCACCCGAGCAGGCTCACTCCTGAGCCGCTGCTCTGTCTGTCCATTCTGCCCTGCCCCCACTCTCTCCTCATTGGTTCACTGGCTGAGATTGACAGTAATGGGAACCAATGGCTCCCACTATTGTCTCAGCCTATGAGGAGGCAGAGACCCCAGAGAGACAGTGCTCTTGTGCACATCGCTGGAACGAGATCTGGCTCAGGTAAGTATTAAAGGGGGCTGGGGGGGGGGCTGCTGCACACAGAAGGTTTCCACTTTCTCCTTGGCTTGTAGTGCAATGTAACAAAAAATGGAAATGAACCCCTTTCCATGCTCACAGGCCACCCTGCACCCTGCAGGCTCCAATTCCCTGCAATCAGTCAGGTGCCAAGTCCACTCTTGCTCCGCTGTAGTGCCCCATTCAAAAAACAGATTGCAACACTGAAGATGTTCAACTCCAGCCAAGGTTTATTGCAATGACAGCACACCACTCACTCCCCCCTAAAGCCTTGCTCCCAACATGGTTCTCCCACAGGAAGGCATAACCCCCTAATTAAGTCCTGCTGTAGGTGAAACATGTTGGTGGATGGCTTTAGGTGGGAGTGAGTGGTCTGTTGTCACTGCAATAGACCTTGGCTGCAGTTGGCCATCTTTCGTGCGCAGCCTGTTTTTTGGTTTAAGAATATAAATAAAGCGCCACACCTCTGCTTAATGGTGCAGATACAACTTTATTCCAAAAAATTCAGGGGGACAAACTAAAGAGTAGTCAATGTGGGCTTGATCGAGAACAATGTGAATGGAGTACAAGTGCACTGGACCCAGTGCTGGGACAAGGCCATTTGGTGCCCAGGGCAAAGATGCCCCCGTTTTGAGGAAAGAATCAATGTAGTTTCAAAACAAGAATATACTTAAAACAATACAAATTCAATTACCGTATATACTCAAGTATAAGCCGACCCGAATATAAGCCGAGGCACCTAATTTTACCACTGTGCCTCACTGTGTCCATGCCTCACTGTGTCCATGCCTCACTGTGTCCATGTCTCACTGTGTCCATGCTTCACTCTGCCCATGCCTCACTGTTTCCATGACTAGACTGACGTTTAACATGGGAGTCTATTGAGGGGTTCCCGGGTTTGAAAAATTGGTTCTCCATAGGTCCACCAGCCAAAAAACTTTGCACACTTATAGGGGAGAAATGAGGCTACATGTGTGCCAAGTTCCGGGTCCAGGGGACCTACGACCGGCCAGTACCGGGTCCCCAAATTCACCGGAGAAATGACCATTTAACATGGGAGTCTATGGAAGGGGTGCCCGGCTTTGAAAAATTTGTGCTCCCCGGCCAAAAAACTTTGCACACTTATAGAGGAAGAGGGGGCTACATGTGTGCCAAGTTTGGCCGATACTGGGTCCCCAAAGTCCGGGAGATCAGGCGCAAAAAGTGACTCGAGTATAAGCCGAGGGGGCATTTTCAGCACAGAAAAATGTGCTGAAAAACTCGGCTTATACTCGAGTATATACGGTAGGTTTAATGCGATAGAAACAGAGTTCACTCACACATTTTAATTATATGTATTTTTATTGGAGGCACTTTGAAAAAATAATGCAAAAATTGTCGCTCTTTTTTGGTTTATAGCATAAAAAATAAGAACTGCAGAGGTGATCAAATACCAACAAAAGAAAGCTCAATTTGTGGGAAAAAAATGACATAAATTGTATATGGGTACAGCATTGTACGGCCGCGCAATTGTCAGTTAAAGCAGTGTGGCGTGGTATTGCAAAAAATGGCCTGATCATTAAAGGGGTAACCTTCTGGAGCTGAAGTGGTTAACACATACAAAGAAAAAACCTCTCTCAAACCCTGTACACACGATCCGATTTCCGATGGATTTTTCCATCGGAATTCCGATGAAGCTGACTTCCATCAGTCTTGCCTACACACCATCAGACAAAATTCCAACCGTCCCAAACGTCGTGACGTACAACACATACAACGGCACTATAAATGGGAAGTTCAAATCCAATGGCGCCACCCTTTGGGCTGCTTTTGCTGATTTCGTGTTACCGCGTGTTAGTAAAAGTTTGGTGTCAGCCGATTCGCGCTTTTCATTCTCCGTGCTTTTCAGTACGTTACAGCATGACGAATGTGCTATCTCCATTACGAATGCTAGTTTTTTCCAGAACGAGTGCTCCCGTCTCCTAGTTCAGTCTGAGCATGCATGGGTTTTTTCTTCGATGGAGTTCCACACAGACGATCGGAATTTCCAGGACTACAGTACAGAGCGTCTGTCAGGGGGAGAATCTCCGCTGACAGGGCGCAAGGCAAATTAAAAGCTTGTCTGTGTAGGCTTGTGTCGGGTGTGCAGGACTCAGCGCACTCGGCACATCGTTACTAGGGATGAGCTTCGAGTTCGAGTCGAACTCATGTTCGACTCGAACATTGCCTGTTCGCCCAATCGCCGAACAGCGAACAAATTGGGGTGTTCGTGGCAAATTCGAAAGTCTATGGGAGAAATCTAAAGTGCTAATTATAAAGGCTTATATGCAAGTTATTGTCATAAAAAGTGTTTGGGGACCCGGGTCCTGCCCCAGGGGACATGTATCAATGCAAAAAAAAGTTTTAAAAACAACAGTTTTTTCGGGAGCACTGATTTTAATAATGCTTAAAGTGAAACAATAAAAGTGAAATATTCCTTTAAATTTCGTACCTGGGGGGTGTGTATGATATGCATGTAAAGTGGCGCATGTTTCCCGTGTTTAGAACTGTCCCTGCACAAAGTGTCATATTTTAAGGAAAAAAAGTCATTTAAAACTCACTCGCGGCTATAATGAATTGTCGGCTCCCAGGAATAAATAGAAAAGTCATTGATAAAAAAAAAAAAAAAGCGTGGGGGTCCCCCAGAATTCAATTACCAGGCCCTTCAGGTCTGGAATGGATATTAAGGGGGACCCCGCCGCAAATTAAAAAAAAAATGCGTGGAGTTCCCCCAAATATCCATACAAGGCCCTTCAGATCTGGCATGGATTTTAAGGGGAACTCCACCCCAAATTAAAAAAAAAATGGATGGAGTCCCCCCAAAAATCCATACCAGACCCCTTATCCGAGCACGCAACCTGGCCGGCCGCAGGGGAAAAGGGGGGGACGAGAGAGCGGCCCCCCCTCCCTCCTGAACCATACCAGGCCACATGCCCTCAACATGGGGAGGATGTCCCCATGTTGATGGGGACAAGGGCCTCATCCCCACAACCCTTGCCCGGTGGTTGTGGGGGTCTGCGGGCGGGGGGCTTATCGGAATCTGGAAGACCCCTTTAACAAAGGGGACCCCCAGATCCCGCCCCCTATGTGAATTGGTAAGGGGTACATTGTACCCCTACCATTTCATGAAGAAAATGTAAAAAAAAAACACACAAACACCTTGAAAAAGTCCTTTATTAAAAAGAACAAAAAAAACATTCCAGCGGAGAAATCCAGTGTCCCGCGGCGATCCGATGTCCAGCGCTGTCCGTCATTGGCTGAGCCTGAGCGGACCTGATGGGGAACTTCCTCCGCAGTCTATTACATGTATAGACCCGCCCCTTCTAAAGTTCCCCATCAGGTCCGCTCAGCCAATGTCTCGGTGTAAGGCTGAGGACCTGATGCGGAACATGAGAAGGGGCGGGTCTATACATGTATTACAAAGTGAGAGAAGTTCCCCATCAGGTCCGCCCCCTCGGTATGTCGGACCCCGCCTACGTCATTGGCCTGAGCGGGGAACTTCCTTCACTGTGTAATTGACGTAGGCGGGGTCTGACATACCGAGGGGGCGGACCTGATGGGGAACTTCCTTCACTGTGTAATACATGTATAGACTCTATACATGTATTACGCAGTGAAGGAAGTTCCTCATCAGGTCCGCCCCCTCGGTATGTCAGACCCCGCCTACGTCATTGGCCTGAGCGGGAAACTTCCTTCACTGTGTAAATTTACAGTGAAGGAAGTTACCCGCTCAGGCCAATGACGTAGGCGGGGTCCGACATACCGAGGGGGCGGACCTGATGGGGAACTTCTCTCACTTTGTAATACATGTATAGACCCGCCCCTTCTCATGTTCCGCATCAGGTCCTCAGCCTTACACAGAGTCATTGGCTGAGCGGACCTGATGGGGAACATTAGAAGGGGCGGGTCTATACATGTAATAGACTGCGGAGGAAGTTCCCCATCAGGTCCGCTCAGGCTCAGCCAATGACGGACAGGGCTGGACATCGGATCGCCGCGGGACACTGGATTTCTCCGCTGGAATGTTTGTTTTTTTATTTAATTTTTTTTATTTTTAATAAAGGACTTTTTCAAGGTGTTTGTGTGTTTTTTTTTTTTTTTACTTTTTTTGACACTTTCTTTGTGAAATGGTAGGGGTACAATGTACCCCTTACCAATTCACATAGGGGGGGGCCGGGATCTGGGGGTCCCCTTTGTTAAAGGGGTCTTCCAGATTCCGATAAGCCCCCCGCCCGCAGACCCCCACAACCACCGAGCAAGGGTTGTGGGGATGAGGCCCTTGTCCCCATCAACATGGGGACATCCTCCCCATGTTGAGGGCATGTGGCCTGGTACGGTTCAGGAGGGAGGGGGGGCGCTCTCTCGTCCCCCCCTTTTCCCCTGCGGCCGGCCAGGTTGCGTGCTCGGATAAGGGTCTGGTATGGATTTTTGGGGGGACTCCACGTCATTTTTTTTTAAATTTGGGGTGGAGTTCCCCTTAAAATCCATGCCAGATCTGAAGGGCCTGGTAATTGAATTCTGGGGGATCCCCACGCTTTTTTTTTTTTTTTTATCAATGACTTTTCTATGTATTGCCAGGAGCCGACAATTCATTAATAGTCGCGAGTGAGTTTTAAATGACTTTTTTTCCTTCAAAAATGACATTTTTTGCAGGGACAGTTCTAAGCACGGAAAACATGCGCCACTTCACATGCATATCATACACACCCCTCAGGTACAAAATTTAAAGGAATATTTCACTTTTTTTTTCATTTTAAGCATTATTAAAACTTCTTTTTGCATTGATACATGTCCCCTGGGGCAGGACCCAGGTCCCCAAACACTTTTTAGGACAATAACTTGCATATAAGCCTTTATAATTAGCACTTTAGATTTCGAACGTTCGAGTCCATTGTATTTAATAGGGTTCTAAAGTTCAAACAAACATTTTGTCTGTTCGCAGGTTCTGGTGCGAACCACACAGGGGGGTGTTCGAGTCATCCCTGATCATTACAAGTGCAGGCTATAGCGGCTGGAGCCTCCGAGGAATCACTCCAGTCCAGCCACCTTTTACTGTAGAAGGACACTTCACTGCACCCCCCCCCACCCCCAATAAATTGTACCGCCCAGGGCATCCGCCCCTTCCGCCCCCCCCTTGTACCGGCTCTGACTGGACCCTTAGTGTTATTTCTTTCAGTATGATAACAAGCACAGGTATTGTCAGCAGCCGGGTAGGCTCCCAAAGCCATTGCTAAAATGCCATGTGCTTGTAATTACAAGATTTATTAAGAAATGTTGGCTTGAGGTACACTTTAATCTATGGTTGCCAAATCTTGTTAAAATGGAGCGTTTTATGCTTCTGAATGACTTTAATTTATTTATTTTTTCACATAGCCAAATGAATTAACCCTGTTCACAGTAGTTTTTATTTAGAGGGATATCTTGTCCCATAGCAAGGCCACTTGTATGCAAGTCACCATAACACCATATTGATTTAACCAATGGCTTGAGCTGTTGACCTCTAGGGGTTTATTCCATTAGGAGTAATGCAGATGCATTTTTTTAAAGATTTATGGAAATAAACCTTGATACTAACCACTTCAGACCCACGTTATAGCTGAAAAATGTCTCTCTCATTCTGGATGCCCTCCCAGAACCCTCTGGAGTGCGCGTCCAGCACGCTCTGGGATTGCTGTGTCCTATGGTCACAGCTGATTACAGATCACGGTAAAGGGCCAATCACAGCGACCCTTTACCATGTAAGCAGCTGTGTCCAATCACAGCTGATCACATGTAAACAAACTTGCTGATTATCGGCACTCCTTTCCTCACGCACTGTCACAGCATGAGGAGAGCCGGTAACCTGACAGGGGACATGTATACAGAAAATCAGGGCACTGACCATCAGTGCCCTGATTATAAGTGCAGCCCCATCAGTGCCAATCAGTACCCATCAGTGCTGCCTTTCAGTGCCTCTTCATCAGTGTGGCACATCAGTGTGGCCTGTTAGTGTCCATCAGTCCCGTATATCGGTGCCGCATATCACTGCAACCTCATCAGTGCCGCCTTATCAGTGCACATCAGTTCTGCCTCATCAGTGCAGCCTCAGCAGTGCACATCAGTGAAGGAGAAAAATTACTTATTTGCAAAATTTTATAGCAGAAACAAAGAACAACTTTTTTTTTTTTAAATATTCAGTCTTTTTTCGTTTGTTTAGCAAAAAAAAAAAAAATGTGATGATAAAATACCACCAAAAGAAAGCTTTATCTTTCTAAGAAAAAGTATAAAAATGTCATATGGGTACAGTGTTGCATGACCGCGCAATTGTCATTCAAAGTGCGACAGCACTGAAAGCTGAAAATTGGTCTGGGCAGGAAGGGGATAAAAGCGCTCAGAATTGAAGTGGTAATTTAATTATTATCTTCAGAAGACCACAATTTTCTACATGTAATTCTAAAAGCAGTAAGGTAAGATGCAGGGGCTCTGGAACTTGGTGAGCTTGATGTAATATTTTAAAGCCCAACCGAACCTTCATTTAAAATCAGGTAAAAATAATAAGAAAGGCTCCCTCCCACTACAGGGAGTGGTTGTGATAGATGAAGATAGTTACATAGTAGGTAAGGTTTAAAAAAGACAATAGTCCATCCAGTTCAACCTGTGTAGGTGTATGTGTGTCAGTGTTGACAATCATTTTCCATATCACTGTATGTTGTGTTCTTTAAGATGCACGTCCAAGAGTCTTTAAAATATCAATACTCCCCGCTGACACCACCAATTGTGGAAGAGAGTTCCACATTCTTACCGCCCTGACAGTGAAAAACCCGCTTCTCCTCCAATCTCATTGTGTGGTCCCGTGTCCTCTTACAGAGACTGAATAGCTTTTTTCCTAAGCTGGGATCCCCATTAAGGTATTTGTAAATGGCTATCATGTCCCCTCTCAAGCATCTCTTCTCCAGCGAAAATACATAGATAGACTTGTTTCCCAGACCCACCAGTCGCTTCATCAGGAGCCAAGGGGTCAAATTATTCTACAGTAGCAAAAAACAAAGCTGGTCTGGTTGGTTCTTTGGCTTAATTACTGACTTTGTTAGTCTGTTCCTGGTTTGGTTTGGTCTGTCACTGCAGCAGCTACATCTTAAAATACCTGCTGTACAGAGGCCAAAAGGTTTGTATTGTTGTGTTAAGTATTGCTGAGCAGCAGCTAGGGTTCTCTTTCAGAAGCTAATTGAATAAATAATGTGCCATTTTTGATGGAGGGTTGGCATATGGTTGGGAAAAGAGCTTCAGAAAAGTTTTGTTAGGGGCTTTTTCTAATATTAACAGGAGACCTTTACTTTCTTCTCGACCACGAGTGGTAGAGCAAGGAGCGTTCGGGGCATTTGCATGTGAAAAATATGAAAAGCTTAAACACAAACTTTTTTCTCACATCGTATCTCAAGTTTCATATCTTTTTTCAAGTTTGCCAAATTCTTGGTGCAGTAGCAGGCCTGTCAAAATATGTGAGATTCTGGTCCTCTAGCTGATGGATAGGCCTAACTATGGTATGGGCTGCACATGATACCAAATGTGAAGACCCACGACCAGTCAAGTAAGCTGCAAAACAAAGTAAAGCATACAGCTCCAGCATTTCGTGACACATTTTGATAACTGTGCTTGAGTTTGGCTTGCGAAGCAAAAACACCATAAATAAAGCGGGAATTCTTTACTCTGCAATTTTTCCTGCAAACAGCAATATTATGGTAATTCAAATATGATGCAGACTTGAGAAAGTTGTAGAACATCTGGCATTGGAAATAACATGTTATTTAGCTATATCTGGCTATGGAAATAGTTTGCTGAGCCATTATTTACTGAAAGTATTAATGTAACAAGCTGCATGTTAAGCAAACTAGAGTCCGAGTTCTGTATCTGATGTTAGTAATTAAACTAAGAGCCATATTTGATACCTTTAAATAATATTCAGATTTATATGCATGCCAGTAAGAACCTGCTGAGCTGAGCCTGTGAAAATTCTTTAACACAATAAGGAAATGCTCAATTCCAGGCCTGGAGGTTAACCACTTCAATACAGGGCTTTTTGTACCTATTCAATACCGGGCCTATTCTAGCACTTCTCTCCTACATGTACAAATCATCATTCTTTTGCTAGAAAATTACTCAGAACCCCCAAACATTATATATGTTTTTTTAGCAGGCACCCTAGGGAAAAAAATGACGGTCATTGCAACATTTTTTCTTGCACAATATTTGCGCAATAATTTTTCAAACGCCTTTTTTTAAAAAAAAAAATGGTTTCATGAATTAAAAAATAACAAAACAGTAAAGTTAGCCCAATTTTTTGGGAACATATGAAAGATAATGTTACGCCGAGTAAATAGATACCTAACATGTCACGCTTTAAAATTGCGCACACTCATGGAATGGCGCCAAACTTTGGTACTTAAAAATCTCCATAGGCGACGCTTTAATTTTTTTTTCAGGTTACCAGGTTAGAATTACAGAGGAGGTCTAGTGCTAGAATTGTTGCACGCGCTCTAACGCACGCGGCGATACCTCACATGCGTGGTTTGAACGGCGTTTACATATGTGGGCGACTTACGTGTGCATTCGCTTCTGATCGCGAGCTACCGGGGACAGGGGCGTTTTAATTTTTATTTTTTTTAATTTTTTTATTTATTTTACTTATTTATTTATTTTTTTACAATGATTTTACTTTTTTTTTTTTTTGATCACTTTTATTCCTATTACAAGAAATGTAAACATCCCTTGTAATAGGAATGTGTGTGACAGGTTCTCTTTATTGAGAGATGCGGGGTCAATAAGACCCCACATCTCTCCTCCAGGCTGGAAAGCATGAGATCAGTGAATTTTTTTTCACTGATTTCATACTTACAGCCGCAATGGCGGCTTTGTTTACATTTGAGACCCGGGCGTGACGTCATCACATCGCGCCCGGGACTCCGACGATCATAGAGATGACTGGTGACCATCTGGTCACCAGTCACCTCTATGCTCATCACGTGACTCCACCAACGATGCCGGAAGATTCGATCCGGGTCCCCGATCGCACGGGGGAGCCCGGAGAAGCACCGGATGGCGGGGGGAGGGGGGGGTGTCCCCTCCCGCCGCCTATAAGAACGATCAAGCGGCGGAACCGCCGCTATGATCATTCTTATGGTGCACAGAATCGCCGGCACTTCAAAAGGATATCTGAATGATGCCTCTAGCTGCAGGCATCATTCAGATATCCCCCTACAAAGCCGAGGACGTCATATGACGTCCACCCAGGATGGGAGATCCCATCTGTGGACGTCATTTGTATATGGCTGGGTAGGGAAGTGGTTAAATTAGTAAGCTTAGAGTTAAAGTAGAGGTCCACCATAAAAAAAAAAAAAATAGCTATAAAGGCTCAAAAAAATGTAAAAAAACAAAAACAAATGATACTTACCAGAAATTGCTGTTACTAGGCAGATCGTCCTAATCTGCCTCTTCCTCTTACGTGGTGAGGTTCTGTGGTCTCCTCCTCGCGAAGCCACCTGGGAAATGGAGGCTTGCTGCCTTCTGGGACACACAGGACGGTGTTCCCATTCACAAATAGCCGCGCGACTCGTGCATGCGCCGTAGAAAACGGGCAGTGAAGCCGTAAGGCTTCACTGCCTGTTTCCCTTAGTGAGGATGGCGGCGCTGGGACCCGGTCCGAGGGACGCATCTGCCTCGGGCTGCCTACATCGCGGGCAACCTGGACAGGTAAGTGTGCTTATTAAAAGTCAGCAGCTACAGTGTTTGTAGCTGCTGACTTTTATTTTTATTTTTTTTTACCGATGGACCTCTGCTTTAATAGGATAGCGAAGTCAAATACATAAACTCTCTGAAATCATTTTATTTCTATGATTATTTTTTTCTGCAGGTAGGTGCAAAAGGAGGCTAACCAGATGGCATACACTTTTAAGTGATGAGTATGTAAAAATACATGTTAATGTACCTAATAAACACTTTTTATTTTATGGCGCACAACAGCTGTACCACCATAATAGATTCATACATGTAAATGTAGACCCCTTTTGGGGGGAGTTATGAGAAATGGCCAATGTCCCTCAACAAACAGGCTATTACGTTAAACCTGCAGGTAAATAAGAGAACGAGAACCTTCGCTAAGTAGAAGAGTGGGATTGATGATATAGTTGGCACTGCCTCCACCCAGGACAGGGCCTCCGTGAGAGGGGATTCCCTTCCTGGGAAATTAACTAGTAATTTAATCAAAGTATATGAAAACAGAAGAACTACTGCAACCAGCATATAACAAATAACCATAATTTACCATTTATATAAGAAAATATTAATAACAGTACATGCATTCAATGTATAAACAGATATTATCAGCAAAGGGCCAATAGGAGTCTAGGTGGAATTGTGCACAAATACTCTGGAATATACAGATATTTATAGAGATACCACCAGATGAATGTTCCAGTAAAGTCTTGTTGCAGGGGCCCCTGAGGATGATGCAGCATCTGTCTTTGTGTTGAAGACCTGAAAACAATATCTGTGGTGATGGGGAATCTCTCCAGCTGTTACCCAACTAGTCTGGAACACAGTCCTAGTTATCTGATACTGTGCATGTGAGATAGTAATACGACAGAGATACTCTGTCATGAGGATTCAGCAATACACTTAAAGCTCAACTCCATATTTTTTATACTTTACTAAGTTTGTTTGGCCCAAACAAACTACCGGTATGTCCCTCACTAACATGTGAGGCCACTCGATAAATACTGCATTTTACATACAGGTCAATACATCAGACCAAAATAAGGGACAAGTGAGGAGGAAGGAGGGACAGAGGGGCTATGTTTAAATGAGGGACATCTGGGAACTATGAGCTATGGGCATCTGCAGTTAAACTATTAAAAAATAGAAATACTTGCAAAATCGTCTCTGATCTGGTATTAGTAGAATGGATGGGACATAGAACTGAGACCTTCTCTCACTCCACTTCCTCCTTCCAGGATGTTTTCCCAATGACGCCACAGTCAGGGAGTGACAAACATAACACAATCCACTAGGGAAATGGGGAACAGTGAGGAGCACCAGGGTTTTATGATAACGCAAAACTAGCATAAAAACAGATATTTTTTAGAAAAGCTAAAATATTCCCTCTGCAGTTAGGGAGTCAGGGAATTGGCTTAACATTCAAAAGTGCATAACATGAAAAAATATATACAAAATAACAAGAAAACAATATTATTCACTTGAAAGAGTATGATGAATGGTGCATTTTCCAAGCGGGTCCGACGTGTTTCGACCAAAGTCGCCTTCCTCAGGGGATTTACCCTTGGGTAGCACATCAGAAAATTTTATAAAACAAACACATATAATGAATATAGTACATAAACCACTACAAATATATCCAAAAAAACATAAAATAGATCAGGTTGTAAACAGCTTACATAAACTCATGAAATATATTAAACACAGCAGAATAAATTATGCCAGAGGTCACCCAGCATGGAAGAGGGGCAGAGTACAGCACAAGAAGAAGAAGAGGGATCTCAGCCCGTGTGTCCCAGGCACAAGGGATACCAGCCAGAATATATGAATGGTTTGCCTGACAAATAATGAACAAACAATGTGTATAAGTGTATTCCTTCTTTATATATATATAAATATATCTCTATAGTGGCCATACCTTGTTAACCTCTTCAGATCCGGGCTATACCCGAAAAACGGCTAGAGAGCAGACCTAATTTGCCAGGAGGGCGTCCCTGGATGTCCTCCCGTTCTAGAGCGGCCTTCGCGCCCCCTGCAGGGCGCGAGTGGCGCTCTCTGTGATCAGCGAGTCAAAGAGACTCGCTGGATCACATATCGGAGTAAGGGGTCGATCCCGACCCTTTACCACGTGATTAGCTGTCAGCCAATGACAGCTGATCATGTGATGTAAACAGAGCCGGTAATCGGCTATTTTTTCTCCTCACGCTAATAGCGTGAGGAGAAAAAAAAAAGCCGATCACCGGCGGCTGTTAGAGGGACATCGGTCCCGATCAGGGAGAGCAGCCGCCTGCTCATTTGTGCCACCTGTGCCACCTGCCAGACCCAACTAGCAGTGCACAACAGTGCCGCCTACCAGTGCCCACCAGCGCCACCCATCAGTGCCCACAGTGCCACATATCAGTGCCCACAGTGTCAGCCATCAGTGCCCTACCAGTGCCGCCCATAAGTGTCACCTACCAGTGCCCATAAGTGTCACCTACCAGTGTCCATAAGTGCCACCTACCAGTGCCCATCAGTGCCATCAGTGGTACCTATCAGTAACACCCATCAGTGCCACCCATCAATGCTTCCTTATCTATGCCCATCAGTACCGCCTTATCTGTGCCCATCAGTACTGCCTCATCTGTGCCCATCAGTACCACCTTATCTGTGCCCATCAGTACCGCCTTATCTGTGCCCATCAGTACCGCCTTATCTGTCCCCATCAGTGCCGCCTTATCTGTCCCTATCAGTGCCGCCTTTTCTGTCCCCATCAGTGACGCCTTATCTGTCCCCATCAGTGCTGCCTTATCTGTGCCTATCAGTGCCCACCAGTGCAGCCTATCAGTTCCCACCAGTGCCGCCTCATCAGCGCATATCAATGAAGGAGAAAAATTACCTGTTTGCAAAATTTTATAACAATCTATGAAACATGATTTTTTTTTTCAAATTTTCCATGTTTTTTTTGTTTGTTTAGCAAAAAATAAAAACCCCAGCGGTGATTAAATACCACCAAAAGAAAGCTCTATTTGTGTGAACAAAATTATAAATTTTCATTTGGGTACAGTGTAGTATGACCGCGCAATTGTCATTCAAAGTGCGTCAGCGCTGAAAGCTGAAAATTGGTCTGGGCAGGAGGGGGGTTTGAGTGCCCAGTAAGGAAGTGGTTAAGCAGGTGTCTCAATAAATATTTCACCAAAGAGGTAGTAACTGTGGACCACATGTGGGGTAGTTGTAAAAGTACATAGTGGACCTGTGGACTAAAAACCATTGTTAAATGAAAAATCTAAGACCGCAAAAGACAACATAAAAGAGCACTTAAATATCAATAGGTGTTAAAGGGGAAATAAAACGCCAAGATTTAGCCTGGTAGTTTAACCACCTGCCTACTGGGCACTTTCACCCCCTTCCTGCCCAAGCCATTTTTCAGCTTTCAGCGCTGTCACACTTTGAATGACAATTGCGCGGTCGTGCGACGCTGTACCCAAACGAAATTTGCGTCCTTTTTTTCCCACAAATAGAGCTTTCTTTTGGTGGTATTTGATTACCTCTGCGGTTTTTATTTTTTGCGCTATAAACAAAAGAATAGCGTCAAGTTTGAAAAAAAAACACAATACTTTTTGCTATAATAAACATCCATTTAAAAAAAAAAAATTAAAATTTTCCTCAGTTTAGGCCGATACGTATTCTTCTACATATTTTTGGTAAAAAAAAAATCGCAATAAGCGTATATTGATTGGTTTGCTCAAAAGTTATAGCAGATACAAAATAGGGGATAGATTTATAGCATTTTTTTTTTTTTACTAGTAATGGCGGCGATCAGGGATTTTTATCATGACTGCGATATTGCGGCGGACACATCGGACACTTTTGACACATTTTTGGGACCATTCACATTTATACAGCGATCAGTGCTATAAAAATGCATTGATTACTGTATAAACATGACTGGCAGGGAAGGGGTTAACACTAGGGGGCGAGGAAGGGGTTAAATGTATTCTCTGGAAGCGATTCTTACCATGGGGGGAGGGGACTGACTGGGGGAGGTGACCGATGGTTGTCCCTATGTACAAGGGACACACCATCGTTCTCCTCTCCCTGACTGGACGTGGATCTGTGTGTTTACACACACAGATCCACGGTCCTGCTCCGTTACTGGGCAATCGCGGGTGCCCGGCGCCATCGCTTGCCCCCTAGTGGTTTTTAAAGAGGCAACGTCATATGACGTCCAATCAGAACAATAGAGTCTTCCGCCCGCCGTCATTTGACGGTGGGCGGTTGACAAGTGGTTAAAAGATTCAACTTACCAACACAGAGTGTGACAACAGACCCAAAGGATCGCTACTTTCCCCAAACAAACTATGTAAAGTATGTCAAAAGACAGGGTCGAGCTTTAAGAAGCTATGCATACCTCCCACCTTTCTGAGATGGGAAAAAGGGACACCAAAATGATTTAAGCACAGGACACATCCCCTACCATACCATCATTACAAGGAGAATTAATACAGAGTAAATGATTGGTCAAACCCACAAGTGTTTTTTTTTTTTACCACTACCATTCCTTTATATTGGTTTTTGAAATTTACAAATGCAACAATTAAAAAATTAAATGAAAGGTTTAGCATTGTAAAACACATTTGGTAGATAAATACTGCATTTTGCATAAAGGTCAATATATCAGACCACAATATGGAACAAATGAGGAGGAAAGAGGGACAGAGGGGCTTTGTTCCAAAGGAGGGACAGTCCCTCCAAATTAGGGACAGTTGGAAACTATGAGCTATGGGCAGCTGTAGGTAAACTATTAGAACATAGAAATACTTGCATAATCATCTCTGATCTGGTCTTAGTAGCATGGGTAAGACTTTCTCTCACTCCACTTCTTCCTTCCAGGATGTTTTCCCAATGACCCCACGGTCAGGAAGTGACATACATAATTTTACATTACAGTTTCATACTAGCAGCTGACAGTAGAGGGCAGCAGATCTATACATAAGTAACTTAAAATAGCGCTCAGTGCAATTCAGAGACCAAAATGTGCAAAAATAGTGGTGATGTGTAAATAAATAAATGTATAAAACGTCAGTGCAAAAGGGTAACCACCTGATAAATTAGTTCAACAAAGTGCAAAAAGTTCTCTTAAAAAGTGCTCTTGAAATAAAATCTCAAAGCAAAAACTTTTTGCACTTTATTGAACTCATTTATCACGTGTTTGCACATTTACACTGAAGTTTTATTTATTTATTAGAACTAATTATGCACATTTTGGTTTCTGAATTGGTCTCAGGTAGGGTTGAGCGAACCCGAACTGTAAAGTTCGAGTTCGTACCCGGACTTTTGGGTTTTTGGTATCTGGACCCGAACCCAAACAATTTACTGTATGTTCGGGTTCGAGTTCGGTGTTCAGCAATGTAATGGCACATTTTAAAAAGCTGCAGGGCAGCCAATCAACATTTGTTTAACTCGTGTGCCCTTAGAAGCCATCACAGCCATGCCTACTAATGGCATGGCTGTGATTGGCCAGTGCAGCATGTGACCCAGCCTCTATATAAGCTAGAGGCACATAGCACAGCACGTCACTCTGCTTTAGATAGTGTAGGGATAGGTTGCTGCTGCTGCTTTGAGGGAGAGAATTAGATAGGAGCAGAGGCGGCTCTCTAATTAGGCAAATGAGGTGGCCGCCTAAGGCCTCGCACTCACAGGGGCCTCGCGGCCGCCTAATTTGCCTCTGCTCATCACTGGACGGACCAACAGGCAGGCTCCAGGTGCCATCTGTAAAAGCCGTGCAGGCAGCCATAGGGCACACAAAGCAGCTGAGCTGCTCCTTCAGCCCGCACCGCTCACCTGGCATCTCCCTCCACGTCTGGCCGGCTGCCTATTCGGGTCAGGACTCAGTCGGGCCAGACGGTGGAAACTATCCCTGCCCTTTTGACTTTCTGTGAAGGGGAAGGAGGAGCTCCGGTGTATGGATCCCATCCCAGCGCCTGCTTCAGTCTGGCCAACCGGACCGCCCAGAGAGAACGTGAGTACGCGGCCGCGCTGCCCTCCTGTGTGCCTGGATAGGAGGAGCGGGGACAGCTGCACATGGAGGAATTGATCTTTCCATATTCCTCCTACAGCCGCTGAATGACCGCTTCTTCTACGTCCGTTCATTGGCTGCAGAAAGAATATGGAAAGATCAATTCCTCCATGTCCATGTGCAGCTGTCCCCGGCCCGCCGCTCCTCCTATCCAGGAACACAGGGGGGGGGGTGCGCGGGCGGTCGGCCAGGTACTCACGTTCTCTCTGGGCGGTCGGCCAGGCTGCAGCAGGCGCTGGGATGGGATCCATACACTGGAGCTCCTCCTATCCAACTTCTTTACTGCCGCCGTGCTCCCTGGTTCCTCCCGCATACCCCCACTCTTTCCTGGTTCCCCCCCAGTGCTCTTTGGCCCCGTGCTCCCTGGCTCCCCCACTGTGCTGTCCAGTACCCCCCACTGCTCCCCAGCTCCCCCATGCTCTCCCCCCCCACTGTGCTGTCCAGTCCCCCCTACTGCTCCCCAGCTCCCCCCCACTGTGCTGTCCAGCTCCCCCCATGCTCTCCCCCCCACTGTGCTGTCCAGTCCCCCCCACTGATCCCAGCTCCCCCATGCTCTCCACCCCCCACTTTGCTGTCCAGTCATCGTCCCCCTACTGCTCTCCACCTCCCCCCAGTGCTCTGTGCTCCCTGGCTCCCCTACAATGATATCCCCCCCACAGTGCTCTCTGGTCCTCCCTGTCTCCCCCCATACTCCCCCCCCAGTGCTCTCCGACCCCCGTGCTCCCAACAGTGCTCTCCAGCCCCCCAGAGCTCTCTTCTCTCCCTGTGCTCCCTGGCTCCCCCACTGTGCTGTCCAGTACCCCCCACTGCTCCCCAGCTCCCCCTATGCTCTCCCCCCACTGTGCTGTCCAGTCCCCCCCACTGCTCCCCAGCTCCCTCCCCACTGTGCTGTCCAGTCCACCCAGTGCTCCCCATCTCCCCCCACTGCTCCCCAGCTACCCCCATGCTCCCCCCCACTGTGCTGTCCAGTCCCCCCCACTGCTCCCCAGCCCCCCCCCACTGTGCTGTCCAATCCCCCCCACTGCTCCCCCCATGCTCCCCCCCCATTGTGCTGTCCAGTCCTCCCCACTGCTCACAGCTCCCCCATGCTCTCCAACCCCCACTTTGCTGTCCAGTCATCGTCCCCCAACTGCTCTCCACCTCCCCCCCAGTGCTCTGTGCTCCCTGGCTCCCCCACAATGATATCCCCCCACAGTGCTCTCGGGTCCTCCCTGTCTTCCCCCATACTCTCCCCCCCAGTGCTCTCCGACCCCCGTGCTCCCTGGCTCCCCCAAGAGTGCTCTCCAGCCCCTCAGAGCTCTCTTCTCCCCCCCGTGCTCCCTAACCCCCCCAGTTCTACCTGCAACCCCAGTGCTCTCTGCCCCCTGTGTTGTCCAGTTCCCCCACGGTGCTCTCTGCCCCCCCCCCCCCCCCGTGCTCCCTGGCTCCCCCTGTGCTTTCAACTTCCCCCGTGCTTTCTAGCTTCCCTCCACAGTGCTCTCAAGCCTCCACAGTGCTCTCCAGCTCCCCCCTTGTGCTTTCCAGCCCCACTTTTATCCCTGGCTTTCCCCATGCTCTCCACCCCACTATGCTAACCAGCTCTCCCCCCAGTGCTTTCCAACAACTCCCCCCACCCCCCCTGTGCTCCCTGACTCCCCCCCATGCTCTCCACCACACTGTGCTATCCAGCTACCCCTGTGCTCTCCACCCCCCACCCTCCCTATGCTCTCCACCCCCCACCCTCCCTATGCTCTTCTGCCACTCCCCCAGTACTCTCTGGCCCCTATGCTCTCCATCACCCCCCTGTGCTCTCTGCCCCCATCAGGCTCTCCACTTCCGCCTGTGCAACCCCCTAGTGCTCTCCAGCTCCCGCAGTGCTCTCCGCCCCTCTGCTCTCCACTCCCCCAGTGCTCTTGCCCCCCACACTCTCACCCCCTCTGCTGCTCTCAGCCTCACTCCCGTGCATTCCGTCACCCCTGTTCTCTTTTCTGGCCCCCTCACCCCTGGGCAACTTTGCTAGGTTCCCCCCTCTTTTCCCTCCGGCTGCTGCGGGGGTCTCTCAGGCTGGGGAGGGGGGAAGGGACCGCTATCATGGGCTGCTCAGTCTATATTTTGTCCCAGTCCGGGCCTGGCGGTTGTCACCTTGCTGGGTTCCAGATGTTGTATTGGCTGCATATGTCTGATGGGTGAGGAGGGTGCCCTGGAAGTGGTGCTGAACGTCTGTGTGCTAGATCCATGCATCTTTCTGCAGCCATTTTTACTTGCTTGAATTTTTTTTATCCATTATGGGCGTGAGTGGGGCCTCGTGTCAAAATTTTGTTTAAGGCCTCACAAAGCCTAGAGCCGCCTCTGGATAGGAGTCCTGATTCAGAAATCAAATTACTCAGCGATCTACCTTGATTTTGTTGTGTGGGTGCAGTGCACAATCTTTTTACCCTGCCCTGAGCCCAGCGCCAGAGAAAAGATAACTTTTATCCGTCTGTTAGTTAGGTTGGCGTCAGCGGGCATTTTATGCAAGCTCAGTGCACAGGAACTGCATATGTTACTGTGAGATACACCCTTTAGATACTGTTGGTCTCTTGTGCTATTCTAAAAACACCCATTTAGGGCAAAAATATATATTTTTCTGCGTTTCCTGCATATCTGTATTTAGTGAGATACACACTTTAGATACTGTTGTTTTATTCTGCTATTCAAAAAATAATAATTTAGGACAAAAAAACATTTTTGGCAACGTTTTCTGCATATCTGTACGTGTGAGATACCCAATTTAGATACTGTTCTCCTATTCTGCTATTCAAAAAAATAATAATTTAGGGCCAAAAAAAAATTTTTGGTGCGTTTTCTGCATATCTGTACGTGTGAGATACACCCTTTAGATACTGTTGTTATATTCTGCTTTTCTAAAAACACCCATTTATAGCAAAAAAAAAGAAATTTGCAGTGTTTCCTGCATATCTGTACGTGTGAGATACACACTTTAGATACTGTTGTTTTATTCTGCTATTCAAAACATAATAATTTAGGGCAAAAAAAACATTTTTGGTGCGTTTTCTGCATATCTGTACCTGTGAGATACACCCTTTAGATACTGTTGCTCTATTCTGCTATTCAAAAAAAAAAACACATTTAGGGGAAAAATCTTAAATTGCGGCCTAGTCTGTATCTGTACGTGTGAGATACACCCTTTAGATACTGTTGCTCTATTCTGGTATTCAAAAAAAAAACACATTTAGGGCAAAAAATTATATTTTGCAGTGTTTCCTGCATATCTGTACGAGTGAGATACACACTTTAGAGAGCACTTGCCCTGCTCTTAACAACATTTTGCTGCCATTTGCAGCCCTCTAGCCCTTTCCATTACTTTTTTAGAGCCATTTTAGTCCTCAAAAGTTCGGGTCCCCATTGACTTCAATTGGGTTCGGGTTCAGGGTCAAGTTCGGCACAAGTTCGGGTCCTGAACTCGAAATTTTTTGCGAAGTTTGGCCGAACCCGTCAAACCCGAACATCCAGGTGTCCGCTCAATGCTAGTCTTAGGCACTAAGTTATATACAGTATATCCTATAAAATATTTCTTATATTATTGTATGATATTTCTACAGCTGCTAGTGTGATATGTTTAAAAAGTCATTTATCTCACAGTGCGGATTGAGGTTTTAATTTATTATTCATGTAGCCTTGCTTCAACTTCCATCTCACTGTTTCAAGCTTTACTATGATGTTTTCAACTTGCCATGGCTACAAACTCATCAGAAAGTATTACTGGAACTTGCCATGGCTAAAGATTCATCACAATGTATAAATGAAAGTTGCAATGGCTACATGCTAATGATGTATGAGTCACACTTGCCATGGATACCATCTTATCCCAATGTTGGGCTAAAACCTGTCTTTGCAAAAATTCATAAGACTGTATGAATAAAGCTTGACTACAAACCCATCACAATGGATACATAAGACTTGCCATGCCAAGCTTTGGAAAATCCTCTTTGACGATAAATTGGCATAAATCAGATCCACGGACCTGCCATTTTTTCTTTTTGGTTGTTAGTTTTTTTTTTTTTATTACAGTAAAACCTTGGATTGAGAGTAACTTAGTTGGGGACTGTTTTGTAAGACAAGCAAATTTTTTAATAATTTTTTTACTTAATAAACGAGCAATGTCTTGATATACAAGTAGCGTCATGTCACAACTGAGTATAAAAGAGAAGAGAGGTGCCTCTAAGGCCTCGTACACACGACCGAGTTTCTCGGCAAGAACCAGCAAGAAACTTGCTGGCAGAGATGTCTTGCCGAGAAACTCGTTCGTGTGTATGGTTTCTCGTCGAGAAAACCGACAAGTAACCTCGACGAGAAAATAGCGAACCTGCTCTCTATTTTCTCGTCGAGATTCTCGTTGGCATGTTTCTCGACGAGAAAAGTGAGTGTGTGTACACTTACCTGTCCTTCCGGAAGCCCGCGCATGTTCGAAATGAATTTGACGCATGCGCGGTAGCTTCCTAGGCATACGTAGGGTATACCAAGATGGCGGCGACGGCATCGAATGTGACGAGCGCATGCTCG
Organism: Rana muscosa; assembly: GCA_029206835.1. Lineage (NCBI taxonomy): Eukaryota > Metazoa > Chordata > Amphibia > Anura > Ranidae > Rana > Rana muscosa. The sequence goes on from CM055118.1 coordinate 455,803,326, forward strand.
TCGTAGTCGATGACGTCACCGCGTACGCTCCATTCAAAGAACCGCGGGTTCTTTGAATCGAGCGTGTGTACACTCGGCCGGGACAATTTTCTTGTCCAAGAATCTCGTCGAAAAAAACGACATGTTTTTTTCGACGAGAATCTCGGCCGTGTGTACGAGGCCTCAGTGTAACAATATGTAGAGTAGCAATATGTTTACAACATTTAGCAACTCACATAAATAATGATTAAAACAGGCACATCTAAGTATGCAGGCATCCGGGGTAAAGCTGTCCACATAGACCATCCTCCGCACCACCATCAACGTCATCCATTCCTCGAGCGCTCCAAGCCTCGCTTTCAGATCGCTCTACTGCAGGGTAGTCTTCCCGGTCACGATTGCAGACTGATAGCGGTGAGAGACGGAGGTGCGGAGGATGGTGTATGTGGATATCTTTACCCTGGATGCCTGCATACTCAGATGTGCCTCTTTTAATCATCAACCATGTGAGTTGCTAAATGTTGTACCTTCATTAAATGTTACCATATTGCTACACTTAGAGGCGCCTCTCTTTTCTTTTATACTCTGTAGCTCCTGATGGATTTTGCTTCTAATCCCCCTGTGGAGGCTTCCATTTGTGAATGGACATTTTATGATTACACAACCTGGTCATATTGCTATAATCTTTTTATATGGACTATAAACTGAAGGACTTATGAATAAATGGTTGATGAACGAATCATCTAAGTTTCCATTATTTCTTATGGGAAAATTTGCTTTTATATACGAGTGCTTTGGATTACAAGCAAGTTTCCGGAACTAATTGTGCTCGTCATTCAATGTTTTACTATATTGTTATTTTAGACCTCTCTCCCTAGCTCTGGGGTGTCAAACTCAAACTCTTTAAAGTTGAATTACTGCATAACACTAACCAGCCTTAAAATTGCCCCCTCCCCCTCTTGCTTCCTATGCGGACTAACCTGTGCAAAATAAGATCTATATACAGTACGTCCCTGTTTTCAGCCCGTTCTGGTCTGGTCCAGTGATCCAGCACCCCTGTGTCAGCCAGTGGCGGCTGCAGAGGTAAGATGGGAGTGCTGACATTGGTCAGATCATGGAAGCCTATAGAATTCCCAGCCATTGTTGAGGCTCTCTGCTCTCCTCTGCATCTGCAATAGACTGACACAGGCGATCACATAACCGGACTGGAGGAGATTGAAAATAGGTAACATACACATTTTGTTTTACTCAGGTTAGCCAGCAGGAGAGGAGGGGGTGGGGTGCATTTTTAAGGCTCGCAGTAATTCTATTTTAATCTTTAGTGTTGTCCATAACAGTTTTCTTTAATGTCTATATAAAGGCAATTTTATTCTAGTTCTTCTATTGCTGTTTTTGTCCACGCTAGGGAAATTTTATCCATCTATTTGTCCTAGCAAAAGAGAAAATAAGTGAAAATCCTACATTTTGGGAGTTGTCATTAAAGCCAGAGGTGAAGGAAAAACCTTTAGTGGGGATGCAGTTTCTGATAACAAAATAATAAACCTTCACCCCTCCCCTCTGCAACCTGGTCAGAGAAGAGCTGCCATGATACCGTTTTCCTTGCTGCAATTACTCAGGATCCAGGACAGGACTGCAATTGTTAGGAGGCACAATAAGTTCTAAGAACACTCACATCAAGGCTAGCAGGCTCTCAGCATCAAATGTGTAGAAAGAGCATGGATCCAGAAATCTTCTGACATCATGTTTGATGTGATATATGTAAAGACAGCAGAAGCCATTACTGTACAGAATCCATGTTTACTGAATGACCCAGCAGGAACAGGAAAAAACACACAGGAAGAAGTACAACAAAGATGCACCATAGAGTTGCATTTAAAGAAACATATCATCCATAACATCTATTTTATGAATGAGTTCACATAATACAAAGGCTTCTGTGATTCGGCAGGAGGAGGGGCAAGCATAGCAGCTGCAACTACTCTAATGTTAAAGACGCTCAGACCAGAAGCATCAGCGTTGGGCTCTCAGAAATACATGGATAGCCATCTTCCGGGAGTGCAATAAAACTGTCAGATATAAATAATAGAGATAAACCTGTTTATATCTGACAGGTTTGTGGCTCTGCTGGAGCAATGAGTGACACTGGGGGCTATGGGAGAGGAGAGAGAGCCACACAGTGCAGATAAACTGGCCCCTCCCCTCTGCTACCAATTGAGAGAAGCCTTTGTATTTTGTGAATGAGTTCACATAATACAAAGGCTTCTGTGATTCGGCAGGAGGAGGGGCAAGCATAGCAGCTGCAACTACTCTAATATTAAAGACGCTCAGACCAGAAGCATCAGCGTTGGGCTCTCAGAAATACATGGATAGCCATCTTCCGGGAGTGCAATAAAACTGTCAGATATAAATAATAGAGATAAACCTGTTTATATCTGACAGGTTTATGGCTCTGCTGGAGCATTGACTGACACTGAGGGCTATGGGAGAGGAGAGAGAGCCACACAGTGCAGATATACTGGCCCCTCCCCTCTGCTACCAATTGAGAGAAGCCTTTGTATTTTGTGAATGAGTTCACATAATATAAAGGCTTCTGTAATTGGGCACGAGGAGGGGAGGGGCAGGCATAGACGCTGCAACTACTCAATGTTGAAGATGCTTAGACCTGAAGCATCAGCGTGGGGCTCCAAGAAATACATCGATAGCCATCTTCTGGGAGTGCAAAACTGACATAAAACTGTCAGATGTAAATAATAGAGGTGAGCCCAGGAGATGTCATGCAGCTCCTTGGACTTAAATCATAGTATGCCTTCACTTTTTAAAAAAGAGGCTGAATTCCTGGAATTCGGGCTGTAATGCTTTTGCGTGTGCTTTCTATAATCTCCTAAGCAGTGGAAGGTTTTTTTTTTGGTTACATCCTACACTGTTATAATAATAGAAGTAGAAAGGTCAGGATTCTGTGTCCTTGGAGTCCGCTCTATGATTGACACTGTTACCTGCTGCTACATAGTTGGTATATGGAAATTGGAACACTTGGGAAATTGAGTAACACAAAGGTGTGACTTGTGTAATTAGTCACACAGCATGCCTGGGATGGGTAATAATGTACAACTATGCTGGACTGGTTACCTATGACTAATTTGTAATAAGCAGACAGCCCAATTGCATTGAAAAAGAATTGATTCTAAAAGAACATTTAACAAGTCAGTTGAGCTGGCCAGATAGAATGAACCAAAGTGCTAAAGTCTAGGCTTGTGCAATTCGTTTCGTAACGAATTGAAATTCGTCCGAATTTAGCAACTTTCGGACATTCGGAAGCATTCGAATTTCCGAACAAAGCAATTACGAATAAGACCGAATCCGAAATAAATTATACCGCAAATAGCGAATGCCCGAATGTCTTCGGCATAATTCGTTATGAAAAAGTTACGAATGTACGAATCCATACGAAGCACAATAACACTCACTCTGCTCTGCTCTCTGCTTCTCCCACACCGTGCTGAACTCCCTCTCAAAATGGTGTACAGGGGCGGAGGTTATAGCCGCATGTAAAAAACGAAAGTAAAATACGAGATTTCGAATCCATTCGAAGCACAATAACACTCACTCTGCTCTGCTCTCTGCTTCTCCCTCACCGTGCTGAACCCTCTCAAAATGGTGTACAGGGGCGGAGCCTATAGCCGCATGTTAAAAACGAAAGTAAAATACGAGATTTCGAATCGTTACAAATAACCGCAATGTATTTAGAAAAGTACAAATCCATTCGAAGCACATTAGGCATAATAGGCAGCGTCGTTGTGAGAGAGACACGGAAAATTACGAATCAACGAACCCAAAAAAAGTTACGAAAGTAGGAGTTGTGTCCAGAATCAACGAAAAACAACGTACTCTACCGAAAGTACGAACCCAAAAAAAGTTACGAAAGTAGGAGTTGTGTCCAGAATCAACGAAAAACAACGTACTCTACCGAAAGTACGAATTATAAAGCAACAAAAAATTCAACGAAAAATGTCGCTTGCAAAAATACGAATGAGTCCGAACACGAAAAATCCCGTCTAGCAAAATTACGAATGATTACGAATCAACAGGACCGGAAAGAAACGAACCGAAACGGAACGAATTTTTCCGTTGTGCACAAGTCTACTAAAGTCAGTGAAGGTGTTATCTGTGACAGTAAGGCATGATAAGAAAAATGAAAAACTACATATATCATCTTCCAGGAAATTATCAGCTTGGAAAACTGTGTCAGATTTGTAATATTATCAAAAAAGCTACAGTTTTGTGAAACTGCAGAAAAAGGTCACCATCACATAGAGAAATGTAATAAACATAACTGTCAAGCATACAGCTAATTGCATTGAGCTGGGTTATAATAATGCACAATAAATGTGTTAATGTCAAGTACAATCTTGGCTATGTTACAAGATACATGAAAGGAAAAACTAAATGTCTATTTCCAAGTGGAACCTGACTAGCCTACTGATCGCTCTGCTTATTTATATTACTAAATGACTTAAAGTGGAACTCAACTGTATCAAAAACTGAAAACACTATTTCATTAAAGTGTTACTAAACCCAGGACCCTGCATTCACTATATCTGTTCTCCCACAGTACACAGAACATTCAAATACAATAGTTTTAGTTAGTGGCGGCTGCTTCTCCATTATTATTTTTTGGGGGGGGCAGCAAACAAACCACTCGCAGTGCTCACCCCAAGCCCACCCCTTTTTAAGCCAATTAGAGCCTCAGGCTCTAATCCTGTGCTTCAAAAAAAAAAAAAACAACATTGAAATCCATGCGTCCGTCACCCTGCATGTAGATTAGGGGGCGGGTGCATGGATTAGGGGGGCGGCGCCCCTGCGCCCCTTATGAATGAGCCGCCACTGGTTTTAGTAAATATAAACTGCTAAATACCCTTTCTCATCAGCAGTATATAGCAGTCTTGCGACTTCTATCAGTGTCTGGTTAAAGCTTGTAGGAAAAGTTTTCATTCTCCCATGATTGTCCTATGAGGACACAGGACCCCTGACCTTCTGTCTGGACAGTGCTGATTGGCTCTGTGCACTCTCCCAAGAAAAAAAAAAAACCTCTCTATCAATACACACCAAACTGAGCATGTGCGACTTGTCCCCTACCCTCTGTACTATCCTGAGATGGTTTGGGGACAGTAAAAGAAGAGGAGGATCAGAAGAGACAGGGGATTAAACTGCCTTTTTACACAATGCAGAGGATTAACCCCTTAGGTTGTACAGTGAGTATAACAAGCATGATTTACTGCCTATACACACTGATTTTGCTGTTGTAGGTTTAGTAACACTTGATTTTTTATATTCAAAGCAAATTCATCCATGTCTCTATGCATTCTTTTGTTAAGAAATCATTTGGAAAAACACCCCCCTAGGGTAGATGAGTCATGTAGTATTTACTTCCAGGAATCCATCTGTCCTTAGCTCAGGCTTGCTGGCAGGAGGATGTGCTTAGCTGAAAAAGCCCCTCCTCCCTTGAAGAATCCTGGGGTGTATGACATCATTTTGGCCTAGACTTGAAACCAGAAAGCAACTAAAGAAATGTAAAAAAAAAAAAAAAGTAAATATAATATACCTTCCTATCTATTTATTTACTAATGGTAAGTATAAGGACTAAAAAGAGTTAATGTAGATTGAGAGAGTTTAGTTCTGCTTTAATTCTATGATTCCTAAACTTGTCAGGATCTAATTCTCAATTAATTTATGTTTGTAATAAGATAATTATACATACTTTTACAAAGAACTGGTATTTTCTAAGTCAATCCTGAATAGAACCCACTAGGATCCGAATTCATGTGTGTCAGGTAGCCAGGAAGCTGTCACCGGTGTCCTTTTGCTTTTTCATTGTCCAATCACAGGCCGAGGGTAGGTTTGTATTGTTGTACCAAGTTGTATTGCTTAACCACTTAAGCCCCGGACAATTTTGCAGCTAAAGGACCAGGCCCCTTTTTGCGATTCAGCACTGCGTCGCTTTAACTGACAATTGCGCGGTCGTGCGACATGGCTCCCAAACAAAATTGGCGTCCTTTTTTTCCCACAAATAGAGCTTTCTTTTGGTGGTATTTGATCACCTCTGCGGTTTTTATTTTTGCGCTATAAACAAAAATAGAGCAACAATTTTTTTTTTAAATGTTTTTCCTCAGTTTAGACCGATACGTATTCTTCTACATATTTTTGTTAAAAAAAATCGCAATAAGCGTTTATCGATTGGTTTGTGCAAAAGTTATAGCATCTACAAAATAGGGGATAGTTTTTTTTACTAGTAATTGCGGCGATCAGCGATTTTTATTGTGACTGCAACATTATGGCGGACACATCGGACACTTTTGGCACATTTTTGGGACCATTTTAATTTTTACAGCGAACAGTGCTATAAAAATGCACTGATTACTGTGAAAATGACACTGGCAGTGAAGAGGTTAGCCACTAGGTGGCGCTGTAGGGGTTAATTGTTCCCTATTGAGTGTTTCTTACTGTAGGGGGGATGGGCTGTGTGTCACATGACACTGATCTTCGCTCCGAGTACACAGAGCAGAGATCCGTGTCATTGTCACTAGGCAGAGCGGGGAGATGCTTGTTTACACAAGCATCTCCCTGCTCTATACCTCTGTGAGACGAACGCGGAGGGATCACCGCAGCGATCGAGTCCGCGGGACCTGCGGTCCGACTCACGGGGAAGGCGGCAGAGTCGCGAGCGCACCGGCGGCGGCGCGTGTGACCACACAGCAGGCATTTAAAGGGCAACGTACAGGTACGTGATTATGCCTGTCCGTGCCATTCTGCTGACGTAAATCTACATGGGCCTGTCCTTAAGTGGTAAAGTTTAGGTCCACCTTTTTAGCAATGGTGAACTACAGGTAACACTGTACACCTTCCCTACCTCCCCAGTCCTTGCTCTACTTACCTGGATCATGAGGTGTCAGTGCCCAAGCAGCCGGTGTAGAAGTCCTGGTATTTGAAACTCCCCTTTTCTTACTGCAGTGCTTCCAGGAGGGATCAGAGTAATGCTGATAGGTCAGCACCAGCACAAAGCGATGCTGTGATCCATTCCAAAAGCACTGCAGAAAAAAGAGAAGGAAGAGTGAGGATTTATATTACAATATTTTTTATTAAGTAGTTACAAAACAGGAGAATAACAAAACGGGAAGAAAAAAAGAGACAAAAAGAAAAAAAGGGGGGGGGGAAGGAACAGGGGAACAAATAGCCAGGTTACATTCGGCCAACATTTGAACGTTCTGACAACATGGTATGTATTATTCCACCTAGAACCTGTCAGGAGGTATGAGGCATATGCATAATGTTATCCTAAGGATTATTAGGGCCCTCATGTAGGACCCGTTATGCGTGCAAGTGCCCAAACCAGTAGTTCCAGACTATACCAGCACTAGGAGGGGGGGTAGGGATGGTCCAGGGTTTCAGTAGACCCTGAGCATAAATTCAAGGTTAGCCGTGGATCCCTACTATGATAACGTTTCCTGCCTCATTAGTAACGTTCCAACACCGTATATCGATAACCAAGGTATATAAAAAAATATATTGCCAAGAATAAAAGGAAAGAGAACAAGGGAGAGAGGAAAGGCGCAGAGAAGAGAAAGGAGAAAAGGAAAGGGAGAGAGAGAGGAGAGAGAGAGAGAGAGAGGGTCACCTGGATTTCCTCATCAAGCGGAGATATATTCGATCCATGGATCCCAGATCTTGTTAAACATTTCCGCTTTATTGTGAAGAGTGTAAGTGAGCTTATCATTAATCATAATCCAGTTGAGTTTATCCTTAACTTGTTCTAGGGGTATTCTTGAGCATTTCCAGTTCCTAGCAATTGTTATTCTCGCTGCCAACAAGATATAGGTTATGAGGCGTATTGATTTTTTGGGGATCCCGTCGGGTAGTCTATGAAAAAGTGCGCTCTCTGGGGACCGACGGATGTTGAAACATGTCACTGAATGAATCAGATTAAAGATCCTTATCCAGAACCTGATTACTAGTGGACATTGCCACCAAATATGGTGCATGGTACCCAACTGCCCACATTGTCGGAAACAATGAGGCGAGGAGGAAGGATGCATTTTAGCTATTCTCGTGGGGACTAAATACCAGCGTAAAAGCATTTTGTAGTTGGCTTCAATAAGGGTAGTGTTAATAGAGATTTTTGAGAGTTGGTAGGCAATACCTTGCCAGTCTGACAGTTCTAGGGAGAGGTTTAAGTCCCTCTCCCATTGGGTCATATAGGTGAGTTTAGTGTCTGGTTCAGTCATAGACGAATATATGGTAGAGATCCGACCCCTCTGTGTGTCTCTGTTTTGGCAAATTAGTTCAAATGCGGTAAGTGTTATGGGGCCCCCCACTTGTCTAATTTTGGAAGTAATGAATGAAGAAATCTGGTTATATCGGAATACCTCAATGGGAGGTATTGAGAAGTTGTCTTTGAAATATTTTAACGTATGCACTTGGTTTCCATTAAGGAAGTCCCCAATTCTCATGAATCCTTTATTGAGCCACCATTGGAATTGTTGTGGAACAAGGCCAGGAGGAAACTCCGGGTTGCAAAAAATGGGCGCTAGAGGTGTGTGGTGCGACATAAGGGACGCTCGGTGTCTTGTTCTATCCCATACCGCTAGAGAATGTGATAAGGTAGGACATAAAATAGATGGGCGTTTACGACTAGGAAGCCACATCAAGGCTCCTATTGCCAGTGGGTGGCACGCAAGTGCTTCTATGTGAACCCAAAGAGGGGCCGCCCCCCCAACTGTTGTGTGAGTCAATTGGGCTATCTGAGCCGAGTTATAGTAAGCTTGTAGGTTGGGAAGACCAAGTCCTCTCATGGGTCTAGGTGTATAAAGTGTTTTTTTTTTGTATCCGTGGCTTCTTATTACCCCATATGAAGCGTAAAACTTCAGTTTGTAGATGTTGCATGTCTCCCTTCGGAATTGCTATCGGTAGTGTTCGGAAATAATATAGGAGCCTGGGCAAAAAAGTCATTTTTATCGAATTGATTCTGCCAAACCAAGAGAGAGAGTATTCTGCCCAGGAGCGAAGATCCTCCTTGAGTTTCTTAAATAAAGGAGGATAATTTGCTTTATATAACGTACCTATCGACGAGGTCAGATGGACTCCCAAGTATGGAAGGGAGTGGGAAGCCCACTTAAAACTGTATGCGTTTTGGAGGAGCTGCACCTCCGTGGGAGGCAGTGAGATATTAAGTGCCAGGGTTTTTTGCGAATTTAGGGTCAAACCCGAAATTAGCGAGAAACGATCTAGCAAAGACAAGAGTTCTGGGAGTGAGGTTTGGGGTTTGGTGATGTACATAAGGACATCATCGGCAAATAGTGCACATTTGTGTTCTTGTTGACCACAATAAACACCGTGGATATTGGGATGGGAGCGGATAGCCATTGCAAGGGGTTCTATTGCCAGAGCAAATAGTAGGGGAGAGAGCGGGCATCCCTGTCTAGTACCTCGCTGGACTGGGAAAATGGATGATTTATGTCCTCTGATAGAAATTTGAGCTGTCGGGGAACTATAAAGTGTTTTCATCAGTGAGATAAACATAGAGCCGAATCCCATAGTCTCAAGGGTAATAAAAAGATAGTCCCAGTTCAAGCTATCAAATGCTTTGTTGAGGTCTAATGACAAGAGCAAGAGTTCCCGAGTTGGGAGGTCATCCCAATTGGAGCGTACCGCTGAGATCAGAGCGATAGATCTGCGAATTTGATCTAAGGTCTGACGTCCTGCAATAAATCCCGATTGGTCTTTATGTATATAATGTTCTAGAAAGGAATTAATTCGGACTGCTAGAATTTTGGTTAAAATTTTAAGGTCACAATTAATTAAGGAGATTGGGCGATAATTGCGAACATCAGTGGAATCCCTGCCAGGTTTGGGGATAACGCTGATGTAGGCTTTATTGTCGTCAGATGGGACCATTCCCCCGTCCCTCAGGGAGTTAAAATAGAGAGCCAGGTGTGGGACCAGATGCGTAGCAAATTTTTTGTAGTAGATGTTAGGAAGCCCATCCGGGCCCGGAGATTTATGATGCGAGAGAGATTTGATAGCATCAGTAACCTCTTCGGTTGAGAATGGTTGGTCCACTAATTCTCTGTGATCATCAGTGATAATTGGGAGGGGAAGAGCCCCCAGGAATTCCCTAATGGACGGGGGAGCTACAGCTTGGGGTTTCTTGTATAGGTCTGCGTAGAAGTTATGGAATTCATCAAGGATTTTATGGGGATCCTGGGAGAGATGGCCCCCGGATAGCTTTATTTTAGGGAGTGTACGATGGGAATGTCTAGGAGTGAGTTTGTGCGCCAGTAGGGATCCTGGGCGGTCCCGCCAAGTGAAAAATTTATGATTCGTCCACCGCAATTGTTTCTCGGCCCTTGTAGTAAGGCAGATATTTAATTCTAGTTGGGATAAGAGTGAGGATTTAAAATCCATGGACCGACAGCTCATCACCCATGGAGGTTAGTAGAACAGAGATCAGCATCGGGGGGGGGGGGGTGAAAGGTGTAGGGTATTAGTTCAGGTTTTTAATTTTTTTCTGAAAAGGGGAATTAAAGTTATACTAAAGGTAACTTTCTTCTTTTTTTTTTATAACAAACGTGTTATTCTTACCGTCTCTGTGCAGTGGTTTTGCACAGAGCAGCCCTGGACCTCCTCTTTTTGGGTCCCCTGCTCCTCCCCCTGCTGAGTGCATGCTCGCTTCTTAGTCTCGCTCTGTGTGTCCATAAAACACACGAGCATGACTCAGCCCTGCCCCCTGCTACCTCCTCACTGAACCAATGAGAAAGGAGGGAGTCAGGAGAGTCGCTGCTCTCACTGGATCGAGATCGGGCTCAGGTAAGTATAAGGGGGGCCTGGGGGGGGGAGTTGTGCACACAGAAGGTTTGCATGAAGGTAAAAAACTTTCAACATTTAGAACTTATTTAACCCTTTAACTGCAGTAGAGAAAAATTCGGTCACTGGCCTGGCTAATGTAACTATGCAAAAAAAAGCTTCAGCTTTAAAGTGGACTGTGGATGTAAGACCTCACATATACCCAGTGCAGTAAACAGCCTCAGATGATACACGGAGATGAAACAAATCTCCCTACATAGAATTTACATGTATATCTGCTGTCTTCGGCTTGCTATATTCTTTAGAAAGTGCACATCATGTTAGAAATTTTCTCTTTCTGTTCAGCACTGGGAGTGAAGTCTGGGCATACAGTTAAGACAGCTGATTGGAGGAAATACACACACCCGCTCTCCACATAGGCAGAGGAAAGAATGAATGTGCTGTGAATTGAACAGCTATCTGCTAATCTATTTATAGCACCCACCCAGACACAAATTTCAGGCTGGTTTTATCTCGGTTGTCGGAGAACTTGTCAGAGGTTATCATGTCGATAACAGAAGAACAGAGCAGCAGAAAGACACAGGACTTAGGGCTTTGGAGAGAGATAAGAAAACACTGCATATATATGTGCCTAGGTAAAATCAGCCACTAAAATCTTTTATAAGCTTTAATATGATATCACTTGGAAAGCCTATTCTTATTGTTATGACTTTAAAGAAAATAACCCCTGGTAATACTGATATAAAGGTCTTTTGGTACTTTGTGTTGTGGGGTGACAGTCCTCTGTATTGTCTCCCACAATCTCCATCCTATAAATCACTGTAGCAAGTGCTCTACCAAATGAAATTATAAGGTTCTGTGCTGATGCGTGTTGCATATTTCACTGTCACTCAGGCCTGTAAACAAATACATTTGCAGCCAGCAACAACTAGGAAATACGCCCTGTGAAAAAATACATGTAGCCTTGTTATCACTGTTGTGCATGTCATGTGAACAGAGACAGGTTGTAATGGGTCTAAGAAAAAAAATTGTAGGCAGCAACAATTAGTAAATCTGCCCTGTGAAAAAGCAGATGTAGCCTGTTATCACTGTGGTGCATGTGGACAGGGCAAGGCTGTAAAGAGGATGCAGGACATCAGTTGTATTAAGGTGTAAAAACCCTTCCCTCCCACGTCTTCAAGTTCTCCAAGATACACAGAATTTTGCTACCTACAGGACATATAATAAGGATTTACATGTACTTTGAGAGACCAGTGCCTATAATACCGCGTACACACGGTCGGAATTTCCAATGGAAAAAGTCAGATGGGAGCTTTTCATCGGATATTCCAACCGTGTGTATGCCCCATCGGACTTTTCCTGTCTGAATTTTCAACAGACTTAGATAGAGAGCAGGTTCTACATTTTTCCGACGGAACAAATTCCTATCGGAAAATCCGTTCGTCTGTATGCAATTCCGACGGGAAAAAGGCCACGCATGCTCGGAAACAATTCGATGCATGCTCGGAAGCATTGAACTTAATTTTCTCGGCTCGTCGTAGTGTTGTACATCACCGCGTTCTTGCGGGTCGAAAGTTCCGAGAAATTTTGTGTGACCGTGTGCATGCAAGCCAAGCTTGAGCGGAATTCCGTTGGAAAAACCATCCAAGTTTTTTCCGACGAAATTTCCGATCGTGTGTACGGGGGATAAGTCCTACACTGATCTGTGCCTATGGACTTTGTCAGCAGCACTCCCTAAGCTTTCCCTATCGCAGCTAAAGCACATTGTAAATATAACTGTGGGAACCCCCTTTAATTATAGTGGGGCAGGTGGCTTATCCAAAAGCCCAAAGTCAATGCTGAAATATTATTAATAGGTATAAACCCGGCACCACATCCCCAAATGTATAGACAATTGAACAAATAGATTTGGGAATTTTGCATGAATAAAACTAATATATTGGTAAATGTTTCATTTTTTATTTTATGAATGTTAAAAATGAGTTTCAAAATATAACCTTCAATGATATACTTACCTAGATTGTTGTAGATTACAAACTATGTATGTATGTAAAATCTACAGCAATCTATATATGTATCAAGAAGGTTAGTGACCTGGGATTTTTAATTGGCACCAAGAATACAAACAACTGAATTAGAATTCACAATATTTATTAATACGATTTTTTTAGATAGTCTACAAATAAATAAAAGTGCATATATTTAAACCCACCATATATAATAGTATAGAACATCTTCCATGCTTAACGCTTACACTACAAAACCTCAACGCGTTTCAGCTCAAGAGTTGTATGTCTTCTTTAGAGGGTTGGTATGGTGGTATGATCTGTAACATAAACACATGTGAATAAACCAAACAAAAAATACAAAACATAACAAGCAAAGATTTACGATATATAATATGTATGTATGTTAGCTTACACATAGAATTACTCAACATAATATGTTGTAGGATGGATGCCTTTACCAAGAGTGGTCACATGACAGCATCCAATATAGCACAAAGGATGCAATAAACTCCCCACAGAATAACCCAGCAGATCACCTAATGGGCAATATAATAGTTCAGTACAAATAGGTGAAAAGGGTCTATCTGAAAATTAACAAGACCCTCCCGAAAATACTATGCATATAGGAACTTGCACTGACCTTGAAAAGTCTCAATCAAAAAGTATCAGGACAGGTGGCAAAAAAATCCTCCCCAAATGGCAAGATGTAATATAAAAGGCTTCAATGGAGTAAACCCGAATGGTCTCAACAAAAGTGGATCAGAATTCCTATCAGTGGCGACTGGTGCTCCATTTTTTGGGGGGGAGCGGCAAACAAACCACCCATCACCCCCCCACACCATTCTGCCGGTCGATCCCCCCGCCCCTCGTGGTTTGCTCGTCCACCCAGCAGTCCAGCACTTAACCTTTCTAGGTCGCGGGCATCTTCAGTTCATTCCAGCGTCTCCTCCTCCTCGGCGGCTTCACGGCAGTATCCCCTGTGTCTCCTCCTCCTCGGTGGTCAATACGGTCGCTTCTCCTCTTGGCCAATTGGGTCTTAAGACCCACTTTCTGATTGCCCGAGAGGAGAATGAGGAAGACAATAGCGCATTTTAATTTGCTATTGTCGCATAACTGACTTGGCTCAGGGCTCAGGGCGCAGTGCTCTGCGCCCCGAGCCCACCCTTTTTTGAAGCCAATTAGATCCTCAGGATCGAATCAAAAAACTATTGAAATCTATGCGTCCAGAGTCCTGCATGTAGATTAGGGGGCGGCAACCCTGTGCTCCATATGGAAGGGCAACCACTGATTCCAATAGCATAAAAAGGATAAATAGTAAAATATAATATTGTGTGGAGGCTCCCTAAATAAACGGGAAAAGCTGTGTAAGTACATACCAAAAAAAGGGGGAAGAAGGAATAGATCTTGCAATCACAGCCACATCACCACATCGATAGGCATCCAGAATCCAACAGCAATATCTGGCTAAACAAACCCTGAGCCTATTCATTTAGTTGGATGCAACTAGCTTTGGAGTTTATTGATTGGCTGAGTGTTGCTAGCTCTCTGACTCTGGTCTTTATAAGCTCAGGGTTTATGTAGCCAGATGTTGCTGTTGGATTCTGGATGCCTATCAGTGTGGTGATGTGGCTGTGATTACAAGATCATCTGCAACATCTGTATATGAAAATGTGAATTGTAATGTCAACAATATGTGCAATGGATATTCCTTTTAATCTTTGGTTTTTATTGGGTAAAATAATGTTTTTAAATATTTTTCTATATATAATATACAGTCATGCCCAAACATATAGGCACCCCTGCATCTCTGTCAGGTAATGCACCATTTTGTCCAGAAAATGTTTGCAATTACAAATGTTTAGGCATTCTTCTAGGCATGTTTATTTATTTTGTTTGTATTGGTATGACACAAAAAAGTGGAGCAACAAAAAGCCAAATCTGACACATTCCACGCAAAACGCCAAAAATGGAATAGACAAAATTATTGGCACCCTCAATTTAATATTTGGTAACACACCCCTTAGAAAAAATAACTGAAATCAATCGCTTCCTGTAACCATCAATTCGTTTCTTACATCTCTCGTATTGAATTTTGGACAATCCTTCTTTCGCCAAATGCTCCAGGTCTCTCAGATTGGAAGGCTTCCTTTTTCCAACTGCTGTTTTGAGACCTCTCCACAGGATTTAGATCTAGACTCATTGCTGGCGTTAGAGGGGCGCCCCCTCTAACGCGTCACAGGAAACCCCCGTGACGCGTTAGAGGGGGTGGGGTTACCCGTCCGGCCCCCTCTAACGCATTACAGGAAACCCCGTGACATGTTAGAGGGGGCGGGGTTACCCGTCACGTCACGGGTGGCCCCGACCTCGGTTATAAAAAAACTGTCAAACACTGCTTGCGCATCATTAGCCAGGGGGCTCCGGTGCAGGGAAGATGTGCGTCGTTCCTCGCTGGAGACTCGCATCGCTGGAGTTTCATGGATCATCGCTGGACAGACTGCATTACATCGCTGAAATGTTTATTTTATTTTTTTTAATAAAGGACTTTCCCAACTGTGTCTGTGTGGTTTTTGACACTTTCTTTTGTGAAATGGTAGGGGTACAATGTACCCCGTTACCAATTCACATAGGGGGGGCCGGAATCTGGGGGTCCCCTTTGTTAAAGGGGGCTTCCAGATTCCGATTAGCCCCCCGCCCGCAGACCCCCACAACCACCGGGCAAGGGTTGTGGGGATGAGGCCCTTGTCCCCATCAACATGGGGACATCCTCCCCATGTTGAGGGCATGTGGCCTGGTACAGTTCAGGAGGGGGGGCGCTCTCTCGTCCCCCCTCTTTTCCTGCGGCCTGCCAGGATAAGGGTCTGGTATGGAATTTTGGGGGGGACCCCGCGGCATTTTTTTTTTAAATGCCGCGGGGTTCCCCTTAACCACTTAACGACCGCCCACCGCCGATTTACGTCGGCAGAATGGCACCGACAGGCAGAATCACGTAGATCTACGTGATCGCCTTTGTGCAGTTGGGGGGTCCATCCTTCACTGCGATTCCGCCCCCCCCTCGCGATCGCTCCCGGCGAATGAAATTGCTTCCTCCTGCCTGAAATGTATACACAGGCTGGAGGAAGTGATGTCATCTCCCTCGCCGCGGTCTTTTCGTTCCCGGCGCCGAGGAGAGAGGAAGCAGGTTAGTGCACCAACAGTCCACTGACACGTAGGTACACATAGGCACACAAATCACCCCCCAGTCACCCCCAGATCACCCCCCAGGTCACCCCAAAGCCCCCAATCACAGTGTCACTGATTGCAGTGATCATTTATTTTACTGATCACTGCATTTAGTGTCATCTGTGATTGTAAAAAGTTGCAGGGCAGTTAGGATTAGGCCCCTTTAGGTCCAGGGTAGCCCCCTAACCCCCCCTAATAAAGGTTTAACCCCTTGATCACCCCCAGGTAACCCTTTCACCCCCTAACTTCAGCGTCACTAAGCGATTGTTTTTCCGATCGCTGTATTCGTGTCGCTGGTGTTTTAGATAGGCAGTTATTTTTTTTTAGGTTCGCTGCAGGTTTTTATTAGTGTCAGGTACCCCCATATATTATTTTAACCCCCTGATTGCCCCTAGAGTTAACCCTTTCACCAGTGATCGCCGTATAAGCGTCACTGGTGTCACTGGTTAGCCAGTAAGTTATTTAGTTATTTAGGTTACCCGTCAGGTTTTTATATAGTGTCAGGTACCCCCATATTTAACCTAATAAAGGTTTTAACCCCCTGATTGCCCCTAGTTAACCCTTTCACCAGTGATCACCATATAAAGGTTACGGGTGACACTGGTTGATTAGTTTGCTTTTTATAGCATCAGGGCACCCGCCGTATATAACCCAATAAAGGTTTAACCCCCCTGATCGCCCGGCGGGTGAGATCAATTAGGTTTTAGCGCCAGAGAGGGTCTGCGTCGCCCCAGGCAGTGTTAGGTTAGTGCCAGTAACGCTAACACCCACGCGCAAAGCATACACCCCCCTTAGTGGTATAGTATCTGATCAGATCTATACTAGCATCCCCAGCGGTTTAGGGTTCCCAAAAACGCAGTGTTAGCGGGATCAGCCCAGATACCTGCTAGCGCCTGCATTTAGCCCCTCCGCCCAGCCCAGCCCAGCCCAGCCCACCCAAGTGCAGTATCGATCGATCACTGTCACTTACCAAACACAACACACATAACTGCAGCGTTCGCAGAGACAGGCCTGATCCCTGCAATCGCTAACAGTTTTTTTGTAGCGTTTGATATATTTGCTGACGACAGTCAGGTGCTTTTTTTCCTGTGAATCTTACTAGTGTACCCCTAAATTTAGAGCCCAAAATGGCAAGACAAAGGTACACTAGTAAAGAGGCCTACGAGATTCTGAGCATGACAGATAGTGAAGAGGAGGTCACGTATCTGTCAGATTCAGGCTCAGAATATCTTCCCGTAGAAGACAGTGACGTCAGCGGCCCCACATCAGATAGCTCGGACGACGAAGTTGAGGTCCCTGCTAAGGTCAGGTGTACCTGATCCCGATCTTCTGAGGTTGTTGAGGAGCAAGAACCGCAGGTCTCTCGTATCATGGAGCAGAGTAGTACTAGCGCCGCTATTCCTTCTGGTGAACTGGCAAGCACCAGCGGCCTAGTACAGCCTGGACGTACATCCAGCACTGCAGTAACACTTGGTGACGTGGCGAGTCCCATAAGTGCAGTTCAAGCTGGCGAGGTGGCAAGCACAAGTAGTGTCCCGCTGCCACCAAGAAGACAAAGGCAGGCCCGTCGTGCCCATACTGCCCTTCCTGCAGAATTCGCCTATCCTGATTGGGTCCCCACCACTTCTGCAGAACCCGTACTTCCCCCATTCACTGCCCAACCCGGTATTCAGGTGGAAACAGCTGATTTTATTCCAATTGATTTTTATTCGCTGTTTTTCACGGAAGATCTCTATAGATCTATTGTGGACCAGAGTAATTTATATGCTGGTCAATTTATCGCCGCTAACCCCCAGTTGCCTAAAATTGCCAGAAATTGGAAACCAATTACGGTTTCCGAATTTAAGACCTTTCTGGGCCTTTCCCTCAACATGGGCACACATAAATTTCCGTCATTGCGTGCTTATTGGTCCACGCACCCAATTGACCACATGCCCGTGTTCTCTGCCTCCATGTCCAGGGCACGATACGAGCAGATTTTGCGGTTCATGCACTTCAACGACAATGAACTTTGTCGTCCACGTGGGGACCCTGAATACGACCGGCTCTATAAAATTCGGCCCCTCATAAACCACTTCAACGAACGTTTTGCAGCCTTGTTTACTCCCGATCAAGTTGTCTGCGTTGATGAGTCCCTGATTAAATTTTCTGGCCGCTTGTCTTTCAAGCAGTACCTTCCCAGCAAGCGTGCCAGATACGGGGTCAAGCTCTACAAGTTCTGTGACAGGGCAACAGGCTATGTAGTGAACTTTACGGTTTATGAGGGAAAAGATAGTCAGATTGAGTCGGTCAACTGCCCGGATTACATAGGGAGCGCTGGCAAGATAGTGTGGAACTTGGTGTCACCCTTATTCGGAAAGGGGTACCACTTGTATGTGGACAATTATTACACGAGCGTGCCACTGTTTAGTCACTTGTTTGATCATCAGATTGGAGCATGTGGCACCGTGCGACCTAATCGTCGGGGCTTTCCCCAGCGGCTTGTAGATGCCCGTCTTAGGCTGGGGGAGAGAGCCTGCTTGAAGTGTAATAACTTGCTCGCTATGAAGTGGAGGGACAATAAGAATGTTTTCCTTCTTACCTCCCTTCATGCAGACACGACAGTCCAAATTCGTACGGCGACTGGTGTTGTGGAGAAACCCCTCTGTGTCCACGAATATAACAAAAATATGGGAGGGGTGGACCTCAACGACCAGTTGATGGCGCCGTATCTAATTGACCGTAAGGCGAGACGCTGGTACAAAAAAGTGTCTCTATCATTATTCCAATTGGCTTTGCTGAACGCTCATGTGCTATACAGAGCTTCAGGCGGGACGTTATCTCTTCTAAAATTCCAGAATGAGATAGTCACAGAACTCCTGTATCCAGGCGGTTCTGCACCTCACCATCCCCTACCAAATGCAGTAAGCCGGCTGCATGAGAGGCATTATTCGTATGTCCTCCCGAGTACCCCTACCCAAAGCCACCCCCAAAAAAGATGTCGTGTCTGTAGCGAGCGCGGATTTAGGCGTGACACCCGTAGTTTTTGTCCACTCTGTCCTGACAAGCCTGGTCTTTGCCAAGGTGAATGTTTTGAACGCTACCACTCAAAAGTGAAGTTTTAGCGTAGGGTACAGCATTTCACAGACAAGGACACACTTACACAGGGTCTCCCAAGACACCATTACATTTTGAGAGACCCGAACCATTACAGTTGTAAAGTTACAAAAAAAAGTGTAAAATAGAAAAAAAAAAACGTAAAAAACAAAACACAAAAAAAATATAAAATAAAAAAACCAAAAATAGTTGTCGTTTTATTGTTCTCTCTCTCTCTATTTTCTCTCTATTGTTCTGCTCTTTTTTACTGTATTCTATTCTGCAATGTTTTATCATGCTTGCTTTTCAGGTATGTAATTTTTTGTTTTCAGGTGCGCCATTCAACTGCAGCGCGGAATTATTTATCTTGACAGCAACAGCGTTTGCTCCCACGATACATAAAGCCGTGACTCCAGTGCTGTAGGAGGTGATTTCACCACCACAGTTAAAAAAAAGAGCATATATGCCGAAGCATGGGGGCAGCAGGGGCGGAGGAGCGATTTTGCTCCTAATGCCGCGTACATACGGTCGAAATTCCGACGGAGGCCTGCCCGTGGAAAATTCCGACCGTGTGTACGCGGCATAACTTTTTTGCGGGAGGATGCCCCCATGCTTCGGCATATATATATTTTAGGCACAGGTTGCGTTAAAACATTTTTTTATTTTTTACTAGGTTTTGTTTTGGTATTTGCTTTGCAGGTATGGCATGGTAAGGTCTTACTGTTGTACTGTAATGTTACTTTGTTTTAATGTTAACCACCATTTGCTTAGCAGGTACGCCATTCAGTTGCAGCGCGGATCTATTTATCTTGACAGCAACAGCGTTTGCTCCCACGATACATAAAGCCGTGACTCCAACGCTGTAGGAGGTGATTTCACCACCACAGTTAAAAAAAAGAGCATATATGCCGAAGCATGGGGGCAGCAGGGGCGGAGGAGCGATTTTGCTCCTAATGCCGCGTATATACGGTCGAAATTCCAACGGAGGCTTGCCCGTGGAAAAGTCCGACCGTGTGTACGTGGCATAACCTTTTATGCCGCGTACATACGGTCGAAATTCCGACGAAGGCTTGACCGTGTGTACGCGGCATAACTTTTTTGCGGGAGGATGCCCCCATGCTTCGGCATATATGCCCATCATTAGAAGTGGGTGGATGAAGGGAGGTATTCTAATGGTGGGCATACCCACCAATCAATCTCTTTTTTTCGTTCAGCCAATAGGCTGTATGAAAAAAAAGATTACAATACATGTCCAACAAGGACCAGCAACGTACTGGTATGTTGCTGGACTTTGAATGTTTATACCAGAATGATGCCTGCGGGTTTAGGTATCATCTTGGTATCATTCTTTTCAGCCAGCAGCCGGCTTTCATGTAAAAGCAATTCTAGCAGATAATTAGCCTCTAGACTGCTTTTACAAGCAGTGGGAGGGAATGTCCCCCCCCCGGATATAAAAAGCGCCATTGGGAAATTGGGAAAGCATTTTATCACACCGATCTTGGTGTGGTCAGATGCTTTGAGGACAGAGGAAAGATCTAGGGTCTAACCCCCCAATTTTTTTCAAAAAAAGAGTACCTGTCACTACTTATTGCTATCATAGGGGATATTTACATTCCCTGAGATAACGATAAAAATGGTAAAAAAATAAAATATGGAAGGCACAGTTTAAAAATAAAATAAAAAAGCCAAATAAATAATAAAAAAAAAAAAAAAAAAAAAAAAAGCACCGCTGTCCCCCCCTGCTCTTGCGCAAAGGCGAACGCAAGCGTCGGTCTAGCGTCATATGTAAACAGCAATTGCATCATGCATGTGAGGTATCACCGCGAAGGTCAGATCAAGGGCAGTCATTTTAGCAGTAGACCTCCTCTGTAAATCTAACGTGGTAACCTGTAAAGGCTTTTAAATGCTTTTAAAAATGAATGTAGTTTGTCGCCGCTGCGCGTTTGTGCGCAATTTTAAAGCATGTCGTGTTTGGTATCCATGTACTCGGCCTATGATCATCTTTTTTATTTCATCAAACATTTGGGCAATATAGTGTTTTTTAGTGCATTAAAAATAAAAAAAGTGTGTTTTCCCCCCAAAAAATGCGTTTGAAAAATCGCTGCGCAAATACTGTGTGGAAAAAAAACATGCAACACCCACTATTTTAATCTGTAGGGCCTTTGCTTTAAAAAAATATATAATGTTTGGGGGTTCAACATAATTTTCTTGCAAAAAAAAAATTTTTTTCATGTAAACAAAAAGTGTCAGAAAGGGCTTTGTCTTCAAGTGGTTAGAAGAGTGGATGATGTGTGACATAAGCTTCCTAATGTTGTGCATAAAATGCCAGGACAGTTCAAAAACCCCCAAATGACCCCATTTTGTAAAGTAGACACCTCAAGCTATTTGCTGAGAGGCATGTTGAGCCCATTGAATATTTTTTTTTTTTTGTCCCAAGTGATTGAATAATGACCAAAAAAAAAAAAATGTACAAAAAGTTGTCACTAAATTATATATTGCTCAAACATGCCATGGGCATATGTGGAATTACACCCCAAAATACATTCTGTTGCTTCTCCTGAGTACGGGGATACCACATGTGTGGGACTTTTTGGGAGCCTAGTCGCGTACGGGACCCCAAAAACCAAGCACCGCCTTCAGGATTTCTATGGGTGTAAATTTTTGATTTCACTCCTCACTGCCTATCACAGTTTCGGAGGCCATGGAATGCCCAGATGGCACAAAACCCCCCCAAATGACCCCATTTTGGAAAGTAGACACCCCAAGCTATTTGCTGAGAGGTATGTTGAGTATTTTGCAGATCTCGCTTTTTGTCACAAAGTTTTGAAAATGTAAAAAAAGAAAAAAAAAAAGAAAAAAAAATGTCTTTCTTAATTTTCAAAAACAAATGAGAGCTGTAAAATACTCACCATGCCTCTCAGCAAATAGCTTGGGGTGTCTACTTTCCAAAATGGGGTCATTTGTGGGGGTTTTGGGCTATTTTGACATTTTATGGCCTTCAAAACTGTGATAGGTAGTGAGGAGTGAAATCAAAAATTTATGCCCTTAGAAACCTTGAAGGCGGTGCTTGGTTTTTGGGGTCCCGTACGCGGCTAGGCTCCCAAAAAGTCCCACACATGTGGTATCCCCGTACTCAGGAGAAGCAGCAGAATGTATTTTGGGGTGTAATTTCACATATAACCATGGCATGTGTGAGCAATATATCATTTAGTGACAACTTTTTGTACATTTTTTTTTTCTTTTTGTCATTATTCAATCATTTGGGACAAAAAAAAAATATTCAATGGGCTCAACATGCCTCTCAGCAAATAGCTTGGGGTGTCTACTTTCCAAAATGGGGTCATTTGGGGGGGTTTTGTGCCATCTTGGCATTTTATGGCCTTCAAAACTGTGATAGGTAGTGAGGAGCGAAATCAAAAATTTATGCCCTTAGAAACCTTGAAGGCGGTGCTTGGTTTTTGGGGTCCCGTACGCGGCTAGGCTC
Source organism: Rana muscosa (assembly GCA_029206835.1). Taxonomy (NCBI): domain Eukaryota; kingdom Metazoa; phylum Chordata; class Amphibia; order Anura; family Ranidae; genus Rana; species Rana muscosa. The sequence continues at coordinate 455,825,946 of CM055118.1, forward strand.
CCAAAAAGTCCCACACATGTGGTATCCCCGTACTCAGGAGAAGCAGCAGAATGTATTTTGGGGTGTAATTTCACATATGCCCATGGCATGTGTGAGCAATATATCATTTAGTGACAACTTTGTGCAAAAAAAAAAAAGTTTGTCATATTCCCGCAACCTGTGGCAAAATATAAAATATTCCATGGACTCAACATGCCTCTCAGCAAATAGCTTGGGGTGTCTACTTTCCAAAATGGGGTAATTTGGGGGGGTTTTGTGCTATTTTGGCATTTTATGGCCTTCGAAACTGTGATAGGTAGTGAGGAGTGAAATCAAAAATTTACGCCCTTAGAAATCCTGAAGGCGGTGCTTGGTTTTTGGGGCCCTGTACGCGGCTAGGCTCCCAAAAAGTCCCACACATGTGGTATCCCCGTACTCAGGAAAAGCAGCAGAATGTATTTTGGGGTGCAATTCCACATATAACCATGGCATGTGTGAGCAATATATCATTTAGTGACAACTTTTTGTACATTTTTTTTCTTTTTGTCATTATTCAATCATTTGGGACAAAAAAAAAAATATTCAATGGGGTCAACATGCCTCTCAGCAAATAGCTTGGGGTGTCTACTTTCCAAAATGGGGTCATTTGGGGGGGTTTTGTGCCATCTTGGCATTTTATGGCCTTCAAAACTGTGATAGGTAGTGAGGAGTGAAATCAAAAATTTATGCCCTTAGAAACCTTGAAGGCGGTGCTTGGTTTTTGGGGTCCCGTACGCGGCTAGGCTCCCAAAAAGTCCCACACATGTGGTATCCCCGTACTCAGGAGAAGCAGCAGAATGTATTTTGGGGTGTAATTTCACATATGCCCATGGCATGTGTGAGCAATATATCATTTAGTGACAACTTTGTGCAAAAAAAAAAAAGTTTGTCATATTCCCGCAACTTGTGGCAAAATATAAAATATTCCATGGACTGAACATGCCTCTCAGTAAATAGCTTGGGGTGTCTACTTTCCAAAATGGGGTCATTTGGGGGGGTTTTGTGCTATTTTGGCATTTTATGGCCTTCGAAAATGTGATAGGTAGTGAGGAGTGAAATCAAAAATTTGCGCCCTTAGAAATCCTGAAGGCGGTGCTTGGTTTCCGGGGTCCCGTACGTGGCTAGGCTCCTAAAAAGTCCCACACATGTGGTATCCCCGTACTCAGGAGAAGCAGCAGAATGTATTTTGGGGTGCAATTCCACATATAACCATGGCATGTGTGAGCAATATATCATTTAGTGACAACTTTTTGTAATTTTTTATTTTTTTTGTCATTATTCAATCACTTGGGACAAAAAAAAAAAATATTCAATGGGCTCAACATGCCTCTCAGCAATTTCCTTGGGGTGTCTACTTTCCAAAATGGGGTCATTTGGGGGGGTTTTGTACTGCCCTGCCATTTTAGCACCTCAAGAAATGAGATAGGCAGTCATAAATTTAAAGCTGTGTAAATTTCAGAAAATGTACCCTAGTTTGTAAACGCTATAACTTTTGCGCAAACCAATAAATATACGCTTATTGACATTTTTTTTACTAAAGACATGTGGCTGAATACATTTTGGCCTAAATGTATGACTAAAATTGAGTTTATTCGATTTTTCTTATAACAAAAAGTAGAAAATATCATTTTTTTTCAAAATTTTCGGTATTTTTCTGTTTATATCGCAAAAAATAAAAATCGCAGAGGCAATCAAATACCATTAAAAGAAAGCTCTATTTGTGGGAAGAAAAGGACGCAAATTTCATTTGGGTACAACATTGCATGTCCGCACAATTTACAGTTAAAGCAGCGCAGTGCCGAATCCCAAAAACAGGCCTGGTCCTAATGGCCCGAAATGGTCCGGGGCTTAAGTGGTTAATATCCATACCAGACCTGAAGGGCCTGATATGGAATTTGGGGGGGACCCCAGCACTTTTTTTTTATTTTGGTTCATTATAGCCGCGATCAGTTTTTAATTACTTTTTTTTCCTTTACAAATGACATTTTGTGCAGGAACAGTTCTAAGCACGGGAAACCTGCGCTACTTTACAGGCATACTATACACACCCCCCTTTTGATTTCTCCCATAGACTTTTTAAAGGGTGTTCCACGGCTTTTCAAATTTGCCGGGAACACCCCAAATCGTTCGCTGTTTGCCGAACGGGCGAACAGCCAATGTTCGAGTCAAACTCATGTTCGACTCAAACCTAAAGCTCATCCCTATACAGCGCTTTGTCTTAAACCATTTCTGGGTGCTTTTGACATGTGCTTTGGGTCATTGTCCTGCTGTAAGACCCATGACCTCGGAAGGAGACCCAACTTTCTGGCACTGGGCTCTACATTGCACCCCAGAATTATTTGGTAGTCTTCAGATTTCATAATGCCATGCACATGGTCAGGCCAGTCAAGTTCCTCCACCCCAAACTTGCTCATCCATGTCTTTATGGGTCTTGCTTTGTGCACTCGTCCAAATCATTTGGTGGAGGGGGGATCATAGTGTGGGGATGTTTTTCAGGGGTTGGGCTTGCCCCCTTAGTGCCAGTGAAGGGAACTCTTAAGGTGTCAGCATACCAAGACATTTTAGACAATTTCAAGATCCCAAATTTGAGGGAACAGTTTGGAGATGGCCCCTTCCTGTTCCAACATGACTGCGTACCAGTGCACAAAGCAAAGTTCATAAAGACATGGACAAGCGAGTTTGGGGTGAAGGAACTTGACTGGCCTGTACAGAGTCCTGACCTCAACCTGATAGAACACCTTTGGGATGAATTTGAGTGCAGACTACGAGCCAGGCCTTCTCTCCAATATCAGTGCCTGACCTAACAAATGCACTTCTGGAAGAATGGTCAAATATTCCCATAGACACACTCTTAAACCTTGTGTACAGCCTTCTCAGAAAAGTTGAAGCTGTTATAGCTGCAAAGGGTGGGCCAACTCAATATTGAACCCTACGGACTAAGACTAGGAGGCCATTAATGTTCATGTGGGTGCAAAGGTAGGCTTTCCAATACTTTTGGTAATATAGTGTAGTGTAGTTTGAAGGGATTCTAATTTAAATTAAATAATGTTTAGAAACATTTTTCTCTTAGTAAATTTCAAACCACTTCAGTATTTTCTAAAAGAGCAGTTTGCTCCTATATTAGTGATTATATTCAAACCCACACACATAGGTTGTACAAGTAAAAGATAAAAGGTGTTGCTTATACCAGAATATATAAATATATTTTATGATTTTAGGTTAGATTGTCCAAACAAATAAAATCACCCCCTTAGCAGTATTTTTCTTGTAGACATCCAAACACAATCTATTAAGTACTTTCATCACATGTGGGCGACTTTATAAAATACACAGGAAGAATCATTACCATATGTGCCATGCATAAATATTTAAATGGGACATTTTATCATCGTCCACTTGGAAATTCGACATGAAAGGCCATTGTTTAGCTCCCTAGGGGATAATAAGTCTTCAGTTTAACCCACAGCTGTCATGCAATATATGTGTGAAATAATCTGCCTGGAATGCCAGTAGATTAATTCAGCAAATGGATGCTCAAACACAGCCACTTTAACAGCACGACTTTCCTGTAAGAGAGTATTTAAAGCGGAGGTTCAGGCAAAATAACATCCATATACAAGCACACTCCTTAAAGAACGAACATGTACATTAGCCACTTTTTTTTTTTTTTTATGTAGTACATACCGTACTAATGTCATTTCCAATTTCGTCTTCCGGGTACTCACTCCCGCAGGAGTAGGCGTTTCTATTCACCCGCAATGCAATCTGGGAGTTCGCCCAGATGTGACATGTCCTGCAGAAAAAGTTCCCCGGCGGATAAGGTTCCCCCCCCTGTACTGCGCATGCGCGGCACGAACCTCAACGGAGTTTCCGAAAGTAGCCGAACAGGAAGAGCTGCGAGTCGGCTCTACACAGCGCCTGCGCAGTCAGCTCTACATGACTCCTAGTCATTGCGCAGGCGCCGTGTAGAGCTAACTCGCAGCTCTACATGTTCGGCTACTTTCGGAAACTCCGTTGAGGTTCGTGCCGCGCATGCGCAGTACAGGGGGGGGGAACCTTATCCGCCGGGGAACTTTTTCTGCATTACACCGTCCACCACCAGGAAGTCAGTGCTTGTGGGCTTCAAAATGCCCACAAGCAAAATGGAAAATTCAGACGGCTGATTTTAAAAGTGCATCTTTTGCCAGAAAAAAGACAGGGGAGGTTTAAAGTCACCAAACACGTGAGTACTAATTGGTGATCTACAAATACTTTGCATGCAAGCGGAAAAAAAAATAAAAAATGCCGCGGAACCTCCGCTTTAACAACAGTGTTTAAAATTATTTAGCCTAACTTCTTCATAGCACAGCATCCTGTGTTTTCTTTTATTCATTTATATCATGCCAATAAAGTCTGCAATGTTTGTAAAGGGCAAAAAGGAAAAAGCAAATAGCGCATTGCTAAGTGGGCATTTCTAAATGTCTATGGTTCAGAAAGGTGTTAATTAATTATAATTTGACTGCCATACTTCAGCTCCACCATGGCCCCAGTTTGCAGTTTAAAATACCCTGCTTTTTTTCTCTACAATCTCACAAAGGTTGTCATTTCCTTCCATATCAGCAAAAGAGGCTATGCATCCTAATGCCGCGTACACACGACCGTTATTCATGTCATGGAAAAAAATAATGTTTTTCTCGACGTGATTTTTCGTGTTTCCTCTCAAGCCTGCCTTGCCTACACACGTTCGTTAAAAAAAAATGCTTGAGCAAAGCGCGGTGACGTAAAACACGTACGACGGCACTATAAAGGGGAAGTTCCATTCGAATGGCGCCACCCTTTGGGATGCTTTTGCTGATCCTCGTGTTAATAAAGTTTGGTGAGAGACGATTCACGCTTTTCAGTCTTCGTGCTTTTCAGTCCGTTACAGCGTGATGAATGTGCTATCTCCATTATGAACGCTAGTTTTACCAGAATGAGCGCTCCGTCTCATACTTGATTCTGAGCAGGCGCATTTTTTTTCCCCTCGTCAAAAGCATATGTAGCGGGGTGTTCCCCTTTAAGACAGAGAGACAAGAAGTTCCAGGTGAGAGGTGAGTCGGGAGGAAGTAAAGAGACATTACTGGAAGTGAAAGCAGAGGAGAGAAAGAGACTACATCTCCCAGTACATCTTGCAGCACCCAGGGTGCATTGCTCCAGAACAGAGACTGCTGGGGCAGACTTTATAAAGGGGAGGCGGAGTTTTGGTCGCTCTCTTTGGACCCCCCTCTCCTAGCAAGAGGATGTCTGTGCTGAACTGCTGTGTGCACAAGGCCTGAAGCCCGGGCCGTGTGCTCCTTTCCAAAGAGCCCTCTGCCAGCCTAGCAGAGCCTTAGAGACATCTAATCCTCCTTGCTGCAGTACACCAGAAGGATTGAAGACTTGGATGTCGGTGGATTCCTGTTCCTAGACGAATCGATGGAGGAAAGGGACTTGGACTTGTCCAGGTGGTGAGATCTGATTAAAGACAGATACTTTATCTTTACTATTCGTTGGGATTACAAAGTTGTTCTTCAAGTGCACCACCGAGAGATTGCTAGCGAATATTGTTTCACTGAACTTCCATTTAGATCAGTCAGGCCTGACTGCATAGGTAGACATTGCTGGGTGTTAGTCTACCCATGAGGGGAAGTAGCTGTAAAAGGGCAGCTCTAGAGTTGCATAGCAATACTTTATTATTCTGATTACTCTGTTTATCTTTATTACTGTTTATTGCAGGGATCTGCAACTTGTTATACTGTTGTTTATTACTTGCCCATTAGCCTCAGTAAAATATCTGGGTAAAGTACATTTGGTGTCAGTTCCGCTTACTTTAATAGGAGTTTTAAAGTATATTCTGTGTATGTTTGTTATAGGACTGCGTCACCAACAGTTGCGATCACGTGGTCCTATCTCTCTATCACCAGCTGTGCCACGGGAGGTTAGAGCCGATTGCCGGGGGTTGACAGCGGTGCACTGCAGGGCCCAAATCAATATCAGCGGCTCTCTTAACTGGGGGTAGCGCTACACGTGGGGGCTCGAGTCCGGGATCCTTGTACGTTGCACGCTGCAATCAAGCTGGTCAGAAGTACCAGCATGGACCCGCTGGCAATGTCACAGTGGTGCGCAGCGATTGGCGCCGATCCAACCGCGGCGGTAGTCATTGTACTCCCGGGGGAAAGATGGAAGGAAGAGGAGATAAAACAGCTCGTATTGTTACTGTCTCCGAGCCACAAAGCATGGGTGATGGATTTTAGGCCAGATCCAGTGATCTCGTTTACATACGCACTGGTAGAATGGAAAAACGAAATCCCAGAGCATTTTAAAAGTCAGAGTATACAAGCCATAGATAATCAGATCTATCACTTGATACATACGCTGCCAGTGAAGGAAGAATGGTTTCAGACACCAAAGCCATCACTCCCACAATTATCTCCACCACTATCCCCTAAAGCAGAAAAGCTTAAGGAACTATTAAGCCCGGGATCACCGCTGGCCGCTATAGGGCCTGAATTGTTGAATGCTCTAGGAGACCTTGTAATTAAGTGCCAGAAAAGCAGTACGGTGCATGTGGAGGCCGGTTACCGGAAGCTTAGCACCTTCTCAGGGAAGCTCCCCGTCCCTGCGGGGGAGGAAGATTTTGACACTTGGGTGGAACAGGCATTGCAGGCAGTAGAAGCATGGGAGGTGCCTGAGGCACAGAAGAGACAGCGAGTCTTAGAAAGTCTGAAAGGTGCCGCGGCAGAAGCGGTGAAGAGCTTCCGGTTTGGAAATGAAAACTGTAAGCTCAAGATTGCCTGGCCATGCTGCAGGAAGAGTTTGGTCAGCTGGAGAAGGTGTCAGAGATGATTTATCAAATTGAACACACTCTCCAGCAGCCGAATGAGAAACTGTCAGAATATGTTAGAAGGCTGAACAGGCAGTTATGCAAGATTGTACTGAAGAAGGGAATGCTGCCCAAAGATGCAGATGAAGCACGCATGAAGCAGATCATGAGGGGAGCGCGGCGCTCAGACCCGGTCTGGCTGCACCTGAAAACCTCAGGAGGAGGAATGTCACTAACCTACTCTGATCTAATAAAAATTATTAGGGACGAAGAGGCGCTGCAGGAAGATCAGCAGGTGGCCAAGGCGAATGTCACACCTGTACCAGTGTTGGTCCATTCGGTCAAGAGCCCAGAAAGAGATGCGGAGGTTGACACTCTGAAATCGCAAATGGCCCAAGTGTTGGAGATGCTGACCTCTTTGATGGAGAAAGATCAGAGAAGACGAGAGAAACCAAGCCCAAGAAAGGAGTTGTTCCCGAACACCTCAGCACCGGCCTCCCTACAGGACCGAGAAGAGGTGATTTGCTATAACTGCGGAGGGAGTGGCCACTTTGCTAACGTATGCTCCAGCCCAAAGAAGAAGAGAACAGATAATTGCAAGCCGGCGGGAAACTCCAAAGGGCCCCGGTGAAGGAGTCAACCGGGTGCCCATCATCTTCAGTGCGCTCCAAACTAAAAAAAAAGGCCAAGAATGGAGGAGACAAAACTCATAGGAGGAGGTATAGTACACCCCCACCAAGATGTACCCCAGAGGGAGGGGGCAAGACCCCTCAGTGGAAGTACAGCACCCCAAAGAAGGAACATCCACCTAAAAGGAACAATAACATCCCTCAGCGGGTTTGTGCCCCCATTGAGAGGGAGAAAGTCAATGCATGCCAGGCTCAGGAAAAATTAAAGTCCAAAAGGAGCAGAGCAAGGGTCGAAAGCCAAAAAAAAGAGGTGACCCCAGTCCGGCCATACCCAAAGGAACTGGTGGGCCCGTCTCCTACTGTGCCCATTCAAGTGGAAGGAGTCTATACTAAAGCTCTTTTGGACACCGGAGCACAGGTGACTTTACTATACCGGGACTTCTATGATAGGCACTTGAGCCATCTGCCTATCCAGAAGATAGAAGAGCTGGAGATATGGGGACTTGGAACCCAGAGTTTCCCTTATGATGGGTACCTGCCCATAAAGATGACTTTCGACCCATCCGTGGCTGGGAAGGCTGAAGTGTTTGACACCCTGGCAGTTGTGTGTCCCCGGCCGCCTGGAGCCAGCAAGATTTCCCTGATCATTGGGACAAACACGGATCTAGTCAGGAGACTCCTGACCCCTCTAGTGAAAGAGAGAAACCATTCAGCCACCAAAATCCATCCCATGCTAAAGACGGCCTACCAACGACTGGTCTTAGAGCAGAAGACCTCGGGAGAGGGGATAGGGAAGGTGTGGAGACTTGGCAGAGAAGGAGTAGTGCTACAGCCCGGAGAAGTAACCTGTCTTAGGGCCACTGTGAAGCTTTCGTGGGAACAACCTGGCCCCTTTGTCATGCTGGAATCAGACCCAAGGGAAGAGTCCTCAGGCCTGGAAGTGATACCAGAAGTGATTCCGTTCAAGGCCCTGAAGAAGGCCCATGGCAGAGTTCCGGTGAGTGTTAGGAACACTACGGGAGAACCCATGGAGATCCCTGCCAGAGTGTTGCTTGGTCAGGTGAGCCCTGCTGCCCCGGTCACTTGGTCCGAAGTCAAGGGGACGGGTGACGGAGGAGATGTTTGGGAGAAACTGTCCGTGGAAAACCCGAACCTACCCAGGGCTTGGAAAGAAAGAGCCAAGGCCCAGCTGACCAGGTGGGAGAAGATCTTTTCCGAAAATGAATTCGATGTGGGGTGTGCAAGAAGTGCCACCCATCGGATCCGCCTCCAAGAAGATAAGCCCTTCCGAGAGAGGGTCAGGCGGGTCCCCCTGGCAGATCTGGAGGATCTGAGGGAACAACTTGTAGAACTAAAGAAGACTGGTGTGATCCGGGAGTCTAGAAGTCCCTATGCCTCCCCAATCGTGGTGGTCAGAAAGAAGAATGGGTCATTGAGGCTTTGTATCGATTACAGGACTCTCAACAGGAGAACCATCCCTGACCAATACACCACGCCAAGGATAGAAGATGCCCTACAAAGTTTGTCTGGAGCCAAATGGTTCAGTGTGATGGACCTCAAGAGTGGGTACTATCAAATCCCTATGCACCCAGAAGACAGGGAGAAGACAGCCTTCATAACCCCGGTGGGATTCTTCGAATTCAATAGGATGCCTCAGGGTCTGTCTGGAGCTCCTGCTACCTTTCAACGCCTTATGGAGAAGACTGTTGGAGACATGAATCTTATAGAAGTCCTTGTGTACTTGGACGATGTCATTGTCTTTGGAAGAACCTTGGAAGAACATGAAGCCAGGTTGGAGAAAGTATTGAGAAGACTCAGTGAAGAGGGACTTAAGCTTTCCCCCGAGAAGTGTCGGTTCTACCAGTCTTCTGTGAACTATCTGGGGCACATAGTGTCTGAAGAAGGGGTGGCCACAGATCCTGAGAAGTTGGAAGCAGTCACTTCCTGGCCACGACCCACCACAGTAACAGAGCTCAGATCCTTCCTGGGGTTCTGCTCCTATTATAGGAGGTTTGTGGAGGGGTTTGCTCGGATTGCCCGCCCGTTGAATGAATTGCTAAAGGCAGAAGGGGAAGAGGATGACTCAGGGCCCAGGAGGCCTGGTGAGTCAGTTCAAGATCAGTGGAACCCAAGGTGTGAAGAGGCCTTTCATGCTCTGAAGAGGAGCTTAACCACTGCCCCAGTCCTGGCCTACGCCGACCCTACCAGACCTTATGAATTACATGTGGATGCCAGCCATGAGGGTCTAGGTGGTGTACTCTACCAAGAACATGAAGGACAACTGCGACCAGTGGCCTATGTGAGCAGGAGCCTGACCCCCTCAGAAAAGAATTACCCCACTCATAAGCTGGAATTCCTGGCCCTCAAATGGGCGGTAGTAGACAAGCTAAAAGACTACTTGTACGGGGCAGAGTTTACTGTGAAGACAGACAACAACCCCCTGACCTACCTCTTCACCACCGCGAAACTAGATGCCACCGGACACAGGTGGTTGGCCGCATTGTCTGGATTCAACTTCAGTCTGAAGTACAGACCAGGAGCCGGAAATAGGGATGCAGATGCCCTGTCCCGGAGGTCTCATGCCACGACAAATGACTGGGAAGATTGGACCCAAGTGGCACCGGACAGGGTGCGGACCCTTTGTCAAGGGGCTGAATTCCAAGCCAGAGGAGGCTCCAGAGCAGAAGAAATAGGGGTTACCATGGTAGGAGTCCCCAAACACTATTGTGGGGTAACTCAACTGGAGGAAGACAACCTACCGAGACTGTCCAAGAAGGAGTTGAGGTGTGACCAATTGGAAGACCCCATGGGGAGATTGGTCCTTGAAGCCCTGGAGAATCAGGATCCCAACAAATTCCTACATCACCCCTCAAAGGAGGCTCGCCTGTTGAGGAAGGAATTGGACAGGCTACAGGTACATCAGGGAGTGGTCTACCGAAGGGGCCCCTCTGATGACTCAGAAGATAAGTGGCAGTTATTTCTTCCAGAGAAGCACCGAGAGACTGTACTAATTGCCCTGCATGACCATCATGGTCACCTAGGGGCAGAAAGGACCTTCCAGCTTGTCAGAAATCGGTTCTATTGGCCCTGCATGAGGGCAGAAGTAGAGGAGTATTGCCATTCCTGTGCACGATGCATTCAGAGAAAGACCCTACCCCATCAAGCTGCCCCAATGGGCCACTTACAGAGTCAAGGCCCAATGGATCTGATATGCATTGACTTTCTCTGCCTCGAACCCGACCTGAGAGGATTGGGGAATGTTCTGGTAATAACCGACCATTTCACCCGCTATGCTCAAGCTTTCCCAACCAAAGACCAGAAGGCATCCACCGTGGCCAAGATACTTATGGAGAAGTATTTTGTCCATTACGGACTACCACAGAGACTCCACTCAGATCAAGGAAGGGACTTTGAGAGTCGGTTGATCCGAAGACTTTTGGATTCATTAGGAATAAAGAAGACCAGAACCACGCCTTACCACCCACAAGGAGATGCTCAGCCGGAGAGATTTAACCGGACCCTGCTCAACATGTTGGGAACCTTAGAAACAGAGAAGAAGCAACACTGGAGTCAGCACATATCAGCCCTAGTACATGCCTATAACTGTACCACAAGTGACGCCACTGGCTACTCCCCTTATCGACTTATGTTTGGGAGAGAAGCAAGGCTACCTGTGGACCTGGCCTTTGGCACTTCTATAGACAATACCTCAGCTACATCCCACAAGGGATACGTGGACAGACTTAGACGTAGCTTGCAGGTGGCCTATGAACAAGCCCAGGCGGCTTCGGATCAAAGGGGGGCCCGCAACAAGAGAAATTTTGATCTGAAGGTTCGAGTGCAAGATCTGCAGCCCGGGGACCGAGTACTGCTACGCAATCTGGGGGTCCCTGGAAAACACAAGCTTGCCGACAGGTGGAGATCTGAGCCCTATGTTGTCTGTAGGAAGTTGCCCGGTTTGCCTGTCTACAAACTAAAGCCAGAAGGAAAGGTGGGTCCACTGAAGACGTGGCATCGGAACCACCTGCTCCCACTTGCTGAGGCAGTCAGAATACCTCCCGTGAGAGACTCCCCTGAACCGGCCTCTATCCTGGATATTCCTAGGCCGAACACTCGGTCCCAGACCTCTCGAGCCAAAGATGGGGAGGCCTCCCAATTGAGTACAGATGAAGGTGGAGAACTGGACTGGCTGTGGCCTCCCTCGACTCTGGGAACGTCCGCCATAGATCTCCCAAATGGAGGGGATACCCCAGATGCAACGCTGAATCCGGAGGCTACTGAATTCATACCCTTCAGTCCCTCAGCTGATTACTGGGAAGATGTTCCTGACACTTGCGCAGAGGAGGACTCTAGAGATTCCATACGTCAGTCGACTTCTGAATCAGAGGTTCCAGAACCAGCAATGTTACCTGAACTTACTCCTGAAGAAGAGCCTGTGGTGCCAGAGTCAGAAGCACCAAGAGAGCAGAGGGCTCGCAGAGTCATCAGGCCTCCCAAGAAACTAACTTACCCCCAAATGGGGATGAGCTCAGAGGACTCTGTTGTAACGGCTAGGAGAAGTGTTGAACAACCTGATCCTTCCACCGTCCATTTGGTGGAGGGCAACCCCAGCTCACTCTCTGGCACAGTTAGGCAGGCCACTCATGGTAGTGTGACCTGTGGGCAAGAGAGTTCCATCCCAAAGTTTTGGTGGGAATTCCCTATGCCAACATCATGTTCGACATTGTCCAAAATGGTAAACAGTATTTGTTGAAGTTTATCTTTGGGGACCAAAGAGTTCAAGTGGGGGGAGGGTGTAGCGGGGTGTTCCCCTTTAAGACAGAGAGACAAGAAGTTCCAGGTGAGAGGTGAGTCGGGAGGAAGTAAAGAGACATTACTGGAAGTGAAAGCAGAGGAGAGAAAGAGACTACATCTCCCAGTACATCTTGCAGCACCCAGGGTGCATTGCTCCAGAACAGAGACTGCTGGGGCAGACTTTATAAAGGGGAGGCAGAGTTTTGGTCGCTCTCTTTGGACCCCCCTCTCCTAGCAAGAGGATGTCTGTGCTGAACTGCTGTGTGCACAAGGCCTGAAGCCCGGGCCGTGTGCTCCTTTCCAAAGAGCCCTCTGCCAGCCTAGCAGAGCCTTAGAGACATCTAATCCTCCTTGCTGCAGTACACCAGAAGGATTGAAGACTTGGATGTCGGTGGATTCCTGTTCCTAGACGAATCGATGGAGGAAAGGGACTTGGACTTGTCCAGGTGGTGAGAGCTGTTTAAAGACAGATACTTTATCTTTACTATTCGTTGGGATTACAAAGTTGTACTTCAAGTGCACCACCGAGAGATTGCTAGCGAATATTGTTTCACTGAACTTCCATTTAGATCAGTCAGGCCTGACTGCATAGGTAGACATTGCTGGGTGTTAGTCTACCCATGAGGGGAAGTAGCTGTAAAAGGGCAGCGCTAGAGTTGCATAGCAATACTTTATTATTCTGATTACTCTGTTTATCTTTATTACTGTTTATTGCAGGGATCTGCAACTTGTTATACTGTTGTTTATTACTTGCCCATTAGCCTCAGTAAAATATCTGGGTAAAGTACATTTGGTGTCAGTTCCGCTTACTTTAATAGGAGTTTTAAAGTATATTCTGTGTATGTTTGTTATAGGACTGCGTCACCAACAGTTGCGATCACGCGGTCCTATCTCTCTATCACCAGCTGTGCCACGGGAGGTTAGAGCCGATTGCCGGGGGTTGACAGCGGTGCACTGCAGGGCCCAAATCAATATCAGCGGCTCTCTTAACTGGGGGTAGCGCTACACATACACACTACCGTTTTTCACGGTGTTAAAAAGAACGACATGAAAAACTACGTGAAAAAATAGAGCAGGTTCTAATTTTTTTCAGGCCATTTTTCACGATCGTTTTTAATGACCAATTTAATATATGTATGTATTGTCATAGTGTCACCCAGTGTTAGTACTTCCGCAACCCACTCTAAAGAGCTGGCTGGGGCAGTCTGAGGCTGGTTGAATCCCGTCTGGTAGGGGAAAACGTCTTGAGGTTGGAGTGTGATGTTTGCAGGGTGCGGATATGTCCACCGACGAGGGCCCTCTGTGCATTAGCGCGGACGATCGTTGAGGAGGGGATATGCTCGCTCTGCAACGACATCATTGGTTATAGGCAGATGCGTGCTCTTGTCTCTGCTGTGTCTGATCAACATTGATTGGGATTAGTAGCGTGCGTCTGCAGATAGCCTCCCTCCCCCATTCAATAATAGTATAATCTGAATATGCGTTATTCTATGGAATAGCGCAGAATAAGGATTCCTATCAACGGTAATATGAGAGCGTTGTCAGAGCCGGGGAGAGCGTCCATGTTTTAAAGCAATACGGCTTTGTTTGCTGGGAGCATGCGCGCTCTCCCTGCCTGGACACGCCCATAGGACTTTAGCCATTATGTTATTGTATTCATTGTATTATTGTATTATTGTATTGAATTGTATATATTTCTTGTGTGGTATTCATGTAATGGGACGTCTTGTTAGAGGGATGTCTTTATATGGACTTTTGCTGTGTAATGAGGACATCATGTGATGACCACTCCCATGGAGGTCACATGCTGTAATGACCACTCTCATGGGGGAGGTGATTACCTGCTGGTGAGATCTTTTGAGTCTAATAAAAGTCTTTAAGGAGGTGTCGGCTAGGCACTCTGCTCTGGGGTGGCTTGATGATAAGACCTATGTGTGAGGCTTGCTTCTTGGAATGTATGGGACGGATGAACGGTGAGTGGAACTTAGCTAAAGATAGCATTATTGCAAAAAGATGAATCTAAAGTGTGTGCATGTTTAGCACAGGAAATATAGGCTGTATGCTCTGCATGGAACCTGTATTTCTATGACAGGATGGCGACTCTGAAGGGACTAGATAGAGCCCCTTTATGCATCAGGTCGAGATGGGGGGAAGAATGGATGCACGACCCGATGCGTGGGGAGCTCTGCTCTGTAAAAGAACTAATTTTTCATATTTTTGAAATAATGCTGTAGGGTTGCAGTATGAGAGATGTGTGTGTGTGTGTGTATATGTCTGAATCTGATTGTGTGTGTGTGTGATTTTGTTGGGAGAGAGATCATATGCCTGTGAATCCGATCGTATGTATGTGGTATTTCGTGCAGCCTACACTGAGATTGTTTGTTTGGCTGCCTTGTTAAAGATGGCCGCTGCATTGAGCCATAAGCCATGTGCTTTAGTGGGGGTGGGGCAGCCAGCATCTATCAGTTACAATGGTGAAAGTTGGTGACTCTCTGTAACTGGAAGAGCTACGCCCTGAGAGATGATCTGATGTTATACTGTATATTGTGTATGAAATGAAGGTATAGATGTGGGATTATTCAGCCTGCAATGTGTGTGTTTGGCTGAGCTGTTTGTATTTCTCAAAGGTTTGTCAGAGCAGCCATGTGCTTGAATGGGGGAAGGGCTTGCCCACTGTTTTGCAATGGAGAATGTTTTGTGTTGCAGGGGCTATGCTCTGAGGGAAGGGAACTCTGAGAAAGCATGCAGGCAACATTGTACTGTATGTGTGTGGTAAATATCTCACAGTATATGAACTTAGAGAAAAGTGTTGAATAATATTGTCATGTAACTAACATTTTTAAATGTGCTGTTTAGTTGGCCAAAGGGTCTAAGTTGAAGTAGCCTAGAGTGTGTGTCTATGGTTGAGTGTGAATCTCAAGTGTAGTCTGTCTTTGTGGAGAAAAACATTTTTGATTTTCTTTTAAAGAGATGCTGGTTTTGGCAGGAAAAAAATACATGCGTTAATGGCGCCATTCTTGGCTTTTGTTGTTAGCCTTGTGGTTTGTCTGCCATTTTGAGGCACAGTTTTCCTTAGCCTGTGGGTACCCTATAAGAGAAGGTGCAGCCACCTTTCCTTTGGGTGTGATATCATGTGACCGTTCTGTGGCATTCATCGGCTATTTTGCTGGTGGAATTTCTCAGTTTTTGATGTTTGGTGCGAATTGAGTAGTGCGGACTTTTCTTTGTTGGAAACTGGTGGAGGCCATTTTTGTTTTTCTTTGTGCGGGGGAACCCATGTTGTGTTCATTGTGATGTCCCATGCTGGTTTTGGTGGGAAAAATTGCATGCGTTAATGGCGCCATTTTTGTTGTTGTCCATGAGGTGTGCGGTGGTCATCCACCATGTTGTTGTCCATGAGGTGTGCGGTGGTCATCCACCATGTTGTTGTCCATGAGGTGTGCGGTGGTCATCCACCATGTTGTTGTCCATGAGGTGTGCGGTGGTCATCCACCATTTTGTTGTCCATGAGGTGTGCGGTGGTCATCCACCATGTTGTTGTCCATGAGGTGTGCGGTGGTCATCCACAATTTTGTTGTCCTAGCTTGTCGGCCATCTTGAGAGACGTTTACAGTAAGCATCGCCTTTTGAGGTGAGTACACACGCACATGCTGTGGCCTATTTATGGATGGGATCTGGTTGACCCACCAGCATGTCTTTGGAGTGTGGGAGGAAGCCAACGCAGAGACAGGGAGAACATGCAAACTCCATGCAGATGGTGTTGGGATGGGGATTTCTCTGTTTTCATTTATGTGAATGTAAGCTATTGCAGGGTTAGCTGACTTTGCAGTATATGAGCGGCGTTTTTTGTATTGGATTTCGTTTTTAAGTGAAATCCCTACTTTACACTGAATTTGATAGATTGTAAGACTAACAGAGTTTTTGTACACAGTGTGTGTGTTGTTTTTATGTTTAAATATTTGGGAGTTTCCCAGAAGGCAATTCATTTTTTGAAGCTTGTATTGTATAGCCTGTAGAGGAGGAGTGGGTTTGGTCGAAACTCCTAGAGCCATCTTTTTGTAGGAGTTTTGTATTTGAGTCTCAACTTGTGGTTTGACTTCTGGGGGATGTTTGGGTCAGGGGGAGATTCCCTCCCATTTGCAAAAGGGGGGTTTATTCCATCATTTCCTTGACAAAGTTTTTTTTTTAAATTGTTGAAATATATATGATGTTTAGCCATGGATTTTTTGGTGTCTTAATAGACATGGCAATGTGGCTGGACTCCCCCCTCCCCCTCCCTCTTCCTGAACAAATGATATGTAAATAAACCAGTTTTTTTTTTTAAAGTAGCTGAGCATGTAACCGGAAGTTTATTTTCAGCATTTATATATCAACAGGAAGTTGGTGGGAGGAGCTTGGGGTTTTTAAAGGTGAGCCATGAGATTTGTGTTTGGAAGGAAAATGGAAAGCATTTTTGCGTTTAACCACTTAAGCCCCGGACCATTTCGGGCCATTAGGACCAGGCCTGTTTTTGGGATTCGGCACTGCGCTGCTTTAACTGTAAATTGTGCGGACATGCAATGTTGTACCCAAATGAAATTTGCGTCCTTTTCTTCCCACAAATAGAGCTTTCTTTTAATGGTATTTGATTGCCTCTGCGATTTTTATTTTTTGCGATATAAACAGAAAAAGACCGAAAATTTTGAAAAAAAATGATATTTTCTACTTTTTGTTATAAGAAAAATCGAATAAACTAAATTTTAGTCATACATTTAGGCCAAAATTTATTCAGCCACATGTCTTTAGTAAAAAAAATGTCAATAAGCGTATATTTATTGGTTTGCGCAAAAGTTATAGCGTTTACAAACTAGGGTACATTTTCTGAAATTTACACAGCTTTAAATTTATGACTGCCTATCTCATTTCTTGAGGTGTTAAAATGGCAGGGCAGTACAAAACCCCCCCAAATGACCCCATTTTGGAAAGTAGACACCCCAAGGAAATTGCTGAGAGGCATGTTGAGCCCATTGAATATTTTTTTTTTTTGTCCCAAGTGATTGAATAATGACAAAAAAAAAAAAAATTACAAAAAGTTGTCACTAAATGATATATTGCTCACACATGCCATGGTTATATGTGGAATTGCACCCCAAAATACATTCTGCTGCTTCTCCTGAGTACGGGGATACCACATGTGTGGGACTTTTTAGGAGCCTAGCCACGTACGGGACCCTGGAAACCAAGCACCGCCTTCAGGATTTCTAAGGGCGCAAATTTTTGATTTCACTCCTCACTACCTATCACAGTTTCGAAGGCCATAAAATGCCAAAATAGCACAAAACCCCCCCAAATGACCCTATTTTGGAAAGTAGACACCCCAAGCTATTTACTGAGAGGCATGTTCAGTCCATGGAATATTTTATATTTTGCCACAAGTTGCGGGAATATGACAAACTTTTTTTTTTTTGCACAAAGTTGTCACTAAATGATATATTGCTCACACATGCCATGGGCATATGTGAAATTACACCCCAAAATACATTCTGCTGCTTCTCCTGAGTACGGGGATACCACATGTGTGGGACTTTTTGGGAGCCTAGCCGCGTGCGGGACCCCAAAAACCAAGCACCGCCTTCAAGGTTTCTAAGGGCATAAATTTTTGATTTCACTCCTCACTACCTATCACAGTTTTGAAGGCCATAAAATGCCAAGATGGCACAAACCCCCCCCAAATGACCCCATTTTGGAAAGTAGACACCCCAAGCTATTTGCTGAGAGGCATGTTGACCCCATTGAATATTTTTTTTTTTTGTCCCAAATGATTGAATAATGACAAAAAGAAAACAAAATGTACAAAAAGTTGTCACTAAATGATATATTGCTCACACATGCCATGGTTATATGTGGAATTGCACCCCAAAATACATTCTGCTGCTTTTCCTGAGTACGGGGATACCACATGTGTGGGACTTTTTGGGAGCCTAGCCGCGTACAGGACCCCAAAAACCAAGCACCGCCTTCAAGGTTTCTAAGGGCATAAATTTTTGATTTCACTCCTCACTACCCATCACAGTTTTGAAGGCCATAAAATGTCAAAATAGCCCAAAACCCCCACAAATGACCCCATTTTGGAAAGTAGACACCCCAAGCTATTTGCTGAGAGGCATGGTGAGTATTTTACAGCTCTCATTTGTTTTTGAAAATTAAGAAAGACATTTTTTTTTATTTTTTTTTTATTTTTTTACATTTTCAAAACTTTGTGACAAAAAGCGAGATCTGCAAAATACTCAACATACCTCTCAGCAAATAGCTTGGGGTGTCTACTTTCCAAAATGGGGTCATTTGGGGGGGTTTTGTGCCATCTGGGCATTCCATGGCCTCCGAAACTGTGATAGGCAGTGAGGAGTGAAATCAAAAATTTACACCCATAGAAATCCTGAAGGCGGTGCTTGGTTTTTGGGGTCCCGTACGCGACTAGGCTCCCAAAAAGTCCCACACATGTGGTATCCCCGTACTCAGGAGAAGCAACAGAATGTATTTTGGGGTGTAATTCCACATATGCCCATGGCATGTTTGAGCAATATATAATTTAGTGACAACTTTTTGTACATTTTTTTTTTTTGGTCATTATTCAATCACTTGGGACAAAAAAAAAAAAAATATTCAATGGGCTCAACATGCCTCTCAGCAAATAGCTTGAGGTGTCTACTTTACAAAATGGGGTCATTTGGGGGGGTTTTGAACTGTCCTGGCATTTTATGCACAACATTAGGAAGCTTATGTCACACATCATCCACTCTTCTAACCACTTGAAGACAAAGCCCTTTCTGACACTTTTTTGTTTACATGAAAAAATTATTTTTTTTGCAAGAAAATTATGTTGAACCCCCAAACATTATATATTTTTTTAAAGCAAAGGCCCTACAGATTAAAATAGTGGGTGTTGCATTTTTTTTTTCCACACAGTATTTGCGCAGCGATTTTTCAAATGCATTTTTTGGGGGAAAAACACACTTTTTTTATTTTTAATGCACTAAAAAACACTATATTGCCCAAATGTTTGATGAAATAAAAAAGATGATCATAGGCTGAGTACATGGATACCAAACACGACATGCTTTAAAATTGCGCACAAACGCGCAGCGGCGACAAACTACATTCATTTTTAAAAGCATTTAAAAGCCTTTACAGGTTACCACGTTAGATTTACAGAGGAGGTCTACTGCTAAAATGACTGCCCTCGATCTGACCTTCGCGGTGATACCTCACATGCATGATGCAATTGCTGTTTACATATGACGCTAGACCGACGCTTGCGTTCGCCTTTGCGCAAGAGCAGGGGGGGACAGCGGTGCTTTTTTTTTTTTTTTTTTTATTATTTATTTGGCTTTTTTATTTTATTTTTAAACTGTGCCTTCCATATTTTATTTTTTTACCATTTTTATCGTTATCTCAGGGAATGTAAATATCCTCTATGATAGCAATAAGTAGTGACAGGTACTCTTTTTTTGAAAAAAATTGGGGGGTTAGACCCTAGATCTTTCCTCTGCCCTCAAAGCATCTGACCACACCAAGATCGGTGTGATAAAATGCTTTCCCAATGGCGCTTTTTATATCCGGGGGGGGGGTCATTCCCTCCCACTGCTTGTAAAAGCAGTCTAGAGGCTAATTATCTGCTAGAATTGCTTTTACATGAAAGCCGGCTGCTGGCTGAAAAGAATGATACCTAAACCCGCAGGCATCATTCTGGTATAAACATTCAAAGTCCAGCAACATACCAGTACGTTGCTGGTCCTTGTTGGACATGTATTGTAATCTTTTTTTTCATACAGCCTATTGGCTGAACGAAAAAAAGAGATTGATTGGTGGGTATGCCCACCATTAGAATACCTCCCTTCATCCACCCACTTCTAATGATGGGCATATATGCCGAAGCATGGGGGCATCCTCCCGCAAAAAAGTTATGCCGCGTACACACGGTCGGAATTTTCCACGGGCAGGCCTCCGTCGGAATTTCGACCGTATGTACGCGGCATTAGGAGCAAAATCGCTCCTCCGCCCCTGCTGCCCCCATGCTTCGGCATATATGCTCTTTTTTTTAACTGTGGTGGTGAAATCACCTCCTACAGCACTGGAGTCACGGCTTTATGTATCGTGGGAGCAAACGCTGTTGCTGTCAAGATAAATAATTCCGCGCTGCAGTTGAATGGCGCACCTGAAAACAAAAAATTACATACCTGAAAAGCAAGCATGATAAAACATTGCAGAATAGAATACAGTAAAAAAGAGCAGAACAATAGAGAGAAAATAGAGAGAGAGAGAACAATAAAACGACAACTATTTTTGGTTTTTTTATTTTATATTTTTTTTGTGTTTTGTTTTTTACGTTTTTTTTTTCTTTTTTACACTTTTTTTGTAACTTTACAACTGTAATGGTTCGGGTCTCTCAAAATGTAATGGCATCTTGGGAGACCCTGTGTAAGTGTGTCCTTGTCTGTGAAATGCTGTACCCTACGCTAAAACTTCACTTTTGAGTGGTAGCGTTCAAAACATTCACCTTGGCAAAGACCAGGCTTGTCAGGACAGAGTGGACAAAAACTACGGGTGTCACGCCTAAATCCGCGCTCGCTACAGACACGACATCTTTTTTGGGGGTGGCTTTGGGTAGGGGTACTCGGGAGGACATACGAATAATGCCTCTCATGCAGCCGGCTTACTGCATTTGGTAGGGGATGGTGAGGTGCAGAACCGCCTGGATACAGGAGTTCTGTGACTATCTCATTCTGGAATTTTAGAAGAGATAACGTCCCGCCTGAAGCTCTGTATAGCACATGAGCGTTCAGCAAAGCCAATTTTAATAATGATAGACACTTTTTTGTACCAGCGTCTCGCCTTACGGTCAATTAGATACGGCGCCATCAACTGGTCGTTGAGGTCCACCCCTCCCATATTTTGGTTATATTCGTGGACACAGAGGGGTTTCTCCACAACACCAGTCGCCGTACGAATTTGGACTGTCGTGTCTGCATGAAGGGAGGTAAGAAGGAAAACATTCTTATTGTCCCTCCACTTCATAGCGAGCAAGTTATTACACTTCAAGCAGGCTCTCTCCCCCAGCCTAAGACGGGCATCTACAAGCCGCTGGGGAAAGCCCCGGCGATTAGGTCGCACGGTGCCACATGCTCCAATCTGATGATCAAACAAGTGACTAAACAGTGGCACGCTCGTGTAATAATTGTCCACATACAAGTGGTACCCCTTTCCGAATAAGGGTGACACCAAGTTCCACA
Organism: Rana muscosa; assembly: GCA_029206835.1. Classification (NCBI taxonomy): domain Eukaryota; kingdom Metazoa; phylum Chordata; class Amphibia; order Anura; family Ranidae; genus Rana; species Rana muscosa. The sequence goes on from CM055118.1 coordinate 455,847,476, forward strand.
CTATCTTGCCAGCGCTCCCTATGTAATCCGGGCAGTTGACCGACTCAATCTGACTATCTTTTCCCTCATAAACCGTAAAGTTCACTACATAGCCTGTTGCCCTGTCACAGAACTTGTAGAGCTTGACCCCGTATCTGGCACGCTTGCTGGGAAGGTACTGCTTGAAAGACAAGCGGCCAGAAAATTTAATCAGGGACTCATCAACGCAGACAACTTGATCGGGAGTAAACAAGGCTGCAAAACGTTCGTTGAAGTGGTTTATGAGGGGCCGAATTTTATAGAGCCGGTCGTATTCAGGGTCCCCACGTGGACGACAAAGTTCATTGTCGTTGAAGTGCATGAACCGCAAAATCTGCTCGTATCGTGCCCTGGACATGGAGGCAGAGAACACGGGCATGTGGTCAATTGGGTGCGTGGACCAATAAGCACGCAATGACGGAAATTTATGTGTGCCCATGTTGAGGGAAAGGCCCAGAAAGGTCTTAAATTCGGAAACCGTAATTGGTTTCCAATTTCTGGCAATTTTAGGCAACTGGGGGTTAGCGGCGATAAATTGACCAGCATATAAATTACTCTGGTCCACAATAGATCTATAGAGATCTTCCGTGAAAAACAGCGAATAAAAATCAATTGCAATAAAATCAGCTGTTTCCACCTGAATACCGGGTTGGGCAGTGAATGGGGGAAGTACGGGTTCTGCAGAAGTGGTGGGGACCCAATCAGGATAGGCGAATTCTGCAGGAAGGGAAGTATGGGCACGACGGGCCTGCCTTTGTCTTCTTGGTGGCAGCGGGACACTACTTGTGCTTGCCACCTCGCCAGCTTGAACTGCACTTATGGGACTCGCCACGTCACCAAGTGTTACTGCAGTGCTGGATGTACGTCCAGGCTGTACTAGGCCGCTGGTGCTTGCCAGTTCACCAGAAGGAATAGCGGCGCTAGTACTACTCTGCTCCATGATACGAGAGACCTGCGGTTCTTGCTCCTCAACAACCTCAGAAGATCGGGATCGGGTACACCTGACCTTAGCAGGGACCTCAACTTCGTCGTCAGAGCTATCTGACGTGGGGCCGCTGACGTCACTGTCTTCTACGGGAAGATATTCTGAGCCTGAATCTGACAGATACGTGACCTCTTCACTATCTGTCATGCTCAGAATCTCGTAGGCCTCTTTACTAGTGTACCTTCGTCTTGCCATTTTGGGCTCTAAATTTAGGGGTACACTAGTAAGATTCACAGGAAAAAAAGCACCTGACTGTCGTCAGCAAATATATCAAACGCTACAAAAAAACTGTTAGTGATCGCAGGGATCAGGCCTGTCTCTGCGAACGCTGCAGTTATGTGTGTTGTGTTTGGTAAGTGACAGTGATCGATCGATACTGCACTTAGGTGGGCTGGGCTGGGCGGAGGGGCTAAACGCAGGCGCTAGCAGGTATCTGGGCTGATCCCGCTAACACTGCGTTTTTGGGAACCCTAAACCGCTGGGGATGCTAGTATAGATCTGATCAGATACTATACCACTAAGGGGGGTGTATGCTTTGCGCGTGGGTGTTAGCGTTACTGGCACTAACCTAACACTGCCTGGGGCGACGCAGACCCTCTCTGGCGCTAAAACCTAATTGATCTCACCCGCCGGGCGATCAGGGGGGTTAAACCTTTATTGGGTTATATACGGCGGGTGCCCTGATGCTATAAAAAGCAAACGAATCAACCAGCGTCACCCGTAACCTTTATATGGTGATCACTGGTGAAAGGGTTAACTAGGGGCAATCAGGGGGTTAAAACCTTTATTAGGTTAAATATGGGGGTACCTGACACTATATAAAAACCTGACGGGTAACCTAAATAACTAAATAACTTACTGGCTAACCAGTGACACCAGTGACGCTTATACGGCGATCACTGGTGAAAGGGTTAACTCTAGGGGCAATCAGGGGGTTAAAATAATATATGGGGGTACCTGACACTAATAAAAACCTGCGGCAAACCTAAAAAAAAATAACTGCCTATCTAAAACACCAGCGACACGAATACAGCGATCGGAAAAACAATCGCTTAGTGACGCTGAAGTTAGGGGGTGAAAGGGTTACCTGGGGGGTGATCAAGGGGTTAAACCTTTATTAGGGGGGGTTAGGGGGCTACCCTGGACCTAAAGGGGCCTAATCCTAACTGCCCTGCAACTTTTTACAATCACAGATGACACTAAATGCAGTGATCAGTAAAATAAATGATCACTGCAATCAGTGACACTGTGATTGGGGGCTTTGGGGTGACCTGGGGGGTGATCTGGGGGTGACTGGGGGGTGATTTGTGTGCCTATGTGTACCTACATGTCAGTGGACTGTTGGTGCACTAACCTGCTTCCTCTCTCCTCGGCGCCGGGAACGAAAAGACCGCGGCGAGGGAGATGACATCACTTCCTCCAGCCTGTGTTTACATTTCAGGCAGGAGGAAGCAATTTCATTCGCCGGGAGCGATCGCGAGGGGGGGGCGGAATCGAGCGGCCGCCCCCTCATGCCTGATCGCTCCCGAACACTTAACGGCCGCTCACTGCAGTGAAGGGGGGTCCGGATGGACCCCCCAACTGCACAAAGGCGATCACGTAGATCTACGTGATTCTGCCTGTCGGTGCCATTCTGCCGACGTAAATCGGCGGTGGGCGGTCGTTAAGTGGTTAAAAGTGTTTTATATTTTGTTCCAGTTTTGTGAAGTTTTGTACTGTAATACAGTTTTGGGTAGAGAGCAAAAAGGGGGCATCACCATTATTGTATCATCTAGATTCAGAGAGAAGCCACATTGTTCTGCAGGTGGTAAACTGGCGTAATTGTTCTGTGTGGTTTAGTCTGGCGACACAGTGTATGGGTGTGTGTATGCATACACTGTGAGGGGTAGAGGCCTAATTCGGGGGTTGATCTGTGGTTGTTGCTGTAGTTCCAAAAGTGTTGGGACAACAAGCCATAGAGTTGACGCCTCGGTTAGGGTTTCTAGTTGGAGGACTTGACCAGATAGTGGTTGTAGTTCTTCAATCCACCGTATAAGAAGACACCGGGCGGTGCTCTCCGAAATGGGTGCAACGGTTTAACCTGGACGCAGGTTTAAGACGATAAGCCGATTCGAATCGCCATGGACACAAGGAGGTCTGTGCAAAGGGAAGGAATGGAGGCTTCCCACAGTCAGACGGTCACACGGTGCACGAAGCATAGTTTTGGGGCAAAGGCCTTTGAACCCGAAAAAGATTAACATAGGTGGTCCAAAAATACTATTTTGGGTATCCCTCTGGAGTGGATGTAATTCAGCTGCGGCTTCAGAAATCTGTAATGATGAGTGTGGATGGAGGTGTAGTATACGCTTTTGTGATGCTCAGAAGAGGAACAGTGGTTAAATTCTCATGCCCGTTTGTTTGAACTTTGTATGGCTGGTCCATGCAAGGTTCTCGAGCTGCTCTCATGTTTGTCCCATTGTATTTTTTTCTATTGCTGAAAGAGTAAAGGTAGAATGCTGGCTGTTTTTGTTTTTTTCATTTTTGGTTTTGGAAACTATGAAGTATCTCCCCCACGTTTGTATCTGAATGTTTGTATGTAGTAATGTGAATGTTTGAACTTACCGCGGCGATCCTCCGATGCGTCGCGGCTGTTGTATTTTTGTAGGAACTGGAAAAGTAAGGGTTACAGAGGGTTTTGTTTGAATCAGTTTTGAAAGTATGTCATTGACAATTTACCAATGTACAGGAATGTCATTATTGTTTACCATTCTTTGCAGGTTAAATATGAAGGATAGAGTAATGACTTTGCTTATAAGTATTTTTCAGGTCCAAGGAGTTTGTACATAGAGAACAGGTGTATGTAGACAGCTGTACGTATGGATAAATACATGAGTCTAAGGGAGGTAAAAGTATCATAGGCTATTTCATTGTTTCTTTTTTCCTGCACCACGCATTTCTTCCTTCAGTCTGTAATGAGGAAGAAAAGGGGGGAATGATAAATGTAAGAATGACTGTTTTTTTTTTTTTGTCAAACAAATAATGTTAACCTCTGTAATTCTAACCAAGTTTGTGCCAAGACTGTCTTTCTTTGATAGAATTTGAATCGGCAAGCAGCAGTCTTATGAAATAGGTTCCCATCCCAGAGGCTAAGAACCTTTTGTCAATGGTTCCAGGTATTGTAAGGCACGCACAGGTTATGCAGTGACCACAGTCCCGATGTCTGGGTTATTGTCATATGAGGGTTGTTTGGAGGTCAATCAAAACCAGAGTCGTACTTTCCTCATTAGCTGTCACTTATATTCTCGGCTGATAGGGTGGGTGCGATCGCTGTGACATGAACTTCAAAATGTCCACCACAGGGTTCACGAGTCCCTCCTGGACCCGACTCAATAACCAGTTTTACATTCTTTCCAACCAGGTGACTGGGTCGTTGTAAAGAAGCTTGAGGGATGAGACCACGCCAGCCACTGCAAGAAGCGGCTCAACCACACCAAAGAATGAGGAGTATCTTTGTCTATTTATATTTTTATTGTTTAGAAAATTTTAGCAAGGGTAACGATGAAAAGCATCCCAAGTTATTATTTAACCACTTAAGCCCTGGACCATTTGGTAGCTAAAGGACCAGAGGTGAATTTAGAATTTTGCACTGCGCTGCTTTAACTGTAAATTGTGCAGACATGCAATGTTGTACCCAAACGAAATTTGCGTCCTTTTCTTCCCACAAATAGAGCTTTCTTTTAATGGTATTTGATTGCCTCTGCGATTTTTATTTTTTGCGATATAAACGGAAAAAGACCGAAAATTTTGAAAAAAAATGATATTTTCTACTTTTTGTTATAAGAAAAATCGAATAAACTCAATTGTAGTCATACATTTAGGCCAAAATGTATTCAGCCACATGTTTTTAGTAAAAAAAATGTCAATAAGCGTATATTTATTGGTTTGCGCAAAAGTTATAAAGTTTACAAACTAGGGTACATTTTCTTAAATTTACACAGCTTTAAATTTATGACTGCCTATCTCATTTCTTGAGGTGCTAAAATGACAGGGCAGTACAAACCCCCCCCAAATGACCCCATTTTGAAAAGTAGACACCCCAAGGAAATTGCTGAGAGGCATGTTGAGCCCATTGAATTTTTTTTTTTTTTGTCCCAAGTGATTGAATAATGACTAAAAAAAATAAAAAATTACAAAAAGTTGTCACTAAATGATATATTGCTCACACATGCCATGGTTATATGTGGAATTACACCCCAAAATACATTTTGCTGCTTCTCCTGAGTACGGGGATACCACATGTGTGGGACTTTTTGGGAGCCTAGCCGCGTACGGGACCCCGGAAACCAAGCACCGCCTTCAGGATTTCTAAGGGCGCAAATTTTTGATTTCACTCCTCACTACCTATCACAGTTTCGAAGGCCATAAAATGCCAAAATAGCACAAACCCCCCCAAATGACCCCATTTTAGAAAGTAGACACCCCAAGGAAATTGCTGAGAGGCCTGTTGAGCCCATTGAATATATTTTTTTTGTCCCAAGTGATTGAATAATGGCAAAAAAAATAAAAAAATGACAAAAAGTTGTCACTAAATGATATATTGCTCACACATGCCATGGTTATATGTGGAATTACACCCCAAAATAAATTTTTCTGCTTCTCCTGAGTACGGGGATACCACATGTGTGGGACTTTTTAGGAGCCTAGCCGCGTACGGGACCCCGAAAACCAAGCACCGCCTTCAGGATTTCTAGGCACAAATTTTTGATTTCACTCCTCACTACCTATCAGTTTCGAAGGCCATAAAATGCCAAAATCGCACAAAACCCCCCCAAATGACCCCATTTTGGAATATAGACACCCCAAGCTATTTGCTGAGAGGAATGGCGAGTATTTTACAGCTCTCATTTGTTTTTGAAAATGAAGAAAGAAAAAAAAAAATATATATATATATATATATATATATATATATATATATATATATATATATATATATATATATATATATTTTTTTTTTTTTCAATTTTCAAAACTTTGTGACAAAAAGCGAGATCTGCAAAATACTCACAATACCTCTCAGCAAATAGCTTGGGGTGTCTACTTTCCAAAATGGGGTCATTTGGGGGGGTTTTGTGCTATCTGGGAATTCCATGGCCTCCGAAACTGTGATAGGCAGTGAGAAGTGAAATCAAAAATTTACACCCTTAGAAAGCCTGAAGGCGGTGCTTGGTTTTTGGGGTCCCGTACGTGGCTAGGCTCCCAAAAAGTCTCACACATGTGGTATCCCCGTACTCAGGAGAAGCAACAGAATGTATTTTGGGGTGTAATTCCACATATGCCCATGGCATGTTTGAGCAATATATCATTTAGTGACAACTTTGTGCAAAAAAAAAAAAAAAAAATTGTCGTTTTTCCGCAACTTGTGTCAACATATAAAATATTCCATGGACTCGACATGCCTCTCAGTATATAGCTTGGGGTGTCTACTTTCCAAAATGGGGTCATTTGGGGGGGTTTTGAACTGTTCTGGCATTTTATACACAACATTAGGAAGCTTACATCCACTCTTCTAACCACTTGAAGACAAAGCCCTTTTTGACACTTTTTGTTTACATGAAAACATTTTTTTTTTGCAAGAAAATTATGTTGAACCCCCAAACATTATATATATTTTTAAAGCAAAGGCCCTACAGATTAAAATGGTGGGTGTTGCATTTTTTTTTTCTACACAGTATTTGCGCAGCGATTTTTCAAACGCATTTTTTGGGTTAAAAAATACACTTTTTTAAATTTTAATGCACTAAAACACACTATATTGCCCAAATGTTTGATGAAATAAAAAAGATGATCTTAGGCTGAGTAAATAGATACCAAACACGACATGCTTTAAAATTTCGCACAAACGCGCATTGGCGACAAACTACATACATTTTTAAAAGCCTTTAAAAGCCTTTACAGGTTACCCCAGTAGATTTACAGAGGAGGTCTACTACTAAAATGATTGCCCTCGATCTGACCTTCGCGGTGATACCTCACATGCATGGTGCAATTGCTGTTTACATATGACGCCAGACCATTTTCTTTTATTTTTAAATTGTTCCTTCCAAGTATTTTTTTTTTTTTATTGTTATCTCAGGGAATGTAAATATCCCCTATGATAGCAATAGGTAGTGACAGGTACTCTTTTTTTGAAAAAACTGGGGTCTATTGGACCCTAGATCTTTCCTCTGCCCTCAAAGCATCTGACCACACCAAGATCGGTGTGATAAAATGCTTTCCCAATATCCCAATGGCGCTTTTTATATCCGGGGGGGGGCATTCCCTCCCACTGCTTGTAAAAGCAGTCCAGAGGCTAATTAGCCGCTAGGATTGCTTTTACATCAAAGCCGGCCGCAGGCTGAAAAGAATGATACCAAGATGATACCTAAACCCGCAGGCATCATTCTGGTATAAACATTCAAAGTCCAGCAACATACCAGTACGTTGCTGGTCCTTGTTGGACATGTATTGTAATCTTTTTTTTTCATGCAGCCAGTTGGCTGAACGAAAAAAGAGATTGATCGGTGGGTATGCCCACCATTAGAATACCGCCCTTCATCCACCCACTTCCAATGATGGGCATACACGCACCATTTATATATGCCGAAGCATGGGGGCATCCTCCCGCAAAAAAGTTATGCCGCACACACATGGTCGGACTTTTCCACGGGCAAGCCTCCGTCGGAATTTCGACCGTATGTACGCGGCATTAGGAGCAAAATCGCTCCTCCGCCCCTGCTGCCCCAATGCTTCGGCATATTTGCTTTTTTTTTTTAACTGTGGTGGTGAAATCACCTCCTACAGCACTGGAGTCGCAGGGATCAGGCCTGTCTCTGCGAACGCTGCAGTTATGTGTGTTTTTGTTTTGTAAGTGACAGTGATCGATCGATACTGCACTTGGGTGGCCTGGGCTGGACGGAGGGGCAAAACGCAGGTGCCAGCAGGTATCTGGGCTGATCCCGCTAACACTGCGTTTTTGGGAACCCTAAACTGCTGGGGACGCTAGTATAGATCTGATCAGATCAGATATTGATCTGTTCAGATACTATACCACTAAGGGGGGTGTATGCTTCACGCGTGGGTGTTAGCGTTACTGGCACTAACCTGACGCTGCCTGGGGTGTGACGCAGACCCTCTCTGACGCTAAAACCTAATTGATATCACCCGCCGGGCGATCAGGGGGTTAAAACTTTATTGGGTTATATACACGGCGGTGCCCTGACACTATAAAAAGCAAACTAACTAACCAGCGTCACCCGTAACACTTATATGATGATCACTGGTGAAAGGGTTAACTAGGGGCAATCAGGGGGGTTAAAACCTTTATTAGATAATATATGGGGGTACCTGATGCTATAAAAACCTGCGGCGAACCTAAAAAAAATTACCAGCTACCGATCTGCATCACCGACACTAAGACAGCGTTTAGAAAAACGATCACTTAGCGACAGTGGTGATGGGGGTGAAAGGGTTACCTGGGGGGCGATCAAGGGGGTTAAACCTTTATTAGATAATATATTGGGGTACCTGACGCTATAAAAACCTGCGGCGAACCTAAAAAAAATTACCAGCTACCGATCTGCATCACGGACACTAAGACAGCGTTTAGAAAAACGATCGCTTAGCAACAGTGGTGATGGGGGTGAAAGGGTTACCTGGGGGGCGATCAAGGGGGTTAAACCTTTATTAGATAATATATTGGGGTACCTGACGCTATAAAAACATGCGGCGAACCTAAAAAAAATTACTGGCTGCCGATCGGCATCACTGACGCTAAGACAGCGATCAGAAAAATTATCGCTTAGAGACAGTGGTGATAGGCGGTGAAAGGGTTATCTGGGGGGTGATCAGGGGGTTAAACCTTTATTAGGGGGGGTTAGGGGGCTACACTGGACCTAAGACTAAACTTTGGTGACACTTTTACAGTCACAAATGTCACTGATTGCAGTGATCACTAAATAAATGGTCACTGCAATCAGTGACACTGTGACTGGGGGCTGGGGGGGTGATCTGGGGTGTCTGGGGGGGCCTGGGGGGGGCGATCTATGTCCCTATGTGTCCTGGTGTCAGTGTAGTGTTGTGTGCACTGACCTGATGTCTTCTCTTGTACGGCGCTCGGTATATGTGAGCGCCGCACCAGAGATGACATCACTTCCTCCTGCTCCCTCTGTCTGACAGACAGAGGGGGCATTTCCATTCGCCGGGAGCGATTGCGAGGGGGTGGCCAGAAACGAATGGCTGCCCCCTCATCCCGGAACGCTCCCAGACACTTAGCCACCGCTCACTGTATAGGAGTGGGGTCCGATTGGACCCCCCAACTATACAAAGGCAATCACGTACACTCTACGTGATTGTGCCTGTCGGTGCCATTCTGCCGACGTATATATACAGTGAGCGGTCGTTAAGTGGTTAAGGTGTATTTCCTGACTAGCTCAGAAAGCGAACAGGACCAATTGCTGGGTCTGTTCTGAGTCTTCACCGAGTTTTAGTCCCCAGCGATGACAGAGGTATGATGTTATTATGGGTATGAGGAGTTTTGATAGACTGGTGAAGACTCTGAACAGACACTTGTCAATGGAATCTAACGATGCATTTTTTAGAGGGTAAAATTGGTTAGTTTTAATAGCTCTGCCTCTTGTCGGTTTGGGTATCTAGGTAGCCCACAAGTGTGTTTGAACTTTAGTTTGGTGTTTATGCGGATCTGCAGCTTATAAGGTAATTCCCCCCAAAGCAAGAGGTTCATGCATGATGGTGAAGCTGTCCCAGCACCTTATGTCGCGGCCGATCGCGAGGATCTGATGGCGCAGGAAATTAAGAATGGCAGGGACAGCTAGAAGGGATTTGTTCACCAACCCCGACCAGGTCTGGGCATGGTGTCCTGGATGTACAAGGTGGAGGGGGCTCGGGCTTGGGATACGATTGAACAATTCTCATCCGTTAAGGATAGGGTTCTTCATGTAATTGTTGAAGCCAGAGCTGTAGCTAAGTGAAGGTTGGGAGTCCTTTTAAGGGTCTGGGGATCTAATTTTTATTTTTACAGCGGATCGTGGTTAAAGGAAGTAGGAATATATATACTCATGTCGTTTTTATTTCTATTCTTTCTATGTCGTGACGAGGTGCGCCTGTTGCCTGATTGGACGCGTGACCAGAGTTTCCTTGATGAGACGCCCCAGAGCCGGACCCACATGCAAGACACAGAGGATCACAGACGGATCTGCGATTACTACAGCTCACCATGTCGTGTCCTCCTTTAAAAGTCATGCCCCTGAAGAGTAGAGTCTACATGTCAAGCCGTGTTTTCCTTTTTATGGACTAAGGACTGATTCATTTCCAGGTGTAAGAAGCAGATCAAGTTTCATCGATGGACACAAGGGGTGCATATGACAAAAAAGGGAGGACTGTTGTGGAGATTTTTATGAAGATGTATTTATTATGTATTGTCATAGTGTCACCCAGTGTTAGTACTTCCGCAACCCGCTCTAAAGAGCTGGCTGGGGCAGTCTGAGGCTGGTTGAATCCCGTCTGGTAGGGGAAAATGTCTTGAGGTTGGAGTGTGACGTTTGCAGGGTGCGGATATGTCCACCGACGAGGGCCCTCTGTGCATTAGCACGGACGATCGTTGAGGAGGGGATATGCTCGCTCTTCAACGACATCATTGGTTATAGGCAGATGCGTGCTCTTGTCTCTGCTGTGTCTGATCAACATTGATTGGGATTCGTAGCGCGCGTCTGCAGATAGCCTCCCTCCCCCATTCAATAATAGTATAATCTGAATATGCGTTATTCTATGGAATAGCGCAGAATAAGGATTCCTATCAACGGTAATATGAGAGCGTTGTCAGAGCCGGGGAGAGCGTCCATGTTTTAAAGCAATACGGCTTCGTTTGCTGGGAGCATGCGCGCTCTCCCTGCCTGGACACGCCCATAGGGTTTTAGCCATTATGTTATTGTATTCATTGTATTATTGTATTGAATTGTATATATTTCTTGTGTGGTATTCATGTAATGGGACGTCTTGTTAGAGGGATGTCCTTATATGGACTTTTGCTGTGTAAAGAGGACATCATGTGATGACAACTCCCATGGAGGTCACATGCTGTAATGACCACTCCCATGGGGGAGGTGATTACCTGCTGATGAGATCTTTTGAGTCTAATAAAAGTCTTTGAGGAGGTGTCGGCTAGGCACTCTGCTCTGGGATGGCTTGATGATAAGACCTATGTGTGAGGCTTGCTTCTTGGAATGTATGGGACGGATGAACGGTGAGTGGAACTTAGCTAAAGATAGCATTATTGCAAAAAGATGAATCTAAAGTGTGTGCATGTTTAGCACAGGAAATATAGGCTGTATGCTCTGCATGGAACCTGTATTTCCACGACAACGTCATGAAAAACGGTCGTGTGTACGCGGCATAAGAATATGATTCTCCACTCTTGTGGACTGAATAAGGCAGAGCTGAAATGGTATTTGAAAAAAATAATTCACCCCAATACCCACTCTACATAGTCTTGACCAACCAGGGGTACTATTTGAGTTCCCCTGTGATAGGGAGGATTCTGTAGTGATGAGGTACTCTGATGTGATGAGGGACTAAGATGTGATGGAGAATCTCTGATGTGATGGCTCTCACTTATAGAGGGGACTCTGACATGATGGGGGACCTACGACCCAGTGATGGGGGGACACTGTAGTGATGTGGAGCCTCTGATGTATAGGAAAGACTTTTATGTGATGGGGGAATCTGATGTAAAGGGGGGACCTCAGACAGGATGGGGGTCTCTAATGTGAACAGGGGACTCTAAGGGGGATTTTTACATACGAAGTTGATTTCATCAAGGTGGTTGTGTGCATTTTTTACAGACTAATGTTTCCCATTGATAAGTAACATTTAGATTTTTCACATCTTAAACTAGGGTTCCTCGAAATTTTACATATTTTTAAAGGGCCTGCGGGCAGGGGACCCCAGATCTCACCCCACCCCCATGTGAATGAGTATGTGGGTACATAGTACCCCTACCCATTCACCTAAAAAACAAAAAGCGCATTGCGAAGTGGGCATTTCTAAATGTCTATGGTTCAGAAAGGTGTCAATTAATTAATTATAATTGGTCTGCCATACTTTTTCCTCCAATCTCACAAAGGTTGTAATTTCCTTCCATATTAGCAAAAAAGGCTATGCAACCTAAGCATATGATTCTCCACTCTTGTGGACTGAAAATGGCATAGCTGAAATGGTATTTTAAAACATGATGCACCCCAATACCCACTCTACATAGTCTTCACCAACCAGGGATTCTATTTGGGTTCCCTTGGGGTGGCAGGAGCACAAGACCCAGTTTGTCCTAGATCAGAGATGGGTGAGAAGACTCTGTGATGGGGAGGATTCTGTAGTGATGAGGTACTCTGATGTGATGAGGGACTTTGATGTGATGGAGAAACTCTGATGAGGGGACTCTGACATGATGGGGGACCTACGACCCTATGATGGGGGGGCACTGTAGTTATGTGGAGCCTCTGATGTATAGGGAAGACTTTTATAATCTGATGTGAAGGGGAGACATCAGACACGATGGGGGCCTCTAATGTGAATGGGGCCTTTGATGTGAACAGGGGACTCTAAGGTTGATTTTTACATATGAAGTTGATTTTATCAAGGTGGTTGTGTGCATTTTTTCCAGACTCATGTCTTCCATTGATAAGTAACATTTAAATTGTTCACATTTTAGACTAGTGTTCCTCAAGATTTTGCATATTTTTAAAGGGTCTGCAGGCAGGGGGCCCCCAGATCCCGCCCCCCATGTGAATGAGTATGGGGTACCCATTCACCAAAAAAGTGTCAAAAAGTAAAAAAAACAAAGTAACAGTGTTTAACAATTCCTTTATAAAAAAAAAACTGGTGGCACCGCCCCCCCCCTCTTTTGAAGTCACGGACTGGTGCATGCTGAGGGAATACACCGCTCCAGGATAAATACCCCTCCTGAAGTCAGCTGTCTTGGTTTTTAATGAAGCAGGGTGCTGGCTCTGTTTGCAACAGAGATAATGAAAAGAATATAGCTGGATAGCCGCATTCCAAATATTCACCTTTATTCAAAAGTATAAAATCAAGGCATCAAGGGTAGGTACAGACTAACTGCACTGCCGCTGACATGTTTCACACCAGACATGGTGCTTAGTCATAGATAAAGAGCTGTTTTAGCTATGACTAAGCACCGTGTTTGGTGTAAAACATGTCAGCGGCAGTGCAGTTAGTCTACCCTTGATGCCTTGATTTTATACTTTTGAATAAAGGTGAATATTTGGAGTGCGGCTATCCAGCTATATTCTTTTCACTGGTGCATGCTGGGTTGGTGATATCACAAGGGCGGGTGGTGCCACCAGGTGGTCCCACCCTTACCTATATAAGAACTGTCAAGCGGCAAATACTGGCATTCGGCGGTTTGCCTTACTGGACGGCGGAGCAATTGTTATCTTCTTTTTTGGGTCTGCGGTGCGGTGGGTGGCGTGATTGATGATGGATCTACATTGGGGGACACTGTTTTTTATTTTATTTTTTAATCCGAAAATCCGAATATAAGAAAGAAAATCAGAAACTTTGAAAGAATAACTAACTGACTAACTAATAAAACGTTTTTATTGCTATTATTGTTATTTATTATCATTAATTTGTTACGTTCCATTCGTTTAGATGCGGCATTCATTATTTTGGATAATTCGTAACTTCGGATAAATTTGTAATTGTTACGTTCACTAACAGCCAAATTTAAAACTGAATTCCAATACCTATAATTTAATAGTTAGTAACAGTTAAGTTATTATTAGTTAGATATTATTTTAGATTTTCTAATTTTTGGATTTTCGAATTTCGAATTTTGAATTTACGAATCTAATGCCGTGTACACACAACCGTTTTTCATGACGAGAAAAATGCAATTTTTTAATTTGGTCATTAAAAACGATCGTGTGTGGGCTCCAGAGCATTTTTCACGACGTGAAAAATGGGCATTAAAAATTTGGAACATGCTCTATTTTTTATCGTAGTTTTTTTTTAAAAAAACGCGCGTGCTCAGAAGCAAGTGATGAGACGGTAGCGCTCGTTCTGGTAAAACTAGCGTTCGGAATGGAGATAGCACATTTGTCACGCTGTAACAGACTGAAGAGCACGAGGCTGAAAAGCGCGAATCGTCTCTCACCAAGTTTTACTAAGACGAGGATCAGCAAAAGCAGCCCAAAGGGTGGCGCCATCCGAATGGAACTTCCCCTTTATAGTGCCGTCGTACATTTCGTACGTCACCGCGCTTTGCTCTAGCATTTTTTTTCATGATCGTGTGTAGGTAAGGCAGGCTTGAGAAAAATCACATCGAGAAAAAATTTGTTTTTTTCAATTACATTAAAAACGGTCGTGTGTACGCGGCATAAGAAAGAAAGAGAAAAAACTCTGTAGCAATACACACCAAACTGAGCATGTGCAGAGTGCTCCCAATGCTCTTTTCTAGCAGCAGGTGGATTGGGGACAGTGGAAGAAGGGGAGGGTCAGAGAAGACACGATCAAACAGCCTCTTTACACAATGCAGAGGATTAACCCCTTAGGTTCCACAGTGAGTATAACAAGCATGCTTTACTGCCTATACAGACTGATTTTACTGTTGTGGGTTTGGTAACACTTTAATACCAGTTTAATCTGTTCTTACACTTGCAGCTTGATGTATAAGATAGTTGAGTCTTTGGATCCAGACGTTCAAAAACAGCTCCAGGTGCAGGAACAAGAATGCCGTATTTTTAGGACACTTTATTCCTGTCCGCCTCACTACTCAACTCCTCTGATCCCGAGCCTTTCTCCTGCTGTGTGATGGCGGGCGTAGAAAGCTGCACTTCACACATGTGGGGAATGTGTATGAAATGCCCACCAGAGAGAAGGACAGCAGTTTATACATAAAGCCATGCTGGGAATTTTTTCAAGTGATGTAACACATTTGAGCATCGCTTACAATAATTAGAATTGCGATTGAAGATAAAAGAGAACACAAGCACTAGACAAAGCAGGTCACGGAGCACTCCCGAGAATTGTTGGAGGACGGAGTTGAACTCATGCTCCTAATAATCAGAACAACAAGCCATTCTGAGATATTTCTTATAAATGTTTTGGCTGTGTAAGCAAGGCTCATTTTCACACATTTACCACATTATCCTTGTCTGCTTTGCTTTTAAAGGGGTATTAAACCTAAAACCAAATCTGAAATATATTGCAGCTTACCAATCATTAGATACAGTGTCTTAAAAAGTGTCCATACCGCTTGAAATATTCCACATTTTCTCATGTTACAACCAAAAACGTAAATGTATTTTATTGGGATTTTATGGGATAGACCAACACAAAGTGGCACATAATTGTGAAGTGGAAGGAAAATGATAAATGGTTTTCAAAATGTTTATACAAATAAATATATGAAAAGTGTGGCGTACATTTGTATTCAGCCCTCTTTACTCCGATACCCCTAACTAAAATCTAGTGGAACCAATTGCCTTCAGAAGTCCCCTAATTAGTAAATAGAGTCCACCTGTGTGTAATTTAATCTCATTATAAATACAGCTGTTCTGTGAAGCCCTCAGAGAATTGTTAGGGCCCTTTCACACGTACGAATCCTGTGAGGATCCGTTAATTTAACATCTGCTTGCTCAGCGGGGATTGCTCCGTTGATCCCCGCTGAGCCGGCGGATGACTAGTTCGTCTCTGCACACTGTGCAGAGACAGGCTAGTCAGGTCTCCGCTCTCCTCTATGGGGGAATCGGATGAACACGGACCGTCTGTCCGTGTTCACCCGATCCGATCCGCAGACGGATGGAAAAATAGGATTTTCCTCAGTCTCCAGAAACGGACCATAGCGGAGACTGATGAGATCGGATGACAGCGGATGTTCATCCGCTGACATCCGCTATCCCATAGGGATACATGTACGTCCGTATTTCATCCGAAAACGGATGGATGAAAAACGGACATACGTCCGCACGTGTGAAAGGGGCCTTAAAGAACCTTATGCCGCGTACACACAATCGGAATTTTCGACAACAAAACCGTGTTTTTTTTTCTAACGGATTTTCGTTCAAACTTGTCTTCCATACACACGATCACACAAATGTTGTCGGAAATTCCGATCGCCAAGAACGCGGTGACGTACAACACTACAACTAGCCGAGAAAAATTAAGTTCAATGAATCTGAGCATGCGTTGAATTGTTTCCGAGCATGCGTAGGATTTTTGGAATTGGATGCGCACGGTCGGAATTTCCGACAAGAACTTTTGTTGTTGGAAAAATTGAGAACCAGCTCTCAATCATTTTTTGTCGGAAATTCCGACAGCAAATGTCCGATGGAGCTTACATACGGTCGGAATACTTGACCAAAAGCTCACATTTGTTGTCGGAAATTCCAATCGTGTGTACGCGTCATTAGTGAACAAACAGCATTATGAAGGCCAAGGAACACACCGGACAGGTAAGGGATAAAGTTGTGGAGAAGTATAAAGCAGGGTTAGGTTATAAAAAAAATATCCCAAGCTTTGAACATCTCACAGAACACTGTTCAATCCATCATCCGAAAATGGAAAGAGTATGGCACAACTGTAACCCTACCAAGACATGGCCGTCCACCTAAACTGACAGGCCGGGCAAGGAGAGCATTCGTCAGAGAAGCAGCCAATTCCACTTGAGAATCTGCGGCAAGACTAGAAATTTGCTGTTCACAGACGCTCTCCATCCAGTCTGACAGAGCTTGATCTATTTTGCAAAGAAGAAGAATGGGGAAAAGTGTCACTCCCTAGATGTGCAAATCTGGTAAAGACATCCCCAAAAAGACTTGCAGCTTTAATTGCAGTGAAAGGAGGTTCTACAAAGCATTGACTCAGGGGGGCTGAATACAAATACACCCCACACTTTTCACATATTTACATATTTATTTGTAAAAAAAAATGGAAAACCATTTATCGCTTTTCTTCCACATCACAATTATGTGCCACTTTGTGTTGGTCTATCACATAAAATCCCAAAAAAATACATTTGCGTTTTTGGTTGTAACATGACAAAATGTGGAAAATGTCAAGGGGTATGAATACTTTTTCAAGGCACTGTATAGTGTCTGCATCAGTTTCTTTTTTTTGCCCCTCTGCTTTCACCTACTGATTTGGCCAATAACACACTTCCTGTATTAGAGTGCCACCACTCTGGATGAAGGAGCACATAGGGCACTTTTGGACAGCAGCATTGTCAGTCCAGGGGGAGGGGAGTGTTAACTGTACTAGCAGATTTTAATACACTAACAAGTCCTGTTTGCCACCGCAGCAGATGGCTTGTAGATCTCAATAAACTGCCAGGGGGCTGATGAGTGCCCTCGTCATTTATTATTCTTCCTGCACTTCAGTAGACTGTTCTGCAGGCTCCTAAGAACCTTAGATCTTAGACCTTAGAACACGTCCACCACTTATGCTGCATTGTTCTTACCTGCCCGCACCCTCAGTGAGGAAGACACAGGGTACAGCTTGGAGAGGTGCTCAAGAATGAGATACCATCAAGATACAACCTTATAGCCAGCCTCGATGAGAGCAACATTTGTAATGCCCTTATGTATTCGAAGAGCCCAGGCACCCCAATCATCCTCAGGAATCTCTGCACCACAGACCCTTTCCCAGGTGAGCCTATAGGGCAGATTAGTAGTCATGGTCGCAAGTTGATTGTACAGTGTTGAGATGCTGCCCCTCTGAGTCTCACCACGGAAACATCTGTTTACCTAAGATGCATTGCATTGTCCTCTGTGTTTTGTTGCAACGTGCATATATAATGTAAAAGCTGATGGAAGCAGTAAAGCTCAGTAGGTGGTAACCCCAATTGTTGGGTAAAATAGGAGTATGGGTATATGCCCTTATGGTACACGAAATGGCCTACGCGATAGAGTCCATTGTTAACCCTCCAATGGAATTCATTGGGGTGCAGGCCAGATGGAAGAGCCAGATTCTGGAAAATGGCCTCTAGAGGGGTGTGTAGGGACGGAAGCAGTGCTGACCGGCAGGAGGAATCCCATAGTTGTGTGGGAGAGTGTGGGACAGAGGATTGCTTTCCATTGTTTGGTGTTTTCCACATCAAGAGGTCTATGGGTAAAAGGGACTCACGCCTGTGCCTCTAAGTCAATCCACCCTGGTCTATATGATTTTGAATACACTATATTGTCAAAAGTATTAGGACACCTGCCTTTACACACACGTGAACTTTAATGGCACCCCAGTCTTAGTCCGTAGGGTTCAATATTGAGTTGGCCCACCCTTTGTAGCTATAACAGCTTTAACTCTTCTGGGAAGGCTGTCCACAAGGATTAGGAGTGTGTCTATGTGAATGTATGACCATTATTCCAGAAGCACATTTGTGAGGTCAGACACTGATGTTGGACGAGAAGGCCTGGCTCGCAGTCTGTGCTCTAATTCATTCCAAAGGTGTTCTATTGGGTTGAGGTCAGGACTCTGTGCAGGCCAGACAAGTTCCTCCACCCCAAACTTGCTCATCTATGTCTTTATGGACCTTGCTTTGTGCACTGCTGTGCAGTCATGTTTGGAACAGAAAGGGGCCGTCCCCAAATTGTTCCCACAAAGTTGGGAGCATGAAATTGTCCAAAATGTCTTGGTATGCTGACGCCTTAAGAGTTCCCTTCACTGGAACTAAGGAGCCAAGCCCATCTCCTGAAAAACAAATGATTTGGACCAGTGCACAAAGCAAGGTCCATAAAGATATGGATGAGTGAGTTTGGGGTGGAGGAACTTGACTGGCCTGCACAGAGTCTTGACCTCAACCCTAAAGAACACCTTTGGGATAAATTAGAGCGGTCACTGCATCAGTGCATGACCTCACAAATGCGCTTCTGGAAGAATGGTCAAACATTCCCATAGACACACTCCAAGCCTTGTGGACAGCCTTCCCAGAAGAGTTGAAGCTGTTATAGCTGCAAAGGGTGGGTCAACTCAATATTAAACCCTACAGACTAAGACTGGGATGCCATTAAAGTTCATGTGCGTGTTAAGGCAGGCGTCCCAATACTTTTAACAATATAGTGTATATCTTCGTGCACTGAGCCAATCTGTGACCTCTGGGCCCCCAAATAGACTTAAGCAATTGAGTTTTTTTTAAGAAAATGTATAATTTTAGAAACTCTGTTGCAGAGTTGTTCTGCATAGGTTGGCCTAAAGTTGTCCTAAACAGAGCTGTTCTATTGCTGGAACATATGAGAAAATACTATGTAAAAAGATAACATTTGAGAAAAGGTGTCATTTCACTAACTACAGAATTACCAAAGGTTACCTTTACTACACTCTGAACAAAAAAACACTTCAGTCATATTTTAAGTCTCCTTTGTCTGACTTTCACAAGTAGTTATTGCTGAATATTACTGAGATTGTCTTCCGTATGACCCGATTGCTTATGCATGGTTTATTTGTGCATTCCATGGAAATACATCTCACTCAGAATATTTAGCACTTATTTGCATGCTATTTATATGTGCAAATTGTTTCACTGGGAGTCAGGCCAGAATATGTCATTATTTTTAGGAATAGTTGGCTTTTTAAGGACACAGTATAATAATCCTGCACATAAAGAGTACTATGAATATGAAAAAAGTGGTGTCTTTTTGGCAGGCCTGGTCTTTTTTAATTGCAGACACTCTATTGTTATCCTTTTAAACACGGAAGGTCAGCACTTGATATGTTCTCTTTGGGATGACATTGCAAACCTTATAATATACACTAAATTACCAAAAGTATTGGGAAACCTGCCTTTACACACACATGAACTTTAATGGCATCCCAGTCTAAAGCCTCGTACACACGGTCGGACTTTTTGCCAACAAACTTCAAAATGAGCAAGTTTGACAAAAAATCTGACCGTGTGTACGCTCCATCGGACAAACTTTTTTGGTTTTCATCGGACAAATGTTCGGTCTGCAAACGGACAAACTTTTTGGCAACAAAAGTCCGATGTAGCAAAGTCCGACCGTGTGTACAGAAATCCATCGGACTTTTGTCTGATGGACAAATAAGCATGCCCAGAACCAATGTTAAAATCAACCAACAATAGCAAAAGTTGACCAAAGTGTGGCCGTAAAGAGCAGAAAAGAGCAGTAAAACAACGTGATGTTGGAAAAGTTTTGGGAAAGTTTGCAGAAAAGTCCTGCCGTGTGTATGCTATAGGTGTGCCCGGCCAGCTCCCTTCGGACAAAAATCCACAGAAAAGTTTGTTTGAAGTCTGACCGTGTGTACGAGGCTTTAGTCTGTAGGCTTCAATATTGAGTTGGCCCACCCTTTGCAGCTATAACAGCTTCAACTCTTCTGGGAAAGCTGTCCACAAGGTTAGAAGTGTGTTTATGGGAATTTTTGACCATTCTTCCAGAAGACCCAAAGGTGTTCTATCAGGTTGAGGTCAGGACTCTTTATGGACCTTGTTTGTGCACTGGTGCGCAGTCATGTTGGAACAGGAAGGGGCCATCCCCAAACTGTTCCTACAAAGTTGGGAGCATGAAATTGTCCAAAATGTCTTGGTATGCTGACACCTTAAGAGTTCCCTTCACTGGAACTAAGGAGCTAAGCCCAACCCCTGAGGGACAACCCCACACCGTAATCCCCCCCCCCTCCACCAAACGATTTGGACCAGTGCACAAAGCAAGGTCCATAAAGACATGGATGAGCGAGTTTGGGATGGAGGAACTTGACTGACCTGCAGAGTCCTGACCTTAACCCGATAGA
Organism: Rana muscosa; assembly: GCA_029206835.1. Classification (NCBI taxonomy): domain Eukaryota; kingdom Metazoa; phylum Chordata; class Amphibia; order Anura; family Ranidae; genus Rana; species Rana muscosa. The sequence goes on from CM055118.1 coordinate 455,868,264, forward strand.
ACACCTTTGAGATGAATTAGAGTATAGACTGCGAGCCAGGCCTTCTCGTCCACATCAGTGCCCGACCTCACAAATGCGCTTCTGGAAGAATGGTCAAACATTCCCATAGACACACTCCTAAACCTTGTGGACAGCCTTCCCAGAAGAGTTGAAGCTGTTATAGCTGCAAAGGGTGGGCCAACTCAATATTAAACTCTATGGACTAAGACTGGGATGCCATTACATTTAATGTGCATGTAATGGCAGGTAGAGATGGCCTTGCGGTTCACCCTGTGGTCGGTTTGCAGCGAACTTTGCACGTTCGCTATTTGCCGAACCGGCAGACATATGGCGCTGTTCGCGGCCGCCATATTCTTTTACATTGTGGAGAACTTTGACCCATGACACATCCATCATGTGGTACAGGACAGCCAATTGAGACATTTCAGCAGATGGACATACCCCTTACCTTATAAATAGACCTGATCTGGCTGCCATTTTACATTCTATCTTTTGTCAGCGTAGGGAAAGGTTGCTGTGTGGAGAAGGGACAGACTGTAATCACTAGCTATTAGGTCCACAAAAGTCCTTTTAATGACTGGTATAGGTGTACTGTTGTTTGGTGTGCAGTATATAGGGGTGTAATACACTTATAATATACTTTCAAATATAGAAAGCATATTATAGTTAATTTCAATTGTGCAGCATTGGGACTGCAGTGCTGAGCGGTTCTGCAGCTGTCTTTAGTCAGTGTAGTGAGGTTGCTGTGTGTGTACTAGCAGGGACAGACTCTACTAATCACTAGCTATTAGGTCCACAAAAGTCCTTTTAAGGACTGGTATAGGTGTACAGTATATAGGGGTGTAATACACTTATAATATACTTTCAAATATAGAAAGCATAGTGCATTTCTACTGTGCAGCATTTCTACTGTGCAGCTTCTGAGCGGTTCTGCAGCTCTTTTGTCAGTGTAGGGAGAAGTTGCTGCTGTGTGTCGCAGGCACAGACTAGCGACTAAAATCGATAACCAATAAAGCTCCACAAAAGTTATTTTAAGGACTGGTATAGGTGTACTATTTGGTGTGCAGTAAATAGGGGTGTAATACACGCATAAAATACTTTCAAATATAGAAAGCATAGTATAGTGTATTTCTACTGTGCAGCTTCTGAGCGGTTCTGCAGCTATTTTGTCAGTGTAGGGAGAAGTTGCTGCTGTGTGTCGCAGGCACAGACTAGCGACTAAAATCGCTAACCAATAAAGCTCCACAAAAGTTATTTTAGGGACTGGTATAGGTGTACTATTTGGTGTGCAGTATATCTTTTGTCAGTGAGTGAGTGAGTGAGTAACTTGTATAGCGCTGCAATTGCGAACTAAATCGCCTCAAGGCGCTTTGCATCCAGTGTCGTTGAGATCGTTAGAAGAGATGGGTCTTTAGTATTTTCCGGAAGGCCCGATGGTTTTCTTCCATGCGGATATTCGTGGGTAGTGCATTCCATAGCCTTGGTCCTTGGACAGCAAACCTTCGTTCTCCCTTGGCTTTGTAGCGGGTCTTGGGGATGTGGAGGAGGTTTTGGTTAGTTGATCGAAGGTCACGAGTAGTGGTGTAGTGTTTTATTTTCTCGCATAAGTATTCAGGAGCGTTTCCTTGTGCACATTTGTGGGTGAGGCAGAGGGTCTTGAATGTGATCCGATCCTTTACGGCTAGCCAATGGAGGCTTTTCAGGGATGGTGCGATTGATTCCCAGGGTTTTTTCCCTGTTACCAGTCTGGCCGCTGTGTTTTGGACGACTTGTAGACGTGCAACTTGGTATTTGGGTAGTCCTAGGTAAAGTGAGTTAGTGTAGTCAAGCCGTGAATTGATAATGGTTCCGACTACTACTGCTCTGTCTTTTTCCGGGATGAACGGGATGAGTCTTCGTAGCAGGCGGAGAAGGTGGTGGGATCCACTGACTACTGATCCTATTTGTGCGTCCATAGTCATGTCTGAGTCAAAGATAACTCCCAGGCTTTTAACTTTGGTGCTTGGGGTTATGTTTTGTCCCAGGATGGTGGGTGGCGTCCATGTGGTCCTGGCGTTTTTCTTTTGGTTAGCGTGGAAAATGAGCAGTTCTGTTTTGGATCCATTAAGCTTGAGGGAGCTCTCTGTCATCCAATTGTTGATCAATGTAAGGCATTTTTCCAGTCCGTAATATTGATCTTTTTTGTTGTTGATGCGAAAGTATAGTTGAGTGTCATCTGCATAGGAGTGATAACGCATGTCCTGTTCACTGATGATTTTGAGGAGTGGCCGAAGGTAGATGTTGAAGAGTACCGGTGACAGGGGTGATCCTTGAGGTACTCCGCATGTATTTGTGCGTGGTGCCGAGGTAAAGGCTCCCAGTTTCACTGTCTGGGATCGGTTTTCTAAGAAGGATGCGAACCATGGTAGGTCCGTGTCTGCGACTCCTGCTACTTCGGTGAGACGCGTAAGTAGGATTTTGTGATCTACTGTGTCAAAGGCTGCACTGAGGTCCAGCAGCACCAGGAGACATGATTCTCCGTCATCTGCTGCTTCTAGTACGTCGTCCCATATTTTGAGAAGTGCCGTTTCCGTCCCATGGCCTGGGCGGAACCCCGATTGAAGTGGGTCCAGGAGATTGTGGGTATCCAAATGAAGTTGTAGCTGTTGTGTTACAACTTTCTCGATAATCTTGGAGATGGTGTTCAGGCTTGTTACCGGTCTTCTAAAATTTGGGTAATTCGGGTCAAGGTTAGGTTTCTTTAGGAGGGGTTTGATTATTCCTTGTTTAAGGGAAGTCGGCACAATACCTTCTTTGAACGATTGGTTGATGAAGTGTGTTATGTGGGGTGCCAAGATGTCGGTACATTCTTTCAGCAGTTTTGCCGGAATGATGTCGTTCGGTGAAGTGCTATCTCGGAGGCTTCTGATGATGTTTTTAGTAGTGTCGATTGTAATTGGGACCAGTGTAGGGAGAGGTTGCATTGTGTCGCAGGGACAGACTAGCGACTAAAATCGCTAACTTATAAAGGTCCACAAAAGTCCTTTTAACGACTGGTATAGGTGTACTATTTGGTGTGCAGTATATAGGGGTGTAATACACGCATAAAATACTTTCAAATATAGAAAGCATATTATAGTGCATCACCCCTAAATTTGGGATACCCGTTACAATAACTTATATAAAAAATAAAATAAAAATATGGCAACTTTTCCAATAGCAGGATCATCTCCTGCACCCCCTTCATTGCCTGGCCTTGCGTCTCTTCCATGGCCTTCATGCGTTCCTGAATTGACAAAATTTTGCAGATAAAAAAAGAATGCTTGTCGTTTTCGATCTCAAATTTGCTTAATACTTCTGGTATGTCATTGTCCATGTTGTGGGACTATGTGTGCACAGCTAGTAAGTATTTTGTGGCTGCAAATATGACTTGGAGGTTTTTAATGTTCGCCTGCCATTAAAATCAATGGGGCCCGCCGCGAACCTGCGGTTCGCGAACATTTGCCCGCGTTCGCGCACCGTCCCGGCAGATGTTCGTCCATCACTAATGGCAGGCATCCCAATACTTTTGGTATTATAGTGTTATTGTCCAGCAGGTGCCCTGGTCTTTCTTATTTATTATTTTTATACACGATTTATATAGCACCGACAGTTTATGCAGCACTTTACAACTTGAGGGTAGACAGTACAAATACAGTACACTTTAATACAGTAGGAATCAGAGAGCCCTGCTTGTTAGAGCTTACAATCTGAGAGGGAGGTCAAGAGATACAAGAGGTAATAACTGGGGGATGTGCTGATGAGAAAATAAATGTACAGTTGTTAGGTGGGGCCAGATAGGCTTCTCTGAAGAGATGAGATTTCAGGGATCGTCTGAAAGTAGACAAAGTAGGAGATAGTTGGACAGATTGGGGTAGAGCATTCCAGATGATGGGAGAGGCTCGGAGTCCTAGAGGCGAGCATGGGAAGAGGTGACAAGAGAGCTAGAGAGCGGGAGGTCTTGGGAGGAGTGAAGAGGATGATTTGGTTGGTATTTTGAGACCAGGTTAGAGATGTAGCTGGGGGCCAGGTTGTGAATGGGTTTGTAAGTTACTGTTAGTATCTTGAATTTAACTCTTTGGCGGAGTGGCAGCCAATGGAGGGATTGTCAGAGAGCGGTAGCAGACGCAAAGCGGTTTGTAAGGTGGATGAGCCTGGCAACAGCGTTCATGATGTCAGGAAGTGCTCACTGGAAGACACATTGCTGGCCGAGCTGGTGCACGTCTGTGTGCGTGGGTGTGCAAGTTTCTTGGTGCCAAACATCCTATTTAAACAGGATATGCAGATAGGACCAGTGCTGTCTGATCTGCAGCTTCCTGTGACCCCTGCTCCTGTTTATCTGCTCTTGTGATCTACTTGCTGAATTACCCGGCTTGACCATTGGAGTTCCCTTGCTTTCGGCCTGCACCCGACCTCGGCTCACCTCTGACCCTGAACCTGCCTGCTCCTTTGGATACCACGCTGCCCGCCAGTTACAAACCCGGCCTGTGACCCGACCTGTTTGCCTCTGGCACCTGCTCCAGCATCTCCTGTCTGTGCTGAAGCCAGCCTGCCTGCTCTTGCCTGTATCCACACCCCTCTTGACTGTTCTACTATCTGCCCAATCCGGCATCTGGGTGTGTGTGTGTCCGGATATCGGGTGTTCCAGCCTCCAGTCTGTCTGCTGTTCTGATCCCCCTCCTAGCTGGTCGTCATCTCTGTAGCATCAGGAACCTCGGAGCAGCCTTTCTAACAGCTGACCCGCCAGGCACTCATACCATTCTGAACTCCTGTGCCACCTGTCTGCTCTACCAGGGGCCGCAAGTCAGATACGTAAGGGAGGCCTTCCTCTGCATCGGGCTCATCAGTCAGGTACATAGGAACTTGACAGTATCAGACAGCCATGTCTGAGCCCGAGCAAGGAACCTCCCCCATGGAAGAACTGTGCCGATAACTGGCGGGCCTGACACAAGCTGTTAAGAATCTACAAGAGGGTTCATGTTTTGTCCTCTCCCACCAATCCTTAAGGCGCTACCTCAGCTGGTACCTCATCCACACCTGCGGTGGTGATGCTACCATCAGAACCGAGGGTACCCACGCCCAAAAGATTTGTGGGTGAACTCAGAAAATATAGAGCCTTTCGCAATGCATGTGAACTCTACTTCGCCTTACAACCCCGTACCCTCTCTCTGGAGGCAACCAAAGTGGGCTTCAGCAAGGCCACAGAGTGGCGGAGGACTATGTGGTCGAATTTAGGCGTTGGAGTTCTGATACCAATTGGAACGATGCGGCCCTCCATTACCGATTTCGGATGGGCCTATCAGATCCTCTAAAAGATGAACTGGCACGAGTAGGGATACCCCAATCCTTGTATACCCTTATCAACTTATCGATACAGATTGATCGACGCCTAAGGAAGTGTCGTACCGAAAGGTCCACAGGTCAATATTGGCCAACTTGGATGTTGCCTAAAGTTCCTAGCTTCCCCAGCCAGGCTCCCCCAGCTCCAGTAACTCCAGCTTCTGATACATCTGAGCCCATGCAGTTGGGCTTGCTTCGTCCCTCTCTCACCACAGAGGAACGACAGCGCCGACAAATAAGCAATCTCTGTATGTACTGTGGAGAACCCGGGCATTACGCAAGGTCCTGTCCAGCAAAGATGTGTAAGTGCATATAAATCTCTTCTATGCATGTTCCTGTTTTACCCAACCAATCCTCTCACCTTGCTCTCCCCATCCTGTTACAGCCTCCAGGAAGGAGTATCCAGGTGTCCGTCATAATTGCCTGCAGCTGTTTCATAGACTTATTGTTTGCAGCCAAACATCTCATCCCACTTCAACCAAAGACCCAGGCACTATCAATACATCATGCCGATGGGTCCATCATTAAATCTGGCCCGGTCACACAGGAGACTGTCCCTTTGCTGGCTATCATTGCTCCCCATCACCAAGAGTTCCTACGCCTGGATGCCATCTCATCACCCTTATTTGCCATCATCCTATCTACTACCTCTTTTGCCCAAACTGTTTCAAAGACTGGGAGCTGTGGTCATCTTCACTAAACTGGGCCTCCGGGCAGCATGCAACTTAATTCGCATTCGAGAAGGAGATGAATGTAAAACAGCTTTTCGTACCCGGTTCGGGCACTTCGAGTACCTGGTCATGCCTTTTGGGTTATGCCATGCACCGCCCACTTTTCAGCACTCTGTCAACGACATCTTCTGAGATTATCTAGACCTGTACGTCATTGTATACCTGGATGACATCCTGATTTTCTCTTCCTCAAAGGATGACCACTGTAGACATGTCCAAATTGTGCTAACCCGACTCCGGCGGCATGGCCTCTATGCCAAACTGGAGAAATGCAAATTTGAGCTTCAGAGCATCCAGTTTTTAGGTCTGATCATCTCCATTGAAGGCATCAAGATGGACCCCCAGAAGGTCAATGCCATCTTAGACTGGCCAGCTCCTGTGGACAAGAAGGGGGTTCAACGCTTCATGGGGTTTGCCAACTTCTATCGAAAATGTATTAGGGGGTTTTCTGCCATAATTGCCCCCCAGTATAGAACTAACCAGGGAAGTAATCTGATTCCTCTGATCTTCCAAAGCTCAGTTTGCCTTCAAAGCTCTCAAAAAGCTGTTCACTTCAGCATCCATCCTGAAGCACCCTGATGCTGCCTTAACGTTTGTTCTTGAAGTTGATGCCTCGGAAATAGCAGTGGGAGCTGTGCTTTCTCAACGGCAAGGATCTAAAGCCCTACTCTATCCAGTCGCCTTTTTCTCCTGCAAACTATCGACAGTGGAAAGAAATTACGACGTAGGAGATTGTGAACTTTTGGCCATCAAGGCTGCATTAGAAGAATGGCGATAATTACTAGAAGGTGCAGCACACCCCATTCTGGTCTATACTGACCATAATAATTTAGAATACCTAAGAACGGTTAAAAGATTAAAACCATGGCAGGCAAGGTGGGCGTTATTTTTCTCTAGATTTTCATTCCACATAACTTACAGGCCGGGGTGGAAGAATACAAAACCGGACGCACTATCTGACATGTTCAATGACTCTGAAAGGTCCACACCTCCAGACACCATCCTACCCTCAGGAAACTTTCTCGTATTATAGGAGAATCTCTTATCTTGGATCAAACAGGCCTCTTCCGAAACTAATAAAAAATCAAGCTGCCCAAAATCGTGAAATAAATCTATATAAATATAAGACAAGTGAGTCCAATCACTGATGCATATTATGCTGCACACAAGGAAGAGGATTGCATGTACAACTGACTAGCATGGGCTAAAAAAAAAAAAAGTACCCTCCTATGCGACCAAATCGCATAAAAAGTGCATCAGTGCATATAAAGTCCATATATCAGTTCACATTTAAATTGATGTAAAAATAAGTAGTCTGCAAAATTAGCATTGATATTCAGTTGATAGAGATATCTTCTAAACATGCATCTGTGACTTCAAATAAAACACCTGAGAAAAAGTGCTGTATTCCAGTACAAGAAAAAGTCCACCACCTCCAATAAGACTGCCGCTTACCAGAGCCACTGATCCCTGAAAGAGATCAGTCTAAACCTGCGGCTGTTACCCTTGCCAGGTTCTCCAAGTGGTGCGATCAGCTGCCTCCACCAGTGTAATAGATGGACCTCCAATCCCTCTCAGCTCATCATATGCGTCATGTTAGAAAAAGAAAAATCCACCATAGCGTGATACAGTAAAAACTAATTTATTAAAATAAAAGAATCGCACTTACAATGTTGTGTAGATTATTAGGCGTGAGTTTGATTATTAGGCGAGAGTTTGAAAGGCGCTGCTGCTGAAGCTGTAAAGAATCTTAGGTTCAGAAATTCTGCTTGTACTGCTTATGATTATCTGACCATGTTACAGGAAGAATTTGGCCAGTTGGAAAAGGTGACTGAACTAGTATAGCAATTTGAGCATACCCTTCAACAGCCGTGAGAAAGATTGTCTGAATATGTCAGAAGGTTAAACAAGATGCTCTGCCAAATTGTCCTTAAAAAGGGGATGCTGCCACAAGTCATAGATGCGACCAGGATGAAGCAGATCCTGAGGGGAGCATTGCGTTCTGATCCAGTTTGGCTCCACCTGAAGACCTCTGAAGGAGTCATGTTTCTGAGTTACCCAGATCTTGTGCGGATCATAAGGGACGAAGAAGCTCTATTGAAGGACCAACAGGCGGTTGAAAAAGCCACCCCTCCCCCCTCAGTGGGAGTCAGATCCACCATAGCCTCTGATTGGGACTCAAAAGTGGAGATTTTAAAGTCTCAGATGACCCAAGTGCTGGATCTTTTGACCTCCCTAATGGCTAAGAACTCAAGAGTCCTAAAAAAAGAGGAAGTCAGGAAGGAACCGCACCAGAGTGCCTCAACGCCAGTCTCTCCGTGGGACAGGGGAGAGGCTATTTGTTTCATCTGTGGGGGAGTTGGCCACTTTGGGCGAGTGTGCCCAAGTCCATAGAAGACCCGTGCACCTATCACCAGCCGGCGGAAAACTCCAGAGGGCCCCGGGGAAGGACCGGGGAAGGAGTCAGCCGGGGGCCCATCATTTTCAGCAAGCTCCACTAAAATCCTCAAGCTAGAAGAGTCGAGGGAGAAGGAAAACAATGCCCCTCCCAAAATGCTAAATACCGCCCGCCAAGAGTTAAAATTTCAAGACCTGCAAGGAGTCAATGCATACCAGGCCCAACAGGGATTAAGATCCAGAAAAAGGTGGAAGAAGAAGAAAACACCTAAGGGAAAACCCACAAGTCCAAAGAAAGAAGCCTCCCCGAGGGGGTTTCCAGCCAAATTGGTGGGACCCTCCCCTGTGGTTCCCATTCAAGTGGAGGGAGTTTACATGAGGGCCATCCTGGACACAGGGGCCCAAGTCACTCTCCTGTACCGTGACTTTTACCAAAAGCACCTGAGTCACTTGCCCTTACAGAAATTGGAAGATCTGGATGGGGGATTGGCACCTAAAGCTTCCCTTACGATGGCTATGTATCAATCCGACTAGCCTTCGACCCCTCGATAGCAGGAAAGACAGGGGCTTTTGACACCCTGACAGTAGTCTGCCCTCGCCCACCAGGGGCCAACAAGAGTTCCCTGATAATAGGGACCAATACTCACCTGGTCAGGAGATTACTGGCTCCCCTAGCACAGGAACAGGGTAATTCAACGGCCAGGATCCACCCAATGTTGCAGTTAGCCTACCAACGATTGGTCCTGGAACAGAAGGCCCCAGAAGAGGGGGTAGGGAAAGTCTGGAGATTGGAGAAGGAGGAGAGAGTGTTACAGCCTGGTGAAATGACCTGTTTGAAGGCTACTGTGAAACTCACATGGGAGCAGCCTGGCCCCTTCGTGATTCTGGAACCGGACCCACTAGATACCCACCCAGGATTGGAAGTCATCCCTGAGGTAGTCCCGCTGAGGGCTCTGAAGAAGGCCAATGGCCGGATACCAGTGAGCATCAGGAACATTACTGACTCGCCTGTGAAGATTCCGGCCCGGATGCTGTTGGGCCAAGTAAACCCTGCTACCCCAGTGGCTCTGTCTGATCTGGAGAATACGGAAGGCAGGGCACCCATGATGGAGAAGCTCTGCCTGGACAACACGACCCTACCACCGGTATGGAAGGAGAGAGCCAGGGCCCAGCTGACTAGGTGGAGGAAGATTTTTTCCAGAGATGAATTTGATGTAGGGTGTGCGAGGAGTGCCACCCACAAGATCCGTCTCTAAGAAGACAAACCTTTCCGGGAAAGGGTCCGGCGTGTCCCACTGGCTGACCTGGAGGACTTACGGGAGCAACTGGCAGAGCTTAAGAGAACTGGAGTTATCCGAGAGTCCAGAAGCCCATATGCCTCCCCTATTGTAGTAGTCAGGAAGAAGAACGGGTCACTGAGGCTCTGTATAGACTACAGGACTCTCAATAGGAGGACCATACCTGACCAATACACCACCCCCAGGATAGAGGATGCTCTGCAGTGTCTGTCTGGAGCCAAGTGGTTCAGTGTCATGGAACTGAAGAGTGGGTACTACCAGATCCCAATGCATCCAGAAGATAGAGAGAAGACGGCATTCATCAACCCAGTGGGATTCTATGAATTTAACCGGATGCCTCAAGGATTGTCGGGGGCTCCTGCCACTTTCCAGCGACTAATGGAGAAGACAGTGGGGGACATGAACCTCATCGAAGTCCTAGTGTACCTAGATGACATCATTGTCTTTGGGAAGACTCTGGAGGAACACGAGGAAAGACTGGAGAAAGTCCTGAAGAGACTTAGTGATGAGGGACTTAAACTCTCCAGGGAGAAGTGCCAGTTCTACCAATCCTCAGTCCACTATCTGGGACACATAGTGTCTGAAGAAGGCGTATCTACAGACCCTGACAAACTGGAGGCAGTCACCTCCTGGCCCCGACCGACTACAGTGACGGAGCTCAGATCCTTCCTGGGGTTCTGCTCCTATTATCGCAGGTTTGTGGAGGGATTTGCAAGAATTGCCAAACCTCTGAATGAGTTGCTGAAGACAGAAGTAGAGGAGGATGACACTGGCCCCAGGAAGCCAGGAGAATCAGTGGAAGACCAGTGGACTGAGAAGTGTGAAGAGGCCTTCACAATGTTGAAGAAAAATCTGACCACCGCCCCCGTCTTGGCCTATGCAGACACCAAGAAGCCATATGAATTGCACGTGGATGCCAGTCATGATGGTCTGGGAGGCGTGCTGTATCAGGAGTATGAAGGACAGCTGAGACCAGTTGCCTATGTGAGTAGGAGTTTAACCCCAGCGGAAAAGAATTACCCCACCCACAAATTGGAATTCTTGGCCATAAAGTGGGCTGTTGTAGACAAACTCAAAGACTACTTGTATGGAGCTGACTTTGTAGTGAAAACAGACAATAACTCACTCACTTACCTCTTTACCACAGCCAACCTGGATGCCACTGGCCACCGTTGGTTGGCAGCCCTTTCTGGGTTCAACTTTAGCTTAAAGTATAGGCCCGGGGCTGGAAACCGAGATGCTGATGCCCTGTCCAGACGGTCTCATGCTCCCACTTGCAGGACAGAAGACTGGACCCAGGTGACCCCAGATGGGGTGCGGGCCTTGTGTCAGGGAGCACAGCTTCAAGCTAGTGGAGGATCCCGGTAAGAAGAAATTGGAGTTTTGGTGGTAGGAGTGCCCAAGTACTATTGTGATGTGACCCAGATTGGCGAAGACGACTTGCTGAAACTGTCCAAAAAGGATACAAGACGTGACCAGTTAGAAGATCCTTGGGGAAGGTTGGCCTTGGAAGCCCTGGAAGATCTGGATCCGGACATGCTCTTGCCTGATCCCTCCAAGGAGGCCAGTTTAATACACAAGGAATGGGACAGGTTGCGGGTGCATCAAGGGGTGGTCTACTGAAGGGGCCCCTCTGATGACCTGGAAGACAAGTGGCAACTGTTCCTGCCGGAAAAACATCAAAAGACTGTCTTAGTTGCCCTACACGACAATCATGGCCACCTAGGGGCAGAAAGAATCTTCCAGCTCATAAGGAGTAGATTCTACTGGCCCTGCATGCAAGCAAGCTGAAGTAGAGGAGTACTGTCACTCATGTGCTCGCTGTATACAGAGAAAGACACTGCCCCATCAAGCTGCCCCAATGGGCCACCTGCAAAGCCAAGGGCCCTTGGACTTGGTATGCATTGACTTCCTTTGTCTGGAACCTGGCTTGAGTGGACATGGAATTGTTCTGGTGATAACCGACCATTTCACCCGTTATGCCCAGGCATTTCCAACTAAAGACCAGAAGGCCTCTACTGTAGCCAAGGTACTTATGGAGAAGTACTTTGTGCATTACGGGTTACCTCAACGCCTTCACTCGGATCAAGGGAGGGACTTCGAAAGTCGACTGATCCGGAAGTTACTGGACTCTTTGGGCATAAAGAAGACTCGCACCACCCCTTATCACCCTCAAGGTGATGCCCAACCGTAAAGGTTCAACAGGACTTTGTTAAACATGTTGGGGACTCTGAATAGTGAGGAAAAGCAGCATTGGGGCAAGCACATAGCTGCTATAGTGCATGCCTACAACCAGGGCCGGCCCTACCATGGGACCCAGTGGGCCCATGGTCCCAGGCGGCATTTTAAGAGGGGCGGCAGCCATCCCGGCTGTCTCCCGAGATCTGCCGTGAAAGGCTGCATCTATTGAGTGTGCAGCCCTTACTGCCTGCGAGACAGTTTCACACTGAGCCGATTTTGACACTTGCCAGAGCCCTCAGTGTGAAACTGACATGTAAAATAACTGAATGCAGAGAGACCATCTGTCGGAATTGAAAGTTGATGTCCGGGTGGGTGGGGAGGTATTAAACACCAGCCAACAGGATGGGTCTGGGCGGGCCGCTATGTGTATGTAGCCCCCTCCCCCTTTCTTAAGCAGGACAATCATTGGCTGGTGTTCGATAGCTGGGTCCCGCCCACCCCACATCACCGCTGAATTTTGAAAGCTGGTCTCTCTCTGCACTGCCTATGCTGACACTGAATTCCATGTTACACCAGGCAGAGATTTGGGCGCTGCAATATTGAACACTGAGAGCCTGAGAGGAAGCATGGAGACATACTTGTTACAGTGTTTATGACAGTAGATGCGGAATCCAGGCAGAGATGTAGTGAGGAGGGCAGACAGACCAGTGTCAGTCTGCTAGTTCGCAGTCCCCTCTGCATGTGCTCTGTTTTGTTGAGTGACTGTGTAATCAGACACCTTGAGGCTGCAACTATCTGGGAGCCTCTGAAGCAAAGGACAGTGTCATACCTTCTAATCATGCAGTTCCTGACCATCTGATTACACAAAAGGAGGTTGGTGGGGAGAAGGGGGGCTGCTTCTAGTTCACAGGGTCTGCCCAGCCCCTTGTACCTGGCTGAAGTGCACTGATATGGTTGCTGGATTTAATAAAGGAAGGCTGCAAGTTAAGAGCTCCTTCTATATTTTCTATTTTTTTTTTTTTTTTATTATTATTATGTCCCTATGGCCACCATGGTCCTTAATAGAAGGTGTGTACTGAGATGGGGCTGGAATGGTGGTTTGTGCTGGGGGGAGTTTAGGACTGTGGGGGGAGATCTGTACTGAGTGGGGGTTTGGGGGGGATCGTCATGATAGAATATGACCTTGGAGGGGAGATTTGTACTGAAAGGACGGGGTTTGGTTGTCGTCAGCGTTCCCATGTGGTGCGATTTTGGAGCCCATTAATTTTAAATGGGCTTTAATTCACACCAGAACACAGAAAAAAACTGTGCATGCACTACTTTTGGTGGTGTGTTTGCAATCTGCTTTACAGGTGGCGTAAAGCACCCACAGCAGATCACAAGGGTAGTGCTTTCCAGCAGCATCAAAAATGCTCACAGAACAATAAATACAATTCTAAAAAACGAAAAAATGTCAATTCTAAAACATAATTGACAAAAAATTAAGGGCCATTCACATGTACTTTACTATCTGAAGAGCTGTCAGCATTTAGATTGCTCTTCAGAGAGCTTTTAACAGGTGGTGAGGAGGCATATTGCCTCCTTGCTGCCTGTTTTAACCCCACACTAGCACGCTACAATCATGTGCTTTGCATGCTGTTGCAGGACACTTGCAGAGCAGCACTATTCACTTGACTTTTTCAACAAGGATATAATTTCTGCTATGGCTGTGAAGCACGGCATCGGATGTCGTGGCATGTGTATACCCCTAGCCACTGCCTCCACTGCTAAAGGGGGTAGCATTTTGGCAGACAGTAAAAACACTGCTCAACCATTGGTTTTTACCACCCCCAAGCTCATGTGTAAATGAGCCCTAAGGACTCATTCATCCATGTATTCTGGCCTTGTAAATGAGTAAATTGTTCACACAGCTGGAGCTGCCTGTTAGGGACGCAGTGGTTGTATGAACACAGCCACAGGTCCAAATTTGACAGGTGTGCAATTGTAGGGGAGTGGTCCTGAATGCACACTTTGGGGCCGTACACCTGCACTCACACACCTGTCACCCATAGTGTAACATTTGCTGCCTGCACACAGTTCCAGGTGGCTCCAGCCACATAAACAAACCACTGATTTACATTGTACAGGCCACAGTACCCTTGTGAATGAGCCCCGATACCTCATTCACACATAAAGCTTTAATTCTCAATACACTTTCTTAGCTTTTAGATTTAGTAGGAATTCTGTTGTGTTTGTGTCAGGTAGACTGTACGGGGCCCCGCAATTTCTAACAGCAGCCCTGATAACATGACAGTGTTGCACACAGTTTCACTAAGGGTCAATATTGGCTCGGTGTGAAACTCCCTCTCCTCTGTCAGTGCTAATCAGTTCTACCTATCAGTGTTTCCAATCAGTGCCATCTGTCAGTGCCAAACAGTGTTTCCAAACAGTGCCACCTGTCAGTGCTAATCAGTGTTTCCAATCAGTGGTGCCTAATATCAGTGCCAACCAATGCCACCTATCGGTGCCAATCAGTGTTTCCAATCAGTGCCACCTACCAGTGCCAATCAATGCCAGTGTTTCCAAACAGTGCCCATCAGTACCGCCAATCAATGCCCACGAGTGGCACCTATCAGCGCCCATCAGTGCTGCCAATTGGTGTCCATCAGTGCTGCCAATTAGTGCCCATCAGTGCTGCCAATTGGTGTCCATCAGTGCTGCCAATTAGTGCCCATCAGCGCTGCCAATCAGTGCCACTAAATTCTGCCAAACAGTGCTGCCTATTAGTGCCAATCAGTGCTTTCTATGAGTGCCAATAAGGGCCGCCTGTCAGTGCCAATCATTGCTGCCTGTCAGTGCCAAACATTGCTGCCAATCTGCAAAACTGAGTGCCAGGCACATTGTCCATGGGGAGCTGGCCTGGTGGGGCACAACTAAAATATGTTGATGTTTATTAATTCCACATGCCGATCTTTAGTATAATAGGTAATCACCACACTACTATTTACAATAAACTACTGGAGGTAAAATAAAAAAAAAGTGTCAGTAAAAGGCCTGCCCCTAAGCACTGTTATGTGTTCCCACACCACCAAGAAAAAAAAAAGTGCAGCGCTAACTTACTGATCAATAACTTAAAAAAAATGTCTTCATCAGTTCAGGCCAATATGTATTCTGATACATATTTTTGGTTAAAAAAAATAAAATCACAATAAGCGTATATTGATTGGTTTGCGTAAAAGTTATAGCGTCTACAAAATAGGGAATAGATTTATGGCATTTATATACTGATTTTCTGAAAAAATAAATTTTAGTTATGATGTAAAATAATGAATGTGGGGGCCTTTTGGTGGGCGTGATTTTTTTTTTTTTTGGGGGGGGGGGGGGGGCAGCATTTCATTCTTGGGCCCAGGCAGCACAATGTCTTGGGCCGGCCCTGCCTACAACAGCACGACCAGTGATGCAACAGGATATTCCCCGTATAGACTGATGTTTGGCAGGGAGGCAAGACTACCCATAGACTTGGCCTTTGGCACCTCAATGGACCACACATCAGCTGCCTCACACAAGGGGTACGTGGACAGATTGCGGAAAAGCTTGAAGTTGGCTTATGAGAAGGCCCAATTGACTTCTGACCAGAGAGGAGCCCGGAACAAGCGGAACTTCGACCTTAGGATCCAGATCCAGGATCTGCAACCAGGAGACAGAGTGTTGCTGCGAAACCTAGGGGTCCCAGGAAAGCACAAGCTGGCAGACAGATGGAAGTCAGAGCCGTATGTGATCTGTAGGAAACTGCCTGGCTCACCAGTGTATCAGTTGAAGCTTGAAGGAAGAGCGGGGCCTCTGAAGACCTGGCACAGGAACCATCTGCTACCCCTTTCTGAGGCAGTCAGGATACCTCCGGCTCCGGATTCCCCCGAGCTACCTTCAACTCCCCGCACTCCAACACCTAATACCAGGTCTCAAGCAACTCAGTCAAGGGAGGAGGAAATTTCAGATCAAAGTGAAGATGAGGAGCTGGAGCTCAGCTGGCTATGGCCGTCTCAAGCACCTGAATCCCTGATGGTGGATCCCACACCCTCTGAATTCCTCCTAAGTGACACCTTGAACGCTGAAGCTGCTGAGTTCATTCCATCCAGTACCCAGACTGAAGAATGGGAAGATGCTTTGGAGTCAGTCCCAGCTGAGGACCCAGGGAACTCACTGTACCTTTCTGCACCAGAGTTGGATACCCTTGAAGCCACAAGTCCTCTGACACCTACCCCAATGGAGGCACCCATAGTGCCAGATTTTGTGACCCCCAGAGAACAAAGAGTGAAGAGAATTATTCGCCCTCCCAGGAAGTTGACTTACACTCAAATGGGAGAATGCTCTGAGAACACTGTGATAACTGCAAGAAGGACAATAGAGAAACCTGGCCCCTCCACTGTGCATTTCATGGAGGGCAACCCCAGCTCACTCTCTGGCACAGTTAGGCAGGTCACTCCCACTAGTATGACCTGTGGGCAGGAAAATCTCCCTCACCGAGCTTGGTGGGAGGTTCCCTTGCCCAGTTCTTTTGCTACTATAAATTGCATTGTTTGTACTTTATGTTGATTTTATCTTTGGGGACCAAAGATTTTAAGTGGGGGTATTGTAGCGTAGGTAGTAGGTAGTGTAGGTAGTGTAGCGGGGTATTGCTTTTAGGCCTCAGAGACTACCGTACCCAGAATGCCACGGGACACCCAAGGTGCCTTGCCCCGTGCAAGGACTGCTGGGGTGGGCTATTTAACTGGGGGCGGGACTGAGTTTGGCCTCTTTGGACACCGCCCGGACAGCAAGTGGAACTGTTGTTTGAGTCTGCTGTGTGACAAGGCCTGAAGCCGGAACTTTTCTCCAAAGAGCCTTCCGTTTCACCGAGGAGCCTGCGGAACGTCATCCGACTGCTGCTGTACTGTTGCCAGGAGGACCGAAGACCCGGGTGTCGGGGAATCTGTGTACCGAGACACAACAACGGAAGATACGGACACGGACTGGTCCAGTTGGGTGAGAGAGCACCTGCTCAGAGACAAACACAGGATCTCCTAGGTCAGATAACTGTTGTTCAGAATTAACTTTAGTGCTTGTAGTCATACACCGGAGGGACAGCGCCTTGAGTATCTAGGAGTCTCTAAGACTTATCCTGTGTTCACCAAGTTCAAGACCCTTTTTCTCTTTGTCGATTATAACTTGTTTCTTCAAAAGTGCACCACTGTTTGCTAGCGAAGATTTTCCTCTGCAGAATTTCTACATAATACAGTCAGGCCTGACTTAGTAGCGTAGACATTTCTGGGCGCCATTTTTACCCACGAGGTAGAATAGCTGCAGCGGGGACCGTTAGTTTCTTTTGTTATATCTGTCTGTTTGCAAAAGTACCCCTTTTCATTGCAGGGCTCTGCATGTGTTCATGTATACTTTTTCTATGTTTAACCAACACTCTCAGTAAAAGTGCCAGGGTTAAGTACACAGGTGTTTGTGTCATTTACTGTGCAGAAGAGACGGTTATTGATAGCCATACCCTGTTGCTGTGTTTATTGCAGGATTGTGTCTCCGAGAGTTACAGGTTACACAATCCTGCCATCCCCTACTGACTGTGCCAGGAGAGGTTAGAGCCAATTGCTGGGGGTTTACAGCAGTGCATTACAGGGCCCAAACAAATCATTTCAGCGGCTCTCTTAGCTGGGGGTATCGCTACACAAGTAACTAACTGCGATGCAAAAGCTTGTTTTTGATTCAATTCCAGATCCAGATCAAGTAACCGGAACACATGATTTACAGCCAGGTGACTGGGTCCTAGTAAAAGAACATGTGAAAAAACCTTTGGGACCAAAGTTTAAAGGACCCTACCAAGTGTTCCTGACAACTGCCACAGCTGTGAAGTTGGAAGGAAAACAGACGTGGATACATGCCAGCCATTGCAAGAAAGTACAGCCAATTTTAAAAGATGAGTAAATTGCTGTTATGCCTTTACTTGATCTTGGCAGTGAAGGCTATAGAGGAAAACCAGCTGTACAAATTATGCATCAGGGGTAACTTGAGTAATTGCTGGATCTGTTCACATAGGCCAGACAGTTGAAAAGGCATACACCTCATACCCATTCCCATTAATCTAACCACCTGGAAAACTGTCTCCTTATAGGCCAAGCCAAAAATGGCCTTACCAAGGACCCAGGTGCTAAACCAATTTACCTTCACTCTGATTTCAGACAATACAAAGCGGCCCAAATACCAGTATGTCTAGTCATACCACAAATGTTCTACTATTATGAAAATACATCTTATGCTAAATATAACCTAAGGCCCTTGGGAATATCCCCTTGTTCAGTAAGGGAAAAAGGTATACAATGTGGCATTATGATAGAAAAGATTACACTTTGTTTAGAGATGGAAAATTTTCATGGATTCAACAAATTATTTTTGTCCCCGTAGGAATCATTGTTATAGGATTGCTTGCTTATATGTTTTTCAATTGTCCTAAATGTGGAATACAAAAGATTACTACAATGGCAGTTAGAACTGAGGAAGATGACCCCAAGGAAGAGATCGAGTGTTATCAGATAGTCAATCTAGCATATTCATATGATGCAGAGATGGGTGATGGGAATGAGTAAAGATATGTATCCACATACACCCTAAGAAGAATTTTACTCCACTTAGAAGTAAAGTAGTACTGTGGACCCTCTGGTATCATATTAGGCAGGCACGATGTGATCGTGACCCCTATATAGGGGTCAAGAGGAGGGAAATGTGTAATATTACAGGGGTCTGATAATGTTGAGTTGTATATATATAGAGACTGTCATTTTAAAAATTTATAATACGCGGTCCTTTGTTTCCTTTCTTAAGAAACATAACTTCTGAGCTTGTGACGACATGCATTGCTGATAAAACGCCAAGAATAGACTTTCCTATCAAACCAGTTTGAGTCAGTGACTGTCATTGCGACTTACGTCTAAAGTTTCACTTTCTGTCGGTCACATGATCTTAACACCCATTTAGCTGTTAAGGGGTTGTAAAGGTTCATGTTTTTTGTACCATAATGCATCCTATGCATTAAGGTGAAAAAACACCTGGCTGTCACGTGCCCCCCAGCCCCCCCATTTTACTTACCTGAGCCCGTTCACCTGCTCTGCGCGTCCATGGCGTCCTCTTCTCCACGGAGTCTCTGCGTTGATTGGATAGATTGATAGCAGCGCAGCCATTGGCTCCCGCTGCTGTCAATCAAATCCAATGACACGGCCGCCGGGGGGCGGGACAGTGTCATACACTCGGTGTCTATGGACACAGAGTGTATGAGACGGGAGCACGCCCACAAGGTAACCCCCTCGGGAGAGAGCTTCCCAGATGGGGTTAGCTATTGCGGGGAGGAGCCGAGAGAGCTGCAGTGGGACCCCAGAACAGAAGGATCGGGGCCACTCTGTGCAAAACGAACTACACAGTGGAGGTAAGTATGACATGTTTGTTATTTAAAAAAAAAATAACCTTTACAATCCCTTTAGCTTGCTATTAAGAAGAAATGGACTCTGATTGGACTAAGTCTACGATCACACCTAGATTACAGCCTAGAACATGCCTAGCTCTTATGCTTATTCATGATTATAAATTGTTTAACTTGATGCTTGTAAGACAGAGATACTTCCTCTTTCACTTAGCTCACATGAGTTGGGTCTCTGTGTGTTGTATCTTTCCACTGCAGTGTATAAATAAACACACCTTTCTTTCATTAATTTGCACTCACTATATCATCTGAAAGGTCTTGTTTGAAGACTCCCTAACCGAGTGTAACATATGTGACATTCCACATATATGTGTAGTGCTTACTGCTATAGGAGTCGCTGGGAATTTGCTGAGGTTCTTCCCCAGTTGATTACCCCTCAGTCAGGCACACAAGCTCAGCCACAGTTTTCCTCAATAACCAGTCTAGAGGTGTTGTTTTTATGTTTGGAGAACATAGGTAGGGTTGAGGGAATTGATTGGGATACTCCAAAAACAGACACTAAGTACAGGTTCAGGACAGTGAACTCTTTTCTATAAAGCGGAAGCAGAAATCCTTGCATATAGCAAATTGTGGTATTGGCTTTAAGTGGAAACAGTTAAATGTAGAGCTAAAGCAGAAGTCCTTGCATATCCAATTGCCGTCAAATTATGTACCCTTTGGACTTGAAGTGGTTGTACCGGGGGGGGGGGGGTGATGCCTGCAGGTGTAGGCATCATCCTGGTAACATTTTTTAGAGACGATTTGTAATAGCAATTGGAGCAGCTAACTAGCTGCTCGATTGCTATTACAAGCAAAGGGAGGGGACATCCCCCCTACCGCCACCTTCCGTGGCTTGCTCGGGCTCTACTGTTTCACTGGGAGACCCGAGCTACCAGCCGTCACGTCCACTAGCTAGCTGGTCACGCAAACAAAGCCGGGATCGGCTTTGATCGGGTCTCCGCTATGGTGACCTGGAAGCAATGACATGACATCACTTCTGGTTTACCCAGATGTCAACTGCACCATTTTCAAAAAATCAAAAGTATTCAAAAAACTGATATTGATACTGGTGTTTTGAAGGGCAGAAGAGGGATTTGGAGACTTATAGACACCAGGTCCTTCCGTAAAGAGTAAATATCACACGACTTTTGCTGTCCAAGGATGTTTACATTCCTTGTGACAGCAATAAAAGTGATACAAAGAATTTAAGCAACAGTGTGAGGTATTTTCGGTCTCCCGCCTTCTATGAGGTTCTATTATATGCAATTACACCATGCTATTGCTGCCCAGTCCAAGGCCTCGGAGTGGATACTTTCCCCAACCCCATTGTTCAACCTGATTGCACGGGCGGACACCACTATGGGGTTTATATCACAATGCTACGGTATGCTACTGTCAAAAGTCCTGGCCAAACACCCTTTGCGAATGCGGGCTAAGTGGGAGGGGGAGGTGGGATCGATTGATGGAGATCAGTGGGAGGAAGCTCTACGGGCGGTGCCTACCTGCTCCTTGAATGTATCACATAGGGATGAGCTTCGTGTTCGAGTCGAACATACGTCCGACTCGAACATCGGCTGTTCGATCGTTCGACGAAGATCGAACTATTTGGGCCGTTCGCGCCAAATTCGAGTGACGCGAACGGCCCACAATGCACTACGCCATCGCAGTGTCATCCAGGCGCTGTGATTGGCCAAGCATGCACTGTGACCCCGCATGCTTGGCCAATCACAGCGCCGGCAGCGAGGAGAGCAATGATTGGCCACAGGCAGGATGCCTGTGGCCAATTATTGCTGAGGGGGTTTAGTACACGCCCCACACTATAAAAGGCCGCCAGCGCGGCGGCCTTGTGTAGTGTGTTCCGGACCGGAGTAGGGAAAGAGAA
The DNA here is from genome assembly GCA_029206835.1 of Rana muscosa. Classification (NCBI taxonomy): domain Eukaryota; kingdom Metazoa; phylum Chordata; class Amphibia; order Anura; family Ranidae; genus Rana; species Rana muscosa. Next base: position 455,889,582 of record CM055118.1, read on the forward strand.
GCATAGGCAGGGACAGTGTCATTATTTTTCCTTTACATAATCCTGGATTCCTTGTGTTTAGGGACAGATAAGGATAGGTAGGGAGAGTGTCAGTGACAGTGTGCTATTCTGTGCTAATCCTTGTTTGTAGGGACAGAGAGGTACAGTGAGGGAAAGTGTCAGTGTGCTATTCTGTTCTAAACCAATCTTGCTGAACCATATTTTCAATCCTTGAGTTTAGGGACAGAGAGGTACAGTGAGGGAAAGTGTCAGTGTGCTATTTTGTGCTAAATCTTGTTTGTAGGGACAGAGAGGTACAGTGAGGGAAAGTGTCAGTGTGCTATTTTGTGCTAAATCTTGTTTGTAGGGACAGAGAGGTACAGTGAGGGAAAGTGTCAGTGTGCTATTCTGTTCGAAACCAATTTTGCTGTTCCATATTTTCAATCCTTGAGTTTAGGGACAGGGAAGGACACTCGTAGAAATTATCAGTGTGCTATTCTGTGCTCAATCTTGTTTGTAGGGAGGGACAGAGTAGGACAGTGAGAGAAAGTGTCAGTGTGCTATTCTGTTCTAAAACTATTTTGCTGAACCATATTTTCAATCCTTGAGTTGAGGGACAGAGAGGTACAGTGAGTGAAACTGACAGTGTGCTGTTCTGTTCTAAACCAAATTTGCTGTTCCATATTTTCAATCCTTGAGTTGAGGGACAGAGAGGTACAGTGAGGGAAAGTGTCAGTGTGCTATTCTGTTCTAAAACTATTTTGCTGAACCATATTTTCAATCCTTGAGTTGAGGGACAGAGAGGTACAGTGAGTGAAACTGACAGTGTGCTGTTCTGTTCTAAACCAAATTTGCTGTTCCATATTTTCAATCCTTGAGTTGAGGGACAGAGAGGTACAGTGAGGGAAAGTGTCAGTGTGCTATTCTGTTCTAAAACTATTTTGCTGAACCATATTTTCAATCCTTGAGTTGAGGGACAGAGAGGTACAGTGAGTGAAACTGACAGTGTGCTGTTCTGTTCTAAACCAAATTTGCTGTTCCATATTTTCAATCCTTGAGTTGAGGGACAGAGAGGTACAGTGAGGGAAAGTGTCAGTGTGCTATTCTGTTCTAAAACTATTTTGCTGAACCATATTTTCAATCCTTGAGTTGAGGGACAGAGAGGTACAGTGAGTGAAACTGACAGTGTGCTGTTCTGTTCTAAACCAAATTTGCTGTTCCATATTTTCAATCCTTGAGTTGAGGGACAGAGAGGTACAGTGAGGGAAAGTGTCAGTGTGCTATTCTGTTCTAAAACTATTTTGCTGAACCATATTTTCAATCCTTGAGTTGAGGGACAGAGAGGTAAAGTGAGTGAAACTGACAGTGTGCTGTTCTGTTCTAAACCAAATTTGCTGTTCCATATTTTCAATCCTTGAGTTGAGGGACAGAGAGGTACAGTGAGGGAAAGTGTCAGTGTGCTATTCTGTTCTAAAATTATTTGCTGAACCATATTTTCAATCCTTGAGTTGAGGGACAGAGAGGTACAGTGAGTGAAACTGACAGTGTGCTGTTCTGTTCTAAACCAAATTTGCTGTTCCATATTTTCAATCCTTGAGTTGAGGGACAGAGAGGTACAGTGAGTGAAACTGACAGTGTGCTGTTCTGTTCTAAACCAAATTTGCTGTTCCATATTTTCAATCCTTGAGTTGAGGGACAGAGAGGTACAGTGAGGGAAAGTGTCAGTGTGCTATTCTGTTCTAAAACTATTTTGCTGAACCATATTTTCAATCCTTGAGTTGAGGGACAGAGAGGTACAGTGAGTGAAACTGACAGTGTGCTGTTCTGTTCTAAACCAAATTTTCTGTTCCATATTTTCAATCCTTGAGTTGAGGGACAGAGAGGTACAGTGAGGGAAAGTGTCAGTGTGCTATTCTGTTCTAAAACTATTTTGCTGAACCATATTTTCAATCCTTGAGTTGAGGGACAGAGAGGTACAGTGAGTGAAACTGACAGTGTGCTGTTCTGTTCTAAACCAAATTTGCTGTTCCATATTTTCAATCCTTGAGTTGAGGGACAGAGAGGTACAGTGAGGGAAAGTGTCAGTGTGCTATTCTGTTCTAAAACTATTTTGCTGAACCATATTTTCAATCCTTGAGTTGAGGGACAGAGAGGTACAGTGAGTGAAACTGACAGTGTGCTGTTCTGTTCTAAACCAAATTTTCTGTTCCATATTTTCAATCCTTGAGTTGAGGGACAGAGAGGTACAGTGAGTGAAACTGACAGTGTGCTGTTCTGTTCTAAACCAAATTTGCTGTTCTATATTTTCAATCCTTGAGTTGAGGGACAGAGAGGTACAGTGAGGGAAAGTGTCAGTGTGCTATTCTGTTCTAAAACTATTTTGCTGAACCATATTTTCAATCCTTGAGTTGAGGGACAGAGAGGTACAGTGAGTGAAACTGACAGTGTGCTGTTCTGTTCTAAACCAAATTTGCTGTTCCATATTTTCAATCCTTGAGTTGAGGGACAGAGAGGTACAGTGAGGGAAAGTGTCAGTGTGCTATTCTGTTCTAAAATTATTTTGCTGAACCATATTTTCAATCCTTGAGTTGAGGGACAGAGAGGTACAGTGAGTGAAACTGACAGTGTGCTGTTCTGTTCTAAACCAAATTTGCTGTTCCATATTTTCAATCCTTGAGTTGAGGGACAGAGTGGTACAGTGAGTGAAACTGACAGTGTGCTGTTCTGTTCTAAACCAAATTTGCTGTTCCATATTTTCAATCCTTGAGTTGAGGGACAGAGAGGTACAGTGAGTGAAACTGACAGTGTGCTGTTCTGTTCTAAACCAAATTTGCTGTTCCATATTTTCAATCCTTGAGTTGAGGGACAGAGAGGTACAGTGAGGGAAAGTGTCAGTGTGCTATTCTGTTCTAAAACTATTTTGCTGAACCATATTTTCAATCCTTGAGTTGAGGGACAGAGAGGTACAGTGAGTGAAACTGACAGTGTGCTGTTCTGTTCTAAACCAAATTTTCTGTTCCATATTTTCAATCCTTGAGTTGAGGGACAGAGAGGTACAGTGAGTGAAACTGACAGTGTGCTGTTCTGTTCTAAACCAAATTTGCTGTTCCATATTTTCAATCCTTGAGTTGAGGGACAGAGAGGTACAGTGAGGGAAAGTGTCAGTGTGCTATTCTGTTCTAAAACTATTTTGCTGAACCATATTTTCAATCCTTGAGTTGAGGGACAGAGAGGTACAGTGAGTGAAACTGACAGTGTGCTGTTCTGTTCTAAACCAAATTTGCTGTTCCATATTTTCAATCCTTGAGTTGAGGGACAGAGAGGTACAGTGAGGGAAAGTGTCAGTGTGCTATTCTGTTCTAAAATTATTTTGCTGAACCATATTTTCAATCCTTGAGTTGAGGGACAGAGAGGTACAGTGAGTGAAACTGACAGTGTGCTGTTCTGTTCTAAACCAAATTTTCTGTTCCATATTTTCAATCCTTGAGTTGAGGGACAGAGAGGTACAGTGAGTGAAACTGACAGTGTGCTGTTCTGTTCTAAACCAAATTTGCTGTTCCATATTTTCAATCCTTGAGTTGAGGGACAGAGAGGTACAGTGAGGGAAAGTGTCAGTGTGCTATTCTGTTCTAAAACTATTTTGCTGAACCATATTTTCAATCCTTGAGTTGAGGGACAGAGAGGTACAGTGAGTGAAACTGACAGTGTGCTGTTCTGTTCTAAACCAAATTTGCTGTTCCATATTTTCAATCCTTGAGTTGAGGGACAGAGAGGTACAGTGAGGGAAAGTGTCAGTGTGCTATTCTGTTCTAAAATTATTTTGCTGAACCATATTTTCAATCCTTGAGTTGAGGGACAGAGAGGTACAGTGAGTGAAACTGACAGTGTGCTGTTCTGTTCTAAACCAAATTTGCTGTTCCATATTTTCAATACTTGAGTTGAGGGACAGAGAGGTACAGTGAGTGAAACTGACAGTGTGCTGTTCTGTTCTAAACCAAATTTGCTGTTCCATATTTTCAATCCTTGAGTTGAGGGACAGAGAGGTACAGTGAGGGAAAGTGTCAGTGTGCTATTCTGTTCTAAAACTATTTTGCTGAACCATATTTTCAATCCTTGAGTTGAGGGACAGAGAGGTACAGTGAGTGAAACTGACAGTGTGCTGTTCTGTTCTAAACCAAATTTGCTGTTCCATATTTTCAATCCTTGAGTTGAGGGACAGAGAGGTACAGTGAGGGAAAGTGTCAGTGTGCTATTCTGTTCTAAAACTATTTTGGTGAACCATATTTTCAATCCTTGTGTTTAGGGACAGAGAAGGATAGGCAGGGGACAGTGTCAGTGTCATTGTTGCTAAGCCTCCTGCACAGTATACACCTGAAGGTAGCCCTTATTGCTGTTTTTCCCATCTCCCTGCAGGCCATCCATTAAAATGTCTGGAAGGCAACCAAGGAGAGGCAGACAGTCAGGAGGCAAAAAAAGAGGGCAAGCAGGCTCTGTGTCTGGGGGCAACAGTGCTGGTCGTGTACGCGGTGCATTGTCATCAGCACATGGCCATGGGACACGCTTGTCCTTGTTTTCGGTAGCTGGACATGTTGAGCCACATCATGCCGAAGACTTGGTAGAGTGGATGACCAAGCCCACCTCATCCTCCTCATCCTCTCTCACCCAGGCTCAGGGTACTGGCAAAGCAGCTGCCAAAGCGTCCTCTTCTCTGGTATCATTATCTTCATTAGTCAATCCTTCCCTAGACCCACCATGCCCTCCTCCTGAGGAGTCCCCCGAACTGTTTGAGCACAGTGTTGGGTACATGCTCCAGGAGGATGCCCAGCGTTTGGAAGGATCTGATGATGATACCCAGCTAGAGGAAGGCAGCAGCGTGAGAGCAGAGAGAGGGGATGCTCAAGAAGGACACCAATCTGGCAGTCATGCTCCAGCAGCTGCAGCATATTGCCAGATTGGCTCCAGTGATGAGGAGGGAGGGGATGATGAGGTCACTGACTCCACGTGGGAGCCTAATAGGAGAGAGGAGGAGGAGGAGGAGGCACATCTCCAATGAGGCAGGATGCCCTTGAGTGGCCAGCGTATGGGCAGCACACCGACGGAATCACACCGCAGAGCTCCGCCTGTGCAGGGCGCTGCCTCTGCCCGTCATGCAAAAAGTTATTTGGTGTTGGCCTTTTTTGAGGCGAGTGCATCAGATCGCACAGCTGCTGTTTGCAACATATGTCTCAAGCGTATATCGCGTGGCCAAAACATCAGCCGCTTGGGCACCACATGCTTGATCAGACATATGTTGACCTGCCATGCAGCTCGTTGGCAAGCCTACCTTAAAGACCCACACCAAAGAACAAAGCTGACCTCTTCTTGCACCGCATCAGCTGGGATCTCCAACCCCACTATACCTTCACTCCTCTCTGAAACCTGCTCTGAAAGGAATGAAGGTGTAGAATTAGGTGTGTCACAGGCAAGTACTTGCGGGCACTCTGCTAGCAGTACACCAACGTCCGATTCTAGCAGGCAAATTTCCCTGCCCCAGCTGCTGGACCGTCGAAAGAAGTTCACTCCCAGCCATCCACATGCCCAGCGGTTGAATGCTAGCTTGGCTAAATTGCTAGCGCTTCAACTGCTGCCTTTTCAGTTGGTAGACTCGGCCCCCTTCCGTGAGTTTGTGCAATGTGCGGTTCCTCAGTGGCAGGTTCCCAAACGACACTTTTTCGCACGGAAGGCTATTCCGGCTCTCTACAGGCATGTGGAAGGCAATGTCTTGGCCTCGCTGGACAGGGCGGTCAGCGGTAAGGTGCATATTACCGCTGACTCATGGTCCAGCAGGCATGGACAGGGACGTTACCTTTCTTTCACGGCCCATTGGGTCACTCTTTTGGCAGCTGGGAAGGATGCAGGACAAGGTGCAGTAGTGTTGGAGGTTGTTCCACCGCCACGCCTCCAAAATGCTACTACTGGTTGTGACACACCTCTCTCCTCCACCCCCTCCTCTTCTTCTTCCTCCATGGCCTCTTCCTGTGGTTTGTCCTTGGAACCAGCGGTGCTCCGTAGGCGTTCAAGGGGCTACGCAAGTACGCAGGCAAAAAGATGCCCTGCCGTGCTTGCACTGGTGTGTTTGGGGGACAGGAGCCACACTGGGGCAGAGGTCCTGTCTGCTCTGCAGGGGCAGGCCGAGAGGTGGTTGACGCCACGCCAGCTTAAGCCAGGAATGGTGGTTTGCGACAATGGCACCAACCTCCTCTCCGCCCTCCGACAGGGACAACTGACCCATGTGCCCTGTATAGCTCACGTCCTTAACCTGGTGGTGCAGCGGTTCTTGGGCAGGTACCCGGGCTTACAGGATGTCCTGAGGCAGGCCAGGAAAGTCTGTGTGCATTTCCGCAGATCTTATAATGCCAGTGCTCGCCTGGCTGAGCTTCAAAAGGAGTTGAACCTGCCCAAGAACCGCCTTATATGTGACATGCCCACCAGGTGGAACTCAACGTTGGCCATGCTGCAGCGGCTGCACACGCAGCAGAGGGCCATCAATGAGTACATGTGCGACTACGGCACCAGGACAGGGTCAGGGGAGCTCGGGTTTTTTTCACCACGCCAGTGGGGCATGATCAGGGATGCATGCACTGTCCTGGCACCATTTGAGGAGGCCACGAGGATGGTGAGCAGTGACAGTGCATGCATCAGTGACACTGTACCTCTTGTCCACCTGTTGGAGCACACGCTGCGTGGAATAATGGACAGGGCACTTGAGGCAGAACAGAGGCAGGAAGAGGAGGACTTCCTTGCCTCTCAAGGCCCCCTTTACCCAGACAGTGTTCCTTCTGTCCCACCCATCGCACAGGAAGAGGAGGAGGAGGAGGAGGAGGAGGAGGATTGTGTCAGCATGGAGGTGGAGGCTGGCACTCAGCATCATCAGCAGCAGTCTTTTAGGGATGATTTACAGTCCCAAGAAACCAGTGGACTTGTACGTGGCTGGGAGGAGGTGGCTGCGGATCATGTCGTCCTTAGTGACCCAGAGGACTCCGGACTGAATGCCTCAGCTAACCTACGCTGCATGGCCTCCCTGATCCTGCAAAGTCTGCGGAAGGATCCTCGTATTCTTCGGATCAAGGAGAGGGACCATTACTGGCTGGCCACTCTCCTTGATCCACGGTACAAGGGTAAGGTTGCAGACCTTATCGTACCGTCGCAGAGGGAGCAGAGGATGAGACAACTCCGGGAGGCCTTGCAGAAAGGTCTGTGCAACGCGTTCCCAGAGACTGGGAGGTTACAAACTCCTGGTCCTGGACAACGAGTTGCTGAGGCTTCGGGCAGTCAAAGAAGGAGCGTGGGGAAGGTGGCCGTCTGACCGATGCGTTCAGACAATTCTTTAGTCCGCAGCCCCAAAGTATGATCGGTTCCAGCAACCATCGCCAGCGTCTGATATACATGGTGCAGGAATACCTAGGGGCAAGGTCAGACTTGGACACCTTCCCTACCGAAAATCCTCTGGCTTACTGGGTCTTGAGGATGGATCACTGGCCAGAGCTTGCACAGTATGCAATTGAGCTACTGGCCTGTCCTGCATCCAGCGTTCTTTCAGAACGCACATTCAGTGCTGCTGGAGGATTTGTCACGGATCACAGGGTGCGCCTGTCCACCGACTCGGTTGATCGACTGACTTTCATCAAGATGAACCAGTCTTGGATCACCACCAGCTACCACACACCAGATGCTGATATAACAGACTAATTGATTTTAAAATGTCACATCCCTTCAAGACTGATGCTGATGCTGAGTGCCTGTGCTGTTATGTTGACTGGCTATCCTCCTCCTCCTCCTCAATGATACGATTAACGATGATAGCTTGGAAGATCATTTTGGTTTATGGGTGACGCCACCAGTGGCTAAGGCCCAATTTTTCAGCCCCTGTTTAACAGGGGCGTGTAATTAAAATTTTTGATGCAATACTTTGCAACAGGCCTCATTGCTGTGCTCCAAGTACAGTATCTGTGAGGGGTTGCAGTGTTGTGCCACCAGTGCCTAAGGCCCAATTTTTCAGCCCCTGTTCAACAGGGGCATGTAATTATAATTATTGATCTAATAATTCACAGCAGGGAGCATTGCTGCGCCCACCAAGAGTAACTGTCAGGCCTTACAGTGTTGTGGCACCAGCACCACCATCACCACCACCACCACCACCAAAGGCCCAATTTTTCAGCCCCTGTTCAACAGGGGCATGCAATTATAATTATTGATCTAATAATTCACAGCAGGGAGCATTGCTGCGCCCACCAAGAGTAACTGTCAGGCCTTACAGTGTTGTGGCACCAGCACCACCATCACCACCACCACCACCACCAAAGGCCCAATTTTTCAGCCCCTGTTCAACAGGGGCATGCAATTATAATTATTGATCTAATAATTCACAGCAGGGAGCATTGCTGCGCCCACCAAGAGTAACTGTCAGGCCTTACAGTGTTGTGGCACCAGCACCACCATCACCACCACCACCACCACCAAAGGCCCAATTTTTCAGCCCCTGTTCAACAGGGGCATGCAATTATAATTATTGATCTAATAATTCACAGCAGGGACCATTGCTGCGCCCACCAAGAGTAACTGTCAGGCCTTACAGTGTTGGGGCACCAGCACCACCATCAAAGGGCCAATTTTTACTACCACTGATCAACAATTATATGTTATTACAATTCCTGATATTATACTTGACAGAAGGGCGTTCCAGCACCCACCAAGAATAACTGTGAGTGCTTTCAGTGTTGTGCCAACACCAACACCTAAGGGGCCAATTTCTGCAGAGTATATACGGAAGGTCCCTACTTTCAAACATCCAACTTACAAACTACTACTACTTGCAAACGGAAGAAGACAACAGGAAGTGAGAGGAAATCTACCCCTTGGAAGGAAAATTCTCTCCTGTAAGAATTAATATGGGAGAAAGGTGTCTCCTCTCTACTGATGCTTTATCACCAATCCTTGTTTCAATAAAAACACCACATTTCAAAAACAGTTGTCATTGGGACGCAAAGTGAGGTGAAATGTTCTGAACAGGGGCACAGACAGCAAAAAAAAATGTGACAGGGGTGATAACCGTTCCCTATGTTTTACAAAAAACTAAAAAAAAGGAATTTGCCATGGAGCTCCACTTAAACAATGCAGCTGTTCAAAATTATAAACAGATTCTACATAAGAACAAACCTACAGTCCCTGTCTTGTATGCACCGCCTGTATACGGCTGTTCAGAGTATATAGGTCCTTTTTTATTTTGTGTGCGGGGTTCCCCTTAATATCCATACAAGACCCAAAGGGGCTGGTAATGGGCTGGGGTAGGGGGGGGGAGGGGTTGATGGGGTAGCTATGCCATTTTTCCTAAAGATTTTCATCCATATTACCGGGACCAGACATTGCATTAAAGCCGCAAGCAGTTTTAAATGACTTTTTTCCCTTTAGAAATGTTATTTTGTGCAGGGACAGTTCTAAACACGGGAAACACGTGGCACTTCACAGACATACTTTAGACACCCCCCAGGTACAATATTTAAAGGAATATTTGACTTTTTTTTTTTTCACTTTATGCATCATTAAAATGACTGCTCCCGGAAAACGTCCGTTTTTAAAACTTCTTTTTGCATTGATACATGTCCCCTGGTGCAGAAGCCGGGTTCCCAAACTCTGTTTCGGACAATAACATGGATATTAGTCGTTATAATTAGCACTTTAGAATCCGAACGTTCGCATCCATTGTATTTAATAGGGTTCTAATGTTCGCGCAAACTTTCGGTCCGTTCGCGGGTTCTGGTGCGAACCGAACCCGGGGGTGTTCGGCTCATCACTAGTATCACATAGAGTGTTCCAATTGTACTTATTGCTGAGAGTGTATTATACCCCCCACAGGCTATTTGCTATGGGCCTGTGGCCCACCCCTCTGTGCTCCAGGTGCAAGAGGGACTATGGAGATCTAATCCACTTACTGTGGAGGTGCCCAAAACTCCACCCCTATTGGAAGGGGGTAGTGGACACCATAAACAGGGTGTTTCGGATCTCGCTCCCCATGGACCCGAGATACTGCTTACTTCATATGCTGGAGGAGTTGGAGTGGGAGGAATGCACTAGGGTGGCGGTGATTAGGTCCCTGTTTCTTGCACGTGTAGCGGGGTCTCCTTTAAGACTCATTGGACTACCTTTCCTAGAAACCCCTTTGGCACCCAGGGTGCAATGTTGTTACCACAGAGACTCATGGGTGGAGCTATATAAGGAGGAGGCGAGGCTAAGCTCGGCCTCTTTGGGACACGAGATTTCAGTGGATAGATCTTCCTGTGCGGATCCACTGTGGTGCAAGGCCTGAAGCCTGGGGCCTTGCGCAGCTACCAAAGAGCCTTCCACCCTATTGCGAGCCTGGGTGGCATCTGACTTGGTCATCCTCAACCGTTGCTGAGCCGGAGACCCGACCGCTGGAGACGCTGTGTGTGGAGACACAGCAGGTGGAAGTCCCGGACTGGGATCGCGTCCGGAGAGGTGAGCGAGCATCTGCTCAATCCATATACTTTACACTATTGTTAGGCCTACAGACTGCCGTGGCCCTCGAGTTCATATTTGAGTCCCCACTGGAGATCCATAGCAGAACTGAGTCAAGAGGATCTCTAGTGAAGTGCTCCGTGTTGGTACTTTTACCCTTTTACCCCCCCCCCTTTTGGATTACAAATGTGTTCCTGAAATGTGCACCACCATTTAAAGACTTGCATGCAAAGAATTCATCTCCTAGAGACTGAGTTATAGGGTCAGGCCTGACCGGGTATTAGAGTTTAGTAGCTGCGCCACAGGGCGCTTAGTTAACGGTCGCCCCACGTGGCAAGCCATTACTGTGTTTCATTAATGTGTAGTGTACCAATTGCTGCAGGACTCTGCCAGAAGCATATGTTATCTGTTTTACTGTTGATTTATTTTACTAAGTGAGAGTAAACTCATTATTCTTTTACTACTTGCATTGGCGTCTGAATTTTCCATAGAGTATAAGATAAATTACCCTAGACTAACTGTGCCAGAGTGGGTCGAGTGAATTGCCGGGGGTTGGCGGAGCTGTCTTCAGGGCCCAAAACTAATACTGCAGCCCTCTTAGCTGAGGGTATCGCTACACACGCAAACTCATCATGACTCACTGGATATCGGAAGAACCGCCTGCTCTTAAGGAGTGGTTTACTGCTATGGGTGATATGCTCCGTAGGGAAAAAATTATATACCAACATAGGGGTTGCACGCATAAGTTTGAAAAGCTATGGGGCCTGTGGCTGGATGTACCGGGCCTGGCTCCGGTGGACCTGGTCACGGGAAGATTGCTGGGCATAGGCGCTGGATAAGGGTCATGGTTAATGATTGAGGGGTCTCTTTCTAATTGCACTCTTCTAGTATTCTCTTTTTCTTTTTGGGGGTCGCGGATAGCTCACCGCGGCTTAGGGACATATGTGATTGGTCTAGTACTGTATAGGATACCTGCTTAGATTGTATTGCCTTATGGTTTATTTTGCTTGTAATGTACTGGATTGGCTCTATAACAATGCTGTATGTTTTTGATGTGTTCTTGAATAATCTTTTTTCTGGATAAAAAAAAAAAGCAACAGTGTGAATTTTTTTATTTAATTAATTAATTAAAATATATATATATATTTTAAGTGACCTCGCCGCCCCCCCCCCCCCCCCCTGCTAGTATGTAATTCTAGCACTAGACCTTCTCTGTAAATCTAAAGTGGTAACGTGAAAAGGCTAAATTAAAGTGTATATGGATAGTAAAATTTACGTTGTTTGTTGCTGTTGCACGGCGTGCGCAATTATAGGGTGTGACATGTTTGTTATCTATTTACTCGGCGTAACATCATCTTTTAGACCCCTTTCACACTGAGGTTGTATTGCAGGCGCTATAGCGTTAAAAATAGCGCCTGCAATCCGCCCTCAAACAGCTGCTCCATTGTCTCCAGTGTGAAAGCCCGAGAGCTTTCACACTGGAGCATTGCGCTAGCAGGACGGTAAAAAAAGTCCTACTAGCCGCATCTTTGAAGCGGTGAAGGAGCGGTATGTTTACCGCTCCTCCACCGCTCCTGCTCATTGAAATCAATGGGACAGCGCGGCTACACCGCCCGCAATGCGCTGCTTCAGCAGAGCATTGCGGGCGGTTTGAAACCTTTCTCGGCCACTAGCGGGGGTTAAATGTGCCCCGCTAGTGGACGAAATGCGCCACAAATCCACCCATAGCCTCGGCGGTAAAAATAGCGGCAATTTACCGCCGACGCTATGGGCGGCTCAGTGTGAAAGGGTTCTTATATTTTACAAAAAAATGGGTTATGCGTTGTGCTTTTTTGCATTACAATTCAAAAAAGTGTATTTTTTCTCAAAAATTGCATTTGAAAAACTACTGCCCAAATACTGTGTGACATAAAAAATTGTAACACCCACCAATGTATTCTCTAGGGCCTGTGCTTTAAAAAAGATATAATGTTTTTGGGGTTCTAAGTACTGATTGTTACATGTAAATAAAAAGTGCCAGCAGAAGCCTGGTCTTTAAGTGGATATAGCAAACGAAGCAATGAGAGCAATAGTCCCCTCACAAGGAATTAGATAAACTAAGCTTTTCAGAACACCAGCCGATGTCCCCTTTTGCAAACACACAAAAGTGACCCTCTAGCACACTTGTTAAACACAAGCCTCGTGGGCCGAATCCGACCCTCTAAGCTGTTTCATGGGGCCCTCGCACCTAACCTGCAACACCCGCTCATGTCGGCCCCCACCTTGTCTCAGCAGTTGGCAGCAGAAGACAGAACTCCTCCACCAGATTCTGTGCTTCTCTGTGAATCCACAGTACCCCCTTGTCTCCAACTCCCATGGTCTCAGCATTCAGCTGACTCCAGACCCTGCTTCCCAGCTCTGTCCCCGCTTCTTCCTGGCAGAATCACAAGGAGTATATTTATATAGTCTTGCAGATACAACTAGCCCTTTGAGACCAACCATATTGCTGATGCGGCCCTTGATGAAATTGAGTTTGACACCCCTGCACTAGCAGAATAGGGGTGGCAGCAGGCCAAAGGTCTCTAAGATCTCTCACCAGTCTGTACTTATAAAATGTCCAGGGAAAGCTTCCAACTTCCAACTGACACTTTTCTCCAGTGATACGAGACTAGATCTTCAGCAGACAGTCCTTCAGTTAGCTCTCAACAGCTTCAACATCCAGGCCCTCAGGTCACTCACCTGAGGCCTCAAAAACAGCAAGCACATGACAGTGTTGCCCTGGAGGGCAGCAAACCCTCCAGGCTGGACTGATCCTCTCCAGGAAAATACCCAGAGCCCAGCGTGCTCAGAGAATATACACAGTTACCAAGTAAGCCATCAGGGCCCAGCTCCCTGGGATTGGCCAGGGCTGTATGAATATTTATGTAGTGTAGCGATACCTCCAACTAAGAAGGCCGCAGATTTAGTTGGGCCCTGAAGACAGCTCCGCCAACCCCCGGCAATATGCTCAACCCCCTACTGGCACAGCTAGTAAGGGGAGATAGGACCGCGTGACCGCAACTCTAGGTGACACAGTCCTATGGCAAACACACACAGTGATATACTTTAAAACTTCTATTAAAGTAAGTGAAACTGACACCAATGTACTTGACCCAGATATTTTACTGAGGCTAATGGGCAAGTAATAAACAATAGTATAACAAGTTGCAGATCCCTGCAATAAACAGTAATAAAGATAAACAGAGTAATCAGAATAATTAAGTATTGCTGTGCAACTCTAGCGCTGCCCTTTTACAGCTACTTCCCCTCAGGGGTAGACTAACACCCAGCAATGTCTACCTATGCAGTCAGGCCTGACTGATCTAAATGGAAGTTCAGTGAAACAATATTCGCTAGCAATCTTTCGGTGGTGCACTTGAAGAACAACTTTGTAATCCCAACAAATAGTAAAGATAAAGTATCTGTCTTTAAACAGCTCTCACCACCCGGACAAGTCCAAGTCCGTTTCCTCCATCGATTCGTCTAGGAACAGGAATCCACCGACATCCAAGTCTTCAATCCTTCTGGTGTACTGCAGCAAGGATGAGAAGATGTCTCTAAGGTTCTGCTAGGCTGGCAGAGGGGCTCTTTGGAAAGGAGCACAAGGCCCAGGCTTCAGGCCTTGTGCACACAGCAGTTCAGCACAGAGATCCTCTTGCTAGGAGAAGGGTGTCCCAAAGAGACCGAACAAACTCCACCTCCCCTTTATAAAGTCTGCCCCAGCAGTCTCTGTTCCGGAGCAATGTACCCTGGGTGCTGCAAGATGTACTGGGAGATGTAGTCTCTCTCTCCTCTGCTTTCACTTCCAGTAATGTCTCTTTACTTCCTCCTGAATCACCTCTCACCTGGAACTTCTTGTCTCTCTGTCTTAAAGGGGAATACCCCGCTACACACTCCCCCCACTTTGAATCTTTGGTCCCCAAAGACATTTTTTAGGTCTGCAAAACATTCTAGATTCAATGCGGTTGCATAGGGTTGACAGAGGAGCCTCCCACCAATCATCATAAGATGGGGAGCTGTCCTGTCTACAGGTCGCTTCAGTGGGGGCGACCTGTCTAGCTGTGCCAGAGAGTGAGCCGGGGTTGCCCTCCACCAAATGGACCGTGGAGGGATCCGGATTCTCAGCATTCCTCCTAGCAGTAACTACAGAGTCTTCTGAGCTGTTCCCCATTTGTGGGTAGGTCAGCTTCTTAGGAGGCCGGATGACTCTTCGAGCCCTTTGCTCTCTTGGGATTTCTGGCTCTGGTGCCACAGGCTCCTCTTCCTCTGAACAACCATCATGGGCATCTTCCCAGTATTCTGCTGAAGGACTAGAAGGGATGAACTCTGTGGCTTCTGGGTTCAGTGTTTCATCTGTGGTGTCTTCAGTGGTTGGAAGATCTATGGTAGAAGTTCCTGGAGTTGGGGAAGGCCACAGCCAATCAAGTTCTCCCTCCTCACTTCCACTAAGTTGTGAGGCCTCTCCATCTTCAGCTCGGGAGGTCTGCGACCGAGTGTTCGGCCTAGGAGTATCCAGGATAGAGGCCGGTTCAAGGGAGTCTCCTACGGGAGGTATTCTAACTGCCTCAGCAAGTGGGAGAAGGTGGTTTCGATGCCACGTCTTCAGTGGGCCTACCTTTCCTTCTGGCTTCAACGTATAGACAGGTAGGCCTGGCAACTTCCTGCAGATGACATAGGGTTCAGATCTCCATCTGTCTGCAAGTTTGTGCTTTCCAGGGACCCCCAGATTGCGTAACAGTACTTGATCCCCGGGCTGTAGGTCTTGTACCCGAACCTTCAAGTCAAAGTTTCTTTTATTTCGAGCTCCCCTTTGATCTGAGGCCGCTTGAGCATGTTCATAGGCTACTTTCAGGCTGTGTCTGAGCCTGTCCACATATCCTTTGTGGGATGTGGCTGAGGAATGGTCCAGAGAAGTGCCAAAGGCCAAGTCCACCGGTAGTCTTGCTTCTCTCCCAAACATGAGTCGATATGGGGAGTAGCCTGTAGCATCACTGATGGTGCAGTTGTAAGCATGTACTATGGCTGCTATGTGTTGGCTCCAATGTTGCTTTTTCTCGCTTTCCAGAGTCCCCAACATGTTGAGCAAGGTTCGGTTAAACCTTTCCGGCTGAGCATCTCCCTGTGGATGGTAAGGTGTAGTTTGAGTCTTCTTAATTCCCAAAGAATCCAGGAGCTTCCGGATCAGTTTACTCTCAAAGTCCCTCCCTTGATCTGAATGGAGTCGCTGTGGCAGCCCATAATGGACAAAGTACTTCTCCATAAGTACCTTAGCTACGGTGGAGGCCTTCTGGTCTTTGGTGGGGAAAGCCTGGGCATACCTGGCGAAATGGTCGGTTATCACCAGAACATTTCCTAGTCCACTCAGGTCGGGTTCGAGGCAGAGAAAATCAATGCATACCAGATCCATTGGGCCTTGACTCTGTAGATGGCCCATTGGGGCAGCTTGATGGGGTAAAGTCTTCCTCTGGACGCACCGTGCACATGAGTGGCAGTACTCTTCTATCTCTGCCCTCATGCAGGGCCAATAGAACCGACTTCTGACAAGTTGAAAGGTCTTTTCAGCCCCTAGGTGGCCATGGTTGTCATGCAGGGCAATCAGAACAGTCTCTCGATATTTCTCTGGGAGGAACAGTTGCCACTTATCTTCTGAGTCATCAGAGGGGCCCCTTCGGTAGACCACTCCCTGATGTAACTGCAACCTGTCCCACTCTTTCCTCAGCAGGCGAGCTTCTTTTGAAGGTTGACGCATGAGTCTGTTTGGATCCTGATTCTCCAGGGCCTCCAAGACCAATCTCCCCATGGGGTCTTCCAATTGGTCACACCTCAACTCCTTCTTGGACAATCTTGGCAGGTTGTCCTCTCCCAGTTGAGCTACTCCACAGTAGTGTTTGGGGACTCCCACCATGGTAACTCCTATTTCCTCTGCTCTGGAACCTCCTCGAGCTTGGAATTCAGCTCCTTGACAAAGGGCCCGCACCCCGTGCCACTTGGGTCCAATCTTCTACGTCACTGGTGAGAGAATGAGATCTCCTGGACAGAGCGTCTGCATCTCGATTCCCAGTCCCTGGCCTATACTTTAGGCTGAAGTTGAATCCAGAAAGTGCGGCCAGCCACCTGTGTCCAGTGGCGTCCAGCTTGGCCGTGGTGAAAAGGTAGGTAAGGGGGTTGTTATCGGTCTTCACAGTGAACTCCGCCCCATACAGGTAGTCTTTAAGCTTGTCTACTACCGCCCACTTAAGGGCCAGGAACTCCAGCTTGTGAGTGGGGTAGTTCTTCTCAGAGGGGGTCAGGCTCCTGCTCACGTAGGCAACAGGCCGCAGTTGTTCCTCGTGTTCTTGGTAAAGTACTCCTCCCAGACCGTCATGACTAGCATCTACGTGTAGTTCATAGGGCTTGGTTGGGTCTGCATAGGCCAAGACTGGGGCAGTGGTTAGGCTCTCCTTTAATGCCTGGAAGGCCTCTTCACACTTCTGGTTCCACTGATCTCTGACTGACTCTCCTGGCTTCCTGGGCCCTGAGTCGTCCTCTTCCCCCTCGGTCTTGAGTAGTTCATTCAATGGCCTGGCAATTCGGGCGAATCCTTCCACAAACCTCCTGTAATAGGAGCAGAACCCCAAGAAGGATCTGAGTTCGGTTACTGTGGTGGGTCGTGGCCAGGAGGTAACTGCCTCCAATTTCTCAGGGTCTGTGGCCACCCCTTCTTCAGACACTATGTGCCCCAGATAGTTCACAGAAGACTGATAGAACCGACACTTCTCAGGCGAAAGCTTGAGTCCTTCCTCACTGAGTCTTCTCAACACTTTTTCCAGCCTCCTTTCGTGTTCTTCCAAGGTTCTCCCAAAGACAATGACATCGTCCAGGTATACAAGGACTTCAATAAGGTTCATGTCTCCTACAGTCTTCTCCATGAGACGTTGGAAAGTCGCTGGGGCTCCAGACAGACCTTGGGGCATCCGGTTGAATTCAAAGAACCCTACTGGGGTTATGAAGGCTGTCTTCTCCCTGTCTTCTGGGTGCATAGGAATCTGATAGTACCCGCTCTTGAGATCCATAACGCTGAACCATTTAGCTCCAGACAAGCTCTGTAGGGCATCCTCTATCCTCGGAGTGGTGTATTTGTCAGGTATGGTTCTCCTGTTGAGAGTCCTGTAGTCGATACAGAGCCTCAATGATCCATTCTTCTTTCTGACCACCACGATGGGAGAGGCATAGGACTCCCGTATCACACCAGTCCTCTTGAGTTCTGCAAGTTGTTCCCTTAGATCCTCCAGATCTGCTAGGGGGACCCGCTTGACCCTCTCTCAGAAGGGCTTGTCTTCCTGGAGGCGGATCCGATGGGTGGCACTCCTTGCACACCCCACATCGAACTCATCCTTAGAGAAGATCTTCTCCCATCTATTCAACTGGGCCTTGGCTCTCTCCTTCCAAGCTCCTGGCAGATTCGGGTTTTCCATGGACAGCTTCTCCCAAGTATCTCCTCCTTCACCTGTCCTCTTCACTTCTGACAGGGTAACAGGGGCCGCAGGGCTCACCTGGCCTAGCAGCATTCTGGCTGGGATTTCCATGGGGTCTCTGGTAGTGTTCCTAACACTCACTGGAACTCTACAATGGGCCTTCTTCAGGACCTTCAGCGGAATCACTTCTGGTATCACTTCCAGACCTGAGGACTCACCCCTTGGGTCTGACTCCAGCACGACAAAGGGACCAGGCTGCTCCCAAGTAAGCTTCACAGTGGCTCTGAGACAGGTTACTTCGCCGGGCTGCAACACTACCCCTTCTCTTCCAAGTCTCCACACCTTCCCTATCCCTTCTCCAGGGGTCTCCTGCTCTTGAACCAGCCGTTGGTAGGCCGTCTTCAGCATGGGATGGATCTTGGTGGCTGTTCGCCCCTCTTCTTTTACTAGAGGGGTCAGGAGTCTTCGGACCAGGTCCGTGTTCGTCCCTATTATAAGGGAATTCTTGTTGGCTCCAGGCGGCCTAGGGCACACGATTGCCAGGGTGTCAAACACTTCGGCCTTCCCAGCCACGGATGGGTCAAAGGTCATTTTGATGGGAAGATAGCCGTCATAAGGGAAACTCTGGGTTCCAATTCCCCATATTTCCAGCTCTTCTATCTTCTGGATAGGCAGATGACTCAAGTGCCTATCGTAGAAGTCCCGGTATAGTAGGGTCACTTGTGCCCCAGTATCCAAGAGGGCCCTGGTGTAGACTCCCTCCACTTGAATGGGCACTATAGGAGATGGGCCCACCAGCTTCTCCGGATATGGCCCGGCAGGGGTCGCCTTCTTCAGACCTTTCCCTTTTGGACTCTCTCTTGTCCTATTCCCTTTGGACTTGAACCTTTCTTGAGCCTGGTATGCATTGACTTCCCTCCTTTTTATGGGTGTAGGAACCCGCTGAGGGATACTGTTATTTTTCTTAGGTGTGCACCCCCTCTGGGGAGTGCTGTGTCTCTTCTGAGGGGTCTTGCCCCCTTTCTCTGCGGTGTATCTCTGTTGGAGAATGTTGTGTTTCCTCTGAGGTGTTCTATTTTCTCTCTTCTTCTGTTTTTCATTCAGTTTGGAGCTCACTGAAAATGATGGGCACCCGGTTGACTCCTTCACCGGGGCCCTCTGAAGTTTTCCGCCGGCTGGCGGTTATTTATCTTTTTCTTCCTGGGACTGGAACATATGTTTGCAAAATGACGAATCCCTCCGCAGTTGTAACAAATCACCTCTTCTTCACGATCCTGTAGAGAAGCGGGCGCTGAGGTATTCGGGAACAACTCCTTTCTTGGACTTTTCTTTTCTGGTTTCCTTTGATCTTTCTCCATCAAAGAGGTCAGTATCTCCAACACTTGGGACATCTGCGATTTCAGGGTGTCCACTTCTGCATCTCTTTCGGGGGTCATGGCCGGGCTGACCATCACCACCAGAGGTTTGGTTGGCTCGACTGGCTGTTCCCTCTTTTTCTCCTCCCACATGGCCTCTTCCTCTCTGACCATTCGAATGAGGTCGGGGTATTCCAGGTTTTTCCCGTCCTGTCGGGTGCGCAGCGCCAATGCAATAGGATCCAGGGGCTGAGCTCCCCTCAATACCTGCTGAGCCCGGGCCTCGTCTACCTTCCCTGGGTCGATCCCCTTCTTCAGAATAATTCTATGCAGGATCTTGTCTAGACGTCCCATATATTCTGACAGTTTCTCTCCTGTTTTCTGGTAGCAGTGCTCCAGCTGATAGGTGAGCTCGGTAACTTTTTCTGTCCCACCGAACACATTCTGCAAGATGTCCAAGTAGTCCTGTGCAGTACAGTCTTTCCTGCTCATCTTCAGGTTGCGTATGGCATCCAGAGCAGGCCCCTTCAAACTTTCAGCAATTCGCTGTTTCTTGCTGCGTTCTGGAACTTCCCATTCCTCTAAGGCCTGAGTGGTGCCATCTAGCCACTCCTCAAATCCTTCTTCCCCTGAGGGCACAGGTTTTCTCCCTGAGAATATCCGGAGCTTTCTGTACCCCGACATTGGGTAATCTGTGGGATTCTTCTTGCACTGGGCCACAATCTCTCCCAGTACAGCGCATAGTTCTGTGCTGAGGGTGGCCGGTAGTGATGAGCCGAACACCCCCGGGTTCGGTTCGCACCAGAACCCACGAACGGACCGAAAGTTCGTACGAACATTAGAACCCTATTAAATACAATGGATGCGAACGTTCGAATTCTAAAGTGCTAATTATAACGACTATTATGCATGTTATTGTCCTAAAAAGGGTTTGGGAACCCGGGTTCTGCACCAGGGGACATGTATCAATGCAAAAAGAAGTTTTAAAAACTGTAGTTTTTCGGGAGCAGTCATTTTAATGATGCATAAAGTGAAAAAAAAAAAGTCAAATATTCCTTTAAATATCGTACCTGGGGGGTGTCTAAAGTATGCCTGTGAAGTGCCACATGTTTCCCGTGTTTAGAACTGTCCCTGCAAAAAATGACACTTCTAAAGGAAAAAAAAGCCATTTAAAACTGCTTGCGGCTTTAATGTAATGTCTGCTCCCGGTAATATGGATGAAAATCTTTAAGAAAAATGGCATAGCTACCCCATGACCCCCCCCCCCCCTACCCCAGCCCATTACCAGCCCCTTTGGGTCTTGTATGGATATTAAGGGGAACACCGCACACAAAATAAAAAAGGCCCTATATACTCTGAACAGCCGTATACAGGCGGTGCATACAAGACAGGGACTGTAGGTTTGTTCTTATGTAGAATGTGTTTGTAATTTTGAACAAGTACATTGTTTAAGTGTAGCTCCAGCCCAAAAATCTATTTTTAAACTTTTTGGAAAACATAGGTAAGGGTTATCACCCCTGTAACATTTGTTTTGCTGTCTGTGCCCCTGTTCAGAACATTTCACCTCACTTTCCATCCCAATGACAACTGTTTTTGAAATGTGGTGTTTTTCTTGAAACAAGGATTGGTGATAAAGCATCAGTACAGAGGAGACACCTTTCTCCCATATTAATTCTTACAGGAGAGAATTTTCCTTCCTAGGGGTAGATTTCCTCTCACTTCCTGTTGTCTTCTTGCGTTTGCAAGTAGGAGTCGTTTGTAAGTTGGATGTTTGAAAGTAGGGACCTGCCGTATATACTCTGCAGAAATAGGCCCCTTAGTTGTTGGTGTTGGCACAACACTGTAAGCACTCACAGTTACTCTTGGTTGGTGCTGGAACGCCCTGCTGTCAACTATTATATCAGGAATTGTAATTACATATAATTGTTGAACAGTGGTAGTGAAAATTGGGCCTTTGATGGTGGTGCTGGTGCCACAACACTGTAAGCCCTGACAGTTACTCTTGGTGGGTGCAGCAATGGGCCCTGCTGTGAATTATTAGATCAAGAATTGTAATTGCATGCCCCTGTTGAACAGGGGCTGAAAAATTGGGCCTTTCGTGGTGGTGGTGGTGGTGGTGTTGCCACAACACTGTAAGCCCTCAGAGTTACTCTTGGTGGGTGCAGGAATGGGCCCTGCTGTGAATTATTAGATCAAGAATTGTAATTACATGCCCCTTTTGAACAGGGGCTGAAAAATTGGGCCTTTCGTGGTGGTGGTGGTGGTGGCGTTGCCACAACACTGTAAGCCCTCAGAGTTACTCTTGGTGGGTGCAGCAATGGGCCCTGCTGTGAATTATTAGATAAAGAATTGTAATTACATGCCCCTGTTGAACAGGGGCTGAAAAATTGGGCCTTAGGCACTGGTGGCACAACACTACAACCCCTCACAGATACTGTACTTGGAGCACAGCAATGAGCCCTGTTGCAAAGTATTGCTTCAAAAATTGTAATGACACGCCCCTGTTAAACAGGGGCTGAAAAATTGGGCCTTAGGCACTGGTGGCACAACACTACAACCCCTCACAGATACTGTACTTGGAGCACAGCAATGAGCCCTGTTGCAAAGTATTGCTTCAAAAATTGTAATGACACGCCCCTGTTAAACAGGGGCTGAAAAATTGGGCCTTAGGCACTGGTGGCACAACACTCCAACCCCTCACAGATACTGTACTTGGAGCACAGCAATGAGCCCTGTTGCAAAGTATTGCTTCAAAAATTGTAATTACACGCCCCTGTTAAACAGGGGCTGAAAAATTGGGCCTTAGCCACTGGTGGCGGCACCCATAAACAAAAATGATCTTCCAAGCTATCATCATCAATCGTATCATTGAGGACTCGGAGGAGGAGGATAGCCAGTCAACATAACAGCACAGGCACTCAGCATCAGCATCAGTCTTGAAGGGATGTGACATGTTAAAATCAATTAGTCTGTTATATCAGCATCAGGTGTGTGGTAGCTGGTGGTGATCCAAGACTGGTTCATCTTGATGAAAGTCAGTCGATCAACCGAGTCGGTGGACAGGCGCACCCTGTGATCCGTGACAAATCCTCCAGCAGCACTGAATGTGCGTTCCGAAAGAACGCTGGATGCAGGACAGGCCAGTAGCTCAATTGCATACTGTGCAAGCTCTGGCCAGTGATCCATCCTCAAGACCCAGTAAGCCAGAGGATTTTCGGTGGGGAAGGTGTCCAAGTCTGACCTTGCCCCTAGATATTCCTGCACCATGTTTATCAGACGCTGGCGATGGTTGCTGGAACCGATCATACTTTGGGGCTGCGGACTAAAGAATTGTCTGAACGCATCGGTCAGACGGCCACCTTCCCCACCGCTCCTTCTTTGACTGGCCGAAGCCTAAGCAACTCGTTGTCCAGGACCAGGAGTTTGTAACCTCCCAGTCTCTGGGAACGCGTTGCACAGACCTTTCTGCAAGGCCTCCCGGAGTTGTCTCATCCTCTGCTCCCTCTGCGACGGTAACATAAGGTCCGCAACCTTACCCTTGTACCGTGGATCAAGGAGAGTGGCCAGCCAGTAATGGTCCCTCTCCTTGATCCGAAGAATACGAGGATCCTTCCGCAGACTTTGCAGGATCAGGGAGGCCATGCAGCGTAGGTTTGCTGAGGCATTCGGTCCGGAGTCCTCTGGGTCACTAAGGACGACATGATCCGCAGCCACCTCCTCCCAGCCACGTACAAGTCCACTGGTTTCTTGGGACTGTAAATCATCCCTAAAAGACTGCTGCTGATGATGCTGAGTGCCAGCCTCCACCTCCATGCTGACACAATCCTCCTCCTCCTCCTCTTCCTGTGCGATGGGTGGGACAGAAGGAACACTGTCTGGGTAAAGGGGGCCTTGAGAGGCAAGGAAGTCCTCCTCTTCCTGCCTCTGTTCTGCCTCAAGTGCCCTGTCCATTATTCCACGCAGCGTGTGCTCCAACAGGTGGACAAGAGGTACAGTGTCACTGATGCATGCACTGTCACTGCTCACCATCCTCGTGGCCTCCTCAAATGGTGCCAGGACAGTGCATGCATCCCTGATCATGCCCCACTGGCGTGGAGAAAAAAAACCAAGCTCCCCTGACCCTGTTCTGGTGCCGTAGTCGCACAGGTACTCATTGATGGCCCTCTGCTGCGTGTGCAGCCGCTGCAGCATGGCCAACGTTGAGTTCCGCCTGGTGGGCATGTCACATATAAGGCGGTTCTTGGGCAGGTTCAACTCCTTTTGCAGCTCAGCAAGGCGAGCACTGGCATTATAAGATCTGCGGAAATGCACACAGACTTTCCTGGCCTGCCTCAGGACATCCTGTAAGCCCGGGTACCTGCCCAAGAACCGCTGCACCACCAGGTTAAGGACGTGAGCCACACAGGGCACATGGGTCAGTTGTCCCTGTCGGAGGGCGGAGAGGAGGTTGGTGCCATTGTCGCAAACCACCATTCCTGGCTTAAGCTGGCGTGGCGTCAACCACCTCTCGGCCTGGCCCTGCAGAGCAGACAGGACCTCTGCCCCAGTGTGGCTTCTGTCCCCCAAACACACCAGCGCAAGCACGGCATGACATCTTTTTGCCTGCGTACTTGCATAGCCCCTTGAACGGCTACGGAGCACCGCTGGTTCAGAGGACAAAGCACAGGAAGAGGCCATGGAGGAAGAAGAAGAGGAGGGGGTGGAGGAGAGAGGTGTGTCACAACCAGTAGTAGCATTTTGGAGGCGTGGCGGTGGAACAACCTCCAACACTACTGCACCTTGTCCTGCATCCTTCCCAGCTGCCAAAAGAGTGACCCAATGGGCCGTGAAAGAAAGGTAACGTCCCTGTCCATGCCTGCTGGACCATGAGTCAGCGGTAATATGCACCTTACCGCTGACCGCCCTGTCCAGCGAGGCCAAGACATTGCCTTCCACATGCCGGTAGAGAGCCGGAATAGCCTTCCATGAGAAAAAGTGGCGTTTGGGAACCTGCCACTGAGGAACCGCACATTGCACAAACTCACGGAAGGGGGCCGAGTCTACCAACTGAAAAGGCAGCAGTTGAAGCGCTAGCAATTTAGCCAAGCTAGCATTCAACCGCTGGGCATGTGGATGGCTGGGAGTGAACTTCTTTCGACGGTCCAGCAGCTGGGGCAGGGAAATTTGCCTGCTAGAATCGGACGTCGGTGTACTGCTAGCAGAGTGGCCGCAAGTACTTGGCTGTGACACACCTAATTCTACACCTTCATTCCTCTCAGTGCATGTTTCAGAGAGGACTGAAGTTATAGTGGGGTTGGAGATCCCAGCTGATGCGGTGCAAGGAGAGGTCCGCTTTGTTCTTTGGTGTGGGTCTTTGAGGTAGGCTTGCCAACGAGCTGCATGGCAGGTCAACATATGTCTGGTCAGGCATGTGGTACCCAAGCGGCTGATGTTTTGGCCACGCGATATACGCTTGAGACATATGTTGCAAACAGCAGCTGTGGGATCTGATGCACTAGCCTCAAAAAAGGCCCACACCAAAGAACTTTTTGAATGACGGGCAGAGGCAGCGCCCTGCACAGGCGGAGCTCTGCGGTGTGATTCCGTCGGTGTACTGCCCTTACGCTGGCCACCAAAGGGCATCCTGCCTCGTTGGAGATGTGCCTCCTCCTCATCCTCCTCCTCCTCCTCTCTCCTATTAGGCACCCACGTGGAGTCAGTGACCTCATCATCCCCTCCCTCCTCATCACTGGAGCCAATCTGGCAGTATGCTGCAGCTGCTGGAACATGACTGCCAGATTGGTGTCCTTCTTGAGCATCCCCTCTGTCTGCTCTCACGCTACTGCCTTCCTGTAGCTGGGTTTCATCATCAGACCCTTCGAAACGCTGGGCATCCTCCTGGAGCATGTACCCAACACTGTGCTCAAACAGTTCGGGGGACTCCTCAGGAGGAGGACATGGTGGGTCTAGGGAAGGAGTGACTGATGATGAGTCTGACATTGATACCAGGGAAGAGGACGCTTTGGCAGCTGCTTTGCCAGTACCCTGAGCCTGGGTGAGAGAGGATGAGGAGGAGGAGGAGGGCTTGGTCATCCACTCTACCAAGTCTTCGGCATGATGTGGCTCAACATGTCCAGCTGCCGAAAAGAAGGACAAGCGTGTCCCATGGCCATGTGCTGATGACAATGCACCGCGTCCACGACCAGCACTGTTGCCCCCAGACACAGAGCCTGCTTGCCCTCTTTTATTGCCTCCTGACTGTCTGCCTCTCCTTGTTTGCCTTCCAGACATTCTAATAGATGGCCTGCAGGGAGATGGGAAAAAAGCAATAAGGGCTACCTTCAGGTGTCCTTCTCTGTCCCTTTACTTAAGGCTTTCTAAATATGGTTGAGGATAATTGCTTTCGCACAGAATAGCACAACGACAATTTCCCTGACTGTCCAAAAAACAAGGATTTCAAAGATGGTTGATGAGGAATGCTTTAGCACAGTATAGCACAAGGAGAATTTCCCTCACTGTCCTTCCCTGTCCCTACAAACAAGGATTAGCACAGTAAAACACACTGACACTCTCCCTACCTATAGTTTTCTGTCCCTATAAAAAATGTTTTTTTAAAGATGGTTGATGATCAATGCTTTAGCACAGTATAGCACAAGGATAATTTCCCTCACTGTCCTTCCCTGTCCCTAGAAACAAGGATTAGCACAGTGAAAGAAACTGACACTCTCCCTACCTATAGTTTTCTGTCCCTAGAAAAAATGTTTTTTTAAAGATGGTTGATGATCAATGCTTTAGCACACTATAGCACAAGGAGAATTTCCCTCACTGTCCTTCCCTGTCCCTAGAAACAAGGATTAGCACAGTGAAAGAAACTAACACTCTCCCTACCTATAGTTTTCTGTCCCTATAAAAAATGTTTTTTTAAAGATGGTTGATGATCAATGCTTTAGCACAGTATAGCACAAGGAGAATTTCCCTCACTGTCCTTCCCTGTCCCTAGAAACAAGGATTAGCACAGTGAAAGAAACTAACACTCTCCCTACCTATAGTTTTCTGTCCCTATAAAAAATGTTTTTTTAAAGATGGTTGATGATCAATGCTTTAGCACAGTATAGCACAAGGAGAATTTCCCTCACTGTCCTTCCCTGTCCCTAGAAACAAGGATTAGCACAGTGAAAGAAACTGACACTCTCCCTACTTATAGTTTTCTGTCCCTAGAAAAAATGTTTTTTTAAAGATGGTTGATGATCAATGCTTTAGCACAGTATAGCACAAGGAGAATTTCCCTCACTGTCCTTCCCTGTCCCTAGAAACAAGGATTAGCACAGTGAAAGAAACTGACACTCTCCCTACCTATAGTTTTCTGTCCCTAGAATTTTTTTTTTTTAAAGATGGTTGATGATCAATGCTTTAGCACAGTATAGCACAAGGAGAATTTCCCTCACTGTCCTTCCCTGTCCCTAGAAACAAGGATTAGCACAGTGAAAGAAACTGACACTCTCCCTACCTATAGTTTTCTGTCCCTAGAAAAAATGTTTTTTTAAAGATGGTTGATGATCAATGCTTTAGCACAGTATAGCACAAGGAGAATTTCCCTCACTGTCCTTCCCTGTCCCTAGAAACAAGGATTAGCACAGTGAAAGAAACTGACACTCTCCCTACCTATAGTTTTCTGTCCCTAGAAAAAATGTTTTTTTAAAGATGGTTGATGATCAATGCTTTAGCACAGTATAGCACAAGGAGAATTTCCCTCACTGTCCTTCCCTGTCCCTAGAAACAAGGATTAGCACAGTGAAAGAAACTGACACTCTCCCTACCTATAGTTTTCTGTCCCTAGAAAAAATGTTTTTTTAAAGATGGTTGATGATCAATGCTTTAGCACACTATAGCACAAGGAGAATTTCCCTCACTGTCCTTCCCTGTCCCTAGAAACAAGGATTAGCACAGTGAAAGAAACTGACACTCTCCCTACCTATAGTTTTCTGTCCCTAGAAAAAATGTTTTTTTAAAGATGGTTGATGATCAATGCTTTAGCACAGTATAGCACAAGGAGAATTTCCCTCACTGTCCTTCCCTGTCCCTAGAAACAAGGATTAGCACAGTGAAAGAAACTGACACTCTCCCTACCTATAGTTTTCTGTCCCTAGAAAAAATGTTTTTTTAAAGATGGTTGATGATCAATGCTTTAGCACAGTATAGCACAAGGAGAATTTCCCTCACTGTCCTTCCCTGTCCCTAGAAACAAGGATTAGCACAGTGAAAGAAACTGACACTCTCCCTACCTATAGTTTTCTGTCCCTAGAAAAAATGTTTTTTTAAAGATGGTTGATGATCAATGCTTTAGCACAGTATAGCACAAGGAGAATTTCCCTCACTGTCCTTCCCTGTCCCTAGAAACAAGGATTAGCACAGTGAAAGAAACTGACACTCTCCCTACCTATAGTTTTCTGTCCCTAGAAAAAATGTTTTTTTAAAGATGGTTGATGATCAATGCTTTAGCACAGTATAGCACAAGGAGAATTTCCCTCACTGTCCTTCCCTGTCCCTAGAAACAAGGATTAGCACAGTAAAACACACTGACACTCTACCTACCTATAGTTTTCTGTCCCTAGAATTTTTTTTTTTTTTAAAGATGGTTGATGATCAATGCTTTAGCACAGTATAGCACAAGGAGAATTTCCCTCACTGTCCTTCCCTGTCCCTAGAAACAAGGATTAGCACAGTGAAAGAAACTGACACTCTCCCTACCTATAGTTTTCTGTCCCTAGAAAAAATGTTTTTTTAAAGATGGTTGATGATCAATGCTTTAGCACACTATAGCACAAGGAGAATTTCCCTCACTGTCCTTCCCTGTCCCTAGAAACAAGGATTAGCACAGTAAAACACACTGACACTCTCCCTACCTATAGTTTTCTGTCCCTAGAAAAAATGTTTTTTTAAAGATGGTTGATGATCAATGCTTTAGCACACTATAGCACAAGGAGAATTTCCCTCACTGTCCTTCCCTGTCCCTAGAAACAAGGATTAGCACAGTAAAACACACTGACACTCTCCCTACCTATAGTTTTCTGTCCCTAGAAAAAATGTTTTTTTAAAGATGGTTGATGATCAATGCTTTAGCACACTATAGCACAAGGAGAATTTCCCTCACTGTCCTTCCCTGTCCCTAGAAACAAGGATTAGCACAGTAAAACACACTGACACTCTCCCTACCTATAGTTTTCTGTCCCTAGAAAAAATGTTTTTTTAAAGATGGTTGATGATCAATGCTTTAGCACACTATAGCACAAGGAGAATTTCCCTCACTGTCCTTCCCTGTCCCTAGAAACAAGGATTAGCACAGTAAAACACACTGACACTCTCCCTACCTATAGTTTTCTGTCCCTAGAAAAAATGTTTTTTTAAAGATGGTTGATGATCAATGCTTTAGCACACTATAGCACAAGGAGAATTTCCCTAACTGTCCTTCCCTGTCCCTAGAAACAAGGATTAGCACAGTAAAACACACTGACACTCTCCCTACCTATAGTTTTCTGTCCCTAGAAAAAATGATTTTTTAAAGATGGTTGATGATCAATGCTTTAGCACAGTATAGCACAAGGAGAATTTCCCTCACTGTCCTTCCCTGTCCCTAGAAACAAGGATTAGCACAGTAAAACACACTGACACTCTCCCTACCTATCCTTCTCTTCCCCTAAACTAAAGGAATCCAGGTTAAGCAAGAAAAAAAAATGTCACTATCCCTGCCTATGCTTCTCTTTCCCTGCTCCGGAACACACTACACTAGGCCGCCGTGCTGGCGGCCTTTTATAGTGTGGGGCGTGTACTAAACACCCTCAGCAATAATTGGCCACAGGCATCCTGCCTGTGGCCAATCATTGCTCTCCTCGCTGCCGGCGCTGTGATTGGCCAAGCATGCGGGGTCACAGTGC
The DNA here is from genome assembly GCA_029206835.1 of Rana muscosa. Classification (NCBI taxonomy): domain Eukaryota; kingdom Metazoa; phylum Chordata; class Amphibia; order Anura; family Ranidae; genus Rana; species Rana muscosa. The sequence continues at coordinate 455,918,811 of CM055118.1, forward strand.
ATGCTTGGCCAATCACAGCGCCTGGATGACACTGCGATGGCATAGTGCATTGTGGGCCGTTCGCGTCACTCGAATTAGGCGCGAACGGCCCAAATCGTTCGATCTTCGTCGAACGATCGAACAGCCGATGTTCGAGTCGAACGTATGTTCGACTCGAACACCGAGCTCATCCCTAGTGGCCGGTGATGATCTGGGACTCTCTGTATCCTCCTGCTCTTGTGCCTTAGGGGATGGTGGGGGAGGTATCTGTGGAGATGATGACTTTCTTATTTGGAACCGATCTCCCTTATGTGGCAGCGCATGTGTCAGATGGTAGGTCTGCCCATCCATAGCTTGTATGCTCTGGCTTTTAAAATGCTCTGGAATTTCGTCTTTCCACTCTATTAATGCGTATGTACACGAAGCATGTGGTCTCACATCCATCACCCATGATTTCTGGCATGGTGATAGGGATGTTATTAACTGCTTTATCGCATCTCTTTGCCAGATCCCCGGGAGTTCAATAACTGCCGCCGCGGCCGGATCTGCGCCAGCCATTGTGTACCACTGTCCTACTTCTAGCTGGTCCATGCCGGTCTTTTGGCGTGTTCGCTTGCTGTATCAGGATCCCGGACGAGAACCCCCACGTGTAGCGATACCTCCAACTAAGAAGGCCGCAGATTTAGTTGGGCCCTGAAGACAGCTCCGCCAACCCCCGGCAATATGCTCAACCCCCTACTGGCACAGCTAGTAAGGGGAGATAGGACCGCGTGACCGCAAATCTAGGTGACACAGTCCTATGGCAAACACACACAGTGATATACTTTAAAACTTCTATTAAAGTAAGTGAAACTGACACCAATGTACTTGACCCAGATATTTTACTGAGGCTAATGGGCAAGTAATAAACAACAGTATAACAAGTTGCAGATCCCTGCAATAAACAGTAATAAAGATAAACAGAGTAATCAGAATAATTAAGTATTGCTGTGCAACTCTAGCGCTGCCCTTTTACAGCTACTTCCCCTCAGGGGTAGACTAACACCCAGCAATGTCTACCTATGCAGTCAGGCCTGACTGATCTAAATGGAAGTTCAGTGAAACAATATTCGCTAGCAATCTTTCGGTGGTGCACTTGAAGAACAACTTTGTAATCCCAACAAATAGTAAAGATAAAGTATCTGTCTTTAAACAGCTCTCACCACCCGGACAAGTCCAAGTCCGTTTCCTCCATCGATTCGTCTAGGAACAGGAATCCACCGACATCCAAGTCTTCAATCCTTCTGGTGTACTGCAGCAAGGATGAGAAGATGTCTCTAAGGTTCTGCTAGGCTGGCAGAGGGGCTCTTTGGAAAGGAGCACAAGGCCCAGGCTTCAGGCCTTGTGCACACAGCAGTTCAGCACAGAGATCCTCTTGCTAGGAGAGGGGTGTCCCAAAGAGACCGAACAAACTCCACCTCCCCTTTATAAAGTCTGCCCCAGCAGTCTCTGTTCCGGAGCAATGTACCCTGGGTGCTGCAAGATGTACTGGGAGATGTAGTCTCTCTCTCCTCTGCTTTCACTTCCAGTAATGTCTCTTTACTTTCTCCCGAATCACCTCTCACCTGGAACTTCTTGTTTCTCTGTCTTAAAGGGGAATACCCCGCTACAGTAGCTATCTGCATAACTCCACACCTATGATCCAGAAAGTTCTCACAGCTTCTCTGAACAGCAGAGGGAGTAAACAGACTAGCAGTAGCTGAGAACACTGAGCAGACCTAACTAGTCAAATGCAGCTGCACTGAATACAGTGAGCAACCAAATGTACCTAACACAAAGATTACAGCCACACTGACTGCAGTGTGACAAGCTAAATTTGTCTATCAAAAACACAGCTCCACAAAACACAGTCAGCCAACACTAAATCTATCTATCTAATCCTAGCACCTATCTAGGAGGGTGATACATATATACAATGTACACTCACCGGCCACTTTATTAGGTACACCTGTTCAATTGCTAATCATGCCAATTAGGGATGAGCTTCGAGTTCGAGTCGAACTCATGTTCGACTCGAACATTGCCTGTTCGCCCGTTCGCCGAACAACGAACAATTTGGGGTGTTCGCGGCAAATTCGAAAAGTCTATGGGAGAAATCTAAAGTGCTAATTATAAAGGCTTATATGCAAGTTATTGTCCTAAAAAGTGTTTGGGGACCCGGGTCCTGCCCCAGGGGACATGTATCAATGCAAAAAAAAGTTTTAAAAACGGACGTTTTTTTAGGAGCAGTGATTTTAATAATGCTTAAAATAAAAAAATTAAAGTGAAATATTCCTTTAAATTTCGTACCTGGGGGGTGTGTATGATATGCATGTAAAGTGGCACATGTTTCCCGTGCTTAGAACTGTCCCTGCATAAAGTGTCATTTTTGAAGGAAAAAAAGTCATTCAAAACTTACTCGCGGCTATAATAAATTGTCGGCTTTTATCAATACATAGAAAAGTCATTGATAAAAAAAAAAAAGCGTGGGGGTTCCCCCAAGTTCAATTACCAGGCCCTTTAGGTCTGTAATGGATATTAAGGGGAACCCTGCCGCAAATTTAAAAAAAAATGGTGTGGGGTTCCCCCTAAATATCCATACCAGGCCCTTGAGATCTGGCATGGATTTTAAGGGGAACTCCACCCCAAATAAAAAAAAAATGGCGTGGAGTCCCCCCAAAAATCCATACCAGACCCTTATCGGAGCACGCAACCTGGCCGGCCGCAGGGGAAGAGGGGGGGACGAGAGAGCGGCCCCCCTCCCTCCTGAACCGTACCAGGCCACATGCCCTCAACATGGGGAGGATGTCCCCATGTTGATGGGGACAAGGGCCTCATCCCCACAACCCTTGCCCGGTGGTTGTGGGGGTCTGCGGGCGGGGGGCTTATCAGAATCTGGAAGACCCCTTTAACAAAGGGGACCCCCAGATCCCGCCCCCCCCTATGTGAATTGGTAAGGGGTACATTGTACCCCTACCATTTCACGAAGAAAGTGTCAAAAAATGTAAATAAAAACACACACACCTTGGAAAAGTCCTTTATTAAAAAATAAAAAATAAATAAAAAAATAAAAACATTCCAGCGATGAAATCCAGTGTCCCGCGGCGATCCCGATGTCCAGCGCTGTCCGTCATTGGTTGTGCCTGTGCGGACCTGATGGGGAACTTCCTCAGCTGTGTTTTAAATGTATAGACCCGTCCCTTCTAAAGTTCCCCATCAGGTCTGCTCAGCGGACCAGATGCGGAACATGAGAAGGGGCGGGTCTATACATGTATTACACAGCGAATGAAGTTCCCCATCAGGTCCGCCCCCTCGGTATGTCCGACCCCGCCTACGTCATTGGCCTGAGCGGGAAACTTCCTTCACTGAGCGGACCTGATGGGGAACTTTAAAAGGGGCGGGTCTATACATTTAAAACACAGCAAAGTTCCCCATCAGGTCCGCACAGGCACAACCAATGACGGACAGCGCTGGACATCGGATCGCCGCGGGACACTGGATTTCATCGCTGGAATGTTTTTTGTTTTTTTTTTTGTTTTTTTTTTTAATAAAGGACCTTTCCAAGGTGTTGGTGTGTTTTTATTTACATTTTTTGACACTTTCTTCGTGAAATGGTAGGGGTACAATGTATCCCTTACCAATTCACATAGGGGGGGCCGGGATCTGGGGGTCCCCTTTGTTAAAGGGGTCTTCCATATTCCGATAAGCCCCCCGCCTGCAGACCCCCACAACCACCGGGCAAGGGTTGTGGGGATGAGGCCCTTGTCCCCTTCAACATGGGGACATCCTCCCCATGTTGGGGGCATGTGGCCTGGTACGGTTCAGGAGGGAGGGGGGGCGCTCTCTCGTCCCCCCCTCTTCCCCTGCGGCCGGCCAGGTTGCGTGCTCGGATATGGGTCTGGTATGGATTTTTGGGGGGACTCCACGCCATTTTTTTTAAATTTGGGGTGGAGTTCCCCTTAAAATTCATGCCAGATCTCAAGGGCCTGGTATGGATATTTAGGGGAAACCCCACGCCATTTTTTTTTTAAATTTGCGGCGGGGTTCCCCTTAATATCCATTCCAGACCTAAAGGGCCTGGTAATTGAATTTGGGGGAACCCCCACGTTTTTTTTTTTTTTTATCAATGACTTTTCTATGTATTGATAAAAGCCGACAATTCATTAATAGCCGCGAGAGAGTTTTAAATGACTTTTTTTCCTTCAAAAATGACACTTTGTGCAGGGACAGTTCTAAGCATGGGAAACATGCGCCACTTTACATGCATATCATACACACCCCCCAGGTACGAAATTTAAAGGAATATTTCACTTTTATTTTTTCATTTTAAGCATTATTAAAATCACTGCTCCCGTAAAACGTCTATTTTTTAAACCTTTTTTTGCATTGATACATGTCCCCTGGGGCAGGACCCGGGTCCCCAAACACTTTTTATGACAATAAATTGCATATTAGCCTTTATAATTAGCACTTTAGATTTCGAACGTTCGAGTCCATTGTATTTAATAGGGTTCTAAAGTTCACACGAACATTCTGTCTGTTCGCAGGTTCTGGTGCGAACCGAACAGGGGGGTGTTCGGCTCATCCCTGATGCCAATCACGTGGCAGAAACTCAATGCATTTAGGCATCAAAACGTGGTATAGATGACTTGCTGAAGTTTAAACCAAGCATCAGAAAGGGGAAGAAAGGGGATTTAAGTGACTTTGAACGTGACATGATTGTTGGTGCCAGACGGGCTGGTCAGAGTATTTAAAAAACTGCTGATCTACTGGGATTTTCACGCACAACCATCTCTTGGGTTTACAGAGAATGATCTGAAAAAGAGAAAATATCCAGTGAGTGGCAGCTGTGTGAAGGAAAATGCCTTGTTGATGTCAGAGGTCAGAGGAAAATGGGCAGACTGGTTCCAGATGATAGAAAGGCAAAAGTAACTCAAATAATCACTTGTTACAACTAAAGTATGCAGAATACCATCTCTGGACCCACAACACATCAAACCTTGAAACAGATGAGCTACAGCAGCAGAAGACCACATTGGATGTGACTCCTGTCAGCTAAGAACAAGACAACTGAGACTACAATTCGCACAGGCTCTCCAAAATTGGACAATAGAAGATTGTAAAAACGTTGCCTCGTCTGATGAGTCTCGATTTCAACTGCAACATTCAGATGGTCGGGTCAGAATTTGGCATAAAAAACATGAAAGCATGGATCCATCCTGCCTTGTATTAACGGTTCAGGCTGGTGGTGGTGGTGTAATGGTGTGGGGGATATTTTCTTGGCACACTTTTGGCCTCTTAGTACCAATTGAGCATGGTTTAAATGCCACGGATTACCTGAGTATTGTTGCTGACCATGTCCATCCCTTTATGACTACAGTGTCCCCACCTTCTGATGGCTCCTTCCAGCAGAATAATGCACCATGTCACAAAGCTCAAATCATCTCACCATTGGTTTCTTGAACATGACAATGAGGTCACTGTACTCCAATGGCCTCCACAGTCACCAGATCTTAATCCGATAGAGCACCTTTGGTATATGGTGGAACGGGAGATTCGTATTCTGGATGTGCAGCTGATAAATCTGCAGCAACTGTGTGATGCTATCATGTCAATATGGACCAACATCTCTGAGGAATGTTTCCAACATCTTGTTGAATCTATGCCATGAAGAATGGAGGCAGTTCTGAAGGCAAAAGGGGTTCCAACCCGCTACTAGCAAGGTGTACCTAATAATGTGGCAGGTGAGTGTATATTGTCACGGCCAGTTAACAACCACATTTATATTAAAATCTTGGACACACAGGGGGTTATTTACTAAAGGCAAATCCACTTTGCACTACAAGTGCAAAGTGCAAAGTGCACTTGAAATTGCATTGAAAGTGCACTTGAAAGTGCAGTCGCTGTAGATCCGAGGTGGACAAGCAAGGAAAATTAAAAAAAGCATTTTGCACATGATTGGATGATAAAATCAGCAGAGCTTCCCCTTATTTCAGATCTACCCCTCAGATTTACAGTGACTGCACTTCCAAGTGCACTTTTAGTGCAATTTCAAGTGCACTTTGCACTTGTAGTTTGCACTTGTAGTGCAAAGTGGATTTGCCTTCGTAAATAACCCCCACAGTTTGTAGGCACACCTTTAACATGCCGATTGTACTGTATATCAGCCATCTTAAAGAAGAAGCCTCGCCAGAAGATGAAAATGCTTGGACCCGATGGATCATACTTGGCCCCATTGAAATCTGTTTTCAAATAAAATGCCATTTTTATTTCTGTCAATGCTGGTTGTAGCTCCACCCCTGTATGAAGCCCAATTTGTAGGTGTTCCATATGGAGAAATTACAGTCAGCACTAAAGCCACTGCCCCCTCCTTGTTCTGCAGCCCTCTGTCTCCTCCTTTGGGTGCAACACTGCAAACAGATCCACACAGCCCCACTCCCTCATCCTCCACAAGCTTCCAAACATGCATGCAGCCCTCCCTGTAATTGTGCCGCCCAAGTAATTCTTTGTAATTCTTTGTAATGAAAGGAAATACTGAGCCCAGACCCGCCACCAGCTTTTTAGGGGAGAAAAAAATGAGCACGTTACTGTTAGCTTGTGTTGCTGCAAATGACGACAGCTGGACAAAAGTGCCCATATTCACAAAAATACAAGCCAACAACCAGGCCTAGGACACGGGAGGGATGAGGGAGCTTTCCAGTGACAACATCGACAAAGGGAAATTTTTTTCCTTTTTAGTAACAACAGCGGCACAATAGCATTTTTTTCAGTGATACTACCAACTTTGGGACTGTATTTCTTTTCACTTTTCACTGTCACTTATTTATTTTCAGTGACACCACCAACTTTGGGACTTTTTTTTAATTTCAGTGATACCACCAACAGAAGGAGTGCCATATCGCAAAAAAAATCCTGGTCACGAAGGGGTGTAAACCTCCCGGTGCTGAAGTGGCTAAAAATAGATGACAAATCAAATTAAATGGTTTTCAAAATGTTACCAGCTCAGCTCACCAGCGGTTTTAGCAGCTAATAAGTCCTGCCATAAACAACACTGTGGGGTTGATTTTCTAAAGGAAAAAGACTGTGCACTAGGGATGAGCTTCGTGTTCGAGTCGAACATACGTTCGACTCGAACATCGGCTGTTCGATCGTTCGACGAAGATCGAACAATTTAGGCCGTTCGCGCCAAATTCGAGTGACGCGAACGGCCCACAATGCACTACGCCATCGCAGTGTCATCCAGGCGCTGTGATTGGCCAAGCATGCACTGTGACCCCGCATGCTTGGCCAATCACAGCGCCGGCAGCGAGGAGAGCAATGATTGGCCACAGGCAGGATGCCTGTGGCCAATTATTGCTGAGGGTGTTTAGTACACGCCCCACACTATAAAAGGCCGCCAGCACGGCGGCCTAGTGTAGTGTGTTCCGGAGCAGGGAAAGACAAGCATAGGCAGGGACAGTGACATTTATTTCTTTCTTGCTTAACCTGGATTCCTTTAGTTTAGGGAAAGAGAAGGATAGGTAGGGAGAGTGTCAGTGTGTTTTACTGTGCGAGTCCTTGTTTCTAGGGACAAAGAAGGAAAGTGAGGGGAATTCTCCTTGTGCTATAGTGTGCTTTAAAAAAACATTTTTTCTAGGGACAGAAAACTCTAGGTAGGGAGAGTGTCAGTTTCTTTCACTGTGCGAGTCCTTGTTTCTAGGGACAAAGAAGGAAAGTGAGGGGAATTCTCCTTGTGCTATAGTGTGCTTTAAAAAAACATTTTTTCTAGGGACAGAAAACTCTAGGTAGGGAGAGTGTCAGTTTCTTTCACTGTGCGAGTCCTTGTTTCTAGGGACAAAGAAGGAAAGTGAGGGGAATTCTCCTTGTGCTATAGTGTGCTTTAAAAAAACATTTTTTCTAGGGACAGAAAACTCTAGGTAGGGAGAGTGTCAGTTTCTTTCACTGTGCGAGTCCTTGTTTCTAGGAAAAAAGAAGGAAAGTGAGGGGAATTCTCCTTGTGCTATAGTGTGCTTTAAAAAAAAAAAAATTCTAGGGACAGAAAACTCTAGGTAGGGAGAGTGTCAGTTTCTTTCACTGTGCGAGTCCTTGTTTCTAGGAAAAAAGAAGGAAAGTGAGGGGAATTCTCCTTGTGCTATAGTGTGCTTTAAAAAAACATTTTTTCTAGGGACAGAAAACTCTAGGTAGGGAGAGTGTCAGTTTCTTTCACTGTGCGAGTCCTTGTTTCTAGGAAAAAAGAAGGAAAGTGAGGGGAATTCTCCTTGTGCTATAGTGTGCTTTAAAAAAAAAAAATTTCTAGGGACAGAAAACTCTAGGTAGGGAGAGTGTCAGTTTCTTTCACTGTGCGAGTCCTTGTTTCTAGGAAAAAAGAAGGAAAGTGAGGGGAATTCTCCTTGTGCTATAGTGTGCTTTAAAAAAACATTTTTTCTAGGGACAGAAAACTCTAGGTAGGGAGAGTGTCAGTTTCTTTCACTGTGCGAGTCCTTGTTTCTAGGGACAAAGAAGGAAAGTGAGGGGAATTCTCCTTGTGCTATAGTGTGCTTTAAAAAAACATTTTTTCTAGGGACAGAAAACTCTAGGTAGGGAGAGTGTCAGTTTCTTTCACTGTGCGAGTCCTTGTTTCTAGGGACAAAGAAGGAAAGTGAGGGGAATTCTCCTTGTGCTATAGTGTGCTTTAAAAAAACATTTTTTCTAGGGACAGAAAACTCTAGGTAGGGAGAGTGTCAGTTTCTTTCACTGTGCGAGTCCTTGTTTCTAGGAAAAAAGAAGGAAAGTGAGGGGAATTCTCCTTGTGCTATAGTGTGCTTTAAAAAAACATTTTTTCTAGGGACAGAAAACTCTAGGTAGGGAGAGTGTCAGTTTCTTTCACTGTGCGAGTCCTTGTTTCTAGGAAAAAAGAAGGAAAGTGAGGGGAATTCTCCTTGTGCTATAGTGTGCTTTAAAAAAAAAAAATTTCTAGGGACAGAAAACTCTAGGTAGGGAGAGTGTCAGTTTCTTTCACTGTGCGAGTCCTTGTTTCTAGGAAAAAAGAAGGAAAGTGAGGGGAATTCTCCTTGTGCTATAGTGTGCTTTAAAAAAACATTTTTTCTAGGGACAGAAAACTCTAGGTAGGGAGAATGTCAGTTTCTTTCACTGTGCGAGTCCTTGTTTCTAGGAAAAAAGAAGGAAAGTGAGGGGAATTCTCCTTGTGCTATAGTGTGCTTTAAAAAATAAAAATTTCTAGGGACAGAAAACTCTAGGTAGGGAGAGTGTCCGTTTCTTTCACTGTGCGAGTCCTTGTTTCTAGGAAAAAAGAAGGAAAGTGAGGGGAATTCTCCTTGTGCTATAGTGTGCTTTAAAAAAACATTTTTTCTAGGGACAGAAAACTCTAGGTAGGGAGAGTGTCAGTTTCTTTCACTGTGCGAGTCCTTGTTTCTAGGGACAAAGAAGGAAAGTGAGGGGAATTCTCCTTGTGCTATAGTGTGCTTTAAAAAAACATTTTTTCTAGGGACAGAAAACTCTAGGTAGGGAGAGTGTCAGTTTCTTTCACTGTGCGAGTCCTTGTTTCTAGGGACAAAGAAGGAAAGTTAGGGGAATTCTCCTTGTGCTATAGTGTGCTTTAAAAAAACATTTTTTCTAGGGACAGAAAACTCTAGGTAGGGAGAGTGTCAGTTTCTTTCACTGTGCGAGTCCTTGTTTCTAGGGACAAAGAAGGAAAGTGAGGGGAATTCTCCTTGTGCTATAGTGTGCTTTAAAAAAACATTTTTTCTAGGGACAGAAAACTCTAGGTAGGGAGAGTGTCAGTTTCTTTCACTGTGCGAGTCCTTGTTTCTAGGAAAAAAGAAGGAAAGTGAGGGGAATTCTCCTTGTGCTATAGTGTGCTTTAAAAAAACATTTTTTCTAGGGACAGAAAACTCTAGGTAGGGAGAGTGTCAGTTTCTTTCACTGTGCGAGTCCTTGTTTCTAGGAAAAAAGAAGGAAAGTGAGGGGAATTCTCCTTGTGCTATAGTGTGCTTTAAAAAAAAAAAATTTCTAGGGACAGAAAACTCTAGGTAGGGAGAGTGTCAGTTTCTTTCACTGTGCGAGTCCTTGTTTCTAGGAAAAAAGAAGGAAAGTGAGGGGAATTCTCCTTGTGCTATAGTGTGCTTTAAAAAAACATTTTTTCTAGGGACAGAAAACTCTAGGTAGGGAGAGTGTCAGTTTCTTTCACTGTGCGAGTCCTTGTTTCTAGGAAAAAAGAAGGAAAGTGAGGGGAATTCTCCTTGTGCTATAGTGTGCTTTAAAAAAAAAAAATTTCTAGGGACAGAAAACTCTAGGTAGGGAGAGTGTCAGTTTCTTTCACTGTGCGAGTCCTTGTTTCTAGGAAAAAAGAAGGAAAGTGAGGGGAATTCTCCTTGTGCTATAGTGTGCTTTAAAAAAACATGTTTTCTAGGGACAGAAAACTCTAGGTAGGGAGAGTGTCAGTTTCTTTCACTGTGCGAGTCCTTGTTTCTAGGAAAAAAGAAGGAAAGTGAGGGGAATTCTCCTTGTGCTATAGTGTGCTTTAAAAAAAAAAAATTTCTAGGGACAGAAAACTCTAGGTAGGGAGAGTGTCAGTTTCTTTCACTGTGCGAGTCCTTGTTTCTAGGAAAAAATAAGGAAAGTGAGGGGAATTCTCCTTGTGCTATAGTGTGCTTTAAAGAAAAAAATTTTCTAGGGACAGAAAACTCTAGGTAGGGAGAGTGTCAGTTTCTTTCACTGTGCGAGTCCTTGTTTCTAGGAAAAAAGAAGGAAAATGAGGGGAATTCTCCTTGTGCTATAGTGTGCTTTAAAAAAACATTTTTTCTAGGGACAGAAAACTCTAGGTAGGGAGAGTGTCAGTTTCTTTCACTGTGCGAGTCCTTGTTTCTAGGAAAAAAGAAGGAAAGTGAGGGGAATTCTCCTTGTGCTATAGTGTGCTTTAAAAAAAAAAAATTTCTAGGGACAGAAAACTCTAGGTAGGGAGAGTGTCAGTTTCTTTCACTGTGCGAGTCCTTGTTTCTAGGGACAAAGAAGGAAAGTGAGGGGAATTCTCCTTGTGCTATAGTGTGCTTTAAAAAAACATTTTTTCTAGGGACAGAAAACTCTAGGTAGGGAGAGTGTCAGTTTCTTTCACTGTGCGAGTCCTTGTTTCTAGGGACAAAGAAGGAAAGTGAGGGGAATTCTCCTTGTGCTATAGTGTGCTAAAGCATTCCTCATCAACCATCTTTGAAATCCTTGTTTTTTGGACAGTCAGGGAAATTGTCGTTGTGCTATTCTGTGCAAAAGCAATCATCCTCAACCATATTTAGAAATCCTTAAGTAAAGGGACAGAGAAGGACACCTAAAGGTAGCCCTTATTGCTTTTTTCCCATCTCCCTGCAGGCCATCTATTAGAATGTCTGGAAGGCAAACAAGGAGAGGCAGACAGTCAGGAGGCAATAAAAGAGGGCAAGCAGGCTCTGTGTCTGGGGGCAACAGTGCTGGTCGTGGACGCGGTGCATTGTCATCAGCACATGGCCATGGGACACGCTTGTCCTTCTTTTCGGCAGCTGGACATGTTGAGCCACATCATGCCGAAGACTTGGTAGAGTGGATGACCAAGCCCTCCTCCTCCTCCTCATCCTCTCTCACCCAGGCTCAGGGTACTGGCAAAGCAGCTGCCAAAGCGTCCTCTTCCCTGGTATCAATGTCAGACTCATCATCAGTCACTCCTTCCCTAGACCCACCATGTCCTCCTCCTGAGGAGTTCCCCGAACTGTTTGAGCACAGTGTTGGGTACATGCTCCAGGAGGATGCCCAGCGTTTCGAAGGGTCTGATGATGAAACCCAGCTACAGGAAGGCAGTAGCGTGAGAGCAGGCTCCAGTGATGAGGAGGGAGGGGATGATGAGGTCACTGACTCCACGTGGGTGCCTAATAGGAGAGAGGAGGAGGAGGAGGATGAGGAGGAGGCACATCTCCAACGAGGCAGGATGCCCTTTGGTGGCCAGCGTAAGGGCAGTACACTGACGGAATCACACCACAGAGCTCCGCCTGTGCAGGGCGCTGCCTCTGCCCGTCATTCAAAAAGTTCCTTGGTGTGGGCCTTTTTTGAGGCTAGTGCATCAGATCGCACAGCTGCTGTTTGCAACATATGTCTCAAGCGTATATCGCGTGGCCAAAACATCAGCCGCTTGGGTACCACATGCCTGACCAGACATATGTTGACCTGCCATGCAGCTCGTTGGCAAGCCTACCTCAAAGACCCACACCAAAGAACAAAGCGGACCTCTCCTTGCACCGCATCAGCTGGGATCTCCAACCCCACTATAACTTCAGTCCTCTCTGAAACATGCACTGAGAGGAATGAAGGTGTAGAATTAGGTGTGTCACAGCCAAGTACTTGCGGCCACTCTGCTAGCAGTACACCGACGTCCGATTCTAGCAGGCAAATTTCCCTGCCCCAGCTGCTGGACCGTCGAAAGAAGTTCACTCCCAGCCATCCACATGTCCAGCGGTTGAATGCTAGCTTGGCTAAATTGCTAGCGCTTCAACTGCTGCCTTTTCAGTTGGTAGACTCGGCCCCCTTCCGTGAGTTTGTGCAATGTGCGGTTCCTCAGTGGCAGGTTCCCAAACGCCACTTTTTCTCACGGAAGGCTATTCCGGCTCTCTACCGGCATGTGGAAGGCAATGTCTTGGCCTCGCTGGACAGGGCGGTCAGCGGTAAAGTGCATATTACCGCTGACTCATGGTCCAGCAGGCATGGACAGGGACGTTACCTTTCTTTCACGGCCCATTGGGTCACTCTTTTGGCAGCTGGGAAGGATGCAGGACAAGGTGCAGTAGTGTTGGAGGTTGTTCCACCGCCACGCCTCCAAAATGCTACTACTGGTTGTGACACACCTCTCTCCTCCACCCCCTCCTCTTCTTCTTCCTCCATGGCCTCTTCCTGTGGTTTGTCCTATGAACCAGCGGTGCTCCGTAGCCGTTCACGGGGCTACGCAAGTACGCAGGCAAAAAGATGCCATGCCGTGCTTGCGCTGGTGTGTTTGGGGGACAGAAGCCACACTGGGGCAGAGGTCCTGTCTGCTCTGCAGGGCCAGGCCGAGAGGTGGTTGACGCCACGCCAGCTTAAGCCAGGAATGGTGGTTTGCGACAATGGCACCAACCTCCTCTCCGCCCTCCGACAGGGACAACTGACCCATGTGCCCTGTGTGGCTCACGTCCTTAACCTGGTGGTGCAGCGGTTCTTGGGCAGGTACCCGGGCTTACAGGATGTCCTGAGGCAGGCCAGGAAAGTCTGTGTGCATTTCCGCAGATCTTATAATGCCAGTGCTCGCCTGGCTGAGCTGCAAAAGGAGTTGAACCTGCCCAAGAACCGCCTTATATGTGACATGCCCACCAGGTGGAACTCAACGTTGGCCATGCTGCAGCGGCTGCACACGCAGCAGAGGGCCATCAATGAGTACCTGTGCGACTACGGCACCAGGACAGGGTCAGGGGAGCTTGGTTTTTTTTCTCCACGCCAGTGGGGCATGATCAGGGATGCCTGCACTGTCCTGGCACCATTTGAGGAGGCCACGAGGATGGTGAGCAGTGACAGTGCATGCATCAGTGACACTGTACCTCTTGTCCACCTGTTGGAGCACACGCTGCGTGGAATAATGGACAGGGCACTTGAGGCAGAACAGAGGCAGGAAGAGTAGGACTTCCTTGCCTCTCAAGGCCCCCTTTACCCAGACAGTGTTCCTTCTGTCCCACCCATCGCACAGGAAGAGGAGGAGGAGGAGGAGGAGGAGGAGGATTGTGTCAGCATGGAGGTGGAGGCTGGCACTCAGCATCATCAGCAGCAGTCTTTTAGGGATGATTTACAGTCCCAAGAAACCAGTGGACTTGTACGTGGCTGGGAGGAGGTGGCTGCGGATCATGTTGTCCTTAGTGACCCAGAGGACTCCGGAGCGAATGCCTCAGCAAACCTACGCTGCATGGCCTCCCTGATCCTGCAAAGTCTGCGGAAGGATCCTCGTATTCTTCGGATCAAGGAGAGGGACCATTACTGGCTGGCCACTCTCCTTGATCCACGGTACAAGGGTAAGGTTGCGGACCTTATGTTACCGTCGCAGAGGGAGCAGAGGATGAGACAACTCCGGGAGGCCTTGCAGAAAGGTCTGTGCAACGCGTTCCCAGAGACTGGGAGGTTACAAACTCCTGGTCCTGGACAACGAGTTGCTGAGGCTTCGGCCAGTCAAAGAAGGAGCGGTGGGGAAGGTGGCCGTCTGACCGATGCGTTCAGACAATTCTTTAGTCCGCAGCCCCAAAGTATGATCGGTTCCAGCAACCATCGCCAGCGTCTGATAAACATGGTGCAGGAATATCTAGGGGCAAGGTCAGACTTGGACACCTTCCCCACCGAAAATCCTCTGGCTTACTGGGTCTTGAGGATGGATCACTGGCCAGAGCTTGCACAGTATGCAATTGAGCTACTGGCCTGTCCTGCATCCAGCGTTCTTTCGGAACGCACATTCAGTGCTGCTGGAGGATTTGTCACGGATCACAGGGTGCGCCTGTCCACCGACTCGGTTGATCGACTGACTTTCATCAAGATGAACCAGTCTTGGATCACCACCAGCTACCACACACCTGATGCTGATATAACAGACTAATTGATTTTAACATGTCACATCCCTTCAAGACTGATGCTGATGCTGAGTGCCTGTGCTGTTATGTTGACTGGCTATCCTCCTCCTCCGAGTCCTCAATGATACGATTGATGATGATAGCTTGGAAGATCATTTTTGTTTATGGGTGCCGCCACCAGTGGCTAAGGCCCAATTTTTCAGCCCCTGTTTTACAGGGGCGTGTAATTACAATTTTTTTAGCAATAATTTGCCATAGGGCTCATTGCTGTGCTCCAAGTACAGTATCTGTGAGGGGTTGGAGTGTTGTGGCACCAGTGCCTAAGGCCCAATTTTTCAGCCCCTGTTTAAAAGGGGCGTGTCATTACAATTTTTGAAGCAATACTTTGCAACAGGGCTCATTGCTGTGCTCCAAGTACAGTATCTGTGAGGGGTTGTAGTGTTGTGCCACCAGTGCCTAAGGCCCAATTTTTCAGCCCCTGTTCAACAGGGGCATGCAATTACAATTCTTGATCTAATAATTCACAGCAGGGCCCATTGCTGCACCCACCAAGAGTAACTGTCAGGGCTTACAGTGTTGTGGCACCAGCACCACCATCAAAGGCCCAATTTTTACTACAACTGTTCAACAATTATATGTAATTAAAATTCCTGATATAATAGTTGACAGCAGGGCGTTCCAGCACCAACCAAGAGTAACTGTGAGTGCTTACAGTGTTGTGCCAACACCAACAACTAAGGGGCCTATTTCTGCAGAGTATATACGGCAGGTCCCTACTTTCAAACATCCAACTTACAAACGACTCCTACTTGCAAACGCAAGAAGACAACAGGAAGTGAGAGGAAATCTACCACTAGGAAGGAAAATTCTCTCCCGTAAGAATAAATATGGGAGAAAGGTGTCTCCTCTGTACTGATGCTTTATCAGCAATCCTTGTTTCAAGAAAAACACCACATTTCAAAAACAGTTGTCATTGGGACGGAAAGTGAGGTGAAATGTTCTGAACAGGGGCACAGACAGCAAAACAAATGTTACAGGGGTGATAACCCTTACCTATGTTTTCCAAAAAGTTTAAAAATAGATTTTTGGGCTGGAGCTACACTTCAACAATGTACCTGTTCAAAATTACAAACACATTCTACATAAGAACAAACCTACAGTCCCTGTCTTGTATGCACCGCCTGTATACGGCTGTTCAGAGTATATAGGGCCTTTTTTATTTTATGTGCGGGGTTCCCCTTAATATCCATACAAGACCCAAAGGGGCTGGTAATGGGCTGGGGTAGGGGGGGGGTCATGGGGTAGCTATGCCATTTTTCTTAAAGATTTTCATCCAAATTACCGGGACCAGACATTACATTAAAGCCGCAAGCAGTTTTAAATGGCTTTTTTTTCCTTTAGAAGTGTCATTTTGTGCAGGGACAGTTCTAAACACGGGAAACACGTGGCACTTCACAGGCATACTTTAGACACCCCCCAGGTACGATATTTAAAGGAATATTTGACTTTTTTTTTTTCACTTTATGCATCATTAAAATGACTGCTCCCGAAAAACGACCGTTTTTAAAACTTCTTTTTGCATTGATACATGTCCCCTGGTGCAGAACCCGGGTTCCCAAACCCTTTTTAGGACAATAACATGCATAATAGTTGTTATAATTAGCACTTTAGAATTCGAACGTTCGCATCCATTGTATTTAATAGGGTTCTAATGTTCGTACGAACTTTCGGTCCGTTTGCGGGTTCTGGTGCGAACCGAACCCGGGGGTGTTCGGCTCATCACTACTGTGCACCCTGCAAGTGCAGTTGCTCCAGAGCTTAGTAAATGAGCAGAAGATTTGTTGACTTCCATCATCCAATCATGTGCAAGCAAAAATTCAGTTTTTTTTTCATTTTCCTTGCACCTCATTGGGTACTCTTTGCAAAGTGAAGCCTTACCTCATTTACTACTCTCTGGAGCAACTGCAAAGTGCACAGTCTATTTGCCTTTAGTAGATCAATGCCTGTGTGTGTGTTCACTCAAAATACCAGTAAGGATGAGTGCAAAAATAAATAAAATTTTGGGTGTTGATATAGTAACTATTTAGGCAACAGTGCTTATTTTAAGGCTTCATGCACACTAGGAGCAGAAAAAACTTCAAAGTTTTTAGCTTAAAAACGTTGCAAGTGTAGCTGGGGTCTAAATCTAGGGGATACACCTGGGTGGTAGTATGACCCAGGTGTGTGTGAATCATAGAGGATTTGGATCACTTTCAGTCGTGGAGGACTTTGGTGGTGTACTATTCTCCTTGGCCTGGGGTGGCGGTGTTCCCACAGGTCGAGGTAGAATCACTGCCGCAGTGCTGTCCTTTTTGTCCCGTTCCGGCGGTGGTACAGCGGGGGCGGAGAACCTGCTGTGGCGTCACGGGAGGAGATAAAGGGGAGAGACGCCCTCGCCATGAGGTCTTCTACATCCGGCGCCCAGGCACCTTAGGCCTGGGTGCGGTCGGTCCGGAGTTCCAGCCCAGGCGCCCATGGCCTGGTCGGAGCAGTGTTGGCATCCATCTCAGGCACCTTAAGCCTGGGGTGAGGTACTACACCGGAGGCCTGGGGCCCAGTAACTTCGACTGGGCTCCGGAAGGGCGGATGAGTCCGAGGGACCCTGAGGTGGATGGAGCCCATGTCTGAGGTGAGGAGGCCAGAGAGGTTACCCGTCTGAAGAGTCCGGAGTAGCATCAACCCGGTGACGGAGGGGCCTCTGGTAACTCCCTTGGAGGGACATCTTCCCCCTGACAGGGGCCGCAACGCAGCGAAGGTACTCCATTCATGTTCTTCCGAGTCGCTGGTAGAGACTCATACATTTCAAGTTTCTCTCTCTAGCCAATGGCTATAGCAACCGCTGGTGAAACCACAGTGGTTTAGTTTATCATTAGGACAGTGCCTCGACCTGCTCACCCCACCGTATTGAACTGTTTATGGATCTCAACTAATTGGCGAACAAAGAACTGTTTATTGTGTGTGTTACAATAAAATAAGTGTTGGATCCTTATCGGTGTGTGGAACTCTGGTTGATGGGAGTGAAGGGGAAGTGTCAGCACAGCAAGACTTGGTTGTAATAGAAACACACAGGCCCGAGAAGAATACTTGGTACTGGCCTTCACCTCACCTGCTACAATGGGGAGGACATGGGCCGTAGCGCATCTCACCCTCACCTACAACATACCCCTAGACAGAAAAAAGGGGGTGAGGCCGCTACACATAAAAGACGCAAAATGAAAGCATATTGTACAAAGTTTAGGCGAGTCTATGAGAGTTTAACCACTTCAATACAGGGCTTTTATACCACCTCAATACCGGGCCTATTCTGGCACTTCTCTCCTACATGTACAAATCATCATTCTTTTTCTAGAAAATTACTCAGAATCCCCAAACATTATATATGTTTTTTTAGCAGACACCCTAGGGAATAAAATGATGATAATTTTTTTGTCTATATTTTGGGGATATTTATTATAGCAAAAAGTAAAAAATATTGTTTTTTTTTTAAATTGTCACTCTATTTTTGTTTATAGCGCAAAAAATAAAAACCGCAGAGGTGATCAAATACCACCAAAAGAAAGCTCTATTTGTGGGAAAAAAAGGACGTCAAGTTTGTTTGGGAGCCACGTCACACGACCGCGCAATTGTTAGTTAAAGCGACGCAGTGCCGAATAGCAAAAAGGGGCCTGGTCTTTATGCTGCATATTGGTCCGGGGTTTAAGTGGTTAATGATGCAAAAAGTGAAAAAAATGTGAAATATTCCTTCAAATATCGTACCTGGGGGGTGTCTACAGTATGCCTGTGAAGTTGCACGTGCTTCCCGTGTTTAGAACTGTCCCTGCAAAAAAATGACATTTCTAAAGGAAAAAAAGTCATTTAAAACTGCTTGCGGCTTTAATGTAATGTCTGGTCCCAGCAATATGGATGAAAATCATTGAGAAAAATGGCATGGATACCTCCCCCGCCCACTACCAGCCCCTTTGGGTCTTGTATGGATATTAAGGGGATCCCCACACCCAAAGTAAAAAAAGGCCCTTTATACTCTGAACAGCAGTATACAGGCGGAGCAAACAAGACAGGGACTGTAGGTTTGTTCTTTTTTTTTTTCAAATATAATTTTTATAAAAAAAATTTAAGGGAAAAAAAAAAAGAGGGGGAAAAAAGAAAAGAAAAAAACAGTAGCTCCAATGGAGGGCACAGCCTCCTAATCACATAACACAGGAATGCCAGTACATTACACAATACACAATAAATAATATATGTCCTGGAATTGCCATTATCAGCCACTATTCTCATAATTTCTTATATAACAAAGAGAAAAAAAAAAGAGAGATAAAGAAGGACGGTATTAGGCCGAGAACGTCATCCATTCAGGAATCAAATAGATCTCACAGCCCCCAACAGTATGTTAAATATTTTAGCTCTGAAAAAGATCTTTTCCCTCATCCGAGTGTATGAACATATTCCAGCTGGCCCATATCGTTTTATAAGTCTCGTGTCTATCCTGTGCCGTCATTATTAGATCCTCCATTTTATTTATGTTTTCCACCCTCCGCAGCCACATCGCCACTGACGGTGGATTCTGAGCCTTCCACCTCATGGGAATGCAGGCTTTAGCTGTGTAGGTTTGTTCTTAAGTAGAATCTGTTTGTAATTTGGAACAGGTACATTTTTTAAGTGTAGCTCCAGCCAAAAAATCTATTTTTAAGCTTTTTGAAAAACATAGGCAAGGGTTATCACCCCTGTAACATTTGTTTTGCTGTCTGTGCACCTGTTCAGAAGATTTCACCTCACTTTCCGTCCCAATGACAAATGTTTTTAGAAAATTTGTTTTTTTTAGTGAAACAAGGGTTGGTGATAAAGCATCAGTGGAGAGGAGACACCTTTTTCCCATATTAACTCTTACAGGAGATAATTTCTCTTCCTAGGGGTAGATTTCCTCTCACTTCCTGTTCTCTCCTTCTGTTTGCAAGTAGGAGTCGTTTGTACTTGGATGTTTGAAAGTAGGGGCCTGCCGTATATACTCTGCTGAAATTTGGCCCTTAGGGGTTGGTGTTGCCACAACACTGTAAGCCCTCAAAGTTACTCTTGGTGGGCGCTGGAACGCTGTTTTGCTTTTGTCTATCTAGCAAGGTTACTCTGTGGTATAACAAGGAAGCTGAGACTTCTGCAGTGTGTAAATGTGCTTTTACTATACAAGATGCTGTACATAGAAAACTATTACAATATTAGGACTACAATACAAGACTGACAGATCTCTATAACAAGCAAAATGCCTAGAAAATAGAACAGCCTATGGTCTATAACAGTACAAATACATTTAAGTTACCGTATATACTCGAGTATAAGCCCACCAGAATATAAGCCGAGGCACCTAATTTTTACCAAAAAAACTGGGAAAACTTATTGACTCGAGTATAAGCCTAGGGTGTCCATCTGCATGCCTCACTGTGCCTCACTTTGCCTCACTGTGTCCATGTGCATGCCTCACTGTGTCCATGACTAGACTTACGTTTAACATGGGAGTCTATGGAAGGGGTGCCCGGCTTTAAAAAAATCGGTGCTCCCCAGCCGTAAGTTTTTTGGACAACAAACTTTGTACACTTGTAGAGGAGGGGGGCTACATGTGTGCCAAGTTTGGGGTCCAGGGGACCTATGGCCGGCCGGTACCAGGTCCCCAAAGTTACTGGAGAAATTACCGTTTAACATGGGAGTCTATGGAAGGGGTGCCCGACTTTGAAAAATTGGTGCTCCCCGGCCGTAGGTCCCCCAGACCATAAACTTTGCACACATGTAGAGGAAGAGTGGGGCTACATGTGTGTCAAGTTTGGGGTCCAGGGGGCCTACGGCCGGCCGGTACCGGGTCCCCAAAGTCCGGGAGATCAGGCGCAAAAAGGCGACTCGAGTATAAGCCGAGGGGGGCATTTTCAGCACAAAAAAATGTGCTGAAAAACTCGGCTTATACTCAAGTATATACGGTACTTATCTTCTGTTACTCGTGATCTCCATTGGCAATGATTCTTCTTGGAGACCAGGTTCTGTTCTTCTTATGATGAGTGGCTTCTTCTGATGTTACAGCAACATTACGTGTGTGTGTGTCCTAGCTTATGCCTGCTTTTATGTCTCAGGCTGAGTTACCAAACAACAGAAAACATACCTGTTTACTGTAGCAACAATGGACTGTTGAATACAACAATGCTATCTACCTATTGTCTACTCAACCCAAACCTGTCAGTAATCTAACAGTCATTCTTTCAGTTTGAGAGCTGAAAGAAATCTGAAACAAGTAATGTCTTACTTGTTTACTGTAGCTATCCTGTTGAATACAACAATGGTATCTAACCCCATTGTATGAAAACAGCATTTGTTTGAGAAATCTACTCAAACCAAAAGACTGACAGTAATCTGACCAACTCACTATTGTAATATTGTCCCATGTATCCTATGTCTGATTAATATAATAAAAATCATATTTTTAACAAACGCAACACATTCCGCCCTATGATTATTATTTTTTTCTCTCAGACTACACAGAAAATCTCTTCATTACTAACAACTCATTCTACACATGAATTTTCCTTAAATGCAACCCCTCCCATATTTCTATTATTAACACATGTTTCCTAAGTTGGAAAGTTTAACTTACAATGTATTTTTCATGATTCATGTAATCCGTCATACTGTATGTTCATGTTCCATCCTGAGCTTCACCAGTTCCGCCCATTTGCTTTACTTCAGACCCTTGCTACAAATTGGGTTTACTCTTTGTGAAAAATTGGCATTCTAGTTATTATCTAATTTCGATTATTTATCTACTTGGGTGACACAATGTGTCCCTGTATAATAATAAAAAAAAAAAAAAAAAAAAAAAAAAAAATTTTCATACCAAATTTATTTTCTCTATATTGCATCTGGTATTTGCTGACTGGCTCAATTCATGATTCACCCCGGGCAACCATACGGACGCCCGGGGGCCCCCTGCTTTGATATACTCGTGATGCCAGTCGAGCTTTCAATGGGGTGCCCCAAATTGATGATCAATGTTGACAGTCATTCTGTGAGTTCCACCTGCGCTGCTTCAATATAGATTTTGATTATTAATGTCATTACACCATATATACTCTTGTTCCCACTCTCTCAATGACGCTGGGTTCATTTACTATTATCTATATATTCTGTTTTCCCTTATTTAAGATGGCGCGGCTGGCCTCAGCAGCGTCCAGCTGACTGACACACACCTCGCTTGGTGTGTGACACGCCACGTTGGCTGCTGTCTCAATGACGCTCACGCCAGTCCAACTCTTGGACGGCGGTGCGCGTCATCATTGATCCACCAATGTACGTCCGCATCGCGGCGATGACGTCAGACGCCGCCGCGATGGGGGTATTTTAAATGCGGCTCCGGTCCGCCGATAGTCTGCGAGGATCTTTCGCCGCCCTGGGGCTTGGAGATATACCTGCTCCAGCCGGACGGATTCTGACCCCTTTTCAACTTGCCCAGGTAGGCTGCTGTTATGGACAATCGCTTGTCCGCTGTGTTGATAACTTTCTCCTCGCAGTGGCCGAGGTTGCTCATCACTTTGTCTGCTATATTTTTTTATTTACAGCTGGTGACCAGCTCATCCATCCCACCCAACCATCTTGAGTGCAATGTAACCAGTGAAGTTATTTTTTCACTATGTGTTTCCAATCATTCAGCCCGAGGGTTTGTCTTTCTTAGCACAAATAGACACTTTGTGCTCTATAAGGATTTTTACAACTCCCTATTGGCATACTGCTGACTTTGGATCTAGTGACCCATACTAACAACCTCTCAAGGTAAGAGGTTGTCTTTCCATCCATTTCAGGATGAATTATGTTGAATTTGCTAGATTTAACATCTATTCACTATATACCTTTTGTATGCTTTCTATTTCCAGTCTTCAATAGATTTTCTTTACCCTTGTGGTTGCTAACCCTATGGGTTGTTTCAGTGGATTGGGCAAACCGGTCAACTAATACCAGTGGAAATGCCATTTGTTCTTCCAGTTTGTAGCTACACATGTAAGTCGGTGAGTGTATACATATGTGTTTGTATGATGCTCAGCATGGGCCATCACCATTTCAGTGTGAACGGATCTATTGTGTTAATGATCTACCCTTATGAACTACTTAACCATTAGCGTGCTTTGGGCACGTCAATTTATCAATTTTTCTGAAATGTTCAACATTAAAGTCTTACATACTTTTAACCATTCTATGTTGCTAATTGTTGTACATCCTGTATTCACAGTTTAAACCTGCTATTACTCTATTACACTCCTGAAGAAGCTCCGCTGGGAGCGAAACTAGTTGAGTGGAAATCAAGCAGTGAATTGCATCTTTTTGAAAACTGACCTACATATCTTGAAGGATGGTTAATAATTTTGTGTATTGTTTTTATGCTTCATGTAATAAAATTTAATCTTTTATTGATTTTGACAATTGTGTTTATCTCTATCAAGCACCGTGTTTTCAAAAAATCCCTGGGTACTGAGTATACCCGCTGTCCCCCCCTTTTCCTCCCATATTTCTGTCACTGTGAAGGTGTTTCAATCTTTGGATAATAGTTCATTAGAAAGTAAATTCTAAAGTTCTTTAGAAACAAGTCCAGGCTTGAAATACATCAAAGGCCTTTTTCTCCACAGCTCTTGCAATCTTCCGTCATTCTTTCCATCATGTAACCACTTTTCTCTGGTCTTCCTATGGATCAAATCGGAGACAGCCTGTGGAGTGGAAAACAAAGCGGATTATCTGTTCCTTCTAACAATACATAAACAGTAGATCCTGGCCCTTCAACTACAATCTCTCCTCTAAATGGCTTCTTGCCTGGATATCTGACCAATACTTTGCCACCTGCCTGTATGCACCTCTGACCCTCCCAAAGAACAATAATAGGGAGGAGAGGAAATATACTGATATTTCCCAGAAGATCACTGCAGTTTATTTTGGAAGGTTTGATGTTATGTAGCCTCACATTCCACTCTTGCTGAGAAGTATCCACTAACCAGTCAGAGTCCCAGCCACTGTCTTGAAGCTCATCTGCCAATGCAAATATAACTTCAAACCTTCCTGCCAGATTCCCTCTCATTCCTAGATAGGCTTCAGCTTCAGATATGTCACTCTTGGTTTCTATGTCATGGGAAGCAGTAACATGGTATCTGTTAAACCCTGTTCTTTCAGGAACCTTACATAAATACTGAACTCTGCACTCCAGCTGTGGAATCTGTGCCTCAGCCCCTACCATCCTCTCATATGGTGTGCTTTTGGCTATTGGCCTAGAATTTAACAACATGACTGCCTGTGTGAGGACCCAGATCCCACCCCCTTAGTGTATGTGTGGGTGTAAGTTTGCGTATCTGGTCCTTCAATAGCCCGTTGTATCTTTCAATCAAACCAGCTGCCTGTGGATGGTATGGGATGTGGCACAACCAGTACACTCCAGAATCTTTGGCCCACTGCTGTACTGTTGATCCGGTGAAGTGTGAGCCGTTATCACTTTGGATTTGTTTGGGACAACCATAAGCAACGACAAGTTTCTGAAGCAGTTGAAGCGTTGCGGCTTGATCTGCATGTTTGCAAGGATGGACAAGCATAAGTCCTGAATAGGTGTCCATTGCAGTGCAACAATATCTCAGTCCGTTGTTTCCCCGGGACAGGGGACCAATGAAGTCAATCTTACAGATCTCTGCAGGCCTCTCACCCCTCTTAATCGACCCGGTGGAGTACTTTTGCAATTGTCGCACTTCTCCACACACTGTACAGTTCCCTATTACAGTCTTTATCATGTCCATGGATATAGGCAATCCTCTCTGCTGTGCCCATTCATATGTTGCTTTCTGCCCCAAATGTCCATATTGCTTGTGGACCCAGTTGGCCAAGTTCATCAAAACAGGATCAATTGGCACAACTGCCTTCACTTTGGCGATTTCATCTGCAACTCTGTTATAGTTCTCAAAGTTTGGTACTAGGGGCACATGTGCATCAACATGCCCCACTTTTATGGTGTGGGAGTAAGCTTCCTTCCAGATGTAGTCCCAGACTTTCTTGCCTCCCCACACCACCTTTCCATGAATCATCCATTCATTGGATTTCCACGTGGGCATCCAAGTTGTCAGTCCTTTAAAAACCGCCCAGCTGTCAGTATAGATAGTGACATGGGAAGAAGGATCCTCCTGAAGAGTCATCACTACAGCTTTCAACTCTGCATACTGACTGGACCCGGACTCCTGCAGGAC
The DNA here is from genome assembly GCA_029206835.1 of Rana muscosa. Classification (NCBI taxonomy): domain Eukaryota; kingdom Metazoa; phylum Chordata; class Amphibia; order Anura; family Ranidae; genus Rana; species Rana muscosa. The sequence continues at coordinate 455,943,673 of CM055118.1, forward strand.
TGTGTCTGTACTTGGGTTGTAGGCTGCTGCTGTCCATTTACGCCCAGACGAGGTGATTATGGCTGAACCATCAGTGAACCACGCTGACTCCTTTATGTCTTCTGACAGAGACTCAAATGGTGGAGCCTCTTGAATGGGGGATGACTGCAGCACAGGAATTTCTTCTTCTGGCCGGGTGCTGGTAAAAGTAACAAGCCCTGCCAACTGTTTTGAAATGTCTCTAACATCCCCAGCTGCAATACCCCCTCTTTCTTGAAGGTACCACTTCCATTTCATCAGTGTCTGATTCTGGGCTACAGCTGCCCTAGTGGTCAGTCCATTATCTCTCACCCATCCTGCTATTGGCAATGCAGTATGGATGGTGACTGTGTCCTTTTCTGTAATGGTCTCTACATGTTGAAGTGCTGTGTAGGCCCCAAATAGGTACTTCTCTAAGGGCGTGTATCTCGTCTGTGCCCCTGTCAATTGTTTGTACCAAAATCCAATAGGTATTGCTCTCAGTCCTTTCTTTTCATTTGGCTGCCACAGGCTCCAAGACATGGTACCATTCTGCTCCACTGCATCCAGCTGAAATGGTACTCCTTGTCTCACGGGTCCCAATCCCTGATGCTGCAAAATAGCTTCTTTAGCAGCCAGAAATGCAGTCCACTGCTCTGAACCCCATGAGAACTCAGTCTTTTTTCTGGTAACATTGTATATAGGCCTCAATATCAGTCCAAGATGTGGGATGAACGATCTCCAGAATCCCACAACTCCAATTAACTTCTGTGCCTCCTTTTTGGTAGTAGGGGGCGAGAGCGCCTGGATAGTTTGCACAACTGTCTCTGGAATTTTCCTCTGTGGCCCAGTCCACATCATTCCTAGGAATTTTACCTCTGTGGCAGGTCCTTGGACTTTGTCTCTGTTGATAGCCCACCCTCTGTTCTCCAAGTGCTGTATCAGCAGGTGCATCTTCTTTTGTCCCAGAGATCATGATGTCATCAATGTAATGAAACACAGCGACTTTCAAATTCAGGGTACTTGAATCTCGGGCAATCAGTCCATGACAAGTCATTGGAGAATGAAGATAGCCTTGCGGAAGGACAGTGAAAGTGTACTGGAGGCCGTCCCACACCATGGCAAACTGGTCTTGACACTCTGGGTCTATCAAAATTGAAAAGAAAGCATTAGCCAGGTCTATCACAGCATGATATTCTCCTGCATCTTTAGCAATTTTCTCAACAATTGAGATCATATCTGGTACAGCTGACTTCAATGGAGGTGTCACTTTGTTTAGACCTCTGTAATCCACAGTCATTCTATATGTCCCATCAGGTTTCTTTACTGGGAACACCGGAGACGAGAAAGGACTTACAGCAGGTCTAAGGATCCCTACTCTCAACAGTTCTTGAATAGTCTCCCCAATTTTTTTGTGGCCTCCAGGAAGTCTGTACTGCTTGAGACAGACTGGCTTCTCTGCTGGAGGAATGTAGACAGGGGTCCATTTCGCATGACCTCTGACCACAGCCTTCACCGCCCTTACCAGATATGCTTTATCAGGATACCCGAATGTGAATGTACCTCTTTCAGTCTGAATTGACTGACCTTGAAGTACATCCATCCCAAGAATATTTTCGGGTAACTCTGATATCAAAACATTTGTCATAAATCCTGATCCCTTGCCAATAGCCAATTTCACCCGTATCCTAGCTGGTGTAGTTTGCCCTCCCAAACCTTCTACATAAATCAATTCTCCTTTGTGATGGGAAGGATTTCCTTGCAAAAAGTGTAATTTCAGCTCCGCTATCAACTAAAGCCATTACATGTGTAGGAGAAGATGACTTCCCCCACCATACAGTGACAGGTGCATATGGGTGTCGGTCTCCTGCTGTCACTGCCCTTGCTGCTATTACAGGAGACTCACCTTCCCTTCATAAAGGATAAGGAACCTCCCAATCCCCTTTTCTGATTCGCTCTAACTCCTCCCCAGGATAAAGGGATTTGGGTTCATGTTCAGTTTTGGGAATTGGTTTGGGGCTAACAGGAGGGGTCTGTTCTGTTTCCTCTAAGTCTAGGCTGATTTTATCTTCACTAGGAGTAGTGTTTCTAATCCTGACAGTTTTCCCTACTAAATGTTTCCACCTCTTCAGCATTTCTGCAGTAGAAATGCCATCTATCTCATCTTTAGGTACTCCTGCCTTTAATAGGTCCACCCACATTTCTTTCCTAGAAATAACTAGCCTGGTTTTCTCTTCACCTTCTGTCTTCTCTACCCCATTCCGTTTCTTCTCTGTTCTTTTCTGCTTGCATTCTTCCTGTCTGGCCTTGACCTTATCTACTGCCCTGACAGGTTTTGTTTTAGTCTCCTCTATCTCCCCCAACTGGCTTAAAAGGGTTGTGGCTTCATGAATCTTGCTGTTTAATCCCAGGCCTCCCAACAAGGACAATAATGGAGCCCTGAGATTAAATGGCGCAGACTTCATCAGCTTAGAGCGCAGAGCAGATGTAAAGGGTTCCATATCTGGACCTATCCATTCTGGAAATGTATTTAATCCGGTTATACAACCCATCTCACGTAACCTGGAAATACCATCTCCTATTGATCTCCAGGAGTAAGTATTTTCCAGGTCAGTAGGACTAGCGTATACTCGGACTATTCCATCACTCACAAGGTCTAACAGTGAAAAATTCACGCTAAACTCTCGGGCTTTTCGCATTGCCTGACGCAATTGTGGATCATGGGTTAACACTCCCATAGCCACTGCTTCCTTACCTGACAAAACAACACTGTCCGCCCCTTCATCCCATAAGCGTAGGAGCCAACTCAATAGGGGCTCCCCAGACCTTTGTTTGTATTGTTTTGCCAGCTCATGGAGTTCAGTTTGTGTAAACTCCCGTACTTCTTCAATTTCAACATCTCTGGGGTTGGGATAATGCACCTCCCCATCTGCCATATCCTCTCTATCATGTTGCCGTTTCCTATGCTTAGTAATGAGAGGTCTGGCATACTTTTTCTTTCCCACTAGCAGATCATCATCTGAAATATCAAACTCTATCTCCTCATCCTCACTATAATTTGAGGAGAGAACATCCTCACAATCCCAATTTTGGGATGTGACAATGGCACGTACCCTGGCTTTACTAACAGGTTTACGCCCCTTCCTTTTCCTTAAGGCATTAATTGATTTGGTCATGAGGGCTGCACACCGCTCTTGCAAATCATCAGCCTGACTAGCGGTTGAACGTACACACTCTGAAGCAACTGCTAGCTGGTCTTTTAATACCTTAACTTCTGCCTCTGCCTTCTCCCTTCTATGTGATTCAGTATAGAGAGCATGGAGGAAGTACCAACCCACTGTGGACACTGTCCTCTTCTCTTTCTTACTTAAATCCAACCCCTTAAGGCTAAAATCTACAAAATGATCTGAGACTTTATCACCCCAAGTCAGCTTCAAGGGAGAAGCATACTTCACAAATTCTTTAGCAAGAGGCTCACACTCATTATTTCTGGCCCAGATAGGTAAGCTGCACACTTTCTTCTGGTCACCAGAACCCTCTGCAGCCTTGCTTTTCCTAAACAGCTTACGCAGCATTTTACCTAGCACAAGCTACACAACACACTACAGAAAAACAAGTCTGCTTCAATTGAATTATAGCACAGATCCCGGACGAGCCCCCAAATGTTTTGCTTTTGTCTATCTAGCAAGGTTACTCTGTGGTATAACAAGGAAGCTGAGACTTCTGCAGTGTGTAAATGTGCTTTTACTATACAAGATGCTGTACATAGAAAACTATTACAATATTAGGACTACAATACAAGACTGACACATCTCTCTAACAAGCAAAATGCCTAGAAAATAGAACAGCCTATGGTCTATAACAGTACACATACATTTAAGTTACTTATCTTCTGTTACTCGTGATCTCCATTGGCAATGATTCCTCTTGGAGACCAGGTTCTGTTCTTCTTATGATGAGTGGCTTCTTCTGATGTTACAGCAACATGATGTGTGTGTGTGTCCTAGCTTATGCCTGCTTTTATGTCTCAGGTTGAGTTACCAAACAACAGAAAACATACCTGTTTACTGTAGCAACAATTGACTGTTGAATACAACAATGCTATCTACCTATTGTCTACTCAACCCAAACCTGTCAGTAATCTAACAGTCATTCTTTCAGTTTGAGAGCTGAAAGAAATCTCAAACAAGTAATGTCTTACTTGTTTACTGTAGCTATCCTGTTGAATACAACAATGGTATCTAACCCCATTGTATGAAAACAGCATTTGTTTGAGAAATCTACTCAAACCAAAAGACTGACAGTAATCTTACCAACTCACTATTGTAATATTGTCCCATGTATCCTATGTCTGATTAATATAATAAAAATCATATTTTTAACAAACGCAACACAAACGCCCTGCTGTGAACAATTATATCAAGAATTGTAATTACATGCCATTGTTGAACAGTGGTAGGAAAAATTGGGCCTTTGGTGGTGTTGCTGGTGTCACAACACTGTAAGTGCTCACAGTTACTCTTGGCGGGCGCAGGGATGAGCCCAGCTGTGAAATATTAGATCAAGAATTGTAATCACATGTCCCTGTTTAACAGTGGCAGAAAAATTGGGCCTTTGGTGGTGGTGGTGGTGATGTTGCCACAACACTGTAAGCCCTTACAGTTACTCTTGGTGGGTGCAGGAATGGGCCCTGCTGTGAATTATTAGATCAAGAATTGTAATTACATGCCCCTGTTGAACAGGGGCAGAAAAATTGGGCCTTTGTTGGTGGTGTTGGTGTTGCCACAACACTGTAAGCCCTCACAGTTACTCTTGGTGGACGCAGGAATGGGTCCTGCTGTGAACTATTAGATCAAGAATTGTAATTACATGCCCCTGTTAAACATGGGCAGCAAAAATTGGGCCTTTGTTGGTGGTGGTGGTGGTGTTGCCACAACACTGTAAGCCCTCAAAGTTACTCTTGGTGGGCGCAGGAATGGGCCCTGCTTTGAATTATTAGATCAAGATTTGTAATTACATGCCCCTGTTGAACAGGGGCAGAAAAATTGGGCCTTAGGCACTGGTGCCACAACACTGTAACCCCTCACAGATACTGTACTTGGAGCGCAGCAATGAGCCTTGTTGCAAAGTATTGCATCAAAAATTGTAATTACACGCCCCTGTTAAACAGGGGATGAAAAATTGGGCCTTAGGCACTGGTGCTGGTGCCACAACACTGCAACCCCTCACATATACTGTAGTTGGAGCACAGCAATGAGCCCTGCTGCAAAGCATTGCATCAAAAATTGTAAATACACACCCCTGTTATACAGGGGCTGAAAAATTGGGCCTTAGCCACTGGTGGCGGTGCCCAGAACCAAAAATGTTCTTTCAAGTTATCAGCATGATTATTGAGGAGGAAGAGGATAGTCACTCAGCATAACAGGATAGTCACTCAGCATCAGCATAGGCAGTCTTGAAGGGATCTGACATTTCCCAAAAAAATATTCGGTTACATCAGCATCAGGTGCTTAGTAGCTGGTGGTGATCGAAGACTGATTCATTTTTATGAAGACCAGTCGATCGACCGAGTCGGTGGACAGGCACACCCTGTGATCGTTTAAAAAGCCTCCAGCAGCACTGAATGTGCGTTCCGAAAGAACGCTGGATGCAGGACAGGCCAGTACCTCAATTGCATACTGTGCAAGCTCTGGCCAGTGATCCATCCTCAAGACCCAGTAACCCAGAGGATTTTCAGTGGGAAAAGTGTCTAAGTCTGATCTTTCCCCTAGGTATTCCTGCACCATGTAAACCAGACGCTGGCGATGGTTGCTGGAAGCGATCATACCTTAGGGCTGCATACTAAAAAATTGTCTGAACGCATTGGTCAGACGGCCACGTTCTCCATCGCTCCTTCTTTGACTGACCGGAGCCTCAGCAACACGTTGTCCAGGACCAGAAATTTGTAACCTCCCAGTCTCTGGGAACGCGTTGCACAGACCTTTCTGCAAGGCCTCCCGAAGATGCTTCATCCTCTGCGACGGCAAGATAAGGTCCGCAACCTTACCCTTGTAACTTGGATAAAGGAGGGTTGCCAGGCAGTAATGATCCCTCTCCTTGATCGCACGAATATGAGGATCCTTCTGCAGGCTTTGCAGGATCAGGGAAGCCATGCAGTGTAGATTTGCTGAGGCATTCGTGCGGAGTCCTCTGGGTCACTGAGGATGACATGATCCGCAGCCACCTCCTCCCAGCCATGTACAAGTCCATGGGTGTCTTGGGACTGTAATTGATCCCTTGAAGACTGCTGCTAATGCTGAGTGCTAGGCTCCACCTCCATGCTGACACAATAATCCTCCTCCACCTCTTCCTGTGTGATAGCCAGGCCAGCAGGAACACTGTCTGGATAAAGGGGGCCTTGAGAGGTAAGGAAGTCCTCTTCTTCCTGCCTCTGTTCTGCCTCAAGTGCCCTGTCCATTATTCCACACAGCGTGTGCTCCAACAGGTGGACAAGAGGAACAGTGTCACTGATGCATGCACTGTCACTGCTCACTATCCTCGTGGCCTCCTAAAATAGTGCCAGGACAGTGCATGCATCCCTGATCATGGCACACTGGCGTGGGGAAAAAAATCCAAGCTCCCCTGACACTGTCCTGGTGCCATATTGCAACAGATACTCATTGATGGCCCTCTGCTGCGTGTGCAGCCGCTGCAGCATGGCCAACGTAGAGTTCCACCTGGTGGGCATGTCACAGATTAGGCGGTTCTTGGGCAGGTTGTAATCCTTTTGCAGGTCAGCCAGCCGAGCCCTGTCATTATATGACCAGCGGAAATGCCCACAGAGTTTCCTGGCCTGCTTCAGGACCTCCTGTAAGCCCGGGTACCTGCAGAAGAACCGCTGCACCACCAAGTTAAGGACGTGAGCCAAACAGGGCACATGGGTCAGTTGTCCCTGTCGGAGGGCGGAGAGGAGGTTGGTGCCATTGTCGGAAACCACCTTTCCTGGATTAAGCTGGCGTGGCGTCAACCACCACTGAGCCTGCCCCTGCAGAGCTGACAGAATCTCTGCCCCAGTGTGGCTTCTGTCCCCCAAGCACACCAGGTCAAGCACCGCATGGCATCTTTTTGCCTGCATACTCCCGTAGCCCCTTGAACGCCTACGAAGCACCGCTGGTTCCGAGGACAAAGCACAGGTAGAGGCCATGGAGGAAGAAGAAGAGGAGGGGGTGGAGGAGAGAGGTGTGTCAGAATCACAAGTAGTAACATTTTGGAGGCGTGGTGGGGGAACAACCTCCAACACTACTGCACCTTGTCCTGCCTCCTTCCCAGCTGCCAGCAGAGTCACCCAATGCGCCGCAAAAGATAGGTAACGTCCCTGTCCATGCCTGCTGGACCATGAGTCAGCGGTAATATGCACCTTACCGCTGACCGCCCTGTCCAGCAAGGCCAAGACATTGCCTTCCACATGCCGGTAGAGAGCCGGAATCGCCTTCCGTGAGAAAAAGTGGCGTTTGGGAACCTGCCACTGAGGAATCGCACATTCAACAAACTCATGGAAAGGGGCAGAGTCTACCAAATGAAAAGGCAGCAGTTGAAGTGCTAGCAATTTAGCCAAACTAGCATTCAACCGCTGGGCATGTGGATGGCTGGGAGCGAACTTCTTTTGGCGGTGCAGCAGCTAGGGCAGGGAAATTTGCCTGGTACAATCAGACGTTGGTGTACCGATAGCAGATTGTCCGTAAGTACTTGGCTGTGACACACCGAATTCTACACCTTCATTCCTCTCAGTGCAGGTTTCAGAGAGGACTGAAGGTATAGTGGGGTTGAAGATCCCAGCTGATGAGGAGCAAGGAGAGGTCCGCTTTGTTATTTGGTGTGGGTGTTTTAGGTACGCTTGCCAACGGACTGCATGGCAGGTCGACATATGTATTTTTTTTTCAGAAAAAATAATTACACAGGTTACATTCCATAAAGCAGAATCAGTACATAGGAGATTATCTCTCAGATATCAAAACAGCAACCAATACTGAAAATATCAGAAACATGTAGCTAAGACACATATTAGACAGATATTGGGTGATCATCTGCACACGGGGCCAACCCCCCCCCCCCATCTTCAGGTATATACCCCTACATATGCTTATATAGAGAAGGAATATGCAAATGATAACATCAATGAAAAAAAACAACAACAAAAAAACAAAAACAAAAAAACAAAACAAAACCATAACAAGGGGGGAACCCAAGACCATAAGAACATTGTGACATAGGTTTTTCCATCTTTAGAGGCCAATCTGTATGATCAACCTACCCATGTTACTGACTAGCATGTCCTACTGAAGATGATCAGGATCCCTCTAGGGTCTGTCCAGACCACCTCTCACCTCTATCTCTCCTGACACCGATTTGATCCATCCAGCCCACACTTTGTTAAATTTTTTCGGACACCCCCTGGAAATGTAAGTTAACTTATATTTTAGGCGGGCTCCATTAACCTGGTCAATCAAGTAGTGGAGCGACGGAGGCCTATCATCCTTCCACTTCAAAGCCAATGCTTTCTTAGCATGGAAGAAAAGTGTTCTCAAAAGAGTTTTTTTAGAGTCTGACAATTCCTCATCCCCAAAGACACCCAGTATGCATCTGGCCGGGTCACATATATTCGAGAGAGCCAGTCTCTCCTCCAAGAATGACATAACACTCGACCAGAATCCTCTCACCTGCGGACATAGCCATACCATATGAAAGAAATCACCTATCTCGACCCCACATCTGTTGTATTTAGGAGATTCCACCCTGCCCATCTTATGAAGCCGCTTCGGAGTGTAATACACTCGATGCAGGAAGTTAAAGGGGTTGCTCCACCGGAAAAAAAAAATTAAAAGCCAGCAGCTACAGCTACAGCAGCTGCTGGCTTTTAATATTTGGACACTTACCTGTCCTGGAGTCCAGCGACGTCCGCAGCAGAGGACGAGCGACCGCTTGTCGCTCTGCTGCTCCCTCCGCCATCCTCGCTGAGGGAACCAGGAAGTGAAGCCCTGCGGCTTCATGCCCGGTTCCCTACGGCGCATGCGCGAGTCGCGCTGCGCCGTTGTGATTGGTGCTCCTGTGTTCTGGGAGCCGAGTGTCTCCCAGAACACCAAGGGAAGTCTGCGGGAAGTGACGTAACTCCCGCAGATTCCTGGAGACAGGACTCCCGGATGTGGGTGAAAATACCTGTCTTAGACAGGTATCTTCACCCCCCTCCCCCCTGAAAGGTGTCAATTGTGACACCGGAGGGGGGGAGGGTTCCAAATAGCAAAAGTTGCTATTTAGGGTGGAGCTCCACTTTAAATTAAATGACTTTATCTCTGGCCGAAATCACCGATGGCAACAATGATGCAGTGATTGCACCCCAAGATTCCTCAGTGAGAGCTGGAATATCACCTCTCCACTGCGCCTCCACCCTCTCCATCCTAGGGGATGAGGATGTCATTAAGGAGAAATAATATCTCAATACTAGTTTTGAGTGGTCTTCCTCAAGTAACAGTTTCTCCAGTTCCGGGTTCTTCAGCTAAACCTCCCGCAGACCAAATTGAGCCGCTACAGCATGGCGCAGCTGAAGATACCTATAAAAGTAATTGTTGGGGCACTTACGTTCAATCTGAAGGTCCCTGAATGTCCTAAAGTCTGGTTCCTGAACAGTTGATGCAGATACTTGAGACCATACCGAGCCCAGCATGCCCCATCAGGGATTTTACAGATCTCTGCGAGGTGAGGATTATACCACAAAGGCGCGTTAGGGGAGAGAGTTAGCGGGCCACCCCCTGTTCGTTTGTTACACATGTGAACATTTTAAGGTTAAGGATCTCTGCGCCTTGAGGCGGATATGGGCCATTCCTGTATATTACTGTAGCCGGTATGCAGGGGCGTACCTAGAGCATTTGGCACCCGGGGCGGATCCAATATCTGGCACCCCCCACGTTAAAATGTAAAAACACCCCTCTGTGTCCCCTGCATACCTCTGCATCCTTCAATATCTCTTTGTTACTACTGTGTAGCCCCTCTACACAACTGCACCTCTGGACCCCTTTACATTACACAGCATCCTGCACCTCTGGACCCCTTTACATTACACAGCATCCTGCACCTCTGCGTCACTTTACATTACACAGCCCCCTGCACCTCTGGACCCCTTTACATTACACAGCCCCCTGCACCTCTGGACCCCTTTACATTACACAGCCCCCTGCACCTCTGGACCCCTTTACATTACACAGCCCCCTGCACCTCTGGACCCCTTTACATTACACAGCCCCCTGCACCTCTGGACCCCTTTACATTACACAGCCCCCTGCACCTCTGGACCCCTTTACATTACACAGCCCCCTGCACCTCTGCACCCCTTTACATTACACAGCCCCCTGCACCTCTGCACCCCTTTACCTTACACAGCCCCCTGCACCTCTGGACCCCATTACATTACCCAGCACCCTGCACCTCTGCACCCCTTTACATTACACAGCCCCCTGCACCTCTGCACCCCTTTAAATTACACAGCCCCCTGCACCTCTGGACCCCTTTACATTACACAGCACCCTGCACCCCTTTACATTACACAGCCCCCTGCACCCCTTTACATTACACAGCACCCTGCACCTCTGGACCCCATTACATTACACAGCACTCTGCACCCCTTTACATTACACAGCACCCTGCACCTCTGCACCCTTTACATTACACAGCACCCTGCACCTCTGCACCCCTTTACATTACACAGCCCCCTGCACCTCTGGACCCCTTTACATTACACAGCACCCTGCACCCCTTTACATTACACAGCACCCTGCACCTCTGGACCCCATTACATTACACAGCACCCTGCACCTCTGCACCCCTTTACATTACACAGCACCTTGCACCTCTGCACCCCTTTACATTACACAGCCCCCTGCACCTCTGGACCCCTTTACATTACACTGCACCCTGCACCCCTTTACATTACACAGCACCCTTCACCCCTTTACATTACACAGCCCCCTGCACCCCTTTACATTACACAGCACCCTGCACCTCTGGACCCCATTACATTACACAGCACCCTGCACCTCTGCACCCCTTTACATTACACAGCACCCTGCACCTCTGCACCCCTTTACATTACACAGCACCCTGCACCCCTTTACATTACACAGCACCCTGCACCTCTGGACCCCATTACATTACACAGCACCCTGCACCTCTGCACCCCTTTACATTACACAGCACCTTGCACCTCTGCACCCCTTTACATTACACAGCACCTTGCATCTCTGCACCCCTTTACATTACACAGCCCCCTGCACCTCTGGACCCCTTTACATTACACAGCACCCTGCACCCCTTTACATTACACAGCACCCTTCACCCCTTTACATTACACAGCCCCCTGCACCCCTTTATATTACACAGCACCCTGCACCTCTGGACCCCATTACATTACACAGCACCCTGCACCTCTGCACCCCTTTACATTACACAGCACCCTGCACCTCTGCACCCCTTTACATTACACAGCCCCCTGCACCTCTGGACCCCTTTACATTACACAGCACCCTGCACCCCTTTACATTACACAGCCCCCTGCACCTCTGGATGCCTTGACATTACACAGCCCCCCGCACTTCTGGACCCCTTGACAGTACACAGCACTCTGGACCCCTTTACATTACACAGCACCGCACCTCTGGACCCTTTTACATTACACAGCACCTCACAGCTCTGGACCCCCTGCATGTTACACAGACCTCCCTCACTGCAAACCTCCCCCCCTCAGTGCAAACCCCCCCTCAATGCAGACCCCCCCATGCAAACCCCCCTCAGTGCAAACCTCCCCAGTGCAACCCCCCCTCAGTGCAAACTTCCCCCCTTAATGCAGACCCCCGTGCAAACCTCCCCCCTCAGTGCAGACCCCCCAGTGCAACCCCCCCCTCCCCCTCAGTGCAAACCCCCCTTAATGCAGACACCCCCCCCTCAATGCAAACCCCCCCTCAATGCAGACACCCCCCTCAGTGCAAACCTCCCCCCCTTAATGCAGACCCCCGTGCAAACCCCCCCACAGTGCAAACCTCCCCCCTTAATGCAGACCCCCGTGCAAACCCCCCTCAGTGCAAACCTCCCCAATGCAACCCCCCCTCAATGCAGACACCCCCCCTCAGTGCAAACCTCCCCCCCTTAATGCAGACCCTCGTGCAAACCCCCCCTCAGTGCAAACCTCCCCCCTCAGTGCAGACCCCCCAGTGCAACCCCCCTCCCCCTCAGTGCAAACCCCCCTTAATGCAGACACCCCCCCTTAGTGCAAACCTCCCCCCCCATGCAAACCCCCCCCTCAATGCAAACCCCCCCTCAGTGCAAACCTCCCCCCTTAATGCAGACCCCTGTGCATACCCCCCACAGTGCAAACATCCCCCCTTAATGCAGACCCCCGTGCAACCACCCCTCGGTGCAAACCTCCCCAGTGCAACCCCCCTCAATGCAGACACCCCCCCTCAGTGCAAACCCCCCCCTTAATGCAGACCCTCGTGCAAACCCCCCCTCAGTGCAAACCTCCCCCCCTCAGTGCAGACCCCCCAGTGCAACCCCCCCCCTCAGTGCAAACCCCCTTTAATGCAGACACCCCCTCTCAGTGCAAACCTCCCCCCCATGCAAACCCCCCCTCAATGCAGACCCCCATGCAACCCCCCCCCCGGTCAGTGAAAACCCCCCCTCCCATTCAGTACCTTAGATCAGCGTGAGGCAGCACATGCACAGAAGGTCCCCTCCCCCTCTGTACACATAAACAGAAAGGAGGGGGAGGCGACTTCACTCGGCTGTGCCTGTGTTCTGTGAGAAGTGCCGAACATCAGGATAGCTCAGCCGCGGCCGTGAGGAGGGGATGGATGGTGCAGCAATGTCACCCCCCCCTCCCTTCGTATCGTGATATGTCTGCCTGTGCCTGCCTGGAGTCTCACTGCAGGCAGTTCTTACTTGACAGAGCGGCGCCGGCGGTATCACCGCTTAAGTCACGGGGGGCGCCGGCCTGACACCCCCCAGTGTGTGGCACCCCGGTGCGGCCCGCCCCCCCCGCCCCCCACTTAGTACGCCTCTGCCAGTATGTACTTTAAAAAACTGGTATGACACCAGTGATGCATGGTTCTCAGCGACCCAGCAGGTGGCGCTGTCACTTTGGGCCGGGGTTGAGCCATCGCGGCCAGTGCCGTACCCTTTGTGGCCTCTCGCAGCGGTTGTACGGCGGGGCGGGGAACCCGCCGTGCTTGCTGGGGGAGGGTATAAAGGGGGCGGACATCTTCACCACGAGGTTCGAGTCCCAGGCACCTTCAGCCTGAGAATGCTGTGCGATCGGTGTCCAGGCGGCCTAGGCCTGGACACTTGGAGTTCGTGTTCCACCCCAGACACCTTCAGTCTGGGGTGAGGTGCTCAACCGGAGGCCTGGGGCCCAGTACCTTCCCGCCGTTGTTTGTTCTTCATTCTTCCATCCCACAAAGTGATTATGGACTTTGGGGTAGTTAGAAAAAAAAACGAAGAAGATCTTCAACCAGTGCAGTTACTGCGACACTGTCACCAGGTGGCAGTGTTGTGCATCGATATTCACTGTTCACTCACACACTTGGAGAAGGAAAGGGTTTCTCTGCGGAGAGGTTCTTTCATTCTTACACAAACATATGTGTCAGGGATATGTGTGTCTAATGTTTCTTTTCCCCCCTGCAGGAGAACATCTTATCAAGACCACTGAGAATGGGGTGGGTCTTAGTCAGGATGGGTATAGGGAATGTTGATGTGAACATGTGATTCTGATAATGTGGTTATGTTTTGTTTGTTTCCTTCCCTTCCTTTTCATGTCAGGTTCAGGCACAACTGTTTGGTTAGCTTTCAAAAACTTTTTATTTTTGAAATTTGTTAGTCGGTTTCTGGATCAGGCTATGATGGCCCTTTTTGGGCATGGGTTGCTCCAGACACTGGGGACCAGTGTCAAATAACAGGGGGGAGAGTGTAGCGGGTATGTACTTTTAAAAAATGGTATGACACCAGTGATGCATGGTTCCCCGCGGCCCAGCAGGTGGCGCTGTCACTTTGGGCCGGGGTTGAGCCATCGCGGCCAGTGCCGTACCCATTGTGGCCTCTCTCAGCGGTTGTACGGCGTGGCGGGGAACCCGCCGTGCTTGCTGGGGGAGGGTATAAAGGGGGCGGACATCTTCGCCACGAGGTTCGAGTCCCAGGCACCTTCAGCCTGAGGGCTGCTGTGCGGTCGGTGTCCAGGTGGCCTAGGCCTGGACACTTGGAGTTTGTGTTCCACCCCAGACACCTTCAGTCTGGGGTGAGGTGCTCAACCGGAGGCCTGGGCCCAGTACCTTCTGCTGGGTCCCGCGAGGGAGGGATTGTCCTAGGGGGCCCCGGGAGTGGGGCACCCGAATCCAGAGGCGTAAGGGACCGGAGGAGGGACTCACCCGAAGACCTGGTGCAGCAGATTGCCAGTGCCGGGTGAACCTCTGGAGACCGCCAGGAGGGATATCTCTTCCGAACAGGGGCCAAGTTCAGAGAGGAAGTTCAGTCCATGTTCTATGACCGGTGGCAGCGGTCCAACGATTCCGATCAGGTCAGTGGCAGAGACCTGCTATTAGGCCTGTGGCAGGGGCCTCAACAGTTCATCCGGTTGGTGGCAGCGACCAAAACTCACGGTCGGTGGCAGAGACCGTGCGCCAGGCCTATTCGCTAGCAAAGGAAAAGGAGAGTTCAGTTGTGCCTGGGCATACTCGTTCCCACACCCCCATGTTCGTCTGTTATTGGAAGTTCAACTGATTGTGTCTACCCTATTGTATGGGAAATAAAGGAGTGTTGGACTTTCGATTGGTGTGGGGCTCTATTATTGGCAGACATGTCTCCATGGAACAACTGAGGCTTCGTATGCAGTGGACAGACCCAGAGGTAAATCAACTAACTTTGCTCAAACTATACAAACGAGGGGAGAGCTTGGCGTAGTGTTCCTGCACTCTCCTCTTTCAAATACCCCTAGACACAAGCCATGCACACTAGGTGAGAGACGGAGTGAGGCTCCGCTACAATACATTAATGAGTGCCTCAAATGATTGCATCAGGGCCACCTGAGTCTTCACCGAAGCCACCTCAATCTTGGTGAAAAACCACCAGTGGATATGTGTCAGCTGTGGTGCTAAATAGTAGCACTGCAAATTTGGTAAAGCCAGTCCACCACTCTGGACTGGTAAAAACAGAGTATCCAGGGATACCCGTGGTGGTTTGTTGCCCCAAAGGAAAGAGGCCAAGATGATATTGATTTCCATGAACAATTTTTTGGGGACATATATCGGGGCATGCCACAACACATACAGAAATCTAGGCAGGTAGATCATCTTAAATATGATAATACGACCTAAGAGGCCGAGGGGCAGTTTGGACCAGGTCTGTAAGTTATCCTTCATGCGCACCATCATTGGACGTAAGTTATTTTTCATATACACCTTCAACGCCAGCTGCACCTCTACTCCCAGGTACCGAAATTTGGAAACAACTTTCAAAGGGACCTCAGCTGGGAGATTCGGGGTATATTCAGAGTTGACAGGGAAAATCACTGATTTATCCCAATTGACTTTAAATCCAGAGTACCTTCCAAAATGTGTAATCCTAGTTAACAGGGATGAGCCGAACACCCCCCTGTTTGGTTCGCACCAGAACCTGCGAACAGACAAAATGTTCGTGTAAACTTTAGAACCCTATTAAATACAATGGACTCGAACGTTCGAAATCTAAAGTGTTAATTATAAAGGCTAATATGCAAGTTATTGTCCTAAAAAGTGTTTGGGGACCCGGGTCCTGCCCCAGGGGACATGTATCAATGCAAAAAGAAGTTTTAAAAACGGCCGTTTTTTCGGGAGCGGTGATTTTAATAATGCTTAAAATGAAAAAATAAAAGTGAAATATTCCTTTAAATTTCGTACCTGGGGGGTGTGTATGATATGCATGTAAAGTGGCGCATGTTTCCCGTGCTTAGAACTGTCCCTGCAAAAAATGTCATTTTTGAAAGAAAAAAATGCATTTAAAACTGACTCGCGGCTATTAATGAATTGTCGGCTCCCGGCAATACATACAAAAGTCATTGATAAAAATAAAAAAAAAAGCGTGGGTGTTCCCCAGAATTCAATTACCAGGCCCTTCAGGTCTGGAATGGATATTAAGGGGAACCCTGCCGCAAATTTAAAAAAAAATTGACGTGGGGTTCCCCCAAATATCCATTCCAGGCCCTTCAGATCTGGCATGGATTTTAAGGGGAACTCCACCCCAAATTTAAAAAAAAAATGGCGTGGAGTCCCCCTAAAAATCCATACCAGACCCCTTATCCGAGCACGCAACCTGGCCGGCCGCAGGGGAAAAGGGGGGGACGAGAGAGCGGCCCCCCTCCCTCCTGAACCGTACCAAGCCACATGCCCTCAACATGGGGAGGATGTCCCCATGTTGATGGGGACAAGGGCCTCATCCCCACAACCCTTGCCCGGTGGTTGTGGGGGTCTGCGGGCGGGGGGCTTATCGGAATCTGGAAGACCCCTTTAACAAAGGGGACCCCCAGATCCCGCCCCCCCTATGTGAATTGGTAAGGGATACATTGTACCCCTACCATTTCACGAAGAAAGCGTAAAAAAATGTTTAAAAAAACACACAAACACCTTGAAAAAGTCCTTTATTAAAAAAAAAAAAAAAAAAAACGGTGAAATCCAGTGTCCCGCGGCGATCCCGATGTCCAGCGCTGTCCTTCATTGGTTGTGCCTGAGCGGACCTGATGGGGAACTCCCTCTCAGTATTTTAAATGTATAGACCCGCCCCTTCTAAAGTTCCCCATCAGGTCCGCTCAGCGGACCAGATGCGGAACATGAGAAGGGGCGGGTCTATACATGTATTACCAAAGTGAGAGCAGTCCCCCATCAGGTCCGCCCCCTCGGTATGTCAGACCCGCCTACGTCATTGGCTTGAGCGGGGAACTTCCTTCACTATGTAAATTTAAATTACATAGTGAAGGAAGTTCCCCGCTCAAGCCAATGACGTAGGCGGGTCCGACATACCGAGGGAGCGGACCTGATGGGGAACTTTAGAAGGGGCGGGTCTATACATTTAAAATACTGAGAGGGAGTTCCCCATCAGGTCCGCTCAGGCACAACCAATGAAGGACAGCGCTGGACATCGGGATCGCCACGGGACACTGGATTTCACCGCTTTTTTTTTTTTTTTTTAATAAAGGACTTTTTCAAGGTGTTTGTGTGTTTTTTTAAACATTTTTTTACGCTTTCTTCGTGAAATGGTAGGGGTACAACGTACCCCTTACCAATTCACATAGGGGGGGGGCCGGGATCTGGGGGTCCCCTTTGTTAAAGGGGTCTTCCAGATTCCGATAAGCCCCCCGCCCGCAGACCCCCACAACCACCGGGCAAGGGTTGTGGGGATGAGGCCCTTGTCCCCATCAACATGGGGACATCCTCCCCATGTTGAGGGCATGTGGCTTGGTACGGTTCAGGAGGGAGGGGGGGCCGCTCTCTCGTCCCCCCCTTTTCCCCTGCAGCCGGCCAGGTTGCGTGCTCGGATAAGGGGTCTGGTATGGATTTTTAGGGGGACTCCACGCCATTTTTTTTTTAAATTTGGGGTGGAGTTCCCCTTAAAATCCATGCCAGATCTGAAGGGCCTGGAATGGATATTTGGGGGAACCCCACGTCAATTTTTTTTTAATTTGCGGCGGGGTTCCCCTTAATATCCATTCCAGACCTGAAGGGCCTGGTAATTGAATTCTGGGGAACCCCCACGCTTTTTTTTTTTTTTTATCAATGACTTTTGTATGTATTGCCGGGAGCCGACAATTCATTAATAGCCGCGAGTCAGTTTTAAAATACTTTTTTTCTTTCAAAAATGACATTTTTTGCAGGGACAGTTCTAAGCACGGGAAACATGCGCCACTTTACATGCATATCATACACACCCCCCAGGTACGAAATTTAAAGGAATATTTCACTTTTATTTTTTCATTTTAAGCATTATTAAAATCACTGCTCCCGAAAAAACGGCTGTTTTTAAAACTTCTTTTTGCATTGATACATGTCCCCTGGGGCAGGACCCGGGTCCCCAAACACTTTTTAGGACAATAACTTGCATATTAGCCTTTATAATTAGCACTTTAGATTTCTCCCATAGATTTTTCGAATTTGCCGCGAACACCCCTATTTGTTCGCTGTTCGGCGAACGGGGCGAACAGGCAATGTTCGAGTCGAACATGAGTTCGACTCGAACTCGAAGCTCATCCCTACTAGTTAATGCTGCGTTCAGGGAACCCTCTGCCTCCGCCAGGTATAATAGCATATCATCTGCACATAAGGAGGTTTTTTCCTCCTTAGAGTTTATCCAACAGCCCTTTACCTCATCATCCCCCCTCAACTAGACCGCCAATGGCTCTATAGCCAGAGCAAACAACAGGGGTGACAGCGGACACCCCTGCCGAGTGCCCCTAGCTATTTCGAAGGTCTCCGTCACTGTGTTGTTAACCCTCAATCGTGCTAGTGGTCTAGAGTACAACAACTTTACCCAGTTGATAAATTTAGGGCCGAAGCCGAATCTTTCAAGGGCCGCCCACAAGTAGGGCCACTCAATAGAGTCAAAGGCCTTATGGGCATCTAGTGACACTACAATTCGGGTATCTGGAACAGGGCCTACAGATTGTAGTACAGTAAAGAGTCTCCTCAAGTTTATAGCCGTGTATCTCGTTGGGATGAAGCCTGTCTGCTCAGGATGGATAATGGTCCCTATTACCCCATTCAGACGCTGAGCTAGGAGTTTGGCCAAAATTTTTGCGTCTACATTAATGAGGGAAATGGGCCTATAGGACTCACACTTGTCATGGTCCTTATGGGGCTTGGGGAGCAGTACAATCAATGCCTCCCGCATTGAATCAGGAAGTATCCCCTTGTTCATAGCGTCCTTATATACCTCAAACAAAGTGGATGCCATAAATTCTTTATAAGTGGTATACCACTCTGCAGGATACCCATCTAAACCAGGAGTTTTATTAGGGTTCATGGAGAGCATTGCAGACAGGACTTCTTCAGTGCTGAAAGGAAGGTCCAAGTCTTCTGCCACCTCTCTCGACAACTCCTTCAGAGGAACTGGCGCTAAAAACTGACAGACCTCTTCCTCCTGATAATCAACCCTAGTCTTATAAAGGTCAGAATAGAACTCCAGAAAAGCATTAGCCATATCCTCTTGCTCGGTACACAGAAGGCGACTTTTATTATAAATCCTAGGAAAAGAGGCCGAAGCCTGTTGTGAGTGAGCCAAATATGCCAATAATTTACTATTTTTGTCACCGAACTCAAGGATATGCTGTGATTGGTATAGCAACTTCTTATGAGTTTTTTCCACTACTACTAAGTCCAACTGCCTGGCCTTATCTCTCCATTCCTCGAAATTGTGGGGGGTAGGATTAGTAATATACTCCACCTTCGCCTCTGTAGCAACTTGTTCACATTACTTCACCTTCCAGTCCCTATCGGCTCTTAATTGTTTAATTAACCCCGAGATAGATCCCCTAAGGGTGGCTTTAAATGCATCCCAGGTAGTCCCAAGCGGTACTTCCCCTCTATTTTCCAACCAAAAATTTGTTATTTCCTTGGCGGTTGCCCTTTCAAAACACTCCTCCTCCAGCCACATGGGGCTCAGTGACCTACCCATGGTGACAGAAACCAGCAAGGGGGAGTGGTCCGAAATAGCCCTCGGGAGGTACCGCACATCATTCACCCTTTGCAAGACCTCCCCCGTTACAAAACACATATCCAGTCTAGATAAAGTACCATATGTGGAGGAGAAACATGAAAACTCTCTAACATCAGCGTGTTTCCAACGCCACACCTCCACCAGGCCATAGTGATCCATGCAACCAGCCAATGGAGAAGTGCAGTTGAATACCGTTTTACATCTATCCATGTCAGGCGAAAGTACAGCGTTAACATCCCCCGCCATAATAATAGGCCCTTTGGCCACCAGGAGAACCTTTGCCATTATCAAATCCCACAATGCAATGGTAAACGGCGGCGGGATATAAATTGCCACAAATGTATGGGGGGTCTTATCTATAATGAGAATCACTATGACATATCTGCCAAAGGGGTCAGTTACTATCCTCTCCAAAGTACAAATTAGTCACTTGGTTATTAAAATAGACACTCCTCTAGCATAATTGGAATAGGTGGAGTGAAAAGCATGTTTTACAAATGCCTTCTGTAAGGCCAGAACCTTAGAGCCTACCAAATGAGTCTCCTGGAGGAAAATAATTTGGGGCTTATGCCTGTGATTATAATTAAAGACTAGTGCCCTCCTAACTTTTGAATTGAGGCCTCTCACATTCCATGAGAGAAGTTTAAAAGTGCTAAGCCTGGCCATCATACCGAGAGGTGATTGCATAGTGGGACCTGGCAAACCAGGACAATAGCAGACAGATCCTCCCCATTAATGAGAGGTATACGACAAACAAGAAACCGTGCGCATCATAGAAAATTACAGTGGGTAAATGTGGAATAACAATATCACGAGTCCCCGAAAATGGAAGAAAAAACAAAAAACTCATGTTTTGAAAAAAGGAAAACCAAAAAGAACACTGCACTGCACACTGCTGCGAAACATGTCGGGTACATGAGCCTGCTTTAAGTTTTACTACACCATACATGAATGAAATTTTCTGTGATCACCATTTTTACTAGCAGCTTCAGGATGCCTGTATTCTTTTATTGCTCTTTTTTTGTTTGATGTGTTCGTTTTTGGAATAAACTAGCCTTTTTTACTACACACCACCTGACTGATCTATACTATGAGGAGACATCTTTTATTCCTTTTCATGATTGACATTGCTTTCTGGCTGTCTGGATCTTGAGGATACTAGGATAGAGGAATTCCAACCTCCCGTGGATGTCGTATCGGTCATCGGTGGAAGATATCATTCCTTACAGGAAGTTACAGTCCACACGTGTATCTGAGTGGATCATCTGTATGCCTTATTGACCCACCGCTGCTGGTGTGTGAGTCCACACGCAGGGGTAAGAGTATTTATTCCCCCCCCCCCTCGGTGTTGGAAGTCACATTCCTGGGTTTTGTACATCTCAAATCATCCATCGGAAGCTTAGTCGTCCTGTGTGGGCTACCGTGGACTTTTATCTTTTGGCTTGAAGTTACGCTGACTCCATTATATATCATATATGTTCCTTATAGTTGGACTTTACACACCCGTCAATATGTTTCAATACATCTATGTTTCACTTTATCACCATTATTAATTATATGCCTACTGATTAGTATATATAAATTTTTTTGGTTGTTTGTTCATATTTATTCTATCTATTGTAGTCACGGCCCATTGGCCTTACACTAGTGTTATAGTTCATTATTACCCACGTTGCATACGTGAGGTACACATATTTCAAGAATTGGTTTATATATCAATTTTTGACATTCACTTTGTTTACGGCGCCGCATCTATTTATTTATTTTTAGTAGTGACCCGTTCCCTGACTTTACGGACATCATCCTTCAGCAGTGCAAAGTCCACCCTTATAGTCTCAATTTGGGTCGACAGGGATGCATGGCAGCTTTTAATGGTCGCCATGATTTGTGATAGAGACGGCTCTCCTACCTGAGAGCCGGAGCTTGAAGCCCCCTCAGCCGAGGGTGGGACCGGGCTTGCCAGGGGATCAGTAGCATCCATCCACTCCGCTTCATCCTCAGCCCAGGGATGCTTGTCCAGGGAGGCTGTGTGCTGTCCGTCCTCCTGTTGTTGGTGGGCGCCATCTTGGCCGGCCCCATGTGCGAAACGAGCAAGTCTCTCCGCCGGCGACGGGTCCAAACTCGGGCCGTATTTGACCATTGTCCTGCTCCTCGGATGTTCCCCTCCTTGCCCAGGCACTTTTTGGCAAGAAATTGCTGCGTGTGGCAGCACAGGATAATGAAGGATTTTAGCGCGGCCCCGACCTTAGAAGAAACACTGCTCACATCCCGGAAGTCGACACCCCCCCTCGGTCTACATATGTCTGGTCAAGCACGTGGCGCCCAAGCGGCTGATGTTTTGGCCACGTGAGATACGCTTTAGACATATGTTGCAAATGGCAACAGTGCGATCTGCTGCACACGTCTGAAAAAAGGCAGACACCAAAGAACTTTTGGAATAACGCGCAGAGACAACAGCGCCCAGCACATGCGGAGCTCTGCGGTGTGATGTGGTCAGTGTGCTGCCCTTAAGCTGGCCCCTGGAGGGTATCCTGCCTCGTTGGAGATGTGCCTCCTCCTCCTCCTCTCTCCTATCAGGCATCCACGTGGAGTCAGTGACCTCATCATCCCCTCCCTCCTCATCACTGGAGCCAATCTGGCAGTATGCTGCAGCTGAGGGAACATGACTGCCAGTTTGCTGTCCTTGTTGGGCACCCCCTCTCTCTGGGCTCACGTTACTGCCTTCCTCCAGCTGGGTTCCATCATCGGAGCCTTCAAAATGCTGGGCATCCTCCTGGAGCATGCACCCAACACTGTGGTCAAACAGTTCGGGGGACTCCTCACGAAGACATAGGGAAGGAGTGACTGATGCCATTGAGCCAAGGGAAGATGCCGCTTTGGCAGCTGCTTTGCCAGACAAAGTACCCTGAGCCTGGATGAGAGAGGACGAGGAGGACGAGGAGGAGGAGGACGGCTTGGTCATCCACTCTACCAAGTCTTGGGCATGTTGTGGCTCAACATGGATAGCTGCCGAAAAGAAGGACAAGTGTGTCCCACGGCCACGCGCTGATGAGGATGCACTGTGTCCACAACCAGCAGCACTGTTGCCTCTAGACACAGAGCCTGCTTGCCCTCTTTTATTGCCTCATGACTGTCTGCCTCTCCTTGTTTGCCTTCCAGACATACTAATGGCCTGCAGTGAGATGTAGCTGCACAAAGGTGGGATGTATATATATATATATTGTGACGGTGGGACCGTGTGCGTCCTTAAAGTGTGTTGGTTTACACCAGATTTGGTAGAGAAAGACATGCTGATTGAACAGTTGTGTGTTCGGCTATTTAGTTCTGACATGACTATGGATCAGGGCCCCACCCAACAGACAGGAAGTCTCTCCCTGGGAGTCAGGTGGACTCCCATCCCTCTGAGAGGAAGTCAGAGGCTATCTATGCTGCATGGGTGCAGCCAAAGTGTGTGGGTCTGCAAGAGGCAGACGTCATTGCTGGAGTAAGCAAGAAAGCGCTGACCTGGAGTAAGCGAGGAGTGAGCTTATCTCAAGGGAAACTCTTTGGGTCTGAGGAGCAGACCTAAGGCCTAGGCTAAAGGCCTGAAACAGCCGGATAGCAAGAAGGTAAAGCTAGGAGGCTAAACTGTTAAATATGCAAGATACAGGAATGGTGGAACCCCCCCTGTGAGGGCTACTGATGTATTTGTGAACTTTTTGTGCTTTTAAATAAAAGTGGCCTACCATGCCCTTAAATAGAGTTCCTGACTGGCTTGAATCACTGGAAAAACACATATACTACGAGAGCTAATGGTCCCCAACCTTATATATATATATATATATATATATATATATATATATATATATATATATATATATATATATATATATATACATATATATATTTGTCTGTACTGATAATGCAGCTTGTGTAGTGTGTTGGAGTTGTGAAACGAGAGTTTACAGAGACAGACAGTGTCATTTATATTGAGTTATATAGAGCAGGCAGGCGAGTCAGTTAGCTGCAGTCACAGTGTGTAGAGGATATATAGGCATCCTAGGTGTTGTATATATATTTATACACTGTATTTAGTTTAGCTAGATCGGTTCCTGGTTTTCTCTATACTGTGACAGGCAGGCAGGTGATTGTGCTTGCTGCAGACAGTCAGTGTTTCACTTAGTGTACTGTGTGCTTTGCATAGCGTTCACCTAAAGCTTACCTGAATACAGTAGTGTAGTGAATGACTAATAGTGGTGTTCTCATAATTAAACCACAGTCAGAGAGCTGCAAGTATTTTCAGTGTACTGTGTCCCTCTCTGCACAGTTTTCACCTAAAACTAACTGCTGCTGCTGCTGCTGCTTTTCCCATACTAATACCACAGCAGGCAGTTGATTTATCAGAATCAACTGCCTGCTGTGGTATTAGTATGGGAAAAGCAGCAGCAGCAGCAGCAGTTAGTTTTGGGTGAAAACTGTGCAGAGAGGGACACAGTACGCTGAAAATACTTGCAGCTCTCTGACTGTGGTTTAATAATGAGAACACCACTATTAGTCACTCACTACACTACTGTATTCAGGTAAGCTTTAGGTGAACGCTATGCAAAGCACACAGTACACTAAGTGAAACACTGACTGTCTGCAGCTAGCACAATCACCTGCCTGCCTGTCACAGTATAGAGAAAACCAGGAACCGATCTAGCTAAACTAAATACAGTGTATAAATATATATACAACACCTAGGATGCATATATAGCCTCTACACACTGTAACTGCAGCTAACTGACTCGCCTGCCTGCTCTATATAACTCAATATAAATGACACTGTCTGTCTCTGTAAACTCTCGTTTCACAACTCCAACACACTACACAAGGCCGCGAGCCGGCGGCCTTATATATTGTGGGGCGTGTACTAAACCCCCTGAGCCATAATTGGCCAAAGCCACCCTGGCTTTGGCCAATAACGGCTCTCTGTTTTTTTCTGCGCTGTGATTGGCCAAAGCATGCGGGTCATAGTGCATTCTTGGCCAATCATCAGCCAGCAATGCACTGCGATGCCGCAGTGAATTATGGGCCGTGACGCGCCACTCAAATTTGGCGCTAACGGCCCATAATGTTCGATCTTCGTCGAACGATCGAACAGCCGATGTTCGAGTCGAACATGGGTTTGACTCGAACACGAAGCTCATCCCTACTGTAAATTATCCAATTTGGTGGTTGGGCAGAATGTGAGGCCTTTGGAGAGGACTGTTGTTTCTGGTGCAGAAAGTTTATGATCTGACAAATTTATGATTCCGAGTTTCTCTGTTATATCCACATTTCTGTCAAGTTAGCATTTACACAAGGGATACCTTGGGATTCTGGATCGGGTTCCAAGTTGCTGATAGCAGGTGTTATAAAAGTTGGGTTTGTTTTGTGTTGTTTAGGTTGTATCCAAAAGGTCTGCTCTTGGTGTAGTTTTTGGAGTTTTTTTGCTTCCTGTTCATGGCAAGTTTTTGCAGTTGTCTTTGTAAGGTTTCAATTTCATTCTTAATTTGGTTGAGGCTTGTAGGGTCCAATGATGTTGAGGTTTCAAACACCAACTGCTTTTGTTTCCTGATTGTTTCCCTTTGACCATACAGTTTATGAATGAGGTTGTTCCTTAACCTTTCACTGGTACTGTACATCTGCAGAGTAGGGTGACCACATTTCCAAACTACCATTCAGGGACACCCCCTTCCCAAAAATCAGATTGTGCTGTAACGAATCACAGCACAGTCATTAGACACAATAATTAGGATTTATGATTTCTCCAATCACAAGCAGGGGGCGGGGATTGTGCTCCTCCAGGCCTTCCCGGCCAGGACAAGTACTGTCAGTTAGTAAAGCGGTGATGTGGCAGCCATTTTTGGGGCCATCAGATCGGCCCGGGGAATGGCTGTGTCAATTTCATTCCGGGACACTGTATTGTCCTGGCATAAAGGTACCCGGGACAGACCTGCAAAATGCGGGACTGTCCCGGCCAATCCGGGACAAGTGGTCACGCCACTGCAGAGTCCTTCTGCATAAGAAGAGTTCAGTGTATTTGCAAAAGGATTTTTAATCCGGAGACTCAGTGGTATGAGATTCCTCTTTTTGCATCTTGAGGGAAAGAAGATGTCGCTGCTGACCTGTGTTTCCTTTGTGATCAGGTTGGTTAACTGCTTCTTTATGCGTAAACAACATGAAAGCATGATCTATCCTGCCTTGTATCAATAGTTCACGCTGGTGATGGTGGTGTAATGGTGTGAGGGATATTTTCTGGGCACACTTTGGGCCCCTAAGTACCAATTGAGCATTGTTTAAATGCCACGGCCTACCTCAGTATTATTGCTTTATGACTACAGTGTACCCATCTTCTGATCTATCCTTCCAGCAGGATAATGTCACAAAGCTCAAATCATCTCACCACTGGTTTCTTGAACATTACAATGTACATAAAATGTCTCCCAAAAAATTAATCATTATTAGTGGAAAAATTCATGTTAAAAAAAAAAAAATAATAATTAAAAATATAGTCCAAATAGTCAATCAATATTGTGATCATTGGCCTTTGCTGCCTTCATCCACCAGGAAAGCAAACATGTAAGTGATGAGTAGGGATGAGCGGAACACCCCCCATTCGGTTCGCAGCAGAACATGCAAACAGTCAAAAAATGTGTTCGAACATCCGAACCCCGTTAAAGTCTATGGGACACGAACATGAAAAATCAATAGTGCTAATTTTAAAGGCTAATATGCAAGTTATTGTCATAAAAAGTGTTTGGGGACCCGGGTCCTGCCCCAAGGGACATGTATCAATGCAAACAAAAGTTTTAAAAACTGAAGTTTTTTCAGTAGCAGTGATTTTAATAATGCTTAAAGTGAAACAATAAAAGTGAAATATTCCTTTAAATTTCCTACCTGGGGGTGTCTATAGTATGCCTGTAAAGTAGCGCATGTTTCCCGTGATTAGAAAAGTCCCTGCACAAAATGACATTTCTTAAGGAAAAAACATAATTTAAAACTGATCGCCGCTATAATGAATTGTCAGGTCCCGGCAATATAAATAAAAGTCATTAAAAAAAAAACAGCATGGGCTCCCCCCTTAGTCCATTACCAGGCCCTTTGGGTCTGGTATGAATAATAAGGGGAACCCCGAACCAAAAAAAAAAAAGCGTGGGGGTCCCCCCCAAATTCTATATCAAGCCCTTCAGGTCTGGTATGGATATTAAGGGGAACCCTGTGCCGCGTTAGAGGGGGTGGGGTTACCCGTTCATGTCACGGGTGGCCCCGCCCTCGGTTATAAAAGAACTGTCAAACACTGCTTGCGCGTCATGCAGGGAGGATCGTGCATCTTTCTCACTGGAGTGGAGAGCCGGTGCAGGCAAGATCGTGCTTCATTCCTCGCTGGAGAGCATCGCTGAAGAATGGATCATCGCTGGACATTGAGAATGGATAACAACGCTGGACAGACTGGATTACATCGCTGGAATGTTTTTTTATTTTTTTATTAAAGGACTTGTCCCAACTGTGTCTATGTAGTTTTTAAAAATTTTGACACTTTCTTTTGTGAAATGGTAGGGGTACAATGTACCCGTTACCAATTCACATGGGGGGGCGGAATCTGGGGGTCCCCTTTGTTAAAGGGGGCTTCCAGATTCCAATAAGCCCCCCACCCATAGACCCCCACAACCACCAGGCAAGAGTTGTGGGGATGAGGCCCTTGTCCCCATCAACATGGGGATACCTGGTATGGTTCAGGAGGGGGGGGCGCTCTCTTGTCCCCCCCTCTTTTCCTGCAGCCTGCCAGGTTGCGTGCTCGAATAAGGGTCTGGTATGGATTTTTGGGGGGAACCCCATGCCATTTTTTATTTTTATTTTGCTTTGGGGTTCCCCTTAATATTCATACCAGACCCAAAGGGCCTGGTAATGGACTAAGGGGGGAACCCATGCTGTTTTCCCGACAATTCATTATAGCCACGATCAGTTTTAAATGACTTTTTTTCCTTTAGAAATTTCATTTTGTGCAGGGACTTTTCTAAGCATGGGAAACATGTGCTACTTTACAGGCATACTATAGACACCCCCCAGGTATGAAATTTAAAGGAATATTTCACTTTTATTGTTTTACTTTAAGCATTATTAAAATCACCGCTCCCAAAAAAACAGCAGTTTTAAAAAAAAAAAAATTGTATTGATACATATCCCCTGGGGCAGGACCCGGGTCCCCAAACACTTTTTATGACAATAACTTGCATATTAGCCTTTAAAATTAGCACTTTTGATTTTTCATGTTCGTGTCCCATAGACTTTAACGGCGTTTGCGTGTTTGAACAAACTTTTTGCATGTTCTGCTGCAAACCGAACCAGAGGGTGTTCGGCTCATCCCTAGCAGAGAACGCCACGCTTCCGGGAGTTCACAGGCGTGATGACGTCACCGTCAAAGCTCACCCATGTGTTTTGCTAACCAACCAGCATCGTCAGGGGAATAGCACCAATGAAGGGGACAAAGTGTGGTCCACGAAAGACTATGGCTATTATTTTCACTACAAGTTTGGAATAAAAGCTTTTTTGTTGGATTTCAGTATTTTGGTGTGGCACTCCAATCTTTTGATCCAGCTATTACACCCATATTTCTGTCACGGCAGGTAAACAATTCATCTGTTGGAGCAAACTCAAAATATGAATATAATAAATATTTGATTAAATTATAAACATGATGCAAAACATACTGCAGTGGTTGGTTTTGCTATTTAGAAACAAAATTGACATTCTAGTCTACACAATACAGTCTATTTCCAAAAAAAATCTTCATAGCCATTTGCCCAGTGAATCTACATCAACATTCATTCTATTAATGCTAGTAGGAATTAGCAATGGTTACACATATTTACTAATTCCTTCTAGTGTTCTCTACAATTGTTAAATTGTATCTCTAAATTGTTAAAATGTATTCCATATGCTCTACAGCTTCTTATACTGGCTATAATGCAGTATTTTACTACTGCCCATAATTTAACAAGATTTGTTCAGAGAACGATAGACGAATGTTAATTTTACCCCATTTGCACAAAACAAATATAAGTATCTCACAAAAGTAAGTACACCCCTCACATTTTTGTAAATATTTTATTATATCTCTTCATGTGACAACACTGAAGAAATGACACTTTGCTACAATGTAAAGTAGTGAGTGTACAGCTTGTATAACAGTGTTAATTTGCTGTCCCCTCAAAATAACTCAACACACAGCCATTAATGTCTAAACCGATGGCAACAAAAGTGAGTACACCCCTAAGTGAAAATGTCCAAATTGGACCCAATTAGCCTCCCCGGTGTCATGTGACTCGTTAGTGTTACAAGGTCTCAGGTGTGAATGGGGAGCAGGCGTGTTAAAATTGTGGTTATCGCTCTCACTCTCTCATACTGGTCACTGGAAGTTCAACATGGCAGCTCATGACAAAGAACTCTTTGAGGATCTGAAAAAAAGAATTGTTGCTCTACATAAAGATGGCCTATTCTATAAGAAGATTGCCAAGACCCTGAAACTGAGCTACAGCATGGTGGCCAAGACCAAACAGTGGTTTAACAGGACAGGTTCTACTCAGAACAGACCTCGCCATGGTCGACCAAAGAAGTTGAGTGCACGTGCTCAGCGTCATATCCAGAGGTTGTCTTTGGGAAATAGACGTATGAGTGCTGCCAGCATTGCTGCAGAGGTTGAAGGGGTCAACCTGTCAGTGCTCAGACCATACGCCGCACACTGAATCAAATTGGTCTGCATGGCTGTCATCCCAGAAGGAAGTCCCTTCTAAAGATGATGCACAAGAAAGCCCACAAACAGTTTGCTGAAGACAAGCAGACTAAGGTCATGGATTACTGGAACCATGTCCTGTGGTCTGATGAGACCAAGATAAACGTATTTGGTTCAGATGGTGTCAAGCTTGTGTGGCGGCAACCAGGTGAGGAGTACAAAGATAAGTGTGTTTTGCCTACAATCAAGCATGGTGGTGGGAGTGTCATGGTCTGGGGGTGCATGAGTGCTGCCGGCACTGGGGAGCTACAGTTCATTGAGGGAACCATGAATGCCAACATGTACTGTGACATACTGAAGCAGAGATGATTCCTTCGGAGACTGGGCCGCAGGGCAGTATTCCAACATGATAACGACCCCAAATACACCTCCAAGACAACCACTGCCTTACTAAAGAAGCTGAGGGTAAAAGTAATTGACTGGCCAAGCATTTTTCCAGACCTAAACCCTATTGAGCATCTGTGGGGCATCCTCAAACGAAAGGTGGAGGGGCGCAAGGTCTCTAACATCCACCAGCTCCGTGATGTCGTCATGGAGGAGTGGTTGAGGACTCCAGTGGCAACCTGTTAAGCTCTGGAGAACTCCATGCCCAAGAGGGTTAAGGCAGTGCTGGAAAATAATGGTGGCCACACAAAATATTGACACTTTGGGCCCAATTTGGACATTTTCACTTAGGAGTGTACTCACTTTTGTTGCCAGCGGTTTAGACATTAATGGCTGTGTGTTGAGGTACTTTGAGGGGACAGCAAATTTACACCGTTATACAAGCTGTACACTCACTACTTTACATTGTAGCGAAGTGTCATTTCTCCAGTGTTGTCACATGAGAAGGTATAATAAAATATTTACAAAAATAAGAGGGGTGTACTTACTTTTGTGAGAAACTGTACATACAGATTTGCTGGATGAATGGCTATGCAATTTATTTATTTTTAAACTCCAAAGTGTTGCTGTAAAAACATGACAAAAATTATCAGTGCATTTAGATTAATTAGAGCATTCTTGGAATAAACTAAAAATTAAAATGATGCAGCTGGTAAAAAATTAGTACATACAATTTCCCTTATGCTGAGCTTTATTTACCTTCGTCATGTTTGGCTCAGATAGCACGGTAGATACCATGCAGTGTGTGGCATGGGAAACAACAGGACCTGACCTACATCTTAATGCCAGTGGAGATCAGCCCAGAACATCAAAAAACATATTGCTGAAAATTCCATACATGTTAATTATCTGATG
Organism: Rana muscosa; assembly: GCA_029206835.1. Taxonomy (NCBI): domain Eukaryota; kingdom Metazoa; phylum Chordata; class Amphibia; order Anura; family Ranidae; genus Rana; species Rana muscosa. The sequence continues at coordinate 455,974,451 of CM055118.1, forward strand.
CACAGGCAGCTTTGCCTAAGCATAAAGCAATTTGCTCAAGTGCAATATTTTAGAAAAAGCATAGGTGTGATTAGTAAGCTGTAAAGTAAAGCCTCTTACCAAGTCAGTGACTTAAAATAACCGGTGAGTAGCACCGCTGAGTTAATGATACTGTTCTGTGCTAATCACTGTTTTTGTATCCCATGAATGTCATTGAAGTATTTAAATAAATAATGAAGATTAAAGTATTGTATTAGCCTGGAGTTTTGGAGGAATTACAAAGAGTAGAACAGAGACACTACCCTTCCCGGTCTGGGATTAATGTTCTCTTGACATTGTGTCTCCAGGTTATGAACTTTCCTGATCTTCATTATTCTACATTTAACAGTCAGAGTACCCAGATTGTGGTCTATTCCTTTAACCACTTAAGCCCCGGACCAATACGGGCCATTATGACCAGGCCCCTTTTTGCGATTCGGCACTGCGTCGCTTTAACTGACAATTGCGCGGTCGTGCGACGTGGCTCCCAAACAAAATTGGTGTCCTTTTTTTCCCACAAATAGAGCTTTCTTTTGGTGGTATTTGATCACCTCTGCGGTTTTTATTTTTTGTGCTATAAACAAAAATAGAGCGAAAATTTTGAAAAAAATTACATATTTTTTACTTTTTGCTATAATAAATATCCCCCAAAAATATATAAAAAAAAAATTTTTCCTCAGTTTCGGCGGATACGTATTCTTCTACATATTTTTGGTAAAAAAAATCGCAATCTGCGTTTATTGATTGGCTTGCGCAAAAATTATAGCGTTTACAAAATAGGGGATAGTTTTAAGGCATTTTTTTTTTTTTTTTTTTACTAGTTATGGCGGCGATCAGCGATTTTTTTTTGTGACTGCGACATTATGGCGGACACATCGGACACTTTTGACACATTTTTGGGACCATTGTCATTTTCACAGTGATCAGTGCAATAAAAATGCACTGGTTACTATGAGAATGACACTGGCAGTGAAGGGGTTAACCACTAGGGGCACTGGAGGGGTTAAGTGTGCCTAGGGGCGTATTACTAACTGAGGGGGGGCGTGGCTATTACTGACACGTCACCGATCTCCGCTTTGATTACACAGAGCGGAGATCGCTGACATTGTCAGTAGAGGAGCGGGGAGATGTTGTGTTTACACACACATCTCCCCGCTCCGAGCCTCCGTGAGACGATCGCGGGGATCCCCGCGGCGATCGAGTCCGCGGGACCCGCGGTTCCACTCACGGGGAAGGCAGGGGGTCACGAGCACGGCGGCGCGCGCGCGACCCCAACGTCGGCAGTTAAAGGGCCACGTACATGTACATGATTGTGCCTGTACGTGCCATTCTGCCGACGTATATCTCCGTGAAGGGGTCGGCAAGTGGTTAAATCAGAACTCCGGGATTTTCAAAAAATCCCTCATTAGTACACCCCCCTCACACACACACACACACACACACACACAACACTAAACAGTTATTACATTTGTGAAATGTCTTTTCGTTTAAGAGGTATGACTGATTGAATTTTCAGGAAGTCAGCTCTGAGCCCTCGTACACACGGCCGAGATTCTCGTTGAAAAAAACATGTCGTTTTTTTCTACGAGATTCTTGGACAAGAAACTTGTCCCGGCCGAGTGTACACACGCTCGTTTCAAAGAACCCGCGGTTCTTTGAATGGAGCGTACGCGGTGACGTCATCGACTACGACGAGCATGCGCTCGTCACATTCGATGCCGTCGCCGCCATCTTGGTATACCCTACGTATGCCTAGGAAGCTACCGCGCATGCGTCAAATTCATTTCGAACATGCGCGGGCTTCCGGGAGGACAGGTAAGTGTACACACACTCACTTTTCTCGTCGAGAAACATGCCGACGAGAATCTCAACGAGAAAATAGAGAGCAGGTTCTCTATTTTCTCGTCGAGGTTTCTTGTCGGTTTTCTCGACGAGAAACCCGATAGCCGCGTACACACGACCGATTTACTCGGCAAGACCTCTCTGCCAGCAAGTTTCTTGCTGGTTCTTGCCGAGAAAATCGGCCGTGTGTACGAGGCCTGTGATTCAAAAAATGCAGCATCTTTTCTGGCAGGGAGGATCTCTTAGAACAGTGATTGCATCATATCCTCTTCTCTCTCTCTAACTGTAATCAGCCTACATTTCCCATGAATCCTAGGGATGGGAATGAATGTGGGAGGTACACTAGGCTTGTACACGTAAATGTGAACTCGCCCACTTTAACATAAATCACACCCCTCATTCTGCAGCAAGAAAGCCATACATAACACACGGTATTATAGGTTACAGCCTTATAAATGCATATTAACAACTTAAGCCCCGGACCAATACGCAGCATAAAGACCAGGCCCCTTTTTGCTATTCGGCACTGCTTTGCTTTAACTGACAATTGCGCGGTCGTGTGACGTGGCTCCCAAACAAAATTGGCGTCCTTTTTTTCCCACAAATAGCGCTTTCTTTTGGTGGTATTTGATCACCTCTGCGGTTTTTATTTTTTGCACTATAAACAAAAATAGAGCGACAATTTTGAAAAAAATTACATATTTTTGAATTTTTGCTATAATAAATATCCCCAAAAAATATATAAAAAAACATTTTTTTCCCTCAGTTTAGGCCAATACGTATTCTTCTACATATTTTTGGTAAAAATCGCAATCGGCGTTTATTGATTGGTTTGCGCAAAAATTATAGCGTTTACAAAATAGGGGATAGTTTTAAGGCATTTTTATTTTTTTTATTTTTTTTAATAGTAATGGCGGCAATCAGCTATTTTTTTCATGACTGCGACATTATGGCGTACACATCGAACACTTTTGACACATTTTTGGGACCATTGTCATTTTTACAGCGATCAGTGCAATAAAAATGCACTGGTTACTGTAAAAATTACACTGGCAGTGAAGGAGTTAACCACTAGGGGCGCTGGAGGGGTTAAGTGTGCCTATGGGCGTGTTTATAACTGAGGGGGGGTGTGGCTACTAGTGACACGTCACCGATCTCCGCTCTGATTACACAGAGCGGAGATCGCTGACATTGTCAGTAGGGGAGCGGGGAGATGTTGTGTTTACACTAACATCTTCCCGCTCCATGCCTCCGTGAGACGATCGCGGTCCGACTCACGGGAAAGGCAGGGGGGTCGGGAGCGCGCCACCGGCAGCGTGCGCGACCCCGACGTGGGCAGTTAAAAGGTCACGTACAGGTACGTGATTGTGCCTGTACGAGCAATTCTGCCGACGTATATATACAGTGAGGGGTCTTTAAGTGGTTAATATAATATTAATTTAATGCATTTAATAAATAAATTGAAATTAATAAATGTAATCCCTGGATGAGATTTTAAAGGCAACAACACCACTAATGTAGAATAAAAAATGTTTATTAATACATATAAAACTGGCTTACTTCACACATGAAATAATCAGTTAAAACCATAATATAACAAAAAACAAACAGAACACAACATAGCGTAAATATATAGCAAGTACGCAAATGTATATGAATCATGGTACTCTCCAAGCTCAGATAGGATTCCGGTACCCAACGCATTTCTGGTTTCAAGCCCTTCGTCAGGGGTATTGGATAGTAGAATATATAATCATATATTTATCATCTATTTAGTGTGACGGATGTCAAGGGTGTCTTAGCCTTAATGCGGCCCTTCTTGATCCATTAAATATGCAGTAAAGTAGTAGGTGATCTCCCCCCTCTGTTAGCTCCCATTTGTGTAGATCCCCTCTATGCGGACGCCATCCTCCCTGGCAGTGCTAGAGGGGATCTACAGTGGTGTTGGTGACTTTAAAATCCCATCCAGGGGGGGTCTTTCCTTTCTGGGGCTGCATGAGTGCTGCCGGCACTGGGAAGCTACAGTTCATTGAGGGAACCATGAACAGCAACATGTACTGTAACATACTGAAGCAGAGCATGATCCCCTCCCTTTGGAGACTGGGCCGCATGGCAGTATTCCAACATGATAACGACCCCAAAAACACCTCCAAGACGACCATTGCCTTGCTAAAGAAGTTGAGGGTAAAGGTGATGGACTGGCCAAGCATGTCTCCAGACCTAAACCCTATTAAGCATCTGTGGGGCATCCTCAAATGGAAGGTGGAGGAGCGCAAGGTCTCTAACAACCACCATCTCAGTGATATCGTCATGGAGGAGTATAAGAGGACTCCATTGGCAACCTGTGAAGCTCTGGTGAACTCCATGCCCAAGAGGGTTAAGGCAGTGCTGAAAAATAATGGTGGCCACACAAAATATTGCCACTTTGAGCCAAATTTGGACATTTTCACTTAGGGGTGTACTCACTTTTGTTGCCAGAGGTTTAGACATTATTGGCGGTGTGTTGAGTTATTTTGAGAGAGCAGCATATTTACACTGTTATACAAACTGTACACTCAATACTTTACATTGTAGCAAAGTGTCAATTCTTCAGTGTTGCCACATGAAAAGATATAATAAAATATTTACTAAAATGTGAGGGGTGTACTTACTTTTGTGAGATACTTTACTTACTTTTGTGAGATACTTTATAAACCTACTCGAAATAAACAAACAGAAAAGTAAGAATTATTTTTAAAATTATTTTTTAGACAGAACTTTGAATGGCATGCAGACGTTTGAGTCACCAACTTAACACAAATTTTAAATAATTATATAATTTAATCTAAATATTAAAACAAAATCAATCCACATTATTGCAGTTAAAATTTCAAAAAGCATGCCTGTATGAACCCATGTAGACTAGTGAGCTTGTTCATCCCTTTAAATAGTTATGTAAGGGGTCCTGACATTGGCCTGTTACACTCCTGAAGAAGTGAAAAGACTTCAGAGAAAAGCATTGAACGTATTTGCCTCTCCCTTACCTCATATACTAGTGGGAATTTTTGGAACTGTGAACTTTTCATGTCAACAATGAGGCCTCATGCACACTGGACGTTTTTGGACATTTTTACTGCAGCTGTTTTTGGCTTCAGACATTTTTTTCTACAGTCAATAAACTCCCCATCTCGTCCATGCACAAATAGGCTGTTATCAACAGTTTTTGGCTTTTTTCAGCTGTAAAAGTGCTCTAACGTCCAAAAACGTGGATAAATGCAGATAAACGCTCAAAAACACCGCTCACCAGCACTTTTTAACGTTTTTGATCCAAAGAAAAAAAGAAAACATTTTTTTTTTTAAATGCAAAAAAACCCTAATGTGGAAAAACACTAAAAAAACTATAAGAATGAACGACTCACCACTCCAGGTTGATTAATTAGTGCCTGATAGGAATGTCCAACCAAATGCTAGCCCCTGCCCGCCTCCATGGGTAAGTAAATAAAGGAAGAAATGGCTGCACATCGAATGAAATACAAAATTTTGTTTATTGATCACCAAGATGACATCAAAGGACACCAACACACAGGTCTTGTAGACACGTTTCACACAGTACAATTGTGCTTAATCATTACTAATACTAATAACACTACTAATGATTAAGCACAACTGTACTGTGTGAAACACATCTACAAGACCTGTGTGTTGGTGTCCTTTGATGTCATCTTGGTGTATCAATAAACAACATTTTGTATTTCAATCGATGTGCAGCCATTTCTTCCTTTATCTAATCCCAAATTGAAAGGCAGCATCAGACCACACGTTTCATTCAGCTCACCAGGGCTCAGTCCCAGGGTATGACTAAGCCCCATGGTCAGGGTGAAATGTGTACAACGGGTGTGGCTTAGTGGAGACTTGCTGGCTGAGGTTCTCTTTAACTTTTTAAATATAAGGCCTGTTTTGGTTGAGTGCTGATCCCCACACAGATACATTGAGGTATATATACACTATACAGTATGTGTTAGGTTAACAAACCTGTCCATGTCACATGCACAAATATGCCATATACACTCACTAGTCACTTTATTAGGTACACCTTGGACCCTCTTTTGCCTTCGGAACTGCCTTCATTCTTGGTGGCATAGATTCAACAGGGTGTTGGAAACATTCCTCATAGATTTTGGTCCATAGTGACATGATAGCATCATGCAGTTGCTGAAGATTTGTCGGCTGCACATCCATGATGTGAATCTCTCGTTCCACCACAAATGGTGCTTGCTCTATTGGATGAGATCTGGTGACAGTGGAGGCCATTGGAGTACAGTGACCTCATTGTCATGTTCAAGAAACCAGTGGTAAAATGATTTGAGCTTTGTGACATGGTGAATTATCCTGCTGAAAGGAGCCATCAGAAGATGGGGACACTGTAGTCATAAAGGGATGGACATGGTCAGCAACAATACTCAGGTAGGCCGTGGCATATAAACGATGCTCAATTGGTACTAAGGGGCTCAAAGTGTGCCAAGAAAATACCCTCCACACCAGGGGTGGCCCATCCATTAAGGGCGTACAGGTGCCGCCCCCTCTTTCCACGCCACCCTCCAATATGGTTAATGGATAGATTCATGCATAGCGTGAATCTATCCACCCCTTATTCATGAGTCCAGCCCTTTTAAGGATGCCAGGCGCATGAATTACAGCGGCTGGGTTTTTTTAAGCACCTGATTAGAGCCATAGGCTCTAATAGGCTTCAAAATAGGGTGGACTCGGAACGCAGAGCATTGCACTCGGAGCCCACCCAGGTGTGTTAGAAAAGCAAATGAATATTATATTTTCTAACACTGAATCGCCTCTCCGCCAATCAGGAAGTGTCGGTCTGATACCCATTTCCTGATTGGCTGAAAGGTCAGGAAAACCTATTGGACACCTAGAAGGAGCAGGAGGGGGATGCATGGTGGAAGGCGCTGTGATCCACACCACAGGAGGAGGAAGAAAGCTGCCAGACATGCTGCCCGCCCGCTTCCTAGATGGGGTAAGTGCGGGGCTTTGAAGTCCTGGCTGTCCTCCCAGGGGGGTGGGTTGCTCCCACCGCCGCCGGCCGACCGGGGGGATGGCTGTTTGCCGCCCCCCCGCAAAAGAAAAAACCACCAGCCGCCACTGCTCCACACCATTACACCACCAGCCTGAACCGATACAAGGCAAGATGAATCCATGCTTTCATGTTGTTTACTTCAAATTCTGACCCGACCATCTCAATGTCGCAGCTGAAATCGAGACTCATCAGACTAGGCAATGTTTTTCCAAACTTCTATTGTCCAATTTTGGTGAGCTTGTGTGAATTGTAGCCTTGGTTTCCTGTTCTTAGCTGACTAGAGTGGCACCCGGTGTGGTCTTCTGCTGCCGGTGTGATCACAAATATGTTTTGAAGATGCAGTCCAACAAAGCTTATACATTGTACAATTTATCGTAAGTTTCACTATAATTCAGCATTTAGTCAGATTGCAATTGATGAAAAGAGACTGAAATGTGTCATCTGATACCAGACTGGTAATGATATTGTCAAGTACTTACTAATGAACTGATTTAACTTTTTAGTTACAGGGTCCCAATTTGGGATAACACTTATGCCGTGTACACATGATCGGTTTTACCGATGAAAACAGTCCGATGGACTTTTCTCATCGGACAAACCGATCGTGTATGGACCCCATCGGTCTTTTTTCCATCGGTGAGAAAAAATAGAACATGTTTTAAATTTATCCGATGGGGAAAAAAACGATAGCAAATTCCAATCGTCTGTGTGGAACTCCATCGGATAAAAACCCCACGTATGCTCAGAATCAAGTCGACGCATGCTCAGAAGCATTGAACTTAATTTTTCTCGGCTTGTCGGAGTGTTTTACGTCACAGCGTTTGGGACAGCCGGATTTTTGACTGATGGTGTGTAGGCAAGACTGATGGAAGTCAGCTTCATCGGATTTCCGATGGAAAAATCCATCGGATTAGAATCCATAGGAAATCCGATCGTGTGTACAGGGCTTTACTGTTAAATGTAAAAATATTTGAAAATGCTGCTTACTTTTTTATTTGCTTAAAAATCCTACCTAGCTTTTCCCTTTTTAAGGAAGGGGCTGCAGTGTTACGGTTACCATAACTAACCCAGCTTGTACGGTGCTAGCAGATCTTATTATCAGTAGTAGGCTAGATGTGCAATACTGTCTGTCCTAACAAAAGGACTAAAGACAAGGGTTTCAATGGTACTTTTTATGGTAATATACTGTAGGTTTTAATAAATGCCCCTCTATTCTGTTCCTAATTGCTCATTGGAAGCTATTCTAAACAAAAGAAACCTATAATGTCCTGTGTATAAACCTACTCGAAATAAACAACCAGAAACGTAAGAATTACTTTTAAAATTTGTTTTTAGTCGGAACTTGGAATGGCATGCAGACTAGGGTTGCACTGATACTAGTACTTGTACTCATGCAAATGCTCCGATGCTTAATCCGATACCTCCAGCTCTAGTGAAGCACTTCCGTTCGCTCCTGGCATTTCCCCCGGCCGGTGTTTTATCAGATTACCGCTACCAATCAGATTGTGCAACGGAAGTGACGTTCCGACCAAAAAATCTTACTGCGCATGCGAGATGCGTTCCACCATGCATTTCACTATGTGTTGTGTTCCACACACTTTATGATCTGACGGATAGCGGTATTCTGATGGAACACCCAGTGGATTTGGATGCCCAAGCAAAAGGGGCTTAATTATAACCCATGTGGACATCTTTCTAGGTCCAGCTACATCTTAAATTTCAGAGTAATTTTTCGGACCATTCTCTGTAAACCTTAGAGATGGTTGTGTGTAAAAATCCCAGTAGATCAGCAGGTTTTGAAATACTCAGACCAGCCTGTCTGGCACCAACAACCATGCCACATTCAAAGTCACTTAAATCCCCTTTCTTCCCAATTCTGATACTTGGTTTGAACTTCAGTAAGTCAACTTTACCACATCTAGATGCCTGTATGCATTGAGTTGCTGCCATGTGATTGGCTGATTAGCAATTTGTGTTACCAAGAAATTAAACAGGTGTACCTAATAAAGTGGCCGGTGAGTGTATACTTTATTGAAAATTAAATTATAGCCATACCTTTTTTAACAGTGCAAAAAAAATGTAGATGTTGCCAGTGTTATGTGCAATTTAGCCGGCTTACTCTTTGGATTAATTCGGACAATCACACATCCAATATATATTTTAATACAAAAAAAAAAAATGGAAAAAAAAAACCAATACACCTTCTTAAAGTAGTAATATTTTACACATGTCTTAAATTTATTGTAACATGAAGCCATGGCTGACAAAATGCCATTCTAGACCAATCAATGTCTACTGGAGGAACATCATCAACCATTCTGTTTACATAGTCATTGTTCTTGGCTCCATTCATGGTTTTATAAGTCAATTGGATACTTCAAAGTAAAGCATCAGAATTTTTTTGGGGGCACTTTTAGCAATGTAATGGAATTGGAAGTTGGACATTGATGGAGTCTGGAAGATTCATTTCCCCCAGCACCCATCTTTATACTTCTCAGGTAATTAATACTTCTTTCCCCGGAGTTTAGATAATGCAAAATAGTGTACAAACACTGATGGGATCCTGAGAGAACACAAGTGTTGAGGTGAAAAATTCATTTTCAAGTGCTTAAATGTCTATTACCAAAAATATTTCCTCTTGGGGACCGAAAATGTAAAGATTATATCAGTGCATTTGTCTAAATTATTTTTCTAGGAATAATTATATCATTGGACTACAAATAACCTTGAACCACACATATCAAAACACCTTTTTTCTACTTATCTGCACAATAATATAACTGACTCAGTCAAATCGTAGATACAACTACCCAGTGCCAGTCCCATTTGGGGAAAAAAGACAGAAGCTGTACACATCCTTACAAACTCAGTGATAAGACATCATCTAGAACTGACTTTATTTGGCTACACTGGACCCCATACCATACACAGGACATTTGAAACTGCACAGCAATCAGGCACACTTTTAATATTCTGACGTATGCTCCACTCCAGAAAATATTCTAAAGTTCTACTGACACTGCAACATGTTCTACAAGAACAGGACCATCACCTAAGACCTATCCTATAAAAAAGAGTGACAACTGCATTATGGAATATGGACTGTTTCCTGACTGGTGAACATCTTATCCAATTATATACAGTAATATAACTTACGCATCACATAAAGCCTGTATAATCCCTATCTCAAATATAAATACATAGTTGCACTTCTGGTTACCGTCTTTGATAAACATCAACTGCTGAAATGTATAGGCACAAACCAATGCTTGCCCAAAGAAGCAGTAAAAGCAACATTTGAGGCTTAGTATTAAGTGTAGGTAAAGTATTTCAAGACATCTGGTCTATATGAGCTCACCATAACTTAGTTTGAAGAGTAAAACTATATAACTTGCACCTCTAGGGACCTAAACATAAGCCTCGCCCCACTCTACTAGGCATATCCACTTTACATGAGACCTACTGAAACTTTTCTGCTTCTAGAAACATAGAAACATAAAACAGTAACGTCAGAAGTAAGACCAAGTGGTCCATTGAGTCTGCCCCAATTTCCATCAATTCTGCCCCAAGATCTAACGAACGTCAATCAATGAAAAAAAGTTTGAAGTTAGAGTGAAGTAAGGTTGCACCTTCTTAGCTTTATTTATGGGAAGTAGCCTAATGCACCTATTAATAAATGTTTTTGGAATAACTTGTTGTTTCGATGCTAATATTAGCCTAAAACAACATATTTATGTGTATGGACATTAATACTGTTAGCTTTTTATTTACTATGAAATGATTGTCTCCATTCATCTTTTTCAGTTGAGAAATAACATCATCAACCAATATAATAACAAAAAAAATCTGGACTAATTCTCATAAAAGCTCATATAATTCATATTGTTATACTTTTCTAATAGCACCGTATTCATTCTAGCTTTTTTGTGTTGTTGTGTTGCTAGTACTACTCTTGGTAGCAAGAAGGCGAACATCATCACAGTTGCGTGTGCTAGGCTATCCAGGGACTCAGATCCATAACTCTACGTGTCTAGCTCTCTTCTTCAGTCCACTTCACCAAGCCATTGTTTCTTTTTAGCTTTTTTTTTAATCTTTTGGTCCACACGCATCTCCCAATAATACTTTTCCATATTCAGTTTGATCAGGGGAATTTTCTTTGAAATAATCTTTCGTACCACCAGTTCTTATTGAAGAAAGCATAATGTTTCATAAGGTGCTATGTTGCTGATTCACATTCTCCGACATTAAGTTTCAAAGCTCCCTGGAGATGTAGGTTTTTTAGAGCCTTAAATTCCAGAGGCATCGTGTGTGGTCCTGCTTGTGATGTGTAGCCATATTTTAGGCTGTCGTAGTAGTGATACTTTACAGGGTTTTGGTGGAGATCTCGGGAGAAAGGCCAGAAGCCGTATAGGTAGATCCTGTTACAAAATCGCGTAGCCAATGTGTACATTAGAATCCCCGTTGTAGGCCGTTTTATGTGCACCTTGTTGGTCAACCAGTATCTAGAAGAAAATAACAATAATTAATTACTACAAAGACCCTTAAAATTAGTTGGGTTTCTGATGTAAATTGTATTTGTAACCAACATAAATTAGTAAAGTCACAGTACAGAAAGTACAAAGTCACCATATTGGGGAAGCGAGATGACTCACAGCTGATGACATGTACGTATTTAAAATAGATCTAAACCAGGGGTCTCAAACTGGTGGCCCTCCAGCTGTTGTAAAACTACAAGTCCCGTCATGCTTGTAACTGTCAGTCTTGCAATGCATCTTAGCACTTGTAGTTTCGCAAACAGCTGGAGGGCGGCCAGTTTGAGACCCCTGAACTGTATCTGAGCACCACAAATTAAACATGCTATTTAACTAATTTTTAACCACTGGACCTCCGGATTTACCCCCCTTCTTGACCAATCATTTTTTTTGCAATACGGCACTGTGTTATTTTAAATAACAATTGCGCAGTCGTGTGGCGCTGTAACCAAATAAAATTTACGTCCTTTTTTTCCCACAAATAGAGCTTGATTTGGTGGTATTTCATCGCATCTGTGGTTTTTATTTTTTGCGCTATATACAAAAAAAAACGACAATTTTGAAAAAAAAAAAAAAACCACAATACTTTTTAGTTTCTGCTATAAAACATATCCAATAAAAAACTAGAAAAAAATATATATTTTTTTTATATTTATTGAGATTTTCACAGTACAATGAGAGATGCATGTACATAGCATATATCTTAATAGCCTTAATGCAAAGTCGCAAACAAAAAAAAAAGCAAAATTTGAACAGGGATAAGGAAGGGGGAGCATGGAGGGTGGGGGTAAAGGGGAAGCATATTTACCCGTAAACAATAATATGGCATAGCATTTCAAAGCGAAATGACATAGTGAGCATTAGTACCTTCAGGAGTGGAAGCAACGTTTGGTGTATCTAAGTGGTGGTCTCAGAGGATGGCATAACAACAATAATATCAACAGAGAAGGCTACCTGTCTCGGAGAAAAAAATCTTGGGTCACCAAAGAGCTTTATGAGGGCGTGGTGGCTTTAGGGTGGTAAAAAGATGGAGGGGTCAGATAAGTTGGACACTTTAAGTTTGCCTAGGAAGTTGGTGAGGTCTCGCTTAAGATACCTATCCGTGAAGCGAAATAGATGCATGAGATCCTACAGTTCCTGTTGGGTGAAAGTGACCTCCATATATTTATGCCATCTTGCAAAAAAGCGTGAAGTAGAGCGAAAGTTTATTACGATGGTGTCCTCTCAAGTTTGAAGGTTGGGTGGTGTTGATTTAATCCAATGGGACATGATCATCCTACGAGCAACTAGGAGACTTATATGAGTCCATTGTGTAATGCCTTGTACACACGTTCGGATTTCCGATGGAATAAAATCCGATGGACTTGTTCCGTCGGAAATTCCGATTGTGTGTGGGCCCCATCGGACTTTTTTCCATTGGAGTAAAAAAATAGAACATGTTTTACATTTTTCCGATGGAAAAAATCCGATGGGAAATTACGATCGTCTGTGTGGAGAAAAATCCACGCATTACCAGGATCAAGTCGACGCATGCTCGGAAGCACTGAACTTCATTTTTCTCGGCTCGTCGTAGTGTTTTACGTCACCGCATTTTGGACGGTCAGAATTTAGTCTGGCAGTGTGTATGCAAGACTGATGGAAGTCAGCTTCATCGGAATTCTGACGGAAAATTCCATCGGATTTTATTCCATCGGAAATCCGATCGTGTGTACAAGGCATAAGATTGAAAATCACTTTTTCATGAATTTAGGCCAACATATATTCTGCTACATATTTTTGGTAAAAAAAAATCCCAATAAGCGTATATATTGATTGGTTTGCGCAAAAGTTATAGCGTCTACAAACTATGGGATTTTTATTTTATTTTTTTTAAAGTAATAGCGACGATCAGCGATTTATAGCGGGACTGCGATATTACGGCAAACATTCGGACACTTACTGTCTCTTTTGAGACTTTTTGGGGACCAGTAACACTAATATATCTTGCAGCAGTGCCCCCTAGAGGTAGCTTTTGAGACAGTGTGGGAGTTCCCTTCTTTTAATACTTTTTTTATTTTTTTATTACTAATATAGTGACCAGTGCTAAAAATATGCACTGTTGCTGTACTAATGACAGTGGCTGGGAAGGGGTTAACTCAGGAGCGATCAAAGGGTTAACTATGTGCCTAACTAGTGTTTATGTGAACTGTGGGAGGTGCTTTTACTAGGGGAAGAGATAGAATGTATTCTCTACTTTGCAGGGACACAAATTCCATCCCTTCTCTCCTGTCAGAATGGCAATCTGCCTTGTTTACAAGGAAGAGTCGGATCACGTATATATAAACGTGATCTGGCACAAAGGTGCCGTCCTGCAGCAGTAAAACTTAATCCAAAACAAACTCACACATCCATCCATGTCTCCATGCTTTATTTTGTTTAGAAATCACTTTTAAAAACACCCCCCTAGCATTTCTAAGCCATGGCCACCTTTAGTAAGGGCAGATGATTCATGCAGGATTTACTTACTGGAATTCATCTGCCCTTAGCTCAGGCACACAGGCAGGGGGGTGCGCTTAGCTGAGAGAAACCAGAAGAAAGAAAAAAATGCCTGATTTTGGCCTAGGCCAGAAACCAGCAAGCAAGTTTCAAACAAGTAAATATAATATACCTTCCTATCTATTTACTACCAGAATAAGGATACAAATAGTTCATGTTGATTGAGAGAGTTTTCTTCCACTTTAAGGCTGGGTTCACACTTATGCAAATTGGATGCGGGTTTATTCTCCATAATAATGATTGTGTGTGTATGGGGGGTGTAATGTATCTGGGTGTAATATGTGTGTATGGGGGGTGTAAAGTATCTGTGTGTAATCTGTGTGTATGGGGGGTGTAATGTATCTGGGTGTAATCTGTGTGTATGGGGGGGTGTAATGTATCTGGGTGTAATCTGTGTGTATGGGGGGTGTAATGTATCTGGGTGTAATCTGTGTGTATGGGGGGGTGTAATGTATCTGGGTGTAATCTGTGTGTATGGGGGGTGTAACGTATCTGGGTGTAATCTGTGTGTATGGGGGGTGTAATGTATCTGGGTGTAATCTGTGTGTATGGGGGGGTGTAACGTATCTGGGTGTAATCTGTGTGTGTGGGGGGTGTAATGTATCTGGGTGTAATCTGTGTGTATGGGGGGTGTAATGTTTTTGGGTGTAATCTGGGTGTATGGGGGGTGTAATGTATCTGGGTGTAATCTGTGTGTAATAAAGGGATTTTTATAACAGCTTACCTGTAAAATCCTTTTCTTGGAGTACATCACGGGACACAGAGCGACTTAGTCATTACTAATGGGTTATATAGTTTACCTTCAGGTGTTGGCACTGGCCAATTCCAAACCGGAAGTACCCTCCCCTATATAAGCCCCTCCCACCCGGGAGCACCTCAGTTTTGTAGCCAAGCAATAAGTGTCCCAAAAAGAGGGGTGGGAGCTCTGTGTCCCGTGATGTACTCCAAGAAAAGGATTTTACAGGTAAGCTGTTATAAAAATCCCTTTTTCTTTTTCGTACATCACGGGACACAGAGCGACTTAGTCATTACTAATGGGACGTCCCAAAGCAATGCCAAATGAGGGGGGGGTACATAAGCTGGGCGCCATCAGGCATGAGGATCTTTTGCGGCCTGCAACACACTGCGTCCAAAGGCGACATCCTCCTGACTTCTAACGTCTACCTGATAGAATCTAGTAAACGTGTGTACCGAAGACCATGTTGCGGCCTTACATACTTGAGCCAGGGAGGCCTGGTGATGCACTGCCCATGAAGTTCCAACCGCTCTTGTGGAGTGCGCCCTAACTTTGAACGGAGGCGGTCTCTTTCTCAAGCCATAGGCTTGTATTATGACCTGTCGAATCCACTTGGCTAAAGTAGATTTTGATGCTGCCTGACCCCTTCTGGGGCCTTCTGGCAGAACAAACAAAGAATCCGTTCTGCGAATCTGAGCAGTGGCTTTTAGATAAGCTTTAACTGCTCTTACCACATCCAAAGAATGTAATAACTTTTCCTCTACTGAGCTAGGTTTGGGGAAAAAAGAAGGAAGAACCACATCTTGGTTCAAATGAAACCTCGATACCACCTTAGGAAGAAAGGCTGGATGAGGACGTAATACTACTCTGTCCTTATGGACAACCAGATATGGCTCCTTACAGGACATAGCTGCTAATTCCGACACTCTTTTAGCCGAACAAATGGCTACTAAGAAAACCAATTTCCTGGTGAGAAGAACCAAGGAAATGTGTTGTAATGGTTCAAACGGTTGTTTCTGTAGAACCGACAGAACCAGGTTTAAGTCCCAAGGACATATGGGAATACTAACCGGAGGGCTAATACGCATCACTCCTTGTATAAAGGCTTTGACTAGTGAATGCGAAGCCAAGGGCCTTTGAAAAAATATTGACAAGGCCGAAATCTGACCCTTGATAGTACTCAAGGCCAGTTTCCTATCTACAGCCCACTGTAGGAAGTCCAGAATCCTCCCTATCATGTACTTACGTGGATGCCATTTCTTGGTCTCACACCACGTAATGTACGCTTTCCAGATCCTATAATAGATCTGCCTGGATACCGGTTTCCTGGCATTGATCATGGTAGATACCACAGAATTAGAGAGCCCTCTCTTTTTCAGAATGTGGGCTTCAATAGCCAGGCCGTCAAACCTAGGGCTGGTAAGGAAGGGTGGTATATCGGTCCCTGCGAAAGCAGGTCCGGACGAAGTGGGAGGGTCCAAGGACTCCTCACTGACATTTTTACCATCTCCGCGTACCATGCCCTTCGGGGCCACGCTGGAGCCACCAGAATCACTGGTTTCTTTTCTACCCTGATTCTGCGGAGTAATCGCGGTAACAATTGTGGCGGTGGGAATGCATATATCAGCTTGAACCGATCCCAAGGGAACACTAGGGCATCCGAGCCGCAAGCTAGGGGATCCCTTGTGCGAGACACAAACCTGTCCACCTTTGCGTTGAATCTGGATGCTAGCAGATCTACATCCGGTGTTCCCCACCGCTGGCATATTGCCTGGAAAACCTCGGGGTGAAGAGACCATTCCCCCGGGCATAATTGTTGGCGACTTAGAAAGTCCGCTCTCCAATTTTCCACTCCTGGGATGAAAACCGCAGATATGGCTGGGACATATCTTTCTGCCCACCCCAGGATGCAATTTGCTTCCTTCTGGGCTGCACGACTTTTGGTGCCACCCTGATGATTGATATATGCCACTGCCGTGGCATTGTCTGATTGAATTCTGACAGGGGACCCCTGGAGTTTGGATGTCCATGCTACTAGGGCATACCGGGCTGCTCGTATCTCTAAGAGATTGATGGGCAGGGCCTTTTCTGCTTCTGACCACCTGCCCTGGAGAGACCATTGCTCCAGCACTGCCCCCCAGCCGATGAGGCTGGCATCTGTAGTGACCACCTTCCAAGAAACCGGACTGAAGGGTTTCCCTCTTTCCAGATTCTGGGGCACCAACCACCAATGGAGGCTCTTGCGAACGGAAGGGGACAGGGACATTGGTAAGTCTAAAGCCTGAACTTTTTTGTTCCAGGCTGACAGTATGGCCCTTTGCAAATTCCTTGAATGGAATTGACCGTAGGGTACCGCTTCGAATGAAGCCACCATCTTTCCCAGCAGCCTCATGCAGAGACGTATGGATGGTTTTCTTTTTGTACCCACTAAGTGGGTCAAATTTCTTAAAGACGACACCTTCTCTGGAGGTAAGAAAATCTTTCTCTGATTTGAATCCAGCCTTAGCCCTAAGTATTCCAGACTTTTGACTGGTCTTAGAGCTGACTTGTCCCGGTTGATAATCCAACCGTGATATTCCAGATACTCGATTGTCTTGTGAATAGCTACTTCCAGCTTTTCCACTGAGTGGTCTATTAGTAGCAGGTCGTCTAGATATGCCATTATCGTTACACCCTGTGTTCTTAGATTGGCCAATAATGGGGCCAGAATTTTTGTGAACACTCGTGGTGCTGTGGCCAGACCGAAAGGTAAGGCTCTGAACTGAAAATGGCGCCCTTCTACTGCAAAGCGTAGAAATTTCTGATGGGCCGGAAAGATGGGAATATGCAGATAAGCATCCCTTATGTCGATCGAGGCTAGCCATTCCTGCCCTTGTAGGGCGGTGGCCACTGATCGGATCGACTCCATCCGAAAGGTCCTGATATTTAGGAACTTGTTTAGCCCTTTTAGATTTAATATGGGCCTCACGTCCCCATTTGGTTTGGGGACTGTGAAAAGGTTCGAGTAAAACCCGAATCCGCTTTCTTCCAGGGGAACCTTCATGATTACCCCTTGGAGCAATAGATGTTCTAGTGCCAGAAGGAGGGATCCTCCCTTTTGGGGATCTCTTGGCACGTTTGACCTCATAAATTGGGCAGGAGGAGTGCCTTTTAACTCCAGCTTGTATCCCAGACTTACTGCGGAGAGCACCCATCTGTCTCTGATGGTGTCCCGCCAGGTCTCTGTGAACAACTGAAGTCTTCCCCCCACCCGATTGAGCGGGGGCAATACTTCATGCCTTAGGGGGAGGTTTTGTACCTCTCTTGATCCAGGGCTTCTTGTTACCCTGTGATTGTCCCTGATTTCTGCCCCCTGAATTTGACCGCGGAGGCCGTCGGAACTGCTTCACAGCCGATGTGCCCGGGACTGGAGAGGTAGGCCTCTTAAAAGAAGGACTTCTACCCTTGTTCTTAACCGGTAAGAGTGAACTTTTACCGGCAGAAATTTTCTGGATATATTTGTCCAGATCTTCTCCAAATAAGCGTTCTCCATGAAATGGGAAGCTAACCAGCAGTCTTTTACAGGGAGCTTCAGCAGACCAGTTTTTGAGCCACAAAAGCCTACGCATATGTACTATAGACAGCGTAAAGCGGGAGGCCTGTTGGATTGTATCCTTTATGGCGTCCACCGCAAAACACAAGGCTCTAGGCAGGTCAGCTAGGGCATGAGCCTGCTGATCTGGTAAGTCCCTTAAGACTTGTTTCAACTGATCTTTCACTGCTTGGCAGACTCCAATCGCTGCTACCGCAGGTTGTGTCACCATACTTGCTGTAGAGAAAGCAGATTTTAGTAAAGACTCCAATTTTTTATCTATTGGGTCTTTGAACATTGGAACATTATCTACTGGACATGTCAGTGATTTGTTAACAGAAGAGATGGCTGCGTCCACTATAGGGACCCTCCATTTTCTTATGAACTTATCCTCCATGGGATAGATCACCGGAAATCTCTTGGGGGGAGCAAATATTTTATCAGGATGCTCCCAATCCTGGTAAATAAGCCCTTCTAATAAAGGGTGGATTGGGAAGGAACAGACCGCCTGGGGAGCTTTTAGCGACCCCAGCGAGGAAACCGTAGTGGATGGTGGTTCCGCCAGAGGCATTTTAAATGCTGATCGGACCATGTTAGTCAGAGACTGAACCCATAATCTTTCAGCCTGAGAAGCTGAGAAAGGTTCTTCCACTGTTGATTCCTCTATAAGTGAATCAACCTCATCCTGATCCCCTTCAGGTAGGTCGATCTCTGTGTGGGGCTGTTCCTCCACTAACAGGCACTCTGAAGGAGGAGACGGAGATCGGACGCGCTTTTCCTGTGACAGGGAAGCAGCGATCAATGCTGTTAATCTCTCTTCCAATCCTCCCAGAGTTGAGGATAAAACCTCCTCTGTTATATATACAGGAGCAGGTGGACTGGGGACAGCCGCAGCACCAGACATTCCTGCGGGGTTTCTACGGCTACTGACCTCTGCATTCTCAGGGGAGATTGGTGCAGTGCAAGCATGCCCAATATCCTCAGAGCCCGATGGAGACCCCTTTGGCTTCCTGGAAGATTTATTTCCGGAGCGTCTGGACGACATATCCTTTAAGCACAAAGCTGAGGTATTCCCGTCGTCATACACCAATTTTTGCTGGTAATAGTCTAACACAGGTGCTGCTATATACCAGCTGGTGTCCACTAAAGTGCCTTTCTATGGGGATGCCTGCATCAACCGCCTCTGTGTGCCACTGTTTGTTGCTAGCTCTGTTTGCATGCAGCTGACACTTGTACTGTGTCTTTTAACCATGCTGGGACGCCCGCACATGCGCAGAAGCGCCGCGGCGCGCATCGAGCGTCATCCACCCGCCCCGCCCCTTTTTTTTCATAGGAGGCGCGTGCACGCGCCCGCGCGCGCGCCCGTGCGCCAATGGCGCCCTTTTCGAAAACCAACAGAGGACTAGGAGCCAGGGCCCTTTTTGCCGGAGGGCCTGTGCGGTGGATGAACGCAGCAACAGGGCAGAGGAAGTGGATTCCCTCAAGAGAAACTTACCAGCTGCCTGGATCTTTTGAGTTGAGAAAACCAAAGATCCACATTTACAAGAAAAATGGACTACAGCGGCCTCTAGTGGTTTAACACAGGTACCGCGGTCCCTGTTTTTTTTTTTTTTCTTGACTACTATTAAAATTTTACATTTTCAGTAGTTATAGGCAAACACAGATATTTAGCGGGAATACCGTTAGGTAACAGACAGAAAGACAAATTAGGCTTGGGGGTCCCCCAATAGAACCAAGTTCCTGAGGGCCCCCACTTACCTGATCCCCGCCGCAGGACTTTGTTTGGTCCACAAAAGTCCAAACTTCACCTATCACGGCAGGCATTGTAATTAAACCTTCAGGGACCGGGTTCCCAAGGATTCCACTCCCCTGGACCTGTATAGCACCCTGCACAGACAGCGTCTTGGTCGTGGGTATGACCAGAGCTCTGGATCCCAGGGTCCAGCCCTCCTAAGAGAAGCATTACAGGCAAAACCTTGCTCTTCTGCTGCAAGGCCCGGGTACCGACCGTTTAGCTATGAAGCTTTTTTTGGTGGGATCCGGAACAGCTTACTAAGGCCCAAAAGAACCTGTACGCAAGCCCAGTGAAAACACATGTTACTCTTTGGCCAACACCTTAGACACTGGCAAAAAACTGAGGTGCTCCCGGGTGGGAGGGGCTTATATAGGGGAGGGTACTTCCGGTTTGGAATTGGCCAGTGCCAACACCTGAAGGTAAACTATATAACCCATTAGTAATGACTAAGTCGCTCTGTGTCCCGTGATGTACGAAAAAGAAATGTGTGTATGGGGGGTGTAATGTATCTGTGTGTAATCCATGTGTATGGGGGTGTAATGTATCTGGGTGTAATCTGTGTGTATGGGGGGTGTAATGTATCTGTGTGTAATCTGTGTGTATGGGGGGTGTAATGTATCTGTGTGTAATCCATGTGTATGGGGGTGTAATGTATCTGGGTGTAATATGTGTGTATGGGGGGTGTAATGTATCTGTGTGTAATCTGTGTGTATGGGGGGTGTAATGTATCTGGGTGTAATATGTGTGTATGGGGGGTGTAATGTATCTGGGTGTAATATGTGTGTATGGGGGGGTGTAATGTATCTGGGTGTAATCTGTGTGTATGGGGGGTGTAATGTATCTGTGTGTAATCCATGTGTATGGGGGTGTAATGCATCTAGGTGTAATCTGTGTGTATGGGGGGGGTGTAATGTATCTGGGTGTAATCTGTGTGTATGGGGGGTGTAATGTATCTGGGTGTAATCTGTGTGTATGGGGGGTGTAATTTATCTGGGTGTAATCTGTGTGTATGGGGGGTGTAATGTATCTGGGTGTAATCTGTGTGTATGGGGGGTGTAATGTATCTGGGTGTAATATGTGTGTATGGGGGGTGTAATGTATCTGGGTGTAATCTGTGTATATGGGGGTGTAATGTATCTGGGTGTAATCTGTGTATATGGGGGTGTAATGTATCTGGGTGTAATCTGTGTGTATGGGGGGTGTAATGTATCTGGGTGTAATCTGTGTGTATGGGGGGTGTAATGTATCTGGGTGTAATCTGTGTGTATGGGGGGTGTAATGTATCTGGGTGTAATCTGTGTGTATGGGGGGTGTAATGTATCTGGGTGTAATCTGTGTGTATGGGGGGTGTAATGTATCTGGGTGTAATCTGTGTGTATGGGGGGTGTAATGTATCTGGGTGTAATATGTGTGTATGGGGGGTGTAATGTATCTGGGTGTAATCTGTGTATATGGGGGTGTAATGTATCTGGGTGTAATCTGTGTATATGGGGGTGTAATGTATCTGGGTGTAATCTGTGTGTATGGGGGGTGTAATGTATCTGGGTGTAATCTGTGTGTATGGGGGGTGTAATGTATCTGGGTGTAATCTGTGTGTATAGGGGGATGTAATGTATCTGGGTGTAATCTGTGTGTATGGGGGGTGTAATGTATCTGGGTGTAATCTGTGTGTGTGGGGTGTGTAATGTATCTGGGTGTAATCTGTGTGTGTGGGGTGTGTAATGTATCTGGGTGTAATCTGGGTGTAATATGTGTGTATGGGGGTGTAATGTATCTGGGTGTAATCTGTGTGTATGGGGGTGTAATGTATCTGGGTGTAATCTGTGTGTGTGGGGTGTGTAATGTATCTGGGTGTAATCTGGGTGTAATATGTGTGTATGGGGGGTGTAATGTATCTGTGTGTAATCTGTGTGTATGGGGGGTGTAATGTATCTGTGTGTAATCCATGTGTATGGGGGTGTAATGTATCTGGGTGTAATATGTCTGTATGGGGGGTGTAATGTATCTGAGTGTAATCTGTGTGTATGGGGGGTGTAGTGTATCTGGGTGTAATCTGTGTGTATGGGGGGTGTAGTGTATCTGTGTGTAATCTGTGTGTGTGGGGGGTGTAATGTATCTGGGTGTAATCTGTGTGTATGGGGGGTGTAATGTTTTTGGGTGTAATCTGTGTGTGTGGGGGGTGTAACGTATCTGGGTGTAATCTGTGTGTGTGGGGGGTGTAATGTATCTGGGTGTAATCTGTGTGTATGGGGGGTGTAATGTTTTTGGGTGTAATCTGTGTGTGTGGGGGGTGTAACGTATCTGGGTGTAATCTGTGTGTATGGGGGGGGGGTGTAATGTATATGTACTTGGTCCGCAGTCTCTGACCGTCTCCTGTAGTATGTCTGCAGTCTCTGACCGTCTCCTGTAGTATGTCTGCAGTCTCTGACCGTGATGACATTGTGGAAAAGGGGCGGAGCGTGGGTGACCCTAAAATGATGCCCCCCTCTGAACAAAGTTCTGCGGACGCCCATGCCAGGAAGTGGAGTCCACGAAAGGACCGATCAGACTCAGCAGCAGAACATATAGCCAATATCCGAAAGGGTTTTGATAAACATAATGTTTCTATGCATTATGACTTGAAACACAATAGGGATCCCAAGGGCACTACTTACAGTATCTCACAAAAGTGAGTACACCCCTCACATTTTTGTAAATATTTTATTATATCTTTTCATGTGACAACACTAAAAAAATGACACTTTGCTACAATGTAAAGTAGTGTACAGCTTGTATATTACATTTTTGGTTTTGCTTCTAAAGTCCCATACACACGGTCTGACTTTTTGACAACAAACTTCTAAATTTCCAGGTTTTCAAAAAAATCCTACCGTGTGTATGCTCAATCGGACAAACTTTTTTGGTTTTGTATCAGACAAAAGTTCGCTCTGCAAACGGACAAACTTTTCGGCAACAAAAGTCCTACGGTGCAAAGTCCTATCGTGTGTACAGAAATCCATTCGACTTTTATCCAAAGTACAAACACTCATGCTCAAAACCAATGTTAAAATCAACCAACAATAGCAGAAGTTGACCAAAGGGTGGCGGTAAAGAGCAGAAAAGAGCAGAAAAACCACATGATTTTGGGAAAGTTTGCTGAAAAAGTCCTGCCGTGTGTATGCTATACAAGTTCACGGCCAACGCCCTTCAAACAAAAATCCACGGAAAAGTTTGTTTGAAGTCCGACCGTGTGTATGAGGCTTAATACTGATTTAAGACACATTTTTTTTTTAAATTGCTCATTCACATAAATAACTAAAAAGACATGCAGAAATAAGATAATTTAACTTTGACATTGAAGAGATGAAGAGACTTTCAGTAACAAATGCAAACTGCCGATCTAACTAACAGTTAACCACAGGAGACTGAAATATAAAGGACCTCATTTACCAAAGTATCTAAAATAAGAATGTTTTGTTTAGCCAACACTACATAAATAACCCTCGTCATATTCTCCTTATTGTTATCAAATCTTTATTCCTATTGCATTTTGAGCCTGCAAAGTTCTCTTTAAAATAAAAAATCCCGTATGAAACCACAGGAAACCATGACTTTCTGTATATTGAAACTATGGAGAGTATTTAAAAAAAAAACAAAAAAAAAACAGAGCTATTCATCATGTAAATTTGTTCGGTGTGAATGGGAGCAAAAGTGAATGTTACTAGGCTATTTTCTCTCCAGGTTGAATGTTTTTTTTCCCATAGGGTGTATTGAGAAAACACTGCATTATGGCCACTAGATGGAGCGGATGATCATAGAAAATAAATATTGAATTACTATGATTGTTAGCGCCAGCTAGTGGCCATAATGTGGCATTATCCCAATTTACTCTATTCTGTATAAAGAATAGCATTCAACCTGTAGAGAAAATAGCCTAGTAACATTTGTTTTTGCACCCCATTTGCCCAGAACAAATGCATATGCTGCTTCACAGGATCACCAGCTCTGCAAGTTTATTTTATTTTTTTATAAACACACCCCTATTACTCCAGATGCAGTGACATCAGCAGGGATCTCAGACATTACTTAATTGGGTGCAGTGGTGGTGTTACTGTTTATATATTATTGTAGCACCCTCCTAGTTAGGCTGCTTGGTAAATTCGTTTTTTTACTTTTTCTGTAATCAGAGGAGCAGTGATTGTTTGGTCTGGTCTATTAAGTGCTTCACTGGCTGGGTCTTTGATTGATTCCCCACTGCCTCAGGAAGAAGTATTTGGAGCTTAGGGAGGGAGGATTCAAATAACCAGCCTGAATACTGAGCAGAGACTAGCCAAGCCCTGAGCAGGTGTGCCCAGATGGTGGCACATATACTGTTAAATAGTCTGAAGCCCTGAGTAGATTATCCTTTTCCCTTGCTGAGGTAAATGGGGCTTTAAGTTCAGCGGGGGGGCTGCCCTTTTGGACTGGTTGCTAGACTACTCTACAAGAAGCTGCACCTATGGACTTATTTTTTCCAGGATCCTGTGAGTAGAGCTTCTTTTCTTGTGCTAGAGCTACTTCATGGTCCCCAGCCATGAACTTGTAGACTGTTCCAGTCTGCCTTTGCCTGCGCTAAAGCTACTTCATGGTCCCCAGCTGTGAACCTGTAGATCAGTTCCAGTCTGCCTTTGTCTGTGCTAAAGCTACTTCATGGTCCCCAGCTGTGAACCTGTAGATCTGTTCCAGTCTGCCTTTGTGCTAAAGCTACTTCATGGTCCCCAGCCGTGAACCTGTAGACTGTTCCAGTCTGCCTTTGCCTGTGCTAAAGCTACTTCATGGTCCTCAGCCGTGAACCTGTAGACTGTTCCAGTCTGCCTTTGCTTGTGCTAAAGCTACTTCACGGTCCCCAGCTACGGACCTACAGACTGTTCCAGTCTACCTGTACTTATGCTTCTGAGAAGTGTCCACAGCTAGCAATACCTCCCATTTTGAATTATCCCACATCACCCCAAACCCCCTTCTGTTATCAGTTCTACAAGCAAATACACTTTAAAAAGAAATCCCCCAGGGGTCAGCAACCAGTAGATCGCAATCTACCAATAGATCACAGACAAGTGACTGGTAGATCATGATCTGGGCTTGCTGACCCGCCATTCCAGAGCATCAAACAAAGTGCAATGCAGAGGGACTACTTGTAAAGTTGGAGCTGTAGTAGGGAGCAAGAGCCACGTAAGTTGATGCCTCCTCTGTAGTGCCGGCTCCTGTCCCATGAGGAGTGATACCAACTGCACTCCATCTCTTATCCCGGCTAGCGGTCTCCTGAGTAGTGCCAGCAGCAGGAAAGAAGAAATCTTCAGGTAAATGTGAAGCAATACAATGGGCATAATAGTATAGACATAATAGCTGCTTTCACACTAATGTGCTGCGGTTCACCCACACCCCGGGTGCAGTGCAGTGTACCTGCAGATTTCCTGCATAGACTTCTATTGGGTTTGGTGTGCTTTCCTGCAGGACATAAGTGTATGGCAAAGCACAGCTAGTAGGGTTGAGTGGACACCTGGATGTTCAGGTTAGGCCAAACTTCGGAAAAAAGTTTGAGTTCGGGACCTGAACTTGACCCGAACTTGACCCCGAACCCAAACCCCATTGAAGTCAATGGAGACCTGAACTTTTGAGGACTAAAATTGCTCTAAAATAGTAATGGAAAGGGCTAGAGGGCTGCAAATGGCAGCAAAATGTTGTTAAGAGCATGGCAAGTGCTCTGCAAACAAATGTGGATAAGGAAATAATAACTTAAAATAACATAAAATACATAAAAATAAAAAATAATCTTGACCTAGGAGGACAAGGTCCATATGGAGTAGGAGGTTGAGGTGGCGGTGGATGTGGCGGTGTAGGTGGAAGCGGCGGTGGAGGAGGACGAGGTAGCCAACACTGGTTTTTGTTTTTAATTTTATTTAAAAACAAAAACCCCAAAAGAGTGAGAAAGATAAAAAAAAAAAAACAATGGCTGGGTAAGGCCGGTATACATGTCTATTCTGCACAAGGTACGGACAAGTCCTGTGGGATCCATGCCTGGTTCATTTTAATGAACGTGAGCTTGTCCACATTGGCTCTGGACAGGCGGCTGCGCTTGTCTGTGATAACGCCCCCCTGCCATGCTAAATACACGTTCAGATAATACACTGGCTGCAGGGCAGGCCAACACCTCCAAGGCGTAAAGGGCAAGCTTTTTTGGCAGAAAACACACCCAAAAATTTTTTGGGGCAGAAAACGCACCAAAGTTTGTTTTTTTGCCCTAAATTATTATATTTTTTGAAGATCAGAATAGGAGAACAGTATCTAAAGTGTGTATCTCACACGTACAGATATGCAGAAAATGCACCCAAAAAAGTTTTTTGGGCAGAAAACGCACCAAAAAAATTTTTTTCCCTAAATTATTATATTTTTTGAAGATCAGAATAGGAGAACAGTATCTAAAGTGTCCATCTCACACGTACAGATATGCAGAAAATGCACCAAAACATATTTTTTTGCCCTAAATTTTTTTTTTTTTAATAGCAGAATAGGAGAACAGTATCTAAAGTGTGTATCTCACAGTAACATATGCAGTGCTGGTGCACTGAGCTTGCATAAAATGCCTGCCGAAGCAAACCTAACTAACAGACGGATAAAAGTTATCTTTTCTCTGGCACTGGGCTCAGGGCAGGATATAAAGATTGTGCACTGCACCCACACAACAAAAGCAAGGTAGATCGCTGAGTAATTTGATTTCTGAATCAGGACTCCTATCTAATTCTCTCCCTCAAAGCAGCAGCAGCAACCTTTCCCTACACTAACTTTAGCAGAGTGATGTGCTGTGCTATGTGCCTCTAGCCTATATAGAGGCTGGGTCACATGCTGCACTGGCCAATCACAGCCATGCCATTAGTAGGCATGGCTGTGATGGCTTCTAAGGGCACACAAGTTAAACAAATGTTGATTGGCTGCCCTGCAGCTTTTTAAAATGCGCCATTACATTGCCGAACACCGAACCCGAACATACAGTAAGTTGTTCAGGTTCGGGTACCAAAAACCTTTTACAGTTCGGGTTCGCTCAACCCTAACAACTAGCCCAGGAAAGTTGCAGATGCACTACATAAATCTATCCCCTATTTTGTGGACGCTTTAACTTTTGCGCAAACCAATCAATATACACTTATTGCGATTTTTTAAACCAAAAATATATAGAAGAATATATATCGGCCTAAAGTGCTGAATACATTTGTTTTAAAAAATATATATATATATACTGGATATGTTCTGTCTCAACTACAAAGCGATAAAGTTCATCTCCAGGTTTAAGTAGGCCTTACACAAGCTGGTTTGCTATTATCCCTTGCATCGATACAGGCAGTTTAACTCAATGAATAAACTCACAGTTAGGACGACAGACGATGAATCCTTTCAAATGTTCCGTTTAATGATGGATATTCATAGGTAGAAAAACGTTGCAGTTGTAAGCCACATGTAAGATGTTAGCATGGAAGAAATACAGGAGTAATGACCAGAATCAGGAAGTGGAGGAGATATATAAAGAACTACGGTGAGAGAGAGAGTTCAGCTAGAAAGAAGGGGACAGATCTTAAAGACACAGAGCAAGAATAATCACATAGTGTAACACAACACTCCCCGTCTGAAATCTTTAGATTTCATAACCTCAAACTAAAATATATATTTTCAAAAAGTCCAATACTGACGAATGTCCTGGAACATGTAATGAAAAACATGCAACAAGCAAATAATAAACGTAAGTTCAACAGGATGAAGAACATAAAGTCACAGTATGATGTCTTCAAATAATTCCAAAGTTCTGAGTAGAACCTGTAGATGGCAGCAATGTACTCCCCGCCGTGCCAACAGCATGGCTAGTCCTTGCATAAGTCACTCACCTGGCAAAAGGAGTACCAACTCTGTAATTGGTCGACTAAAGGTTTGTGTCGATCCTCCCTTGGTTACCTTGACTTCTACCTTCCGGACTTTGTTATCGTCGCTGGGCATAACTTTAGTAATAAGACCCATAGGCCACTCATTTCGACAAACTTCCTTGTCTTTTAGAAGGATGAGGTCTCCAACCTTAAGATTCGGCTTAGATGCTTGCCATTTGTTACGACCTTGAAGGTGATGAAGATACTTTTTCTTCCAGCGATGCCAGAACACATTGGCTAGATGCTGCACCTGCTTCCATTGATGCCTGTAATGGTGTGACCGCAGCTTCTGTTTTGTACTTACAGAAGTGTGGAGTGAGGTGTTCACAGTTCTTATTTCCTTATCATCTTCAGGGCTTACTAGTCCATAGGTGGCGTCGATAGTGGGTGAGTGGGAGTCCTCACACAGAAACCTTGGAGGTGACAGCCATAAGCTGTCCTGAAGAGCAGCAGGTGACACGGCTCTGGTCCCACAGTCAGCTGGGTTGAGTTCAGTGGGAACGTGATGCCATTGACTTGGTAGAGAGAATCTCTTGATACGTTCAACCCTGTTGCTGACTAGGGATGAGCTTCGTGTTCGAGTCGAACATACGTTCGACTCGAACATCGGCTGTTCGATCGTTTGACGAAGATCGAACGATTTGGGCTGTTCGCGCCAAATTCGAGTGACGCGAACGGCCCACAATGCACTACGCCATCGCAGTGTCATCCAGGCGCTGTGATTGGCCAAGCATGCACTGTGACCCCGCATGCTTGGCCAATCACAGCGCCGGCAGCGAGGAGAGCAATGATTGGCCACAGGCAGGATGCCTGTGGCCAATTATTGCTGAGGGTGTTTAGTACACGCCCCACACTATAAAAGGCCGCCAGCACGGCGGCCTAGTGTAGTGTGTTCCGGAGCAGGGAAAGAGAAGCATAGGCAGGGACAGTGACATTTATTTTTTTCTTGCTTAACCTGGATTCCTTTAGTTTAGGGAAAGAGAAGGATAGGTAGGGAGAGTGTCAGTGTGTTTTACTGTGCGAATCCTTGTTTCTTGGGACAGGGAAGGACAGTGAGGGAATTCTCCTTGTGCTATAGTGTGCTTTAAAAAAACATTTTTTCTAGGGACAGAAAACTATAGGTAGTGTGACAGCAGGAAGGTAAAGTCACCTGGTTGCATCCAGGGGGGTAGATATATTTCGCCCAGATTCAGGCTTTACGCTGACTTATACAACTAGGTGGAGAGTTGTATAAGCCCAGCTGAGGCTAGTGGGCTCATGGATGACTCATACCTCTAGGGAGAGTGTGGGGCGTCGTGCAGACAGGGAGGTGATGAGACCAGCTGAAGCTTGTCAGCTCATTTAGGCCTCTATAAGAACTCCCAGATTCATTAGGTGTTTGCTCATGCCTGGAACCAGACCTGTGTGGACTGTCTAGGGAGAGTGAACCCCTGTGCGGTGAGACAAAGCCTGTGTGGCTATTTGCTTGGACATTTAAAACCAGGGACTTAGGGACTAGGACAGCACTAGGCTGATCCCAGTTGTTAGTTAGGAAACCTGTATGTTTAGTCAGAGGTCAAGTTGACCAGGATTTATTTTGTGTATGTTTCTTTTGCTTTGCTGTGTTTTGTCACTGTAAATAGAAAATAAACCGCACCTTTTTGATTTTGAAAACCACAACCTCCGTTTGCTGGGCCTGTTTTTGTGTGGGGAGCCCATCCCGGGGGTCACACACACCCGCTGCCGAGCTAACCCCCTCACAGTTGGTGGAGAATGCAGGCAGTTTTTTTTTAAGCCAGCATGGAGGAGATACTGAAGCAGCTGGCTCTAGCAAATGCCAATCAACAGCAGACAAATGCAGGTTTACAAAAGAGCCTTGCAGCTCATCAACAGAGCTTCGCAGCCCAGCAGCAAGCTCATCAACAGAGCCTTGCAGCTCAACAACAGAACTTCGCAGCCCAGCAGCAAGCTCATCAACAGAGCCTTGCAGCCCAGCAGCAGACAAACGCAACTTTGCAACAGAGTCTGGAGGCTCAGCAACAAGCCCAGCAGCAATCTGAGGCCCGCTTCATAGACCTGTTGCAGAAGCAAGAGCAGAGACTACAACAACAGATGGAAGCAGTAATGCAGCAACGTCCGCAGACCAGTGAGGAAAGCCGTCCCACTAATACCGCGTCCTTTGGGGTGAGTCGTTTATTGACAAAAATGACTGGAGAGGATGATCCAGAGGTATTTTTGACCACATTTGAAAGGACCGCTGAAAGAGAAAAGTGGCCTGAGGAGCAGTGGGCTGGACTGGTGGCTCCTCTGTTAACTGGTGAATCGCAGAAAGCTTACTATGACCTAGAGCCTAACCAAGCAAAAGACTATGTGATGCTAAAAGCTGAAATATTGGCAAGGCTGGGTGTCACCCAGGCTGTCCGGGCTCAGCGTGTGCATAACTGGACTTTCCAGCTTGGAAAACCCCCCAGGTCTCAAATGTATGATCTCATTCACCTGAGCAGAAAGTGGCTACAGCCAGAGATTTTGTCCGCACCAAAGATTGTGGAACGTGTTGTAATGGATCGATTTTTGAGAGCTCTTCCTACTGCCATCCAAACGTGGGTAAGCCATGGAGACCCAGAGACGGCCGATGGTCTTGTGGATCGTGTGGAGAAATACTTGGCTACAGAGAACCTGACGGCCTCTTCCAGAGACACTCGGACTTTCCACCCTAAGACCAGACCATCCCCAGGGGCGGATAAGAGGATTCCAAGGGGTGAGGGTGGAGAGAGTGAGAGGGTGGGAGCTCTACCCCAAGTTTGGCGAGAACAGCCTGGGAAATCAGCGGCTCAAGAGGCGGCAAGAAGGATCGTTTGCTACCGCTGCCGGCAAGCGGGACATATTGCAGCCAATTGCCCGGTTGTGGAGGAACCCATGCAGTGTGACTTTCTGACGGGCAGACGTCAGTCGCTGTGTGCGACAGTCGCATGCACTGCCATTCGAGGAACTGAGAAACATTTATGCAAAATGTGTGTTAATGGTAGAAATGTTGTGGTATTGCTGGATTCAGGTAGCCTTGTGACCCTGATAAAGGCTGAGTTAGTTAAAACAGAGGTCTCTGGGAATAGCAAGGTAGCTGTTATTTGTGTGCATGGGGACACCCGAGAGTATCCAGTGACTACAGTGTGTTTCGAGACCCCCAAAGGTACCCTCTCTCATCCAGTGGGCTTAGTATCTCAGTTACCGCATGACGCCATTGTGGGAAGGGATTTTCCAAAGTTCTGGGAACTGTGGGATGATCCTGAGCCCCCCACTGGTGCCCCTATGTACCAGGAATGTGATAGCCAGAACTCCCCTGAGAGTGGTGAGGACTCTCCGGAATTTCCCTTATCAGTATTGGCAGGGGAGACTCAAGAAACTGGAGAGGAGCCCACCTCCTCAGACGAAAACCTACCGTCTGTGGAGTTTTCTGATCTTGAGGTTCACAGGGAAAACTTTGCCACAGAACAGTTGAGAGACCCCGCCCTAATAAAGGCACGGGAAAACGTAGTGAAAATAGATGGCGAGTTAGTGAATCCAGATAATACCTGCACTTACCCATACTTCAGCGTAGAGAAGGACCTACTGTATCGGGTGGCAAAAAGGGCAGAAGAAACCGTTGAGCAGCTTGTGGTGCCCAAACCTTACAGGAAGTTGGTGTTGGAGTTGGCCCATGGGCACATTCTTGGAGGTCATCTGGGGACAGAGAAAACCAGAGAGAGGGTATTACAGAGATTCTATTGGCCGGGGGTGATGAAGGACATAGAAAATTATTGTTCCTCCTGCCCTGTGTGTCAGAGGTTGGCCCCGATGCCACATTTCCGTAGCCCGCTGGTCCCTCTACCCATCATTGAGGTCCCGTTTGAGAGGATCGCCATGGATTTGGTAGGTCCTATAATCAAGTCCGCTAGGGGGCACCAGTACATATTAGTTATAATGGACTATGCCACCCGTTATCCAGAAGCGATCCCTCTCCGAAATACCTCGGCCAAAACCATAGCCAAAGAGCTATCTCTTGTGTTTAGCCGGGTGGGTATTTGTAAAGAACTGCTTACGGACCAAGGTACACCCTTTATGTCCCGGGTTATGAAGGAGCTGTGTAAATTGTTCAAAGTGACGCAATTACGTACATCTGTGTATCACCCCCAAACCGATGGGCTGGTTGAAAGATTCAACAAAACCCTAAAACAAATGTTGAAGAAAGTGGTGGATAGAGATGGAAAGGATTGGGACTGTCTACTTCCTTATCTGATGTTTGCTATTAGGGAGGTGCCCCAATCCTCTACGGGATTCTCCCCCTTTGAGTTACTGTATGGGAGACACCCAAGAGGGCTGTTGGATATTGCCAAGGAAACTTGGGAAAGTGAGAGTTCTCCCCACAGGAGTGTGATTGAGCATGTCGCCCTGATGCAAGACCGAATTGCACAGGTAATGCCCATCGTGAAGGAACATTTGGCCCAAGCGCAGTTAGCACAGCAGAGAGTGTACAACCGTGGAGCCAAGACCCGTACCTTTTCCCCGGGGGATAGGATACTGGTACTTGTCCCTACGGTTGAAAGTAAATTCCTTGCCAAATGGCAAGGCCCCTATGAGATAATGGAAAAAGTGAGCGAAGTGAATTACAAGGTCAGACAACCAGGAAGGCGAAAGCCCGAACAGATCTATCACGTTAATCTGTTGAAAGCCTGGAGGGATAGAGAGTCCCTAGTCGCAGACACTTGGTCACCAGCTCAAACTGGTTGCGTGATTCCTGAGGTTGGAATAGCAGCCACCTTGTCACAACCCCAACAACAGGAGGTTAAGGAGTTTGTGCTTCGCAACAAGGAGGTATTCTCTGAGCTGCCGGGACAAACATCTGGGGTAGAGCATGACATCATTACCCCACCCGGTGAAAGGGTGAAGTTAAAACCCTATCGGATCCCAGAGGCCCGACGGGAGGCAATACGGGAGGAAGTACAGAAAATGCTGAACTTAGGGGTGATAGAGGAGTCCCAAAGTGATTGGTCTAGTCCCATTGTGTTGGTGCCTAAACCGGATGGGAGCTGGCGATTTTGTAACGATTTTCGTCAGTTGAACAAAGTTACAAAATTTGACACCTACCCCATGCCACGTATTGATGAGTTGATCGACCGGCTGGGAACAGCCCGATACATGACGACTCTTGACCTCACAAAAGGGTATTGGCAAATCCCCCTGGCCAAGTCGGCCAAAGAGAAAACCGCATTTGTAACCCCAGACGGGGCGTTCCAATATAAAAGAATGCCGTTCGGGTTACAGAATGCGCCGGCCACATTCCAGCGGAAAATGGACCAGATGCTGAGGCCCCATCGGAAGTATGCTGCGGCTTACCTGGATGACGTAATTGTCCATAGCACAGATTGGGCCTCACATCTGCCAAAAGTGCAAGCAGTCCTGGACTCTGTTCGGGAAGCGGGGTTTACGGCTAACCCCAAGAAGTGTACCATTGGGCAGGAGGAGGCCAAATATCTTGGGTACACCATTGGGAGGGGAGTAATAAAACCCCAACTCAACAAAATCGAGGCCATCCAGAGTTGGCCACGTCCCAACAGCAAGAAGCAGGTACGAGCCTTTCTGGGAATCGCTGGGTATTATCGGCGATTCATTCCCCACTTTGCTTCTAAGGCTGTGCCCCTAACCAACCTGACGAAGGGGAAAGGGTCGGTCATGATTAAATGGACCCCCGAGGCTGAGGCAGCATTCCAATTCTTGAAACAAGCCTTATGTAGCCAGCCAGTGTTGTACTCACCCGACTTCTCTAAAGACTTTGTCGTACAAAGTGATGCGTCAGATGTGGGGTTAGGAGCAGTATTGTCCCAGGTCTGGAACGGGGAAGAGCACCCAGTCATTTACCTCAGCAGGAAGTTGAAGTCCCATGAGGTAAATTATGCCACCGTTGAAAAGGAGTGTTTAGCGGTGAAGTGGGCTCTAGATTCCCTTCGGTACTACCTGCTAGGTAGGCACTTTGACATGGTTACGGATCACGCTCCGTTAAAGTGGATGGCTCAAAACAAGGAAACAAATAGAAGAGTGAATAGGTGGTTCCTGGCCCTCCAGGAATTCAACTTCACAGTAAAGCATCGCCCTGGCGTTCAAATGGGGAATGTGGATGCTTTGTCTCGAGTACATGAATGCCTGATTGCTGGTGTTCCAACCCCGAGGTTAAAACAAGAGGGGGGGGGGTATGTGACAGCAGGAAGGTAAAGTCACCTGGTTGCATCCAGGGGGGTAGATATATTTCGCCCAGATTCAGGCTTTACGCCGACTTATACAACTAGGTGGAGAGTTGTATAAGCCCAGCTGAGGCTAGTGGGCTCATGGATGACTCATACCTCTAGGGAGAGTGTGGGGCGTCGTGCAGACAGGGAGGTGATGAGACCAGCTGAAGCTTGTCAGCTCATTTAGGCCTCTATAAGAACTCCCAGATTCATTAGGTGTTTGCTCATGCCTGGAACCAGACCTGTGTGGACTGTCTAGGGAGAGTGAACCCCTGTGCGGTGAGACAAAGCCTGTGTGGCTATTTGCTTGGACATTTAAAACCAGGGACTTAGGGACTAGGACAGCACTAGGCTGATCCCAGTTGTTAGTTAGGAAACCTGTATGTTTAGTCAGAGGTCAAGTTGACCAGGATTTATTTTGTTTATGTTTCTTTTGCTTTGCTGTGTTTTGTCACTGTAAATAGGAGATAAACCGCACCTTTTTGATTTTGAAAACCACAACCTCCGTTTGCTGGGCCTGTTTTTGTGTGGGGAGCCCATCCCGGGGGTCACACACACCCGCTGCCGAGCTAACCCCCTCACAGTAGGGAGAGTGTCAGTGTGTTTTACTGTGCGAATCCTTGTTTCTAGGGACAGGGAAGGACAGTGAGGGAATTCTCCTTGTGCTATAGTGTGCTTTAAAAAAACATTTTTTCTAGGGACAGAAAACTATAGGTAGGGAGAGTGTCAGTGTGTTTTACTGTGCGAATCCTTGTTTCTAGGGACAGGGAAGGACAGTGAGGGAATTCTCCTTGTGCTATAGTGTGCTTTAAAAAAACATTTTTTCTAGGGACAGAAAACTATAGGTAGGAAGAGTGTCAGTTTCTTTCACTGTGATAATCCTTGTTTCTAGGGACAAAGAAGGAAAGTGAGGGAAATTCTCCTTGTGCTATAGTGTGCTTTAAAAAAACATTTTTTCTAGGGACAGAAAACTATAGGTAGGGAGAGTGTCAGTGTGTTTTACTGTGCGAATCCTTGTTTCTAGGGACAGGGAAGGACAGTGAGGGAATTCTCCTTGTGCTATAGTGTGCTTTAAAAAAACATTTTTTCTAGGGACAGAAAACTATAGGTAGGAAGAGTGTCAGTTTCTTTCACTGTGATAATCCTTGTTTCTAGGGACAAAGAAGGAAAGTGAGGGAAATTCTCCTTGTGCTATAGTGTGCTTTAAAAAAACATTTTTTCTAGGGACAGAAAACTATAGGTAGGGAGAGTGTCAGTGTCTTTTACTGTGCGAATCCTTGTTTCTAGGGACAGGGAAGGACAGTGAGGGAATTCTCCTTGTGCTATAGTGTGCTTTAAAAAAACATTTTTTCTAGGGACAGAAAACTATAGGAAGGAAGAGTGTCAGTTTCTTTCACTGTGATAATCCTTGTTTCTAGGGACAAAGAAGGAAAGTGAGGGAAATTCTCCTTGTGCTATAGTGTGCTTTAAAAAAACATTTTTTCTAGGGACAGAAAACTATAGGTAGGAAGAGTGTCAGTTTCTTTCACTGTGATAATCCTTGTTTCTAGGGACAGGGAAGGACAGTGAGGGAATTCTCCTTGTGCTATAGTGTGCTTTAAAAAAACATTTTTTCTAGGGACAGAAAACTATAGGTAGGAAGAGTGTCAGTTTCTTTCACTGTGATAATCCTTGTTTCTAGGGACAAAGAAGGAAAGTGAGGGAAATTCTCCTTGTGCTATAGTGTGCTTTAAAAAAACATTTTTTCTAGGGACAGAAAACTATAGGTAGGGAGAGTGTCAGTGTCTTTTACTGTGCGAATCCTTGTTTCTAGGGACAGGGAAGGACAGCGAGGGAATTCTCCTTGTGCTATAGTGTGCTTTAAAAAAACATTTTTTCTAGGGACAGAAAACTATAGGTAGGGAGAGTGTCAGTGTCTTTTACTGTGCGAATCCTTGTTTCTAGGGACAGGGAAGGACAGTGAGGGAATTCTCCTTGCGCTATAGTGTGCTTTAAGAAAACATTTTTTCTAGGGACAGAAAACTATAGGTAGGGAGAGTGTCAGTGTGTTTTACTGTGCGAATCCTTGTTTCTAGGGACAGGG
Organism: Rana muscosa; assembly: GCA_029206835.1. Taxonomy (NCBI): domain Eukaryota; kingdom Metazoa; phylum Chordata; class Amphibia; order Anura; family Ranidae; genus Rana; species Rana muscosa. Next base: position 456,010,792 of record CM055118.1, read on the forward strand.
AAGGACAGTGAGGGAATTCTCCTTGTGCTATAGTGTGCTTTAAAAAAACATTTTTTCTAGGGACAGAAAACTATAGGTAGGGAGAGTGTCAGTGTGTTTTACTGTGCGAATCCTTGTTTCTAGGGACAGGGAAGGACAGTGAGGGAATTCTCCTTGCGCTATAGTGTGCTTTAAAAAAACATTTTTTCTAGGGACAGAAAACTATAGGTAGGGAGAGTGTCAGTGTGTTTTACTGTGCGAATCCTTGTTTCTAGGGACAGGGAAGGACAGTGAGGGAATTCTCCTTGTGCTATAGTGTGCTTTAAAAAAACATTTTTTCTAGGGACAGAAAACTATAGGTAGGAAGAGTGTCAGTTTCTTTCACTGTGATAATCCTTGTTTCTAGGGACAAAGAAGGAAAGTGAGGGAAATTCTCCTTGTGCTATAGTGTGCTTTAAAAAAACATTTTTTCTAGGGACAGAAAACTATAGGTAGGGAGAGTGTCAGTGTCTTTTACTGTGCGAATCCTTGTTTCTAGGGACAGGGAAGGACAGTGAGGGAATTCTCCTTGTGCTATAGTGTGCTTTAAAAAAACATTTTTTCTAGGGACAGAAAACTATAGGAAGGAAGAGTGTCAGTTTCTTTCACTGTGATAATCCTTGTTTCTAGGGACAAAGAAGGAAAGTGAGGGAAATTCTCCTTGTGCTATAGTGTGCTTTAAAAAAACATTTTTTCTAGGGACAGAAAACTATAGGTAGGAAGAGTGTCAGTTTCTTTCACTGTGATAATCCTTGTTTCTAGGGACAGGGAAGGACAGTGAGGGAATTCTCCTTGTGCTATAGTGTGCTTTAAAAAAAAAAAAATTCTAGGGACAGAAAACTATAGGTAGGAAGAGTGTCAGTTTCTTTCACTGTGATAATCCTTGTTTCTAGGGACAAAGAAGGAAAGTGAGGGAAATTCTCCTTGTGCTATAGTGTGCTTTAAAAAATCATTTTTTCTAGGGACAGAAAACTATAGGTAGGGAGAGTGTCAGTGTCTTTTACTGTGCGAATCCTTGTTTCTAGGGACAGGGAAGGACAGTGAGGGAATTCTCCTTGTGCTATAGTGTGCTTTAAAAAAACATTTTTTCTAGGGACAGAAAACTATAGGTAGGAAGAGTGTCAGTTTCTTTCACTGTGATAATCCTTGTTTCTAGGGACAAAGAAGGAAAGTGAGGGAAATTCTCCTTGTGCTATAGTGTGCTTTAAAAAAACATTTTTTCTAGGGACAGAAAACTATAGGTAGGGAGAGTGTCAGTGTCTTTTACTGTGCGAATCCTTGTTTCTAGGGACAGGGAAGGACAGTGAGGGAATTCTCCTTGTGCTATAGTGTGCTTTAAAAAAACATTTTTTCTAGGGACAGAAAACTATAGGAAGGAAGAGTGTCAGTTTCTTTCACTGTGATAATCCTTGTTTCTAGGGACAAAGAAGGAAAGTGAGGGAAATTCTCCTTGTGCTATAGTGTGCTTTAAAAAAACATTTTTTCTAGGGACAGAAAACTATAGGTAGGAAGAGTGTCAGTTTCTTTCACTGTGATAATCCTTGTTTCTAGGGACAGGGAAGGACAGTGAGGGAATTCTCCTTGTGCTATAGTGTGCTTTAAAAAAAAAAAAAATTCTAGGGACAGAAAACTATAGGTAGGAAGAGTAGCAGTTTCTTTCACTGTGATAATCCTTGTTTCTAGGGACAAAGAAGGAAAGTGAGGGAAATTCTCCTTGTGCTATAGTGTGCTTTAAAAAAACATTTTTTCTAGGGACAGAAAACTATAGGTAGGGAGAGTGTCAGTGTCTTTTACTGTGCGAATCCTTGTTTCTAGGGACAGGGAAGGACAGTGAGGGAATTCTCCTTGTGCTATAGTGTGCTTTAAAAAAACATTTTTTCTAGGGACAGAAAACTATAGGAAGGAAGAGTGTCAGTTTCTTTCACTGTGATAATCCTTGTTTCTAGGGACAAAGAAGGAAAGTGAGGGAAATTCTCCTTGTGCTATAGTGTGCTTTAAAAAAACATTTTTTCTAGGGACAGAAAACTATAGGTAGGAAGAGGGTCAGTTTCTTTCACTGTGATAATCCTTGTTTCTAGGGACAGGGAAGGACAGTGAGGGAATTCTCCTTGTGCTATAGTGTGCTTTAAAAAAACATTTTTTCTAGGGACAGAAAACTATAGGTAGGAAGAGTGTCAGTTTCTTTCACTGTGATAATCCTTGTTTCTAGGGACAAAGAAGGAAAGTGAGGGAAATTCTCCTTGTGCTATAGTGTGCTTTAAAAAAACATTTTTTCTAGGGACAGAAAACTATAGGTAGGGAGAGTGTCAGTGTCTTTTACTGTGCGAATCCTTGTTTCTAGGGACAGGGAAGGACAGTGAGGGAATTCTCCTTGTGCTATAGTGTGCTTTAAAAAAACATTTTTTCTAGGGACAGAAAACTATAGGTAGGGAGAGTGTCAGTGTGTTTTACTGTGCGAATCCTTGTTTCTAGGGACAGGGAAGGACAGTGAGGGAATTCTCCTTGTGCTATAGTGTGCTTTAAAAAAACATTTTTTCTAGGGACAGAAAACTATAGGTAGGGAGAGTGTCAGTGTGTTTTACTGTGCGAATCCTTGTTTCTAGGGACAGGGAAGGACAGTGAGGGAATTCTCCTTGTGCTATAGTGTGCTTTAAAAAAACATTTTTTCTAGGGACAGAAAACTATAGGTAGGGAGAGTGTCAGTGTGTTTTACTGTGCGAATCCTTGTTTCTAGGGACAGGGAAGGACAGTGAGGGAATTCTCCTTGTGCTATAGTGTGCTTTAAAAAAACATTTTTTCTAGGGACAGAAAACTATAGGTAGGAAGAGTGTCAGTTTCTTTCACTGTGATAATCCTTGTTTCTAGGGACAAAGAAGGAAAGTGAGGGAAATTCTCCTTGTGCTATAGTGTGCTTTAAAAAAACATTTTTTCTAGGGACAGAAAACTATAGGTAGGGAGAGTGTCAGTGTGTTTTACTGTGCGAATCCTTGTTTCTAGGGACAGGGAAGGACAGTGAGGGAATTCTCCTTGTGCTATAGTGTGCTTTAAAAAAACATTTTTTCTAGGGACAGAAAACTATAGGAAGGAAGAGTGTCAGTTTCTTTCACTGTGATAATCCTTGTTTTTAGGGACAAAGAAGGAAAGTGAGGGAAATTCTCCTTGTGCTATAGTGTGCTTTAAAAAAACATTTTTTCTAGGGACAGAAAACTATAGGTAGGAAGAGTGTCAGTTTCTTTCACTGTGATAATCCTTGTTTCTAGGGACATGGAAGGACAGTGAGGGAATTCTCCTTGTGCTATAGTGTGCTTTAAAAAAACATTTTTTCTAGGGACAGAAAACTATAGGTAGGAAGAGTGTCAGTTTCTTTCACTGTGATAATCCTTGTTTCTAGGGACAAAGAAGGAAAGTGAGGGAAATTCTCCTTGTGCTATAGTGTGCTTTAAAAAAACATTTTTTCTAGGGACAGAAAACTATAGGTAGGGAGAGTGTCAGTGTCTTTTACTGTGCGAATCCTTGTTTCTAGGGACAGGGAAGGACAGTGAGGGAATTCTCCTTGTGCTATAGTGTGCTTTAAAAAAACATTTTTTCTAGGGACAGAAAACTATAGGTAGGGAGAGTGTCAGTGTCTTTTACTGTGCGAATCCTTGTTTCTAGGGACAGGGAAGGACAGTGAGGGAATTCTCCTTGTGCTATAGTGTGCTTTAAAAAAACATTTTTTCTAGGGACAGAAAACTATAGGAAGGAAGAGTGTCAGTTTCTTTCACTGTGATAATCCTTGTTTCTAGGGACAAAGAAGGAAAGTGAGGGAAATTCTCCTTGTGCTATAGTGTGCTTTAAAAAAAAAAAAATTCTAGGGACAGAAAACTATAGGTAGGGCGAGTGTCAGTGTCTTTTACTGTGCGAATCCTTGTTTCTAGGGACAGGGAAGGACAGTGAGGGAATTCTCCTTGTGCTATAGTGTGCTTTAAAAAAAACATTTTTTCTAGGGACAGAAAACTATAGGAAGGAAGAGTGTCAGTTTCTTTCACTGTGATAATCCTTGTTTCTAGGGACAAAGAAGGAAAGTGAGGGAAATTCTCCTTGTGCTATAGTGTGCTTTAAAAAAACATTTTTTCTAGGGACAGAAAACTATAGGTAGGGAGAGTGTCAGTGTGTTTTACTGTGCGAATCCTTGTTTCTAGGGACAGGGAAGGACAGTGAGGGAATTCTCCTTGTGCTATAGTGTGCTTTCAAAAAACATTTTTTCAAGGGACAGAAAACTATAGGTAGGAAGAGTGTCAGTTTCTTTCACTGTGATAATCCTTGTTTCTAGGGACAAAGAAGGAAAGTGAGGGAAATTCTCCTTGTGCTATAGTGTGCTTTAAAAAAACATTTTTTCTAGGGACAGAAAACTATAGGTAGGGAGAGTGTCAGTTTCTTTCACTGTGATAATCCTTGTTTCTAGGGACAAAGAAGGAAAGTGAGGGAAATTCTCCTTGTGCTATAGTGTGCTTTAAAAAAACATTTTTTCAAGGGACAGAAAACTATAGGTAGGAAGAGTGTCAGTTTCTTTCACCGTGATAATCCTTGTTTCTAGGGACAAAGAAGGAAAGTGAGGGAAATTCTCCTTGTGCTATAGTGTGCTTTAAAAAAACATTTTTTCTAGGGACAGAAAACTATAGGTAGGGAGAGTGTCAGTTTCTTTCACTGTGATAATCCTTGTTTCTAGGGACAAAGAAGGAAAGTGAGGGAAATTCTCCTTGTGCTATAGTGTGCTTTAAAAAAACATTTTTTCTAGGGACAGAAAACTATAGGTAGGGAGAGTGTCAGTGTCTTTTACTGTGCGAATCCTTGTTTCTAGGGACAGGGAAGGACAGTGAGGGAATTCTCCTTGTGCTATAGTGTGCTTTAAAAAAACATTTTTTCTAGGGACAGAAAACTATAGGTAGGAAGAGTGTCAGTTTCTTTCACTGTGATAATCCTTGTTTCTAGGGACAAAGAAGGAAAGTGAGGGAAATTCTCCTTGTGCTATAGTGTGCTTTAAAAAAACATTTTTTCTAGGGACAGAAAACTATAGGTAGGGAGAGTGTCAGTGTCTTTTACTGTGCGAATCCTTGTTTCTAGGGACAGGGAAGGACAGTGAGGGAATTCTCCTTGTGCTATAGTGTGCTTTAAAAAAACATTTTTTCTAGGGACAGAAAACTATAGGTAGGGAGAGTGTCAGTGTGTTTTACTGTGCGAATCCTTGTTTCTAGGTACAGGGAAGGACAGTGAGGGAATTCTCCTTGTGCTATAGTGTGCTTTAAAAAAACATTTTTTCTAGGGACAGAAAACTATAGGTAGGAAGAGTGTCAGTTTCTTTCACTGTGATAATCCTTGTTTCTAGGGACAAAGAAGGAAAGTGAGGGAAATTCTCCTTGTGCTATAGTGTGCTTTAAAAAAACATTTTTTCTAGGGACAGAAAACTATAGGAAGGAAGAGTGTCAGTTTCTTTCACTATGATAATCCTTGTTTCTAGGGACAAAGAAGGAAAGTGAGGGAAATTCTCCTTGTGCTATAGTGTGCTTTAAAAAAACATTTTTTCTAGGGACAGAAAACTATAGGTAGGAAGAGTGTCAGTTTCTTTCACTGTGATAATCCTTGTTTCTAGGGACAGGGAAGGACAGTGAGGGAATTCTCCTTGTGCTATAGTGTGCTTTAAAAAAACATTTTTTCTAGGGACAGAAAACTATAGGTAGGAAGAGTGTCAGTTTCTTTCACTGTGATAATCCTTGTTTCTAGGGACAAAGAAGGAAAGTGAGGGAAATTCTCCTTGTGCTATAGTGTGCTTTAAAAAAACATTTTTTCTAGGGACAGAAAACTATAGGTAGGGAGAGTGTCAGTGTCTTTTACTGTGCGAATCCTTGTTTCTAGGGACAGGGAAGGACAGTGAGGGAATTCTCCTTGTGCTATAGTGTGCTTTAAAAAAACATTTTTTCTAGGGACAGAAAACTATAGGTAGGGAGAGTGTCAGTGTCTTTTACTGTGCGAATCCTTGTTTCTAGGGACAGGGAAGGACAGTGAGGGAATTCTCCTTGTGCTATAGTGTGCTTTAAAAAAACATTTTTTCTAGGGACAGAAAACTATAGGAAGGAAGAGTGTCAGTTTCTTTCACTGTGATAATCCTTGTTTCTAGGGACAAAGAAGGAAAGTGAGGGAAATTCTCCTTGTGCTATAGTGTGCTTTAAAAAAAAAAAATTTCTAGGGACAGAAAACTATAGGTAGGGCGAGTGTCAGTGTCTTTTACTGTGCGAATCCTTGTTTCTAGGGACAGGGAAGGACAGTGAGGGAATTCTCCTTGTGCTATAGTGTGCTTTAAAAAAACATTTTTTCTAGGGACAGAAAACTATAGGAAGGAAGAGTGTCAGTTTCTTTCACTGTGATAATCCTTGTTTCTAGGGACAAAGAAGGAAAGTGAGGGAAATTCTCCTTGTGCTATAGTGTGCTTTAAAAAAACATTTTTTCTAGGGACAGAAAACTATAGGTAGGGAGAGTGTCAGTGTGTTTTACTGTGCGAATCCTTGTTTCTAGGGACAGGGAAGGACAGTGAGGGAATTCTCCTTGTGCTATAGTGTGCTTTCAAAAAACATTTTTTCTAGGGACAGAAAACTATAGGAAGGAAGAGTGTCAGTTTCTTTCACTGTGATAATCCTTGTTTCTAGGGACAAAGAAGGAAAGTGAGGGAAATTCTCCTTGTGCTATAGTGTGCTTTAAAAAAACATTTTTTCTAGGGACAGAAAACTATAGGTAGGGAGAGTGTCAGTGTGTTTTACTGTGCGAATCCTTGTTTCTAGGGACAGGGAAGGACAGTGAGGGAATTCTCCTTGTGCTATAGTGTGCTTTAAAAAAACATTTTTTCAAGGGACAGAAAACTATAGGTAGGAAGAGTGTCAGTTTCTTTCACTGTGATAATCCTTGTTTCTAGGGACAAAGAAGGAAAGTGAGGGAAATTCTCCTTGTGCTATAGTGTGCTTTAAAAAAACATTTTTTCTAGGGACAGAAAACTATAGGTAGGGAGAGTGTCAGTTTCTTTCACTGTGATAATCCTTGTTTCTAGGGACAAAGAAGGAAAGTGAGGGAAATTCTCCTTGTGCTATAGTGTGCTTTAAAAAAACATTTTTTCAAGGGACAGAAAACTATAGGTAGGAAGAGTGTCAGTTTCTTTCACTGTGATAATCCTTGTTTCTAGGGACAAAGAAGGAAAGTGAGGGAAATTCTCCTTGTGCTATAGTGTGCTTTAAAAAAACATTTTTTCTAGGGACAGAAAACTATAGGTAGGGAGAGTGTCAGTTTCTTTCACTGTGATAATCCTTGTTTCTAGGGACAAAGAAGGAAAGTGAGGGAAATTCTCCTTGTGCTATAGTGTGCTTTAAAAAAACATTTTTTCTAGGGACAGAAAACTATAGGTAGGGAGAGTGTCAGTGTCTTTTACTGTGCGAATCCTTGTTTCTAGGGACAGGGAAGGACAGTGAGGGAATTCTCCTTGTGCTATAGTGTGCTTTAAAAAAACATTTTTTCTAGGGACAGAAAACTATAGGTAGGAAGAGTGTCAGTTTCTTTCACTGTGATAATCCTTGTTTCTAGGGACAAAGAAGGAAAGTGAGGGAAATTCTCCTTGTGCTATAGTGTGCTTTAAAAAAACATTTTTTCTAGGGACAGAAAACTATAGGTAGGGAGAGTGTCAGTGTCTTTTACTGTGCGAATCCTTGTTTCTAGGGACAGGGAAGGACAGTGAGGGAATTCTCCTTGTGCTATAGTGTGCTTTAAAAAAACATTTTTTCTAGGGACAGAAAACTATAGGTAGGGAGAGTGTCAGTGTGTTTTACTGTGCGAATCCTTGTTTCTAGGTACAGGGAAGGACAGTGAGGGAATTCTCCTTGTGCTATAGTGTGCTTTAAAAAAACATTTTTTCTAGGGACAGAAAACTATAGGTAGGAAGAGTGTCAGTTTCTTTCACTGTGATAATCCTTGTTTCTAGGGACAAAGAAGGAAAGTGAGGGAAATTCTCCTTGTGCTATAGTGTGCTTTAAAAAAACATTTTTTCTAGGGACAGAAAACTATAGGTAGGGAGAGTGTCAGTGTGTTTTACTGTGCGAATCCTTGTTTCTAGGGACAGGGAAGGACAGTGAGGGAATTCTCCTTGTGCTATAGTGTGCTTTAAAAAAACATTTTTTCTAGGGACAGAAAACTATAGGTAGGGAGAGTGTCAGTGTGTTTTACTGTGCGAATCCTTGTTTCTAGGGACAGGGAAGGACAGTGAGGGAATTCTCCTTGTGCTATAGTGTGCTTTAAAAAAACATTTTTTCTAGGGACAGAAAACTATAGGTAGGAAGAGTGTCAGTTTCTTTCACTGTGATAATCCTTGTTTCTAGGGACAAAGAAGGAAAGTGAGGGAAATTCTCCTTGTGCTATAGTGTGCTTTAAAAAAACATTTTTTCTAGGGACAGAAAACTATAGGTAGGGAGAGTGTCAGTGTCTTTTACTGTGCGAATCCTTGTTTCTAGGGACAGGGAAGGACAGTGAGGGAATTCTCCTTGTGCTATAGTGTGCTTTAAAAAAACATTTTTTCTAGGGACAGAAAACTATAGGAAGGAAGAGTGTCAGTTTCTTTCACTGTGATAATCCTTGTTTCTAGGGACAAAGAAGGAAAGTGAGGGAAATTCTCCTTGTGCTATAGTGTGCTTTAAAAAAACATTTTTTCTAGGGACAGAAAACTATAGGTAGGAAGAGTGTCAGTTTCTTTCACTGTGATAATCCTTGTTTCTAGGGGCAGGGAAGGACAGTGAGGGAATTTTCCTTGTGCTATAGTGTGCTTTAAAAAAACATTTTTTCTAGGGACAGAAAACTATAGGTAGGGAGAGTGTCAGTGTCTTTTACTGTGCGAATCCTTGTTTCTAGGGACAGGGAAGGACAGTGAGGGAATTCTCCTTGTGCTATAGTGTGCTTTAAAAAAACATTTTTTCTAGGGACAGAAAACTATAGGAAGGAAGAGTGTCAGTTTCTTTCACTGTGATAATCCTTGTTTCTAGGGACAAAGAAGGAAAGTGAGGGAAATTCTCCTTGTGCTATAGTGTGCTTTAAAAAAACATTTTTTCTAGGGACAGAAAACTATAGGTAGGAAGAGTGTCAGTTTCTTTCACTGTGATAATCCTTGTTTCTAGGGACAGGGAAGGACAGTGAGGGAAATTCTCCTTGTGCTATAGTGTGCTAAACCATTCCTCATCAACCATCTTTGAAATCCTTGTTTTTTTGGACAGTCAGGGAAATTGTCGTTGTGCTATTCTGTGCAAAAGCAATCATCCTCAACCATATTTAGAAATCCTTAAGTAAAGGGACAGAGAATAGGCTTGTGCAATTCGTTTCGTAACGAATTGAAATTCGTCCGAATTTAGCAACTTTCGGACATTCGGAAGCATTCGAATTTCCGAACAAAGCAATTACGAATAAGACCGAATCCGAAATAAATTATACCGCAAATAGCGAATGCCCGAATGTCTTCGGCATAATTCGTTATGAAAAAGTTACGAATGTACGAATCCATACGAAGCACAATAACACTCACTCTGCTCTGCTCTCTGCTTCTCCCACACCGTGCTGAACTCCCTCTCAAAATGGTGTACAGGGGCGGAGGTTATAGCCGCATGTAAAAAACGAAAGTAAAATACGAGATTTCGAATCCATTCGAAGCACAATAACACTCTGCTCTGCTCTCTGCTTCTCCCTCACCGTGCTGAACCCTCTCAAAATGGTGTACAGGGGCAGAGGCTATAGCCGCATGTAAAAAACGAAAGTAAAATACGAGATTTCGAATCGTTACAAATAACCGCAATGTATTTAGAAAAGTACAAATCCATTCGAAGCACATTAGGCATAATAGGCAGCGTCGTTGTGAGAGAGACACGGAAAATTACGAATCAACGAACCCAAAAAAAGTTACGAAAGTAGGAGTTGTGTCCAGAATCAACGAAAAACAACGTACTCTACCGAAAGTACGAACCCAAAAAAAGTTACGAAAGTAGGAGTTGTGTCCAGAATCAACGAAAAACAACGTACTCTACCGAAAGTACGAACCCAAAAAAAGTTACGAAAGTAGGAGTTGTGTCCAGAATCAACGAAAAACAACGTACTCTACCGAAAGTACGAATTATAAAGCAACAAAAAATTCAACGAAAAATGTCGCTTGCAAAAATACGAATGAGTCCGAACACGAAAAATCCCGTCTAGCAAAATTACGAATGATTACGAATCAACAGGACCGGAAAGAAACGAACCGAAACGGAACGAATTTTTCCGTTGTGCACAAGTCTAACAGAGAAGGACACCTGAAGGTAGCCCTTATTGCTTTTTTCCCATCTCCCTGCAGGCCATCTATTAGAATGTCTGGAAGGCAAACAAGGAGAGGCAGACAGTCAGGAGGCAATAAAAGAGGGCAAGCAGGCTCTGTGTCTGGGGGCAACAGTGCTGGTCGTGGACGCGGTGCATTGTCATCAGCACATGGCCATGGGACACGCTTGTCCTTCTTTTCGGCAGCTGGACATGTTGAGCCACATCATGCCGAAGACTTGGTAGAGTGGATGACCAAGCCCTCCTCCTCCTCCTCATCCTCTCTCACCCAGGCTCAGGGTACTGGAAAAGCAGCTGCCAAAGCGTCCTCTTCCCTGGTATCAATGTCAGACTCATCATCAGTCACTCCTTCCCTAGACCCACCATGTCCTCCTCCTGAGGAGTCCCCCGAACTGTTTGAGCACAGTGTTGGGTACATGCTCCAGGAGGATGCCCAGCGTTTTGAAGGGTCTGATGATGAAACCCAGCTACAGGAAGGCAGTAGCGTGAGAGCAGACAGAGGGGATGCTCAAGAAGGACACCAATCTGGCAGTCATGTTCCAGCAGCTGCAGCATACTGCCAGATTGGCTCCAGTGATGAGGAGGGAGGGGATGATGAGGTCACTGACTCCACGTGGGTGCCTAATAGGAGAGAGGAGGAGGAGGAGGATGAGGAGGAGGCACATCTCCAACGAGGCAGGATGCCCTTTGGTGGCCAGCGTAAGGGCAGTACACCGACGGAATCACACCGCAGAGCTCCGCCTGTGCAGGGCGCTGCCTCTGCCCGTCATTCAAAAAGTTCTTTGGTGTGGGCCTTTTTTGAGGCTAGTGCATCAGATCGCACAGCTGCTGTTTGCAACATATGTCTCAAGCGTATATCGCGTGGCCAAAACATCAGCCGCTTGGGTACCACATGCCTGACCAGACATATGTTGACCTGCCATGCAGCTCGTTGGCAAGCCTACCTCAAAGACCCACACCAAAGAACAAAGCGGACCTCTCCTTGCACCGCATCAGCTGGGATCTCCAACCCCACTATAACTTCAGTCCTCTCTGAAACATGCACTGAGAGGAATGAAGGTGTAGAATTAGGTGTGTCACAGCCAAGTACTTGCGGCCACTCTGCTAGCAGTACACCGACGTCCGATTCTAGCAGGCAAATTTCCCTGCCCCAGCTGCTGGACCGTCGAAAGAAGTTCACTCCCAGCCATCCACATGCCCAGCGGTTGAATGCTAGCTTGGCTAAATTGCTAGCGCTTCAACTGCTGCCTTTTCAGTTGGTAGACTCGGCCCCCTTCCGTGAGTTTGTGCAATGTGCGGTTCCTCAGTGGCAGGTTCCCAAACGCCACTTTTTCTCACGGAAGGCTATTCCGGCTCTCTACCGGCATGTGGAAGGCAATGTCTTGGCCTCGCTGGACAGGGCGGTCAGCGGTAAGGTGCATATTACCGCTGACTCATGGTCCAGCAGGCATGGACAGGGACGTTACCTTTCTTTCACGGCCCATTGGGTCACTCTTTTGGCAGCTGGGAAGGATGCAGGACAAGGTGCAGTAGTGTTGGAGGTTGTTCCACCGCCACGTCTCCAAAATGCTACTACTGGTTGTGACACACCTCTCTCCTCCACCCCCTCCTCTTCTTCTTCCTCCATGGCCTCTTCCTGTGGTTTGTCCTCGGAACCAGCGGTGCTCCGTAGGCGTTCAAGGGGCTACGCAAGTGGGCAGGCAAAAAGATGCCATGCCGTGCTTGCGCTGGTGTGTTTGGGGGACAGAAGCCACACTGGGGCAGAGGTCCTGTCTGCTCTGCAGGGCCAGGCCGAGAGGTGGTTGACGCCACGCCAGCTTAAGCCAGGAATGGTGGTTTGCGACAATGGCACCAACCTCCTCTCCGCCCTACGACAGGGACAACTGACCCATGTGCCCTGTGTGGCTCACGTCCTTAACCTGGTGGTGCAGCAGTTCTTGGGCAGGTACCCGGGCTTACAGGATGTCCTGAGGCAGGCCAGGAAAGTCTGTGTGCATTTCCGCAGATCTTATAATGCCAGTGCTCGCCTGGCTGAGCTGCAAAAGGAGTTGAACCTGCCCAAGAACCGCCTTATATGTGACATGCCCACCAGGTGGAACTCAACGTTGGCCATGCTGCAGCGGCTGCACACGCAGCAGAGGGCCATCAATGAGTACCTGTGCGACTACGGCACCAGGACAGGGTCAGGGGAGCTTGGTTTTTTTTCTCCACGCCAGTGGGGCATGATCAGGGATGCATGCACTGTCCTGGCACCATTTGAGGAGGCCACGAGGATGGTGAGCAGTGACAGTGCATGCATCAGTGACACTGTACCTCTTGTCCACCTGTTGGAGCACACGCTGCGTGGAATAATGGACAGGGCACTTGAGGCAGAACAGAGGCAGGAAGAGGAGGACTTCCTTGCCTCTCAAGGCCCCCTTTACCCAGACAGTGTTCCTTCTGTCCCACCCATCGCACAGGAAGAGAAGGAGGAGGAGGAGGAGGAGGAGGAGGATTGTGTCAGCATGGAGGTGGAGGCTGGCACTCAGCATCATCAGCAGCAGTCTTTTAGGGATGATTTACAGTCCCAAGAAACCAGTGGACTTGTACGTGGCTGGGAGGAGGTGGCTGCGGATCATGTCGTCCTTAGTGACCCAGAGGACTCCGGAGCGAATGCCTCAGCAAACCTACGCTGCATGGCCTCCCTGATCCTGCAAAGTCTGCGGAAGGATCCTCATATTCTTCGGATCAAGGAGAGGGACCATTACTGGCTGGCCACTCTCCTTGATCCACGGTACAAGGGTAAGGTTGCGGACCTTATGTTACCGTCGCAGAGGGAGCAGAGGATGAGACAACTCCGGGAGGCCTTGCAGAAAGGTCTGTGCAACGCGTTCCCAGAGACTGGGAGGTTACAAACTCCTGGTCCTGGACAACGAGTTGCTGAGGCTTCGGCCAGTCAAAGAAGGAGCGGTGGGGAAGGTGGCCGTCTGACCGATGCGTTCAGACAATTCTTTAGTCCGCAGCCCCAAAGTATGATCGGTTCCAGCAACCATCGCCAGCGTCTGATAAACATGGTGCAGGAATATCTAGGGGCAAGGTCAGACTTGGACAACTTCCCCACCGAAAATCCTCTGGCTTACTGGGTCTTGAGGATGGATCACTGGCCAGAGCTTGCACAGTATGCAATTGAGCTACTGGCCTGTCCTGCATCCAGCGTTCTTTCGGAACGCACATTCAGTGCTGCTGGAGGATTTGTCACGGATCACAGGGTGCGCCTGTCCACCGACTCGGTTGATCGACTGACTTTCATCAAGATGAACCAGTCTTGGATCACCACCAGCTACCACACACCTGATGCTGATATAACAGACTAATTGATTTTAACATGTCACATCCCTTCAAGACTGATGCTGATGCTGAGTGCCTGTGCTGTTATGTTGACTGGCTATCCTCCTCCTCCGAGTCCTCAATGATACGATTGATGATGATAGCTTGGAAGATCATTTTTGTTTATGGGTGCCGCCACCAGTGGCTAAGGCCCAATTTTTCAGCCCCTGTTTTACAGGGGCGTGTAATTACAATTTTTTTAGCAATAATTTGCCATAGGGCTCATTGCTGTGCTCCAAGTACAGTATCTGTGAGGGGTTGGAGTGTTGTGGCACCAGTGCCTAAGGCCCAATTTTTCAGCCCCTGTTTAACAGGGGCGTGTCATTACAATTTTTGAAGCAATACTTTGCAACAGGGCTCATTGCTGTGCTCCAAGTACAGTATCTGTGAGGGGTTGTAGTGTTGTGCCACCAGTGCCTAAGGCCCAATTTTTCAGCCCCTGTTCAACAGGGGCATGCAATTACAATTCTTGATCTAATAATTCACAGCAGGGCCCATTGCTGCACCCACCAAGAGTAACTCTGAGGGCTTACAGTGTTGTGGCAACGCCACCACCACCACCACCACGAAAGGCCCAATTTTTCAGCCCCTGTTCAAAAGGGGCATGTAATTACAATTCTTGATCTAATAATTCACAGCAGGGCCCATTGCTGCACCCACCAAGAGTAACTCTGAGGGCTTACAGTGTTGTGGCAACACCACCACCACCACCACCACCACGAAAGGCCCAATTTTTCAGCCCCTGTTCAACAGGGGCATGCAATTACAATTCTTGATCTAATAATTCACAGCAGGGCCCATTGCTGCACCCACCAAGAGTAACTCTGAGGGCTTACAGTGTTGTGGCAACGCCACCACCACCACCACCAAGAAAGGCCCAATTTTTCAGCCCCTGTTCAAAAGGGGCATGTAATTACAATTCTTGATCTAATAATTCACAGCAGGGCCCATTGCTGCACCCACCAAGAGTAACTCTGAGGGCTTACAGTGTTGTGGCAACACCACCACCACCACCACCACCACGAAAGGCCCAATTTTTCAGCCCCTGTTCAACAGGGGCATGCAATTACAATTCTTGATCTAATAATTCACAGCAGGGCCCATTGCTGCACCCACCAAGAGTAACTCTGAGGGCTTACAGTGTTGTGGCAACGCCACCACCACCACCACCACGAAAGGCCCAATTTTTCAGCCCCTGTTCAAAAGGGGCATGTAATTACAATTCTTGATCTAATAATTCACAGCAGGGCCCATTGCTGCACCCACCAAGAGTAACTCTGAGGGCTTACAGTGTTGTGGCAACGCCACCACCACCACCACCACGAAAGGCCCAATTTTTCAGCCCCTGTTCAAAAGGGGCATGTAATTACAATTCTTGATCTAATAATTCACAGCAGGGCCCATTGCTGCACCCACCAAGAGTAACTGTCAGGGCTTACAGTGTTGTGGCACCAGCACCACCATCAAAGGCCCAATTTTTACTACCACTGTTCAACAATTATATGTAATTATAATTCCTGATATAATAGTTGACAGCAGGGCGTTCCAGCACCAACCAAGAGTAACTGTGAGTGCTTACAGTGTTGTGCCAACACCAACAACTAAGGGGCCTATTTCTGCAGAGTATATACGGCAGGTCCCTACTTTCAAACATCCAACTTACAAACGACTCCTACTTGCAAACGCAAGAAGACAACAGGAAGTGAGAGGAAATCTACCACTAGGAAGGAAAATTCTCTCCTGTAAGAATAAATATGGGAGAAAGGTGTCTCCTCTGTACTGATGCTTTATCAGCAATCCTTGTTTCAAGAAAAACACCACATTTCAAAAACAGTTGTCATTGGGACGGAAAGTGAGGTGAAATGTTCTGAACAGGGGCACAGACAGCAAAACAAATGTTACAGGGGTGATAACCCTTACCTATGTTTTCCAAAAAGTTTAAAAATAGATTTTTGGGCTGGAGCTACACTTCAACAATGTACCTGTTCAAAATTACAAACAGATTCTACATAAGAACAAACCTATAGTCCCTGTCTTGTATGCACCGCCTGTATACGGATGTTCAGAGTATATAGGGCCTTTTTTATTTTATGTGCGGGGTTCCCCTTAATATCCATACAAGACCCAAAGGGGCTGGTAATGGGCTGGGGTAGGGGGGGGGGGTCATGGGGTAGCTATGCCATTTTTCTTAAAGATTTTCATCCATATTACCGGGACCAGACATTACATTAAAGCCGCAAGCAGTTTTAAATGGCTTTTTTTTCCTTTAGAAGTGTCATTTTGTGCAGGGACAGTTCTAAACACGGGAAACACGTGGCACTTCACAGGCATACTTTAGACACCCCCCAGGTACGATATTTAAAGGAATATTTGACTTTTTTTTTTCACTTTATGCATCATTAAAATGACTGCTCCCGAAAAACGACCGTTTTTAAAACTTCTTTTTGCATTGATACATGTCCCCTGGTGCACAACCCGGGTTCCCAAACCCTTTTTAGGACAATAACATGCATAATAGTTGTTATAATTAGCACTTTAGAATTCGAACGTTCGCATCCATTGTATTTAATAGGGTTCTAATGTTCGTACGAACTTTCGGTCCGTTCGCGGGTTCTGGTGCGAACCGAACCCGGGGGTGTTCGGCTCATCACTATTGCTGACGTACACATAAAATAGTTTTGTTTGGTTGTTTATGTAACCAAGTACTACCTTACTGTCTGTATAGAAGGTGAAAGAATCAATTGTAGTGTCCATTTCACTTCGTATGACCTCTGCAATTTCTACTGCTAGCACGGCTGCACAAAGTTCAAGTCTTGGTATGGTATGTGCAGGCTTGGGAGTGAGTTTTGCCTTGCCTAGGACAAAACTACAGTGTGATTCTCCATTCAGTTCAGAGGTCTTCAAATAGGCTACTGCAGCAATAGCTTCAACTGATGCATCAGAGAAAATATGAATCTCTCTCCGGTTAGCAGTTGAACTGGAACCTTGAATGGTAACTGGAGCAAGGAAACCCAGTGGATAATAGATGCTATTCACCATGGACAGGACTCCTCTCTTAGTGAAGGGTTTGTCACAAGTTGACACTTGGAAGGTGAATTTGTCTTGCTTGATGTTCCACAACAAACCCAGACTTCGCTGTACAGGAGGCACATCTGTACCTAAGTCAAGGTTTTTTAGACTAGTGGCATAGTCCTCAGAGTGAAAGGCATTCATAAGTTCCTGGCTGTTGGATATAATCTTGTGTAGTCTAAGGTTTGCTACAGACAGCATCTCCTTTGTTCTGGTGAGAAGATCAATTGCTTCTTTAGCAGTTGGAAAGGACTTAAGTGCGTCATCAACATAGAAGTTTCTTTCAACAAATTGACGGCATCAGATCCATATTCAACTTCTCCAGTCTGAGCTGTTCTCCTTAGCCCATAAGTTGCCACTGCTGGGGAAGGACTGTTACCGAAGACATGTACCTTCATGCGATAATCTATAACTTCCTTGTTGAGGTCATTGTCCTTGTGCCATAGAAACCTGAGGTAGTTTCTGTTGTCTTCTCTGACGATGAAGCAGTGAAACATCTGTTGAATGTCGGCCATTACTGCTACAGGCTCTTGTCTGAAACAAATCAAGACTCCTATTAGACTGTTGTTCAAGTTGGGTCCAGTAAGGAGCATGTTGTTAAGAGAAACACCTTCGTGCCGAGCACTGGAATCAAAGACAACTCTGATTTGGTCTGGTTTGCGTGGGTGATACACGCCAAAGGATGGAAGGTACCAGCATTCTTCTCCCTCCTTTAGTGGGGGAGCAGGCTCTGCATGATCTCTGTCAAATACATTTTGCATAAAGTCCACAAAGTGCTTTTGCATCTCTGGTTTCCTGCTTAAGTTTCGCTTTAAGGAGGAGAATCTACTGATGGCCTGCTGTAAGTTGTTGGGCAATCTCTCTCTTGGGAGACGAAAGGGTAGGGGTGCTACCCAGTTATTGGAGTCATCTTGAAAGAACTCATTGTCCATTACCTTGATGAATTCTTTGTCTTCCATTGAAGGAGCCAGTATGTCATCTTCACTGGTTGCATTAAACACTGTAGAGCCGAAGTCGCCATCATGGCAGGAGAAAGGGCTTGTGTCACCTGAGATACCATGTTGCCATTCGTGGCTGGCTATCTTCTCTTTCACCCAGTAGTGATGTGGGCATGGCTCAAAGTACGTGTTTCGGCCATTTGGCAGAACATTTGTCTTGAATGACGAAATGCTGGTAGGTCTTTTCATTTTGCCTATGCAGACATTGCCTATGATGACCCACCCTAGATCTGTGCGCTGGGCAAATGGGGTATCTGGGGGTCCACTGACTTGTCTGTGTACCTTGTGAACTCTTAGAATGTCTCTTCCTAACAGAAGAAGGATCTGAGCATCTTTGTCAAGCGGTGGTATCTCATTTGCTATTACCTTGAGGTGAGGGTGATGGAAAGCAGCAGCTGGAGTAGGGATTTCTTCCCTGTTAGCAGGTATCTGATTGCACTCAACAAGTGTAGGTAAGGGTAATTGCAAGTTACCTTTTAGAGAAGATACCATGAGTCCATGAGCCCTTCTTCCAGAAACCTCTATAGTTCCACTACAGGTACCCAAGGTGTAAGGATGAGCTTCGCCTTTTATTTCAAATAGATTGAACAATTCAGATTTTGCAAGTGATCGATTGCTCTGATCGTCTAAGATAGCATATGCCTTTAGAGACTTTTCTGGTTGATCCTTGTGGTATATGTTCACCAAGCATATCTTAGCACAGGACTTACCACAGCGGTCTTCTCCACAAACTTCAGTGCAGGATGAGGAAATGATGGTAGAATTAGGCACTTGGTCTGTATTCTCCCCGCCATGCGTTAACCTGGGAGGAGTGTTGGCAGGTTGTGCAGAGCTGGGCTCAAGAGGATGGAGGGCTTGCACTTGTTCTTCAGAGCCACACTCTATGCACTTGATGGACACATTACAGTCCCTTGCAAAATGTTCTGTAGAAGCACAGCACCTGAAACATACCCTAAATGTCTTTAAAAGCTCCTTGCGCTCTTCCAGAGGCTTTTTCCTAAAGCCGATACATTTATTGAGGGGGTGTGGCTTCTTGTGTATGGGACACTCTCTGTTATGGTTTTCAATCTTCCTACTCTGTTTGTTCGTGGCCAGAACTGTGGTAGGAGTGGGAAGGATGTCAGTCTTTTTCACGGACACTGGGCCTCTATGGTTTCTATAGTTGCCCTGAAGACTGGTACTCTTAGGAAAGGGTGAGAAGAGGCTGTACTCACCGTAGGAAAAACTTGGATCGTTCTTGGTCTCTGCAATTTCCCTGATGAATTCACAGAAGAAAGAGAATGGAGGGAAGGAAACCTTGTTCTCTCTTTTGTATGATGACCCTAGTGCAGTCCATTTCTCTTGCAAACCATACGGGAGCTTGGAGACAATTGGGTTTACCCCTCTTGGAGTGTCAAGGTAACTGAGTCCAGGTAGTTTTGGGTCTGTCTTGGCTAGCTGAAGCTCAAGGAGAAGGTCAATCAGTCTCTGGAACTCCTTGTTGTCCTTACCGGATATCTTTGGGAAAGTTTCCAGACGCATGAACAAAGCATTTTCTATAGCTTCTGGACTGCCATAACTTTGCTCTAGTCGCTCCCATGCAGCTGTGAGGCCTGCAGTAGGATTGTCCATGAAAACCGATCTTAATGGCTTAACACGTGCAGCAGATAGAGGACCAAGCCATTTGATCAGCAGATTCAATTCTTGATCAGCTGTAATGCCAATATTGCTGATTGTAGTTCTGAAGGCACATTTCCAACTTCTGTAGTTCTCACGTTGGTCATCAAAACTTGTAAGACCAGTCTTTGTGAGCTCTCTGCGAAGCATGTACCTCACAAACTCTTCTGTCTCAGTTGTCTCCGCCTTTATGTGAGATGCTGTTGGCTGTATGGTGCTGATTGCGTTATCTTTGACATTGTTGTTAAAGGACACAGGGAAATATGGTGCAGCAGATGCATCCAGGTGAGTTGCTTGCTTGAAGTCAGTTGTTCCAATGGTACGTTGATTCAAGGCTGTACCGATGACTGGAGATTGATGACTTGCTTGAAGCTTGCGCTGATGCTCTGTGACGTATGAAGGCAGGCAAGGTAGGCAGGTAGGAAATGCAGTGGAGTGATTTTGAGTGCAGGAAGTTGCTGGAACCTCTTTAACTTGAAGCTGTGAAGGAGTCTCTATGTAGTCGGGAGCATTGGAGATAATGGAGTATGCACTGCAGTGGCTTAGGACATAGTCTTTAGTGCGTTTGAGGGGGTCTTCCATATCTGCTATGTTTAGGTTAATGCTGTCTTTCTCACTTGCACCTTCGTCTGCACTGATAGCTTGCTGTAGGACCCTTAGCTTTGCCATAGCTGCGTCATGTTTACACTGTTCATTTAAGGTTTCCATTGTTGCTCTTTGTCGTGCTGACTGCGCTTCCAACTCTGCCCTTTGACGTGCTGACTGCGCTTCCGACTCTGCTCTCTGATCTTCCAACTCTGCTCTTTTTTCTGCATATGCCACCTGCACCTTGCTGGCTTCCACTTCAGCGCGGGCATTAATAAGTCGCTCACTGAGTGTTGAGTATCTTGAACTATGGGATCTTGACGAGTTTTTAGAACGTCTGGTGGAAACAGATCTGTGAGATGCAGTGTCCTGTAACAGCTTTATTTTTGCTTCTGCCTTTAATCTGGTTTGCTGGATAAAACTGTCTCTTTCAATATTAAGAATGTTGACCTGCTTTAACTGCCTCATCGCATTTTCTGACTTCATGTTTTGTAAGACATTAGTGAATTTGATGCTGGTAAGCTGATAAAGCTCATATGAGGCAGAAAGTTGTTTAATGGCGCCCTCTAGTGTCAGTAGGTCACGTTCAACAGACACTGTATTGGCTTCAGCAAGGATTTTCTCCCAGACTAATTCCAAGCTATTTGACAATTCAGTCCTTGAAGCTTCATAATTCTCCATTACTTTCCAAGTGGGTTTAACTGAGCGTTTGGGTAACTCAGTTTCTTCAGGAACTTGTGGGGAGGTAGATGTGAGTTCACATGCAGAAGCTTGGTCACTCATGATAGCAGACTGACTGTGAAAGCAGGCAGGATCTGTGTGCTGAAATATGACACTGTGCAGATTGTCTCAGGCTATAAGGCTGCCATGTGCTGCTCTGTCCCTTCTGTCTTGCTATGAGGGCAGTAAATCTTGTCTGTTTCAGTACTGACATGCAGAAATCTTGTAATTAGGCTGGGAAACTCCGTTTTTCTACTGTTCTGTCTCAACTACAAAGCGATAAAGTTCATCTCCAGGTTGATGTAGGCCTTACACAAGCTGGTTTGCTATTATCCCTTGCATCGATACAGGCAGTTTAACTCAATGAATAAACTCACAGTTAGGACGACAGACGATGAATCCTTTCGAATGTTCCGTTTAATGATGGATATTCATAGGTAGAAAAACGTTGCAGTTGTAAGCCACATGTAAGATGTTAGCATGGAAGAAATACAGGAGTAATGACCAGAATCAGGAAGTGGAGGAGATATATAAAGAACTACGGTGAGAGAGAGAGTTCAGCTAGAAAGAAGGGGACAGATCTTAAAGACACAGAGCAAGAATAATCATAGTGTAACACAACAGGATATGTATTATAGCAAAAATTTAAAAAAAAAACATTTTTTTTCAAGATTGTCAGTATTTTTTTAATAGCGCTAAAACTTAAAACTGCAGAGGTGATCAAATACCACCAAAAGAAAGCTCTATTTGTGGGGAAAAATTACGTCAATTTTGTTTGGGTACAGCGTTGCACGGCCGCGCAATTGTCAGTTAAATTAACACAGTGCCGTATCGCAAAAAACAACCTGGTCATGAAGGGGGGTAAAACCTTTCCGGGATAAAGTGGTTAAGGCTGCCTACCCCTGCCCTAGACCGTTCAATGGGCAGCAGTGAATGGACTGTAGCTGTTTCCCTTGTTGCCTCTGCACTAGTTTGGGAAAGAACCTGTTGACTCTACATCGGCTTCTATAGGGTATCGCTATATTATGATCATTGTAACTATTTTCTGTTCCTTCAGTGCCTTCATCGGCTGTCATTTTAAGTGCCCTTGAACTAATTTATTCTATTTTGCTTCCTTAGGATGCACTGTGAAATGATTTTATCCTGCTTGGAAAAAAGATTTGTGCAAACTATGGATAAAGATGAGACAGTACACTTCAAAGCCTGAATGCGAGAATTTATGCCAACAAATAAAAATCAAAAATCAAAAAAATGGGAGTCTTATTGAGTCTAAATAAAACTGGCCATAAGCACAAAAAATACAACTATCAAAGCCCTGCTGGATCTTTCTTATATGCATGCTAGATTTGGAAATATTTTTCTGATAAAAAGGAGAGCGTGGATTTAAACCAAACCTGTCATGTATAACACACTGTAATGTAGACTGATGCAAAGTAGCAATTTCTTTTACTGCTTTAAATCACATTGACATTGTCTATAATCACCATTCACAAAATCTGCAGTTTTTGCAGCTGTTCTTTTAGCTCCAGAACCTGGGAACAATCAAAATCATAAAAAAACACCTGCCAAGAGCAACACAGGAATCTGAATGTACCAACGAGAAAAAAGAAATCTAAACCTCAGATATTCACATACTATATCCATAAAATACAGTGCAAATGGAAAATATTCACAGCTCTTCATTTTTTCCTCATTTTGTTATGTTACAGTCTTATTCCAAAATGTATTCAATTCATTATATTTCTCAAAAATTCTACAAACAATACCCCATAATGACAACGTAAATTTTTTTTTTTTTTAAATCTTTGCAGATTAATTAAAACTAAAAAACTAAAAAGATCCCATGTACAGAAGTATTCACAGCCTTTGCTCAAAACTTTGGTGAAGCGCCTTTGGCACCATTTATAGCCTCAAGTCTTTTTTTGGATGATGCTACAAGCTTGGCACACCTATTTTTGGACAGTTTCTCTCAATCTTTTTTGGAGGACCTCTCAAGCTCCATCAGGTTGGATGGGGACCGTTGGTGCACAGCTATTTTCATATTTCTCCAGAGATGTTCAATCGTGTTGAAGTCTGGGCTCTAGCTGGGCCACTCAAGGACAATCACAAAGTTGTCTTGTAGCCACACCTTTGTTATCTTGGCTGTGTGCTTAGGGTCCTTGTCATGTTGGAAGATGAATCTTTGCCCCAGTCTGAGGTCCAGAGTGCTCTGGAGCAGGCTTTCATCAAGGATGTGTCTGTACATTGCTGCATTCATCTTTCCCTCAATCCTGACTAGTCTCCCAGTTCCTGCCACTCAAAACATCCCCCCAGCAAGATACTGCCACCACCATGCTTCACTGTAGGGATGGTATTGGCCAGGTGATAAGCGGTGCCTGGTTTCCTCCAGACATGACATTTGCCATTCAAGCCAAAGAGTTCAATCTTTGTTTCA
This sequence comes from Rana muscosa, assembly GCA_029206835.1. NCBI lineage: Eukaryota > Metazoa > Chordata > Amphibia > Anura > Ranidae > Rana > Rana muscosa. The sequence continues at coordinate 456,034,000 of CM055118.1, forward strand.
TCAGACCAGAGAATTTTGTTTCTCATGGCCTGAGAGTCCTTCAGGCGCCCCTTGGCAAACTCTAGGTGGGCTGTCATGTGCCTTTTACTGAGGTGTGGCTTCCAACTGGCCACTCAGTTTGGCCAGGCGGCCCACTCTAGGAAGAGTCCTGGTGGTTCCAAATTTTTTCATTTACAGTTGATGGAGGCCACTGTGCTCATTGGGGCCTTCAATGCTGCATACATTTTTCTGTACTCTTCCACAGATCTGTGCCTCCATACAATCCTGTCTCAGAGGTCTACAGACAATTCATTGGATTTCATGGCTTGGTTTGTGCTCTGACATGCACTCCTAACTGTGGGACCTTATATAGACAGGTGTGTGCCTTTCCAAATCATGTCCAATCAACTGAATTTAACACAGGTGGACTCCAATCATGTTGTAGAAACATCTCAAGGATGATCAGTGGAAACAGGATGCACCTGAGCTCAATTTTGAGCTTCATGGCAAAGGCTGTGAATAAGCTTTTTGACCTCCTGAAGTACGGTCTATGCAGTATGGCATTTTAGTGCACAGACCGTAGTGCAGGCGGTCATGCTCGCACTATTGTGCTTTTTTATCAAATTTTTTGTAAGTGCACCTTTTTATTAAACTTTTATCTGTTTAAAAAGTTAATGCACTTGCACTATGAGATTTTTTCTACCTCTCCAACACGCTTTGTTTTGAGCACTTCAAGCCAATGTGAATCCCAGCGGCTGATCATAACTAGCTGAATTGCCCTGGTGGGGACAATGAAACAAGGATCCTGTTTTAATTTCTTCAGCAGCAGGTGGAGTCGGTGTTCAGCCTGAGTTCCAGCAAGTGATCATTAACAGCTGATTTCCCTGTGTGGGAACACGCCCATATAGATCCTTTTAGGATCTTTGGATCTGGTAAACTGCAATCTATTTATTCCTCAGCATGGTGGTAATGAAGTATTTTTGGATGTGTTTGCACTGAACCTTTACTCTTGTATTGACATCATGCCCGCACCCCCGCTTTCCTTGGCAGATACCGGATCTGGCCTTGAGGCTGTATAGTAAGTTTCCGAACTGTCTCCACCTTGTTGGAACTTAGTCCCTGTCTTCCCTTATTCCAAAGACATTATCATTTACCCTTGTCTATTTTTCTTTCCAGTATATTACTTTATAACACTCCTGATGAATGGCTGAAATGCCAGGAAACGCGTAGAGTGCCACTAGATGCCAACAGTTACCTGTCTTTATTACATATGTTCTTCATTTGATTTATTTTACCATGTATATCTGTCATGTCTATTTTAATTGTATTGCATGCTATGTAGCAGCATATTTAGAGTAAGTCTTGTGACTACCTATCTATTTGATACAGAATATCTGATATGTATTTAAGATTGTAATAAATAAATCATAAATAAATCATGTACTGTTACTTCATTTTTATGTTATTATTCTCACTTGACATGGCGTTCCCTCATTCCAAGTCCCACAAACCCTTCTCTTTTATTTACTCTTGTATTGTTTTGGATGGACATTTTCACTGGATCTAACAGATGATTCACAGATGGACTATTTTTTTATACACATTTTTTTTGTTTTTAACCACTTCAGCCCCGGAAGGATTTGCCCCTTAATGACCAGGCTATTTTTTGCAATACGGCACTGCGACGCTTTAACTGACAATCGCGCGGTCATGCAATGCTGTACCCAAAAAAAAATGTCCTTTTCTTCCCACAAATAGAGATTTATTTTGGTGGTATTTTATCACCTCTGCGGTTTTAATTTTTTGCGCTAAAAAAAGAGCGACAATTTTGGAAAAAACAAATATAAATATCAAAAAATATTTTTAACTTTTTGCTATAATAAATATCCCCAATTTTTTTTTTTTATAAGTGTATATTGATTGGTTTGCCCAAAGGTTATAGTGTCTATAAAATAGGGGATATATTTATGGCGTTTTTATTATTATTATTTTTTTTACTAGTAATGGCAGTAATCAGCGATTTTTAGCGGGACTGCGACATTGTGGCGGACAGATCAGTCACTTTTGACACTTTTTTTGGACCATTGACATTTATACAGTGATCAGAGCTAAAAATGACCACTGATTACTGTATTAATGTCACTGGCAGGGAAGGGGTTAACACTAGGCGGCGATCAAGGGGTTAAGTGTGTCCTAGGGAGGTGTTTCTAACTGTGATTCGATTCGCGCAGGGGAGCCAACCTGCCGTCGTATAATTACGGCAGCTTGTCGGCAAGCGTTTAAGGTTGTTTTTAACATAACCATAATTTTGAACTCACTTATTAGAGATTTTTTGCGTCAATATATTTATTTTTATTTCATTTTAGGACTCTTGTTTTTCAGACTTTGTTTCACTGGTTTGTTTCAAGTTTTTTGGTCATTTTGTATCAATTGTTTATACACATTTGGTATTTGTATATAGGTTTATGAACCTATACACTTAGTTTTGACAGCGCACTTTACACTTATTACCACATTTACCACATCCCACCAATCCAGGGATTTATTTTAGTGCTGCAGTCTTTTACTATATTGGCCAAGCGCACCCTTTTTTAATTGTACAAACATTCTGCACAACCTACATTTTATTTGTTGCAGCAATACCTCCACTTTGTAGAAGCGGCGCTGTAGAGAACTACCTGAATCTGCCTTATGTTTCAGTAAAGCTATCAGAACTGGCGGTAAGGCTTTTTGAATCTGGAGCAGAGCCTGTTCAAAGTGCCATACCACCAGTAAAGTGGTATAAATGCTCTATTGAATTAAACTTAAAATGACTAGGCTAAGTGACTGTGTGAGTTTGGCAATGGGTTTCGTTGTTTGATTTGGGGTAACGAGAGTTTTTATTTCACTGTTTAAGTACCACCTAGTTTTCCTTCAATCAAACTGTACCCTGTGTCTTTACATTTCTTTGAAGCTAATATTATCTGACAACAATGCTTTGCCTCAAAAATATTAAATAAAAACCCTTTAATCAATCTCCCATTTTCTTAGCTTTTTTACCTCCTGGTCACCATAGAGACACAAAGTGAGCCTTTCATCTGCTGAAGACCAGTCTCCGACTGGAACAATTAATTAATTTTGCATAATCAAATGGAGGTGTTCAAATCTATATGCATAAACCTTGTTAATTTTTTTCATTAGTCTCCAAAATGACTATAAAATGCATTCTTCTAGTGGCTTCGAAAGCCCACTCAGGAACATTATTAACTTGGTTGAATATAGGCTAATTCTGTATGTTTGCAGCACTGAACAAGAACAAAACATGCTTAATTTTTCATACAGTGTTTCTCAATAAAGTGACTTAATGGCTTTATGCTAAATAGGCTGAACCATATATATTAGGCTAAGATTGGAAACAATGTTAACTGTTGTACTTAGTTTTATCTTCTTTGGAGGGAGGGGGCAGAAGACTGGTCTTTATTTTATACATAATTACTTAGTTAGACTACAAAAACACAATTCTATTGAGTTCAACCAAGAGAAAGAATGAATATATTGTCAAAAGTATTGGGAGGCCTGCCTTTACATGCACATGAACTTTAATGGTATAACAGTCTTAGTCCAAAGGGTTCAATATTGAGTTGGCCCACCCTTTGCAGCTATAACAGCTTCAACTCTTCTGGGAAGGCTGTCCACAAGGTTTAGGAGTGTGTCTATGGGAATGTTTGACCATTCTTCCAGAAGCGTATTTGTGAGGTCAGGGACTGATGTTGGATGAGAAAACCTGGCTCACAGTCTTCGCTCTAATTCATCCCAAAGGTGTTCTATCGGGTTGAGGTCAGGACTCTGTGCAGGCCAGTCAAGTTCCTCCACCCCAAACCTGCTCATTCATGTCTTTATGGACCTTGCTTTGTGCACTGGTGCACAGTCATGTTGGGACAGGAAGGGGCAATACCCAAATTGTTCCCACAAAGTTGGGAGCATGAAATTTTCCAAAATGTCTTGGAATGCTGACACCTTAAGAGTTCCCTTCACTGGAACTAAGGGGCCAAGTCCAATCCATGAAAAACAACCCCACACCTTAATCCCCCCTCCACCAAATGATTTGGAATTGGACCAGTGCACAAAGCAAGGTCCATAAAGACATGGATGAACGAGTTTGGGGTGGAGGAAATTGACAGGCCCGCACAGAGTCCTGACCTCAACCTGGTAGAATACCTTTGGGATGAATTAGACTGTGAGGCAGGCCCTCTCGTCCACATCAGTGCCTAACCTCACAAATGAACTTCTGAAAGAATGGTCAAACATTCCCATAGACACACTGCTAGACCTAGTGGACAGCCTTCCCAGAAGAGTTGAAGCTGTTAAAGCTGCAAAGGGTGGGCCAACTCAATATTGAACCCTACGGACTAAGACTGGCATTCCATTAAAGTTCATGTGTGTGGAGGCAGGCCTCCCAATACTTTTGACAATATAGTGTAAATTGAACGCTCCATATACAGACTTCTATACCAACCGCTGGTCCAGAGGAATGCAAACAAATCCTTTAAAGCAGGGATAGGCAACCTCGGCCCTCCAGCAGTTTTGAAACTACAAGTGCCATAAGACAGTGCAATTTGTAGAAAGGGGGGGGGGTATTCATGGAGCTTCCTGTCATGTGACACCGCAGAGAAGCCTGTGCAAACGAAAATCGACATCTCCTACACCTCACGGCCGAGGGGAACTTTGCCAGAGCCAGCAGAGCGGCACCAACAGACCTCAGAACACCCCCATCCTCGATGGATATCATTTTCAAGTGAACCTGTAAGTATATATACTATACTTACATTAATGATTACAGTAGGATTTATTTAGTTGGCACCTCCACCCCCTTATTTTTTACATAAGACAGTGCAAGACCCTGACAATCACAGGCATGACTCCTAGAGGCAGAGGCATGATGGGATTTGTAGTTTCACCACAGCTGGAGGGCTGAGGTTGCCTACCACTGCTCTAAAGCATGGTCCAAAATGCTCCAACAGGAAAACAATTCCTTCCTGATCCCCTAAAGCAATTGGATATTCCCCATATCAGCAATCTCTGGTGTTATTACTTATAAATGTTAACAGCCAGTTCTATTCTGTGCATTTATAAATGCATCTGACTTTTTTAAATAATTAACCCCATTGGCTAGAATTCGTTTTTGAGGGAGTTCTTGAAGGTGTTTATTCCACGTTTCCACTGCTCTTATGGTGAATAAGCTTTCCTGTATGTGGAGGTTAAACATTTTTTCCTCCAGACGCCAGAAGTCCCTTCAGCAATAAAGTGACCACCAGATACCATTTCCCCATGTGCATGAGTAACCCCCTGCCTTTTGGCCTAGAAAATGGCCAAAACAGTTTTTTAACATTGGGCTCCTTTTGACTTCAGCAGGGTTCATATTTGGCACCCAAACTTTACTCATGTTTACCAAACCCTGCTCGAACCAAACCCCAGCCCTCCTGGCTGCGACCAGTTGTTCCTCCCTTTAGACTTTGCCCGGCAGTGCTCTCCTGCTGTCCTCTCCTTGCTCCTGTGCCTCCTGTCCAGGACACCTCGACGAGTTCTTATAAGGTCCCGTCCGCACTCGAGCTCAGGCCCAAGGTCACCCCCCTCTAGACTGCTCCCTCAAAGGCCACGACAGCCTAGCACTCCATCTCCAGCTTCCACACAGAACAACTCCTCCCCAGCTGGGCTGACCCTGAGTATTTAACCACTTAACAACCACCTGCCGACAAATAACGTCGACAAGGTGGTTGCTTAACTCTGGGAGGACGTTATATAACGTCCTCCCAGAATCGCGCTCCCGCGCGCCCCCTGGGGCGCGCACACGGGAAACTCCGTGACCGCCGGGTCCAGAGGACCCGGCGGATCACGAATCGCGGTAAATCGCCGCTGATAGCGGCCGTTTACCACGTGATCGCTCCGTCAAATGACGGAGCAATCACTTGTAAACAGACCGGCGTCATTTGATGACGCCGGTTCCTCCCTCCCCTCTCTGTACCGATCGGTACAGTGTGAGAGGGGAGGGGGAGGGAGCGGATGGCAGCAGCAGCACTGTGGGCTGGATCTGTGACAATTGCAGTCACAGATCCATCCATCCATCCATCCCTGCTCAGCCATCCCTGTGCTATACCCTGCCAATACTCTGCAATACACCCTGCCAATACTCTGCAAAATACCCTGCCAATACTCTGCAATACCCTGGTGCAATACTCTGCAATACCCTGGTGCAATACTCTGCAATACCCTGGTGCAATACTCTGCAATACCATGCGAAATACTCTGCAATACCCTGCAAAATACTCTGCAATACCCTGCAAAATACTCTGCAATACCCTGCGAAATACTCTGCAATACCCTGCGAAATACTCTGCAATACCCTGGTGCAATACTCTGCAATACCCTGGTGCAATACTCTGCAATACCCTGGTGCAATACTCTGCAATACCCTGCACAATACTCTGCAATACCCTGCAAAATACTCTGCAATACCCTGCAAAATACTCTGCAATACCCTGCAAAATACTCTGCAATACCCTGCAAAATACTCTGCAATACCCTGCGCAATACTCTGCAAAATACTCTGCAATACCCTGCACAATACTCTGCAATACCCTGCACAATACTCTGCAATACCCTGCACAATACTCTGCAATACCCTGCACAATACTCTGCAATACCCGCCACAATACTCTGCAATACCCACCACAATACTCTGCAATACCCGCCACAATACTCTGCAATACCCTCCACAATACTCTGCAATACCCTCCACAATACCCTGTGCAATACCCTCCACAATACCCTGTGCAATACCCGTGCAATACCCTGCCATACACCGCAATACCCTGCCATACACCGCAATACCCTGCCATAGTCTGCAATACTCCGCAATGCCCTGCAATACTCCGCAATGCCCGGCAATACTCCGCAATGCCCGGCAATACTCCGCAATACCCAGCAATACTCCGCAATGCCCGGCAATACTCTGCAATAACCACTTCCCGCCCTCCTGCCGTCATATGACGTCCTTGACTTTGTGCGGGGATATCTGAATGATGGGAGCAGCTACAGGCATCATTCAGATATTAGCTTTTTCAGCCGGCGATTCCCTACACCATAAGAACAATCATAGCGGCTGTTCCGCCGCTTGATCATTCTTACGGGAGGCGAGAGGGGATGTCCCCCCCCCCCCGCCGCCCTCCGGTGCTTCTACCGACTCACCGCTACGATCAAAGCCAGGATTGTTGTTTTGTTTTTTTTGTATTTTTTTCAGGCTTCCCAGCCTAGAGGTGAGATGTGGGGTCTTATTGACACCCCCCCCCCCCATATCTCACTGTAAAGAGGACCTGTCATGCCATATTCCTATTACAAGGGATGTTTACGTTCCTTGTAATAGGTATAAAAGTGATCAAAAAAATGTTTAGGGCGGAAAAACATGTCAAACTAAAATAAATAAAGTAAAATGAAGAATAAATTATTATTTTTTTTTTAAAGCGCCCCTGTCCCCGTGAGCTCGCATACAGAAGCGAACGCATACGTAAGTCCCGCCCACATATGAAAACGGTTTTCAAACCACACATGTGAGGTATCTCTGCGAACGTTAGAGCGAGAGCAATCATTTTGGCTCTAGACCTCCTCTGTAACTCAAAACATGTAACCAGTAAAAATATTTAAAGCGTCGCCTATGGGGATTTTTTAAGTAGCAAAGTTTGGCGCCATTCCACGAGTGTGTGCAATTTTTAAGGGCGACATGTTAGGTATCTATTTACTCGGCGTAACTTCATCTTTCACATTATGCAAAAACATTGGGCTAACTTTACTGTTTTTTTTTTTTTTTTTAAGCACAAAACATTTTTTTTCCGTAAAAAACGCGTTAAAAAAATTGCTGCGCAAATATCGTGCGAGATAAAAAGTTGCAACAACCACCATTATATTCTCTAAGGTCTTTGCTAAAAAAACATATATAATGTTTTGGGGTTCTATGTAATTTTCTAGCAAATAAATGATGATTTTTACATGTAGGAGAGAAATGTCAGAATTGGCCTTGGTGCTCCAGAACGCCTGAAGGTGCTCCCTGCATGTTGGGCCTCTGTATGTGGCCACGCTGTGTAAAAGTCTCACACATGTGGTATCGCCATACTCGGGAGTAATAGCAGAATGTGTTTTGGGGTGTAATTTGTGGAATGCATATGCTGTGTGTGAGAAATAACCTGCTAATATGACAATTTTGTGGAAAAAAAAAAAGAGAAAAAAAAAATCTTGATTTTGCAAAGAATTGTGGGAAAAAATGACAACTTCAAAAAACTCACAATGCCTCTTTCTGAATACCTTGGAATGTCTTCTTTCCAAAAAGGGGTCATTTGGGGGGTATTTGTACTTTTCTGGCATGTTAGGGTCTCAAGAATTGAGATAGGCCGTCAGTACTTCAGGTGTGATCAATTTTCAGATATTGGCACCATAGCTTGTGGACTCTATAACTTTCACAAAGACCAAATAATATCCACCAATTTGTACTTATTTTTACCAAAGATATGTAGCAGTATAAATTTTGGCCAAAATTTATGAAGAAAAAATAGTAATTTGCAAAATTTTATAACAGAAACGAAAAAAAAAAACATTTTTTTACAAAATTTTCAGTCTTTTTTCTCTTATAGCGCAAAAAATAAAAAACCCAACAGTGATTAAATACCACCAAAAGAAAGCTCTATTTGTGTGAAAAAAAGGAAAACAATTTCATATGGGTACAGTGTTGTATGACTGAGTAATTGTCATTCAAAATGTGAGAGCACCGAAAGCTGAAAATTGGTCTGGTTATTAAGGGGGTTTAAGTGCCCAGTGGTCAAGTGGTTAAGGAGGCCTGCCCCCTGCCAATCAAGGTTGGGGATTGGTCAGATCTCCTCAGAATACTCCAGGCAGCTCCGCCTTTCCTCTCCTCCTGCCTTTCCAGAAGATGCTAAAATATTCTGCAAAGAAGTGGGATGTCTTGGTGATGCCTGTGAGTCACCAGCCCTGCCTTAGTCACTCAACCCTGACCCAGAAGAAAATCACACAGGCTTGGCTGCCAGCCAAGCCTGACAATTTGCCTACCCTGTACAAAAAATCCTACTCACTATCTAGCTGCTTTATCTCTAAAGCAGACCTTTACGAATTGAAGGAAGGGGTGAGACCTTGTAATGTCTCAGATGGGGCGAGTGGACTCTCATGTCATCATTAAATTTTGTGAAAAAAGGAACTTTGTAATGCCTCAGTTCCAAAATAATGTAACGTAAGAGAGCAATCAGAGCATTCACAAATTATAAATCAAGGAAAACAACAACTTAAAATTAAAAATCATTAGTTGCAGGCTAAAACACAGTCAAAGTGATCCTAAAACACCCCCAATATAAAACTAATATATATCAATGGTGTAGCACTGTAGCCTCTATAAGATTGATCACAAATGTCCAAATAAAAATAAACTCCATGAACAACCAGAGCTGCCAGTTACCATTGTGTCTAATGTGCAGAATATCTTCAAAATGTCACACGACTTTGTGCCATGCGTGCATCCACCATGTGTAACAATTGAATGCTCACCCCCCCCTTTAATGACCTCTAAACAAATATTGATGTCAAAAAGTGCTTTGTGACACCATCAGGGCTTTTGCCTGGACTAAATATTAATTGTTCTGTTCTCTCAACTGCACTCACACACATAGGCAAAAAGGGTACCCATAGTGCTCTCTGTTTGCAGTTTTTAATAGTGCTAAAAGGATTAAAAACACAGATAGGAGCACATCAAGTGCTAACCAAAGCGCTTAAGCAATCATATATAGCTTTGTACACTGGTCTTACCACACAGCAATCCTTATGCAGTATGGCTGCGGGATGATGTCAAGAGCGTCCCCCCCCCCCTATACGCTTTACGTCCATAGGTAAGACATCCTCAGTAGGATCAGAGCCATTGCATCCCAAGTCCATAAATAACTCCCCCAGATCCGGATCCGCAAGAACCAGAAGTGATGTTCCTGGAAACTGAGACTTCCTGTGGACCACGCAAAAGGCTGAAAACAGCTAGCATCCAATCAAGGGACATACAAAAGAGAATCCCTTACGGTTTAACACACTATAAAAACTATACAAAAACGTGTAATATGAATCAGAAGAGAAGCAGAACACTGAATATCCAGTCCAGGCAATAGCCCTGGAGGTGACACAGAGCCAGTGTTGCCAACCTACCAGATTGAAATTTACTGACACGACACCCAAAATTTCCTGGCACAGCAACGTTTTTACTGGCATATCTAAAAGTTACAAAATTACAGTTTTAGGTGCAAATTTCAGTATTTAGGCTACAAACAAGTTACAATATGCAATTAGCAAAGTGATTTAAGGTAGATATTAAGGCAAAAACATATTTCTTATTTTATTTTCGATATAGTAAATAAGTAGCTCAGGGACAGGAATCGAGAGGGCAAGTTAGAATGGGCGGCACACATACATGAAATTGACTCTCACAGTGACACTGACAGCAGTGTGCAGCAGCACAGATGATGATGGCACCTCACCAACATGACACGTCCCCTCCTGAGTCACAGTGACCTCCTCTCTCTATGCCAGGTAGTCCCTACAGTCCACTCCCAGCTTGCATTCCTCCCGTCCTGCAGACCTGCACATGAGTCTCATGCTGCTCCATTCCCTTGCACCATTTCACGTGACACACTGCAGGCACAGTCTGAACACACTGTAGAAGGCACTCGGATGGTCTCGGCCGAGCGTCACAGCCATATTTTTTACACGCAACCTTTTTCTTTTACTGACATTTACTGGCAGGAGAAAAGTGCCCATTTTTTTCTGGCTGACAGTAAAAATACTGGCAGTTGGCAACACTGCACAGAGCCCTTTCTGACCTCATTATTTATTTAGATGACAAAAGCGGATGTGGGAATTCAAATTGTTTCAAGTGGTGGATGCACACATGGCACAATAGTTCTGCCATATGAACAAGAGGCCAAAAGTTTCATGTTACTGCTGAATACTGAAAAAAAGACAGGACCTTGTTGTGATGAGTGTTATAGAGTAGGTGAAGGTTTTCCCCCATGTCATTCCTTGAATGTCTTAATTCTGATAGATGTACAAAAGACAAAAAGTGTTTTTTTCAGATGATCTCTGTATTCTGGAAAAAAAAATATGAGACCTTGTAATCCCTGTAATGCCTCTGTTGTGGGGAGTGTACAAAGGATGTTCTCTAATGTCAAGTATGGTTTCTGGATTTGCAGTAGTGCATTGCGTCCACTGTGATTCCAAGTGTTAAGAATAAATGGTTTCTCTGGTAGTTCAACATGCCTTCTGGTGCTCTGAACACTCCCTATGCCACACATATGGTACTGTATTGTTTCAAATAAAATTTGCTAATTGCACAGTGCCTCTGTGCTTTCTTTTAATTTGATTTGTGCCCTGGAAAATTGGATTTAACAGGCATTTATTTCAGATCAAAATAGATTGTTTTAACTGCTCTGGCCATTAAATTTCAGTTGACCCAATCTCCTCCTTTTTGATCTTCGCTTATGCATTCTGGATAACCACGTGTTATTTGTATTACTAGCTACTACAAGATATTGCTTGCAACCATTTTAGGACCTTACATCCAATTTGCATAATTGTTTGAGCCTTACGTATTCTATAATGTTCCAATAAAGGGTCACTGGAGAACCCTAACTAGCCTTTACCCCAGAGGAATCCTTAAAGATTTTTTAGGTCTCAGGGGAACACCTGCAATTTCTGGGTATTATTCACTGGGAATGTGCCCCTTAGTATTCATTTACAATTGCTTCGACTTCGACACACATTAAAGCGTCTGCCGCTTCAACATGTTTTTTTGGTGTGTTTTTGATGCTTCGATGGTGCTTCAATGATGCTTCGGTGGTGCTTCAATGATGCTTTGGTGGTGCTTCAATGATGCTTCGGTGGTGCTTTTTTTAAGCTTAAATGAAGCTGGGCAGAAGCCCTGTGTGTGTGTGTGTGTGTTGATATCTCTTACCTGCAATTTCTCCAAAAACGAAGCTAAAGCTGAATTAAAGCCTCTCAAAAGCTGCAGGTGCTTCAAGCGAGCTTTGCCATAGACTTTAATGGAGGCTTTGAAGATACATTAAAGCACCACTAAAGCGACATGGGGTATAATTTTTTAAACTAAGCCAAAGCAAAGCAAACCCAAGGTGTTAACAGGACTGTAACTAACCATTTTATTTAGTGACAGGGGCTTTGACTGGCATTCAGAGAGCTTTAACAAAGCGTGTCTTAAGCCATGTTTTGAAGCAAGTGTAAGCAAGCCTTTAGAGTGTTGGTCAGAATGCCACCCTTACAGACAGCTAAAAAGGTGATTGATGTCATGTAGCTGGCTTTGCTGAGTGGCGTTGGCCCATGAACTATACAGGTACCATCTAATAGGCAGTTAATCAGCCACAGCTCAGGGAACACATAGCAACCTTTGGAGGAACCCTGAATGAGAATGACTGTGTTAGATAATAGTGTCAGGGATCAAACTGGGGCTGCTAATATGCATTTTCTTAGTGTTTGCTTGTTACTTATTAATGTAACGGTACCAGAGTAGGAGCCCGTAGTATGAAAGGTTCCTTGGGTCTTTTACCCATAATTACCCGCAGCCAGGCACACAGGTGCAGTCATTCCTTTGGCTCAATGAACAGTCCAGGGGTATTGTCTTTTGATGCTTTTATTTTGGGGTTTTTGGATAGCAATAGGAAACTGCATGAGATACTTCAAAACTATGAACAAACAGGAGACTCTTTCTTATTTAGAACTATGAGCCAAAACCTTGCACAAGTAAATGGTGGACTAAGCCTGGTAGTAGCAACTTGAGGAATCTGAGCAGAGTCCTGAGATTGCAGGCCACACCCGCCCAGACCAAAACTTCCCCAGATACAACTACTTAAATAAACACCTGAAACATTTTATTTGGCAAAAACTTGGCCGCGACACCTTTATTGGTTTTTCACAAATAATTTTCCATAAATCTTTATTACCAATCAAAACTTCATAAATATTCAAATAACATTTCTACCTGCTCAGTTATTAGAACTCGAGCAGTAGCACAACTTCAAATATAAATAACAGTCCCCCCTGGATCCAGGGTGACCCACCACATAAAAGTGATCGCGACTGGGGCGGGAGGGAGGGAGCTCAAATCTTCTTTGCTGTCCGCCGGAAAGAGGAAGAAACCTGCACCTGCTGGCCCTTTTATAACCAATCCCTATAATTCCAGAAAATTCCCTGAACCCCCATTGGCTCTTCCTGACTAGCTGTAATCTAGCCCCTTAAAGGGGCAGGCTCCTGACTAAACGAAACTACTGCTGCCAATCTAACCTAATTTTTTATTAATTTGGGCTAGGGAGGCCGCAATCTCAGGAAAGTGGCCCCATAATGTGACCCCTTTATTCATTTGACTAGGAATTAAATAGACTTTAGGACACCAGACACAATATCCCTTTTGAACACAGCTGACTATAAAGCCACGTACACATGGTCGGCATTTCCAACGGGAAAAAGTCAGTCAGAAAATTGAGAACCAGCTCCCAATCTATTTCTTTCGGAATTCCCGACAGAAAAAGTCAGATGGAGCATACACACGCACGGTCGGAATTCCCGACCAAAAGCTCCCATCGGACTTTTTCTGTCGGGAATTCCAACCCTGTGTACGGGGCTTTAGGCCTCGTACACACGGTACAAAAATCAGAAGAGAAAAGTCTGAAGATGAGCTGTCTGCGGATTTTCGGATTGTTAGTACGATGCTTTCGACAGCCCATTTGACTTTTACATCAGACAAAAGCTGGATTTGCAGGCTATAAAATTTTTGTCTGAGATAAACTCAACGTCTGATTTTCCAGATGGTCAGTACAGAAATCTGTCACACAAAAGTCCAAATTACAAACACGCATGCTCGGAATCAAGGAACGACTGGGAATAGTTCGGTCTTGTAAACTACTGTTCGTAATCTAGAATTTTAAAAGGCATTTGTTTTGTACGATCTGAAAATTGTGAATCAACGCTCACCAAACTTCTACTAACATGAAATTAGCAGAAGGGGCCCAAAAGGTGGTGCTTGAGAAATGAACTGCCTCTTTATACTCTCATGGTACTTCACTATGTTCGTGTTTGTCAAAACGACAATTTGAGGATAGTTAGTATGCTAGACAAAATCCTGCACACGCCCTTTTGACAAAAATCAGACACTCGGTCATCCAACAATCAGACCGCGTGTACGAGGCTTAAAGGGGTTGTAAAGGTTCGTTTTTTATTTTCTAAATAGGTTCCTTTAAGCTAGTGCATTGTTGGTTCACTTAACTTTTCCTTTGATTTACCTTCTAAATGTTTTTTTCTTTGTCTGAATTTCTCACTTCCTGTTTCTCCTCACTAAACTTCACACCATCATCCGAGTGGTGTGGAGTCAGCCAGAACAGCTTACTGAGGAGGAACAGGAAGTGAGAAATTCAGACAAAGAAAACAAAGAAAAAAATATTTAGAAGGGAAATCTAAGGAAAAGGTAAGTAAACCAACAATGCACTGGCTTAAAGGAACCTATTTAGAAAATAAAAAACAAACCTTTACAACCCCTTTAAGAGGGGTGGCAACAGCACACTTGGGTTTATTTACTAAAATTGGAGCACTTAGAATCTGGTGCAGCTGTGTATGGTAGCCAATCAGCTTCTAACTTCAGCTTGTTCAGTTTTGACAATAAAACCTGGAAGCTGATTGGTTTCTATGAAGAGTTGCACCAGATTTTTCACGCTCCAGTTGTAGTAAATCTCCCCCACAGTCTCTAGGATCTCTCTCTCTCCAGTCTGTACTCACAAATATCCTTGGAAGATTGGTTTCCTCCTTCCAATATCTTCCAGATACTTTCTCCCAGTGATAGCAGACCAGATCCTCAGACGACAAGCCCCTCAGTCAGTTTCAGCAACTTTCAGCAAAGTAAGCACAGCAAACACATGGCAGCCTTTCTCAGGGGGGCAAACAGCTCCCCTAGGCTGTGAACTCCTCCTCAGGGACAAGATACCTCTTTTCCAGGTCTCAGAGTATTTAAACACCTTCCCAGCTAACAATCTTTGCAGTCTCCCACAGGGATTGGCTGAAACAGTATAAATATTCATGCTGCCAATTTTGTTTCAGAACCACCCAGAAAATTTCGGATTGCAGCAAGAGCAGTCAAACCTACAGCCTGTGTAACACAGAACAGATCTAAACAACAACACAAAGTCAGACTGATAACAGTGAGCTCAGAATGAAATGTACCTAACCTAGTAGCTATCTCGGAGGGTGCTACATTAAATAAGAATACACAAGGGAGTAGGAAGGGATCAAAACTCAAAATTTACGCTTTATTTAAAGGTTAGGCCAACTCCCAGGTTGACCTGAATCCAGTATGAGAAATTTCAAATGTTACTTTTTTTTTTTCTTGTGGTAAAATCTGATGTTCCTGCTTCATCATAAAATATATCTCTTTGTGGGCAGTTGTGTTGCAGAGTTAAAGTGATACTAAAGGTTAATTTTTTTTTTTCTTCTAATCATGTTCCTTTAAGGTAGTGTATTGTGTGTTCACTTACCTTTTCCTTCATTTTCTTTTTTAAATGCTTCTCTTAGGTGTCTGATTTTGTTACTTTCTGTTCTTCTATAAGGTTGCCCATTTATCCGAGCCGTTCTGCATGGGGATTACCAGATGTGCGCGCCCCCTCCCTTGGGACTACATCCCTGTGGGGAGATTCTGCCTGCCTTCACAGGCACGGGAGGCACGGGAGCCATGGGCGTGTCTAAGACGCTGTAGCTCTGCCTCCCATGCCATGTTATTGAAATGAGAATCTGGATCTCAGCAGCACAGCCCCGCCTTTACTCCGCCCCCTTTTTTTGTGGAAGTGTCTGTAGTCTCCAGTTGGTCGGCTGCAGACTTTCATACAATGCCAGCAGCAACTAAGTGTTTGTTTAGAATATGGGAATGCTTGGGAGGCGGGAATGGGTGTGGCTGCTGGGAGCTGTCTGTGCACCGAAGGCTGTAATAGACTTTGAGAACAAGGCTCATTCTCGTTCTTTGAGTCAACAAAAAATCGGCACTGCGTATGCGCGATGCCGCTAAGCATCAAGGGAATTGTAGTTCCTATTAACACATGATGTTGCAGCAAGGAGCGCGCTCCGAAAACCAGAAGCTAAGGCAATCAAACATACAGTAACGGAGGAAGTGCCAAAAAACGTTATCTATGTGTTGCGGGGTATTGCCTTTTAAATCCCTCAGACTACATTACCCAGTACACTTTTAGGCACCCAGGGTGCCTTGCCACACGCAAGGACTGCTGGGGTGGACTTTATAAGGGAGAGGCGGGGCCCAGTTCTTTCTCTTTGGACACCGCCCGCCCAGCAAGCTGAACTGCCGCTTCAGTTGGGGTGACTTTAGGCCAGAAGCCTGCCCTTTCTTTCCAAAGAGCCTTCCGCGCGCACCGAGGAACCTGAGGGACGTCTCTCCTTGATACTGCACCTTTGACAGGAGGACCGAAGACTCGGATGTCGATGGATCGGTGTACTTAGACACCGCAGCGGAAGAAACGGACTGGTCCGGTTGGGTGAGAGAGCACCTGCTCATAGACAATTACAGTACCTTTGTTGCCTTGGTGGATTACAAATTCTGTTCTTCAAGTGCAACACCGTTGCTAGCGAAGATTTCCCTACAGAACTTCCACTTAGTTCAGTCAGGCCTGACTGAGTAGCGCAGACATTCCTGGGCGCCATATTGTCCACGAGGGGAAGTAGCTGCAAAGGGGACTGTTAGAGTTGCATAGCATTGAATATTTGTCTGCTTGTTTAACACTGTTTATTGCAGGGCTCTGCATATGACTTGTACCCACCTGTTTTACTTCTTACCCATTAATCTAAGTAAACATACAAGGGTTAAGTATATTGGTGTCTGTGTTCTTTACTTTACAGAAGGGATAGGTAAAGGAAGTTTTAAAATATCACTGTGTGTTCTTGCCATAGGATTGTGCTGCTGTGAGTTACAGGCCTCACAGTCCTATCATCCCCTACTAACTGTGCCAAGGGAGGTTAGAGCTGATTGCCAGGGGTTGACAGAGGTGCACTACAGGGCCCAAAAATCATACAGGCAGCCCTCTTAACAGGGGGTATTGCTACATATATATGTAACAGGTAAAACAAAAATTTTGGCAGAAATAATAGATAGATTCCCGATCTATGCAGCATATAGATCAGATATAGGTAAAAAAAAAAATGTAGCTTTACAACCCCTTTAAGCCAATAATCACAAGTTACAATGGTCCTGTTGCTGCTTACTAAGAGGTTGTGGGAGGTGTGGACCCCTTTCTATTACATAAAATAGAAGTAAGGCAAACTGTTTCCTAGCTATTTTGGATAGAGTAGGGGGGGTTTATAACCCCTGTCATTTTTGTTGCCATCTGTGTCGCATTGGGGAGATTTCCCTTCACTTCCTGACCCATAGACAAAGCAGGAAGCAAGAGGAAATCTCTCTAAAGTGGGGGAATCCCTGGTTGTCACCAGGGTCACCAGAACTAGAGTCCTCACTGGAAGATTTCCCCTCTATTGCTGTTCTAGTGACCACTTCAAATTTGTTATTTTCTTTCATTTTCACTCTTGTGAAAAAAGTAAACAGACAGACAGACAAATAGAGAGGGTAAATCTTCCTAAAGGGAGTGCAGACAATAAAAAAAATTACCAATGATTTAATCTCTCTTTCTTTCTTTCTCTCTCTCTCTCTCTCTCTCTCTCTCTCTCTCATCTCTCTCATCTCTCTTTACTCTATCCAAAACCTAAAAAAATAAGTTTTGCCTTTAGTTATACTTTAAGGGAGGAGTCCCATTTGAAAAATTTCTGTTATCCTTGGAAGGTCCATTTAAGAAAAGAAATAGCAAAGTTCATATTTAAGCCAACGTAACATGTAAACCAGTCAGGCTTTATCTAATTAATAAAGTCTAGTCATTTATCAATCAGTAAAGGCTCGTTTAGACTTTGGGTCGGAAGGTGTTATAAAGGTGTGGTTGAGACACAATTTTAGTACCCTTCAACTGCAACTCTTTAAGCTGCAAAGGCAACAGACAGGGGTATTCACATGTCGTGGTTGAGATGCCACTGCCAATGAACGCGACCCATTCAAATGGATGTGGAATGTTGGTCCATCATTTATGGGTTACAACAAGTGGCGAGGAGGTGTAATATTTCCGTACCACCTGTTAAACGTCTCTGAAAACCGATATGATCATTGATTGGCCATGTGTCTTCTTCAGCTCGCTGAAACTGAATACAGTAGATTCCTCCCTATGTCAGAATGACCACTGCAGTATCTATATATCGCTATCATATCTCCTCTCAAGTGTCTCTTCTCCAGGGAGAATACGTTTAATGCTTGTAGTCATTCCTCATAAATGAGGTCCTCCTATCCCCTTATTAGCTTTGTTGCCCTTCTCCGGACTCTCTCCAGTTACAGCACAGCCTTTCTGAGGAATGGTGACCAGAACTGGACGGCATACTCAAGATTTGGCCGAACCAGAGTCTTGTAAAGTGGCAGGATTATAGTTTTATCCCTTGAGTAAATACCTTTTTTATGCATGCTAATAGTCTGCTTGCTTTGCTTGGCATTGCTGAGCCTGTGATCTACTAGAACCCCCAGATCTTTTTCCATTCCAGAAATCCCCCAACAGTACTCTCCCTAGCGAGTAACTTGCATTCATTTTTTTTGCCCCCAAAGTGCATTACTTTATAATTCTCAACATTAAACCTCATTTATATAGAGCCTCCGTTCCCAGTCGATGCCTCTTATGGGGAAACACGTTGGGTGGAGCTGAATTCTGTGACATCAGTCTGCAGGCAAAGTCTGTGTGTTTTTTTTTTTGGTTTGCCTTCTACCGTTGTTTTAAATCCTCTTCCTTCGATTATCCCTTATGTTGGAGAGAATCCATAGAGAGATGGCCCGTACAAGTATTTTGAATTTTTGAAAGATCCATTGAGTGGAGCAGTCTGCTTGCCGGAAAGGAACGCCTTCACAGGAGCCCAAGGAGTGGAATATCCCTGCTGGTTGACAATTGTGTGAGCGATTAAGATCTCTATAATTTGAGATCCAGACCTTCTGTCAGCTGAGAGGAGACCGAAGGCGTGTTCCCAGTACAGAGGAACACCAATCGGTCTCCTCCCCTTGTGAGTCCCCTCCCCCCACAGTTAGAATCACTCCCTAGGTAGCACAATTAACCCCCTGATCGCCCCCTAGTGTTAACCCCTTCCCTGCCAGTGACATTTACACAGTAATCAGTGCATTTTTATAGCACTGATCGCTGTATAAATGTGAATGGTCCCAAAATAGTGTCAAAAGTGTTCGATCTGTCCGCCGCAATGTCGCAGTCATGATAAAAATCGCAGATCGCCGCCATTACTAGTAAAAAATAAATAAATACAAAAATGCCATAAATCTATCCCCTATTTTGTAGACGCTATAACTTTTGCACAAACTAATCAATATACGCTTATTGCGATTTTTTTACCAAAAATATGTAAAAATATATATATCGGCCTAAACTGGGGACATTTTTTTTTTTTTTTTTTAATTGGGATATTTATTATAGCAAAAAGTAAAAAATATTGTGTTCTTTTGTTTATAGCGCAAAAATAAGAACCGCAAAGGTGATCAAATACCACCAAAAGAAAGCTCTATTTGTGGGGGAAAAAAATTTCATTTGGGTACAGTGTCATTCAATGTGTGACAGCGCTGAAAACTAAAAATTGGCCTGGGCAGGAAGGGGGTGAAAATGCCCTGTATGGAAGTGATTAATAAAAAAAAGATATGCTAATTACTTGCTGTGGATTATTGCTCTCATCAAGCTGCCCAGGCATCTTTTTTTTTTTTCTTGAGCAGAAAGTTCTACACTTTGCCACAATGAAATAGCGAAGATTTCTTGTACTCTATTATATTATATGACAACCGTGATTTATTTCATCACGCATTTTAGGCAGCTAAGCTGTCATGTTCGGTAAGTGTTAGTTTCATCATAAACAGCAATGTCCTACTTGTTAAGAAGTGATTCCAGCGGTGCCCTCAACATGTTATCTCTAATTGTGTTATCTGTAATTCCTTAGAAAACATAAATAGGTCTTGTTTAATTCCCTGTCTGGTGTACTCTACGGACCTGACATATTTGATCTCTTACTGATTGCCTATTAAATATTTATTTTCACAGGTCAACGTTCCGGCATTGTTTCCTGCTGCTGGAGCAATGGGGTGGCTTATGCTCTTGTATCGGTTGGCCATGCCAAGTCCGGAGTTTGTGTACAATGCCTTTCCTCAGTAATAAAGATTCTTTCCGATACGTACGCGGCTTGAGCTCCCCGGAAGGTGGCAGGTGACAATAATCTGCCGTAATCAGTGTCAGAAGGAGCCTTGGGCAGATGTAATATAAATTTGTTGCAAACAGAGAAAATGTCAATCACATACATCTTATCTGACAAGTCCTTAATGACAGATAATTTACAGAAGGTAACTGCGGGGCTGGAGTTAACCATTTTCCTGTCTGAGATGAACGCTCTAATGGTGCCATAAAGCAACATTGACTTCCATTTTTTTGTTAAATTATATGCTATAAAATACATATTATCTCTCTGTTTAGTATTAGATCCATCACTGAGGGTAAAACACAAGTGATGAGTCTGACAGGAAGAACACTTGTATTTTAAATGGATTTCCTGATTCCATTCCATGACAGGCAAACCTCCAAATACACAGTTGAAACAAATACATGTGAAAGGCTTTTTCTGCCAGAGGATTTATACTGTTTGATCCAAGCACCTCTAGCAGAGATCCTAACTAGGTCCCAGATATCTCTGAACACTACATTGCAGGTAAAGTAAACCTATCAATAAAGAAAAGAAAGGGAAAACATATTGTAAGTAGGCCCGAATTTAGCAACTTTCGGACATTCGGAAGCATTCGAATTTCCGAACAGAGCAATTACGAATAAAACCGAATCCGAAATAAATTATACCGCAAAATAGCGAATGCCTGAAGGTCTTCGGCATAATTCGTTATGAAAAAAGTTACGAATGTACGAATCCATTCGAAGCACAATAACACACACTCTGCTCTCTGCTTCTCCCTCACCATGCTGAACTCCCTCTCAAAATGGTGTACAGGGGGAGGAGGCTATAGCCGCATGAAAAAACGAAAGTAAAATACGAGATTTCGAATCCATTCGAAGCACAATAACACTCACTCTGCTCTGCTCTCTGCTTCTCCCTCACCGTGCTTCTCCCTCTCAAAATGGTGTACAGGGGCGGAGCCTATAGCCGCATGTAAAAAACGAAAGTAAAATACGAGATTTCGAATCGTTACAAATAACCGCTATGTATTTAGAAAAGTACAAATCCATTCGAAGCACATTAGGCATAATAGGCAGCGTCGTTGTGAGAGAGACACGGAAAATTACGAATCAACGAACCCAAAAAAAGTTACGAAAGTAGGAGTTGTGTCCAGAATCAACGAAAAACAATGTACTCTACCGAAAGTACGAATTATAAAGCAACAAAAAATTCAACGAAAAATGTCGCTTGCAAAAATACGAATGAGTCCGAACACGAAAAATCCCGTCTAGCAAAATTACGAATGATTACGAATCAACAGGACCGGAAAGAAACGAACCGAAACGGAACAAATTTTTCCGTTGTGCACAAGTCTAATTGTAAGTCTGTTTTAAATGTGCAAAGATGAGAACAACGGTCCCAATCAGAAGATGTGTGAAAGCTTCTATGTTCACCATGTGGGCCATCACCAGTAGTTGGGTGGACTCTTACCAGAATCTATGGACTCTATTACGGGGTTGAGTTGGCCTGCAAACATTGTCCTAGTGTTCGATACTAAGACCCAGTTGATTACCTCAGATCCTCATGATACACTATACTGTCAAAAGTATTGGGACGCATGCCTTTACATACACATGAACTTTAATTGCATCCCAGTCTTGGTTCATAGGGTTCTCAATATTGAGTTGGCCCACCCTTTGCAGCTATAACAGCTTCAACTCTTCTGGGAAGGCTGTCCACAAGGTTTAGAAGTGTTTGACCATTCTTCCAGAAGCGCATTTGTGAGGTCAGGCAATGTTGTTGGACGAGAAGGCTTGGCTTGCAGTCTCCGCTCTAATTCATCCCAAAGGTGTTCTATGGGTTGAGATCAGGACTCTGTGCAGGCCAGTCAAGTTCCTCCACCCCAAAGTCGTTCATTAATGTCTTTATGGACCTTGCTTTGTGCACTGGTCCAAATCATTTGATGGAGGGGGGATTATGGTGTGGGCTTGTTTTTCAGGGGTTGGACTCGGCCCCTTAGTTCCAGTGCAGGGAACTCTTAAAGGGGTTGTAAAGGTTCATGTTTTTTCACCTTAAAGGGGTTGTAAAGGTTCATTTTTTATTTTTGAAATAGGTTCCTTTAAGCTAGTGCATTGTTGGTTCACTTACCTTTTCCTTTGATTTCCCTTCTAAATGTTTATTTTCTTTGTCTGAATTTCTCACTTCCTGTTCCTCCTCAGTAAGCTTGCCCCCATCATCTGAGCCATTCTGGCTGAGGGTTAGTCAGCGTGCTCGCCCCCTCCCTTGGGACTACATCCCTGCGGGGAGACGCAGGGGGCGAGCACGCTGACTAACCCCCAGCCAGAACGGCTCGGATGATGGGGGCAAGCTTAACAGGAACAGGAAGTGAGAAATTCAGACAAAGAAAAAAAACATTTAGAAGGGAAATTGAAGGAAAAGGTAAGTGAAGCAACAATGCACTAGCTTAAAGGAACCTATTTAGAAAAAAAAAAAAACCTTTACAACCCCTTTAATGCATCCTATGCATTAAGGTGAAAAAACATCTGACAATTACCGGCCCCCCAGCCCCCCGTTTTACTTACCTGAGCCATGGAAAGCCCTGCGTTGTGAACGGGCTTCTCGGCTCTTCATTGGATAGATTGATAGCAGTGCAGCCATTGGCTCGCGCTGCTCTCAATCATATCCAATGACGCGGGCGCCGGGGGCGGGGCCAAGTCCTGCAATCGACGGCTATGGATGCCGAATGCAGGACTCGGTAGCGTGCCCGCAAGGTAACCCCCTTGGGAGAGCGCTTCCCAGAGGGGGTTATCTGAGGCGGGGAGGAGCCGAGAGAGCCGCGAGGGACCCCAGAAAATGGCGTTCAGGGCCACTCTGTGCAAAACGAGCTGCACAGTGGAAGTAAGTATGACATGTTTGCTATTTTTAAAAAATAACATGCGAACCTTTAGTATCACTTTAAGGCGTCAGCATACCAAGACATTTTGGACGATTTCATGCTCCCAACTTTGAGGGAACTGTTTGGGGGTGGCCCTTTCCAACGTGACTGAGTACCAGTGCACAAAGCAAGGTCCATAAAGACATAGATGAGCATGTTTTGGGGTGGAGGAACTTGACTGGCCTGCACAGAGTCCTTA
The DNA here is from genome assembly GCA_029206835.1 of Rana muscosa. NCBI lineage: Eukaryota > Metazoa > Chordata > Amphibia > Anura > Ranidae > Rana > Rana muscosa. Next base: position 456,057,465 of record CM055118.1, read on the forward strand.
TCTCAAACCGATAGAACACCTTTGGGATAATTTAGAGTGGAGACTCTGATTTCGTAATGGTTTATTGAATATATATGACAACAATGATATTGCAGGATTCTTAGTCCTGCAGCTCAGCACATCCATCCTGCTCTCCTGCTCCACGCCTCTTGTTACCGAGCATAGTAACAAGAGGTGTGGAGAATTGGGGAACCTGGGAATCTGTGATATCATGAGGATCTGATGTAATCACCTGGGTCTTATCATCGAACACTAGGACACTGTCTGCAGGCCAACTTGACTCCGTAACAGAGTCCATAGATTCTGGTAAGAGTCCACCCAACTACAGGTAATGGCCCATGTGGTGAACATAGAAGCTTTCTGATAGCTTTCATTACACAGTGGTGCACGCATCTTCTGATTGGGACTGTTATTCTCATCTTCGCACATTTAAAATGGACTTACAATATTTTTTGTCATATTTATTTACTTTATTGATGTGTTTTGTATCAAGATATCTTTAGCCCGGTAAAATTCTGTTTATTGCACAGTGTTTCTGACTGTTTTTGCACATGCCAGTGCGTTTTCCATTACTAAGGATTAAAGTAAACCTATGCCCAGACTATGCACTAAAGTATTACCATATTCAGAACATAATGTAATAGGAGAGAGAAAATCTAGAAGGATGAGGATGCATTTCCAATGCCAGGTGAAGATCTTTTGCACATTTTATTGGATACCAACTCCTGTGTAGAAGAAAGATACTTTGTTGCTTGTTTAAGAAGATTGTATGGACTGATGTTTCTTTTTAGTCTCTAGCAAGAGCAAAGTTGCAGTGGTGAGTCTACAGCAAGAGTTCTGCAAGTCACAGTGACCCCTGTGGTGGGATGACTATTGTACAACATAATTCTGTTTTTGTTAAAATGACACTAATGCCGCGTACACACGATCGATTTTTTCGACGGTGAAAACACCGTCGAGAAAATCGACGTGAAAAACGAGGTACAGCTTGTTCCCCCCACACACGGCCGTTTTAAATGTCATTTTTTTTTTGGTCGAAAAAAACGACCGTGTGTGGGCTCCCTATGGGAAACACTGCCGCGGAAAACATGTTGAAAAAAACGACGAGAAAAGTTAGAACATGTTCTAATTTTTCTCGTCGTTTTTAATGCCGTTTTTCTCGTCGAAAAAAACGACAGAAAGCCCACAGACGATCGTTTTGCTGGATTAGTTGTGAGACAGATCTACATGTTCTGGACAGAATTTGTGCATTTAAACAATATTATACAGTCATGCTCGAAATTGTTGGCACCCCAGAAATTTTTACAGAAAATCAAGTATTTCTCACAGAAAAGTATTGCAGTAACACATGTTTTGCTATACACATGTTTATTCCCTTTGTGTGTATTGGAACAAATCAAAAAAAGGGTGGAAAAAAGGCAAATTGGACATAATGTCACACAAAACTTCAAAAATGGGCTGCTCAAAATTCTTGGCACCCTTTAAAAATTGTGGATAAATAAGATTGTTTCAAGCATGTGATGCTCCTTTAAACTCACCTGGGGCAAGTAACAGGTGTGGGCAATATAAAAAAAAACACCAGAAAGCAGATAAAAAGGAGAGAAGTTCACTTAGTCTTTGCATTGTGTGTCTGTGTGTGCCACACTAAGCATGGACAACAGAAAGAGAAAAAGAGAACTGTCTGAGGACTTGAAAACCAAAATGTGGAAAAATATCAACAATCTCAAGGTTACAAGTCCATCTCCAGAGATCTAGATTTGCCTTTGTCCACAGTGCGCAACATTATCAAGAAGTTTGCAACCCATGGCACTGTAGCTAATATCTCTGGGTGTGGACGGAAGAGAAAAATTGATGAAAGGTTGCAACGCAGGATAGTCCGGATGGTGGATAAGTAGCCCCAAACAAGTTCCAAAGAAATTCAAGCTGTCCTGCAGGCTCAGGGAACATCAGTGTCAGAGCGAATAATCCGTCGACATTTAAATGAAATGAAAGGCTATGGCAGGATACCCAGGAGGACCCCACTACTGACACAGAGACATAAAAAAGCAAGACTTCAGTTTGCCAAAATGTACTTGAGTAAGCCAAAATCCTTCTGGGAAAACGTCTTGTGGACAGATGAGACCAAGATGGAGCTTTTTGGTAAAGCACATCATTCTACAGTTTACCAAAAACGGAATGAGGCCTACAAAGAAAAGAACACAGTACCTACTGAGAAATATGGTGGAGGTTCATTGAAGTTTTGGGGTTGTTTTGCTGACTCTGGCACTGGGTGCCTTGAATGTGTGCAAGGCATCATGAAATCTGAGGATTAATAAAGGATTTTGGGTCGCACTGTAGAGCCCAGTGTCAGAAAGCTGGGGCGCATCTGCGTTCTCCAGAGTGCACAACTGCTTATACATTGGGCTTGTGCTCATTGTAATGCTGATCATGTTAATGAGCTTTTCCTTATCACATGGAGAATATTGCTTCCACTTTTATTCCTTTCATTCATTTCTTTTTGAAACAACTCAACATTCATTCTAGAGAACTTCATCCTATCAACAACTGTGCAGATGTTTACTGGACTTGTAATTGTGCATTTTATGGTGATAGTCTATAATCATTGGTGGAGCCAAAACTTCCATTAAAATATCTTCTCAACACATGTCTGTGTATTGTACATTCTGGACAATTCTTTCCCATACACTGTCTAATCTGATTGCACAGTGTATATGGGAAATGAATTGCTCAGAGAAATGAGTGAATGTAAATGTCATCCAATCAGATTAGACAGTGTATGGGGAAAGAATTGTCCAGAATGCACAATACACAGACATGTGTTGAGAAGATGTTTTCATGGAAGTTTTGGCTCCACCAATGATTATAGACAATCACCATAAAATGCACAATTACAAGTCCAGTAAACATCTGCACAGTTGTTGATAGGAGGAAGATCTCTAGAATGAATATTGAGTTGTTTCAAAAAGAAATGAATGAAAGGAATAAAAGTGGAAGCAATATTCTCCATGTGATAAGGAAAAGCTCATTAACATGATCAGCATTACAATGAGCAAGTGCCCGATGTCTGTTTCATATTTAAGAATGTGTATGCGCCCGTACGCGCAATTATTCCGCGAATCCGGCGCAAGTCAACAGCATGCGCCATGTCGTTATAATTATTCCTGCCCACGCAAATGCGCCAACATTTTCTTAAATCAGCCCCATAATGCTCATACAGCTTGAGGCGGGGGGCATAGTTTGGCAAGTTTGCCGAGAGCTCTAAATGACCTTGTCCCGGCACTGCTGATAGAGAAAGTTTTTTAGTTGCCTGGAGTTGGACTTTAACATCTTCATAAAATTTGGAGTCAGAGCGTTCTCTCTCTCTCTCTCTCTCTTTCTTTCTCTCTTTCTTTCCTCTTTGTTCCTCTTGCACTCTCTCTTTCTACTTTATCTCTTCCTCACCCATCAAGAGTGTGCTACACTAGATGAAAGCTGGAAGGAAATCCTCTGTCAAATCTATCAATGAAACATGTTGTTGTATCTGACAGAGAATGTAGAAGACCAGAAAGACAGGACACGTCTTCAGTAAATATTTATCTTCCTTATATCCAATCTGACAACCACACAAGAGATCATATCATTAACTCCTGTCTTACCAAAGCTTGATATCTTGAAGAGTTTGCTCCATGTACCTTATTAACCACTTCAGCACCGGAAGGTTTACCCCCCTTCATGACCAGGCCATTTTTTGCAAGGGCACTGCGCAATTTTAACTGAAAATTGCGCGGTCGTACGACGCTGTACCCAAATAAAATTGATGTCCTTATTTGTCCCATAAATAGAGCTTTCTTTTGGTGGTATTTGTTCACCTCTGCAATTTTTTTTGAGCTATAAACAAAAAAAGGGCGACAATTTTGAAAAAAACAAAACACATTTTTTTTACTGTCTGCTATAAAACAAAGCCAATAATAATAATAAAAAAAAAATCAAATTTCTTCATAAATTTAGGCCAGTATGTATTCTGCTGCATGTTTTTGGTAAAAAAAAATCCAATAAGCATATGTTGCTTAGGTTTATGGAATTTTTATTTCTATTTCTTTTTACTAGTAATGGCGGCGATCAGCAATTTTTAGCAGGGCTGTGACATTGTGGCGGACAAATCTGACACTTTTATGGGACCAATGACACCAGTAAAGGTGGTCAAAACAAATGCACTGTCGCTGTACAAATGACACTGGCAGGGAAGGGGTTAACATCAGGGGCTAAATGTTCTCCTGGGGAGCGCTTTATAAGACCCCTTTCACACTGGGGCCTGCGTTAGTGCTAAGGCGCCGCTCGTTTTAGCGGCGCTTTAGTGCTGTTTAAGCAGCGCTTTTTGGCCACTAGCCAAATGGGGAGAGAGGTGGGGTGAAGGGGTGGGAAGTGCTCGCCCACCTGTCTTATTTAAAGTGTTACTAAACCCACAACAGTAAAATCAGTCTGTATATGCAGTAAAGCATGCTTGTTATACTCACTGTGGAACCTAAGGGGTGAATCCTCTGCTTCTTTAACTGACTCCAAACCATCTCTTGATAGAACAGAGCATTAGGAGTCAGGCTGCACATGCTCAGTTGGGTGTATATTGCTAGAGAGTTATTTTTTTCTGTGATGTGATCAGCACAGGGCCAATCAGCACTGTCCAGACAGAGGATTAGGGGAGAATAAAAACTCCTCCTACAAGCTTTAACCAGACACTGATAGAAGTCACACGACTGTTATAAACTGCTGATCAGAAAAGGTATTTAGCAGTTTATATTTACTAAAATAATTGCATTTCCATGTTCTGTGTACTGTGGGAGACCAGATATAGTGAATGCAGGCTCCTGGGTTTAGTAACACTTTAAGGGTGATTGTTACAGCTTTATCGGCAGTTTGAAATTGCGAGCAAATAATGTTGGGCTATGCCCTTAAGTGGAAGTTGAGTCAGTCTAATACCCCACCTCCCAACCTTTTGAGATGGGAAGGAGGGACACCTATAAGCAAAAATATGTAGGCATAGGACACACCCCCTGCCACACCCCCTTAAAGGAGAATTATACAAAAAAATGATTTGTAAACCCTCCGTTTGTTTTTGTTTTTAAATAACAAACATGTCATACTTACCTCAACTGTGCAGTTCATTTTGCACAGTGTGGCCCCGATCATCGTCCTCTGGGGTCCCCCGGCGGCTCTCGTGGCTCCTCCTCCCATTGGTAAACCCCCTGGGAGAACACTTACCTTGCGGGCGCGTTCCCGAGTCCAGCATTTGAGTGCATAGGCACAAAATGCCCCGCCCCCCCGACACCCATGTCATTGGATTTGATTGACAGCAGTGGGAGCCAATGGCTGCGCTGCTATCAATCTATCCAATCAAGAACCGAGAACCCTGGGCAGAGAGGAAGATCGCGTCTCTGCCGAGGGAACAAAGGGCTCAGGTGAGTAAAATGTGGGGGCTAGGGGGCCGGTCAGTGTCAGAAGTTTTTTCGCCTTAATGCATAGTGTGACAGCAGGAAGGTAAAGTCACCTGGTTGCATCCAGGGGGGTAGATATATTTCGCCCAGATTCAGGCTTTACGCCGACTTATACAACTAGGTGGAGAGTTGTATAAGCCCAGCTGAGGCTAGTGGGCTCATGGATGACTCATACCTCTAGGGAGAGTGTGGGGCGTCGTGCAGACAGGGAGTTGATGAGACCAGCTGAAGCTTGTCAGCTCATTTAGGCCTCTATAAGAACTCCCAGATTCATTAGGTGTTTGCTCATGCCTGGAACCAGACCTGTGTGGACTGTCTAGGGAGAGTGAACCCCTGTGCGGTGAGACAAAGCCTGTGTGGCTATTTGCTTGGACATTTAAAACCAGGGACTTAGGGACTAGGACAGCACTAGGCTGATCCCAGTTGTTAGTTAGGAAACCTGTATGTTTAGTCAGAGGTCAAGTTGACCAGGATTTATTTTATTTATGTTTCTTTTGCTTTGCTGTGTTTTGTCACTGTAAATAGAAAATAAACCGCACCTTTTTGATTTTGAAAACCACAACCTCCGTTTGCTGGGCCTGTTTTTGTGTGGGGAGCCCATCCCGGGGGTCACACACACCCGCTGCCGAGCTAACCCCCTCACAGTTGGTGGAGAATGCAGGCAGTTTTTTTTAAGCCAGCATGGAGGAGATACTGAAACAGCTGGCTCTAGCAAATGCCAATCAACAGCAGACAAATGCAGGTTTGCAAAGGAGCCTTGCAGCCCAGCAGCAAGCTCATCAACAGAGCCTTGCAGCCCAGCAGCAAGCTCACCAACAGAGTCTGGAAGCTCAGCAACAAGCCCAGCAGCAATCTGAGGCCCGCTTCATAGACCTGTTACAGAAGCAAGAGCAGAGACTACAACAAATGGAAGCAGTAATGCAGCAACGTCCGCAGACCAGTGAGGAAAGCCGTCCCACTAATACCGCGTCCTTTGGGGTGAGTCGTTTATTGACAAAAATGACTGGAGAGGATGATCCAGAGGTATTTTTGACCACATTTGAAAGGACCGCTGAAAGAGAAAAGTGGCCTGAGGAGCAGTGGGCTGGACTGGTGGCTCCTCTGTTAACTGGTGAATCGCAGAAAGCTTACTATGACCTAGAGCCTAACCAAGCAAAAGACTATGTGATGCTAAAAGCTGAAATTTTGGCAAGGCTGGGTGTCACCCAGGCTGTCCGGGCTCAGCGTGTGCATAACTGGACTTTCCAGCTTGGAAAACCCCCCAGGTCTCAAATGTATGATCTCATTCACCTGAGCAGAAAGTGGCTACAGCCAGAGACTTTGTCCGCACCAAAGATTGTGGAACGTGTTGTAATGGATCGGTTTTTGAGAGCTCTTCCTACTGCCATCCAAAAGTGGGTAAGCCATGGAGACCCAGAGACGGCCGATGGTCTTGTGGATCGTGTGGAGAAATACTTGGCTACAGAGAACCTGACGGCCTCTTCCAGAGACACTCGGACTTCCCACCCTAAGACCAGACCATCCCCAGGGGCGGATAAGAGGATTCCAAGGGGTGAGGGTGGAGAGAGTGAGAGGGTGGGAGCTCTACCCCAAGTTTGGCGAGAACAGCCTGGGAAATCAGCGGCTCAAGAGGCGGCAAGAAGGATCGTTTGCTACCGCTGCCGGCAAGCGGGACATATTGCAGCCAATTGCCCGGTTGTAGAGGAGCCCACCTCAGACGAAAACCTACCGTCTGTGGAGTTTTCTGATCTTGAGGTTCACAGGGAAAACTTTGCCACAGAACAGTTGAAAGACCCCGCCCTAATAAAGGCACGGGAAAACGTAGTGAAAATAGATGGCGAGTTAGTGAACCCAGATAATACCTGCACTTACCCATACTTCAGCGTAGAGAAGGACCTACTGTATCGGGTGGCAAAAAGGGCAGAAGAAACCGTTGAGCAGCTTGTGGTGCCCAAACCTTACAGGAAGTTGGTGTTGGAGTTGGCCCATGGGCACATTCTTGGAGGTCATCTGGGGACAGAGAAAACCCGAGAGAGGGTATTACAGAGATTCTATTGGCCGGGGGTGATGAAGGACATAGAAAATTATTGTTCCTCCTGCCCTGTGTGTCAGAGGTCGGCCCCGATGCCACATTTCCGTAGCCCGCTGGTCCCTCTACCCATCATTGAGGTCCCGTTTGAGAGGATCGCCATGGATTTGGTAGGGCCTATAATCAAGTCCGCTAGGGGGCACCAGTACATATTAGTTATAATGGACTATGCCACCCGTTATCCAGAAGCGATCCCTCTCCGAAATACCTCGGCCAAAACCATAGCCAAAGAGCTATCTCTTGTGTTTAGCCGGGTGGGTATTTGTAAAGAACTGCTTACGGACCAAGGTACACCCTTTATGTCCCGGGTTATGAAGGAGCTGTGTAAATTGTTCAAAGTGACGCAATTACGTACATCTGTGTATCACCCCCAAACCGATGGGCTGGTTGAAAGATTCAACAAAACCCTAAAACAAATGTTGAAGAAAGTGGTGGATAGAGATGGAAAGGATTGGGACTGTCTACTTCCTTATCTGATGTTTGCTATTAGGGAGGTGCCCCAATCCTCTACGGGATTCTCCCCCTTTGAGTTACTGTATGGGAGACACCCAAGAGGGCTGTTGGATATTGCCAAGGAAACTTGGGAAAGTGAGAGTTCTCCCCACAGGAGTGTGATTGAGCATGTCGCCCTGATGCAAGACCGAATTGCACAGGTAATGCCCATCGTGAAGGAACATTTGGCCCAAGCGCAGTTAGCACAGCAGAGAGTGTACAACCGTGGAGCCAAGACCCGTACCTTTTCCCCGGGGGATAGGATACTGGTACTTGTCCCTACGGTTGAAAGTAAATTCCTTGCCAAATGGCAAGGCCCCTATGAGATAATGGAAAAAGTGAGCGAAGTGAATTACAAGGTCAGACAACCAGGAAGGCGAAAGCCCGAACAGATCTATCACGTTAATCTGTTGAAAGCCTGGAGGGATAGAGAGTCCCTAGTCGCAGACACTTGGTCACCAGCTCAAACTGGTTGCGTGATTCCTGAGGTTGGAATAGCAGCCACCTTGTCACAACCCCAACAACAGGAGGTTAAGGAGTTTGTGCTTCGCAACAAGGAGGTATTCTCTGAGCTGCCGGGACAAACATCTGGGGTAGAGCATGACATCATTACCCCGCCCGGTGAAAGGGTGAAGTTAAAACCCTATCGGATCCCAGAGGCCCGACGGGAGGCAATACGGGAGGAAGTACAGAAAATGCTGAACTTAGGGGTGATAGAGGAGTCCCAAAGTGATTGGTCTAGTCCCATTGTGTTGGTGCCTAAACCGGATGGGAGCTGGCGATTTTGTAACGATTTTCGTCAGTTGAACAAAGTTACAAAATTTGACACCTACCCCATGCCACGTATAGATGAGTTGATCGACCGGCTGGGAACAGCCCGATACATGACGACTCTTGACCTCACAAAAGGGTATTGGCAAATCCCCCTGGCCAAGTCGGCCAAAGAGAAAACCGCATTTGTAACCCCAGACGGGGCGTTCCAATATAAAAGAATGCCGTTCGGGTTACAGAATGCGCCGGCCACATTCCAGCGGAAAATGGACCAGATGCTGAGGCCCCATCGGAAGTATGCTGCGGCTTACCTGGATGACGTAATTGTCCATAGCACAGATTGGGCCTCACATCTGCCAAAAGTGCAAGCAGTCCTGGACTCTGTTCGGGAAGCGGGGTTTACGGCTAACCCCAAGAAGTGTACCATTGGGCAGGAGGAGGCCAAATATCTTGGGTACACCATTGGGAGGGGAGTAATAAAACCCCAACTCAACAAAGTCGAGGCCATCCAGAGTTGGCCACGTCCCAACAGCAAGAAGCAGGTACGAGCCTTTCTGGGAATCGCTGGGTATTATCGGCGATTCATTCCCCACTTTGCTTCTAAGGCTGTGCCCCTAACCAACCTGACGAAGGGGAAAGGGTCGGTCATGACTAAATGGACCCCCGAGGCTGAGGCAGCATTCCAATTCTTGAAACAAGCCTTATGTAGCCAGCCAGTGTTGTACTCACCCGACTTCTCTAAAGACTTTGTCGTACAAAGTGATGCGTCAGATGTGGGGTTAGGAGCAGTATTGTCCCAGGTCTGGAACGGGGAAGAGCACCCAGTCATTTACCTCAGCAGGAAGTTGAAGTCCCATGAGGTAAATTACGCCACCGTTGAAAAGGAGTGTTTAGCGGTGAAGTGGGCTCTAGATTCCCTTCGGTACTACCTGCTAGGTAGGCACTTTGACATGGTTACGGATCACGCTCCGTTAAAGTGGATGGCTCAAAACAAGGAAACAAATAGAAGAGTGAATAGGTGGTTCCTGGCCCTCCAGGAATTCAACTTCACAGTAAAGCATCGCCCTGGCGTTCAAATGGGGAATGTGGATGCTTTGTCTCGAGTACATGAATGCCTGATTGCTGGTGTTCCAACCCCGAGGTTAAAACAAGAGGGGGGGGGTATGTGACAGCAGGAAGGTAAAGTCACCTGGTTGCATCCAGGGGGGTAGATATATTTCGCCCAGATTCAGGCTTTACGCCGACTTATACAACTAGGTGGAGAGTTGTATAAGCCCAGCTGAGGCTAGTGGGCTCATGGATGACTCATACCTCTAGGGAGAGTGTGGGGCGTCGTGCAGACAGGGAGTTGATGAGACCAGCTGAAGCTTGTCAGCTCATTTAGGCCTCTATAAGAACTCCCAGATTCATTAGGTGTTTGCTCATGCCTGGAACCAGACCTGTGTGGACTGTCTAGGGAGAGTGAACCCCTGTGCGGTGAGACAAAGCCTGTGTGGCTATTTGCTTGGACATTTAAAACCAGGGACTTAGGGACTAGGACAGCACTAGGCTGATCCCAGTTGTTAGTTAGGAAACCTGTATGTTTAGTCAGAGGTCAAATTGACCAGGATTTATTTTATTTATGTTTCTTTTGCTTTGCTGTGTTTTGTCACTGTAAATAGAAAATAAACCGCACCTTTTTGATTTTGAAAACCACAACCTCCGTTTGCTGGGCCTGTTTTTGTGTGGGGAGCCCATCCCGGGGGTCACACACACCCGCTGCCGAGCTAACCCCCTCACAATAGGATGCATTAAGGTGAAAAAACATGAAGCTTTACAACCCCTTTAAACCCACAATTGCTTATTTTTACCACTATTATTCCTTTATAATGGCTTTTACACTTATAAATGTAGCAATTAAAAAATTGGATGAAAGGTTTGGTACTGTGAAGCCCTGTACACACCATCGGTTTTACCGATGAAAACAGTCCGATGGACCATCGGTGTTAAAAAATAGAACATGTTTTAAATTTATCCGATGGAAAAAAAAACGATAGCAAATTACTATCGTCTGTGGGGAACTTCATCGGATAAAAAACCGACGCATGCTCAGAATCAAGTCGACGCATGCTCAGAAGCATATAACTTAATTTTTCTTGGCTCGTTGGAGTGTTTTATGTCACAGCGTTTGGGACGATCATTTTTTTGACAGATGGTGTGTAGGCAAGACTGATGGAAGTCAGCTTCATCGGATTTCCGATGGAAAAATCCATCGGTTTAAAATCCATAGGAAATCCGATCGTGTGTACAGGGCTTGAAACACTTTTTAAAAGATAAATAGTGCATTTTATATACAACTATGAAGATCAGACCAAAATGAGAGACAAATGAGGAGGACAGAGGGACTTTGTTCCAAATCAGGGACAGTCCCGCCAAATCAGGGACAGTTGGGAGGTATATAATGCCTATCTGGCACTCATGGTAGGAACAGGCCTTTTGGACTATGTCAAGTTACTTTTCACACGTGACTGGCACTGGTTAAGTTGATTTGTTGGAACTGTCAAAAAAGTCGTGATTTTTTTCCCTTTCCAACGTAATCTGGCTTTGCAAGGTTATTTGTTAACATAATTATGGCTTTAAGCCTATGCTTCTCCGCAGTCAAGTATACCCAAGAGGAGCCGGCCAATCTGAGAAAGCTGTGAGCAGGTGCAAAGGTAGATAAACCAATCCCAACTGTTTCAAGAAACAGGACCCAGACAAAAGCCTCTTCTATAACAAGGAGATCTTCGAGTTATATTTGTTCTTGAAATGACTTAAGTAAATAATTAGCTCTGGCAGCACAGAATGAAAACGGGAAAACCAGCAGCTGCTTCAAAATAAATGTAATTTAATTACAGCGATAGAGAATGTAAAGGACTGAAACAGACTAACCTTACAGGCAAAAAGACTGTAAACGGACATCTGTAGTATACGGTGCCTTTCAAGCAATGGTGGCAAAATACAAAATAATTGAGCTTTTTTTTCACAGCTCTGAGAAATAGCTGGCATCACCCAGTAGGCACCCTGCAAGACTAGGCAAGCACTTAGAAGATGACTTTTCCAAAGATTTCACACAATTTACACCATATGCCATCTTTCACAGTTAAAAAAATAATAATCTGTCATATAGCAAAAGATCCCAAAAGAGTATATCACAATATACAGGCAATAAGAACAATGCATGGGCACAGCAGAGGTTATCAAAATATAAAGGTCCTAGGGGAAATAATAACAACTTGTGCATGAATACAAAGTGGCTCAATATTAATAAAAAGTGCCCCCAATCTCTGCCTATACAGACTTTAATCAGTTAAGGACCGCCCGCCGCAGTTGTACTGCGACAGGTTGGCTCTCCATGGCGAATCGCCGTCATTGTACGTCGGCCGCTTTAAGACCACCAGGGGCATGCGTGAGCGCCCACGGCGCGACGCCAAAGCCGATACGCGCGGCCGACGGGCGTAAAGTCTACCGGCCACCCGCAATCGCTCCTGAGAGAGAAAGAACGGGGATCTGTCAATGTAAACAGACAGATCCCCGTTCTGATAGGGAAGGAGAGAGAGATCTGCTGTTCCTAGTGATCAGAAACAGCGATCTGTCTCCTCCCCCAGTCAGCTTAGCCCCCACAGTTAGGCCCCATGCACACGAGACGCAGGTGCAAACTCTGCTGAACACACGTTTTTAAACGCTGAAACCGGCGTTTATAAACACGCGTTTTGCCGCGTTTGGGGCCGCGTTTAGCGGCGTTTTACCGCGTTTGCGTTTATAAGCGTTTCATCATAGACCCTCCCTAAGCTCAAAAAACAGTAAATTTTAACCATTTCAGACAGTTTGTGAGACTAGAGTGAGTAGCAGCAGCTGAGAGAGCAGCAGTGTACTTGTATTTAGCGTATCACTTGCCACATCATCTGCCACAAGTTGTGGATTGTCCACTTGCCACGTTACCTGGCCACGTCACCTGGCCATGTTACCTGCCACGTCACCTGGCCACGTTACCTGCCACGTCAGCTGGCCACGTCACCTGCCACAAGTTGTGGATTGTCCACTTGCCACGTCACCTGGCCACATCACGTGCCACGTCACCTGGCCACGTCACCTGCCACAAGTTGTGAATTGTCCACTTGCCACGTCACCTGCCACGCCACCTGGCCATGTCACCTGCCACAAGTTGTGGATTGTCCACTTGCCATGTCACCTGGCCACATCACGTGCCACGTCACCTGGCCTAGTCACCTGCCACAAGTTGTGAATTGTCCACTTGCCACGTCACCTGCCACGTCACCTGGCCATGTCACCTGCCACAAGTTGTGGATTGTCCACTTGCCATGTCACCTGGCCACATCACGTGCCACGTCACCTGGCCACGTCACCTGCCACAAGTTGTGAATTGTCCACTTGCCATGTCACCTGCCACAAGTTGTGGATTGTCCACTTTCCACGTCACCTGGCCACATCACGTGCCACGTCACCTGCCACAAGTTGTGGATTGTCCACTTGCCACGTCACCTGGCCACGTTACCTGCCACGTCACCTGGCCACGTCACATGCCACGTCACCTGCCACGTCACCTGCCACGTCACCTGGCCACATCACCTGACACAAGCTGTGGATTGTCCACTTGCCACGTTACCTGCCACAAGTTGTGGATTGTCCACAATGCAATGCAAGCAATTACAGTTTTCTTTTATATTTTTTAAGTTTTTCATCATTTGCCATCATTTTTGAGATTTCTAATGTTAAAAAATAGGTCACCTTTAAAAACGCTTATAAACGCAAACGCGGCAAAACGCCGGTACCGCGTTTAGCCGCGTTTAGCCACGTTTAGCAGCGTTTAGCGTCTGAAACGTGAAAACTTTTGCGTCTGAACCCATTTTTTTGCTTCTGGAAAAACGAGGTTAAACGCAACTGCTTGTAAACGCCAAAAAATGAGAGTGTGTGCATGGACACATAGGATAACATTGAATGGGTTCAGGAGCAGTTGAAAAAAGCGTCCAACTGCCTCTGAACGCGCGTTCAACAGCAAATAACAGCGTCTCGTGTGCATGGGGCCTTAGAAACACCTCCCTAGGGAACACCTAACCCCTCGATCACCACCTAGTGTTAGCCCCTTCCCTGTCAGTGACATATATACAGTAACCGGTGGCAATTTTTAGCTCTGATCGCTGTATAAATGTCACTGGCCCCACTGATTTTCTCAGAAGGCTGCACTAAAATACAAAGTCAGATTTTTGGCATCCCCTGCAACAAAAATGAAATTTTTGGTGAGATACTCCCAATAGGAAATCACGTCTAAAGGGATGCAGACCCTGCAATTTTCCTCATTAGAGCCCTGCAGGTGCTGCAGCTGATTGATAATTATGAAACCACTCCCATTAGACTCACTTGGCATATGGACACAGAGAGACACACAGGGATTTCTTTTGAATAAAAAAAGGTAGGAATCTGTAACAAGGATTATTAAAATCCTTGTAATGTACATAGATCACCCAGAGGGGAATGATTTTTTCTCAACAAAAGTGGAGTTACTCATTAGGCCACGTTCACACCAGTCCCATTTGACATGCGCTTTGACATGTCAAATCACATGCCTAATCGGAGCAATGGCTCCGCCTGAATCAGTGTGGCGCCACACTGATTTCCAAAAGTAGTTCTTGCACTACTTTTGGCGACTTTGGGGGTGATTTCAATAGACATCTGTGCATGAACCCGCACAGATGTCTCTCAAATCGCCCCCCGAAGTCGGACTGAAATGCTAGTTTCAAATTGTGCAAGTTCTGCTGAACTACCACAATTTCAAACCCGCATTCAGTGTAAACCAGGGCCTAAAGAGGTTCTAAAGGCAGAAGTTTTTTTTTACCTTAATGCAGTCTATGTGTTACTAAACCCAGGGCCCTGCATTTACTATATCTGGTCCCTCACAGTACACAGAACAAGGAAATGCAATTACTTTAGTAAATATAAACTGCTAAATACCTTTTCTCATCAGCAGTATATAGCAGTCTTGTGACTTCTATCAGTGTCTGGTTAAAGATTGTAGGAGGAGTTTTCATTCTGCTCTGACTGTCCTATAAGGCTGCAGGACCCCCGACCCTCTGTCTAGACAATGTTGATTGGCCCTGTGCTGGTCACATGCACCCTCCCAAGAAAAAAAATGGACAGTGAAAAAAGGGGAGGATCAAAAAGGCATGATTAAACAGACGTTTTACACGATGCAGAGGATTAACCCCTTAGGTTCCACAGTGAGTGTAACAAGCATGCTTTACTGCCTATACAGACTAATTTTACTGTTGTGGGTTTAGTAACACTTTAAGGTAAAAAAAAACCTTCTAAGTGCAGCCCGCCCCCATACTTACCTGAACTCCATTTCAATCCAGCAATGTGCATGAGAGCAGCGGTTCTCCCAGCTTTCTCTCTCCTCATTGGCTCACACAGCAACAGGAGCCATTGATTCCGGCCACTGAGAAGTCTTGCTCCATGTGTTAGTGCACAATGTCCATTTAGAGGAGCAGGGCTCAGGAGCGAGCCTGTTTGAGTGCCCCCATAGCAACAGGCTTGCTACTGGGGGCACTCGGCAGGGGGGAGAAGGCAGGAGCACTGGTGGGGGACCTTAGAAGAAGAGGATCGGGGCTGCTTTATGCAAAACCATTGCACAAAACAGGTAAGTTCTGTATAACAAGTTTATTAATTAAAAAAAAAAAAAGACCTAAGGATTGCAAATATTATTTTATTTTTTTTCATTTTTGAGATTCTTACTCACTAACTTAAAGTGGATGTAAACCCGATTTTTTTTTTTTTTTTTTTGCTGTCACAATGTAGAGTATAAGATTTCCTATCATTTGTGCCAGGTCTTGCCACAAAGAGTTAATCCAGCTCTGAGCAATCCTCTTTTATTGTTCAGTGAGCTAAAATGAACAAACAGAGAAAAAACCTTTGTCCGTTCCGCCCCCTTGCTTTGAGTGACAGGTTATTTACATATCTCGTGCACTAGATTTAGACATTCTTTTTTAATTCCCACCCCCACTCCTTTTTTGAAGTCATGTGGTTACTTTTCTGGATTTTGACTGGATGTTAGTGATCCTAGCAGAAGGAATACACAGGAGAAAATGCATGTTGACAAGGGGAGTGTAGAGGTGGGCGGGGAGTCTACTGACATCACGACTCCACCCACCGAGCTCCGGACAACAGATCCACCCACAGAATCTGCAGTTTTTCAGTTCTTATAACAGACAGAGGGGAGACATTTGACAGGTAAGGATACATGCAGGAGGCATCTATATCCTTATAGATCAGCACTATGGCAGTACTTTAGAAAGGATGAGAGTGGGTTTACATCCACTTTAACTCTTTTCACTTCCTGTTCCTGTGGCATCTGTACAGCAAAAAGGGTGTGCAGGCATCACCAGGACAGGAAGGCATAGAAAGCAACAAACACAAATAAAAATATTGTTAGAAGTATTGACACTTCCTCTGCTTTCCTAAGAATGTGTTGGCCTTGGAGAGCTTCCCCATCAATTCCTGACCTGTCAGAAAGTGAGGGGAAATCTCCTCAATAAGTATAGAGACAACAATAAAAACCTGTATGTATAATGCGAGGTTCAGCCCTTAGGGAATGTCCTTCTTAATCAAAGTACAGTAAAACCTTGGATTGAGAGTAACTTGGTCTGAGAGCGTTTTGCAAGACAAGAAAACTTGTTTTATAAATCTTGACTTGATATAAAAGCAATGTCTTGATATACAAGTAGCGTCATGTCACAACTGAGTATAAAAGAGAAAAGAGGCGCCTCTAAGTGTAGCAGAATGGTTACAGTTAATGAAGGTACAATATTTAGCAACTCACATGGTTGAAGATTAAAACAGGTGCATCTAAGTATGCAGGGATCTGGGGGAAAGCTGTCCACATAGACCGCCCTCCGCACCGCCATCAACCTCATGCCTTTCACGTTGCGCTCCATGAGCGCTTCAAGCCTCGCTTTCAGATCGCTCTACTGCAGGGTAGTCTTCCCGGTCACGATTACAGACTGACAGCGGTGAGAGCCGGCGGTGAAGCGGATGGTCTATGTGGACAGCTTTACCCCGGATGCCTACATACTCAGATGTGCCTCTTTTAATCATCAACAATGTGAGTTGCTAAATGTTGTACCTTCATTAACCACTTGTCCACCGCCCACTGTCAATTGACGGCGGGCGGAGGATACTCTCGTTCTGGGAGGACGTCATATGACGTCCTCCCTTTAAAACGAGCTAGAAGGCGCGCGCCCGCCGCGTTCACAAGGCCCCGGTGCGCGTGCCCGGCGGCCGCGATTGCCGCCGGGCACCCGCGATTGCCCGGGAAACGAGCAGGAAAGTGGGTCTCTGTGTGTAAACACAGAGATCCACGTCCTGTGAAGGAGAGGGGACCGATGGTGTGTCCCTTGTACATAGGGACAACCATCAGTCACCTCCCCCAGTCAGTCCCCTCCCCCCACAGTAAGAACACATTGAGGGAACATATTTAACCCCTTCCCGCCCCCTAGTGGTTAACCCCTTCCCTGCCAATCACATTTATACAGTAATCAATGCATTTTTATAGCAGGGATCGCTGTATAAACGTGAATGGTCCCAAAAATTTGTCAAAAGTGTCCGATGTGTCCGCCGCAATATCGCAGTCACAATAAAAAATCGCAGATCGCCGCCATTACTAATAAAAAAATAAAAAATAAAAATGCTATAAATCTATCCCCTATTTTGTACACGCTATAACTTTTGCGCAAACCAATCAATATGCGCTTATTGCGATTTTTTTTTTTACCAAAAATATGTAGAAGAATACGTATCGGCCTAAACTGAGGAAAATTTTATTTAAAAAAAAAAAAATGGGTATTTATTATAGCAAAAAGTAAAAAATAGTGTTTTTTTTCCAAACTGGACGCTCTTCTTTTGTTTATAGCGCAAAAAATAAAAACCGCAGAGGTGATCAAATACCACCAAAAGAAAGCTCTATTTGTGGGAAAAAAAAGGACACAAATTTTGTTTGGGAGCCACGTCGCACGACCGCGCAATTGTCATTCAAAGTGTGACAGCGCTGAAAGCTGAAAAATGGCTTGGGCAGGAAGGGGGTTTTCGTGCACAGTAGGGAGGTGGTTAAATGTAACCATATTGCTACACTTAGAGGCGCCTCTCTTCTCTTTTATACTCTGTAGCTCCTGATGGATTTTGCTTCTAATCCCCTCGTGGAGGCTTCCATTTGTGGATGGACATTTTATGGACATTTTATGGTTACACAACCCGGTCACATTGCTATAATGTTTTTATATGGACTATAAACGGAAGGACTTATGAATACAGTAGTACCTTGGATTACAAGCATAATCCGTTCCAGAGAATGCTTGTAATCCAAAGCACTCGTATATCAAAGTGAGTTTCCCCATAGGAATCAATGGAAACTCAGATAATTAGTTCCACAGCCACTGCTTGTCTATGCAGTACTGCATGTGGCCAGATGTGGGGGGAGGCGCCGGAGACACTCTGAGTGTTTCCGAGCGCCTCCGAGTGTCTCTGAGTGTCTCCGAGCATCACCGATGCCCCCGAACCTCTGGCCAAATGCAGTACTGCACACCCCAGAGGCTTGAATCCTGTTTGTTTTTCGAGACAACGCTCTGGAACCACTTTCATCTATGCCAACGCAGACATCGCTGAATCCTGGGGTTTTCGGGTGACCAGACTCGGAAATACTCGGAGACCGTTCGGCTGCACTCGGAAACCCTTGGAAAGGCTTGGAAACACTCAGGAATGGAGTATTTCCAAGTGCTTCCGAGTGTTTCCGAGTACTTCTGAATAGCTCTGAATGGCTCCGAACGGATCCAAGTGTTTCACCGGCGTCTCCGCACATCTGGCCAAATGCGGTACTGCACAACACAGAGGCTTGAATCCTGCTCGTTTTGCGAGACAACACTCGCAAACCGAGTCAGAATTAAAAAAATAAAATAAATCGTATTGCGAAACGCTTGTAAATCGCGTTACTCGCAATTCAAGGTTTTACTGTATAAGCAAAAGGTTTGATATAATGCTCCAACCTCCAAGTATTATCCAAGTTAACCATTTAAAGACTGAGCCTCTTTCTGAGATTTGTTGTTTACAAGTTAAAAACATTTTTTTTGCTAGAAAATTACTTAGAGCCTCCAAACATTATACATTTTTTTTCTAACACCCTAGAGAATAAAATGGCGGTCGTTGCAATACTTTATGTCACACCGTATTTGCGCAGCGGTTATACAAGCGCACTTTGTTTGGAAAAAATACACAATTTTGAATAAAAAAAGAAGACAACAGTAAAGTTAGCCCATTTTTTTTTTTATATTGTGAAAAATAATGTTACGCAGAGTAAATTGATACCCAACATGTCTTGCTTCAAAATTGCCCGCTCCTGGAATGGCGACAAATTTTTACCCTTAAAAATCTCCAATGGCGACGTTTAAAAAATTCTACAGGTTGCATGTTTTGAGTTACAGAGGAGCGCTAGGGCTAGAATTATTGCTCTCGCTCTACCGACCACGGCGATACCTCACATGTGGTTTTAACACCATTTTCATATGTGGGCGCTGCTCACGTATGCGTTTGCTTCTGCACGCGAGCTCGGCGGGACGGGGCACGTTTGAAAAAATAAAATATTTTTTATTTTACCTTTTATTTTTACACTGTTCTTTTTAAAAAAAAATGTGTCACTTTTATTCCTATTACAAGGAATGTAAACATCCCTTATAATAGAAAAAAGCATGATAGGACCTCTTAAATATGAGTTCTGGGGTCAAAAAGACCTCACATCTCATATTTACACTAAAATGCAATAAAAAAAATAAATAAAAAATTTGTCATTTGAAAAAAAAAAAAAAAGACCCTTTAAGAGCTAGGGGAGGAAGTGATGTTTTGACGTCGCTTCTGCCCTGCTATGGTATGGAGACGGGTGGGGGCCATCTTACTCTAATCTCCATGCCCAGCCACCAGAAGGACCCGATCGCCTCCGCCGCTACCGACGGCTCCGGTAAGCGGCAGAAGGCACGGGAGAGCGACGGGAGGGGGGGAAGCCCTCTCCTGCCGCCGAAAAAAGTGATCTTGTGGCGAATCCGCCGCAGAGACCACCATTATCGGAAACCGGACCATCCGCTGAAGAAGAGGATATCTGGGTTATGGCAGCTAGCTGCTACCATAACAAAGATATCCCTCTTCAAACAGCCGACGTATATCAGCGTGAGCCGGGCCGGAAGTGGTTAAAAAAACACTCAGGCTGAACTCGATGGACCTTACCAACTATGGATGATGTAACTACCGGTATGTAATATAATAAATTAGCAATAAAAATCTGACAATAAGCTCTAACATTTTCCCACTCTGTGCAAAACAAAATAAAAAGGATTTGTCTGGAGCTGGGTTAACAAATAAGGATACTATTTTGTAAATGTATTAGAATTGAAATACTATATGGGTGAATTATTTCATATAATAATGTTGGATTTGTATTACTATAACCTTCAAGAACACGTTCTTTTCCCCTGTCTGACAAGCACAATGCTTTTCAAAAGAATAGTTTGTTACTTTTACTGGTCCCATCAAGGGAAAGACTTTTCAGATGCTTCCTTTATTTTCCACAGCTGATAGAAAAAGATATTTCGCAAAATAACAGCCAATAAGTCATCTCTCAGCTTGCCTACTCTGTGTGTCATGCATAGATTCACTACTTCCTTAGGATAAAGCACCCAACACTACCAATAAATGGGACAATTAAATCCTATCCTATCCTACTAAAATTAAATGTAATATTTACATAAATTGGGTTAGTCAAATTAGTTCAATTTGTTTTTGGAATTCGTTTTGTTTATTTGAATTCGAATTGATTCGAATATTCCAAATACAGAAAATTTGAATTGGTTTGAATTCAAATCAAAGTTCATCCAAATCGCTTTCCATTCTAAATCAAATTTATTCTATTCAAAATTCGAATTTGGAAGATGTATAATCTTTCTATTCCATTCTATTCTAATGTTTTTTTTTCTATTCTTTTATTTTCGGTTCTATGCTTTTCTTTCTATTATATTCTATTCAATTTGAATTCAAATTTATTCTATCCGAAATTCGAATTTTGGAAGATGTATATTCTTTCTATTCCATTCTATTCTAATGTTTTTTTTTTCTATTCTTTTATTTTCTGTTCTATGCTTTTCTTTCTATTATATTCTAGCAATTTAAATTCAAATTTATTCTATTCGAAATTTAAATTTTGGAAGATGTATATTCTTTCTATTCCATTCTACTCTATTGTTTTTTTTTTCTATTCTTTTATTTTCTGTTCTATGCTTTTCTTGGAATTCGTTTTGTTTATTTGAATTCGAATTGATTCGAACATTCCAAATACAGAAAATTTGAATTGGTTTGAATTCAAATCAAAGTTCATCCAAATCGCTTTCCATTCTAAATCAAATTTATTCTATTCAAAATTCGAATTTGGAAGATGTATAATCTTTCTATTCCATTCTATTCTAATGTTTTTTTTTCTATTCTTTTATTTTCGGTTCTATGCTTTTCTTTCTATTATATTCTATTCAATTTGAATTCAAATTTATTCTATCCGAAATTCGAATTTTGGAAGATGTATATTCTTTCTATTCCATTCTATTCTAATGTTTTTTTTTCTATTCTTTTATTTTCTGTTCTATGCTTTTCTTTCTATTATATTCTAGCAATTTAAATTCAAATTTATTCTATTCGAAATTCAAATTTTGGAAGATGTATATTCTTTCTATTCCATTCTAGTCTAATGTTTTTTTTTTCTATTCTTTTATTTTCTGTTCTATGCTTTTCTTGGAATTCGTTTTGTTTATTTGAATTCGAATTGATTCGAACATTCCAAATACAGAAAATTTGAATTGGTTCGAATTCAAATCAAAGTTCATCCAAATCGCTTTCCATTCTAAATCAAATTTATTCTATTCAAAATTCGAATTTTGGAAGATGTATAATCTTTCTATTCCATTCTATTCTAATGTTTTTTTTTCTATTCTTTTATTTTCAGTTCTATGCTTTTCTTTCTATTATATTCTATTCAATTTGAATTCAAATGTATTCTATTCGAAATTCGAATTTTGGAAGATGTATAATCTTTCTATTCCATTCTATTCTAATGTTTTTTTTCTATTCTTTTATTTTCTGTTCTATGCTGTTCTTTCTATTATATTCTATTCAATTTGAATTCAAATTTATTCTATTCGAAATTTGAATTTTGGAAGATGTATATTCTTTCTATTCCATTCTATTCTAATGTTTTTTTTTCTATTATTTTATTTTCGGTTCTATGCTTTTCTTTCTATTATATTCTATTCAATTTGAATTCAAATTTATTCTATCCGAAATTCGAATTTTGGAAGATGTATATTCTTTCTATTCCATTCTATTCTAATGTTTTTTTTTCTATTCTTTTATTTTCTGTTCTATGCTTTTCTTTCTATTATATTCTATCAATTTGAATTCAAATTTATTCTATTCGAAATTCGAATTTTGGAAGATGTATATTCTTTCTATTCCATTCTATTCTAATGTTTTTTTTTCTATTCTTTTATTTACTGTTCTATGCTTTTCTTTCTATTATATTCTATTCAATTTGAATTCAAATTTATTCTATTCGAAATTCAAATTTCGGAAAACAGTTATATTGTTATATTCTATTAGATTATTTTCTATTCTATTTTATTCTTTTATTTTCTATTCTACTTCTTTCTATTTTATTTGAATTTGAATTTATTCTTTTTGATATTCAAATTTCGGAAAAAGGCTATACAGGGGGTTACAGGGGTGTAAATTTTAATTACACAGTGAAGGAAGTTCCCCGCTCAAGCCAATGACGTAGGCGGGTCCGACATACCGAGGGGGCGGACCTGATGGGGAACTTCTCTCACTTTGGTAATACATGTATAGACCCGCCCCTTCTCATGTTCCACATCTGGTCCGCTGAGCGGACCTAATGGGGAACTTTAGAAGGGGCGGGTCTATACATTTAAAACACTGAGGAGGAAGTTCCCCATCAGGTCCGCTCAGGCAAAACCAATGACGGACAGTGCTGGACATCGGGATCGCCGCGGGACACTGGATTTCATCGCTGGAATGTTTTTTTTTTTTTTTTAATAAAGAACTTTTTCAAGGTGTTTGTGTGTTTTTTTTTACATTTTTTTACGCTTTCTTCGTGAAATGGTAGGGGTACAATGTACCCCTTACCAATTCACATAGGGGGGGGCGGGATCTGGGGGTCCCCTTTGTTAAAGGGGTCTTCCAGATTCCGATAAGCCCCCCGCCCGCAGACCCCCACAACCACCGGGCAAGGGTTGTGGGGATGAGGCCCTTGTCCCCATCAACATGGGGACATCCTCCCCATGTTGAGGGCATGTGGCCTGGTATGGTTCAGGAGGGAGGGGGGCGCTCTCTTGTCCCCCCCTCTTCCCCTGCGGCCGGCCAGGTTACGTGCTCGGATAAGGGTCTGGTATGGATTTTTGGGGGGACTCCACGCCATTTTTTTAAAAATTTGGGGTGGAGTTCCCCTTAAAATCCATGCCAGATCTGAAGGGCTTGGTATGGATATTTGGGGGAACCCCACGCCATTTTTTTTTAAATTTTCGGCAGGGTTCCCCTTAATATCCATTCCAGACCTGAAGGGCCTGGTAATTGAATTCTGGGGGACCCCCACGCTTTTTTTTTTTTTTTTTTATCAATGACTTTTGTATGTATTGCCGGGAGCCGACAATTCATTATAGCCGCGAGTGAGTTTTAAATGACTTTTTTTCCTTCAAAAATGACATTTTTTGCAGGGACAGTTCTAAGCACGGGAAACATGTGCCACTTTACAGGCATATCATACACACCCCCCAGGTACGAAATTTAAAGGAATATTTCACTTTTATTGTTTCACTTTAAGCATTATTAAAATCACCGCTCCTGAAAAAACGACCCTTTTTAAAACTTCTTTTTGCATTGATACATGTCCCCTGGGGCAGGACCCGGGTCCCCAAACACTTTTTAGGACAATAACTTGCATGTTAGCCTTTATAATTAGCACTTTAGATTTCGAACGTTCGAGTCCATTGTATTTAATAGGGTTCTAAAGTTCACACGAACATTTTGTCTGTTCGCAGGTTCTGGTGCGAACCGAACAGGGGGGTGTTCGGCTCATCCCTGTTACAATGTAATAATAGAAATAATGAGCTTCAATCATCCTGAGACCATAATATCCATGGTGCCGTGATGATTGAAGCGCCAATACCAGCCATTTCCCCGATAAATTGCCCCAAAAAAAACTTATTTTCTGGCAGTGCCCCTCCCGACACTAGACTCTGGATCCGCCCCTGGTGTCACTGGTCCCCAAAAAGTGTCAAAAGTGTCAGTATCCAATTTGTCCGCCACAATATCACAGTCCCGCTATAAGTCGCTGATCGCCACCTTTACTAGCAAAAATAAATACAAATTCCATAAATATATTCCATATTTTGTAGACGCTATAAATTTTGCGCAAACCAATCAATATGCGCTTATTGGGATTTCTTTTCCAAAAATATGTAGCAGAATACATATTGGCCTAAACTTATGAAGAAATTTGATTTCTTTAAAAATTTTATTGGGTATGTTTAATAGCAGAAAGTAAAACATTTTTTTTTTTCAAAATTGTAATTTTTTTTTTTTGTTTATAGCAAAAAAAAATAAAAAATGCAGAGGTGATCAAATACCACCAAAAGAAAGCTCTATTTGTGGGAAAAAAAGGACATTAATTTTATTTGGGTACAGCGTCGCACAACCGTGCAATTGTCAGTTAAAGTAATGCAGTGCCGTATGGCAAAAAATGAATGGGGGTAAATCTTCTGGAGGTCAAGTGGTTAATGACAAAGCTCTCATCAAATACGCAGATCCATAGTTGAATAAATTGTTCCGGTCCATGGAGGACCAGAGAGCTGAAGTGGTTAAAGTAAATCTCAGCTCAAAACTTTTTGGTGCTGTTTTAATTGTTGGAAATAGTTGGGACTTGTTAGAATATCTGCCATTTTTTTTGTTTGTGGCTCCACTAGGGAGAATCTCTCTCAGTGATGTTTTCACCAAGACAAAAAGAGAAGAATCTGGATCACAAAATTAGTTAAGCAATTCTTTTTTTTTTTTTAACAGGTAAAGTGGTGTGAGGGGGTTAACTCGGTAGCGGGTGTGTGTGACCCCCTGGTTGGGCTCCCCACACAAAAACAGGGCCAGCAGACGGAGGTTGTGGTTTTCAAAATCAAAAGGTGCGGTTTATTTCTCTATGTACAGTGACAAAAACACAGCAAAGCCAAAAAGAAACATAAACAAAATAAATCCTGGTCAGCTTGACCTCTGACTAAACATGCAGGTTTCCTAACTAACAACTGGGATCAGCCTGGTGCTGTCCTAGTCCCTAAGTCCCTGGTTTAGTCAATGTCCAAACAAATAGCCACACAGGCTTTTTCTCACCGCACAGGGGTTCACTCTCCCTAGACAGTCCACACAGGTCTGGTTCCAGGCATGAGCAAACACCTAATGAATCTGGGAGTTTTTATAGAGGCCTTAAACGAACTGACAGGCTTCAGCTGGTCTCATCAACTCCCTGCCTGCACGACGCCCAGCCCTCTCCCTAGAGGTATGAGTCATCCATGAGCCCACTAGCCTCAGCTGGGCTTCATCAACTCCCTCCCTAGTTGTATAAGTCGGCATAAAGCCTGAATCTGGGAGAAATATATCTACCCCCCTGGATGCAACCAGGTGACTTTACCTTCCTGCTGTCACATACCCCCCCTCTTGTTTTAACCTTGGGGTTGGAACACCAGCAATCAGGCATTCATGTACTCGAGACAAAGCATCCACATTCCCCATTTGAACGCCAGGGCGATGCTTTACTGTGAAGTTGAATTCCTGTAGGGCCAGGAACCACCTATTCACTCTTCTATTTGTCTCCTTGTTTTGAGCCATCCACTTTAACGGAGCGTGATCCGTAACCATGTCAAAGTGCCTACCTAGCAGATAGTACCGAAGGGAATCTAGAGCCCACTTCACCGCTAAACACTCCTTTTCAACCGTGGCGTAATTTACCTCATGGGACTTCAACTTCCTGCTGAGGTAAATGACTGGGTGCTCTTCCCCGTTCCAGACCTGGGACAATACTGCTCCTAACCCCACATCTGACGCATCACTTTGTACGACAAAGTCTTTAGAGAAGTCGGGTGAGTACAACACTGGCTGGCTACATAAGGCTTGTTTCAAGAATTGGAATGCTGCCTCAGCCTCGGGGGTCCATTTAATCATGACCGACCCTTTCCCTTTCGTCAGGTTGGTTAGGGGCACAGCCTTAGAAGCATAGTGGGGAATGAAGCGCCGATAATAACCCGCGATTCCCAGAAAGGCCCGTACCTGCTTCTTGCTGTTGGGACGTGGCCAACTCTGGATGGCCTCGACTTTGTTGAGTTGGGGTTTTATCACTCCCCTGCCAATGGTGTACCCAAGATATTTGGCCTCCTCCTGCCCAATGGTACACTTCTTGGGGTTAGCCGTAAACCCCGCTTCCCGGATAGAGTCTAGGACTGCTTGCACTTTTGGCAGACGTGAGGCCCAATCTGTGCTATGGACAATTACGTCATCCAGGTAAGCCGCAGCATACTTCCGATGGGGCCTCAGTATCTGGTCCATTTTCCGCTGGAATGTGGCCGGCGCATTCTGTAACCCGAACGGCATTCTCTTATATTGGAACGCCCCGTCTGGGGCTACAAATGCGGTTTTCTCTTTGGCCGACTTGGCCAGGGGAATTTGCCAATACCCTTTTGTGAGGTCAAGAGTCGTCATGTATCGGGCTGTTCCCAGCCGGTCGATCAACTCATCTATACGTGGCATGGGGTAGGTGTCAAATTTTGTAACTTTGTTCAACTGACGAAAATCGTTACAAAATCGCCAGCTCCCATCCGGTTTAGGCACCAACACAATGGGACTAGACCAATCACTTTGGGACTCCTCTATCACCCCTAAGTTCAGCATTTTCTGTACTTCCTCCCGTATTGCCTCCCGTCGGGCCTCTGGGATCCGATAGGGTTTTAACTTCACCCTTTCACCGGGCGGGGTAATAATATCATGCTCTACCCCAGATGTTTGTCCCGGCAGCTCAGAGAACACCTCCTTGTTGCGAAGCACAAACTCCTTAACCTCCTGTTGTTGGGGTTGTGACAAGGTGGCTGCTATTCCAACCTCCGGAATCACGCAACCAGTTTGAGCTGGTGACCAAGTTTCTGTGACTCGGGACTCTCTATCCCTCCAGGCTTTCAACAGATTAACGTGATATATCTGTTCGGGCTTTCGCCTTCCTGGTTGTCTGACCTTGTAATTCACTTCGCTCACTTTTTCCATTATCTCGTAGGGGCCCTTGCCATTTGGCAAGGAATTTACTTTCAACCGTAGGGACAAGTACCAATATCCTATCCCCCGGGGAAAAGGTACGGGTCTTGGCTCCACGGTTGTACACTCTCTGCTGTGCCAACTGCGCTTGGGCCAAATGTTCCTTCACGATGGGCATTACCTGTGCAATTCGATCTTGCATCAGGGCGACATGCTCAATCACACTCCTGTGGGGAGAACTCTCACTTTCCCAAGTTTCCTTGGCAATATCCAACAGCCCTCTTGGGTGTCTCCCATACAGTAACTCAAAGGGGGAGAATCCCGTAGAGGATTGGGGCACCTCCCTAATAGCAAACATCAAATAAGGAAGTAGACAGTCCCAATCCCTTCCATCTCTATCCACCACTTTCTTCAACATTTGTTTTAGGGTTTTGTTGAATCTTTCAACCAGCCCATCGGTTTGGGGGTGATACACAGATGTACGCAATTGCGTCACTTTGAACAATTTACACAGCTCTTTCATAACCCGGGACATAAAGGGTGTACCTTGGTCCGTAAGCAGTTCTTTACAAATACCCACCCGGCTAAAAACAAGAGATAGCTCTTTGGCTATGGTTTTGGCCGAGGTATTTCTGAGAGGGATCGCTTCTGGATAACGGGTGGCATAGTCCATTATAACCAATATGTACTGGTGCCCCCTAGCGGACTTGATTATAGGACCTACCAAATCCATTGCGATTCTCTCAAACGGGACCTCAATGATGGGTAGAGGGACCAGCGGGCTACGGAAATGTGGCATCGGGGCCGACCTCTGACACACAGGGCAGGAGGAACAATAATTTTCTATGTCCTTCATCACCCCAGGCCAATAGAATCTCTGTAATACCCTCTCTCGGGTTTTCTCTGTCCCCAGATGACCTCCAAGAATGTGCCCATGGGCCAACTCCAACACCAACTTCCTGTAAGGTTTGGGCACCACAAGCTGCTCAACGGTTTCTTCTGCCCTTTTTGCCACCCGATACAGTAGGTCCTTCTCTACGCTGAAGTATGGGTAAGTGCAGGTATTATCTGGGTTCACTAACTCGCCATCTATTTCCACTACGTTTTCCCGTGCCTTTATTAGGGCGGGGTCTTTTAACTGTTCTGTGGCAAAATTTTCCCTGTGAACCTCCAGATCATAAAACTCCACAGACGGTAGGTTTTCGTCTGAGGAGGTGGGCTCCTCTCCAGTTTCTTGAGTCTCCCCTGCCAATACTGACAAGGGAAATTCTGGAGAGTCCTCACCACTCTCAGAGGAGTTCTGGCTATCATATTCCTGGTACATAGGGGCACCAGTGGGGGGCTCAGGATCATCCCACAGTTCCCAGAACTTCGGAAAATCCCTTCCCACAATGGCATCATGCGGTAATTGAGATACTAACCCCACTGGATGAGAGAGGGTACCTTTGGGGGTCTCGAAACACACTGTAGTCACTGGATACTCTCGGGTGTCCCCATGCACACAAATAACAGCTACCTTGCTATTCCCAGAGACCTCTGTTTTAACTAATTCAGCCTTTATCAGGGTCACAAGGCTACCTGAATCCAGTAATACCACAACATTTCTACCATTAATACACATTTTGCATAAATGTTTCTCAGTTCCCCGAATGGCAGTGCATGCGACTGTTGCACACAGCGACTGACGTCGGTCCGTCAGAAAGTCACATTGCATGGGTTCCTCCACAACCGGGCAATTTGCTGCAATATGTCCCGCTTGCCGGCAGCGGTAGCAAACAATCCATTTGGCTGCCTCTTGAGCCCCTGACTTCCCAGGCTGTTCTCGCCAAACTTTGGGTAGAGCTCCCACCCTCTCACTCTCTCCACCCTCACCCCTTGGAATCCTCTTATCCGCCCCTGGGGATGATCTGGTCTTAGGGTGGAAAGTCCGAGAGTCTCTGGAAGAGGCCGTCAGGTTCTCTGTAGCCAAGTATTTCTCTACACGATCCACAAGACCACCGGCCGTCTCTGGGTCTCCATGGCTTACCCACTTTTGGATGGCAGTAGGAAGAGCTCTCAAAAACCGATCCATTACAACACGTTCCACAATCTCTGGTGCGGACAAAGTCTCTGGCTGTAGCCACTTCCTGCTCAGGTGAATGAGATCATACATTTGAGACCTGGGGGGTTTTCCAAGCTGGAAAGTCCAGTTATGCACACGCTGAGCCCGGACAGCCAGGGTGACACCCAGCCTTGCCAATATTTCAGCTTTTAGCATCACATAGTCTTTTGCTTGGTCAGGCTCTAGGTCATAGTAAGCCTTCTGCGATTCACCAGTTAACAGAGGAGCCACCAGTCCAGCCCACTGCTCCTCAGGCCACTTTTCTCTTTCAGCAGTCCTTTCAAATGTGGTCAAAAATACCTCTGGATCATCCTCTCCAGTCATTTTTGTCAATAAACGACTCACCCCAAAGGACGCGGTATTAGTGGGACGGCTTTCCTCACTGGTCTGCGGACGTTGCTGCATTACTGCTTCCATTTGTTGTAGTCTCTGCTCTTGCTTCTGTAACAGGTCTATGAAGCGGGCCTCAGATTGCTGCTGGGCTTGTTGCTGAGCTTCCAGACTCTGTTGGTGAGCTTGCTGCTGGGCTGCAAGGCTCCTTTGCAAACCTGCATTTGTCTGCTGTTGATTGGCATTTGCTAGAGCCAGCTGTTTCAGTATCTCCTCCATGCTGGCTTAAAAAAACTGCCACTGGTTCTCCACCAACTGTGAGGGGGTTAACTCGGTAGCGGGTGTGTGTGACCCCCTGGTTGGGCTCCCCACACAAAAACAGGGCCAGCAGACGGAGGTTGTGGTTTTCAAAATCAAAAGGTGCGGTTTATTTCTCTATGTACAGTGACAAAAACACAGCAAAGCCAAAAAGAAACATAAACAAAATAAATCCTGGTCAGCTTGACCTCTGACTAAACATGCAGGTTTCCTAACTAACAACTGGGATCAGCCTGGTGCTGTCCTAGTCCCTAAGTCCCTGGTTTAGTCAATGTCCAAACAAATAGCCACACAGGCTTTTTCTCACCGCACAGGGGTTCACTCTCCCTAGACAGTCCACACAGGCCTGGTTCCAGGCATGAGCAAACACCTAATGAATCTGGGAGTTTTTATAGAGGCCTTAAACGAACTGACAGGCTTCAGCTGGTCTCATCAACTCCCTGCCTGCACGACGCCCAGCCCTCTCCCTAGAGGTATGAGTCATCCATGAGCCCACTAGCCTCAGCTGGGCTTCATCAACTCCCTCCCTAGTTGTATAAGTCGGCATAAAGCCTGAATCTGGGAGAAATATATCTACCCCCCTGGATGCAACCAGGTGACTTTACCTTCCTGCTGTCACAGTGGTTTAAGTAAGTATTTAAATATGTGTAGCTGTTTGTCCTATAGTTCAGATTTTATCCCTGTTAAAATGTTTTACAATACTGGAAAAATTGCTAATCTACAGTGGAAACATAGCAATTATGTTTCAAGAAAATAACCAAACACAAACCTGTGCCACTAAACAACCTTAAAGCCTCATACACACGACCGGTTTTCTCAGCAAGAAAACTGCTGGGGGAGCTTTTTGCTGAGAAAACCGGTCGTGTGTATGGTTTCTTTCTGCCGGGAATCTCAACGAGAAAAATAGAGAACCTGATCTTTATTTTATCATCGGGATTCTCGTCGGCCTGTTTCCCGACGCGAAAATCGTGAGTGTGTATGCTTACCTGTCCACGATAAACCCACTCGAAAAGACTTTGACGCATGCGCGGTAGCATACAAGGGTAGTGTAGGGTGTAGCTAGATGGCGGTGACAGCATCGAATGTGAAGAGCACAGGCTCATCGTAGTCGATGACGTCACCGCGTTCTTGCCATTCAAAAGAACGGCGGTTCTTTTGAATGCCCGTGTATACACTCGGCAAGCAAGGCAAGCTTGCCGGGATACTCGTCGGGAAAACCAACGTTTTTTTCACGAGAAGATTCCCGCCCGTGTGTACGAGGCTTGAGGTTCGGTTCACACTAGTGACATACGCTCCCACTTTGGGAGCTCATATCGTATGATGTGTATAGAGCAATGGTTCCCTATGAGAGCCGTCATAACTGGTCCGACACAAGTCAGTCCTTTGAAAAAGGTTTCTGCACTACTTTGGTCTGACTTGGGCACAATTTCAGCCCATTGATTTGAATGTAAGTCAAATCCAAGTCGGATCATCATCCTAACTGATCTGACTTGTGGCATGTGACTTGTGCTCTGAGGATCCTAAAGGAGAACCGCACGCCAAAAAAAAAATGTTGCATGGTCCCCCCCGGTTCCATACCAGGCCCTTAGAGCCTGGTATGGATCTTGAGAGGGAACCCCACACCAAAATAATAAAAAAAAATGGTGTGGAGCGGGGTCTTCTGGGTGACATCACCAGATGACAAAGCCCCATTGCTATATAAGAAATGGCAGACGCCAGAGCCAGCACAACAGTTGGAGCTAGCTTTGGCAGAAGACATCAGTGAAGGGAGAAGAACTGAAGGAAGAAGATATCAGCGGAGGGAGAAGAACATCAGGAAAAATACATCAGCGGAGGGAGAAGAACCAGACCGGTGGGAGAAGAACCTGGGGAAAGAAGACATTTTGGAGCTACAACGGAGGACATTTTTTATTTTTAATAAAGGTTTTTGTCAAAAACCCGTGTACTGGTTTTATTTATTTTTGACACTTTTTTGGGTGAAGGAGTAGGGGTACAATGTACCCCTACTCATTCACATAGGGGGGACCAGGATCTGGGGACCCCTTTGTTAAAGGGGGCTTCCAGATTCTGATAAGCCTCCGGCCCGCAGACCCCCACAACCACCCACCAGGGTTGTTGGGAAGAGGCCCTTTTCCCCATCAACATGGGGACAAAGCAAAGCACTCACCCCCCCCCCCCCCCATGTTGAGGGCATATGCCCCCTTCCTGACCTTTCGGGCGGCATGCTTGGATAAGTGTCTGGTGTGGATTTTGGGGGGGACCTTGCACCATTTATTTTTATTTTTTTGGAATGGGGTTTCCCCTTAAAATCCATACCAGACCAAAGAGATATATATTCTTGGGGGGAACCCCACACCATTTATTTATTTTTTGTATTTTAGCTTGGGGTTCCCCCTCAAGATCTACACCAGACTCAAAGGGCTTAATATGGATCTGGGGGGGGAGACCACACACCATTTTTTATTTTTTTTATTTTGGCCGGTCGGATCCTGTTCATGGAAGTCAGACAGTCGCAGGACAAAGTTGGTTTTAACAGTTGTACGACTATCGAGTCGTGCCAGTGTGAACCCAGCCTCAGAAGTAAGGCCTGAAATTACAGTGTTAGGTATTTCATATTCATCAAGTGCTCAAAACGTTTGCATACATTGTTACTTTTTTCCCCAGACCGCACGGTTTTTATTCAAATAAAATATTGTGTTTCATTTTTTATTTATTCATGTTCTGTAACAATAATCCTATTATTGGCTACATTTCTGTTTCTCTCTATTCAGCATAAATGCAAAAGTTCAGTGTAGGGCACACTACTTTTTAAATGGGAATAATCACCACTCTTAAATGTGAAAACATAGGCAAAATCAACAATGACGTGGATTTTTTGAGTGGTACTGTTTTGTTAATACAGAAAAAGAATGCAATTCACATAACTAGGTATTAGTGTAGTTACATATACTCTGTTGTGTGTTTTCCTTATGTAATGATGGGCTCACATGTTTTGGCTGCAATTTCTGGTGCTATGACAGGTTGATTCCCTTATGCCCATGCATTCATTCACCAAGCTATTTGCTAAAGGGACAGGCAACCAGCCTTTCCATTTCCTCTGTGTTGCATTACAAATGTGGGAGTGCTAATTTGATGAAAAATTGCACGTGATCTCTCTATTTTTCTGCCTGTTTGTGGCCGTGTCAGGTCTAACTACTATTTAGTTCTCACCTGCACCAACACTAGATTGAGAGACCCAGGGATTGTGGGATATGTTTTTTCATCACAGGAAATGTTAGTTCTTGGACAGCAGAGTTCATGCAATAACCTGTGCAAGTGCAATGCCACATGCTTCATGTTTGAACACAAACAGAAACTTCTGACACTGGAATGTGAAGATTTACTCTACTGTAGGCTGTGTGTACAGGGCAACAAAGGACACCATAAAACTACATGATGAATGCACATCTTACGTAGGTGAAAATCACACAAGCTAAGTAGGAAGGGTTATAATTTTTTTGCATGTGGCAACAGTTTCAACTGCATCTTATTTTCAAATTCTGCATGAAATTTAGTCATCAGTAAATAGCATATTCCAAATTCTTAGAGGAAAAATTTACAGTATCTCACAAAAGTGACCCTTCACATTTTTGTAAATATTTTATTATATCTCTTCATGTGACAACACTGAAGAAATTACACTTTGCTATAATGTAAAGTAGTGAGTGTACAGCTTGTATAACAGTGTAAATTTGCTGTCCCCTCAAAATAACTCAACACACAGCCATTAATGTCTAAACCGATGGCAACAAAAGTGAGTACATCCCTAAGTGAAAATGTTCAAATTGGGCCCAAAGTGTCAATATTTTGTGTGGCCACCATTATTTTCCAGCACTGCCTTAACCCTCTTGGACACGGAGTTCAACAGAGCTTCACAGGTTGCCACTGGAATCCTCTTCCACTCCTCCATGATGACATCACAGAGCTGGTGGATGTTAGAGACCTTGAGCTCCTCCACCTTCAATTTGAGGATACTCCATAGATGCTCAATAGGATTTAGGTCTGGAGACATGATTCTGCTTCAGTATGTCACAGCACATGTTGGCATTCATAGTTCCATCAATGAACTGTAGCTTCCCAGTGCCTTTCGATGGGTTTTATCTGTATTGCCGAGACCCAACAACTCATCTCTTATCTCTGTTCCTCGGATACGGGTCTGGTGTGGATTTTGTGAGGGACCCCTACGGCATTTTTATTTTTTTTAATTTTGGTGTGGGGTTCCCCTTAATAATCATACCAGACCCGAAGGGCCAGGTAATAGACTGGGGGAGGGGGGGGCAACTCTTCTGGGAAGGCTGCCCACAAGGTTTAGGAGTGTGTCTATGGGAATGTTTGACCATTCTTTCAGAAGCGCATTTGTGAGGTCAGGCACTGATGTTGGATGAGAAGGTCTGGCTCGCAGTCTCCGCTCTAATTCATCCCAAAGGTGTTCTATTGGGTGGGAGTCAGGACTCTGTGCAGGCCAGTCAAGTTCCTCCACCCCAAACTCACTTATCCATGTCTTTTATGGACCTTGTTTTGGGATGCCATTAACCACTTGCGGCAAGTCGGCTCTATTGCACGAAACAACGTACCTGTACGTCATTTCCTGAAATAGACACTGGGGGGTGCGCGCACGTCACCTGAGGCGCGATCGCACGCTAATTGGACACATGGTCATCCGATGTCCACCGGCCACACGCGATCATTCCCCAGAGAGGCAGATTTGCCTATGTAAACAAGGCAGATCACCGTTCTGACAGGGAAGAAGATAGAGATCTTGTATTCCTGCTAAGCAGGAACACCGATCTCTGTCTTCATTCAGTCAGTGCTCCCCCCCACAGTTAGAAAGCACCAGCTAGGCACACATTTAGGCTGGATTCACACATGTGTGGTGCAAATTCCAGCTCCGTTTTCTCTGAGAAAGAGCGGTTCCTCTCCGTTGTAGGTGAGGATCAGCTGAGCAGTGAGAGGGGGAGGTGTAGTGAGGAGGGGGAGAGAATGCCTGTTCACAATGGAACACATCTGTGAATCAGATGCGTTCCCATAGAAGATAATGTGCTTGCAATTCGCACCGCAATGCCCAGAAAACGCCCATGTTCTTAGGGCAATGCAGAGTGCGAATGCAACGCACATATGTGAACCAGCTTCATTCAAATTAATGTATTTTAAAATGTCCTGCAAATTGGATGCGGTGTAAGCTGCATCCAATTCGCATAGGTGTGAACCCAGCCTTAACCCTTTGATCGCCCCCGATGTTAACCCTAGTACAGTAAAGCCGTGTACACACGTTCGGTTTTCCTATGGATTCTAATTCAATGGATTTTTCCATCGGAAATCCGATGAAGCTGACTTCCATCAGTCTTGCCTACACACCATCAGTCAAAAATCCGACCGTCCCAAACGCCGTGACGTAAAACACTCCGACAAGCCGAGAAAAATTAAGTTAAATGCTTCTGAGCATGTGTCGACTTGATTCTGAGCATGCATGGGTTTTTTGTCCGATGGAGTTCCACACAGACGATCGGAATTTGCTATCATTTTTTTTCCCATCGGATAAATTTAAAACATGTTCTATTTTTTCTCACCGATGGAAAAAAGACCGATGGGGCCCATACACGATCGGTTTGTCCGATGAGAAAAGTCCATCGGACTGTGTACACGGCATAACAGTGCATATTTTTAGCACTGAGCACTGTAATAATGTCACCGGCTCCCAAAAAAGTGTCAAAAGTGTCAGATAGGTGTCTGATTTGTCCGCCGCAATGTCGCAGTCCCACTTAAAATCACTGATTGCCGCCATTACTAGTAAAAAAAAAAGAAAGAAAGAAAAATGCCATAAAAATATCCCTTATTTTGTAGATGCGATAACTTTTGCGCGAACCAATCAATATACAGTTATCTGAGATTTGTTTTTACCAAAAACATGTAGCAGAATACATATTGGCCTGAATTGATGAAGAAATTAGATTTTTTACATTTTTTTTATTGGATATGTATTATAGCAGAAAGTAAAAAAATTATTGTTTTTTATTCAAAATTGTCGCTCTGTTTTTGTTTATAGCGCAAAAAATAAAAAACGCAGAGGTGATCGAATACCACCAAAAGAAAGCTCTATTTGTGGGGAAAAAATAAGATACATTTTATTTGGGTACAGCGTCGCATGACCGCGCAATTGTCAGTTAAAGTAACGCAGTGCGTATCGCAAAAAATGGCCTGGCCATTAAGAGGGTAAAACCTTCTGGGGCTGAAGTGGTTAAGGTTCATGTGCGTGTAAAGACAGGTGCCCCAATACTTTTGCCAATATAGTGTATACCCCATTATTAGAACTATTTACCTAGCCTGCTCCTGTAACGTCTTTTGTCAGAGAGGGTATTGCTTCCCTACCTATCTGTTGTGGTGTGCAGTGTCTCCTTTGACAAGCTCCTGTAGGCCATGCTGAGCGGAGGCAGGTGCCCAGGAAAACTCCGTCATGACACTAAAGACTAATATACAGCTCTCTTTCTGCTTTGTTCAGCTTCCTGGAGATAAGATTCTGAGAATAGTGACCCAATCTTATTAACAACCAACTTTCAGCAGTGATTATTGCTACCAGCGGTATAGTGATCTCCTGATGCAAGGCCAGCATGAATCCCATTATCTGCAGGAGGTTGGGGAGAGACCACAGCGCCAGGATTATGAACATACTTGTTTAAAGAAGCTTATTACACTACAGCATTTGCAGACATGAATGCATGCCAGCTAAATCTCAAGGATCTCAGGCTTTTTTTTTTTGCAGCTATTGGAATAAATAACTTCACTTCTACAGAGCGCTAAGGCCTCAGCTAATGTTCTTCAATCCCTTTATAGTCCCCTGCCAATGCACGCATTTAGTTACACAGCAAAGAAAAGCACAAAAATCAAACAATTGCTGACCGGTAGAGCTAGCACTAAAGCCATTTAACTCCACAACAACCCTCCAATTCATGGTCTTTAATTTGCAAACTCTATACTTAGAACTATTTATGAGTCCTATTCACAATGAACATTACTTGTAACAACATTCATGCCTGCAACCTATACTTCGACTTACTTCCATTTTCACAGATTCTGTTTCATTATTCTTTGTGCTACCGAAGGAAAATGTGATCTAAATTATGGACTTCTTTTGAATACCATTAGCTTTCTTTGCAATCCCAAAAGGAACGTTACATGGATTTACAAAGCATTGTAGGAACCTCTATACCCTATAATGTTCTGTAACTGTGCTAAAAGGTCTGTGCTTATGTATCATACAATATTCCCTGCAGCAGCACCCATTGGCAGTTTTACTATCATAATATGAAATATGATTGGCTGTTAAAGTTTAGTAGTTTCCATGGCCACAATTGGGCAAAGATGTAACCACTGCCCCTAAATAGGAAGAAAGTTTGAAGTGGGATTATAGCGGGATTATAGCGGTGCCAACAAAGAGTGGAAGCATAGAGTATTTAAAACATGAAACTTATTTTAAACATGATTAAAATTGAATCTAAAATAAAACCATTTTGTATTCTTATACATCTCCATGTGTGGTGATACCACTGGAAGGATTCCAAATAATCAGTAATTACAATATGGTATTTTTCAGGTAACCAATGGTGTGTTTTCCCAACATGTTTCGTCAACAATGGCTTCCTCAGGGGATCACAGGCTGCCAAATGAATATATGGAACCCAAAAGACCCCAGGAGGATCACCAGCTGAAGTCAACACCAATGCAGAGAGGAAGCACCATGCTGCAACAGAGGACACATAATGACCAAGTTGAGGTTAAATTGCAAAATAGACACAGGAGGGAGCCTGCAGTTAGAGCGGCTTATTTCCAAAAAATGGATAGATATTGCTTGCAAGCACACAAAAAACATTTCCAAGTCACCCTCGATTTCTGAATTTGTCGCCCTCAACACTCCACAGAAACTGCTCTCCTAAAACTAACAAACGATCTACTAAAGGTCAAAACTAAGGGACACTATTCTGTACTCCTACTCCTGGACCCCTCTGCTGCCTTTGATACGGTTGACCAACCCCTCCTCCTCAAAAAACTCCATGCCTTTGGTCTCCGCGACTGTACTCTTCGCTGGTTCTCTACCTACTTATCCAACCGCACTTTTAGCGTTACTTACAATTCTACTTCCTCCTCTCCTCTTCCTTTCTCTGTTGGAGTCCCCCAAGGTTCTGTTCTTGGACCCCTCCTTTTTTCAATCTACACTTCCACCCTGGGTCAGCTGATAGCCTCCCACGGCTTCCAATACCATCTCTACACGGACGACACTCAAATCTACTTCTCTACCCCTCAACTCACTCCTTCATTCTCCTCACGTATCACTAATTTACTATCAGATGTATCATTTTGGATGTCACACCACTTCCTCAAACTTAATTTATCCTAAACCGAACTTATAATTTTTGCTCCCCCCCGTGCCCCCTCCCCCGATCTCTCTGTCAAAATCAATGGCACAACTATCAGCCCATCCCAGCATGCCAAGGTTCTAGGTGTAGTCCTGGACTCTGAACTCTCCTTTAAGCCCCACGTCCAATCACTGTCCAAATCTTGCCGCCTCAACCTCCGCAACATCTCCAAAATACGCCCCTTTCTAACCAATGACACCACAAAGCTCCTAATTCACTCCCTGGTCATCTCTCGCCTTGACTACTGCAACTCCCTCCTCATTGGCTTACCTCTGCATACTCTATCCCCCCTTCAATCCATCATTAATGCTGCTGCCAGACTCATCCACCACAATTAAATTCAAAATACTAACGACTACCTACAAAGCCATCCACAACTCTGCCCCCAGCTACTTTACTGACCTAGTCTCAAAATACCAACCTAATCGTTCTCTTCGTTCTTCGCAAGACCTCCTGCTCTCTAGCTCTCTCATCACCTCCTCTCACGCTCGCCTCCAGGACTTTTCCAGAGCCTATCCAAGCCTCTGGAACTCCTTACCCCAATCTGTCCGCTTATCTTCTACTATATTAGCTTTAAGACAGTCCCTGAAAACCCTTCTCTTCAGAGAAGCCTATATAGACAAGTGGTGGCGCACAATATCCACAGAAACATGTATTATCCAAAGTAATCAATATGAAGCAAGAAAAAAAAAATAATAAAAAAATAAATATATAATAAAATAAATAAATAAAATAAAATAAAAATTATTACAGGATCGTTGTCCCCGGAAGCCAGCCGCTCCATCTTCAGAGACACTCCTGTCATTCTACGCAGAGCTGAGAACCCCCTGTGACCTGCTGCTGATGATCGTCATCCTGACATTTTAAACGCCTATGTTAATTCACCTAAATGTGAGTGTATTTGTATCTACTATTAAAAACTTGTTACACTATTGCACTTAGAGGCGCCTCTCTCCTTGTCTTTCAGAGAAGCCTATCCTACCCACACCTAACAACTGTATTTTTTTTCATCTTATTCATCTGATCATCCCCCACAGCCACTACCCTTTGTTCCACTTGACCCTCCCTTCTAGATTGCAAGCTCTAATGAGTAGGGCCCTCTGATTCCTCCTGTATTGTATTGTAATTGTACTGTCTTCCCCGATGTTGTAAAACGCTGCGCAAACTGTTTGCGCTAAATAAATCCTGTATAATAATAATAATAATAATAATAATGTTAGAATATTTTTTTTTTAGAATTTCTTTTGTATATTCATTATTCCCAAATTGATTTGTATATTCAAAAGTTATTTCGGAAGATTGGCTAGATTTATTTTAATGTGTTAATTTATTATTTCGGGAGACTACTTATGCACTCTTGAGTCATCACTACTAGTCCCACCCACAATAAGAAATGGAATGAGCTGATTGGACAATATCTACAGGAGTCACGTGCATATGAAAGTAACAAATGGCACTGAATAGTTTTGGATTAATTGGTAATGTTATAATTCAGAGATTCTGAGGAATCATCCTATTTTACTTTTATACCTTACGGTATTTATTGCAATATGTTTCCATTTCATATGTAGTGCATTTTTTATAATAACGAAAAATGTTAAGGAAAAAAATAATTGGCTGATTATCCAAGAGTCAAGGATTACAACTCCACTCTAATGACGTGTACACACGATCGGTTTTACCGATGAAAACAGTCTGATGGACTTTTCTCATCGGACAAACCGATCGTGTATGGGCCCCATCGGTCTTTTTTCCATCGGTGAGAAAAAATAGAACAATTTATCCGATGGGAAAAAAAAAACGATAGCAAATTCCGATCATCTGTGTGGAACTCTATCGGACAAAAAACCCACGCATGATCAGAATCAAGTCGACGCATGCTCAGAAGCATTGAACTTAATTTTTCTCGGCTTGTCACAGCGTTTGGGACGGTCGTATTTTTGACTGATGGTGTGTAGGCAAGACTGATGGAAGTCAGCTTCATCGGATTTCCGATGGAAAAATCCATCAGATCAGAATCAGATCAGATCAGAATCCATAGGAAATCTGATCGTGTGTACAGGGCTTAATCCGAATAAAACACATGAATCCAAATGAATTATTTATTTATTATGTTACTAAGTAGAATTATTTTCCTTATTCCCAACTGACTTTGTTTGTTGGGCCATGCGCATACAAATTATACAAATGGTCTCTCGAGTTCAACCCCAATAAAAATAGAATATTATTAGAACATTCACACTATGCTCACTAGAATAAAAACAAACAGATCCAAATTAACTTGGATTATTCATTATGTCGTTACGTTATTTTGGATGCTTCAAACATTAGCAAAAGGCCCAAACTATTGGATCATGTCATTCGAATTAAACAAATTAATTTGTTGTTTTTGTTAAAATTTATTTTGGATTCTTCTAAATTTGTTACTGTTGTGTTTCAGAGATTTGCATACATCCAAATCTCCAAATAATATAAATTTTGGTGGATTTCTGTAGAAGTAAAAGTGATATTCAAAAAGAGAAAAAAAATACAGTACATGTTTAATTGCTAGCAAATTACATTTCATTGCCAGCTTCTTACTAAAAAATAATAAAAAAATGGCACACAGACTCCTCCAAAAGCCCTTACAATACACAACAGACCCTTTAAAAAAGAAATCAGCAGGGAAATGTCATTTGCTGGCAATTTTAAATATTTTTTATTTTTTTCTTAAATATCAGGGCTTTATAAAAGTCACTGCTTCTGGCCGAATTAACTTTTTAAAACCCTTTTTTTTTCATTGGTACATGTTCCCCAGGGCACTGCTCATCTGCTATGCAATTTTTCTTGACAGCCCTTTGCCTATTAGCCAAGAAAAAAGGGATTTTTATAACAGCTTACCTGTAAAATCCTTTTCTTGGAGTACATCACGGGACACAGAGCGACTTAGTCATTACTAATGGGTTATATAGTTTACCTTCAGGTGTTGGCACTGGCCAATTCCAAACCGGAAGTACCCTCCCCTATATAAGCCCCTCCCACCCGGGAGCACCTCAGTTTTGTAGCCAAGCAATAAGTGTCCCAAAAAGAGGGGTGGGAGCTCTGTGTCCCGTGATGTACTCCAAGAAAAGGATTTTACAGGTAAGCTGTTATAAAAATCCCTTTTTCTTTTTCGTACATCACGGGACACAGAGCGACTTAGTCATTACTAATGGGACGTCCCAAAGCAATGCCAAATGAGGGGGGGGTACATAAGCTGGGCGCCATCAGGCATGAGGATCTTTTGCGGCCTGCAACACACTGCGCCCAAAGGCGACATCCTCCTGACTTCTAACGTGTACCTGATAGAATCTAGTAAACGTGTGTACCGAAGACCATGTTGCGGCCTTACATACTTGAGCCAGGGAGGCCTGGTGATGCACTGCCCATGAAGTTCCAACCGCTCTTGTGGAGTGCGCCCTAACTTTGAACGGAGGCGGTCTCTTTCTCAAGCCATAGGCTTGTATTATGACCTGTCGAATCCACTTGGCTAAAGTAGATTTTGATGCTGCCTGACCCCTTCTGGGGCCTTCCGGCAGAACAAACAAAGAATCCGTTCTGCGAATCTGAGCAGTGGCTTTTAGATAAGCTTTAACTGCTCTTACCACATCCAAAGAATGTAATAACTTTTCCTCTACTGAGCTAGGTTTGGGAAAAAAGAAGGAAGAACCACATCTTGGTTCAAATGAAACCTCGATACCACCTTAGGAAGAAAGGCTGGATGAGGACGTAATACTACTCTGTCCTTATGGACAACCAGATATGGCTCCTTACAGGACATAGCTGCTAATTCCGACACTCTTTTAGCCGAACAAATGGCTACTAAGAAAACCAATTTCCTGGTGAGAAGAACCAAGGAAATGTGTTGTAATGGTTCAAACGGTTGTTTCTGTAGAACCGACAGAACCAGGTTTAAGTCCCAAGGACATATGGGAATACTAACCGGAGGGCTAATACGCATCACTCCTTGTATAAAGGCTTTGACTAGTGAATGCGAAGCCAAGGGCCTTTGAAAAAATATTGACAAGGCCGAAATCTGACCCTTGATAGTACTCAAGGCCAGCTTCCTATCTACAGCCCACTGTAGGAAGTCCAGAATCCTCCCTATCATGTACTTACGTGGATGCCATTTCTTGGTCTCACACCACGTAATGTACGCTTTCCAGATCCTATAATAGATCTGCCTGGATACCGGTTTCCTGGCATTGATCATGGTAGATACCACAGAATTAGAGAGCCCTCTCTTTTTCAGAATGTGGGCTTCAATAGCCAGGCCGTCAAACCTAGGGCTGGTAAGGAAGGGTGGTATATCGGTCCTTGCGACAGCAGGTCCGGACGAAGTGGGAGGGTCCAAGGACTCCTCACTGACATTTTTACCATCTCCGCGTACCATGCCCTTCGGGGCCACGCTGGAGCCACCAGAATCACTGGTTTCTTTTCTACCCCGATTCTGCGGAGTAATCGCGGTAACAATTGTGGCGGTGGGAATGCATATATCAGCTTGAACCGATCCCAAGGGAACACTAGGGCATCCGAGCCGCAAGCTAGGGGATCCCTTGTGCGAGACACAAACCTGTCCACCTTTGCGTTGAATCTGGATGCTAGCAGATCTACATCCGGTGTTCCCCACCGCTGGCATATTGCCTGGAAAACCTCGGGGTGAAGACCATTCCCCCGGGCATAATTGTTGGCGACTTAGAAAGTCCGCTCCCCAATTTTCCACTCCTGGGATGAAAACCGCGGATATGGCTGGGACATATCTTTCTGCCCACTCCAGGATGCAATTTGCTTCCTTCTGGGCTGCACGACTTTTGGTGCCACCCTGATGATTGATATATGCCACTGCCGTGGCATTGTCTGATTGAATTCTGACAGGGGACCCCTGGAGTTTGGATGTCCATGCTACTAGGGCATACCGGGCTGCTCGTATCTCTAAGAGATTGATGGGCAGGGCCTTTTCTGCTTCTGACCACCTGCCCTGGAGACCATTGCTCCAGCACTGCCCCCCAGCCGATGAGGCTGGCATCTGTAGTGACCACCTTCCAAGAAACCGGACTGAAGGGTTTCCCTCTTTCCAGATTCTGGGGCACCAACCACCAATGGAGGCTCTTGCGAACGGAAGGGGACAGGGACATTGGTAAGTCTAAAGCCTGAACTTTTTTGTTCCAGGCTGACAGTATGGCCCTTTGCAAATTCCTTGAATGGAATTGACCGTAGGGTACCGCTTCGAATGAAGCCACCATCTTTCCCAGCAGCCTCATGCAGAGACGTATGGATGGTTTTCTTTTTGTACCCACTAAGTGGGTCAAATTTCTTAAAGACGACACCTTCTCTGGAGGTAAGAAAATCTTTCTCTGATTTGAATCCAGCCTTAGCCCTAAGTATTCCAGACTTTTGACTGGTCTTAGAGCTGACTTGTCCCGGTTGATAATCCAACCGTGATATTCCAGATACTCGATTGTCTTGTGAATAGCTACTTCCAGCTTTTCCACTGAGTGGTCTATTAGTAGCAGGTCGTCTAGATATGCCATTATCGTTACACCCTGTGTTCTTAGATTGGCCAATAATGGGGCCAGAATTTTTGTGAACACTCGTGGTGCTGTGGCCAGACCGAAAGGTAAGGCTCTGAACTGAAAATGGCGCCCTTCTACTGCAAAGCGTAGAAATTTCTGATGGGCCGGAAAGATGGGAATATGCAGATAAGCATCCCTTATGTCGATCGAGGCTAGCCATTCCTGCCCTTGTAGGGCGGTGGCCACTGATCGGATCGACTCCATCCGAAAGGTCCTGATATTTAGGAACTTGTTTAGCCCTTTTAGATTTAATATGGGCCTCACGTCCCCATTTGGTTTGGGGACTGTGAAAAGGTTCGAGTAAAACCCGAATCCGCTTTCTTCCAGGGGAACCTTCATGATTACCCCTTGGAGCAATAGTTGTTCTAGTGCCAGAAGGAGGGATCCTCTCTTTTGGGGATCTCTTGGCACGTTTGACCTCATAAATTGGGCAGGAGGAGTGCCTTTTAACTCCAGCTTGTATCCCAGACTTACTGCGGAGAGCACCCATCTGTCTCTGATGGTGTCCCGCCAGGTCTCTGTGAACAACTGAAGTCTTCCCCCCACCCGATTGAGCGGGGGCAATACTTCATGCCTTAGGGGGAGGTTTTGTACCTCTCTTGATCCAGGGCTTCTTGTTACCCTGTGATTGTCCCTGATTTCTGCCCCCTGAATTTGACCGCGGAGGCCGTCGGAACTGCTTCCCAGCCGATGTGCCCGGGACTGGAGAGGTAGGCCTCTTAAAAGAAGGACTTCTACCCTTGTTCT
Source organism: Rana muscosa (assembly GCA_029206835.1). Taxonomy (NCBI): domain Eukaryota; kingdom Metazoa; phylum Chordata; class Amphibia; order Anura; family Ranidae; genus Rana; species Rana muscosa. The sequence goes on from CM055118.1 coordinate 456,102,224, forward strand.
TAACCGGTAAGAGTGAACTTTTACCGGCAGAAATTTTCTGGATATATTTGTCCAGATCTTCTCCAAATAAGCGTTCTCCATGAAATGGGAAGCTAACCAGCAGTTTTTTACAGGGAGCTTCAGCAGACCAGTTTTTGAGCCACAGAAGCCTACGCATATGTACTATAGACAGCGTAAAGCGGGAGGCCTGTTGGATTGTATCCTTTATGGCGTCCACCGCAAAACACAAGGCTCTAGGCAGGTCAGCTAGGGCATGAGCCTGCTGATCTGGTAAGTCCCTTAAGACTTGTTTCAACTGATCTTTCACTGCTTGGCAGACTCCAATCGCTGCTACCGCAGGTTGTGTCACCATACTTGCTGTAGAGAAAGCAGATTTTAGTAAAGACTCCAATTTTTTATCTATTGGGTCTTTGAACATTGGAACATTATCTACTGGACATGTCAGTGATTTGTTAACAGAAGAGATGGCTGCGTCCACTATAGGGACCCTCCATTTTCTTATGAACTTATCCTCCATGGGATAGATCACCGGAAATCTCTTGGGGGGAGCAAATATTTTATCAGGATGCTCCCAATCCTGGTAAATAAGCCCTTCTAATAAAGGGTGGATTGGGAAGGAACAGACCGCCTGGGGAGCTTTTAGCGACCCCAGCGAGGAAACCGTAGTGGATGGTGGTTCCGCCAGAGGCATTTTAAATGCTGATCGGACCATGTTAGTCAGAGACTGAACCCATAATCTTTCAGCCTGAGAAGCTGAGAAAGGTTCTTCCACTGTTGATTCCTCTATAAGTGAATCAACCTCATCCTGATCCCCTTCAGGTAGGTCGATCTCTGTGTGGGGCTGTTCCTCCACTAACAGGCACTCTGAAGGAGGAGACGGAGATCGGACGCGCTTTTCCTGTGACAGGGAAGCAGCGATCAATGCTGTTAATCTCTCTTCCAATCCTCCCAGAGTTGAGGATAAAACCTCCTCTGTTATATATACAGGAGCAGGTGGACTGGGGACAGCCGCAGCACCAGGCATTCCTGCGGGGTTTCTACGGCTACTGACCTCTGCATTCTCAGGGGAGATTGGTGCAGTGCAAGCATGCCCAATATCCTCAGAGCCCGATGGAGACCCCTTTGGCTTCCTGGAAGATCTATTTCCGGAGCGTCTGGACGACATATCCTTTAAGCACAAAGCTGAGGTATTCCCGTCGTCATACACCAATTTTTGCTGGTAATAGTCTAACACAGGTGCTGCTATATACCAGCTGGTGTCCACTAAAGTGCCTTTCTATGGGGATGCCTGCATCAACCGCCTCTGTGTGCCACTGTTTGTTGCTAGCTCTGTTTGCATGCAGCTGACACTTGTACTGTGTCTTTTAACCATGCTGGGACGCCCGCACATGCGCAGAAGCGCCGCGGCGCGCATCGAGCGTCATCCACCCGCCCCGCCCCTTTTTTTTCATAGGAGGCGCGTGCACGCGCCCGCGCGCGCGCCCGTGCGCCAATGGCGCCCTTTTCGAAAACCAACAGAGGACTAGGAGCCAGGGCCCTTTTTGCCGAAGGGCCTGTGCGGTGGATGAACGCAGCAACAGGGCAGAGGAAGTGGATTCCCTCAGAGAAACTTACCAGCTGCCTGGATCTTTTGAGTTGAGAAAACCAAAGATCCACATTTACAAGAAAAATGGACTACAGCGGCCTCTAGTGGTTTAACACAGGTACCGCGGTCCCTGTTTTTTTTTTTTTCTTGACTACTATTAAAATTTTACATTTTCAGTAGTTATAGGCAAACACAGATATTTAGCGGGAATACCGTTAGGTAACAGACAGAAAGACAAATTAGGCTTGGGGGTCCCCCAATAGAACCAAGTTCCTGAGGGCCCCCACTTACCTGATCCCCGCCGCAGGACTTTGTTTGGTCCACAAAAGTCCAAACTTCACCTATCACGGCAGGCATTGTAATTAAACCTTCAGGGACCGGGTTCCCAAGGATTCCACTCCCCTGGACCTGTATAGCACCCTGCACAGACAGCGTCTTGGTCGTGGGTATGACCAGAGCTCTGGATCCCAGGGTCCAGCCCTCCTAAGAGAAGCATTACAGGCAAAACCTTGCTCTTCTGCTGCAAGGCCCGGGTACCGACCGTTTAGCTATGAAGCTTTTTTGGTGGGATCCGGAACAGCTTACTAAGGCCCAAAAGAACCTGTACGCAAGCCCAGTGAAAACACATGTTACTCTTTGGCCAACACCTTAGACACTGGCAAAAAACTGAGGTGCTCCCGGGTGGGAGGGGCTTATATAGGGGAGGGTACTTCCGGTTTGGAATTGGCCAGTGCCAACACCTGAAGGTAAACTATATAACCCATTAGTAATGACTAAGTCGCTCTGTGTCCCGTGATGTACGAAAAAGAAATGGTAATTTTTGATTTGACAAATTTGACTCCAATTGATTTCAATTGGGTTCAGGTTCGGCTTTTTGAAAGCTTATAACTTCTTTGAGGTTTGCTAAACCCTGCTCAGATCGAACCCAGGTATAGAAAAAAGCTAAATAAGGGGACTTGGACTTTTTAGGCACAGTACACAGTTTGTATAAAAAATATAATTTTATTGTACAATACTCTATCATATAAATGTTTCCGTTTAAAAATTATTCACATGTTCTAGGAGAGACAATACACCAATGCCGTTATAATACAACACCATAACTCTAATGACGAACATATAGGGATATTGATAATCCACAACCAGTTTGATACATTCCAGAAAGTTGAGGTATGGTTAAAGCAGGCAGAGGTTGTAGGAAAAGATGTAATATTTTCACTCTCGCTCGACAAGTTCCGCGTCCATTGACGCTTCTTCAGGAGCGTGTCATGTGAACTAAACAAAAAATATATTTAAACATAAAACATACATCAGAAAAGATTTTTAATTTATCACCACGCATTAAACAATGCTATAATACATTTAGAAACCTTTTTATTACCCTATTTATTCAGTTTTATCAATTAATAATAGGTACACGCCTCCATAGCGACCGCCAGGTTCGGTCTATACCTATCCCCTGTTCATTAGGCCAGTAAGTACATCTTGGGTATCTCTCCGATTTCCTTTGCAAAAATGTAAACACTCCTTTTTTCTAATAAAAAGGTTTCTAAATGTATTATAGCATTGTTTAATGCATGGTGATAAATTAAAAATCTTTTCTGATGTATGTTTTATGTTTAAATATATTTTTTGTTTAGTTCACATGACACGCTCCTGAAGAAGTGTCAATGGACGCGGAACTTGTCGAGCGAGAGTGAAAATATTACATCTTTTTCTACAACCTCTGCCGCTTCAACCATACCTCAACTTTCTGGAATGTATCAAACTGGTTGTGGATTATCAATATCCCTATATGTTCGTCATTAGAGTTATGGTGTTGTATTATAACGGCATTGGTGTATTGTCTCTCCTAGAACATGTGAATAATTTTTAAACGGAAACATTTATATGATAGAGTATTGTACAATAAAATTATATGTAGCGGGGTCTTCAAATTGATGGGATACACCTGGGGAATAGTGTGACCCAGGTGTATAATTGTGTTAGGGTTCAGACCCCTTTTTGTTTCGTGGAGGATTGGAGGATGTAGTATTCTCCTTTGCCTGTGGGTGGCGGGGTGCCCACAGGCTTCAGGTAGAATCATCTCCTGCAGTGCTCCCTGTTTTGTCCCTTCTCGGAGATGGTATGGCTGGGGCGGGGAACCCGCCGGGCCGTTGATGGGAGGAGATAAAAGGGGGAGACGACCTTACCATGAGGGCTGGCGGAGAAGGAGGTCCTCGGAGGAGGAGGGTTGCGGTCCGCACCCAGGCCCCCCAGGCCTGGGTGCTGGAGATCCAGGAGTCTGGTCCAGGTGCCCATGGCCTGGTCCGGAGTCATGTTGGCGTCCATCCCAGGCACCTTAAGCCTGGGGTGAGGTACTATCAAGGAGGCCTGGGGCCCAGTACCTTCGACTGGGTCCCGCTAGGGTGGACTGTCCGAGGGTCCCTGAGCGGAGGGACTCGTATCTGAGGTGAGGAGGCCAGAGAGGTTACCCACTGGAGACCCGGAGCAGCACCAACCCGGTGACAGTGGGCCTCTGGGAACTCTCTTGGGAGGACACATCCCCCTGATAGGGGCCACAGCGTATCGAAGAGGGCTCCATTGCTGTTCATAGGGGTTGCTGGAAGAGACCCCATCTTTCCTGTTCTGTAACAGCCGGATTGGCTTAGGCGCCGCTGGTCATAGTACAGTGGCATAGAACTTAAACTTTAGGAAGTGCCTCGATCTGCTCGCCCCACCGTTGGCAAGGTTATAGGTCCCAACCAGTTTGCTGCAAAAGAACTGTTTATTGTGCTTTGCGTATTGGAGTGTCAAATAAACAAGTGTTGGATCTTTCTCCGGTGTGTGAACTCCAGTTACTGGAAGCAAAGGGGAGGCTGGTGAGCTTGCAATTACAGACTCAGTGCATTCACAGAACACACCGGCCCGAGGAAACATCAGTAAGTGGCCTTCACCTCCCCACTACAATGGGGAGGACATGGGCCGTGGCGCATCTCACTCTCACAACCCAGGAACCCCTAGACATGAGTTGGTGTGTAACCGATAAAGATGGAGAGAGAGTGAGGCCGCTACACGTGGGGGCTCGTGAGTCCGGGATAGAGTGTGTTCTAAAGATGGACTTGAGAATGTCTACATTTGAACTTTGCTTCCCAGAGGAGTTCCGAGCAGATCGGCCATATTACTGGCCAAAGTGCGTCCCTGCTCGGAGTTGTGGAAATGACCCTAACACGGGAAAGGCCCATGCGGAGGAGCGGAAAAAGGGAGAGGTCCAGCCGTGTGACGTACTGCACGTGGGGACTGTTAACGCACTGCGCCACGAGGCACCCCATGGCGACATCGTTCGTGGGCGGAGTCAAGAGGAAGCCCGCGAAAATGTACAGCTCATGGGAGGAGTCTGGCCAAGTGTGGGGATACACGTGGAGACTCCGACGCGGGGTCAGTGCATGATGGAGCAGCAGATAGTCGGGATGACCTCAAGTGCCCCGTGGATTATGGTTCCTCACCCCACGAGAATGACTTCCTTTGCTGCCCCCATCACAGACACGGGGATAAGACTTAGGCCCCGAGGGCGGTTGGCTCTGTACACTTGCAGAGACACGGAGGCCCTCGGTGTGATCTGTCCCGGCTGCTCGGGACTGGTGGTCACCCTGAAGCCATTCGGGCGATGTGAGGAGTGCAGAGAATTCCTTTTTGAGGTTGAGTCGTCCACAGCAAGGCCCCGGGCCCTTCGCCTCAACCACCTCACGGGTACCGCTACTCCGGAAGGGGAGATCAAGGCCTTTGTCGAGGTTCCCGTGCGCGCTGACCAGGGCGATGGACTGCCCAACAGAGAAAAATCAGAGGATGCTGCCTCGGTCGCCACAAGTTCTCTGCTCCCACCCCCGAAGAGGAAAGTTGGCCTAGTACAGGCATCCTATGGACGTGGTCGAGCTTCACCCCGCTGCTTGCCTGGCCTGGATGGCGCCGGTCGAGAAGGAAGTCCCGGACATCCCAGTCCTCTACAAGGGCCAGGTGAGCCAGGGGCTGGGACTGTGGTGGTGGTTGGAGGTGTCGGGGGCCCATTGGAGGTGGAGCCCCCCAGGGAGGATGCTGCGGAGATGTATGACACCTCCGACCTAGAGTCGCTGTCTGACTGCGGAGATGATGGCGAGATAGACGAACTGTTCAGCCGCAAGGGCTGGGACAGAATGCCACTTCTTGCTTCCCGTGTGGTACGGGATTCACCTATGTACACAGGAGACAGCACACCTCGGGTGGAAGACCCGCAGCTTACGAGGGAACCTACCCCTCCACCGGTGTCCTCATCTACTGTTACCTCACCTGCTTTGGTTGTGGGGACACCCCGCGCTTCTCTGAGAGCGCCGAAAGTCAGTTTCAGGGAGCTGGTAAAGGCACCTCGGCATCCGGAAGCTATTGTGCTGCCTGGAACTGGAGAGAAAGCCACTATGCCACCTTTGGCCCGCTTGCAGAGACTGTTTTGCCACAAAGTAGCTCGGGAATATGGGTGGGAGTACCCGTATCTGCCCCGGGACTTGCTATTTGAGGTGGAAGTCTGGAGAGCAAGATGGTATGACGAGTTTGTGTGCGATAAGTTGAAGGTGCCTCATGCTCGCAGGTACCTGGAATGTGTGCCGGCAGTGTCTAAGAGGTTTGAGGACTGCAGAGCTGAATGGAAATTGGGGCGCCATATCCATGCTGACAAGATAGTCATTTGCAGAAGAGAAGGAGAAGATGTCGAGTATTCGATAGAGGCATTTGACAAACACCTGAAACCCCTGTATCTGCCGGATCCAAAGTTTTACTTATAGGAGAAAAGAACTCCTGTTTATTTCCTTTGTGCACTTGAACTCTCTGGAAGAGCCATTCCCAGACACCCAGGACTGTGCCCTGCCTTTGTTTTTATTTGGGCTTTTCTTTTTTCTCATTGGAGACTTGGGGCTGTTGTGTTTTTTTGTGTTTCCCCTTTTCTTCATGTGCCAAAGACAAGGACATTTGGGAATAGTGGCAGAGTAGGGAAAAGCTGGAAGAACGAAGACTCGTTGAGTGTCATGACCGCGGCGTTGTCACCAGGTGGCAGTGTTGCGCAACAAATGTTTGAAAATGTTTCACACACACATCACCTTGCTTGTTGGAGTGAGTGGGTCTCTCGGCTGACGGGCCCACTCATGCCAAATGACACGAAATTATGTTAGGATGTTGTTTTTTCTTTCCCCTGCAGGAGGATCGTCAATCAAGATCATTGAGAGTGGGTGGCTCTTAGACAGTGTGGGAGAGGGGTTGTGATTATGCAGATGTTTAAAGTGTTTTATGACATAAGTTGTTTTATATGTTCCCCATTCCCTGAGCAGGTCTTGGCACTTGGGAAAAATTTAGAGGAACTGCCTCAGGGGTTTCACTCCATGTCACCACTTTATGGGAGGCATGGGTGTGCACCTGACGCTGGGGACCAGCGTCCAATCACAGGGGGGAATGTGTAGCGGGGTCTTCAAATTGATGGGATACACCTGGGGAATAGTGTGACCCAGGTGTATAATTGTGTTAGGGTTCAGACCCCTTTTTGTTTCGTGGAGGATTGGAGGATGTAGTATTCTCCTTTGCCTGTGGGTGGCGGGGTGCCCACAGGCTTCAGGTAGAATCATCTCCTGCAGTGCTCCCTGTTTTGTCCCTTCTCGGAGATGGTATGGCTGGGGCGGGGAACCCGCCGGGCCGTTGATGGGAGGAGATAAAAGGGGGAGACGACCTTACCACGAGGGCTGGCGGAGAAGGAGGTCCTCGGAGGAGGAGGGTTGCGGTCCGCACCCAGGCCCCCCAGGCCTGGGTGCTGGAGATCCAGGAGTCTGGTCCAGGTGCCCATGGCCTGGTCCGGAGTCATGTTGGCGTCCATCCCAGGCACCTTTAGCCTGGGGTGAGGTACTATCGAGGAGGCCTGGGGCCCAGTACCTTCGACTGGGTCCCGCTAGGGTGGACTGTCCGAGGGTCCCTGAGCGGAGGGACTCGTATCTGAGGTGAGGAGGCCAGAGAGGTTACCCACTGGAGACCCGGAGCAGCACCAACCCGGTGACAGTGGGCCTCTGGGAACTCTCTTGGGAGGACACATCCCCCTGATAGGGGCCACAGCGTATTGAAGAGGGCTCCATTGCTGTTCATAGGGGTTGCTGGAAGAGACCCCATCTTTCCTGTTCTGTAACAGCCGGATTGGCTTAGGCGCCGCTGGTCATAGTACAGTGGCATAGAACTTAAACTTTAGGAAGTGCCTCGATCTGCTCGCCCCACCGTTGGCAAGGTTATAAGTCCCAACCAGTTTGCTGCAAAAGAACTGTTTATTGTGCTTTGCGTATTGGAGTGTCAAATAAACAAGTGTTGGATCTTTCTCCGGTGTGTGAACTCCAGTTACTGGAAGCAAAGGGGAGGCTGGTGAGCTTGCAATTACAGACTCAGTGCATTCACAGAACACACCGGCCCGAGGAAACATCAGTAAGTGGCCTTCACCTCCCCACTACAATGGGGAGGACATGGGCCGTGGCGCATCTCACTCTCACAACCCAGGAACCCCTAGACATGAGTTGGTGTGTAACCGATAAAGATGGAGAGAGAGTGAGGCCGCTACATATATTTTTTATACAAACTGTGTACTGTGCCTAAAAAGTCCAAGTCCCCTTATTTAGCTTTTTTCTATATCTAAACTCCAGGACGCGGCACGCTAGGTATCTTTTGTTGATATCCACAGCTACCACTCTGTGGCTGATACAACATTTTTTTTCTCTCTGTAATACAGATCGAACCCAGGGCAGCTGTGCTCATTCCAATTTTTTTACACTGTAGTAGGGATTAGGTCTTCAAAGTGATTGTAAAGTCTTGTTTTTTTTTGTTCTATTAAAATAACAAATATGTTATACTTACCTGCTCTGTGCAGTTTTGCACAGAGCAGTCCAGATCCTCCTCTTCTGGTTCCTGGCTGGGGCTCCTGGCCCCTCCCTCCTGTTTATTGCCCCCACAGCAAGCACCTTGCTATGGGGGCACCCGAGCCGTGCTGCAGCTCCATGTATCCATTTAGACATGGAGCTGCCGTTCGGCCCCGCCCCCTCTCTCTCCTGATTGGCTAACATAGTTTGATTGACAGCAGCAAAATCCAAAGGCGCTGCTGCTGTGTCTCAGCCAATCAGGAGAGAGAGAGTCATGGATGTCTGAGGCATTTGTGGACATCGCTGGACAGAGATGGGGCTCAGGTAAGTATTAGGGGGACTGAGGGGGGCTGCTACACACAAAAGGCTTTTTATCTTAATGCATATAATGCATTAAGATGAAAAACCTTCTGACCTTACAACCACTTTGGCCACTTCAGCCCCGAACCATTTGGCTGCCCAAAGACCAGAGCACTTTTTGCGTTTCGGCACTGCTTTGCTTTAACTGAAAACTGCGCAGTCGTGCGACGTGGCTCCCAAACAAAGTTGACGTCCTTTTTTTCCCACAAATAGAGCTTTTTTTTGGTGATATTTGATCACCTCTGCGTTTTTTATTTTTTGCGCTACAAACAAAAAAAGAGCGACAATTTTGAAAAAAAAGCAATATTCTTTCCTTTTTGCTATAATAAATACCCCCAAAAAATATATATATAAAAAATGTTTTCCTCAGTTTAGGCCGATACATATTCTTCTACATATTTTTGGTAAAAAAAAATCTCAATAAGCGTTTATTGATTGGTTTGCGCAAAAGTTATAGCGTCTACAAAATAGGGGATAGTTTTATGGCATTTTTATTAATAATTTTTGTTTACTAGTAATGGCGGCAATCAGCGATTTTTTTGTGACTGCGACATTATGGCGGACACATCGGACACTTTTGATGCCATTTTGGGACCATTGTCATGTATACAGCGATCAGTGCTATAAAAATGCACTGATTACTGTAAAAATTACACTGGCAGTGAAGGGGTTAACCAGTAGGGGGCGCTGAAGGGGTTAAGTGTGTCCTAGGGATGGGTTCTAACTGTGGGGGGGATGGGCTACATGTGACATGACACGATTACAGGGAGCTGTGATCAGTGTCCTGTCACTAGGCAGAATGGGGAAATGCTTGTTTACATCAGCATTTCCCCGTTCTTCCTCTCCGTGAGACGATCGCGGTACTCCTGGCGGACATCGAGTCCGCAGGACCCGCGGTCACACTCACGGAGCTCGTGGCGGGTGCACGCGCCCAAAATGCCGCGTCTTAAAGGGCAACGTACAGGTACGTTAATATGCCCAGCCGTGCTATTCTGCCAACGAATATCGGCGTGAGCCGGTCGGCAAGTGGTTAAGAGCTTACTAAAGTGTGGCACTATAATGGGAGCAGAAGCAGGTCTTGCAATATTGTGCAAGTATGCAAAGCATACTCTGGGTGTACTCTCCTCCAGTGCTGACATCAACGTGATCCCTGCCACCACTTCATACTCCACTACCTACATCTCCAACACTCCTTCTGGCCTGGCGGCCTTAGGCCTCGTACACACGACCGATTTTCTCGTCGTAAACAGTCAAGAAAAGTGCCGCGAGAGTTTTTTTGTCTAGAAAAACGTTCGTGTGTATGGTTTTACGACGAGAAACTTGACGAGAATCTCGACGAGAAAATAGAGAACCTGCTCTCTATTTTCTCGTCAGGAGTCCAGATTTCCTCGTCGTGTTTCTCGTCGGCCTGTTTTGTGACGAGAAAATGGTTCGTGTGTATGCTTTTACGACTCTTCCAAAAGCGCGCATGCTCACAAGCAACTATGAGACGGGAGCGCATCTTCTGGTAAAACAAGCCTTCATAATGGAGAGAGCACATTCGTCACGCTCATAAATATTTCATCGTTTAAATGTTCTGCATTGAATTCTTCGTTAGAATGTTACATTAATCAAAACGAGAGACCTTCTTTTGCTGCTGATATTCACACAGAGTTATGCCTTATTTTTAACCTTTTTCATGCTGCTCTTTATAAGATTTATGTGTATTATATCGTGCAAGTTTTTAGGAATAATTTAAATGGTTAGATTTTTCAAAATGATGTTAATTATAATTTCTCAATGTTTTGATAGCGATCTCCCATTTAATTTTCTAATCTATATTTTTAAAATTTCACACCATGGTTTTGAGCTAATCAGATTTAGTTATTCTTTTGGGGGGGTGATATCTGTGCCTTTTATTGTCAGTCAAATGTATCTGCTTACTCCAAAGCTTGTTTTTTTTTATTTAAAAATACACATAGTCAAGTATGAACTTAAACAAAAAACACATTTATTCATGTTTATAAATTAAATAAAGAGAAGGCAGCGCTGGAGAAGCTGCTGCCATTTGTGCATCCCAGGGACCCCAGAGCACACAGCAACCCTGTGTGGACACTAAAATTGGGAGCTTGAGAAGGCCCACATTTCAGAACACAATCTGATGCTGGCCTCCCAGAGGTCAGGAACAGCAGCAGGTGAGATATATGTCCCAAGTGTGTGGTACTACAGATAGCAGAACAGGTGTCTGGGATTATGAGGCCCAGAGCCTGGGGGGAGATGCCTGTGGTGAACTTCAAGTCCTGAAGACTTCTCCCTGTCGCCAGGTAACGCAACGTGGCGATGAGCCTCTGCTCAGCACTGATGGCTTCCCGCATAACGGTGTCCTTCCTGGTAATATAGGGGGACACCAAAGCCAACAGTTCCTGAAAAACGGGGTCAGACATCCTCAGAAAATTCCTGTAGTCCTCAGGATTATTCTCGACGATCTCCCGCAGCAGAGGCATGTGGCAGAATTGGTCCCGCTGGAGCAACCAATTCTTGGTCCATGAACTCCTCCTCACACCATTCATGGACTGGTCTTGGTCCAAAACAAGCAGACCAACACCAAGCGCACGCACAGCACGAACTCGACGACGAGAACGTCCAGGCGACATGGCTAGGAAACGGTCGTCTAATCAGAACGTACAGAACAGAACGCACTTTAGAACAGCAAGGCCTATGAATAACGAACTGAAATTCAGAAACAAACAGGCAATAACGCACTGTAAAACAGATACGACCTGCCTAGACGCCCTGAAAGTCAAGATACGAACCCACAAGCACAAACTGAACGGCAGAAAACGATCTGAAAAGTACGAAGACTGAAAAGCGCGAATCGTCTCTTCCCAAACTTTTACTTCACACGCGGTAACACGAGATCAGCAAAAGCAGCCCAAGGGGTGGCGCCAAGAAAAAAGATCTTCCCCTTTATAGTGCCGTCGTACGTGCTGGACGTGAGCGCAGAGAACCACGAGGAAATTGGAAAATGACAGTGTGTACGCATAGAAAGCTTGACGAGAAAATCGACAAGCTTAACAAGAATCTCGTCGAAAAAAACGACGTGTTTTTTACGACGAGAAAATCGGTCGTGTGTACGAGGCCTTACTCTTTTGTCATTGGGCAGCTTCTTACAGATGCCAGGAGTGCTTACTGCACTGTGCTTGCACCGCAGGCAAAAAATAAAAATACTTGCTAGGGAAAAGGGGAAGAGGTTCTTGGCTGAAGAAATATGTAAAGTCTCTTCTGTCAGAAAGCTCTACCTGCTTGCAATGTTTTGTGTGTGTGGGGGGAGTAGTTTTTCTTTATACAGTACTTGTCCATTAAATTTTTTAGAATGTCCTAAATTACTTCTGAGTGATTCTGAGCTCTCTTTAACGGTGAACACAATTTATGTTCAATCCTTAAAGTATAAGTTCACCTTTACAGTAAATCTGTAAGGTGAACTTACACTGGACCCCCTCTCTATCCCCCCCTGCTCCCTCGATACCGGAGTCCTGCGATCTCTCACTGCAAGACATCGGGTCGCCGGTTTAGTGGTCTGGGGACTTGAAATCCCCACGGCTTTCTCTCCTCTTGTCCAGCGCTGACAGAATGGGCTAGGCAGGTTCTGATTGGTCAGCGCCATCCATGTGACTGCGCCGACCAATTAGACTGCCTCCTATCTGTACACACTGAGAGGTACGTATAGGAGATTAAGCTGCAGGGATTTCAAATCCTCAGACTGGTGAAACGGCGACTCAATGTCTTGCGGTGATTGCGGGACTCCTGTAAAGCGGGACCGGGGAGGGTTGAGGAAGGGGGTTTAGTGTAAGTTCAAGTTACAGATTTTCTGTAAAGGTGAACTTACCCTTTTATGGTTTTGCTTCAATTCATTTTGGGGGGGGGGGTTTAAATTTAACATTTTATATTTATGTATACAAATTTATTTTCCAAATAAACATTTAATGCACGATAAAGGAATACTACAGCAACTATAGGTTAACTGACAAGATGGCAGAGAAAACAAAGCTTGCCAAATTTTGTCATTGTGAGCAGTGATGAAGGAGAGGGAAATCTTTCAAACAAAGCCCCAGTTAGCAATAAGAACATGACGGGGTTTTAATCCTTTCCCACCCCTAATCTAAAAGTAAAAGCAAGGTTTTGATCGAAGATACGATTTGGAATAAGATTCAGTAGGTGAATGCATAGCTAAAGTCCAATCAAAACTGAATTGTTTTTAAAGAGGAACAAGAATCTGTTACCAAAAAAGGCAGGCAATGAACAAAGGACAAGTCACCAGTAGGGATGAGCCGAACACCCCCGGGTTCGGTTCGCACCAGAACCTTCGAACGGACCGAAAGTTCGCGTGAATTTTTGAACCCTATTTGTTATAATGGACGCGAACGTTCGAAATCAAAATTGCTAATTACAACGGCCAATATGCATGTTAATGTCATAAAACAGGTTTGGGGACCCGGGTCCTGCCCCAGGGGACATATATCAATGCAAAAAGAAATTTTAAAAACTAACGTTTTTTCGGGAGCAGTCATTTTAATGATGCATAAAGTGAAAAAAAAAAGTGAAATTTTCCTTTAAATATGGTACCTGGGGGGTGTCTAAAGTATGCCTGTGAAGTGGCATGTGTTTCCCGTGTTTAGAACTGTCCTTGCACAAAATGACATTTGTAAAGGAAAAAAAGAAGCCATTTAAAACCACTTGCGGCTTTAATGTCATGTCTTGTCCTGGCCGCCATATGGCTGAAAATCCTTGAGAAAAATGGCATGGCTACCCCATCACCCCCCCCCCCACCCCAGCCCCTTTGGGTCTTGTATGGATATTAAGGGGGACCCCGCACCCAAAATAAAACCCTATACCTACAACCCTATATACTCTGAACAGCAGTATATAGGTGGTGCAAACAAGACACGGACTGTAGGTTTGTTCTTAAGTAGAATCTGAACAGGTACATTATGAAGTGTAGCTCCATCCCAAAAAAATCTATTTTTAAGCTTTTTGGAGAACATAGGGAGGGGTTATCACCCCTGTAACATTTGCTGTCTTTGCACATCTGTTCAGAACATGTCACCTCACTTTCCGTCCCAATGACAAATGTTTTTGGAAAAGTGGGGTTTTAATTGAAACAAGGATTGGTGATAAAGCATCAGTAGAGAGGAGATACCTTTTTCCCAAATTAAATCTAACAGGATAGAATTTCCCTTCCTAGGGGTAGATTTCCTCTCACTTCCTGTTTTCTCTTGCCGTTTGCAAGTAGGAGTCGTTTGTAAGTTGGATGTTTGAAAGTAGGGGCCTGCCGTATATACTCTGCAGAAATTTGCCCTATTAGATGTTGGTGTAGCCACAAGACTGGTGGGTGCAGGAATGGGCCCTGCTGTGAGTTATTAGATCAAGATTTGTAATTGCATGCACCTGTTGAACAGGGCAGAAAAATTGGGCCTTTGGTGGTGGTGGTGGTGGTGGTGGTGGTGGACGGTGTTGCCACAAGACTGTAAGCCCTCACAGTTACTCTTGGTGGGTGCAGGAATGGGCCCTGCTGTGAGTTATTAGATCAAGATTTGTAATTGCATGCACCTGTTGAACAGGGCAGAAAAATTGGGCCTTTGGTGGTGGTGGTGGTGGTGGACGGTGTTGCCACAAGACTGTAGGCCCTCATAGTTACTCTTGGTGGGCGCAGGAATGGGCCCTGCTGTGAACTATTAGATCAAGATTTGTAATTACACGCCCCTGTTAAACAGGGGCTGAAAAATTGTGCCTTAGGCATTGGTGCTGGTGCCACAACACTGCAACCCCTCACAGATACTGTACTTGGAGCACAGCAGTCACACCTGTTGCGAAGCATCTTTTTAAAAAATTGTAATTACACGCCCCTGTTATACAGGGGCTGAAAAATTGTGCCTTAGGCACTGGTGCTGGTGCCACAACACTGCAACCCCTCACAGATACTGTACTCTGAGCACAGCAATGAGACCTGTTGCAAAGCATTGCCTAAAAATTGTAATTACACGCCCCAACAGGGGCTGAAAAATTGTGCCTTAGGCACTGGTGCTGGTGCCACAACACTGCAACCCCTCACAGATACTGTACTTGGAGCACAGCAGTCACACCTGTTGCGAAGCATCTTTTTAAAAAATTGTAATTACACGCCCCTGTTATACAGGGGCTGAAATATTGTGCCTTAGGCACTGGTGCTGGTGCCACAACACTGCAACCCCTCACAGATACTGTACTCTGAGCACAGCAATGAGACCTGTTGCAAAGCATTGCCTAAAAATTGTAATTACACGCCCCAACAGGGGCTGAAAAATTGTGCCTTAGGCACTGGTGCTGGTGCCACAACACTGCAACCCCTCACAGATACTGTACTTGGAGCACAGCAGTCACACCTGTTGCGAAGCATCTTTTTAAAAAATTGTAATTACACGCCCCTGTTATACAGGGGCTGAAAAATTGTGCCTTAGGCACTGGTGTGGTGGCATGGATCATTGAGGAGGAGGAAGAGGATAGTCAGTGAACATAACAGGACAGTCACTCAGCATCAGCATAGGCAGTCTTGAAGGGATGTGACATTATAAATTATTCCGTTATATCCGCTTCAGGTGTCTGGTAGCTGGAGGTGATCCAAGACTGATTCATTTTTATGAAGGTCAGTCGATCAACCGAGTCGCTGGACAGGCGCACCCTATGATCGGTGACAAATCCTCCAGCAGCACTGAATGTGCGTTCGGAAAGAACGCTGGATGCAGGACAGGCCAGTAGCTCAATTGCATACTGTGCAAGCTCTGGCCAGTGATCCATCCTCAGGACCCAGTAAGCCAGAGGATTTTCGGTGGGAAAGGTGTCCAAGTCTGACCTTGCCCCTAGGTATTCCTGCACCATGTATATCAGACGCTGGCGATGGTTGCTGGAACCGATCATACCTTGGGGCTGCGGACTAAAAAATTGTCTGAACGCATCGGTCAGACGTCCACCTTCCCCACCGCTCCTTCTGCTACTGACCGAAGCCTCAGCAACTCGTCGTCCAGGACCAGGAGTTTGTAACCTCCCAGTTTCTGGGAACGTGTTGCACAGACCTTTCTGCAAGGCCTCCCTGAGATGTCTCATCCTCTGCTCCCTCTGCGACGGCAAGATAAGGTCCGCAACCTTACCCTTGTACCGTGGATCAAGGAGAGTGGCCAGCCAGTAATGGTCCCTCTCCTTGATCCGAAGAACACGAGGATCCTTCCGCAGGCTTTGCAGGATCAGGGAGGCCATGCAGCGTAGGTTAGCTGAGGCATTCGGTCCGGAGTCTTCTGGGTCACTGAGGATGACATGATCGCCAGCCACCTCCTCCCAGCCACGTACAAGTCCACTGGTTTGTTGGGACTGTACATCATCCCTAAAAGACTGCTGCTGCTGATGCTGAGTGCCAGGCTCCACAGCCATGCTCACACAATCCTCCTCCTCCTCCTCCTCCTCCTCATCCTCATCCTCTTCCTGTGTGATGGGTGGGACAGAAGGAACACTGTCTGGATAAAGGGGGCCTTGAGAGGCAAGGAAGTCCTCCTCTTCCTGCCTCTGTTCTGCCTCAAGTGCCCTGTCCATTATCCCACGCAGCGTATGCTCCAACAGGTGGACAAGAGGTACAGTGTCACTGATGCATGCACTGTCACTGCTCACCATCCTCGTGGCCTCCTCAAATGGTGAGAGGACAGTGCATGCATCCCTGATCATGCTCCACTGGCGTGGGGAAAAAAGCCAAGCTCCCCTGACCCTGTCCTGGTGCCGTAGTCGCAAAGGTACTCATTGATGGCCCTCTGCTGCGTGTGCAGTCGCTGCAGCATGGCCAACGTTGAGTTCCACCTGGTGGGCATGTCACATATTAGGCGGTTCTTGGGCAGGTTCAGCTCCTTTTGCAGCTCAGTCAGCCGAGCACTGGCATTATAAGATCGGCGGAAATGCACACAGACTTTCCTGGCCTGCCTCAGGACATCATGTAAGCCTGGGAACCTGCCCAAGAACCGCTGCACCACCAGGTTGAGGACGTGAGCCATACAGGGCACAAGGGTGAGCTGCCCCTGTCGCAGGGCGGAGAGGAGGTTGGTGCCATTGTCAGAAACGACCATTCCTGGCTTAAGCTGGCGTGGCGTCAACCACCTCTCGGCCTGCCCCTGCAGAGCTGCCAGAACCTCTGGCCCAGTGTGGCTCCTGTCCCCCAAACACACCAGCGCAAGCACGGCATGGCATCTTTTTGCCTGCGTACTCGCGTAGCCCCTTGTACGCCTACGGAGCACCGCTGGTTCCGAGGACAGAGCACTCGAAGAGGACATGGAGGAAGAAGAAGAGGAGGGGGTGGAGGAGAGAGGTGTGTCACAACCAGTAGTAGCATTTTGGAGGCGTGGTGGCGGAACAACCTCCAACACTACTGCACCTTGTCCTGCATCCCTCCCAGCTGCCAATAGAGTGACCCAATGGGCCGTGAAAGTAAGATAACGTCCTTGTCCATGCCTGCTGGACCATGAGTCAGCGGTAATATGCACCTTACCGCTGACCGCCCTGTCCAGCGAGGCATGGACATTGCCTTCCACATGCCGGTAGAGAGACGGAATCGCCTTCCGTGAGAAAAAGTGGCGTTTGGGAACCTGCCACTGAGGAACCGCACATTGAACAAACTCACGGAAGGGGGCCGAGTCTACCAACTGAAAAGGCAGCAGTTGAAGTGCTAGCAATTTAGCCAAGCTAGCATTCAACCGCTGGGCATGTGGATGGCTGGGAGTATACTTCTTTTGACGGTCCAGCAGCTGGGGCAGGGAAATTTGCCTGCTACAATCGGACGTCGGTGTACTGCAAGTACTTGGTTGTGACACACCTAATTCTACACCTTCAGTCCTCTCAGAGCAGCTTTCAGAGAGGACTGAAGATATAGTGGGGATGGAGATCCCAGCTGATGAGGAGCAAGGAGAGGTCCGCTTTGTTCTTTGGTGTGGGTCTTTTATGTGTGCTTGCCAACGAGCTGCATGGCAGGTCGACATATGTCTGCTCATGCTTGTGGTGCCCAAGCGGCTGATGTTTTGGCCACGCGAGATACGCTTGAGACAAATATTGCAAATAGCAGTGGTGCGATCTGATGCACTCGTCTCAAAAAAGGCCCACACCAAAGAACTTTTGTGATAACGTGCAGAGGCAGCGCCCTGCACAGGCGGAGCTCTGCGGTGTGGTACAGTTGCTGTGCTGGCCTCTAGCTGGCCTCCAGGGGGCATCCTGCCTCGTTGGACATGTGACGCTGCATCCTCCTCCTCCTCCTCCTTCTCCTCCTCTCTCCCTTCAGGCACCCACGTGGAGTCAGTGACCTCATCATCCCCTCCCTCTTCACCACTAGAGCAAACCTGGCAGTAAGCTGCAGCTGATGGAACAGTACTGCCAGATTGCTGTCCTTCAGCATCCCCTCTCTCTGCGCGCACACTACTGACTTCCTCAAGCTGGGTATCATCATCCGAGCCTTCGAATCGTTGGGCATCCTCCTGGAGCATGTACCCAACACTGTGCTCAAACAGTTCGGGGGACTCCTCAGGAGGACATGGTGGGTCTAGGGAAGGGGTGGCTGATGATGCCATTGAGTACGCGTTGGCAGCTGCTCTGCCAGTACCCTGAGCCTGGGTGAGAGAGGATGAGGAGGATGAGGAGGGCTTGGTCATCCATTCTACCAAGCCTTCGGCATGATGCGGCTCCACATGTCCAGCTGCCGAAAACAAAGACAAGCGTGTCCCATGGCCACGTGCTGATGACGATGCACGACCACATCCACGGCCAGCACTGTTGTCTCTAGAAACAGAGCCTGCCTGCCCTGTGTTCTTGCCTCGGCACGCTCTGCCTCTCCTTGGCGGTCTTCCAGCCATTGTAGTCGGTAGTGTATATAGTATAAAAAATAGAGCTCCTATGTGTGCTCACAACACACTGTAGGTCCTATGGGTGCTGACACTAACACATTATAGGTACTATGTGTGCTGCTGACAAGAAAATATAGGAGCTCTGTTTGCTGCCACTAACACACTAGAAGTCCTATGGGTGCTGCTGAGAAGAAAATATAGGAGCTCTGTGTGATGCCACTAACACACTAGAAGTCCTATGGGTGCTGCTGAGAAGAAAATATAGGAGCTCTGTGTGATGCCACTAACACACTAGAAGTCCTATTGGTGCTTCTGAGATGAAAATATAGGAGCTCTGTGTGATGCCACTAACACACTATAAGTCCTATGGGTGCTGCTGAGAAGAAAATATAGGAGCTCTGTGTGATGCCACTAACACACTAGAAGTCCTATTGGTGCTTCTGAGATGAAAATATAGGAGCTCTGTGTGATGCCACTAACACACTAGAAGTCCTATGGGTGCTGCTGAGAAGAAAATATAGGAGCTCTGTGTGATGCCACTAACACACTAGAAGTCCTATTGGTGCTTCTGAGATGAAAATATAGGAGCTCTGTGTGATGCCACTAACACACTAGAAGTCCTATGGGTGCTGCTGAGAAGAAAATATAGGAGCTCTGTTTGCTGCCACTAACACACTAGAAGTCCTATGGGTGCTGCTGAGAAGAAAATATAGGAGCTCTGTGTGATGCCACTAACACACTAGAAGTCCTATGGGTGCTTCTGAGATGAAAATATAGGAGCTCTGTGTGATGCCACTAACACACTAGAAGTCCTATGGGTGCTTCTGAGATGAAAATATAGGAACTCTGTGTGATGCCACTAACACACTAGAAGTCCTATGGGTGCTGCTGAGAAGAAAATATAGGAGCTCTGTGTGATGCCACTAACACACTAGAAGTCCTATGGGTGCTGCTGAGAAGAAAATATAGGAGCTCTGTGTGATGCCACTAACACACTAGAAGTCCTATTGGTGCTTCTGAGTAGGGATGAGCTCGGTGTTCGAGTCGAACATACGTTCGACTCGAACATCGGCTGTTCGATCGTTCGCCGAACAACGAACGATTTGGGCCGTTCGCGCCTAATTCGCGGCCCACAATGCACTACGCCATCGCAGTGTCATCCAGGCGCTGTGATTGGCCAAGCATGCACTGTGACCCCGCATGCTTGGCCAATCACAGCGCCGGCAGCGAGGAGAGCAATGATTGGCCACAGGCAGGATTACCTGTGGCCAATTATTGCTGAGGGTGTTTAGTACACGCCCCACACTATAAAAGGCCGCCAGCACGGCGGCCTAGTGTAGTGTGTTCCGGAGCAGGGAAAGAGAAGCATAGGCAGGGACAGTGACATTTTTTTTCTTGCTTAACCTGGATTCCTTTAGTTTAGGGAAAGAGAAGGATAGGTAGGGAGAGTGTCAGTGTGTTTTACTGTGCTAATCCTTGTTTGTAGGGACAGGGAAGGACAGTGAGGGAAATTCTCCTTGTGCTATACTGTGCTAAAGCATTCATCATCAACCATCTTTAAAAAAACATTTTTTATAGGGACAGAAAACTATAGGTAGGGAGAGTGTCAGTGTGTTTTACTGTGCTAATCCTTGTTTGTAGGGACAGGGAAGGACAGTGAGGGAAATTCTCCTTGTGCTATACTGTGCTAAAGCATTCCTCATCAACCATCTTTAAAAAAACATTTTTTATAGGGACAGAAAACTATAGGTAGGGAGAGTGTCAGTGTGTTTTACTGTGCTAATCCTTGTTTGTAGGGACAGGGAAGGACAGTGAGGGAAATTCTCCTTGTGCTATACTGTGCTAAAGCATTCATCATCAACCATCTTTAAAAAAACATTTTTTATAGGGACAGAAAACTATAGGTAGGGAGAGTGTCAGTGTGTTTTACTGTGCTAATCCTTGTTTGTAGGGACAGGGAAGGACAGTGAGGGAAATTCTCCTTGTGCTATACTGTGCTAAAGCATTCCTCATCAACCATCTTTAAAAAAACATTTTTTATAGGGACAGAAAACTATAGGTAGGGAGAGTGTCAGTGTGTTTTACTGTGCTAATCCTTGTTTGTAGGGACAGGGAAGGACAGTGAGGGAAATTCTCCTTGTGCTATACTGTGCTAAAGCATTCCTCATCAACCATCTTTAAAAAAACATTTTTTATAGGGACAGAAAACTATAGGTAGGGAGAGTGTCAGTGTGTTTTACTGTGCTAATCCTTGTTTGTAGGGTCAGGGAAGGACAGTGAGGGAAATTCTCCTTGTGCTATACTGTGCTAAAGCATTCATCATCAACCATCTTTAAAAAAACATTTTTTATAGGGACAGAAAACTATAGGTAGGGAGAGTGTCGGTGTGTTTTACTGTGCTAATCCTTGTTTGTAGGGACAGGGAAGGACAGTGAGGGAAATTCTCCTTGTGCTATACTGTGCTAAAGCATTCCTCATCAACCATCTTTAAAAAAACATTTTTTATAGGGACAGAAAACTATAGGTAGGGAGAGTGTCAGTGTGTTTTACTGTGCTAATCCTTGTTTGTAGGGACAGGGAAGGACAGTGAGCGAAATTCTCCTTGTGCTATACTGTGCTAAAGCATTCATCATCAACCATCTTTAAAAAAACATTTTTTATAGGGACAGAAAACTATAGGTAGGGAGAGTGTCAGTGTGTTTTACTGTGCTAATCCTTGTTTGTAGGGACAGGGAAGGACAGTGAGGGAAATTCTCCTTGTGCTATACTGTGCTAAAGCATTCCTCATCAACCATCTTTAAAAAAACATTTTTTATAGGGACAGAAAACTATAGGTAGGGAGAGTGTCAGTGTGTTTTACTGTGCTAATCCTTGTTTGTAGGGACAGGGAAGGACAGTGAGGGAAATTCTCCTTGTGCTATACTGTGCTAAAGCATTCCTCATCAACCATCTTTAAAAAAACATTTTTTATAGGGACAGAAAACTATAGGTAGGGAGAGTGTCAGTGTGTTTTACTGTGCTAATCCTTGTTTGTAGGGACAGAGAAGGACAGTGAGGGAAATACTCCTTGTGCTATACTGTGCTAAAGCATTCCTCATCAACCATCTTTAAAAAAACATTTTTTATAGGGACAGAAAACTATAGGTAGGGAGAGTGTCAGTGTGTTTTACTGTGCTAATCCTTGTTTGTAGGGACAGGGAAGGACAGTGAGGGAAATTCTCCTTGTGCTATACTGTGCTAAAGCATTCCTCATCAACCATCTTTAAAAAAACATTTTTTATAGGGACAGAAAACTATAGGTAGGGAGAGTGTCAGTGTGTTTTACTGTGCCAATCCTTGTTTGTAGGGACAGGGAAGGACAGTGAGGGAAATTCTCCTTGTGCTATACTGTGCTAAAGCATTCCTCATCAACCATCTTTAAAAAAACATTTTTTATAGGGACAGAAAACTATAGGTAGGGAGAGTGTCAGTGTGTTTTACTGTGCTAATCCTTGTTTGTAGGCACAGGGAAGGACAGTGAGGGAAATTCTCCTTGTGCTATACTGTGCTAAAGCATTCCTCATCAACCATCTTTAAAAAAACATTTTTTATAGGGACAGAAAACTATAGGTAGGGAGAGTGCCAGTGTGTTTTACTGTGCTAATCCTTGTTTGTAGGGACAGGGAAGGACAGTGAGGGAAATTCTCCTTGTGCTATACTGTGCTAAAGCATTCATCATCAACCATCTTTAAAAAAACATTTTTTATAGGGACTGAAAACTATAGGTAGGGAGAGTGTCAGTGTGTTTTACTGTGCTAATCCTTGTTTGTAGGGACAGGGAAGGACAGTGAGGGAAATTCTCCTTGTGCTATACTGTGCTAAAGCATTCCTCATCAACCATCTTTAAAAAAACATTTTTTATAGGGACAGAAAACTATAGGTAGGGAGAGTGTCAGTGTGTTTTACTGTGCTAATCCTTGTTTGTAGGGACAGGGAAGGACAGTGAGGGAAATTCTCCTTGTGCTATACTGTGCTAAAGCATTCATCATCAACCATCTTTAAAAAAACATTTTTTATAGGGACAGAAAACTATAGGTAGGGAGAGTGTCAGTGTGTTTTACTGTGCTAATCCTTGTTTGTAGGGACAGGGAAGGACAGTGAGGGAAATTCTCCTTGTGCTATACTGTGCTAAAGCATTCCTCATCAACCATCTTTAAAAAAACATTTTTTATAGGGACAGAAAACTATAGGTAGGGAGAGTGTCAGTGTGTTTTACTGTGCTAATCCTTGTTTGTAGGGACAGGGAAGGACAGTGAGGGAAATTCTCCTTGTGCTATACTGTGCTAAAGCATTCATCATCAACCATCTTTAAAAAAACATTTTTTATAGGGACAGAAAACTATAGGTAGGGAGAGTGTCAGTGTGTTTTACTGTGCTAATCCTTGTTTGTAGGGACAGGGAAGGACAGTGAGGGAAATTCTCCTTGTGCTATACTGTGCTAAAGCATTCCTCATCAACCATCTTTAAAAAAACATTTTTTATAGGGACAGAAAACTATAGGTAGGGAGAGTGTCAGTGTGTTTTACTGTGCTAATCCTTGTTTGTAGGGACAGGGAAGGACAGTGAGGGAAATTCTCCTTGTGCTATACTGTGCTAAAGCATTCCTCATCAACCATCTTTAAAAAAACATTTTTTATAGGGACAGAAAACTATAGGTAGGGAGAGTGTCAGTGTGTTTTACTGTGCTAATCCTTGTTTGTAGGCACAGGGAAGGACAGTGAGGGAAATTCTCCTTGTGCTATACTGTGCTAAAGCATTCCTCATCAACCATCTTTAAAAAAACATTTTTTATAGGGACAGAAAACTATAGGTAGGGAGAGTGCCAGTGTGTTTTACTGTGCTAATCCTTGTTTGTAGGGACAGGGAAGGACAGTGAGGGAAATTCTCCTTGTGCTATACTGTGCTAAAGCATTCATCATCAACCATCTTTAAAAAAACATTTTTTATAGGGACAGAAAACTATAGGTAGGGAGAGTGTCAGTGTGTTTTACTGTGCTAATCCTTGTTTGTAGGGACAGGGAAGGACAGTGAGGGAAATTATCTTTGTGCTATACTGTGCTAAAGCATTCCTCATCAACCATCTTTAAAAAAACATTTTTTATAGGGACAGAAAACTATAGGTAGGGAGAGTGTCAGTGTGTTTTACTGTGCTAATCCTTGTTTGTAGGGACAGGGAAGGACAGTGAGGGAAATTCTCCTTGTGCTATACTGTGCTAAAGCATTCCTCATCAACCATCTTTAAAAAAACATTTTTTATAGGGACAGAAAACTATAGGTAGGGAGAGTGCCAGTGTGTTTTACTGTGCTAATCCTTGTTTGTAGGGACAGGGAAGGACAGTGAGGGAAATTCTCCTTGTGCTATACTGTGCTAAAGCATTCATCATCAACCATCTTTAAAAAAAACATTTTTTATAGGGACAGAAAACTATAGGTAGGGAGAGTGTCAGTGTGTTTTACTGTGCTAATCCTTGTTTGTAGGGACAGGGAAGGACAGTGAGGGAAATTCTCCTTGTGCTATACTGTGCTAAAGCATTCCTCATCAACCATCTTTAAAAAAACATTTTTTATAGGGACAGAAAACTATAGGTAGGGAGAGTGTCAGTGTGTTTTACTGTGCTAATCCTTGTTTGTAGGGACAGGGAAGGACAGTGAGGGAAATTCTCCTTGTGCTATACTGTGCTAAAGCATTCATCATCAACCATCTTTAAAAAAACATTTTTTATAGGGACAGAAAACTATAGGTAGGGAGAGTGTCAGTGTGTTTTACTGTGCTAATCCTTGTTTGTAGGGACAGGGAAGGACAGTGAGGGAAATTCCCCTTGTGCTATACTGTGCTAAAGCATTCCTCATCAACCATCTTTAAAAAAACATTTTTTATAGGGACAGAAAACTATAGGTAGGGAGAGTGTCAGTGTGTTTTACTGTGCTAATCCTTGTTTGTAGGGACAGGGAAGGACAGTGAGGGAAATTCTCCTTGTGCTATACTGTGCTAAAGCATTCCTCATCAACCATCTTTAAAAAAACATTTTTTATAGGGACAGAAAACTATAGGTAGGGAGAGTGTCAGTGTGTTTTACTGTGCTAATCCTTGTTTGTAGGGACAGGGAAGGACAGTGAGGGAAATTCTCCTTGTGCTATACTGTGCTAAAGCATTCCTCATCAACCATCTTTAAAAAAACATTTTTTATAGGGACAGAAAACTATAGGTAGGGAGAGTGTCAGTGTGTTTTACTGTGCTAATCCTTGTTTGTAGGGACAGGGAAGGACAGTGAGGGAAATTCTCCTTGTGCTATACTGTGCTAAAGCATTCATCATCAACCATCTTTAAAAAAAACATTTTTTATAGGGACAGAAAACTATAGGTAGGGAGAGTGTCAGTGTGTTTTACTGTGCTAATCCTTGTTTGTAGGGACAGGGAAGGACAGTGAGGGAAATTCTCCTTGTGCTATACTGTGCTAAAGCATTCCTCATCAACCATCTTTAAAAAAACATTTTTTATAGGGACAGAAAACTATAGGTAGGGAGAGTGTCAGTGTGTTTTACTGTGCTAATCCTTGTTTGTAGGGACAGGGAAGGACAGTGAGGGAAATTCTCCTTGTGCTATACTGTGCTAAAGCATTCATCATCAACCATCTTTAAAAAAACATTTTTTATAGGGACAGAAAACTATAGGTAGGGAGAGTGTCAGTGTGTTTTACTGTGCTAATCCTTGTTTGTAGGGACAGGGAAGGACAGTGAGGGAAATTCTCCTTGTGCTATACTGTGCTAAAGCATTCCTCATCAACCATCTTTAAAAAAAAAATTTTATAGGGACAGAAAACTATAGGTAGGGAGAATGTCAGTGTGTTTTACTGTGCTAATCCTTGTTTGTAGGGACAGGGAAGGACAGTGAGGGAAATTCTCCTTGTGCTATACTGTGCTAAAGCATTCATCATCAACCATCTTTGAAA
This sequence comes from Rana muscosa, assembly GCA_029206835.1. Lineage (NCBI taxonomy): Eukaryota > Metazoa > Chordata > Amphibia > Anura > Ranidae > Rana > Rana muscosa. The sequence goes on from CM055118.1 coordinate 456,127,920, forward strand.
TCCTTGTTTTTTGGACAGTCAGGGAAATTGTCATTGTGCTATTCTGTGCGAAAGCAATCATCCTCAACCATATTTAGAAATCCTTAAGTAAAGGGACAGAGAAGGACACCTGAAGGTAGCCCTTATTGCTTTTTTCCCATCTCCCTGCAGGCCATCCATTAGAATGTCTGGAAGGCAAACAAGGAGAGGCAGACAGTCAGGAGGCAATAAAAGAGGGCAAGCAGGCTCTGTGTCTGGGGGCAACAGTACTGGTCGTGGACGCGGTGCATTGTCATCAGCACATGGCCATGGGACACGCTTGTCCTTCTTTTCGGCAGCTGGACATGTTGAGCCACATCATGCCGAAGACTTGGTAGAGTGGATGACCAAGCCCTCCTCCTCCTCCTCATCCTCTCTCACCCAGGCTCAGGGTACTGGCAAAGCAGCTGCCAAAGCGTCCTCTTCCCTGGTATCAATGTCAGACTCATCATCAGTCACTCCTTCCCTAGACCCACCATGTCCTCCTCCTGAGGAGTCCCTCGAACTGTTTGAGCACAGTGTTGGGTACATGCTCCAGGAGGATGCCCAGCGTTTCGAAGGGTCTGATGATGAAACCCAGCTACAGGAAAGCAGTAGCGTGAGAGCAGACAGAGGGGATGCTCAAGAAGGACACCAATCTGGCAGTCATGTTCCAGCAGCTGCAGCATACTGCCAGATTGGCTCCAGTGATGAGGAGGGAGGGGATGATGAGGTCACTGACTCCACGTGGGTGCCTAATAGGAGAGAGGAGGAGGAGGAGGATGAGGAGGAGGCACATCTCCAACGAGGCAGGATGCCCTTTGGTGGCCAGCGTAAGGGCAGTACACCGACGGAATCACACCGCAGAGCTCCGCCTGTGCAGGGCGCTGCCTCTGCCCGTCATTCAAAAAGTTCTTTGGTGTGGGCCTTTTTTGAGGCTAGTGCATCAGATCGCACAGCTGCTGTTTGCAACATATGTCTCAAGCGTATATCGCGTGGCCAAAACATCAGCCGCTTGGGTACCACATGCCTGACCAGACATATGTTGACCTGCCATGCAGCTCGTTGGCAAGCCTACCTCAAAGACCCACACCAAAGAACAAAGCGGACCTCTCCTTGCACCGCATCAGCTGGGATCTCCAACCCCACTATAACTTCAGTCCTCTCTGAAACATGCACTGAGAGGAATGAAGGTGTAGAATTAGGTGTGTCACAGCCAAGTACTTGCGGCCACTCTGCTAGCAGTACACCGACGTCCGATTCTAGCAGGCAAATTTCCCTGCCCCAGCTGCTGGACCGTCGAAAGAAGTTCACTCCCAGCCATCCACATGCCCAGCGGTTGAATGCTAGCTTGGCTAAATTGCTAGCGCTTCAACTGCTGCCTTTTCAGTTGGTAGACTCGGCCCCCTTCCGTGAGTTTGTGCAATGTGCGGTTCCTCAGTAGCAGGTTCCCAAACGCCACTTTTTCTCATGGAAGGCTATTCCGGCTCTCTACCGGCATGTGGAAGGCAATGTCTTGGCCTCGCTGGACAGGGCGGTCAGCGGTAAGGTGCATATTACCGCTGACTCATGGTCCAGCAGGCATGGACAGGGACGTTACCTTTCTTTCACGGCCCATTGGGTCACTCTTTTGGCAGCTGGGAAGGATGCAGGACAAGGTGCAGTAGTGTTGGAGGTTGTTCCACCGCCACGCCTCCAAAATGCTACTACTGGTTGTGACACACCTCTCTCCTCCACCCCCTCCTCTTCTTCTTCCTCCATGGCCTCTTCCTGTGGTTTGTCCTCGGAACCAGCGGTGCTCCATAGGCGTTCAAGGGGCTACGCAAGTACGCAGGCAAAAAGATGCCATGCCGTGCTTGCGCTGGTGTGTTTGGGGGACAGAAGCCACACTGGGGCAGAGGTCCTGTCTGCTCTGCAGGGCCAGGCCGAGAGGTGGTTGACGCCACGCCAGCTTAAGCCAGGAATGGTGGTTTGCGACAATGGCACCAACCTCCTCTCCGCCCTCCGACAGGGACAACTGACCCATGTGCCCTGTGTGGCTCACGTCCTTAACCTGGTGGTGCAGCGGTTCTTGGGCAGGTACCCGGGCTTACAGGATGTCCTGAGGCAGGCCAGGAAAGTCTGTGTGCATTTCCGCAGATCTTATAATGCCAGTGCTCGCCTGGCTGAGCTGCAAAAGGAGTTGAACCTGCCCAAGAACCGCCTTATATGTGACATGCCCACCAGGTGGAACTCAACGTTGGCCATGCTGCAGCGGCTGCACACGCAGCAGAGGGCCATCAATGAGTACCTGTGCGACTACGGCACCAGGACAGAGTCAGGGGAGCTTGTTTTTTTTTCTCCACGCCAGTGGGGCATGATCAGGGATGCATGCACTGTCCTGGCACCATTTGAGGAGGCCACGAGGATGGTGAGCAGTGACAGTGCATGCATCAGTGACACTGTACCTCTTGTCCACCTGTTGGAGCACACGCTGCGTGGAATAATGGACAGGGCACTTGAGGCAGGAAGAGGAGGACTTCCTTGCCTCTCAAGGCCCCCTTTACCCAGACAGTGTTCCTTCTGTCCCACCCATCGCACAGGAAGAGGACGAGGAGGAGGAGGAGGAGGAGGATTGTGTCAGCATGGAGGTGGAGCCTGGCACTCAGCATCATCAGCAGCAGTCTTTTAGGGATGGTTTACAGTCCCAAGAAACCAGTGGACTTGTACGTGGCTGGGAGGAGGTGGCTGCGGATCATGTCGTCCTTAGTGACCCAGAGGACTCCGGACCGAATGCCTCAGCTAACCTACGCTGCATGGCCTCCCTGATCCTGCAAAGTCTGCGGAAGGATCCTCGTATTCTTCGGATCAAGGAGAGGGACCATTACTGGCTGGCCACTCTCCTTGATCCACGGTACAAGGGTAAGGTTGCGGACCTTATGTTACCGTCGCAGAGGGAGCAGAGGATGAGGCAACTCATGGAGGCCTTGCAGAAAGGTCTGTGCAACGCGTTCCCAGAGACTGGGAGGTTACAAACTCCTGGTCCTGGACAACGAGTTGCTGAGGCTTCGGCCAGTCAAAGAAGGAGCGGTGGGGAAGGTGGCCGTCTGACCGATGCGTTCAGACAATTCTTTAGTCCGCAGCCCCAAAGTATGATCGGTTCCAGCAACCATCGCCAGCGTCTGATAAACATGGTGCAGGAATATCTAGGGGCAAGGTCAGACTTGGACACCTTCCCCACCGAAAATCCTCTGGCTTACTGGGTCTTGAGGATGGATCACTGGCCAGAGCTTGCACAGTATGCAATTGAGCTACTGGCCTGTCCTGCATCCAGCGTTCTTTCGGAACGCACATTCAGTGCTGCTGGAGGATTTGTCACGGATCACAGGGTGCGCCTGTCCACCGACTCGGTTGATCGACTGACTTTCATCAAGATGAACCAGTCTTGGATCACCACCAGCTACCACACACCTGATGCTGATATAACAGACTAATTGATTTTAACATGTCACATCCCTTCAAGACTGATGCTGATGCTGAGTGCCTGTGCTGTTATGTTGACTGGCTATCCTCCTCCTCCGAGTCCTCAATGATACGATTGATGATGATAGCTTGGAAGATCATTTTTGTTTATGGGTGCCGCCACCAGTGCCTAACGCCCAATTTTTCAGCCCCTGTTTAACAGGGGCGTGTAATTACAATTTTTGAAGCAATACTTTGCAACAGGGCTCATTGCTGTGCTCCAAGTACAGTATCTGTGAGGGGTTGCAGTGTTGTGCCACCAGTGCCTAAGGCCCAATTTTTCAGCCCCTGTTCAACAGGGGCATGTAATTACAATTCTTGATCTAATAATTCACAGCAGGGCCCATTGCTGCACCCACCAAGAGTAACTCTGAGGGCTTACAGTGTTGTGGCAACGCCACCACCACCACCACCACGAAAGGCCCAATTTTTCAGCCCCTGTTCAAAAGGGGCATGTAATTACAATTCTTGATCTAATAATTCACAGCAGGGCCCATTCCTGCACCCACCAAGAGTAACTCTGAGGGCTTACAGTGTTGTGGCAACACCACCACCACCACCACCACCACGAAAGGCCCAATTTTTCAGCCCCTGTTCAACAGGGGCATGTAATTACAATTCTTGATCTAATAATTCACAGCAGGGCCCATTGCTGCACCCACCAAGAGTAACTCTGAGGGCTTACAGTGTTGTGGCAACGCCACCACCACCACCACCACGAAAGGCCCAATTTTTCAGCCCCTGTTCAAAAGGGGCATGTAATTACAATTCTTGATCTAATAATTCACAGCAGGGCCCATTCCTGCACCCACCAAGAGTAACTCTGAGGGCTTACAGTGTTGTGGCAACACCACCACCACCACCACCACCACGAAAGGCCCAATTTTTCAGCCCCTGTTCAACAGGGGCATGCAATTACAATTCTTGATCTAATAATTCACAGCAGGGCCCATTGCTGCACCCACCAAGAGTAACTGTCAGGGCTTACAGTGTTGTGGCACCAGCACCACCATCAAAGGCCCAATTTTTACTACCACTGTTCAACAATTATATGTAATTACAATTCCTGATATAATAGTTGACAGCAGGGCGTTCCAGCACCAACCAAGAGTAACTGTGAGTGCTTACAGTGTTGTGCCAACACCAACAACTAAGGGGCCTATTTCTGCAGAGTATATACGGCAGGTCCCTACTTTCAAACATCCAACTTACAAACGACTCCTACTTGCAAACGCAAGAAGACAACAGGAAGTGAGAGGAAATCTACCCCTAGGAAGGAAAATTCTCTCCTGTAAGAATTAATATGGGAGAAAGTTGTCTCCTCTGTACTGATGTTTTATCACCAATCCTTGTTTCAAGAAAAACACCACATTTCAAAAACAGTTGTCATTGGGACGGAAAGTGAGGTGAAATGTTCTGAACAGGGGCACAGACAGCAAAACAAATGTTACAGGGGTGATAACCCTTACCTATGTTTTCCAAAAAGTTTAAAAATAGATTTTTGGGCTGGAGCTACACTTAAACAATGTACCTGTTCAAAATTACAAACAGATTCTACATAAGAACAAACCTACAGTCCCTGTCTTGTATGCACCGCCTGTATACGGCTGTTCAGAGTATATAGGGCCTTTTTTATTTTGTGTGCGGTGTTCCCCTTAATATCCATACAAGACCCAAAGGGGCTGGTAATGGGCTGGGGTAGGGGGGGGGGGGTCATGGGGTAGCTATGCCATTTTTCTTAAAGATTTTCATCCATATTACCGGGACCAGACATTACATTAAAGCCGCAAGCAGTTTTAAATGGCTTTTTTTTCCTTTAGAAGTGTCATTTTGTGCAGGGACAGTTCTAAACACGGGAAACACGTGGCACTTCACAGGCATACTTTAGACACCCCCCAGGTACGATATTTAAAGGAATATTTGACTTTTTTTTTTTCACTTTATGCATCATTAAAATGACTGCTCCCGAAAAACGACCGTTTTTAAAACTTCTTTTTGCATTGATACATGTCCCCTGGTGCAGAACCCGGGTTCCCAAACCCTTTTTAGGACAATAACATGCATAATAGTCGTTATAATTAGCACTTTAGAATTCGAACGTTCGCATCCATTGTATTTAATAGGGTTCTAATGTTCGTACGAACTTTCGGTCCGTTCGCGGGTTCTGATGCGAACCGAACCCGGGGGTGTTCGGCTCATCACTACTTCTGAGATGAAAATATAGGAGCTCTGTGTGATGCCACTAACACACTAGAAGTCCTATGGGTGCTGCTGAGAATAAAATATAGGAGCTCTGTGTGATGCCACTAACACACTAGAAGTCCTATGGGTGCTGCTGAGAAGAAAATATAGGAGCTCTGTTTGCTGCCACTAACACACTAGAAGTCCTATGGGTGCTGCTGAGAAGAAAATATAGGAGCTCTGTGTGATGCCACTAACACACTAGAAGTCCTATGGGTGCTTCTGAGATGAAAATGTAGGAGCTCTGTGTGATGCCACTAACACACTAGAAGTCCTATGGGTGCTTCTGAGATGAAAATATAGGAGCTCTGTTTGCTGCCACTAACACACTAGAAGTCCTATGGGTGCTGCTGAGAAGAAAATATAGGAGCTCTGTTTGCTGCCACTAACACACTAGAAGTCCTATGGGTGCTGCTGAGAAGAAAATATAGGAGCTCTGTGTGATGCCACTAACACACTAGAAGTCCTATGGGTGCTTCTGAGAAGAAAATATAGGAGCTCTGTGTGATGCCACTAACACACTAGAAGTCCTATGGGTGCTTCTGAGATGAAAATATAGGAACTCTGTGTGATGCCACTAACACACTAGAAGTCCTATGGGTGCTGCTGAGAAGAAAATATAGGAGCTCTGTTTGCTGCCACTAACACACTAGAAGTCCTATGGGTGCTGCTGAGAAGAAAATATAGGAGCTCTGTGTGATGCCACTAACACACTAGAAGTCCTATGGGTGCTTCTGAGATGAAAATATAGGAGCTCTGTGTGAAGCCACTAACACACTAGAAGTCCTATGGGTGCTTCTGAGATGAAAATATAGGAGCTCTGTGTGATGCCACTAACACACTAGAAGTCCTATGGGTGCTTCTGAGAAGAAAATATAGGAGCTCTGTGTAATGCCACTAACACACTAGAAGTCCTATGGGTGCTGCTGAGAAGAAAATATAGAAGCTCTGTGTGATGCCACTAACACACTAGAAGTCCTATTGGTGCTTCTGAGATGAAAATATAGGAGCTCTGTGTGATGCCACTAACACACTAGAAGTCCTATGGGTGCTGCTGAGAAGAAAATATAGGAGCTCTGTGTGATGCCACTAACACACTAGAAGTCCTATGGGTGCTGCTGAGAAGAAAATATAGGAGCTCTGTGTGATGCCACTAACACACTAGAAGTCCTATGGGTGCTTCTGAGAAGAAAATATAGGAGCTCTGTGTGATGCCACTAACACACTAGAAGTCCTATGGGTGCTGCTGAGAAGAAAATATAGGAGCTCTGTGTGATGCCACTAACACACTAGAAGTCCTATGGGTGCTTCTGAGATGAAAATATAGGAGCTCTGTTTGCTGCCATTAACACACTAGAAGTCCTATGGGTGCTGCTGAGAAGAAAATATAGGAGCTCTGTGTGATGCCACTAACACACTAGAAGTCCTATGGGTGCTTCTGAGAAGAAAATATAGGAGCTCTGTGTGATGCCACTAACACACTAGAAGTCCTATGGGTGCTGCTGAGAAGAAAATATAGGAGCTCTGTGTGATGCCACTAACACACTAGAAGTCCTATGGGTGCTTCTGAGATGAAAATATAGGAACTCTGTGTGATGCCACTAACACACTAGAAGTCCTATGGGTGCTGCTGAGAAGAAAATATAGGAGCTCTGTGTGATGCCACTAACACACTAGAAGTCCTATGGGTGCTTCTGAGAAGAAAATATAGGAGCTCTGTGTGATGCCACTAACACACTAGAAGTCCTATGGGTGCTGCTGAGAAGAAAATATAGGAGCTCTGTTTGCTGCCACTAACACACTAGAAGTCCTATGGGTGCTGCTGAGAAGAAAATATAGGAGCTCTGTTTGCTGCCACTAACACACTAGAAGTCCTATGGGTGCTTCTGAGATGAAAATATAGGAGCTCTGTGTGAAGCCACTAACACACTAGAAGTCCTATGGGTGCTGCTGAGAAGAAAATATAGGAGCTCTGTGTGATGCCACTAACACACTAGAAGTCCACCTATGGGTGCTTCTGAGGTGAAAATATAGGAGCTCTGTTTGCTGCCACTAACACACTAGAAGTCCTATGGGTGCTGCTGAGAAGAAAATATAGGAGCTCTGTTTGCTGCCACTAACACACTAGAAGTCCTATGGGTGCTGCTGAGAAGAAAATATAGGAGCTCTGTTTGCTGCCACTAACACACTAGAAGTCCTATGGGTGCTTCTGAGAAGAAAATATAGGAGCTCTGTTTGCTGCCACTAACACACTAGAAGTCCTATGGGTGCTTCTGAGATGAAAATATAGGAGCTCTGTGTGAAGCCACTAAGACACTAGAAGTCCTATGGGTGCTGCTGAGAAGAAAATATAGGAGCTCTGTTTGCTGCCACTAACACACTAGAAGTCCTATGGGTGCTGTTGGGGTGCAATGCTGTGCTAACAGCACTGCGGTTGGTACTACTGCAATACTGTACTAACAGTAAGCACGCACCAGACTAATCCCCAGCAGCAGCTAATAACACACTAACTGTGCAATCAGCAGCAATGAACGATCAATGACTTAGGTAGCAATGGTTTAGCAAAGAAATAGCCAATGGTTTAGCAAAGAAGAGCAAATCTTTCAGTATCAAGCAAAGACAGAATCAGCAGACTGATCTCTCCTAAAGCCGGAACTCATGTGACCGGGGCCGACGGCGTGGCGGCCTTTTAAATGGTGGGGCGTGTACTAAAGCCCCTGAGCTGTAATTGGCTACAGGCGTCCTGCCTGTAGCCAATTATTGCTCTCCGAGTTTCGGGCGCTGTGATTGGCCAAGCATGCGGGGTCACAGTGCATGCTTGGCCAATCATCAGCCAGCAATGCACTGCGCCGGCCGCAATGCATTGCGGGGCCGCTCGCATCACACGAATGTGATGCGAACGGCCCAAATAGTTCTGGGCTCGCCGAGCGAGCGAACGCCCGGTGCTCGATTCGAACGTGGGTTCGAATCGAGCACCGGGCCCATCCCTAGTCACCCTTATTGCCTGTAATCTCCCTGTAAAAGATCCTTCCCCCATTACTAAGTTAAATGTAAGTATTGAGATCACTCATTTGCCACATCCGTACTTTAGAGTTTCGAAAACAAAAAAAAGAACTGTAGGGTCAGGCTTTAGGGGCAATTCGGACTACACTATTTGTATAAAAATATATATTTTATTTGTACAAGTTCTTTTTTTATTTTCAAAATCACTACTGAGTTACTATGCCGTATTCTGCACTGTACCTCTGTGAAGAGGTCGCCAGCTTGGTAGAGGTTGGGTTTTGCTTACTTAGGTCAGATCTTCCAGTTAAGAACATTGAGCAGCACAATATCGACTTCACCAGTTCTCACACGACAAGAGCCTAAGCACACTAACATATCTAAAAGTACATTGCTATAGCTCAGGAGGAATTCCATTCAAATTATAGACTTTTTAAAGTGCCAAACCTCCAGCAGGAAATTTCACTGTTGGACTACAAGGGAAATATAGGCAGTCAGCAAGCTCTGTAACATTCCAGCACCTGCTAATAGATTAGTTTAGCATAGACTTAGCCTATACTATACAATGAAAACACTCTATAGTTATGCTGGACAGGAGCTTATACCTGAAAAGATAAATAGTAAAATCATTCTTACCCTCTGACTGCATGGAGTAGACGTAGGGAAGGGTAAGCCGTGTGCACATTTATATGGTGTTTGATAATAAGGTCGTTTACCCATTCTACTCGTTCTTCACCCCCTTTGGCCATAAACGCTGGGATCCACAAGATGCTTTCATTTAAGCTTTTCAGACGCTGCAAAAATTTCTCTTTCCACGTATCATTGACAAGATCCTCAAAAGCACGCTGGACCACTGAAGGGTTCATGGTTACAAGATGAGTCTTTGTGCCAACGTCCTTGGCATATTCTTCAATAGGTGCAAGATTACATCTATAAAAAAAAAAATGCACAAAACTAGTCATCTACATGACAACAATTAAAGAGTAACCTATACAAAAGACTTACATTGTATAGATATGTATAATAAAGTGATTTTTTAAATTCTGTTTTTAAGGTACAATGTTTACCTGATACCTCTCAAGGGATGCTGGTAAAGCTACCATATGCTCAGAGAGTACAACCACATGAAAGCCCACCCAGAGTAAATAGAGGATAGGTTACAAACACCCTCCTTGCACACCCAATGAGTATCTGATTTCCTCTTCCCATTAAAAGGATCTCTACTATAGAACAATGTTTCAGTATGATATAAGACATCACAATATTGTAGGAGCAAAGTGGTTATAGTTTCAGCATATAAAATCCACTATAATGCCATCATTCTATTTGGTCCAACAAGTCCATAACCACTTGCGGCAAACAGTTTTATCACTGGACATGAAAAAGGTGGAAGAACCTTAAAAATTAAAACAAACATGGATATTGGAATAAGAAATATCATTCTGGAATTTCCATCTTTAGTATTTGTTAGAATCAATAGTTCTACTATATCCCTAGGTGGATAATCATACACTTACCAATTTAATTTGACATGTTGACATTTAGTTGATCAATTTCTTGAACTGTTTTAAATGCTCTATTTATTGAATTTATTTCATCCAGAGATCATTTACATTAGAGATCACTTTTCACCAGCACAAGCACTTTTTGGCCTTTTTTGAATATCTAATTAGTACTTTTTTGAATATCTAATTAGTACTTTTTTGAATATCTAATTAGTATCTTTTCTGGACTGATTTGAATGCTCAATAGGAGTTTAACTTTTTAAATTTTGTATTTATTTATTTATTGCTTATTTACATGCACATGTTTATGTTCACTTATAATTTATTTGTCATCATTTTGCAATTTTTTTACTGGTGTTACATTCACACCCACATTACATCACCCCCACATTGAGAGTCAATTATAATCCATTGAACAGCGCCACACCTACTTATTTTTCTCCTTCACTAATCAACAGTAAGCTAAGCTTCAGCTATAAATGCCAAAAGTAGCAATTAAAATAATGGGATGTATAAAAAGATGATGAACTTTTTACTGTCTATCTTGCCCCTAGCGATTCTGGTCCTTAGGCTCCGTAATCGGGTTATTTCGGGGGCTTGTGTTCAGAGCACCCTTTGTGAACTGACAGTTTTTGGGGCGTTGCTGTTTTACATCTATCTTGAGTGTGTTCACTTCCTCCCAAAACATCTGGTTGTCTTGAGGCTGCAGCATTTCTCAATCGTTTTTAAATTGGATGCAAAGTTGTTGCGAATCTTTATGCAATGTATACGGTTAGTGTTTAATTTTAAATACAAACCAAAGCAATTTGTGAAAAGGCTTTTGCTAATGTAATGTTATGCTGTATGTATTTTTATATTCTTGTCTTTCTCACTTGTAGACGTAATATTGTCTTGACATAACCACTCACCCCTGAAGAAGAGAACTATTACAATAAACTTGAAACGCGTTGGTTTTTTTTCTCTATTGTTACATCTGTCCCAATAGAGTTTTTGGTTATTGCACTTTGTATTTCCATTATCGCACTATTATTTCTGCATCCTGTATTTTTCATGCTGTGTATATCTTTAATATTTTTAACTTTTCTAAATAAAACAAAATATTATATTTTTCCTGATTCTTGGTGAAGCAGTGCCCCATTTTAAAGTCCCATTTAGAGGAAACAAACTCTTTAGTGATTTACCATATGACACTGAAGATACAAACATATGATGCAAGTATAGTATTTACTCTGAATATTCAAAGTTAGGCTACTAAATTAATGAAAGGCACGGTAGTAGCCTTGATTACAGTGAAAAGCTTGGCTTTATAGATTGGAAAAAAATACATCAAAGAGAAGATATTAAGTAAAAAAACATATTCAATGACTTCATAAAGATTTATCTTTTTTTTTACTATCAGCATAGGAAGGGTCACTTTAGATTAAAAATAAGTAAAGCCCAAATTCATGTAGAAGAAAAAAATAAATAGGGCTCTTTCACACGGGACAGATCAGTCATGATCCGCCCCGTGAAGCTCCGCTTGCTCAGCGGGGATCGCTCAGTTGATCCCCGCTGAGCCGGCGGATGACTGGGCGGTCCCCGCACACTGTGCAGGGACCGCCCTGTCAGAGCGCCGCTCTCCCCTATGGGGAGATCGGATGAACACGGACCGTCTGTCCGTGTTCATCCGATCCACTCCGCTGACGGAAGGAGAAATAGGGTTTTCCTCCGTCACACTTTGGCGGAGTGGAGCGGAGCGGATGTCAGCGGACATGTCACCGCTGACATCCGTGGCTCCATAGGGCTACATGGAGCGTCCGTCCAGGTCCGCCTAAAAAACTGACAGGCGGACCTGAACGGACCCTCCGTGTGAAAGGGGCCTTAGACAGATTACGCACAGCTACAAAAAATAAAAATCTTCCCCAGTGGCAATACTCACCTTCACTCCAGTGCTTTCCCAAACAGACTCACTGATCAAGTGATGTGGTGTTGCTCCTTACTCAACTTAAGCATCGTACACACGGTCGGACTTCCATCGGACTTTTCCGTAGATTTTTGTCCAAACGGAGTTGGCCGGGCACACCCATAGCATACACACCACAGGACTTTTCTGCAAACTTTCCCAAAACTTTTTGCAACATCACATGGTTTTTCTGCTCTTTTCCGCTCTTTACCGCCACCCTTTGGTCAACTTCTGCTATTGTTGGTTGATTTTAACGTTAGTTGTTTTGTCCATCGGACAAAAGTCCTACGGTTTTCTGTACACACGGTAGGACTTTGCTCTATCAGACTTTTGTTGGGCAAAAGTTTGTCCGTTTGCAGACCCAACATTTGTCCGATGAAAACAAAAGAATGGTGTAGACCAGTGGTTCTCAACCCTGTCCTCCAGTATCCCCAACAGGCCATGTTTGCAGGTTTTCCTTTATCTTGCACAGGTGCTTTAAATTAGAGTCAATGGCTTGGTATTTTGGACAGCTATTTTATCTAAGAGAAATTCCCAAAACATGGCCCGTTGGGGGTTAGCGAGGATAGGGTTGAGAACCACTGGTGTAGAGATCAGGGCCACAGCATTATGTTTTGGAATGTGCCCACTGCTGCAGGATGAATCGGGAAAGGAGTGACCTCACTGGGCTAAACTAAGGACACTATTTTATTCCTAAGAAGTGCTGGAAGTCCTCTAAGGAATTGGGGGGGGGGGGCAGCTGGGCTTTGAACAGTATTTTTCCTGCCACTTTAAGTAATAATGGCCTAATGCAGGGAAATGCCCCAAGAGCTTTTTCTATCTGTGTGCCAAATTTCCCCACAGTTGCCCAAAAGGCTTTATTTTATAATCCCATGGGCAAAAATGGCTAGACTTCATGAGACGGTGAACTTGATGAACGTGTGTCTATTTTCCAACCTGGTTAACCATATAACCATGATTCAGAAAATGTGTTTGATGCAGACTAGATATTATTCAGCGACTATAAATCCTTACTTCAAACAGCGTATAATGTAATTTTGATGCCTGAGGCACCAAGATATAAATGACTTGTCCAAAGTCACAAAGAGGAGACACAGGGATCAAACTAGGCTCGCCTACTCCGTTATTAATCAAATGAGCTGTTCTCTCCTCACATCAATGCAAAAAAAGAATGTTATTTGAATTCAGATTTCCTTTAATAGGGATCTTTGCAATCACAATGCTAATGTGTGCTGACTTTGAAGACTGTGTCTTCTTACATAGTAATTCAATGGGCTTTGTACTCTGTATGACTAGCTACTTTATAATCCTTCTTTGAGTTCTTCATACCTGTTGAGCTCAGGGGTTTAGAAACGGATATCAGATGGTATAGGAGAAAGGGCACTCAATAGCTCTGCATGGATACCGCACAACTATTATTTCTTAAAAATCCAAGTCTTGGAAAGTCAAGTGTTGGTAACATGGGACTTTTGCAAATAGGTTTTCTGAAATTATGAAAATGTTTTTAATTTTAGTTAGTAGAACATTATTTTATTAATGTATTATGTTTTTCTTCAATAACATTTGTATTTTATTTCTGGGTATATTTGCTACATTAAGGACTAAAGTGCCCTAAATGGTGTATCTTGAGTCTATATTTAACCACTTTAGCCCCGGAAGATTTTCCCCCTTAATGACCAGGCCATTTTTTGCATTACGGTACTGCGTCGCTGACAATTGCACAGTCGTGCGACGTTGTACCCAAACAAAGTTGGCATCTTTTTTTCCCAAAAATAGAACTTTCTTTTGGTGGTATTTGATCACCTCTGAGGTTTTTATTTTCTGCACTATAAACAAAAAAAGACAGACAATTTTGAAAAAAACAAAACAATATATTTTACTTTTTGCTATAATAAATATCCCCCCAAAAAAGTAAAAAAAAACAAATTTCTTTATCAGTTTAAGCCAATATGTATTCTTCTACATATTTTTGGTCATAGCGTCTACAAAATAGAGGATTTATTTATGGCATTTTTGTTATTCTTTTTTTTTTTTACTAGTAATGGTGGTGACCAGCGATTTTTAGCAGGACTGCGACATTGCGGCGGACTAGTTGGACACTTTTGACACTTTTTTTGGGACCAGTGACATTTATACAGTGATCAGCGCTATAAAAATTTACTAATTGCTGTATAAATGACACTGGCAGAGAAGGGGTTAACACTAGGGGGCAATCAAGGGGTTAAATGTGTTCCCTGGGAGGTGTTCCCTGGGAGGTGTTTCTAACTGTGGGGGGAAGTGTACTGTCTGGGAGTACAGAGAGATTGCTGTTCCTGATCACAAGGAACAGATGATCACTCTGTACTTCCTTGTCAGAAAAGGGATCTGTTTGTTTACATTGACAGATCCGCATTCTGGCTCTCTGTGGAGCGATCGCGGGTGGCACACGCCCACTATAGCTCTTAGATTTGCGGTAACGTGCTGACCTGCCGCTGTATAATGACGGCGGCTGGTCAGCAAGTGGTTAAAGTCCTTTGTTATATTTGTTTGATAGGGGCAAAAAAAATTGTAATCCTGTCAGAAATCCCTGCAGTTTCCTGCGTACTCTGCAGCGGTATCAGCTCTGCCCAATTCACTTCTGTGAAATACAGAACACCTCTTCCCTTGGCTATGGATATAGAAAAGTGTTTTGTAATCTAAACACAATGCCTGATGAGGGGCGACAAAGCTGCTCTTCTAAAGATACAGGATAGGTTAAACCGGAACTAAAGTCAGCCATAGATGGATCAAATCCTGGCCAGTTCAGCAGGGCATGGCCGAGATTCGGTTCACCTATGGGCAGGCTGATGGATCAACTTGGGTATAACCAGAATGTACAATTTTTAGCATTTTTAACTTCCGACCAGGCAATGGCAAAGTTTCAAAAGCTTTACTGAAGAATAAGTTAACAAGACAGTTCAACATAAAGTGCAGTCTTTTCCTAACATGTCTGACCCTAATTCAGGCTTGTGGGCAGGGATGAGCCGAACACCCCCCTGTTCGGTTCGCACCAGAA
Organism: Rana muscosa; assembly: GCA_029206835.1. Taxonomy (NCBI): domain Eukaryota; kingdom Metazoa; phylum Chordata; class Amphibia; order Anura; family Ranidae; genus Rana; species Rana muscosa. Next base: position 456,143,140 of record CM055118.1, read on the forward strand.
CCTGCGAACAGACAGAATGTTCGTGTGAACTTTAGAACCCTATTAAATACAATGGACTCGAACGTTCGAAATCTAAAGTGCTAATTATAAAGGCTAATATGCAATTTATTGTCCTAAAAAGGGTTTGGGGACCCGGGTCCTGCCCCAGGGGACATGTATCAATGCAAAAAAAGGTTTAAAAAATAGACGTTTTTACAGGAGCGGTGATTTTAATAATGCTTAAAATGAAAAAATAAAAGTAAAATTTTCCTTTAAATTTCGTACCTGGGGGGTGTGTATGATATGCATGTAAAGTGGCGCATGTTTCCCGTGCTTAGAACTGTCCCTGCACAAAGTGTCATTTTTGAAGGAAAAAAAGTCATTTAAAACTCACTCGCGGCTATTAATGAATTGTCTGGAATGGATATTAAGGGGAACCCCGCCGCAAATTTAAAAAAAAATGGCGTGCAGTTCCCCCTAAATATCCATACCAGGCCCTTCAGATCTGGCATGGATTTTAAGGGGAACTCCACCCCAAATTTTAAAAAAAATGGCGTGGAGTCCCCCCAAAAATCCATACCAGACCCTTATCCGAGCATGCAACCTGGCCGGCCGCAGGGGAAGAGGGGTGGACGAGAGAGCGGCCCCCCTCCCTTCTGAACCGTACCAGGCCACATGCCCTCAACATGGGGAGGATGTCCCCATGTTGATGGGGACAAGGGCCTCATCCCCACAACCCTTGCCCGGTGGTTGTGGGGGTCTGCGGGTGGGGGGCTTATTAGAATCTGGAAGACCCCTTTAACAAAGGGGACCCCCAGATCCCGGCCCCCCCCATGTGAATTGGTAAGGGGTACATTGTACCCCTACCATTTCACGAAGAAAGTGTAAAAAAATGTAAATAAAAACACACAAACACCTTGGAAAAGTCCTTTATTAAAAAAAAAAAACATTCCAGCGATGAAATCCAGTATCCCGCGGCGATCCCGATGTCCAGCGCTGTCCGTCATTGGTTGTGCCTGAACGGACCTGATGGGGAACTTCCTCCGCAGTGTTTTAAATGTATAGACCCGCCCCTTCTAAAGTTCCCCATCAGGTCCGTTTAGCGGACCAGATGCGGAACGCGAGAAGGGGCGGGTCTATTCATGTATTACACAGCGAACGAAGTTCCCCATCAGGTCCGCCCCCTCGGTATGTCCGACCCTGCCTACGTCATTGGCCTGAGCGGGGAACTTCCTTCACTGTGTAATTTAAATTTACACAGTGAAGGAAGTTTCCCGCTCAGGCCAATGACGTAGGCGGGGCCTGACATACCGAGGGGGCGGACCTGATGGGGAACTTCTCTCACTTCGTAATACATGTATAGACCCGCCCCTTCTCATGTTCCACATCAGGTCCTCAGCCTTACACAGAGTCATTGGTTGAGCGGACCTGATGGGGAACTTTAGAAGGGGCAGGTCTATACATGTAATAGACTGCGGAGGAAGTTCCCCATCAGGTCCGCTCAGGCTCAGCCAATGACGGACAGCGCTGGACATCGGATCGCCGTGGGACACTGGATTTCACCGCTGGAATGGTTTTTTTTTTTTAATAAGGGACTTTTTCAAGGTGTTTGTGTGTTTTTCTTTTTTACATTTTTTGACACTTTCTTTGTGAAATGGTAGGGGTACAATGTACCCCTTACCAATTCACATAGGGGGGGCTTGGATCTGGGGGTCGCCTTTGTTAAAGGGGCCTTCCAGATTCCGATAAGCCCCCCGCCCGCAGACCCCCACAACCACCGGGCAAGGGTTGTGGGGATGAGGCCCTTGTCCCCATCAACATGGGGACATCCTCCCCATGTTGAGGGCATGTGGCCTGGTACGGTTCAGGAGGGAGGGGGGGCCGCTCTCTCGTCCCCCCCTCTTCCCCTGCGTCCGGCCAGGTTGCGTGCTCAGATAAGGGTCTGGTATGGATTTTTGGGGGGACTCCACACCATTTTTTTTTTATTTGGGGTGGAGTTCCCCTTAAAATCCATGCCAGATCTGAAGGGCCTGGTATGGATATTTAGGGGGAACCGCACGCAATTTTTTTTTTCATTTGCGGCGGGGTTCCCCTTAATATCCATTCCAGACCAGAAGGGCCTGGTAAATGAATTTGGGGAAACCCCACACTTTTTTTTTTTATCAATGACTTTTCTATGTATTGATAAAAGCCGACAATTCATTAATAGCCGCGAGTGAGTTTTAAATGACTTTTTTTTTCCTTCAAAAATGACACTTTGTGCAGGGACAGTTCTAAGCACGGGAAACATGCGCGACTTTACATGCATATCATACACACCCCCCAGGTACGAAATTTAAAGGAATATTTCACTTTTATTGTTTCACTTTAAGCATTATTAAAATCACTGCTCCTAAAAAAACGTCAGTTTTTAAAACTTTTTTTTGCATTGATACATGTCCCCTGGGGCAGGACCCGGGTCCCCAAACACTTTTTAGGACAATAACTTGCATATAAGCCTTTATAATTAGCACTTTAGATTTCTCCCATAGACTTTTCGAATTTGCCGCGAACACCCCAATTTGTTCGCTGTTCGGCGAACAGGCAATGTTCGAGTCGAACATGAGTTCGACTCGAACTCGAAGCTCATCCCTACTTGTGGGTTCTCCAGCATACCCGCACAGAAATAGTCCATCTTTGGTAGAGTCAATGGTGGTAGCATCCAAGTTTGGCATCTTTGGAGAAGACTGCAAGTCCCTGCATTTCCTCCAGGCTCTAGCAGGATTGATGGTCACTCTGGATTTAGCATATTCGCTCTTGCGTGCTCTAGCTTTTTCCCCAGGATTGGACCCCTGTCCCATGTTTATACAGCACAGGACCAGTTGGTCGGACCCAAGAAAACCCACCAAGAAAGAAGTGAGAAATAGAATTAACACTAGCCCTCCCTGCTGGGGCAGCATTAAAGGAGTTGTAAAGGCAAAAGTTTTTTTTTTATCTTAATGCATTCTATGCATTAAGATAGAAAGCATTCTGTGTGTAGCAGGCTCCCCAGCACCCCACTAATTACTTACCTGAGCCCCATCTTTCTCCAGCGATGTCCATGAGTGTCTTAGCCATTCGGGACTCTCCTCCTAATTGTCTGAGACACAGCAGCGGCACCATTGGATCCCGCTGCTGTCAATCAAAGTCAGTTAGCCAATCAGAAGAAAGAGGGGGCGAGGCCGGGTCAGGGCTCCATGTCTGAATGGACACAGGGAGCTGTGACTCGGCCCGGGTGCCCCGCAGCAAGCTGCTTGTTGTGGGGGCACTGAACAGGAGGGAGGGGCCAGGAACACCGAAGAGGGACCCGAGAACAGGAGGATCCAAGCTGCTCTGTGCAAAACCAACTGCACAGGGCAGGTGTGTATAACATGTTTGTTATTAAACAAAAAACAAGACTTTACAGTCACTTTAAACTCTATATGCCTTCACATAGGTAAGTCAATTTTTTTAGTTCAAACAGCGGGTTGAACGGAAAAAAAAAATGACTCGGCTGTCCCATCCACACACTCTATGAGGGATCACCAGCAGGAGAAAGTCATAGCTCCCAACTGTCCCTAATTTTGAAGGGGCTGTCCCTGATTTGGAGCAATGTCCCTCAGTCTCTCTTTCCTCCCCATGTGTTCCTCATTTTGGTCTACTCCATATAGTTGCATATGAAATGCACTTTTTATCTTTCAAAACGTGTTTCCCAGTACTAAACCTTTCATCCAAATTCTAAATGGCTGCATTTGTCAATTTTAAAACCCAATATAAAGGAAAAGTAGTGGTAAAAAAAAGCCCTTATAAAGGTTAATAAACTTTTTTTTTCAGTTAATTCTCCTTTAAGGGGTGTGGCAGGGAGCATGTCCATGTGTTAATAGGTGTCCCTCTTTCCCATCTCAAAATGTTGGGAGGTATGAGAAAGGAGGTGTTGATTCCTCAATATAGACCTTTAGTTATCACTAGAAGGATCACCAGCAGGAGGAAGGAGGTCCTGATGCATCTATACAGATCTTTAGTGATACCTAATTTAGAATACTGTGTCCAGTTCTGGAGACCTCATAAAAAGATATTAATAAGAAAGGACCAGTCCATAGACAGGCAACTAAACTGGTGAAAGGTTTGGGGAATAAAACATATCAAGAGAGACTTCGGGAACTTAATATGTACAATCTTGAGGAAAGAAGGGAAAGGGGAGACATGACTGAAACCTTCACATTAAGGATTGGAATAGGGTTCAGGAGGGCAATATTTTCAATACACTCAAACTATCAGATGGTTAGTTCAAAAACAAATCTTATGCCGCTTACACGCGGCCGTTTTTAATGTCATTGTAAAAAACTAAATTTTTCCTGACGTGATTCTTCTCAAGCCTGCCTTGCCTACACGCTATTGTGAAAAAAAATGATCGAGCAAAGCGCGGTGATGTACAACACGTTCGACAACACGTACAACGGCACTATAAAGAGGAAGTTCCATTTGGATGGTGCAACCCTTTGGGCTGCTTTTGCTGATTTCGTGTTACTGCGTGTTAGTAAAAGTTTGGTGTTAGCCGATTTGCGCTTTTCAGTCTCTGTGCTTTTCAGTGCGTTACAGCATGACGAATGTGCTATCTCCATTACGAACGCTAGTTTTACCAGAACGAGCGCTCTCGTCTCATAACTTGCTTCTGAGCATGCGTGTTTTTTTCCCGTCATTAAAGCGTACACACGGCCGTTTTTCACGATGAGAAAGACGACATGAAAAACGACGAGAAAAAATAGAGCATGTTCTAAATTTTTAATTGCCATTTTTCACGTTGAGAAAAATGCTCTGGAGCCTACACACAATCGTTTTTAATGACCATTTTATAAAATGGCATTTTTCTCGTCATGAAAAACGGTCGTGTGTACGCGGCATAAGAAAGCATTATTTTAACAAAAGAGTAGTTAATGTTTGGCATCGACTTTCATTTTTGAATCTACAGTAAGTGGATTCAAACATGCTTGGGACAAACATACTGTAGATCTACAGTATAAATTATAAAGTATAAATTAATTTAAAAAATGGGGCATCCTCCATGGACCACTTGGTTATTTTTTTCTGCTGTCACGACCCTTCTATGTTTCAATGTAAAACAAGCAGCACCATCTTTTCATTTTACACATGCTGCACTTTCAGAAAATATATGGTTTGTGGGGTCTTATACAAACTTTCTAGACTGTTCTATGCATGTCTGAGGTGCAAAATTTAAGTAGAGTAGATTTAAAGTAATATTTGGCTTTATTCTTCAGTGGTATTACCTGACATGAAATAGGCTCCTTAAAACATGCACAATCTTACCACAGCTTGTAATTTATATTTAGTGGCAATTTTAGAATGTTATAGCTAAGTGACATTTTTATGCCTTTGAAACTGCACTTAACAGTTTCATATACAATGAAAATACAAACTTATAAGAGTACAAATATTACATTGGCACAGTTTTTATTTATTGCCCTTTCCTGAGAAGTTGTAAATTACAGAGTCCTGATTTTCATAAAAGTACAAGTTTCCTCAAAATACTATTTTTGTTCCTTCATAGAAAGATTTTTCTGTCCAATTTCTAGCTACAGTGTATAGGAATGACATTGCCAAGGCAGAATGCTTGTGCCAAGGCAACTGGTTCCAAAAATACTATTTAATTAGTAGTGAGTAGATTGCTGTATAAATATTGAGTGGATTTTATAGCTAATTCTTCTGGAACAAAAAGGGTTATTATCTCCTTAGTCCCACAATCACATTTCATGTCTTACTACCTCCTGGCTAGAAAGGGTGGTAGAAATAGCCCACCCACCAAAAAAGTGTACTGAAAAAATTGGGACTGTTGGATGCTGAGGAAGGAAAATTGTTAAGAGGTATTTATAGCTGCCAGCAGTGGTGGCCGCTCATAGGGGGCGCAGGGGAGCCGCCACCCTAATCCATGCGCCCTACCCCTAATCTCCATGCAGGGTGCCAGACGCATGGATTTCAATGTTTTTTTTTTTAGGAATTGATTAGAGCCTAAGGCTCTAATTGTCTTCAAAAAGGGTGGGTTCTACCCAATTGTGTGACATTAGCAAATTAATATTCGCTAATGTCTTCCTGCTTCTCCTCCTGGCCAATCAGGAAGCAGGTCCTGAGATAAAATTGGCTGGGAGCCCTAAGACCTGATTGGCCAGGAGGAGAAGCGACCGCCGGGACTCGGGAGGAGATGCAGGGGGAAGTCGCCAAAGCCGCGATCTGGATGGGGTAAGTGCAGGGCTGGTGGGCAGCCTGGTGTGCGATAGGTGAGTGGGCGAGCAAAGCGGCGATCGAGCAATCCAATGGATCGAGCAACAGGGAGGGGGGTTGGGGGTGGTTGTTTCTTGTGAGGGGGCCAGGTATGTTTGCCACCCCCCAAAAAAATTGAGCACTAGCCACCACTGGCTGTCAGTAGCCTAAAGGGAGCCACAATATGGCTGAAATTAGCCAGAAATACCACCTGTGTATCCTTCTTTGATTCCCTTTATGACTTCTGTCGAACAAGGAGGGCCACACACTGATCAATATTCAGTCAGTCCTTGCTGAGCAGGCCAAATTTTGACCCGTCTATGGCCAGTTTTATGCTTCATGGCTAGGATTGACCAACACCCTGCCACAGGGCTGATCCTAGGGTCACAAATGCCTGGGTGCAAAAATATTTCTGGCGCCCCCACATGGGCATGATCATCTTACTAACCCCTCCCCTTTACAAATGTTTCTTTGGCTATAAGTCGCTGATCGCTGCCACTACTAGTAAAAATATAAAATAAAAATACCTCATAGTTTGTAGACGTTATAACCTTTGCCCAAACCAATCAATATACGCTTATTGGGACTTGTTGCCCTCCACTAATTGGGGGTGGGGGTGGCTGACAGATCCTCAGCTCACAGGGTTTCATGATGAGACTTTCAGTTCTCCACTTTTGGGCTGTCACATCCCCCAACAGTGACAGACTACAAGTCCTACCATGAACCCCTCAGAGCTGAGGACATGACACCCCCCACCCCCAACTAGTGGCAGACAAGTCACAACATAAGCCTCTTGAGATTTAAAGAATGTGACCCCCCCAAAAGTGAAGGACCACAAGTCCCAGCATGAACCCCTGAGATCTGAGGATGTGACCCCTCTTTCACTAGTTGGGGGCTGGGGGGACACCTCTTCAGCTCTGAGGGGTTCATACTGGGACAGTGGGACCTGTAGTCCTTCAATAGTTGGGGGGGGACGGGGTATGATACATTCTTAGCTCTGAGGTGTTCATGCTGGGACCTGTAGCCCTTCACTTTTGGGGGGTCACATCCCGAAAAGTGAGGGACTATATGCCCCAGCATGAATCCCTGAGATCCATCCTTGTGACCTCCCCCTCCCATCACTCTGCGGGTGTCACCTGCTGCCAGCTTATGCTCCCTAATGACACACACACATGTTTTCCTTGTCAAATGGTTTTATTTGGTTCATAAAAGACATTACAGATATCCTCAACACACACACGTTTTAATTCATCCGCCTCACCTCAGGCAGGTGCAGGTCGACTCTTCAGACATGCTCTAATCTCCCTTCCCTCAGGCTCTGAGAGGCACATGCAGCCGCGCTGGAGAAGATGGAGGGAGGAGGTGGGTGGAGCCAAAATTCTCTAGGCACGGAAGAGGAAGAAGTTAAATCCTCCTCCGCTCTGAATGCTTGGGCCTCGGCCTCGCTCTCCTCCTCGTGGTGTCAGTGATTGCTAGACGCCAGGCGGTAGGCGATCCTAGCAACCAGTGCAATCAGTAGAGGCCAGTGGTGCAGCAAGCGGGTCTCGACCGGCCAGAACAAATACTGAAGCACTGTGTGAGAAAATGAGAGCCGCTGCTGCTAAATGTAAGTGAGTGCCACTTGAGCTTTGGCGGCCCCTCCTCTTCCTCAGATCGCGGCGCCTGCCCAGGATTGACCCTGCCGTGTTGAATGAGATTGATGCAGGGGCTAGTAAGTGCACTTGCGTGGGATCATGGCATATTGCATGGCATGTTAGCCATAAAGTCAGAGAATGTCAGGTCCCTCTAATGAAGTGAAACTAAATCGCAGAGCGTCTATGCTAGCTAATAAAGGTTTACAGTAGAGTTAAAGCGGAGGTTCCGCGGTCCCGCGTTTTTTTTTTTCTAGGTGCATGTAATTGGGTTACAGAAAACATGTTAGTACTCACTTGTCCTGCGATTAGAAACATCCCCCGTCTATTTCAGTTCTAAATTATAACTTTTCTAAATTGATCTTCTTTGCCATTTTGCTTGTTGGCACTGTGAAGCCCACAAGCAGAGACTTCCGGGATGCGGTGAATGCATCCCAGCATTCACCGCTGTATCATCTGTATTGACGGCAAGCAGTTTCAGGTTGCCATGACAGCGGGTGTCGTCATTCAAAGTATACGCCCACAACAATGAAAACATGAGCGAACACCTCCCAGAAATCAACGGGGCGTCTGGGAAAGAAAAAGATACGCCCACTCCCGCGGGAGGAATACCCGGAAGTCCTGATTCGGAACGACTGATTCACGGTAAGTACAACCGCAAAAAAAAAAAAATAGGCATATGTATATGTATCTGCCACATAGATGAGTATAATATAATGTCAGAATTTAGGGTGAACCTCCGCTTTAATTAAGTACATTTTACCAGCTTGCCTACAGGGATAGTTTTTAAATTTGTTGCACAAATGATAAAATTACTGTAAACTGTTTTTAAAGTGTTACTAAACCCGCAACAGTAACATCAGTCTGTATATGCAGTAAAGCATGCTTGTTATACTCACTGTGGAACTTAAGGGGTTAATCCTTCGCATTGTGTAAAAGGGCTGGTGGATCCTGCCTTTTCTGATCCTCCCCTTCTTCCACTGTCCCCAATCCATCTCCTGATAGTACAGAGCCTTTGGAGTCACTCTGCACATGCTCAGTTTGGTATGTATTGCTAAAGAGTTTTTTTTTTTTTCTTGGGATGATGCATGTGATCGGCACAGGGCCAATCAGTACTATCCAGACAGAGGGTCAGGGGTCCGGCAGCCTCATAGGATAGTCGGAGTAGAATGAAAACTCCTCCTGCAAACTTTAACCAGACACTCATAGAAGTAATAAGACTGCTATATACTTCTGATGAGAAAAGGTATTTAGCAGCTTATATTTACTAAAACAATTGCATTTCCATGTTCTGTGTACTGTGGGAGATCAGATATAGTAAAAGCAGGGTCCTGGGTTTAGTTATACTTTAAAGGTTAGGTCCACCTTTTCCCCAAAAAATAAATCCATCCATATTAATTAATAAAAAAGTGCATTTAATATTTCCTTGCATAGGGACCCTGAAAATCATTGCAACTCCGACCAGTATATTACAGGTGCAATTCTCTGGCTTCTTCCGACTCTTCCTGCAGCTGCTGGCACTTACCAAGTAAGGATCTTTGGTAAGAGGGCTGGAGGAAGTGTCTGTGGACTAAAGCTGGCCATAGATGGAGTGATTTGCTTTCCTGCAACTAGGGGATGGAATATGACGAAAAATTGCTTGATTTCCCTATCAGTACAGTCAGTGTTGATAGGGGAATCCCTCCCGTGGGGACATTGCATTCTCCAAGCGGGGGGCAGGGGGAGCTGTCCCTTTCGGGAGAACACAGTGATTACTGCTAGCGGCTATAATAGTCACTAGTAATAATCACATGTAAATTGCAACAGGCTGGTTGTACCCACGTTGACCAATTGATCAACTTGAGTACATTCAGCCTGCCCATATATGGTTAGAATCTCGGCCAGTTCAGCTGGGATTCAAACCGCCTATGGCCTGCTTAACAACCCTAAATACGGGTGTAACTTAAAACACGCCTTTAACCACTTTAAGACCAGCCACTGCAGTTGTACTGCAACAGGTTGGCTCTCCTGGGCGAATCGCCGTCATTGTACGTCTGCCGCTTTAAGAGTTCTAGTGGACGCGGCGCCGGAGCCGATGCGCAATTTGCGGCGGCCGTGATGTCTGGCAGCCACCCACGATCACTCCTAAGAGAGACAGAACAGGGATCTGTCAATGTAAACAGACAGATCCCCATTCTGTCAGGAAAGGAGAGACAGATCTGCTGTTCCTAGTGATTAGGAACAGCGATCTCTCTCCTCCTCCAGTTACTACACTGCCCCCACAGTTAGAAACACCTCCCTAGGGAACACTTAACCGCTTGATCACCCCCTAGTGTTAACCCCATCCCTGCTGGTGACATTTTTACAGTAATCAGTGGCTATTTTTTACCAAACATATGTAGAAGAAAACATATTGGCCTAAACTGATGAAGAAATTCATTTATTTTTTATTTTTTGGATATTTATTATAGCAAAAAGTAAAAAATATTGTTTTTTTTTTCAAAATTGTCAAACTTTTTTTTGTTTATACCGCAAAAATAAATAAAAATGCAGAGGTGATCAAATACCACCAAAAGAAAGCTATATTTGTGGGGGAAAAAAAGGACATACATTTTGTTTGGGTACAACGTCGCACGACCCCGCAATTGTCAGTTAAAAAGACGCAGTGCCATATCACAAAAAAATGGCCTGGTCATTAAAGCGGAGTTCCACTCTAAAATTGAACTTTCGTTTTTCGGATTCCTCTCCCCCTGTGGTGTCACATTTGGCACCTTTCAGGGGGAGGAGGGAGCAGATACCTGTGTAATCCAGGTATGTGCTCCCACTTCCGGGCATAGATAGCCACAGTATCCGCGGATATCTACGCTATGTCCGCCCCCCCCCCCCGCTGTCTTCTGGGAGACACACAGGATCTCAGAAGACAGCAGGGACTAGTGAGATCGCGCAGTGCGACTCGCACATGCGCAGTAGGGAACCAGGAAGTGAAGCTGCAAGGCTTCACTTCCTGATTCCCTTACCGAAGATGGTGGCGCCTCCACCCAGGAGCTGAGGGACAGATCGGCTTCAGGTGAGGACATCGCGGGCACCCTGGACAGGTAAGTGTCCATATTTTAAAAGTCAGCAAGTGCAGTATTTGTAACTGCTGACTGTAAAAAAAAAAATGTCAGTTTAACTAGCTAAACTACTGCTACTATATTTTCTTTGGTTTTACCTGCAATTATTTAAGTTGGTTACAGGATTTCTTCATGAAAACATAAGCGTGTATGTTGACCACTAAAGAGGTTTCAAAATGCTTCATGATTATTATTATACAGGACTTATAAAGCGCCAACAGTTTGCACAGCACTTTACAACATGAGGGCAGACAGTACAGTTAATAATACGATTCAATACAAGAGGAATCAGAGGGCCCTGCTCCTTAGAGCTTACAATCTAAAATTTAGGGTCAAGTTATACAAAAGGTACTAACTGGCTGGGGATGAGCTGGTGGAGAAAATGAAAGTACAGATGTTAGGTGGGGGCAGGATAGGATTTTCTCTGTAGAGAAAGGTTTTCAGGGATCGCCTTGGGATAGAAGTGGATACAGTAGGAGATAGTCGGACATATTGGGGTAGGGAAACCTGTAAAGTGAACACCACAGATGCCTACCACATAAAAGAATCATATGCAGAGGCCCCTCATAAAAATGGACAACATACATGTCATCATAAAGCATCGATGTCACTGTGAAGTCTATGGACTTCTAAACAGGGCTTTGGCAAAACTAGGAATGGGAGGTAACCATGAAAAAGAATGTACAGTAAGTAAGTAATAGTTAAATTAAAGTCAAACTCTGGGAAACTTAAAAATGATCTCTTGCAGTGGGGCTGTGCCGGTTAACTGATTGTTTAGGTCTAGGGGATATAGAAATTAAGACCTAAGTACTGTAGCCCCCAAACTGTTAGACTGGTCCCTTCAGCATCTTCTCCCCATGTTCCAGTGATCAAGGGTCCTGACATCATCAAGATCAATGCACTGTGCATTTGACATGATGACACCAATAGACAGTCCACCTCCAAAGTGTGGGGGGGGGCGCCATTCGCCAGGCCAGGGGAGGATCAAGTAAGTTAAAGTGCTTCTTCTCTCCCCTAGACCGGGGTCTCCAATCTTTCTAAAAAAGAGCCAGTTTATTGTCCTGCATTAGAGGGGCTGGACTGTGGGCAGCAGAAGTGGAAATTTTCCTGGCATCAGTGGGAGAAAACATTGATATCATTGGAAGAAATGGTGCCCCAATGTTGGTGTCAGTAGGAGAAATGGTGCCTCATTGTTGATGTCAATCGACAGCATAGTGTTTCGTATCAGTGGGAGGAATATTCGCACGCGCGAACGGTCGTTTGATTGACAGAATACGGAGCTTTTTATTCCTTGCAAGGAGTTTTTTAACCAGCATTTTAACTTTGAGGTTCTGTATCGCATACTTTGTAAAAATAAACCCCTTTTTTATGGATGAACGCTACACTATGGAAAGTTTTTCTTTCTCTTTTGGATTTTATCCTACTTACTGAGGAACATCCACTCTGATCTGCCAAGAGTGTGTCTACTCCCAGTTCTGGCCAGGTGTTCAATCAACGTCTCTGGAGACTCTCCCATTGTGGATGAAGCGTTCCTGCAGAATCATCCTGCCTTCCATGGAGTAAAACATCACTCTACTGAGCCTGTTTTGACCCCCCTGAGAAGGGTGGTCGCAGGCTGTCTGGTAAGCCTTCATTCTTCACCTTGGTGGCGGGATCTTTACTAAGTGTTGGAGCATTTTGCCTACGATTTTCATTGGATACCTGCACTCTGTAGAACTCTTATCATCTTTAAATAGAGGAGAAGATTTCATATATTTTTCACTGACACACATGAACTTCAAATTGTTTATTTGTAGTATTCACTCATGTTTTTGATACTTTTTCTTATATTATATATTTTTTTTTCACTGTATAGCCATACACAGTTTTGCTCATCCAGCGCTACACCTTTTTGTATATTTATATTTGTTGTACCTTATATCAGGGTTTTTTTTGGTGTTTAGCAGCAGGTTTTCCTTTAGGGATTTATTCATTTATTGCACTTTAATAATTTGCACCTAGCGCAAATTTTTCTTTTATAACCAGGAATATTGCCCCAAGGGCCAAATTTTAGGCACGCAAAGGGCCGCATGCAGCTCCCAGGCCGCAGTTTGGAGACCACAACCCTAGACTATACGAGGAGTGATGTTTGAATTTCCCAGAGTTGTGCTCTAAATATACAACAATTTGTAATGTTACCTTATGACAAAGTCATGGGAGTCAATCTCTTTTCCACAGCCGCTGTTGAGTAAAATCCCAGAGTTTCCAACAATGGCACATGTTTTAAAGTTTTTATTTTTCAGAGGTGAAGTCCTAGGTAAAAGTTCATATAAGTTTTTGGATATATTCATGGTGCTGTCTCTATCAAAGATATAATGGATTATATCACCCGGCTTCAATGTTCCCTTCAAGACTGAGATATCCCTTTCAGCATCTAAGAAATGTAGTATTTGTTTCCTGAAAGACAAAAACAACGGGATTAGCTCTTAGCATGATAGAGGCTTTCAGTTGGCTTAAACAGAAAAATATTCCTTATAACTTTGATCCGGTTTGTCAGTCTTGAAACAAAGCTTCACTGAAACATACTGCTTTCTCCTTAAGACCCCTTTCACACTGAGGAGTTTTTCAAGCGCTTTTGTGTTAAAAAAAGCACATGAAAAGCTCACAAAAACTGCTTCCCATTAAAATCAATGGATGCTTTCACACTGGGGCGGTGCGCTGGCGGGGAGGTGAAAAAACTCATGCAAGCGGCATCTTTGGAGCATGTTTGGAGAGCATGTTCGGAGTGCTAAAAACAGCGCCTCAAAAGCATCCCTCTCCATTGAAATGAATGGAAAGCGCCTCAAAATCACCTCAAAAGCTCTTCAAAAGCACCTGAAAAGCCATAAAAAGCGTCCCTCTCCATTGAAATGAATGGAAAGTGCCTGAAAAGCGCCTGAAAAGCGCAGCAAATGTGCTCAGTGTTTTACTGGCAATTTACAAGCGCCAGCTTAGACCAATGCCTACCTCCCAGCAGTCCCTGATTTGAAGGGACTGTTCCTTATTTGAAACAAAATCTTTATGTCCCTCTTTCGTTCTCAGCTTTCCCTTATTTTGAAAAGACGTATAGACCTATTCAATGAATGTAATAGTTAAAGTGCAACTAAAGTCCGCCACCAAGCGATTGGTTGTCAGAATGCCAGGGGTCCTAGCAACCAACAAATGTACAATGGCAGCAGATCTGGAGGAACCTGCGCTTCGAGCCAGACGGGGTGAAATGTGCAAGTTGGCGTAAAATAGAGGCCAAAGGTTGGCCTGAAGACCAATGTGAAAGGCCACTGACAGCTGTGGGCTGGATAAAATCTTCAAGCGGGCTGCATTTGGCCTCCGGGTCGTAATTTGGAGAACCGTGTCCTAGAGGGATCCTACAGGCACTGTATATGTATAGTTAGATTAGTCCAAGCTGGACTAATGAAACTGTGTAAAAAATTTCATACCTGGAATTCTTCTTTAACACATTTAATATTTTTATAAAATAAATAATTGCATTAAGCAGAGTTACAGCCTGGGGGGGAAAAAAATGGAAAGTCAGCAGCTACAAATACTGTAGCTGCTGAATTTTAATATAAGGATACTTACCCGTCCAGGGAGCCCGCGATATCGGCACCCAAAGCCGACCCGTCCATTGTCCCCGGGGTGCAGGCGCCAGCATCCTTACTAGCGGAAGTAGGAAGTGAAGCCTTGCGACTTCACAGCCTGTTTCCTACTGTCCATTCGCAAGTCGTGCTGCGCTTTCTGATGGGTCCCGTCGTCTTCTGGGACACAAAAGGAGAAGGGCACAAAAAAACGCAGAAGTGACATACCTCACCTCCATGGAACGGAAGTCCCAAAGAAAACATACCAAAAAGGTATGAAAAAAATTATCCAAAAACGGGGGGGGGGGGGGGGTTGGTTGTGTGTGCTTTTGTTTCAAAACTGAGTCAAATATTTGCCTGGAAATTTCATGTTCATATGAAAAATGCTACTTAAAACGGAGTTCCAGGCAAAAAATCTGCTTAGTTAAAACAAAAGCACAAACCCTGCAAGGCTTCACTTCCTGTTTCCCTTAGTAAGGATGCCGGTGCTTGCACCTGGAGCCGATTTACTTGCTTTTCCTGAGTATATACTTTGTAGAAACACACGATCTGTCTTGTCTCCTCAGACAGCACAGGGATTTGTGTTTTTACTTTTTACACACACAAACCCTCTTGCTGCCGCTCGTGCACACGATCGCGCGCCCTCTGGTGGCTCTCCTGGGCGAAGCCGTTTATGTACAGGATTTCGCCCAGGAGAGCCATTCTGCCGCAGTATATCTGCGTGAGCCGGTCGGGAACCGGTTAATACCGTAAATAAATAAGACCTCCCCTGAAAATAAGCCCTAGTGTGTTTTTTGTAGCCAAAATTAATATATAAGACCCGGTCTTATTTTCGGGGAAACACGGTAGTTCAATGAACAGTCTATGGGTTGCCTTGTTCAAAAAAAAGTTTTTGCTGAATGAACTTTAATAGGGCACGAAGGATAGCAGCAGCCACAGTCACCATCCCCTACACTCAGGTCTGTACTCATTTAAATGCCTCCTTCCAATATCGCACAGACATTTTTCCAATAAACTCTCCAGACCAGATCCTCAGTGATATCCATTGATTAGTTCCAGAGACTTTTAGCAACACAGGCCACCTAGCTTCAGCATAAAATAACAGAATTAAAAAATAAATAAATACAGTAATAAAAACCTACAAATCCTGGATCAACCACATTGATAAATTACAGACCGCTAAAAGTACTTTAAACTAGACATGTGCACTGCCGAAAAATTTGTTCGTTTTCGTTTCATTCGTTTTGTTATTTGTTTTTCGTTTTTCGGGTCATTCGTTATGACCACAATTCGTAAATTCATAAATTTTTAAATTTGTAAATTCGGAAATTTTAAAATTCAAAAATTCGGAAATTCAAAAATCCGAAAATAAGAAAGAAAATCCGAAAATTCGAAAGAAAGAAATGTAAAAAATTCAAGATAATAATAACTAACTAACTAATAATAACTAACTATTAAATTATAGGTATTGGAATTTCCTTTCAAATTTGGCAGTTAGTGAATGTAACGAATACGAATTTGCAAATTATCTGAAATAACAAATGCTGCATCTAAACAAATGGAACGGAACAAATTAATAATAAATAATAATAATAAAACGTTTTTATTATTATTATTCTTGTTATTTATTATTATTAATGTGTTCCGTTCAATTCTTTAAGATACGTAATTCGTTATCTCGGATAATTTGTGACTTCGGATAAATTCGTATTCGTTACGTTCACTAACAGCCAAATTTGAAAGGAAGTTCCAATACCTATAATTTAATCGTTAGTTATTATTTCAGATTTTCGAATTTTCGTATTTTGGAATTTTCAAATTGTCTAATTTTCTAATTTACGAATTTACGACTTTTCAAATTTACGAATTTACAAATTCTCAAATATTCGAATTTACAAGTATTCAGAAAAAGTTGTTTTTCGTTTTCGTTACGGGTTTTCGTTAATTCGGGTGTTTCCAAATTAACGAATTTGGCTAAATTAGTTAAAAAACGAATTTGGAACAAAACAAATTGCACATATCTACTTTAACCACTTGGCTGGGCGAAACAAGGTTATGTTACGTCGCTTCGCCCTGTGGCCAATAGGGGCTGTATCAACCTATCACCACACGATACATAATAACCAGGTACGAATCTGGTGCAGTCCACGTGACCAACGCAAGCATAAAAAAAAGAGGACAGATAGTCTACCAAGAAAGTCTCATATGTGGAACACTCCGGTTGAGTAATAAAAAAAACTTTAATTAGAAAAACAGCACAATAAAAAAATAGCAGTAAATTCACCAAACCTATAATTAAAATAAAGACAATGTTGTCTATAGTCAGGATCCGCAGCTGTGCACACACCCATACACACAAGCAATCACTCTGCAACAATTGGGTGATTGAGTAGTGAGAAGTCCAGAGGTAGACCTTGCACAATTCCTCAAATGGGGAAGTCTATCAAGGCTATAATTTGCCACTAAAACACACTTCATGCTCGATCAATGGCAGAGTGTTAGAGGTGTGACAGTGTGTCAGATGAAATAGCAGGCAGGTATGAGGAATTATCTAAATGGCCCTCCCTGGACATGAGTGTCATCAGAAGCTTCCATGTATAGATTGCAGATCAAATAGCAAATAATTATAGCCTTGATAGACTAAAAAATTAAAAGTCAGCAGCTACAAATACTGTAGCTGCTGACTTTTAATATTAGAACACTTACCTGTCCTGGGATCCAGCGATGTCGGCACCCCAGCCTATGTTTCCATCAGCACTTGGGTGCTACCGCCACCATTGCCTGTAAGGGAAACCGGCAGTCAAGCCTTGCAGCTTGACAGCTGGTTTCATGCTGCGCTTTCTGCATTACCCGGTGGCGGGGGAATGAGAAGGAGGGCCAAACTTGAAATCTTGAAATTTTCCCGCTGCGAGGTCTCCCGGAAGTGGGGATGGGTACCTGTCAAAACCAGGTACCCATTACCCCCCCCCCCCGAAAGGTGCCAAATGTGGCACCGGAGGGGGGGGGAGGCAGATAAGCAAAGCTTCCCCTTTTGGGTGGAGCTCCACTTTAACTGGAGTATCATTGAAATGTACCTCTGGCAAACTCTGACATCTTGAGTTCTATATGGACTTTTATGAATTTATTTTAGTTTGGTAGTTTTTTACCCCTTTGCCACGTACACGCGACCGTGTTTAATGTCATTGAAAAAAAACAAAGTTTTTCTCGACGTGATTCTTCTCAAGCCTGCCTTGCCTACACACTATCATGAAAAAAAATGCTTGAGCAAAGCGCGGTGACGTACGAAATGTACAACGGCACTATAAAGGGGAAGTTTCATTCGGATGGTGCCACCCTTTGGGTTGCTTTTGCTGATCCTCATGTTGGTAAAGTTTGGTGAGAGACGATTCACGCTTTTCAGCCTCGTGCTCTTCAGTCCGTTACAGCGTGACGAATGTGCTATCTCCATTACGAACGCTAGTTTTACCAGAACGAGCGCTCCTGTCTCATCACTTGCTTTTGAGCATGCGCGTTTTTTTTCACGTCATTAAAGCCTACACACGGTCGTTTTTCATGACGAGAAAAACGACGACGTGAAAAACGGCGAGAAAAATTAGAGCATGTTCCAAATTTTTAATGCCCATTTTTCACATTGTGAAAAATGCTCTGGAGCCCACACACGATCGTTTTTAATGACCAAATAAAAAAATTGCATTTTTCTTGTCATGAAAAACGGTCGTGTGTACGCGGCATTACACTAATATCACTCTTTATCTAGTCTCTTTAGCAGGTGCATGTTTATTTAGCACTAGATGCACGCACTGTATTATTTCCAAGCATTTAATGCCGCTGTTCACCTATTGCAAATCTTTAGGTGATGTTTATCCTGAATCATTGTGTTGTGTAAAATATTTTGTGGTACATCTCATTTTTTTAAACATTTTGGTCCATTGAAAGTAATGGGCTGCCTAAAGACAAAACACTTTAACACGCGGCATTTCCTTTTCTGACGCACCTAGGCAGAACAGGGAAATGCCTTGTTTACATAGGCATCTCCCCGTTCTGCAGCTCCGCGTCACGATCGTGGGACACTGGCGGACATCTAGTCCACGGGTCGGTCCCGCGGGCATGGTCACGGAGCACATGGCGGGCGCACGTGTGCCCACTAGGCTGCGATTTAAAGGGGATGTACCTGTACGCCCATTTGCGCAGCCGTGCCATTGTGCGCTGGTTGGCAAGCGGTTAAAAGCTTATCTTGTGCCACCAAGTGGATGAGGAGTGTCTCCTTACAGTATCATAGGACTTACCTGATTTTCATTGACAATGTCTGGTTGTGTCTCCATTTAGCTATTGGTGGTCTAATATTGGATTTGATGTTGTCACGGCTCCTCTCTGTACCAGTCAGGGCAGAAGAGTCATTTATTACTAACTCCGCTCTAGAAGAGAAAAGAAAAGAAGAATTGCATTGAAATGCTCAAAAATGCTGGTAATTGTTGAATGAATTGCATAATTAAATATTGTATTATTTTTTCCGAGCTCAGTTTGATTCAGCACTTCGTAGATGTGTTCTATGCGTCATACAGCATGACTTACCTTTGCCGATGATAATGAAGTTATATATGTACATGTCAACAATGGAAAAACAGTGTTTCCATATCAACAGATTTCACTTAAGAATGTGAAAGCATGTCTGTCTACAATGGACACCGCCTACTGTCTAATTTCTCAGAACATATCTCTTGTCCAGAGACAGCTACTTCCAGAAGTTTAACCACTTAAGGGCCAAGCCTATTTTTCAAACTTGTTGTTTACAAGGTAAAATCTTTTTTTTTTGCTAGAAAATTACTTAGAACCCACAAACATTATATTTATATATTTTTTAGCAGAGACCCTAGAGAATAAAATGGAGATCATTGCAATACTTTATGTCACACCGTATTTGCGCAGCGGTCTTAAAAACTTGGTTTTTTTTTGGAAAAGATACACTGTTAGCGCCAGATTTCCCGCCATACTATCACAGTCACACTTTAAGTCGCTGATCATCGCCATTACCAGTATAGCCTCGTCATAGCTGCGTAAATTCCACTATACATATATATACCATAGTTTGGTATATATCGTTATAGTTTTCGCACAAACCAAATGATTTACACTTATGGAAACTTGAATAAATACAGCGCTTGCAACTGTGCAAATAATGCAAATAACAAAATAAAATAACAATCAAAATAAAAGTAAAAAAACATCCAATAAAGAACTAATACAAATATAGACCCAATGTAATAAAGTGCTCTTGCACTCCAATCTTTTTTATAAGTGCTTATGAGGTCCTTGATGATGCCTTGCGGTAGGGCGAAATTTTAATTTACGGAAACCGTGGAGAGCATGCTGGTGACGGCGTTCCCCGCAAAGATTCCGTAAACCAGGAGTGCCCAACCTTCTGAAGAGCGAAGGCCACTTAAGCGACTTGGTAACCGGTCTCGGGCCTCAATGAGCAGAGCAGGTGGATGACGTGCATATGCAGAGCGGACACGGACACAGCCCACTCTACTCTATGGGTCCTCCGATTTGATACGCCCAGACGGAAGGGGATTGATCAGATTGGAGGTAGGTGGGTATAAATGGACTCAAATCTGTTTACATCTGCAGCTTCATAGAGGTGAATGGAGGGTCCGATTGGGTCAGACTCATTGTGTGAAAGGGGCCTAAGATGGTTTTCACACTAATGCAGTGCAGTGCACCTGTGTTTTTCCTGCGGGTTAGCTACACTTTGCCATAGGCTTCTATTATATCCTGCAGGTGTGGTGCACTTTCTGAAAGCGCACTAAACCCGCAGGTAATAAGAGGATTCTATGTCTCAGTGCAGGTAACATGAAGGTGCACTGCGGATCAGTTTGAAAGCAGCCCAGTAACCACTGCCCAGAGATGCCCATACATACACTGCAATTTTAGTAATAAACTGACCTTTAATAACAGTCTTCCATTTAGGTATTGCCTGCTGTTGCTGTCCTAGGCAGAGTGCATTTGGTATCACTCCGCCTGCGACAGGAGCCAGCGCTATACAGGAATCATTAGCTTACACAGCTCTGCTCCACAGCCGCTTGCTTTCTCTACCGCCGACTTCATCAACAACACAGATGCTCTGGGATGGCGGGTCCGCAACCCATGATCTGGGCTTGTCAATCTGCCATCCCAGAGAAGGAGGTCACGGGCCACATCAGAGGGCTCCACGGGCCATGTGTGGCCCCTGGGCCACTGGTTGGGCACCCCTGCCTTAAACTATACAAGTCTGTTTTTACCTGTTGTCCTGTAAGTACCGGTACATTTTTATTATGGCGCATTAAATACTAATCATAAAGTACTTCACTATTGGTCCCCTTTTTTTCATTCTGAGCCTGGTGAGCATCCCAGATTTTTTCTGAGAACCATGCTGGGAGATCTATACTGAACCCACCTTAGGTGTACGTTGGCCGCTTTAAGAGCAATAGGGGGCTTGTTCGGGTACTTCCCTATCAGATCAAAGCTTATCTGACCTCCAGACTGAAAAGCTGGGGGATCCATTATTTTTGGTAAATAGGGAAACATAAGGGGTGTGTGTCACATCACGGAATGAGTTTATTTGGAGCACTTCAGCATTTATAAGATTGGAGCACAAGAGCACTTATTATATTGGGAAGATATTTGTATTACGGTTCTTTATTGGACTTTTTTTGACTTTTTATTTTGATTGTTATTTCATTTTGTC
This sequence comes from Rana muscosa, assembly GCA_029206835.1. Classification (NCBI taxonomy): domain Eukaryota; kingdom Metazoa; phylum Chordata; class Amphibia; order Anura; family Ranidae; genus Rana; species Rana muscosa. The sequence goes on from CM055118.1 coordinate 456,164,429, forward strand.
ATTTGCATTATTTGCACAGTTGCAAGCGCTGTATTCATAAATTTGTACAAGTTATTAGCACTTTCTGTGCTGCAGTTATTTCACATATTTTTTTTACCATAGCGCAAGTTTATCTATACATTTTTAATATACACTTATTGAATTTTTTTTTTTACCAAAGACATGTAGTAGAATACAATCTGGCCTAAATTTATGAAGACTGTATTTTTATTATTATTATTGGATATGTTTTATAACAGAAAGTTGAAAATATCGTATTTTTTCTAAATTGTTTGTCTTTTTTCGTTTATATATATAAAAAAAAAAAAAAGATAAAAAAAAAACGCAGTGGTGAATAAATACCACCAAACGAAAGCTCTATTTGTGTGAAAAAAATCATATAAATTTTATTTGGGTACAGTGTTGCATGACCTCGCAAATGGCAGCTAACCACTTAAGGACCGAAAGGATTTTCCCCCTTAATGACCAGACCATTTTTTGCGATACGGCACTGCGTTTAACTGACAATTGAGCTGTCGTGCGATGTTGTACCGAAAAAAATTAACATCCTTTTTTTCCCACAAATAGAGCTTTCTTTTGGTGGTATTTGATCACTTCTGGGTTTTTTTTTTGCGCTATAAACAATCAAAGAGCATACATTTTGAAAAAAAATTTTTTTTAACTTTTGCTATAATAAATATCCCAAAAAATAAATAAAAAACAAAACAAATTTCTTCATAAGTTTAGGCCAATGTGTATTCTTCTAAATATTTTTGGTATAAAATAATCACAATTTGTGTATATTGATTGGTTTGCGCAAAAAAGTTATAGCATCTACAGAATAGGGGATAGATTTATGGCATTTTTATTATTTTATTATTATATTTTTACTAGTAATGGTGCGATCTGCTGTTTTTAGCGGGACTACAACATTGTGGCGGACAGACACTATTGACACATTTTTGGACCATTGACATTTATACAGCGATCAGTGCTATAGATATGCACTGATTACTGTATAGATGTCACTGGGTTAGGGTTAGGGTCAGGGGTTGGGGTTAGGGTTAGATGCTTTCCCCGACTTGTTCATTCCCCGACTTAGTTGGGGTAGGTGGTACACTTTGGTGGGGGTGGGTCAGCCACGCCCAGTGACTTTTGATCTCTGGGGACCCGCCTTCTGACCTTTGACCTCTGGGGGAGGTCCCTGTTCAAAAACCTGGGTCCTAGCCTTATTCTCAGAGGGAAAACCCTAACCCTAACCCTCTAACCCTAGCCCCTAACCCTAACCCCAACCCCTAACCCTAACCCCTAACCCAGTGACATCTATACAGTAATCAGTGCATATCTAGATGTCAATGGCAGAGAAGGGGTTAACTCTAAGGGGCGATTAAGGGGTTAAATGTGTTCCCTAGGGAAGTGTTTCTAATTGTGGGGGGATGGGACTAAATGGAGGAAGAGAGAGATCGCTGTTTCTGATCATTAGGGACAAACAATTAGACATGTGCATTCGTTTTCGTCCGAATGCATTTTCGTCCGAATTTCAGCTATTTTCGTTATCGTTTTAACAAACGAAAACAAAAGCACAGAATCCGAAAACCGAAAGATCCGACATAAACAAATGCTTTATTTTCGTTTTCGTTGCTACAACAGTTCGATATAGATAGGAGATTCGACGTGACGCTGACAATAACAATCTGTGTCTATCGAACCTGTGGTCGAATGTGCCTAACCTTAACTCTATTAGTCCAAGATTATTCTACATAGGAGAGAAAAGATTCGACATTATAGAGAGAAAAGATTCGACATAGGAGAGAAAAGATTCGACATAGGAGAGAAAAGATTTGACATTATAGAGAGAAAAGATTCGACATAGGAGAGAAAAGATTTGACATTATAGAGAGAAAAGATTCGACATAGGAGAGAAAAGATTTGACATTATAGAGAGAAAAGATTTGACATTATAGAGAGAAAAGATTTGACATTATAGAGAGAAAAGATTCGACATAGGAGAGAAAAGATTTGACATTATAGAGAGAAAAGATTTGACATTATAGAGAGAAAATATTCGACATAGGAGAGAAAAGATTCGACATTATAGAGAGAAAAGATTCGACATAGGAGAGAAAAGATTCGACATTAGAGAAAAGATTTGTTATTATAGAGAGAAAAGATTCGACATAGAGAGAAAAGATCACTGCTTGTGGGCGGAACATTCGACCGGAAATGTATGATTGCAGCGTCGTACAGTTTGGCTGCTCCGTCGAATCTTCTTTGAACATTCGACAGACACCATAAGCCTTCAATGACAGATTCGACCTTAATTAATTCAGATTTTCGGACGAATGCAATTTTTAACGAAAAACAAAATAAATAAAAACGAATTTCGGGAGTAACTTAATAAATTTATTTTTCGGACGAAAACGAAATTCCGAAACAAAATATTTCAGTGTGCACATGTCTACAAACAATCACTCTCAGCTCCCCTGTCAGAACGGGGATCTGTCTGTTTACATTGACAGATCCCTGTTCTGGCTCTCTGTGGAGTGATTGCGGGTGGCCGGCGGACATTGCAGCCCCGGCCACGCGCATCGGCTCCGGCGGCCCGAACGAGCCCCCTATTGCTCTTAAAATGGCCAATGTAGACCTACGGCGATTCGTCCAGGAGAGCCAACCTAAAGACGACGGCTGGTCCTTAAGCATTTAAAGTAGTGCACTACTGAATAGCGGAAAATGCCCTGGCCATGAAGTGGCGAAAATCTTCCGGAGGTTAAATACACAGGGGTCCAAAAGCAAAGGTGAAACTATTTATTATTCTGGAAGATCACATTATGTCTGAATATTTAAATGAAAACTATTACTATTAAAACTTTCAGACAAAGCAGACAGGGTTCTTTCCTCAGAGACAGTCGCTGGAAATGTGTTGTTTTACAACTATCATTATTATTATGATAAGCGACAAGCTAATTTCTCCTGCACTCCTAATTCACGCTTGTCTCCTTCGCACACCTGACACTGTAATTCTTTGACCCAAAGCTATTTCTAATTAGCTTGCCTTGTGTGACCATTAAGTGCCTCTGTGCTAGACGTTAAGTAAACATGTCAGGCATTGAAGGATCATTTGTTCAGAGCTCTCGTTTCACATGCTAAGTAAGTTCTACTGCACAGTACTGATCACTTGAATAGTGATAAGAAGGGCCAATTCAACACCGGCATTTTCATTTTTACAGACCCGCTCTTCTCCTAAATGTTTTACATTTTTGCTGACATTTTTTTTGTAGAAACATAGAAGAGTAATGGCAGAAAAAGGCCAAGTGGTGCATCGAGTCGGCCTCATTCTATATACTGTATACAGTAAAAAAAATTAGAGTACATTTATTAAAAGGTGTATGCTTGCATCTGTAGAATGGTTTTGAACCCATAAAGGTCCTTTCTCAAGTACATCAAGTATGAAATGTTTAAAAACATTGCTCTAATGCCGCGTACACACGACCGTTATTCATGTCATGCAAAAACACAACGTTTTTCTCATCGTGATTCCTCTCAAGCCTGCCTTGCATACAAACGTTCATGAAAAAAAAACGCTTGAGCAAAGCGCGGTAACATACAACACGTACGACGGCACTATAAAGGGGAAGTTCCATTCGAATGGCGCCACCCTTTGGGCTGCATTTGCTGATCCTCGTGTTAGTAAAGTTTGGTGAGCGACAATTCGCACTTTTCAGCCTCGTGCTCTTCAGTCCGTTACAGCGTGATGAATGTGCTATCTCCATTACGAACGCTAGTTTAACCAGAACGAGTGCTCCCGTCTCATACTTGATTCTGAGCATGCGCATTTTTTTCCCCTCGTAAAAGCGTACACACGACCGTTTTTCACGACGTTAAAAAGAACGACATGAAAGACAACGAGAAAAAATAGAGCAGGTTCTAATTATTTTTTCGGGCAGTTTTCTCGTTGCGAAAAATGCTATGGAGCATACACACGACTGTTTTTCACGACCAATCTAAAAAATTGCATTTTTCTCGTCATGAAAAACGGTTGTGTGTACGCGGCATAAGGGCTCTGTGGTGGTTCATTTTTCAGAGGATTAAATAGTAGGGGCCAGTGGCAGCCCATCTATATAGGGTGCAGGGTCGCCGCCCCTCTAATCCATGCCCCTGGCACCTAATCTCCCGACGCATGGATTCCAATGTGGTCTCTTCTATTTTTTTTAAAGCACGGATTGTTTTTTTATTTACGGCGTTAAAATTTTCAGAAATTTTACATCTTTAACCACTTAAGCCCCGACCATTTTGCTGGTCAAAGACCAGGCCACTTTTTGCGATTCGGCACTGCGTCAATTTAGATGACAATTGCGCAGTCGTGCGACATGGCTCCCAAACAAAATTGACGTCCTTTTTTTCCCACAAATAGAGCTTTCTTTTGGTGGTATTTGATTACCTCTGTGGTTTTTATTTTTTGCGCTATAAACAAAAATAGAGTGACAATTTTGAAAAAAATTCTATATTTTTTACCTTTCGCTATAATAAATATCCCCTAAAATATATAAAAAAACATTTTTTCCTCAGTTTAGGCCAATACTTATTCTTTTACATATTTTTGTTAAGCGTATATTGATTGGTTTGGGCAAAATTTATAGCGTCTACAATATAGGGGATAGAATTATGGCATTTTTATTAATATTTTTTTTTTTACTAGTAATGGCGGCGATCAGCGATTTTTATCGTGACTGCGACATTATGGCGGACACATCGGACACTTTTGACACATTTTTGGGACCATTTTTATTTTTACAGTGATCAGTGCTATAAAAATGCACTGATTACTGTGAAAATTACACTGGCAGTGAAGGGGTTAAGCAGTAGGTGGCGCTGTAGGGATTAAGTGTTTCCTAGTGAGTGCTTCTTACTGTAGGGGGAATGGGCTGTGTGTCACATGACACTGATCACCGCTCTGATCACACGGTGCAGAGATCAGTGTCATTGTCACTAGACAGAGCGGGGAGATGCTTGTTTACATAAGCATCTCCCCGCTCTATCTCTCCGTGAGACGATCACGGGTGTCCCCGCGGCGATCGAGTCCACGGGACCCACGGTCGGGCTCACGGAGAAAGCGTCAGGGTTGCAAGTGTGCAGCCGGCGGCATGTGCGCGACCACGCGGCGGCATCTTAACCACTTAAGCCCCGGACCATTTTGTAGCTAAAGGACCAGAGGTATTTTCAAAATTTTGCACTGCGCTGCTTTAACTGTAAATTGAGCGGACATGCAATGTTGTACCCAAACGAAATTTGCGTCCTTTTCTTCCCACAAATAGAGCTTTCTTTTAATGGTATTTGATTGCCTCTGCGATTTTTATTTTTTGCGATATAAACGGAAAAAGACTGAAAATTTTGAAAAAAAAATTATATTTTCTACTTTTTGTTATAAGAAAAATCGCATAAACTCAATTTTAGTCATACATTTAGGCCAAAATGTATTCAGCCACATGTTTTTAGTAAAAAAAATGTCAATAAGCGTATATTTATTGGTTTGCGCAAAAGTTATAGCGTTTACAAACTAGGGTACATTTTCTGAAATTTACACAGCTTTAAATTTATGACTGCCTATCTCATTTCTTGAGGTGCTAAAATGGCAGGGCAGTACAAAACCCCCCAAAATGACCCCATTTTGGAAAGTAGACACCCCAAGGAAATTGCTGAGAGGCATGTTGAGCCCATTGAATATTTTTTATTTTTTGTCTTAAATGATTGAATAATGACAAAAAAAAAAAAAAATTACAAAAAGTTGTCACTAAATGATATATTGCTCACACATGCCATGGTTATATGTGGAATTGCACCCCAAAATACATTTTGCTGATTCTCCTGAGTACGGGGATACCACATGTGTGGGACTTTTTGGGAGCCTAGCCGTGTACGGGCCCCCGGAAACCAAGCACCGCCTTCAGGATTTCTAAGGGCGCAAATTTTTGATTTCACTCCTCACTACCTATCACAGTTTCGAAGGCCATAAAATGCCAAAATGGCACAAAACCCCCCCAAATTACCCCATTTTAGAAAGTAGACACCCCAAGGAAATTGCTGAGAGGCCTGTTGAGCCCATTAATTTTTATTTATTTTTTTGTCGCAAGTGATTGAATAATGACAAAACAAAAAAAAATTACAAAAAGTTGTCACTAAATGATATATTGCTCACACATGCCATGGTTATATGTGGAATTACACCCCAAAATACATTTTGCTGCTTCTCCTGAGTACGGGGATACCACATGTGTGGGACTTTTTAGGAGCCTAGCCGCGTACGGGACCCCGAAAACCAAGCACCGCCTTCGGGATTTCTAGGCACAAATTTTTGATTTCACTCCTCACTACCTATCACAGTTTCGAAGGCCATAAAATGCCAAAATAGCACAAAACCCCCCCCAAATTACCCCATTTTGGAAAGTAGACACCCCAAGCTATTTACTGAGAGGCATGGTGAGTATTTTACAGCTCTCATTTGTTTTTGAAAATGAAGAAAGAAAATATATATATATATTTTTTTTTTTTCAATTTTCAAAACTTTGTGACAAAAAGCGAGATCTGCAAAATACTCACAATATCTCTCAGCAAATAGCTTGGGGTGTCTACTTTCCAAAATGGGGTCATTTGGGGGGGTTTGTGCCATCTGGGCATTCCATGGCCTCCAAAACTGTGATAGGCAGTGAGAAGTGAAATCAAAAATTTACACCCATAGAAATCCTGAAGGCGGTGCTTGGTTTTTGGGGTCCCGTACGCGGCTAGGCTCCCAAAATGTCTTACACATGTGGTATCCCCGTACTCAGGAAAAGCAACAGAATTTATTTTGGGGTGTAATTCCACATATGCCCATGGCATGTTTGAGCAATATATCATTTAGTGACAACTTTGTGCAAAAAAAAAAAAAAAAAAAATTGTCTTTTTTCCGCAACTTGTGTCAACATATAAAATATTCCATGGACTCGACATGCCTCTCAGTATATAGCTTGGGGTGTCTACTTTCCAAAATGGGGTCATTTGGGGGGGTTTTGAACTGTTCTGGCATTTTATAAACAACATTAGGAAGCTTACATCCACTCTTCTAACCACTTGAAGACAAAGCCCTTTTTGACACTTTTTGTTTACATGCAAAACATATTTTTTTTTGCAAGAAAATTATGTTGAACCCCCAAACATTATATATATTTTTAAAGCAAAGGCCCTACAGATTAAAATGGTGGGTGTTGCATTTTTTTTTCTACACAGTATTTGCGCAGCGATTTTTCAAACGCATTTTATGGGGAAAAAATACACTTTTTTTCATTTTAATGCACTAAAACACACTATATTGCCAAAATGTTTGATGAAATAAAAAAGATGATCTTAGGCCGAGTACATAGATACCAAACACGACATGCTTTAAAATTTCGCACAAACGCGCATTGGCGACAAACTACATACATTTTTAAAAGCCTTTAAAAGCCTTTACAGGTTACCCCGTTAGATTTACAGAGGAGGTCTACTGCTAAAATTACTGCCCTCGATCTGACCTTTGCGGTGATACCTCACATGCATGGTGCAATTGCTGTTTACATATGACGCCAGACCGACGCTTGTGTTCGCCATTGGGCAAGAGCAGGGCAGGACAGGGGTGCTTTTTTTTTTTTTTTTTTTTTTTTTTTTATTATTAATTTTGCTTTTTTATTTTATTTTTAAATTGTTCCTTCCATATATATTTTTTTTTTTTATCATTTTTATTGTTATCTCAGGGAATGTAAATATCCCCTATGATAGCAATAGGTAGTGACAGGTACTCTTTTTTTTAAAAAACTGGGGTCTTCTAGACCCTAGATCTTTCCTCTGCCCTCAAAGCATCTGACCACACCAAGATCGGTGTGATAAAATGCTTTCCCAATTTCCCAATGGCGCATTTTATATCCGGGGGGGGGGACATTCCCTCCCACTGCTTGTAAAAGCAGTCCAGAGGCTAATTAGCCACTAGGATTGCTTTTACATGAAAGCCGGCCGCTGGCTGAAAAGAATGATACCAAGATGATACCTAAACCCGCAGGCATCATTCTGGTATAAACATTCAAAGTCCAGCAACATACCAGTACGTTGCTGGTCCTTGTTGGACATGTATTGTAATCTTTTTTTCATGCAGCCTGTTGGCTGAAAGAAAAAAGAGATTGATCGGTGGGTATGCCCACCATTAGAATACCGCCATTCATCCACCCACTTCTAATGATGGGCATACATGCACCATTTATATATGCCGAAGCATTGGGGCATCCTCCCGCAAAAAAGTTATGCCGCACACACATGGTCAAACTTTTCCACGGGCAAGCCTCCGTCGGAATTTCAACCGTATGTACGCGGCATTAGGAGCAAAATCGCTCCTCCGCTCCTCCGCCCCTGCTGCCCCCATGCTTCGGCATATATGCTTTTTTTTTTTTAACTGTGGTGGTGAAATCACCTCCTACAGCACTGGAGTCGCAGGGATCAGGCCTGTCTCTGCGAACGCTGCAGTTATGTGTGTTCTGTTTTGTAAGTGACAGTGATCGATCAATACTGCACTTGGGTGGCCTGGGCTGGACGGAGGGGCAAAACGCAGGTGCTAGCAGGTATCTGGGCTGATCCCGCTAACACTGCGTTTTTGGGAACCCTAAACTGCTGGGGACGCTAGTATAGATCTGATCAGATCAGATATTGATCTGTTCAGATACTATACCACTAAGGGGGGTGTATGCTTCACGCGTGGGTGTTAGCGTTACTGGCATTAACCTGACGCTGCCTGGGGTGTGACGCAGACCCTCTCTGAAGCTAAAACCTAATTGATATCACCCGCCGGGCGATCAGGGGGTTAAACCTTTATTGGGTTATATACGGCGGGTGCCCAGACACTATAAAAAGCAAACTAACCAGCGTCACCCGTAACACTTATATGGTGATCACTGGTGAAAGGGTTAACTAGGGGCAATCAGGGGGTTAAAACCTTTATTAGTGGCTACCGATCTGCATCACCGACACTAAGACAGCGTTTAGAAAAACGATCGCTTAGCGACAGTGGTGATGGGGGTGAAAGGGTTACCTGGGGGGGTGATCAAGGGGGTTAAACCTCTACTAGATAATATATTGGGGTACCTGACGCTATAAAAACCTGCGGCGAACCTAAAAAAAAAATTACTGGCTACCGATCTGCATCACCGACACTAAGACAGCGTTTAGAAAAACGATCGCTTAGCGACAGTGGTGATAGGGGTGAAAGGGTTACCTGGGGGGCGATCAAGGGGGTTAAACCTTTATTAGATAATATATTGGGGTACCTGACGCTATAAAAACCTGCGGCGAACCTAAAAAAAATTACTGGCTACCGATCTGCATCACCGACACTAAGACAGCGTTTAGAAAAACGATCGCTTAGCGACAGTGGTGATAGGGGGTGAAAGGGTTACCTGGGGGGCGATCAAGGGGGTTAAACCTTTATTAGATAATATATCGGGGTACCTGACGCTATAAAAAACCTGCGGCGAACCTAAAAAAAATGACTGGCTACCGATCTGCATCACCGACACTAAGACAGCGTTTAGAAAAACGATCGCTTAGCGACAGTGGTGATAGGGGGTGAAAGGGTTACCTGGGGGGCGATCAAGGGGGTTAAACCTTTATTAGATAATATATTGGGGTACCTGACGCTATAAAAACCTGTGGCGAACCTAAAAAAAATTACTGGCTACCGATCTGCATCACCGACACTAAGACAGCGTTTAGAAAAACGATCGCTTAGCGACAGTGGTGATACTGGGTGAAAGGGTTACCTGGGGGGCGATCAAGGGGGTCAAACCTTTATTAGATAATATATTGGGGTACCTGACGCTATAAAAACCTGCGGCGAACCTAAAAAAAATTACTGGCTACCGATCGGCATCACAGACGCTAAGGCAGCGATCAGAAAAATGATCGCTTAGCGACAGTGGTGATAGGGGGTGAAAGGGATATCAGGGGGGCAATCAGGGGGTTAAACCTTTATTAGGGGGGGGTTAGGGGGCTACACTGGACCTAAAACTGACTGTAGTGACACTTTTACAGTCACAAATGTCACTGATTGCAGTGATCAGTAAATAAATGGTCACTGCAATCAGTGACACTGTGACTGGGGGCTGGGGGTGATCTGGGGGGTGATCTGGGGGTGTCTGGGGGGGCCTGGGGGGCGATTTATGTCCCTATGTGTTCCGGTGTCAGTGTAGTGTTTTGTGCGCTGACCTGATGTCTTCTCTTGTACGGCGCTCGGTATATGTGAGCGCCGCACCAGAGATGACATCACTTCCTCCTGCTTCCTCTGCCTGTGTGTGACAGAGGGGGCCTTTTCATTCGCCGGGAGCGATCGCGAGGGGGTGGCCGGAATCCAACGGCTGCCCCCTCATCCTGGATCGCTCCCGAACGGCCGCTCACTGTATAGGAGGGGGGTCCGATTGGACCCCCCAACTGTACAAAGGCAATCACGTACACTCTACGTGATTGTGCCTGTCGGTGCCATTCTGCCGACGTATATATACAGTGAGCGGTCGTTAAGTGGTTAAAGAGGACGTACCTGTACGTGCTTGTGCCTGTCCGTGCCATTCTGCTGACAGGAGGCGGTCCTTAAGCGGCTAGGGATGTGTTCTAACTGTGTGGGGGCTGGGCTTACTGTGACACGACAGTGATCACAGCTTCCGATTACAGGAAGCTGTGTACACTGTCCTGTCTATAGGAAGACTGGGGAAATGCTTGTTTACATAAGCATTTCCCCCTTCTTCCTCACCGTGACAAGATCGCGGGTATGCCCGTGGACATCGAGCCTGCAGGATCCGCGGTCAAAATCATGGAGCTTGCGGCGGGCGCGCATGTCCACAGTGCCGCGATCTTAAAAGGGACGTATATATACGTCCTTCTGCCTGTCCGTGCCATGCTGTCGACGTATATCGTTGTGCGCTGGTCGGCAAGCAGCTACTTCAGAAAGGATCTTCACAGTCCAAAACCATTGTATGGATACAAGCATTAAACATTAACTTACTAGGTGATAAATATGGGATCACTTTTGGTACTTTATTACCCGTATATACTCGAGTATAAGCCGAGTTTTTCAGCACATTTTTTTGTGCTGAAAATGCCCCCTCGGCTTATACTCGAGTCACCTTTTTGCGCCTGATCTCCCAGATTTTGGGGACCCGGTACCGGCCGGGCACACTTGGCACACATGTAGCCCCACTCTTCCTCTACAAGTGTGCAAAGTTTGTTGTCCGGGGGACCTATGGCCGGGGAGCACCGATTTTTCAAAGCCGGGCACCCCTTCCATAGACTCCCATGTTAAACGTCAGTCTAGTCATGGACACAGTGAGGCATGGGTACAGTTAGGCATGGGCACAGTGAGGCATGCAGATGGACACCCTAGGCTTATACTCGAGTCAATACGTTTTCCCATTTTTTTGTGGTAAAATTAGGTGCCTCGGCTTATATTCAGGTCGAGTATATACTGTATATATTAGAGCTTGGGTAATTTCCATTGTCTGCTTTACACCATATGGGCTGTGATATGCAAGGTAAGTGCTATCTAGATGAAATATTTTATATATACAGTGGAACCTTGGATTACGAGCATAATCCGTTCCAGGAGAATGCTCGTAATCCAAAGTACTCGCATATCAAAGCGAGTTTCCCCATTGAAGTCAATGTCAGGGTCACCTGTGGCCAGGTGACAGATGCACACCGTAGGGGGACAGGAGTGCACCGCGAGGTAGTGAACCCTATGGCTGGCTTCTGTGGGTAGGAAACTGGGTGGTTGTGGAAAGCGGGACCAGAGGAGCACAACCGGGATCCCAACGGAAGCGAGAGCCAAGATTCCCCAGGGCGCGGAGTCTAAGACCCAGCTGGTCTTCTCCAGGGCCTCTAGTGGTGAGGATGTTACGCTGCAGGCTGGGACCAGGTCGCGGCCCCTGGAGTTTCCTAGCTCACGCCCCGTAGGATAAGGGGAAGCAGCGGCACACGATAGAGAGAACCGAATAACAAGCCGAAGGTCAGGGGCCACAAGCAGACAAGGATAACGAAGAACGAGCCGAAGGTCAAGGGTCACGAGCAGACAGGGATGGTCGGGGACAAGCCAATAACGTAACAGAGAGACAGACGTAGCACACGGCAGGCAGGAACCCAAACACACAATGCCTAACAAACACGTTGATCAGCAAAGCAGGCTTGCAGTGCACAGGTTAATATAGTGTTCTGTGATAGGGCCTGGGGTGGAGTCTGGCTGGGAGGAGATTATAAAGGAAGCCAGGTGAAAGGGCTCAGGCCTCTAAGATGAACACATGGGAAGGAAGGTAAGCTGACAGACAAACACTACTGCATATCCATGACAGTACCCTCCCTCTTATGGGCCCTCCCCCGCCTGGGCCCAGGCTTAAAGGGAAATCTCTGATGAAACCTTCTCAACAGATGAGGTGCAGCGACATCAGATGCAGCGATCCAAGACGCCTCCTCAGGACCAAAACCTCTCCAATGCACAAGGTACTGAAGAATGCCTCTGCAGAGCCGAGAATCCAGAACTTGTCTAACCTTGTACTTAAGATTATCCTCAGAGACTGAAAACGAGGTAGGGAGATGACAAGAAGATCTATTGAGGACCAAAGGCTCTCTAGGAATAAGCAAGGGCATGAGAGGATCAACAGGAATCTGAGGAGGGTCCCCTAGACCCTTAAAGGGGAACTGGTCATCTTGCACAGGACCATCAAACTGGGCAGATGTCAGTGGAACCCTGAAGTCAGGTTGGTTAGAGGGTGACATGTCACAGGAGTCAAGCTGAATAGCTGAAAGACAAGCAGAATGTCCTGAACAAGAAAAAGTAGGAGGCTCACTGGGCATGGGCTGGACTGGCATAACTAGTACAGAGGCAGAGTGAATAGCTGAGTCAGGTGTAGCGACTACCTGAATCGCATCGCAAGACGTAGCGACTGCAGGACTTGTAGACAAGCTAGCCTGGCTGTGCGTCCAAGGGTGGTTAGGGACAGAGAAATGTAAATGGTTATGCAACCTGGAATGAATGACCGGCTCAGATTCACAGGGGGCAACCTTGGGTAGGCAGGACGAGGAACAGGAGGGACCCCAAGCCAGGATCTGTCCAGTAGTCCAGTCCACATGAGGAGAATGGAGCTGTAACCATGGGAGACCCAAAATTATAGGCGTTGAGGCCTTGGGTAAGATAAGGAAGGATATCCACTCCTGGTGGAGTGTACCCACCGACATCTTAACAGGGAGGGTCTGGAAGCGGATAGGTCCCCCTGGGAGAACAGTACCATCAATCGCCAAGACCACCAATGGCGTGGTGAGGGGCAAAAGAGTAAGTCTCATGGACGATGCGATTTCCCAGTCCATGAAATTACCAGCGGCTCCGGAATCCAGATATGCTGAGACCGAATGAGAAGAAGCACCAACATGAAGGAACACAGAAAGCAGAAGACGAGAAGGGGAAGGTGATATTTCTGGGTCCAATACTCCACTTTCCAGATGAAGTGGACCCAAACGTTTTTCTGGACAAAGAGAGCAAGTGTCACGAAAATGACCTTTGCCCCCACAGTAGAGACACAGGCCTAGATTTCTGCGCCTAGCACGTTCCTCTGGGGATAGCCTGGTCCTGCCCAGCTGCATGGGTTCCTCAGCTGGCAGGAGATGCTCCACGGGTCGAGGAGAGGGGAGCTCAGGCTGACTAAGGACCAAGGAGTGCTGGCGCCGCTTTTCTAGGGTCCTTTCCTGAAAGCGAATATCGATCTGGTTACACAAGGAGATAACTCCGTCCAGATCAGTGGGGATGGTTCTTCCTGCTAATTCATCCTTCACTCTATCAGAAAGGCCATGCAAAAAGGTTGCGACTAAGGCCTCATTGTTCCAGCTCAACTCAGCCGACAGTATGCGGAAATTAAGGGCGTACTGTCCCACTGAAGCAGACTCTTGGCGGAGACGTAGAAGGGCGCTGGCCGCTGAAGAGACACGAGCCGGTTCTTCAAAGATATTCCGAAAAAGTTTCAAGAAGCCAGACAGGCTAGAAACCACTGGATCATTCAGTTCCCACAGAGGGGCTGCCCAGGCTAAAGCTTCACCGGAGAGGAGGGAAATGATATAGGCTACCTTTGCCCTATCAGACAGAAAGTTTTGAGGCTGAAGCTCAAAATGAATCGTGCATTGGCTAAGGAACCCTCTGCAGGCCTTGGAGTCCCCAGAGAAACGGAATGGAGCTGGCAGTATTAGTGAGTGTGTGGCTGCGACTGGTGCGATAGGTACCACCGCTGGTTGTACTTGAGGTTGCGGATTCGGGGTTCCCAAGGAGGCCTGAAGCTGCTCGAATCGAGAAGCCAGATCCTGGAGGAATCGCATCACCTGAGTCTGATTTGATTCCTGGGTCTCAAGTCTGCGAACTATGCCCTGCAATGGATCATCCGCGGGAAGCGGGATGTCAGCCGGGTTCATGGCTGATCAAACTGTCAGGGTCACCTGTGGCCAGGTGACAGATGCACACCGTAGGGGGACAGGAGTGCACCGCGAGGTAGTGAACCCTATGGCTGGCTTCTGTGGGTAGGAAACTGGGTGGTTGTGGAAAGCGGGACCAGAGGAGCACAACCGGGATCCCAACGGAAGCGAGAGCCAAGATTCCCCAGGGCGCGGAGTCTAAGACCCAGCTGGTCTTCTCCAGGGCCTCTAGTGGTGAGGATGTTACGCTGCAGGCTGGGACCAGGTCGCGGCCCCTGGAGTTTCCTAGCTCACGCCCCGTAGGATAAGGGGAAGCAGCGGCACACGATAGAGAGAACCGAATAACAAGCCGAAGGTCAGGGGCCACAAGCAGACAAGGATAACGAAGAACGAGCCGAAGGTCAAGGGTCACGAGCAGACAGGGATGGTCGGGGACAAGCCAATAACGTAACAGAGAGACAGACGTAGCACACGGCAGGCAGGAACCCAAACACACAATGCCTAACAAACACGTTGATCAGCAAAGCAGGCTTGCAGTGCACAGGTTAATATAGTGTTCTGTGATAGGGCCTGGGGTGGAGTCTGGCTGGGAGGAGATTATAAAGGAAGCCAGGTGAAAGGGCTCAGGCCTCTAAGATGAACACATGGGAAGGAAGGTAAGCTGACAGACAAACACTACTGCATATCCATGACAGTCAATGGAAACGAAAATAATTTGTTTCGCATTGACTTCAATGGCATTCAATACCGCATGCGGCCAGAGGCGGGGGGGCACCGGAGAGCCTCGTAAACACTCGGAAAGGGCCGAGGGCACCTCGGCTGAACTCGGAAAACCTCGGAAAGGCTCAGGAACTGAGTATTTCCCAGATTTTCCGAATGGCGCCGATCGACTTTGATCTGCGCCGTTCGGCTCTGCTCAGCTCCGGCGCCCCCCACCTCAGGCCAAACGCGGTATTGCACACCGCTTTGGCTTAAATACAGCTCGTTTTCCGAGGCAACACTCGCAAACCGAGCCAGGTTTTTTTGCTTGTATTGCTAAACGCTCGTTAACCACGTTACTCGCAATCCGAGGTTCCATATGGATCTATGTTTATCCCAAGCATGTCTAAGCCTACCTGTTTACTACCTGGGCTAGAAGTCTATTCCAAGTGTAGCACACAGATTTCTTTCCTGCTTACCTCCGCTAGCAGGTGGGACACACCATGCCACATGCCCAGTGTCCTCCTTGTTGAAGAGGGTGAGCAGTGTTATCTATTTTTGGGTCTCGCAGCGAGTTACCTCCTTCCGTTGGTTCTCTTCCCTAGAGTGTAGGGAAGAGTCTATTCTCTCTCTTTATTTAAAGAAGGCCATTGTCCAGACAGTATTAAACCCAATAAAGAAAAGTTTATTTTGCTTTCTCGATAACTCGACAGGAAAGTTGGAGATAGAGAAAATTGAACAGGGTGGCAGGTTCAGGCACGTGGCACCCAACCATCACTCATCGCCACTCAGGCCTGAGTGGGATTCGCTCACCTGGATAGTCCCCTCTCACGGTTCCAGCAGCCGGTGTGGAGCACGGAACATTCAATTGTAATTTCCTAGGTATACGATAAAGAGACAGCTTCCAAATCTTGAACTTCCCAGTCTAGTAACACTAGAGTCCTTAGGTGCCAATGGGGCACGTTACTAGGCTTGTGGCGGACTATGGAATCCTTCCCTCCGATAGGTAACCAGGCCTCTCCCGAGACAGTGACTTCTCTCACCGATCACCTTGGGTAGATCCTCCCCTGGTTTCCTCTCCTTCAGAGCGGGTCACCCCTCACTTGGGTACTCTGGGATTCCTCTTCAGGTGTAGACCCCAGCCAAAGGTGCTGGGCCTACTTTCAGCGGTGCAGCCTCAGGCTAAAGGTGCCTGGGGCTGGTACACACACGCACCCCTGGCCTGAAGGGCCGGGAGGCGTGAACTGCTCCCTGAATAATGGCGTCTATCCCTTATGTATCCTCTCCCAGCATGCACAGCGGGTAGACCGCGCCCACTGTCCAGCTGCCGAGAGAGAACACCTAAAAACGCTGCAACGCTATCTGTGGTTCGACCTGAGCCTGGGGCTGCAGTGCCACCCACAGGCCACAGGGAACTGTACTGCCAGGTAACATTACCTCAGAGCAGAAGCCAGTTTTTGAGGAATTCAACAGCCTGAGTCCAACTATGGGCTCAGGCTACCCCCTAAATTTAAGCCTAGCGACCCCCAATTATTGGGGGGTCCGCTACACAAGCATCAACTATTTTGGTAAAAAATATTTCTACGATTAGTTTTGAACCTTCCTCCTGCTAGTATAAAGTTGTGTCTCTGTGTTCTTGATCTTAGGTTCAGATCGAACATACTGCCCTCCTGAATCTTACCTACTACACAGTTTTGTATTTGGTTTATTGACATTTATAACACTCTAGATTATCTTTAACCACTTGCCAACCAGCCGCCATCATTATACGGCGACAGGTTGGCACGTTCCCGCAAATTGCTGTAGGTGTACGTCAGCTCATATAAGGAGCCGCAGCAGGCGCGCATGCGCCCCCTGTATGTGGGGGACCCGATGCATGTGGCCAGCGGCCGTGATGTCTGCCGGCCACCTGCGATCGTGGGAACCTGTCTGTTTACATTGACAGATCCTCATTCTGGCTCTCGTTCCCGCGATCCTGCAACAGGGAAGTTAGAGAGATCTGTTGTTCCTAGTGATTAGGAACAGCAATCTCTATCCTCCTCCAGTCAGCCCTGCCCCCAAACAGTTAGAAACACTCCCTAAGAACACACTTAACCCCTTGATCGCCCCCTAGTGTTAACCCCTTCCCTGCCAGTGACCTTTATACAGTAAATGTATTTTTAGCGCTGATCGCTGTATAAGTGTCAATGGTCCCAAAAAAAGTCTGTCTGCTGCAATGCCGCAGTCCTGCTAAAAATCGCAGATCACCGCCATTACTAGTAAAAAAAATAGAAAAAAAATAAAAATGATATAAATTTAACTCCAATTTGGTTTGTGCAAAAGTTATAGCGTCTACAAATATACGCTTATTGCGTTTTGTTTTTTTTACCAAGAATATGTAGAAGAATACATATTGGCCCAAACTGATGAAGAAATTCGTTTTTTTTCTGGGATATATATTATAGCAAAAAGTAAAAAATATATATATTTTTTTTTTCAATTGTCGCTCTTTTTTTGTTTATAGCGAGGTGATCAAACACCACCAAAAAAAAGCTCTATTTGTGGGGGAAAAAGGGACATCAATTTTGTTTGGGTACAGCGTCGCATGACCACGCATTTGTCAGTTAAAGCGACGCAGTGCTGTATCGCAAAAAATGGCCTGGTCATTAACCTCCCTGTCCGGTATTCCCGAGTCTGGTTTGGGGTAAGATTTCAGTACCATTAGCGGTAACCCCGAGCCAGACTCGGGCTGCATCACAGGCTACAGGGAGAGTTACTTACCTTGTCCCCTGGATCCTGCGATGTCTCCCCGCTGTGTGTGCGAGCTGTCTCCTCGCTCGATTCACACAGTGCCCGAGTGCCGCAGAGCTCGATTCACTGCGACGTTGTGGTGCACGGGGGCGGAGATCGGCGCCAAATTCAAAAAAGTAAAAACACAATACACATAAAGTATACTGTAATCTTACAGATTACAGTACTGTATAAGAAAATTACACATCCCCTTTGTCCCTGACTCCCTAGTGGTCTGCCCAGTGTCCTGCATGCACTTTTATATTATAAATACATTTTTTTCTGCCTGGAAACTGGAGATTGTCCATAGCAACCAAAAAGTGTCCCTTTATGTCAAAAGTGGTTGAAGACCAGCTAGAAAACAGCGATAATAAATTAGAATCACGTGCAGAATTGAGCGATAGCGATTTGTGGGGAAATTCGTCATCAAACACTAAATCTAATGACAGTGACAATTCTGCAACTGAGAAAATTTCAGTGTTTTTGATTTGATTACATTATTGAATAATTTTTATAATTATAATATTATTATTTGTTATAATTATTTATAGTCATTTATTATATTATAATTTATGATTTTGTGTTTCAAACTTTATCATACCCGGGATGTCTACTAGCCTCTTGTTTGGACAGATTTAAGTGAGTTATTCCTAAGAATTGCAGGCATACAATATAAAATGCCAAATTTCCATGCAAAATAATTGTACTGCTTTCAGCACCTAAAATCTGACAGAATCATACCGCCAGGGAGGTTAAGGAGGGAAATCTTCCGGTCTGTAAGTGGTTTAAATGTCTACAATCTGAATGTGTACAGATTACTAAAGTCATGTCCTTGGCAGGCAACATGGCCTGATTTATCTAAACTGAAGGCAGGGAAAGAGTGTGAGCTGCCTAATCATATTTAGCTTCTCATTTTTCCAAGACAGGTCACAAAATGAATGTTAAAGGCCGCAATTGCATCTAATAGGGAATAAAGACCTAGGTTTTCATAAATTAACATTACTGTTAAATCTGATAGGTAAGTATCCCAACACTTAACAGAAAATAATGAAATATCTGCTGTAATGCCCAGAAGATAGCCATGGGCAAGCAGGAGCACAGCTGACATAATGTGGAGATATTAGAAGGTCATCTAATATCTTGTTAAGGTTATCAAATTTGACACGTTAACTGACATGTAAATGGTTATCTTCCCTGTTCCTTTAGGCTTGCACAGGACCCTGGGGGCCACACGTAGAAAGTATTTATATTGTAAATCTTAGCAGGAGGTTATGTAATCACATCTAAGTATTCTGTAGCCTAGCGGTTCTCAACCACTGTGCCCTCCTTGTGCCCCTCCAGCCAGCTGCGGATCCCTAACCTTCTACAGTCCCTTCCAGCTCCCATAGTGCCCCTAAACTCCCACAGTGGCCTACCGCCTCTGACTGGCTCGGACATGTGGGAAAACTATCTGAAATGGAGCAACTTGTCCACCAGGCAAGGGACACACCCGCTAAATTCACAAAGACCTGGACACTTTTTTTCACAGAATCAGGTGCATGACAATTGCACATACACTGCACCTAGGGAATATGCCACAACGGTTGGTTATCCTCCCTGGTTGCTTCCTTCGGTCCCTAACTTGTTTGGGGTGGGTCTTCTGCCTCAACCCCAGGCCAGACAGCCTATCCAGGACCACCAATTACTCCCCCATAGGAACTGGTCTCAGTTCAAGGGCTGCTGTATGAGTAATTGAGAACTTGCTTGGTTACGTGATGTTTTTTTCCCTCTTAGAGGGTACCATATATTGACCAAGATATTGCTTTTTTTTCAAAATTGACGTTTTTTTTTTGTTCATAGCGCAAAAAATAAAAACGGCAGAGGTGATCAAATACCACCAAAATAAAGCTCTATTTGTGGGAAAAAAAGGACGTTAATTTTGTTTGGGTACCATGTCGCACGACCGCGCAATTGTCAGTTAAAGCGGCGCAGTGTCGAATCGCAAAAAGTGCTCTGGTCAGGAAGGGGGTAAATTGTTCCAGGGCTGAAGTGGTTAATAGATTTATTATTCATTTTTCCTTTTAGCATAACTACAGTATGCATCTAACTTCTGATGAGTGGCTGTATGCCATGAAAAGTTTCCAACATAGGGTGCCAAGACAAGCTTGCCTTAACTATGAAATTTTAACCTGTATATATATTGATGTATGAGTCCATGTGGGTATATTTTGCTAATCATGTCTTCATTATGTCTGACATTATTTATGCCGTATGTATTGTACTAATTATGTCTCTTGAACATTTGTTAAATATTTTATCATTACTACTATGTATAAAACATTGATTCTTTAAAACCATTGTGACAGCAGGAAGGTAAAGTCACCTGGTTGCATCCAGGGGGGTAGATATATTTCGCCCAGATTCAGGCTTTACGCCGACTTATACAACTAGGTGGAGAGTTGTATAAGCCCAGCTGGGGCTAGTGGGCTCATGGATGACTCATACCTCTAGGGAGAGTGTGGGGCGTCGTGCAGACAGGGAGTTGATGAGACCAGCTGAAGCTTGTCAGCTCATTTAGGCCTCTATAAGAACTCCCAGCTTCATTAGATGTTAGCTCATGCCTGGACCCAGACCTGTGTGGACTGTCTAGGGAGAGTGAACCCCTGTGCGGTGAGACAAAGCCTGTGTGGCTATTTGCTTGGACATTTAAAACCAGGGACTTAGGGACTAGGACAGCACTAGGCTGATCCCAGTTGTTAGTTAGGAAACCTGTATGTTTAGTCAGAGGTCAAGTTGACCAGGATTTATTTTGTTTATGTTTCTTTTGCTTTGCTGTGTTTTGTCACTGTAAATAGAAAATAAACCGCACCACTTTGATTTTGAAAACCACAACCTCCGTTTGCTGGGCCTGTTTTTGTGTGGGGAGCCCATCCCGGGGGTCACACACACCCGCTGCCGAGCTAACCCCCTCACAGTTGGTGGAGAACCAGTGGCAGTTTTTTTTTAAGCCAGCATGGAGGAGATACTGAAACAGCTGGCTCTAGCAAATGCCAATCAACAGCAGACAAATGCAGGTTTGCAAAAGAGCCTTGCAGCTCATCAACAGAGCCTTGCAGCTCAACAACAGAACTTCGCAGCCCAGCAGCAAGCTCATCAACAGAGCCTTGCAGCCCAGCAGCAAGCTCATCAACAGAGCCTTGCAGCCCAGCAGCAGACAAACGCAACTTTGCAACAGAGTCTGGAGGCTCAGCAACAAGCCCAGCAGCAATCTGAGGCCCGCTTCATAGACCTGTTGCAGAAGCAAGAGCAGAGACTACAACAACAGATGGAAGCAGTAATGCAGCAACGTCCGCAGACCAGTGAGGAAAGCCGTCCCACTAATACCGCGTCCTTTGGGGTGAGTCGTTTATTGACAAAAATGACTGGAGAGGATGATCCAGAGGTATTTTTGACCACATTTGAAAGGACCGCTGAAAGAGAAAAGTGGCCTGAGAAGCAGTGGGCTGGACTGGTGGCTCCTCTGTTAACTGGTGAATCGCAGAAAGCTTACTATGACCTAGAGCCTAACCAAGCAAAAGACTATGTGATGCTAAAAGCTGAAATATTGGCAAGGCTGGGTGTCACCCTGGCTGTCCGGGCTCAGCGTGTGCATAACTGGACTTTCCAGCTTGGAAAACCCCCCAGGTCTCAAATGTATGATCTCATTCACCTGAGCAGAAAGTGGCTACAGCCAGAGACTTTGTCCGCACCAAAGATTGTGGAACGTGTTGTAATGGATCGGTTTTTGAGAGCTCTTCCTACTGCCATCCAAAAGTGGGTAAGCCATGGAGACCCAGAGACGGCCGATGGTCTTGTGGATCGTGTGGAGAAATACTTGGCTACAGAGAACCTGACGGCCTCTTCCAGAGACACTCGGACTTTCCACCCTAAGACCAGACCATCCCCAGGGGCGGATAAGAGGATTCCAAGGGGTGAGGGTGGAGAGAGTGAGAGGGTGGGAGCTCTACCCCAAGTTTGGCGAGAACAGCCTGGGAAATCAGCGGCTCAAGAGGCGGCAAGAAGGATCGTTTGCTACCGCTGCCGGCAAGCGGGACATATTGCAGCCAATTGCCCGGTTGTGGAGGAACCCATGCAGTGTGACTTTCTGACGGGCAGACGTCAGTCGCTGTGTGCGACAGTCGCATGCACTGCCATTCGAGGAACTGAGAAACATTTATGCAAAATGTGTGTTAATGGTAGAAATGTTGTGGTATTGCTGGATTCAGGTAGCCTTGTGACCCTGATAAAGGCTGAGTTAGTTAAAACAGAGGTCTCTGGGAATAGCAAGGTAGCTGTTATTTGTGTGCATGGGGACACCCGAGAGTATCCAGTGACTACAGTGTGTTTCGAGACCCCCAAAGGTACACTCTTTCATCCAGTGGGCTTAGTATCTCAGTTACCGCATGACGCCATTGTGGGAAGGGATTTTCCGAAGTTCTGGGAACTGTGGGATGATCCTGAGCCCCCCACTGGTGCCCCTATGTACCAGGAATGTGATAGCCAGAACTCCCCTGAGAGTGGTGAGGACTCTCCGGAATTTCCCTTATCAGTATTGGCAGGGGAGACTCAAGAAACTGGAGAGGAGCCCACCTCCTCAGACGAAAACCTACCGTCTGTGGAGTTTTCTGATCTTGAGGTTCACAGGGAAAACTTTGCCACAGAACAGTTGAAAGACCCTGCCCTAATAAAGGCAAGGGAAAACGTAGTGAAAATAGATGGCGAGTTAGTGAACCCAGATAATACCTGCACTTACCCATACTTCAGCGTAGAGAAGGACCTACTGTATCGGGTGGCAAAAAGGGCAGAAGAAACCGTTGAGCAGCTTGTGGTGCCCAAACCTTACAGGAAGTTGGTGTTGGAGTTGGCCCATGGGCACATTCTTGGAGGTCATCTGGGGACAGAGAAAACCCGAGAGAGGGTATTACAGAGATTCTATTGGCTGGGGGTGATGAAGGACATAGAAAATTATTGTTCCTCCTGCCCTGTGTGTCAGAGGTTGGCCCCGATGCCACATTTCCGTAGCCCGCTGGTCCCTCTACCCATCATTGAGGTCCCGTTTGAGAGGATCGCCATGGATTTGGTAGGTCCTATAATCAAGTCCGCTAGGGGGCACCAGTACATATTAGTTATAATGGACTATGCCACCCGTTATCCAGAAGCGATCCCTCTCCAAAATACCTCGGCCAAAACCATAGCCAAAGAGCTATCTCTTGTGTTTAGCCGGGTGGGTATTTGTAAAGAACTGCTTACGGACCAAGGTACACCCTTTATGTCCCGGGTTATGAAGGAGCTGTGTAAATTGTTCAAAGTGACGCAATTACGTACATCTGTGTATCACCCCCAAACCGATGGGCTGGTTGAAA
Source organism: Rana muscosa (assembly GCA_029206835.1). Taxonomy (NCBI): domain Eukaryota; kingdom Metazoa; phylum Chordata; class Amphibia; order Anura; family Ranidae; genus Rana; species Rana muscosa. The sequence continues at coordinate 456,187,744 of CM055118.1, forward strand.
GATTCAACAAAACCCTAAAACAAATGTTGAAGAAAGTGGTGGATAGAGATGGAAAGGATTGGGACTGTCTACTTCCTTATCTGATGTTTGCTATTAGGGAGGTGCCCCAATCCTCTACGGGTTTCTCCCCCTTTGAGTTACTGTATGGGAGACACCCAAGAGGGCTGTTGGATATTGCCAAGGAAACTTGGGAAAGTGAGAGTTCTCCCCACAGGAGTGTGATTGAGCATGTCGCCCTGATGCAAGACTGAATTGCACAGGTAATGCACATCGTGAAGGAACATTTGGCCCAAGCGCAGTTAGCACAGCAGAGAGTGTACAACCATGGAGCCAAGACCCGTACCTTATCCCCGGGGGATAGGATACTGGTACTTGTCCCTACGGTTGAAAGTAAATTCCTTGCCAAATGGCAAGGCCCCTACGAGATAATGGAAAAAGTGAGCGAAGTGAATTACAAGGTCAGACAACCAGGAAGGCGAAAGCCCGAACAGATCTATCACGTTAATCTGTTGAAAGCCTGGAGGGATAGAGAGTCCCTAGTCGCAGACACTTGGTCACCAGCTCAAACTGGTTGCGTGATTCCTGAGGTTGGAATAGCAGCCACCTTGTCACAACCCCAACAACAGGAGGTTAAGGAGTTTGTGCTTCGCAACAAGGAGGTATTCTCTGAGCTGCCGGGACAAACATCTGGGGTAGAGCATGACATCATTACCCCGCCCGGTGAAAGGGTGAAGTTAAAACCCTATCGGATCCCAGAGGCCCGACGGGAGGCAATACGGGAGGAAGTACAGAAAATGCTGAACTTAGGGGTGATAGAGGAGTCCCAAAGTGATTGGTCTAGTCCCATTGTGTTGGTGCCTAAACCGGATGGGAGCTGGCGATTTTGTAACGATTTTCGTCAGTTGAACAAAGTTACAAAATTTGACACCTACCCCATGCCACGTATAGATGAGTTGATCGACCGGCTGGGAACAGCCCGATACATGACGACTCTTGACCTCACAAAAGGGTATTGGCAAATCCCCCTGGCCAAGTCGGCCAAAGAGAAAACCGCATTTGTAACCCCAGACGGGGCGTTCCAATATAAAAGAATGCCGTTCGGGTTACAGAATGCGCCGGCCACATTCCAGCGGAAAATGGACCAGATGCTGAGGCCCCATCGGAAGTATGCTGCGGCTTACCTGGATGACGTAATTGTCCATAGCACAGATTGGGCCTCACATCTGCCAAAAGTGCAAGCAGTCCTGGACTCTGTTCGGGAAGCGGGGTTTACGGCTAACCCCAAGAAGTGTACCATTGGGCAGGAAGAGGCCAAATATCTTGGGTACACCATTGGGAGGGGAGTAATAAAACCCCAACTCAACAAAGTCGAGGCCATCCAGAGTTGGCCACGTCCCAACAGCAAGAAGCAGGTACGAGCCTTTCTGGGAATCGCTGGGTATTATCGGCGATTCATTCCCCACTTTGCTTCTAAGGCTGTGCCCCTAACCAACCTGACGAAGGGGAAAGGGTCGGTCATGATTAAATGGACCCCCGAGGCTGAGGCAGCATTCCAATTCTTGAAACAAGCCTTATGTAGCCAGCCAGTGTTGTACTCACCCGACTTCTCTAAAGACTTTGTCGTACAAAGTGATGCGTCAGATGTGGGGTTAGGAGCAGTATTGTCCCAGGTCTGGAACGGGGAAGAGCACCCAGTCATTTACCTCAGCAGGAAGTTGAAGTCCCATGAGGTAAATTACGCCACCGTTGAAAAGGAGTGTTTAGCGGTGAAGTGGGCTCTAGATTCCCTTCGGTACTACCTGCTAGGTAGGCACTTTGACTTGGTTACGGATCACGCTCCGTTAAAGTGGATGGCTCAAAACAAGGAAACAAATAGAAGAGTGAATAGGTGGTTCCTGGCCCTCCAGGAATTCAACTTCACAGTAAAGCATCGCCCTGGCGTTCAAATGGGGAATGTGGATGCTTTGTCTCGAGTACATGAATGCCTGATTGCTGGTGTTCCAACCCCGAGGTTAAAACAAGAGGGGGGGGTATGTGACAGCAGGAAGGTAAAGTCACCTGGTTGCATCCAGGGGGGTAGATATATTTCGCCCAGATTCAGGCTTTACGCCGACTTATACAACTAGGTGGAGAGTTGTATAAGCCCAGCTGGGGCTAGTGGGCTCATGGATGACTCATACCTCTAGGGAGAGTGTGGGGCGTCGTGCAGACAGGGAGTTGATAAGACCAGCTGAAGCTTGTCAGCTCATTTAGGCCTCTATAAGAACTCCCAGCTTCATTAGATGTTAGCTCATGCCTGGACCCAGACCTGTGTGGACTGTCTAGGGAGAGTGAACCCCTGTGCGGTGAGACAAAGCCTGTGTGGCTATTTGCTTGGACATTTAAAACCAGGGACTTAGGGACTAGGACAGCACTAGGCTGATCCCAGTTGTTAGTTAGGAAACCTGTATGTTTAGTCAGAGGTCAAGTTGACCAGGATTTATTTTGTTTATGTTTCTTTTGCTTTGCTGTGTTTTGTCACTGTAAATAGAAAATAAACCGCACCTCTTTGATTTTGAAAACCACAACCTCCGTTTGCTGGGCCTGTTTTTGTGTGGGGAGCCCATCCCGGGGGTCACACACACCCGCTGCCGAGCTAACCCCCTCACACCATATATATATATATATATTATATATTGCTAATTGTTGATATGGTATATTGTGTCTTATTATGTTATGAATTATTACATGTCATTATGACAATTTAATTATGGTTATATGTTCTTCATTCATTATTATCTACAACGGCATGCCTCATGCAAAGTCCCACTTCTTCTTCTTCTTCTTCTCTTCATCCCAAAGGTGTTCTATCAGGTTGAGGTCAGGACTCTTTGAAGGCCAGTTATGTTCCTCCTCCCCAAACTCGCTCATCCACACTATGTTACCAAAAGTATTGGGTCACTCCTCCAAATCATTTGGTGGAGGGGGGATTATGGTGTGGGGTTGTTTTTCAGGGGTTGGGCTTGGCCCCTTAGTTTTATTTTATGAAGGGAACTCTTAAGGCATCAGCATACCAAGACATTTTGGACAATTTCATGCTCCTAATTTTGTGGGAGCAGTTTGGGGACGGCCCCTTCCGGTTCCAACATGACTGCGCACCAGTGCACAAAGCAAGGTCCATAAAGACATGGATGAGCGAGTTTCAACTCAATATTGAACCCTACTGACTAAGACTGGGATGTAATTAAAGTTTATGTGCGTGTAAAGGCATGTGTCCCAATACTTTTGGTAATATAGTGTATATTCTAACATTAGCCCCAGAACTAAGCTATTTTGTCACAGATATGAGCTCATAAGCATTGGTGTTGACTTACCAAAGGAGTAGAGGCTGTTCTTCAGGTTCAAAAGTAAACGTTCACTTTGCAAAGTCAATGTTAGTAAATAGCATAGGCGTGTGCACAGGGTGTGCCTGGGCACACCCTAATCACCCTGTGTGGTGCAGATCCCCCCTGTTCAAACCTCTGATATTTCACCAAAGCACCCTACTAGGGCTCCAAAAAAATATATATCCATTTTTTTTTTAATATTAAGAAATACAAATAAAAACTGACACATCCACTGTCCTACTGACACCAATCTCTGCCCTACTGACACTGTCCATTGCCCTACTGACACCAATCTCTGCCCTACTGACACTGTCCATTGCCCTACTGACACCAATCTCTGCCCTACTGACACTGTCCATTGCCCTACTGACACCAATTTCTGCCCTACTGACACTGTCCATTGCCCTACTGACACCAATCTCTGCCCTACTGACACTGTCCATTGCCCTACTGACACCAATCTCTGCCCTACTGACACTGTCCACTGCCCTACTAACACCAATCTCTGCCCTACTGACACTTTCCATTGCCCTACTGACACTAATCTCTGCCCTACTGACATTGTCCACTGCCCTACTGACACCAATCTCTGCCCTACTGACACTGTCCATTGCCCTTCTGACACCAATCTCTGCCCTACTGACACTGTCCACTGCCCTACTAACACCAATCTCTGCCCTACTGACACCTTCCATTGCCCTACTGACACTAATCTCTGCCCTACTGACACTGTCCACTGCTCTATTGACACCAATCTCTGCCCTACTGACACTGTGCACTGCTCTACTGATTGTCAATATATACAGTGCCTTGAAAAAGTATTCATACCCCTTGACATTTTCCACATTTTCTCATGTTGCAACCAAATAGGTAAATGTATTTTATTGGGATTTTATATGATAGACCAGTGTTTCTCAACTCCAGTCCTCAAGGTTTCAGGATTTCCCTCAGATGAAACAGCTGTGGTAATTACTAAGGCAATGAAACTGAACAAATCTGTGCAAAATAATGGAAAGCCTGAAAACTTGACCTTTTGGGGCACCTTGAGGACTGGAGTTGAGAAATACTGTGATAGACTAATACAAAGTGACACATAATTGTGAAGTGGAAGGAAAATAATAAATGGTTTTAATTTTTTTTTTACAAATAAATATCTAAAAATGTGGTGTGCATTGGTATTCAGCCCCCCTGGGCCAATACTTTGTAGAACTACCTTTCACTGCAATTGAAGTCTTTTTGGGGATGTCTCTACCAGCTTTGCACATCTACATAATGAAATTTTTGCCCATTCTTCTTTGCAAAATAGCTCACGATCTGTCAGATTGGATGAAGAGCGTCTGTGAACAGCAATTTTCAAGTCTTGCCACAGATTCTCAATTGGCTTTAAGTCTGGACTTTGACTGGGCCATTCTAACACATAAATATGCTTTGATCTAAACCATTCCATTGTAGCTCTGGCTGTATGTTTAGGGTTGTTGTCCTGCTAGAAGGTGAAGTCTTTTGCTGACTCTAATGCCGCGTACACACGATCGTTTTTAATGACGTGAAAAATTAAATTTTTTAAAATGGTCATTAAAAATGATCGTGTGTGGGCTTTCCAGCATTTTTCCCGACGAGAAAAACGCAGAGAATCACGACGAGAAAAATTGGAACATGCTCTAATTTTTCACGTCGTTTTTTACATCGTCGTTTTTCTAGTCATGAAAAAGGCCCGTGTGTGGGCTTTAACGACGTGAAAAAAATGCGCATGCTCAGAATCAAGTATGAGACGGGAGCGCTCGTTCTGGTAAAACTAGCGTTCGTAATGGAGATAGCACATTCGCCATGCTGTAACGGACTGAAAAGCACGAGGCTGAAAAACGCGAATCGTCTCTCACCAAACTTTACTAACATGAAGGGTGGCACCATCCGAATGGAACTTCCCCTTTATAGTGCCGTTGTACGTCACCGCGCTTTACTCGAACATTTTTTTTCCACGATAGTGTGTAGGCAAGGCAGGCTTGAGAGGAAACACGAAAAATCGTGTCGAAAAAAAATGCATTTTTTTTAATGACATTAAAAACGATCGTGTGTACGCAGCATAACAGGTTTCCTTCTAAGATTGCCTTGTATTTGGCTCCATCCATCTTCCCATCAACTCTGACCAGCTTCCCTGTCCCTGCTGAAGAAAAGCATCCCCACAACATGATGCTGCCACCACCATGTTTCACGGTGGGGATGGTGTGTTCAGGGTGATGTGCAGTGTTAGTTTTCCACCACACAAACCATTTTGCTTTTAGGTCAAAAAGTTCCATTTTGGTCTCATCTGACCAGAGCACCTTCTTCCACATGTTTGCTGTGTCCCCCACATGGCTTCTCGCAAACTGCAAATGGGACCTCTTATGGCTTTCTTTCAACAATGGCTTTCTTCTTGCCACTCTTCCATAAAGGGCAGATTAGTGGAGAAGCACGACTAATAGTTGTCCTGAGGACAGATTCTCCCACCTGAGCTGTGGATCTCTGCAGCTCCTCCAGTGTTACCATGGGCCTCTTGGCTTCTTCTCTGATGAATGCTCTCCTTGCCCGGCCTGTCAGTTTAGATGGACGGCCATGTCTTGGTAGGGTTGCAGTTGTGCCATACTCTTTATATTTTCGGATGATGGATTGAACAGCACTCCATGAGATGTTCAAAGCGTGGGAATTTTTTTTTTAACCTAACCCTGCTTTATACTTCTCCACAACTTTATCCCTGACCTGTCTGGTGTGTTCCTTGGCCTTCATGATGCTGTTTGTTCGCTAAGGTTCTCTAACAAACCTCTGAGTAATTCACAGAACAGCTGTATTTATACTGAGATTAAATAACACAAAGGTGGACTCTATTTACTAATTAGGTGATTTCTGAAGGCAATTAGTTCCACTAGATTTTGGTTAGGGGGATCAGAGTAAGGCCGGGTTCACACTAGTGCGACACGACATCTGTCCTACTTTGGATCCGACTTTGCCCTGTGACATGAAGCCGACATATGTCCGACTTTCAATGAACGGGGATCCGACTTGGATCCCTGCCAATATCAGGCACTGTGTTTTGTATGAATCTCGAGGGGGAACTCCAGGCCAAATTTTAAATTAAAAAAACGGCGCGGGTTCCCCTCCAGAGGCATACCAGGCCCTTGGGTCTGGTCTGGATTTGAACAGGCGCCCCTACGCCGAAAAAACAGCGTGGGGGTCCCCCCAAAATCCAAACCAGACCCTTATCCGAGCACACAACCTGGCCGCCGCAGGGGAAGAGGGGGGGACGAGAGAGCGGCCCCCCCTCCCTCCTGAACCATACCAGGCCGCATGCCCTCAACATGGGGGGTTTGGTGCTCTGGGGCAGGGGGGCGACCTGCGGCTCCCCCACCCCAGAGCACCCTGCCCCCATGTTGATGAAGACAGGGCCTCTTCCCGACAACCCTGGCCGTTGGTTGTCGGGGTCTGCGGGCGGGGGGCTTATCGGAATCCGGGAGCCCCCCCTTTAATAAGGGGGCCCCCGGATCCCGGCCCCCCACCCTATGTGAATGAGTATGTGGTACATCGTTCACCCACCCATTCACCTGGTGGGAAAAAATTGCAATAAAAAAACACTACACAGGTTTTCAAAGTAATTTATTGCACAGCTCCGGGGGTCTTCTTCCGACTTCCGGGGGTCTTCTTCCGACTTCGAGGGTCTCCGGTGTCGTCTCCCGCTCTCCGGTTCTTTCTTCCGCCGGGCCTCCGCTAACTTCTTTTTAGCTCTCTTGCTAACAGAGGCCCGGTCTTCCCGTTGTCTCGTCCGGCTCTCCCTTGTCCTTCTGCCGGCCCCTCCACTAACTTCTTTAGCTCTTTCGCTAGTGGAGGGGCCGGGCTTCCCGTCGCCGTCGGCTTCTTCTTCCCTCTTCTCCTCCTCGATGTTGACGCGTCGCTTCTTCCCGCTGTAATACTGGCTGTTCGCTCCGCTCCGCATTAATATAGGCTTCTCATGACGTCACAGTCACATGTTCCCATGACGTCACAGTCACATGCTCCGGGGCCATGTGCCCCGGAACATGTGACTGTGACGTCATGAGAAGCCTATATTAATGCGGAGCGGAGCGGAGAGCCAGTATTACAGCGAGAGGAAGCGACGCGTCAACATCGAGAAGGAGAAGAGGGAAGAAGAAGCCGACGGCGACAGCGACGGGAAGCCCGGCCCCTCCACTAGCGAAAGAGCTACCAAGAAGTTAGTGGAGGGGCCTGCAGAAGGACAACGGAGAGCCGGACGAGACAACGGGAAGACCGGGCCTCTGTTAGCAAGAGAGCTAAAAAGAAGTTAGCGGAGGCCCGGCGGAAGAAAGAACCGGAGAGCGGGAGACGACACCGGAGACCCTCGAAGTCGGAAGAAGACCCCCGGAAGTCGGAAGAAGACCCCCGGAGCTGTGCAATAAATTACTTTGAAAACCTGTGTAGTGTTTTTTTATTGCAATTTTTTCCCACCAGGTGAATGGGTAGGGGTACGATGTACCCCATACTCATTCACATAGGGTGGGGGGCCGGGATCTGGGGGCCCCCTTATTAAAGGGGGGCTCCCGGATTCCGATAAGCCCCCCGCCCGCAGACCCCGACAACCAACGGCCAGGGTTGTCGGGAAGAGGCCCTGTCCTCATCAACATGGGGGCAGGGTGCTCTGGGGTGGGGGGGCCGCAGGTCGCCCCCCTGCCCCAGAGCACCAAACCCCCCATGTTGAGGGCATGCAGCCTGGTACGGTTCAGGAGGGAGGGGGGGCCGCTCTCTCGTCCCCCCCTCTTCCCCTGCGGCCTGCCAGGTTGTGTGCTCGGATAAGGGTCTGGTTTGGATCCTGGGGGGATCCCCACGCCGTTTTTTCAGCGTAGGGTGCCCGTTCAAATCCAGACCAGACCCAAGGGCCTGGTATGCTCCTGGAGGGGAACCCACGCCGGTTTTTTATTTAAAATTTGGCCTGGAGTTCCCCCTCAAGAGCAGTACAGCACAAGTCGCATGCCAAAGTCGGACCATGCAAGACTGAGGTCCGACTTTGATCCGACTTCAATGATAGTCAATGGGCTGAAGTCGGATCAAAGTCGGACCAAAGTAGTACAGGGAGCATTTTCAAAGTCGGACCGACATGTGTCGGACCAGTTAAGACGGCTCCCATAGGGAAACATTGATTTTCACACGTCATGCGACATGAGCTCCTAATGTCGGAGCGTTTGTCGCCCCAGTGTGAACCAGCACTAAAGGGGGCTGAATACAAATGCTAGACATGTGCATTAATTTTCGTCCGAATTTCTGGTATTTTTGCGTTCGTTTTAACAAACGATAACAAACACGCAGAATCTGAAATCCGAAAGATCCAACATAAAAAAATGCTTTATTTTAGTTTTGTTGCGACAACAGTTGGATACAGATAGAAGATTTTACATGACGGTGACAATAGCGATCTGTGTGTATCGAATCTGCGGTTGAATGTGCCTAACCTAACTCTATTAGTCCAAGATTATTTGACATAGAGAGAAAAGATTCGACATTATAGAGACATGAAGATTCGACGAAGCAGCTAAAAACATACAGTCTATGGTCAAATGCTCCGCCCATAGGCTATAGAAGAATTCTAATGTTGGTTGAATAGTAATAATAATTAATAAATATAATTATTACTAGTCATACAACATTAGAATTCTACTATAGCTTGTGGGCGGAGCATTCAACCGGAAATGTAGGATTGCGGCGTCGTACAGTTTAGCTGCTTTGTCAAATCTTTTTAGAACATCCGACAGACACCATAAGCCTATAATTGTCAGATTCGACCTTAATTCATTCGGATTTTTGGATGAATGCATTTTTTAACGAAACTAAATAAATAAAAACGAATAAATGTATTTTTCGGACGAAAACGAAATTCTGGAATGAAATATTTCAGTGTTCGCATGTCTAACAAATGCACGCCACACTTTTCACATATTTATTTTAAAAAAAATAATTGAAAACCATTTATCATTTTCCTTCCACTTCACAATTATGTGCCACTTTGTGTTGGTTTATCACATAAAATCCCAATAAAATACATTTACGTATTTTGGTTGACAAAATGTGGAAAATTTCAAGGGGTATGAATACTTTTTCAAGGCACTGTATACACACACACACACACATATGTATTTGAGCTTTGAGGTGCACACTCTAATGGCATAGGCTGTGCACACCTATAGTAAATAGGATGAACTTGTGTTCACTTTGAATAAATAAAATTCATGAGGCAAAAAATGGGTATTTACTGACACATGACTAAAGCCTGGTACACACGATCGGATTTCCATCGGTCAAAGCGTAGAACTTTTGTACGAAGGGCGTTGAGTCTTGCATACAAACGGCAAACTACGTGGTTTTTCAGTTCTTTAGCGCCACCCTTTGGGCAACTTCTGCTAATGTTGTGTTATGGTGAGCATTGCTTCTGAGCATGCGTGTTTGTACTTTGGATTTTTTTCCGAAGGACTTGTGTACACACGATCGGGTAATCCAACAACACACATTTGTCGTCGGAAAATTTTAAAGCATGCTATTCCACATTTGTTGGCGGAAATTCCATCAACAATTGTCCGATAGAGCATACAAACGGTCGGATTTTCCGACAACAGCCCGTCATCACACAATGTGTGTGTACGGGCCTTAAGTCTGACACTGCCTTGAAGAAACAAGTAAAGAGCACAAGCATGAGATGATAAGGCAGGTCATTACTGCTTGTATTAAAGCAGATCATTTCCTGCCAACCCTACTTACATGTACATGTGTCTTAGCAACCAAAGAAGGTGAGCTCTTCTTCATCAGTATAAATGTAAAGTTTAATTACTGCAGCACACACTGGACTAGTCTGGTGCTCTTGTGATTTTTATTTTTTTCCTTTAAGGTCATTTTCACACTAATCCACTGCAAAAAAGATTTTTACTGCGTTGCTGTGGGGTTTTTAACCGCTTGCCGACCAGCCGCCGTCATTATACTGCGGCAAGGTGGCACTATCCCACGAATCGCCGTAGCTGTACATCTGTAGGTTATTGTTTGCTAGACCGTTGAGCGGTCCTAGCAACCAATCAACAGCTTGTTAATATGAAAAGTTAACTAGCAGCTCCCACTCCAATACTCCATCAAGTACTGTGCCTCCCTCTCTCCACTCCACTGCTGTACACACACTGTCAGGTAGGAGAGTGCTACCTAAACAGTACTGTGTGTTTGCGTCTTTGTGTCAGGGGGAATGATTTGATGGGGACAGAGTACACTGTTGGGGTGGGAAGAGGACACTACAATGGGGGAGGGGGGTGGTGTGAAGGGGGTAAAGGACACTACAGTGGGGGGGGTGAAGGGGGGCAGAGGACACTACAGTGGGGGGGGGTGAAGTGAAGGGGGCAGAAGACACTACAGTGGGGGGGCTGAAGTGAAGGGGGCAGAGAACACTACAGTTTGGGGAGGTGAAGTTAAGGGGGGCAGAGGACACTACAGTGGGGGGGTGAAGTGAAAGGGGGCAGAGGACACTACAGTGGGGGGGGTGACGTGAAGGGGGGCAGAGGACAATACAGTGGAGGGTGAAGTGAAGGGGGGCAGAGGACACTACAGTGGGGGGTGTGACGTGAAGGGGGGCAGAGGACAATACAGTGGGGGGGTGAAGTGAAGGGGGCAGAAGACACTACAGTGGGGGGATGAAATGAAGGGGGAAGAGAACACTACAGTTTGGGGAGGTGAAGTTAAGGGGGGCAGAGGACACTACAATGGGGAAGGGGGTGGTGTGAAGGGGGTAAAGGACACTACAGTGGGGGGGTGAAGGGGGGCAGAGGACACTACAGTGGGGGGGGTGAAGTGAAGGGGGCAGAAGACACTACAGTGGGGGGGCTGAAGTGAAGGGGGCAGAGGACACTACAGTGGGGGGGTGAAGTGAAGGGGGGCAGAGGACACTACAGTGGGGGGGGACGTGAAGGGGGGCAGAGGACAATACAGTTGGGGGTGAAGTGAAGGGGGGCAGAGGACACTACAGTGAGGGGGTGACGTGAAGGGGGGCAGAGGACAATACAGTGGGGGGGTGAAGTGAAGGGGGCAGAAGACACTACAGTGGGGGGGCTGAAGTGAAGGGGGCAGAGAACACTACAGTTTGGGGAGGTGAAGTTAAGGGGGGCAGAGGACACTACAGTGGGGGGGTGAAGTGAAGGGGGTCAGAGGACACTACAGTGGGGGGGTGACGTGAAGGGGGGCAGAGGACAATACAGTTGGGGGTGAAGTAAAGGGGGGCAGAGGACACTACAGTGGGGGGGGTGACGTGAAGGGGGGCAGAGGACAATACAGTGGGGGGGGGTGAAGTGAAGGGGGCAGAAGACACTACAGTGGGGGGATGAAGTGAAGGGGGCAGAGAACACTACAGTTTGGGGAGGTGAAATTAAGGGGGGCAGAGGACACTACAGTGGGGGGTGAAGTGAAGGGGGGCAGAGGACACTACAGTGGGGGGGGTGACGTGAAAGGGGGCAGAGGACAATACAGTGGGGGGTGAAGTGAAGGGGGCAGAAGACACTACAGTGGGGGGATGAAGTGAAGGGGGCAGAGAACACTACAGTTTGGGGAGGTGAAATTAAGGGGGGCAGAGGACACTACAGTGGGGGGGTGAAGTGAAGGGGGGCAGAGGACACTACAGTGGGGGGGGGGGGGTGACGTGAAAGGGGGCAGAAGACAATACAGTGGGGGGTGAAGTGAAGGGGGGCAGAGGACACTACAGCAGGGGGTGAAGTGAAGTGAAGAGGGGCAGAGAACACTACAGTGGGGGGGGGTGACGTGAAGGGGGCAGAGGACACTACAGTGGGGGCTGTGATGTGAAGGGGGGCAGAGGACACTGCTTTGGAGGAGGCAGATGACACTACAGTGGAGGGTGATGTGAAGGGGGTAGGTGACACTGCTTTGGGGGACACAGGACAGCTCGAGGGGGGCAGAGGACACTGCTACGGAGAGGCAAAGGACACTATTGTGGGGGGGGCAATTGACACTTCTGTGTGGAAGGGGGGGAAGGAACACTGCTGGGGGGGGGTGATGTGAAGGGGGGAAGAGTACACTACTGTGCGGGGCAGAGGATACTATTGTGGGGGGGGATTGATGTGAAGGGGACAGAGGACACTACTGTGACACACTGGGTGTTCTTTATGCCACCTTTTTGATTGGGGCGTGATAGTTTTTTTTTTTTTTTTAAGTGTGCCGACCACCCAGGGGATCTTTGATTTCCTCCATGTTGTCCAGGTAAATCTCAACCTCTGAAAGGTTGCCTACCCCTGCTATAAATGGTATTGCAATGATATGATCTTTCCCTCTGAAGCAAGCACATTGGTAATTCAATATAACTACATGAATGAAATATAAAATGGTATGAAAAGGATACACGTGTTTTCCCCATGTGTTCAGTAGGGAGCACTAAAAGGTTAAAAGAAGTCAGTTTTTGGGCAAAAAAGCAATTCTAAAAATGTTGATATTTTTCTGATTCCTTTTCTCTCTGATTTATATATTTCAGATTCTTGATGCAGCTTTGCTACAGAAAAAAAGTTATAATATGTAATTTGAAAGTTTACAAGGACTTCCACGATGGAAATTGGTTGGCAGTTGCCGAGCACCTGATTAGTTACTACTAGCACACGGACACATCACTCTTCAGATAGTTACTAATCTCCAAACCCAAACAGCAAAAGCGAAGATTGTAAGTCTCCATATTTTTTTTGGCTTTAAAACCGAAATCGTCTTTCATGCTGAGTGAGTGGAAAGTGGACAGCAGAGAAAATACATATATTTGCTGCAGCCTCTAAAAGAAACCTGTCATAAAAGAAACATGAAAGCTACCACTGCTGACCTCTCCTTCTTAAGATGCTAGCTGCTTGGCTGTCAAGTTTAAAGCAAATTTCCTCTGGTGCAGCCAACTTTAGATAGCACTTACTTTATACTAGTTTCATGTTCTCATTCACATAGCAAAATAAAATACAAATATTCAAAAGTTGCTGTTTACACTGCACTTTGCTCTTTTCTGAACACTTAAAATGTAAGTTCTTCCCCAAAATGCAATGTTCAATCAGTATTAACCACTTGCCAACCAGGCCAATTCTGACATTTCTCTCCTACATGTAAAAATCATAATTTTTTTGCTAGAAAATTACATAAAAACCCCAAAACATTATATATGTTTTTTTAGTAAAGACCCAAGAGAATACAACTTTTTATCTAGCACGGTATTTGCGCAGCAATTTTTCAAACGCGTTTCATGCTTTAAAAAAAATGTAGCGATACCTCCAACTAAGGAGGCCGCAGAATTAGATTTGGGCCCTGAGTGCAGCTCCGCCAACCCCCGGCAATAGGCTCTACCCCCTTCTGGCACAGCTAGTATTAATAATCAATGATATATCCTATGCAATATAATAACTAAGCCAGGATACAGTAATGAATTGTAATAGATAAAGTGTTTTACTTATTTTCTCAATATGGATAAAGGGGGTAACAGTAATCACAGTTCAAGATAATCACTCCTAAGGGCAGCGTCCTGCCACTCTAACACACTATGTAGTAACACACGCTACAGGTGCGCCATACGGGTGACCGTTAACTAAGTGCCCTATGGCGCAGTAATTAAACACGCTAGAATCCCCACCAGGCCTGGTTCTAATATTTAACTTAGTCCTTCTTTCTTCACCGGCAGGTCTGTAATGGTGGTGCACTTTAAACAGAGTATAACTTTGTAATCCAAGGGGTATAGAACTTGGGTAAATAAAACCGCAGGCTCAGTTCTGACAAGGCTCTTCAATAGGGGTATCAAAATAACTTGTAGGCCACGGCAGTCTATAGGCCTATATACAGTAACAGTATCTTAGCTGGGCTTATGCCCTCTCACCCGCCGGACTACGGATCCAGTCCGGGAAACCTCCACCGGCCGTGTCACACACACTCGATCTCTCCAACGATCGGGCCCCCGATCCGACAAGGCTGTAGCGCACAAAGTCAGATGCCACCCAGGCTCGCAGAGGGGGGTGGAAGGCTCTTTGGTGCAGAACAAGGCCTCAGGCTTCAGGCTTTGCACTCCGACACATCCGCACAAGAGGCTCCGTCTGTGAAGTCTCGTGTCCAAAGAGGCCGAGCCCGGCCTCGCCTCCTCCTTTTATAACCCCTCCCATGAGTCTCTGCGGTGGAACATGTGAAGAATGGGATTATGGGTGATGTAGTCTCTTCCCATTATAGGGGAACACCCCGCTACACACTCCCCCCACTTAAACTCTTTGGTCCCCAAAGATAAATTTTAACAACAACTATATATAACACTGGACAAATTCTGAAAATGATGTTGGGATAGGGGATTCCCACCATACCTGAGGGGTAGAATTCCCTTGCCCACAGGTCACATTATCATGGGTGGCCTGCCTAACTGTGCCAGAGAGTGAGCTGGGGTTGCCCTCCACCAAATGGACAGTGGAGGGATCCGGAATCTCAGCATTTCTCCTAGCAGTGACTACAGAGTCTTCCGAACTGTTCCCCATCTGAGGGTAGGTCAGCTTCTTAGGAGGTCGAATGACTCTTCGAGCCCTTTGCTCTCCTGGAATCTCTGGCTCTGGCGCCACAGGCTCCTCTTCCTCGGAGCAACTATCATGGGCATCTTCCCAGTAATCTGCTGAAGGACTAAAGGGGATGAACTCTGTAGCCTCTGGGTTCAGTGTTTCATCTGTGGTATCTTGGGTGACTGGAAGATCTATGATAGAAGTTCCTGGAGTTGGGGAAGACCACAGCCAATCAAGTTCTCCCTCTTCATCTCCACTAAGTTGGGAGGCTTCTCCATTTTCAGCTCGGGAGGTCTGTGACCGAGTGTTCGGCCTAGGAGTATCCAAGATAGAGGCCGGTTCAGGGGAGTCTCCCACAGGAGGTATTCTAACTGCCTCCGCAAGTGGGAGCAGGTGGTTTCGATGCCATGTCTTCAGTGGGCCTACCTTTCCCTCTGGCTTCACCTTGTAGACAGGTAGGCCCGGCAACTTCCTGCAGATGACATAGGGTTCAGATCTCCATCTGTCTGCAAGTTTGTGCTTTCTGGGGACTCCCAGATTGCGCAACAGTACTCGATCCCCGGGCTGTAGGTCTTGTATCCGGACCTTCAAGTCAAAATTTATTTTATTCCGAGCTCCCCTTTGATCTGAGGCCGCTTGAGCTTGTTCATAGGCTACTTTCAGGCTGTGTCTGAGCCTGTCCACATATCCTTTGTGGGATGTGGCTGAGGAATGGTCCAGTGAGGTACCAAACGCCAGGTCCACTGGTAGTCTCGCTTCTCTCCCAAACATGAGTCGATATGGAGAGTAGCCTGTAGCATCACTGATGGTGCAGTTGTAAGCATGTACTATGGCTGCTATGTGTTGGCTCCAATGTTGCTTTTTCTCGCTTTCCAGAGTCCCCAACATATTGAGCAAGGTTCGGTTGAACCTTTCCGGCTGAGCATCTCCCTGAGGATGGTAAGGTGTTGTTCGAGTCTTCTTAATTCCCAAAGAATCCAAAAGCTTCCGGATCAGCTTACTCTCGAAGTCCCTCCCTTGGTCTGAATGGAGTCTCTGTGGCAGCCCATAATGGACAAAATACTTCTCCATAAGTACCTTGGCAACGGTAGAGGCCTTCTGGTCTTTGGTGGGGAAAGCCTGGGCATACCGGGTGAAATGGTCGGTTATCACCAGAACATTTCCTAGTCCACTCAGGTCGGGTTCGAGGCAGAGAAAGTCAATGCACACCAGGTCCATGGGCCCTTGGCTCTGTAGATGGCCCATTGGGGCAGCTTGATGGGGCAAAGTCTTCCTCTGGATGCATCGCGCACATGAGTGGCAGTACTCCTCTACCTCTGCCCTCATGCAGGGCCAATAGAACCGACTTCTGACAAGTTGAAAGGTCCTTTCAGCCCCTAGGTGGCCATGATTGTCATGCAGGGCAATCAGAACAGTCTCCCGATGTTTCTCTGGGAGGAACAGCTGCCACTTATCTTCTGAGTCATCAGAGGGGCCCCTTCGGTAGACCACTCCCTGATGTAACTGCAACCTATCCCACTCCTTCCTCAGCAGGCGAGCTTCTTTTGAAGGTTGACGCATGAGTCTGTTTGGATCCTGATTTTTCAAGGCCTCCAGGACCAATCTCCCCATGGGGTCTTCCAATTGGTCACACCTCAATTCCTTCTTGGACAGTCTTGGTAGGTTGTCCTCTTCCAATTGAGCTACTCCACAGTAGTGTTTGGGGACTCCCACCGTGGTAACTCCTATTTCCTCTGCTCTGGAGCCTCCTCGGGCTTGGAATTCAGCTCCTTGACAAAGGGCCCGCACCCCGTCCGGTGCCACTTGGGTCCAATCTTCTATTTCAATGGTGGGGAAATGAGATCTCCTGAACAGAGCGTCTGCGTCTCGATTCCCCACTCCTGGTCTATACTTAAGGCTGAAGTTGAATCCGGACAGTGCGGCCAGCCACCTGTGTCCAGTGGCGTCCAGCTTGGCCGTGGTGAACAGGTAGGTAAGGGGGTTGTTGTCGGTCTTCACAGTGAACTCCGCTCCATACAGGTAGTCTTTGAGCTTGTCTACTACCGCCCACTTGAGGGCCAGGAACTCCAGCTTGTGAGTGGGGTAGTTCTTCTCAGAGGGGGTCAGGCTCCTACTCACATAGGCAACAGGCCGCAATTGCCCCTCATGTTCTTGGTAAAGTACTCCTCCCAGACCGTCATGACTAGCATCCACGTGCAGTTCATAGGGTTTGGTTGGGTCGGCGTAGGCCAAGACTGGTGCAGTGGTCAGGCTCCTCTTCAATTCCTGGAAAGCCTCTTCACACTTCTGATTCCACTGATCTCTAATGGACTCTCCTGGCCTCCTGGGCCCCGAGCCATCCTCTTCTCCTTCAGTCTTGAGCAACTCATTCAATGGTCTAGCAATTCGGGCAAATCCCTCCACAAACCTCCTGTAGTAGGAGCAGAAGCCCAAGAAGGATATGAGTTCTGTTACTGTGGTGGGCCGTGGCCAGGAGGTAACTGCCTCCAATTTCTCAGGGTCTGTGGCCACCCCTTCTTCAGACACTATGTGCTCCAGATAGTTCACAGAAGATTGGTAGAACCGACACTTCTCAGGCGAAAGCTTAAGTCCTTCCTCACTGAGTCTTCTCAACACTTTTTCCAGCCTCTCTTCATGTTCCTCCAAGGTTCTCCCAAAGACAATGACATCGTCCAGGTATACAAGGACTTCGATCAAGTTCATGTCCCCTACTGTCTTCTCCATGAGGCGTTGGAAAGTAGCTGGGGCTCCAGACAGACCTTGGGGCATCCGGTCGAATTCAAAGAACCCCACTGGGGTTATGAAAGCTGTCTTCTCCTTGTCTGCTGGGTGCATCGGAATCTGATAGTACCCACTCTTGAGATCCATAACGCTGAACCATTTGGCTCCAGACAAGCTCTGTAGGGCATCCTCTATCCTCGGAGTGGTGTATTGGTCAGGTATGGTTCTCCTGTTGAGAGTCCTGTAGTCGATACAGAGCCTCAATGATCCATTCTTCTTTCGAACCACCACTATGGGAGAGGCATAGGGGCTTCTGGACTCCCATATCACACCAGTCCTCTTGAGCTCTGCAAGTTGTTCCCTCAGATCCTCCAGATCTGCTAGCGGGACCCGCCTGACCCTCTCTCTGAAGAGCTTATCTTCCTGGAGGCGGATCCGATGGGTGGCACTCCTTGCACACCCCACATCAAACTCATCCTTAGAGAAGATCTTCTCCCATCTATTCAACTGGGCCTTGGCTCTCTCTTTCCAAGCCCTGGACAGATTCGGGTTTTCCATGGACAGCTTCTCCCAAACATCCCCTCCTCCACCTGTCCTCTTCACTTCTGACAGGGTAACAGGGGCCACCGGGCTCACCTGGCCTAGCAACATTCTGGCTGGGATTTCCATGGGGTCTTTGGTAGTATTCCTAACACTCACTGGAACTCTATAATGGGCCTTCTTCAGGACCTTCAGCGGAATCACTTCCGGTATCACCTCCAGGCCTGAGGACTCACCCCTTGGGTCTGACTCCAGCATGACAAAGGGACCAGGCTGCTCCCAAGTAAGCTTCACAGTGGCCCTGAGACAGGTTACTTCACCGGGCTGCAACACTACCCCTTCTCTTCCAAGTCTCCACACCTTCCCTATCTCCTCTCCAGGGGTCTCCCGCTCTTGGACCAGTCGTTGGTAGGCTGTCTTCAGCATGGGATGGATCTTGGTAGCTGCTTGTCTTTCTTCTGTCACGAGAGGGGTCAGGAGTCTTCGGACCAGGTCCGTGTTCGTCCCTATTATAAGGGAATTCTTGTTGGCTCCAGGCGGCCTAGGGCACACAACTGCCAGGGTGTCAAACACTTCGGCCTTCCCAGCCACGGATGGGTCAAAGGTCATTTTGATGGGAAGGTAGCCGTCGTAAGGGAAACTCTGGGTTCCAATTCCCCATATTTCCAGCTCTTCTATCTTCTGGATAGGCAGATGACTCAGGTGCCTGTCGTAGAAGTCCCGGTATAGTAGGGTCACTTGTGCCCCGGTATCCAGGAGGCCCCTGTTGTAGACTCCCTCCACTTGAATGGGCACTATAGGGGATGGGCCTACCAGCTTCTCTGGATATGGTCCGGCAGGAGCCGCCTTCTTCAGACCTTTTCCCTTTGGACTCTCTCTTGTCCTATTCCCTTGGGACTTGAACCTTTCTTGAGCCTGGTATGCACTGACTTCCCTCCTTTTAATGGGTGTAGGAACCCGCTGAGGGGTACTATTATTTTTCTTGGGTGGGCACCCCCTTTGGGGAGTGCTGTGCCTCTCCTGAGGGGTCTCCCCCCTTCCTCCTGGAGTATAGCTTTGTTGAGGGGTATTGCGTTTCCCCTTTGGTGTTCTATCTCTCTTTTTGTTTTTCTTCGCATTCAGCTTGGAGTTTACTGAAGATGATGGGCACCCGGTTGACTCCTTCACCGGGGCCCTCTGGAGTTTCCCGCCGGCTTGCGGTTGTCTGGTCTCTTCTTCTTCGGACTAGAACATGTGGCTGCAATGTGGCCAACTCCCCCACAGTTGAAGCAGACTATATCTCCCCATTCTTGTAAAGGTTCGGGTGCTGAGGCAATCGGGAACAATTCCTTCCTTGGACTTTCCTTCTTCTTGGGACACTCTGTGTCTTTTGCTATCAGAGAGGTCAATATCTCTAACACCTTGGACATCTGAGTTTTTAGGGTGTCTATCTCCGCCTCTCTTTCAGGGGTCATTACTGGATTGACCAGCACCTGTGCGGGTACAACACTTGTCTTATCCTTCTGCTGGTCCTGTTGCAGCGCCTCCTCATCTCTGATGATTTTTATTAAATCAGCATAAGTCAGCAACATTCCTCCTCCCAAGGTTTTCAGGTGCAGCCAGACTGGATCGGAGCGTAGCGGTCCCTTTAAGACTTGCTTCATTCTTGCCGCATCGGCATCTTGGGGCTTCATCCCTTTCTTTAACACAATCTTGCACAGCAGCCTGTTTAGCCTTCTGACATACTCGGAAAGTTTCTCCTCCGGTTTTTGGAAAGTGTGTTCAAACTGGTAGACCATCTCTGTCACCTTGTCTAATTGACCAAACTCTTCCTGCAGCATAGCTAGACAGTCCTGCGCCGTGCACCCTGCATTCCCAAACCGGAAACTTTTCACTGCTTCTGCTGCTGCACCTTTAAGGCTTTCTAACACTCGCTGCCTCTTCTGTGCTTCAGGCACCTCCCATGCCTCCACCGCCTGTAATGCCTGCTCCACCCAGGTATCAAAATCTTCTTCCCCTGCCGGGACAGGGAGCTTCCCTGAGAATATTTTTAGTCTCCGGTAGCTAGTTTCCACATGCACCGTTCTTGTCTTCTGACATTTGGCTAGCAAATCCCCTATTGCATTTATCAGTTCTGGTGAAATAGCAGTGGCCGGTGCAGGTGCCACCGGGGGTGTCGCCCTGTCTTCTCTTTCAGGTGGAGTTCGGGCCGCAGCCTGTGGCGATCCCGTAGGGGATGGTTCCCTTTCTACAGTTATTGCGTGCGCCAGCCTAAATGTTCTGTTGTCTGGCGTCCGCAGACACTTGTGCTTACAGGCCTCTGGCATCCCGTCCCAATATTCCACTAATGCGTATTGATATGAGATGTCTGGGTCTGTCTTCATGTCTATCACCCACGGTGTGTGATCTGGGGACACTGAACTCATTAGTTCCTCTACCGTCTCACTCGACCATTTCTCCCCAGGGAGGCTAATGGCTATCGACTGTTTTGGCTCTGTATTAGCGGTTTTGCACCACTCTTCTACCGCTCTTGGATCCATGGGGTCCATGCCGGCACTTCTGGCGTTCGCTTGCTGCATCAGGATCCCGGACGAGCCCCCACGTGTAGCGATACCTCCAACTAAGGAGGCCGCAGAATTAGATTTGGGCCCTGAGTGCAGCTCCGCCAACCCCCGGCAATAGGCTCTACCCCCTTCTGGCACAGCTAGTATTAATAATCAATGATATATCCTATGCAATATAATAACTAAGCCAGGATACAGTAATGAATTGTAATAGATAAAGTGTTTTACTTATTTTCTCAATATGGATAAAGGGGGTAACAGTAATCACAGTTCAAGATAATCACTCCTAAGGGCAGCGTCCTGCCACTCTAACACACTATGTAGTAACACACGCTACAGGTGCGCCATACGGGTGACCGTTAACTAAGTGCCCTATGGCGCAGTAATTAAACACGCTAGAATCCCCACCAGGCCTGGTTCTAATATTTAACTTAGTCCTTCTTTCTTCACCGGCAGGTCTGTAATGGTGGTGCACTTTAAACAGAGTATAACTTTGTAATCCAAGGGGTATAGAACTTGGGTAAATAAAACCGCAGGCTCAGTTCTGACAAGGCTCTTCAATAGGGGTATCAAAATAACTTGTAGGCCACGGCAGTCTATAGGCCTATATACAGTAACAGTATCTTAGCTGGGCTTATGCCCTCTCACCCGCCGGACTACGGATCCAGTCCGGGAAACCTCCACCGGCCGTGTCACACACACTCGATCTCTCCAACGATCGGGCCCCCGATCCGACAAGGTTGTAGCGCACAAAGTCAGATGCCACCCAGGCTCGCAGAGGGGGGTGGAAGGCTCTTTGGTGCAGAGCAAGGCCTCAGGCTTCAGGCCTTGCACTCTGACACATCCGCACAAGAGGCTCCGTCTGTGAAGTCTCGTGTCCAAAGAGGCCGAGCCCGGCCTCGCCTCCTCCTTTTATAACCCCTCCCATGAGTCTCTGCGGTGGAACATGTGAAGAATGGGATTATGGGTGATGTAGTCTCTTCCCATTATAGGGGAACACCCCGCTACAAAAACATAACAGTAAAGTTAGCCTAATTTTTTTGCATAATGTGAAAGATGAAGTTACGCCAAGTAAATAGATACCATGTCATGCTTCAAAATTGCACACGCTCGTGAAATGGTGCCAAACTCGCCAAACTTCGGTACTTAAAAATCTCCATAGGCAACGCTTTACATTTTTTTACTGGTTACATGTTTTGAGTTACAGAAATACATATAAATTGTAGCACTAAGGCCCCTTTCACACTGAGGCGTATTTCAGGCGTTTTTGCGCTAAAAATAGCGCATAAATAACGCCTGAAAGACTCCTGCCCCAGCATTCTCAATGTGAAAGCCTTGAGGGCTTTCACATTGAGGCGGTGCGCTGGCAGGAGACAAAAAAATCTCCTGCAAGCCGCATCTTTGGAGCGGTGAAGGAGCGGTGTGTATACTGCTCCTTTACCGCTCCTTCCCATTGAAATCAATGCGACACCGCGGTAATACCGCCCGCAAACCGCGGCTTTAGCCGCGGTTTGCGGGCGGTATTAACCCTTTTTCGCCCGCTAGCGGGGGTTAAAACCGCACCGCTAGCGGCCGAATATCGCGGTAAACACGACGGTATAGGGCACTGAAAATCGCGCCGCTATACCGTCACCGCATGTGCCCGCCCCAGTGTGAAAGGGGCCTAAGCATGTGAATTAAATTAAAAATGCAAAAAATACACTAAGTGAATAAACACCGTGCTCAATACTGGATCAGTAAACAATTGTCCATGTAAAAGGGCATATGAAGAGTCTCTGATATAGTAAAAACAATAAAAAAGTTCAATGTAAATGAAGTGTTGGTGCTCCCACAATCTTGACAGAAAAAAGTGAAGTGAAGATGGCCACCACCAATATAGGAGAGGCTTACCGGAAACAATGGACCCCAAAAAACATACGTTCAAAGGGTCAATTGGGCATGGTATAAACCACTGTAGAAACTGGATCCTCTGCTGTAGTTCCCAAAAACGTCTTACACATCAGACAAATACAGGAGGGTAAGCTGATGCTAAGTACTGCTAGCACAAGGCTGTGTCGGGCTCCCCTCAGAATCAGACATTGAGCTATGTCGGGGTGAATAGCCGTGAACGAGGTGTAAGACGTTCAGTAGCCCGACAGCGTTCGGGCTACTGAACCCGACACCGCCCGACACAGCTACTGAGCCGACACAGCCTTGTGCTAGCAGTACTTAGCATCAGCTTACCCTCCTGTATTTGTCTGATGTGTGAGACGTTTTTGGGAACTACAGCAGAGGATCCAGTTTCTACAGTGGTTTATACCATGCCCAATTGACCCTTTGAACGTATGTTTTTTGGGGTCCATTGTTTCCGGTAAGCCTCTCCTATATTGGTGGTGGCCATCTTCACTTCACTTGTTTCTGTCAAGATTGTGGGAGCACCAACACTTCATTTACATTGAACTTTTTTATTGTCTTTACTATATCAGAGACACTTCATATGCCCTTTTACATGGACAATTGTTTACTGATCCAGTATTGAGCACGGTGTTTATTCACTTATGCCCCATACACACGATCGTTTTTCATGCCGTTAAAAATGCCATTTTTAAAAATGGGCAATAAAAATGATCGTGTGTATGCTCCAGAGCATTTTTAACGACGTGAAAAACGGGCATTAAAAATTTCGAACATGCTCTCTTTTTTCACGTCGTTTTTCATGTCGTTTTTTTTAACGACGTGAAAAATGATAGTGTGTATGCTTTAACGACGTGAAAAAAAACGCGCATGCTCAGAATCAAGTATGAGACGGGAGCGCTCGTTCTGGTAAAACTAGCGTTCGTAATGGAGATAGCACATTCGTCACGCAGTAACGGACTGAAAAGCACGAGGCTGAAAAGCGCGAATCGTTGCTCAACAAACTATACTAACATGAAGGGTGGCGCCATTCGAGCGGAACTTCCCCTTTATAGTGCCGTCGTACGTGCTGTACGTCACTGCGCTTTGCTTGATAGTTTTTTAAAATGATCGTGTGTACGCAAGACAGGCTTGAGAGGAAACATGAAAAAAACGACGTGAAAAACGGCAAGAAAAAAAATGGCAAGAAAAACGATCGTGTGTATGGGGCATAAGTGTATTTTTTGCATTTTTAATTTAATTCACATGCTTAGAGCTACAATTTATATGTATTTCTGTTTTCACCATTTTGTCCATTGGTTTTTGTAGCTGCTCACCACTTTAGGCAGCACAGAATTTTTGTATTTGTTACATGTTTTGAGTTACAGAGGAGGTCTAGGGCTAGAATTATTGCTCTCGCTCGAACGTTCGCGGTGACACCTCACATGTGTGGTTTGAACACCGTTTTCATATGTGGGCGGGACTTACGTATGCGTTCACTTCTGTGTGCAAGCACATTGGGACAGGGGCACTTAAAAAAAAATATATATATATATATATATATATATATATATATTGTTAATTTTACTTAAAAAATATTTAGTTTGACACTTTAAAAAATAAAAATAAATTTTGATCACTTTTATTCCTATTACAAGGAATGTAAACATCCCTTGTAATAGGTATATGGCATGGCAGGACATCTTTACAGTGAGATATGGGGACAATAAGACCCCACATCTCACCTCTAGGCTGGGAGGCCTAAAATAATAATAAAAAACGATCACGGCTTCCCAGCCGAGGCGGCGCAGGTTTTTTTTAATGCAGAGGCCGGGCGTGATTTCATAAAATCGCGCCCGGCCCCCGACGATCATAGAGACTCCAGTGACCATCTGGTCCGCTGGAAATCTCGATGTCAACATCTGGGGCCGGCCCATACGTTCTCCGACTCACCGATCACAGCGGTGAGTCAGTAGAGGCACCAGAGGGCTGGCGCAAGGGGGGGGGTGTCCCCTCTTGCCACCCATAAGAACAATCAAGCGGCTGACCAGCCGCTATGATCATTCTTATGGTGAAGAGAATCGCCGGCTGAAAAAGCCGATATTTGAATGATGCCTGTAGCTGCACGCATCATTTAGATATTAAATTGCAGCTTACCATTTCTTAAATGTGATGGCTGCATTCGCTTTCTTTTTTTTTTTTCTCTTTCCTTTATTTTTACCTTGTGATCCAGCCAGCAAGTCATTATTCAACTTCCATTAACTGACCAAACTATCTAGTAAAAGCTTCAATTATAGAATTGGGACAAACCATTCTCCACTGACAAGGGTGCATATAATGGCCAACCTTTATTCATTTATGTAAAACATTTATCCAAAAGGAGCAAAACTGTTTAACCACTAGCCTACTAGGGAAATTTTGACATTTTTCTCAAACATGTTAAAATCTTCTGAGCTTCTGAAGACGCCCAGTGGGAGGGGCGAAACACGTTAGGCGGACACTATTGGTAACATCACATCCGTATGGTGGAACGCATGCTAATGCAGTGTTCACAGTCTGGAAATTATGTCCTTTTTTTCTACTTCTGATCTTAAAGCGGAGCTCCGCCGGAAAAAAAAATATTAAAAGCCAGCAGCTACAGCTACAGCAGCTGCTGGCTTTTAATATTTGGACACTTACCTGTCCTGGAGTCCAGCGACATCCGCAGCAGAGGACGAGCGACCGCTCGTCGCTCTGTTGCTCCCTCCGCCATCCTCGCTGAGGGAACCAGGAAGTGAAGCCCTGCGGCTTCATGCCCGGTTCCCTACGGCGCATGCGCGAGTCGCGCTGCGCCGTTCTGATTGGTGCTCCTGTGTTCTGGGAGCCGAGTGTCTTCCAGAACACCAAGGGAAGTCTGCGGGAAGTGACGTAACTCCCGCAGATTCCCGGAGAGAGGACTCCCGGATGTGGGTGAAAATACCTGTCTTAGACAGGTATCTTCACCCCCCTCCCGCCTGAAAGGTGTCAATTGTGACACCGGAGGGGAGGAGGGTTCCAAATAGCAAAAGTTGCTATTTAGGGTGGAGCTCCACTTTAAGTGAGTGTAACCAATTATATACCAAGAACCACTTCAGCCCCAGAAGGATGTACCTCCTTAACGACCAAGCCATTTTTTGCGATGAGGCACTGCATTATTTTAACTGACAATTGTGCGGTCATGCAACGCTGTACCTGAATAAAATGTATGTCTTTTTTTTTTCCTTTATTTTTACCTTGTGATCAAGCCAGCAAGTCTGTCATTATTCAACTTCCTTTAACTGACCAACCTATCCAGTAAAAGTGGCAGTTATAGAATTGAGACAAACCATTCTCCACTGACAAGGGTGCTTATAATGGCCAACCTTTATTCATTTATGTAAAACCTTTATTCCAAAAGGAGCAAAACTGTTGCTGTAACTGATTAACCACTAGCCTACTGGTGCAATTTAGAATTTTTTCTCAAACATGGTAAAATCTTCTGAAGACGCTCAGTGGGAGGGGCGATACAGGTTAGGCGGAGACTATTGGTGACATCAAATCCGGATGGTGGAACGCATGCTAATGCAGTGTACACAGTCTGGAAATTCTGTCCTTTTTTACTTCTGATCTTAAGAGTGTTAAACCAATTATATAACAAGAACCATTTCAGCCCCGGAAGGATTTACCCCCTTAATGACCAGGCCATTTTTTGCGATACGGCACTGCAATACTTTAACTGACAATTGCACGGTCCTGAATAAAATTAATGTCCTTTTTTTCCCACAAATAGAGCTTTCTTTTTGTGGTATTTGATCACCTCTGCAGTTTTTATTTTTTACATTATAAACAAAAAAAAACAACAATTTTGAAAAAAAAAAACGATACTTTTTACTTTCTGCTACAAAACATATCCAATAAAAATATGTAAAAAAAAAATCAAGTTTCTTCATCAATTTAGGCCAATATGTATTCTGCTACATATTTTTGGTAAAAAAAAAATCAATTAGCATATATTGATTGGTTTGCGCAAAAGTTATTGCGTCTAAAAACTATGGGATAGATTTAGGGACTTTTTACTAGTAATGGCGGCGATCAGCGATTTTAAGTGGGACTGTGACATTGTGGCGGACAAATTGAACACTAAGTGAAACTTTTTAGGGAACAGTGACACCAATACAGTAAACAGTGCTAAAAAAATGCACGGTGACAGTATAAATTACACTGGCAGGGAAGGGGCTAACATCAGGGGCAATGTGTTCCCTGGAAGTGTTTTCTAACTGTGGGGGGGGGAGGGGGGATGCTGACACTGGACCAAGAGAGAGATCTGTGTTCCTGATTACTAGGAATCACAGATCTCTCTCTCTCTTCCTGTCTGACAAAATGACGGTCTGCCTTGTTTACATAGGAAGACCGACGTCTTGTCATTCCTAAGAACGATCACGGGTGGCCAGCGGACATCCATGCTGATACTGTATGTCAGTTAGTAAGTTAATAATGCGAGAGAAGACTGAAGGAGTGAGGTAAGGAGTAGACAGAAAGATTTGGGTGTCTGTACGCCGTCACCCTGTCTGCATGCCTGTCTGTTGGGTTAATGTATGCAAATGTAGCACCCTCCAAATTAGGTTTATAGGTTGGTTAAGTTAATTTAGTTCTTTAGGCTCCTCTGTAATCAGTGGAGTAGTGTGTGATTCCTCTGCTCTGAGTTTCACTGGCTGTGACTTCCCCCTGCCTTCTGGATAGTTCTGGAATGCAATGGGCTGGATGAAGTAAATCAGCAGCTGAATATTTATGTTGTCTCAGCCAATCCCTGGGGAGAGCGCCCAGATGGTGGCTGGGGGTGAGCATATATAGTCTAAAGCCTGGAGCTGCCCTGTTCTCATCCAGGATGATAAGTTCCCAGCCTGATGGGCTGCTGCCCTTCCAGGCAGCCCAGCTAAAGTTCTGCATATGTTCATCAAGGTCCCAGCTATGTTAAATCTGGGGGGGGGGCTACCCTCCTGGGGTTTTTGGGGCTGTTCAAGGCACTATACTGAAGTCCTGGCTTGGAAAAATATCTTTTGTCTCTCTTACTCAGGATCTACCTGTGGAGGCTGGGTGGCAGACAGCTCCAAGGACATTGAGAATACAGATCTGAGTTCTGGATCCTAGTGACTATTTGCTGCTGCTATCTTTGTCAGAGCCTGCTTGAATCAGGACACTTTCTATAGAGTCTTAGTGCTGTTTAATCCTCTGGCTGCTACTAGAAGGACTGTGCTAAGAGGTTAAAATATAGTGAAGAGCTGGGCGTTTTTTTAGCAGGAAAGTGAGGGAACGCAGTTCCAGCACCCCATAACTGAATGTATGTAATGGCAAGGGTTGCCGGGGTGTGCTGGAGGGTCTGGCTGTTTGGTAATTTATTGTTGTTGGGGGTATCTATTGCTGCAGGGGGGGTATATTGTTGCTGGGGAAGTCAATGCTTTCTGGGGGGCTCTTTTATTGCTTGTGTATCAAGTGATATTGAGAGAGGGATCTACTGTTTCTGACTGCTGGAGGATATTTTGCTGCTTGCTGCTAGGAGATCTATTGTTGCTGGTGGAGGTCTATAGTTGCTGGAGTTTACCTATTCTTGCAGGGGGGCTATATTGTTGCAGGGGATCAATTTATTGTTTCTGGGGGTCTAATATTCCAGAAGAAGTGTATTGTAGTTGTTGTGAGATCTATTACTGCTGGGCTGTATTTATTATTGCTGGGGGGGTCTATTGTTGCTGGGGGATATATATTTACTGTTTGGATCTATTGTTGCTGGGGAATCTATTGTTGTTGAAGTAATCTATTGTTTCTGGGAGGGGGGTCTATTGTTGCCGGTTGCAGGGGATCTATTTTACTGCTTTTCTTGTTATCATTAACACATTTCATACAAATTACTTAGCACCAAAAATTTATAATTGGTTGTGTACTCTCTAAAAGGGCGATACTGAGAGGTGGGTAGGGGGTGGCACTAAGGGACAGTGGGCAGAGACAAGGGGTGACTCAGAAGTTGGGAGTACCTGCACCTATTCTCTGAGAAAAAAAGCACTGGTGAAGCATGTCCCCTTATCATATTGTGCTACTAGAGCAGTGGTGCCCGTCCATAGAGGGCGCATGAGCACCGCCCGCCTATCTACATATCAGTGCGCCGGACTATGGATTCCAATGCTGGGTGGGGTGTTTTTTTGAAGCATATGATTAGAGCCAGAGGATCTAATAGGCTTCAAAAAAGTGTGGGCTCACCCAGATGTGTGATGATAGCGAATGAATTTTCGGTATTTTCACACTAAAGTTCCTCCCCACCAATCAGGAGGCAGGTCATGAGACCTGTTTCCCAATTGGGCAAAGCATCAAGTGATCCTATTGGATGCCTAGCGCTTAGGCGGAGGAGAGAGGAGACGCATGTCGGAGGAAGCTGCTGGAGGAGAGGACACCGGAGCCGCTGCCCTCACGTTGCCGCATGCACGGCGGGTGGACCGTGCTGGAGGACACCACAGCCCGCCACCTAGATCAGGTAGGTGCTGAACTGCCGGGGGTGGGTGGTTGTTTGCCGCCCCCCTAAAAGAAAAACCCACCAGCCATCCAGTGTACTGGAGTATCCTACAGCTTTGCTCCATTCCTATCCATTATTCAGCAATATATTTAAAAGAAAAGCACCCTCTTGAGCCTAGAGAGTTACTGTTGCAGTGTGCCTGGTTGCTGCAGCCCTGAGCTGGAGAAGGAACCTGGGACAAATCAGCGCAACACAAACAAAAATATGAGGTGTGGTGAAGCAATATTATTTAGTAGCATCTCTGACTAATGAGTGCCATTGCAGCCTCACAAGTTTTTTTTTTTAAATAGCCCTTTAAAAAGAAAATTGAAAAAAAGGTCCTTAAGTGCATTGTGTTCGGGCACCGGAGACAGTGCCCTATGGGAAGCGCCATGTCTATGCAATCATGACATTGCAGATGAGGCGCTTCATTTGCAGGCTTTTGACCTGCCTTGTGGCGCAGTCACTACGGCCGGGTGCTTTGATTGACATTGGCACCGCCCTAGGACATAGGCGGTGCTTTCCATCCGAGTTACAACGTCACTTCCGGTTTTCCCTATGCCAGTGATAAACGGGAAGTGACGTCAGCAGCTCCGTGAAACGCACGGCCCGAGCTGTCTGGAGAGGATGTGTCCCGGCCCGCAATGTGTCCCTGCTGTGCCCGCTGACCGGCCGACCCACCAGCCGCTGCCAGGTATGCAAGGCTGGTATTTAGGTAAGGACTACATGCTGCTATTTTTATCCTTCATAACAAAGAAATGGATAAGAAGTACTGCTCCCATTAACTACAGGAGTAGTGACAGTACTAATCCTAGTGTGTATCTTTAGGAAATAATGGATTACGGTGGTGAAAACCTCTATTTGTTAGAGTTTTCATATCAGGTTTTTACAATCAGCTTCAGCTCTTCTGTGTGCAATTTTGGCACCTTATAAATTTGTGTAAAAAAATAGTTGATGGTATGCCGTGAGTCAGGAATGAGGATCTTCATAACAAAATGCCTCGATTTTTCAGACCTCTTTAAATCTATTTGTTTACTGCACAATGAAAACAACACTCTAATACTGTTCAGTGACAGAGAATTAGAGGTGTCTGGCTGCAGCATAAGCCGTAATCTTAACCGCTTCCCGCCCGCCCATCGTCAAATGGTGGAGGGGTGGAGCGGCTTCAATCTGGGTGGATGTCATATAATGTCATCCCAGAATGGCCACTCTCGCGCGCCCCCGGGGGCGATTGCGGTCGCGCCATGTTGCTAGGACACAGCGCTACCCCGATCTCTGTAAAGAGCTGTGGCCCCAGCTCTTTAACCATGTGATCAGTAGGGATGAGCCGAACACCCCCCGGTTCGGTTCGCACCAGAACCTTCGAACGGACCGAAAGTTCGCGCAAACGTTAGAACCCTAATAAATACAATGGACGCGAACGTTCGAAATCTAAAGTGCTACTTATAACGACTGGAAGGTAATAGTACAGCCCTACATATAGGCCAGTAAAAACTGGACTGTAACTCAAATGTGACCATAAATGGAAACACACAAAAAAGTGAGAAGGGGCAGGCTGAACGCCCTACCCAATATATATAAAATGTCCACAATAATAAACAAAAACAAAAAAATTAAGAGTGTCCAAAACAGTGGGTAAATAACAAGGAATGGATGGAAAACTTCTGGCACGATTCTTCACGTGGATGGTGACATTCATGTGTGCTTACCAGAAACGTTCTCCAGCCTTGGGGGTATTGGAGACCCGAGAAGTACTGCATCCATCAGTTCCACCCAGGATTGAAGACATCCGATCGTCTAGCCGGTATACCTCTACATCCATCAGAGATCCAGGGACGTTCCTGTGGAGCAGCCGTTGGAGATACTCTCAAGCTCGATTGATCTGCTGTCGTATGACATTCGGGTCCAACGTTTCTGGTAAGCACACATGAATGTCACCATCCACGTGAAGAATCACTTTTTTGGACACTCTCTTAATTTTTTTGTTTTTGTTTATTATTGTGGACATTTTATATATACTGTATTGGGTAGGGCGTTCAGCCTGCCCCTTCTCACTTTTTTGTGTGTTTCCATTTATGGTCACATTTGAGTTACAGTCCAGTTTTTACTGGCCTATATGTAGCGCTGTACTATTACCTTCCACTTTGTTTGAATTTGTCACATTCCAGCACAGCTGCTTCACCTCCCTCTATAGAGTTGTTATTATTTATGTGTTTTTTGGGTAACGCATTTATTTCTTTTTATCACTACTTATAACGACTAATATGCATGTTATTGTCCTAAAAAAGGGTTTGGGGACCCGGGTTCTGCCCCAGGGGACATGTATCAATGAAAAACAAAGTTTTAAAAACAGCTGTTTTTCGGGAGAAGTCATTTTAATGATGCATAAAGTGAAAAAAAAAAAGTGAAATATTCCTTTAAATATTGTACCTGGGTGGTGTCTAAGGTATGCCTGTGAAGTGGCATGTGTTTCCCGTGTTTAGAACTGTCCCTGCACAAAATGACATTTGTGAAGGAAAAAAAGCCATTTAAAACTGCTTGCGGCTTTAATGTAATGTCTGGTCCTGGTAATATGGATGAAAATCTTTGAGAAAAATGGCATGGCTACCCCATCACCCCCCCCCACCCCAGCCCTCTACCAGCCCCTTTGGGTCTTGTATGGATATTAAGGGGAACCCCGCACCAAAAATAAAAAAAGGCCCTCTATACTCTGAACAGCAGTATACAGGCGGTGCAAACAAGACAGGGACTGTAGGTTTGTTCTTAAGTAGTAGTACATTGTTTAAGTGTAGCTCCAGACAAAAAATCTATTTTTAAGTTTTTTGGAAAACATAGGGAAGGGTTATCACCCCTGTAACATTTGTTTTGCTGTCTGTGCGCCTGTTCAGAACATTTCACCTCACTTTCCGTCCCAATGACAAATATTTTTGAAAAGTGTGGTTTTTATTGAAACAAGGATTGGTGATAAAGCATCAGTAGAGAGGAGACACCTTTCTCCCATATTAACACTTACAGGAGAGAATTTCCCTTCCTAGGGGTAGATTTCCTCTCACTTCCTGTTGTCTCCTTCCGTTTGCAAGTAGGAGTCGTTTGTAAGTTGGATGTTTGAAAGTAGGGGCCTGCCGTATATACTCTGCTGAAATTTGCCCCTTACATGTTGGTGTTGCCACAACACTGTGAGCCCTCACAGTTACTCTTGGTGGGCGCTGGAACACCCTGCTGTGAACTATTATATCAGGAATTGTAATTACATGCCATTGTTGAACAGTGGTTAGGAAAAATTGGGCGTTTGGTGGTGGTGCTGGTGCCACAACATTGTAAGCCCTCACAGTTACTCTTGGTGGGCGCAGGAATGGGCCCTGCTGTGAATTATTAGATCAAGAATTGTAATTACATGCCCCTGTTGAACAGGGGCAGAAAAATTGGGCCTTAGGCACTGGTGCAACAACACTGCAACCCCTCACAGATACTGTACTTGGAGCACAGAAATGAGCCCTGTTGCAAAGTATTGCATCAAAAATTGTAATTACACGCCCCTGTTAAACAGGGGCTGAAAAATTGGGCCTTAGGCACTGGTGCCACAACACTGCAACCCCTCACAGATACTGTATTTGGAGCACAGCAATGAGCCCTGTTGCAAAGTTTTGCATCAAAAATTGTAATTACATGCCCCTGTTAAACAGGGGCTGAAAAATTGGGCCTTAGGCACTGGTGCTGGTGCCACGACACTGCAACCTCTCCCAGATACTCTAGTTGGAGTGCAGGAATGAGCCCTGCTGCAAAGCATTGCATAAAAAATTGTAATTACATGCCCCTGTTAAACAGGGGCTGAAAAATTGGGCCTTAGCCACTGGTGGCAGCACCCAGAAACAAAAATGTTCTTCCAAGCTATTATCATGAATCGGATCATTGAGGAGGAGGAGGATAGTCAGTCAACATAACAGGACAGTTACTCAGCATCAGCATAGGCAATCTTGAAGGGATGTGACATTTCAAAATAAATTATTCTGTTATATCAGCTTCAGGTGCTTGGTAGCTGGTGGTGATCCAAGACTGGTTCATCTTTATGAAGGTCAGTCGATCAACCGAGTCGGTGGACAGGCGCACCCTGTGATCCGTGACAAAGCCTCCAGCAGCACTGAATGTGCGTTCCGAAAGAACGCTGGATGCAGGACAGGCCAGTAGCTCAATTGCATACTGTGCAAGCTCTGGCCAGTGATCCATCCTCAAGACCCAGTAAGCCAGAGGATTTTCGGTGGGAAAGGTGTCCAAGTCTGACCTTGCCCCTAGGTATTCCTGCACCATGTATATCAGACGCTGGTGATGGTTGCTGGAACCGATCATACCTTGGGGCTGCGGACTAAAAAATTGTCTGAACGCATCGGTCAGAAGGCCACCTTCCCCACCGCTCCTTCTTTGACTGACCGAAGCCTCAGCAACTCGTTGTCCAGGACCAGGAGTTTGTATCCTCCCAGTCTCTGGGAACGCGTTGCACAGACCTTTCTGCAAGGCCTCCCGGAGATGTCTCATCCTCTGCTCCCTCTGCGACAGTAAGATAAGGTCCGCAACCTTACCCTAGTACCGTGGATCAAGGAGAGTGGCCAGCCAGTAATGGTCCCTCTCCTTGATTTGTAGAATACGAGGATCCTTCCGCAGACTTTGCAGGATCAGGGAGGCCATGCAGCGTAGGTTAGCTGAGGCATTCAGTCCGGAGTCCTCTGGGTCACTAAGGACGACATGATCCGCAGCCACCTCCTCCCAGCCACGTCTAAGTCCACGGGTTTCTTGGGACTGTAAATCATCCCTAAAAGACTGCTGCTGTTGATGCTGAGTGCCAGGCTCCACCTCCATGCTGACACAATCCTCCTCCTCCTCCTCCTCTTCCTATGCGATGGGTGGGACTGAAGGAACACTGTCTGGGTAAAGGGGGCCTTGAGAGGCAAGGAAGTCCTCCTCTTCCTGCCTCTGTTCTGTCTCAAGTGCCCTGTCCATTATTCCACGCAGAGTATGCTCCAACAGGTGGACAAGAGGTACAGTGTCACTGATGAATGCACTGTCACTGCTCACCATCCTCGTGGCCTCCTCAAATGGTGCCAGGATAGTGCATGCATCCCTGATCATGCTCCACTGGCGTGGTGAAAAAAACCAGAGCTCCCCTGACCCTGTCCTGGGGCCGTAGTCGCACAGGTACTCATTGATGGCCCTCTGCTGCGTGTGCAGCCGCTGCAGCATGGCCAACGTTGAGTTCCACCTGGTGGGCATGTTACATATAAGGCGGTTCTTGGGCAGGTTCAACTCCTTTTGCAGCTCAGCCAGGCGAGCACTGGCATTATATGATCTGCGGAAATGCACACAGACTTTCCTAGCCTGCCTCAGGACATCCTGTAAGCCCGGGTACCTGCCCAAGAACCGCTGCACCACCAGGTTAAGGACGTGAGCCACACAGGGCACATGGGTCAGTTGTCCCTGTCGGAGGGCGGAGAGGAGGTTGGTGCCATTGTCGCAAACCACCATTCCTGGCTTAAGCTGGCGTGGCGTCAACCACCTCTCGGCCTGCCCCTGCAGAGTTGACAGAACCTCTGCCCCAGTTTGGCTCCTGTCCCCCAAACACACCAGCGCAAGCACGGCATGGTATCTTTTTCCTGCGTAGCCCCTTGAACGCCTACGGAGCACCGCTGGTTTCGAGGACAAAGCACAGGAAGAGGTCATGGAGGAAGAAGAAGAGGAGGGGTGGAGGAGAGAGGTGTGTCACAACCAGTAGTAGCATTTTGGAGGCGTGGCGGCAGAACAACCTCCAACACTACTGCACCTTGTCCTGCATCCTTTCCAGCTGCCAAAAGAGTGACCCAATGGGCCGTGAAAGAAAGGTAATGTCCCTGTCCATGCCTGCTGGACCATGAGTCAGCGGTGATATGCACCTTACCGCTGACCAGTGCTGGTCCAAGACATTGTGCTGCCTGGTACCAAGAATAAAATGCTGCCCCCCCCCAAAAAAAACACGCCCAGTCGCCCACCAAAAGGCCCCCACATTCATAATTTTATATCATGATAAATTAAGAGGACCTGTCATGGCTCTATACATGTATATAGGAGAATAAAGAGGACCTGTCACGGCTCTATACATGTATATAGAAGTATAAAGAGGACCTGTCATGGCTCTATACATGTATGTAGGAGTATAAAGAGGACCTGTCATCGTTCTTGACATGTATGTAGCAGTATAAAGAGGACTTGTCATGGCTCTATAAAAAGGACCTGTTATGGCTCTATTCATGTATAGAAGTATAAAGAGGAGCGGTCATGGCACTATACGTGTGTATAGGAGTGTAAAAGGACATGTCATGGCTCAATACATTTATGTAGGAATATAAAAGGACCCCTCAGGGCTCTATACATGTGTATATAGGAGTATAAAAGCACGTGTCATGGCTCAATACATGTATGTAGGAATATAAAGAGGACCTGTCATGGCTCTATAAAAAGGATGTGTTATGGCTCTATTCATGTATAGGAGTATAAAGAGAACTGGTCATGGCACTATATGTGTGTATAAATCAATATGCAAGTGTAAAAACACCCCCCTGCACATCCGTTTCCCCCCCTCCCCACACACACATATCTGTTCCCCCTTTCCCACCCCTACACACATATCTGTTCCCCCTCTGTACCCCCCTGCACATCCGTTTCCCTCCTCCCCCCCCACACACACACACATATCTGTTCACCCTCTGTACCCCCTACACACATATCTGTTCCACCTGCACATCTGTTCCCCCCACACACATCTGTTCCCCCTCTGTACCCCCCACACATATCTGTTCCCCCTTGCACATCCATTTCCCCCCCTCCCCATACACACATATCTGTTCCCCCTCTGTACCCCCTTTCTCACCCCAACACACATATCTGTTCCCCCTCTTTACCCCCCACACATATCTGTACCCCCTGCACATCCATTTCCCCCTCCCCCCCCCACACACACACATATCTGTTCACCCTCTGTACCCCCTACACACATATCTGTTCCCCCTGCACATCTGTTCCCCCTCTGTACCCCCACACATATCTGTTCCCCCTCTGTACCCCCCTGCACATCTGTTTCCCCCCTCCCCCCCCACACACACACACATATCTGTTCCCCCTCTGTACCCCCTACACACATCTATTCCACCTGCACATCTGTTCCCCCCACACACATCTGTTCCCCCTCTGTACCCCCCACACATATATGTTCCCCCTATGTACCCCCCTGCACATCCGTTTCCCCCCTCCCCATACACACATATCTGTTCCCCCTCTGTACCCCCTTTCTCACCCCTACGCACATATCTGTTCCCCCTCTGTACCCCCCACACATATCCATTTCCCCCCTCTCCACACACACACACACACATATCTGTTCACCCTCTGTACCCCCTACACACATATCTGTTCCCCCTGCACATCTGTACCCCCACACATATCTGTTCCCCCTCTGTACCCCCCTGCACATCTGTTTCCCCCCCCACACACACACACACATATCTGTTCCCCCTCTGTACCCCCTACACACATATCTGTTCCACCTCTGTACCCCCACACACATCTGTTCCCCCTCTGTACCCCCCTGCACATCTGTTTCCCCCCCCCACACACACACACATATCTGTTCCCCCTCTGTACCCCCCTGCACATCGGTTTCCCCCTCCCCCCACACACACACATATCTGTTCCCCCTCTGTACCCCCCTGCACATCCGTTTCCCCCCTCCCCACACACATACATATCTGTTCCCCCTCTGTACCCCCCTGCACATCTGTTTCCCCCCCTCCCCACACACATACACATCTGTACCCCCTCTGTACCCCCCTGCACACCTACCCCCCACCCCCCCACACACACACACATATCTGTACCCCCTCCCCCACACACATATCAGTTCCCTCTGTACACATTGTAATGCACTATAAACTGACAGCAGAGTAAATTTTTTGTTTCTTGTGAATGGGTGCAGGATGCAGTACTGAGCTTCCACTATACCTGAGCCAGCGAAGGTGGTGGCTTTACTCCAGGACTGGCGCTGCTGCCTGCCAGTCCTTCCACAACAGATCCCCAAGCGACCAGGAGGAGGGGGGGAGGCGGGAGCAGATATCGCGGCAAGCCCGTAGTTACATGATGCAGGGCTTCCATATCATCTACCCCAGCCGGTTCCACTAAACATGCAGCACTTCCGGCCAGCTGCTCCTCGTCCCGGCTCTCTTTCCCTCATCTTCTCACTGCAGCTGCTAGGGCGGCACTGCAGGCTGGGGATAGAGTGGTCTGTCCGGGATGTCTTTACAGCCACAACCGCCCCCTAGGCTGGCGCCATAAGGCATGCATTTAAAAAAAAATGACGCAACCTCTTTCGGCAGAACACTGGCCCTGCTCGCAATGGGATAAGCATGGGAATGGGCTAGCTGGCTGGCGGGCGGCAATTTGCCGCCCCCTTGAAAGTGCCGCCTGGGACCGAGGTACCATCGGGTCCCATGGTAGGGCCGGCCCTGCCAGGGAGGCATGGACATTGCCTTCCACATGCCGGTAGAGAGCCGGAATCGCCTTCCGTGAGAAAAAGTGGCGTTTGGGAACCTGCCACTGAGGAACCAACCGCACATTGCACAAACTCACGGAAGGGGCCGAGTCTACCAACTGAAAAGGCAGCAGTTGAAGTGCTAGCAATTTAGCCAAGCTAGCATTCAACCGCTGAGGCATGTGGTGTACTGCTAGCAGAGTGCCCACAAGTACTTGGCTGTGACACACCTAATTCTACACCTTCATTCCTCTCAGTGCAGATTTCAGAGAGGACTGAAGGTATAGTGCGGTTGGAGATCCCAGCTGATGAGGAGCAAGGAGAGGTCCGCTTTGTTCTTTGGTGTGGGTCTTTAAGGTACGCTTGCCAACGAGCTGCATGGCAGGTCAACATATGTCTGGTCAAGCATGTGGTGCCCAAGCGGCTGATGTTTTGGCCACGCGAGATACGCTTGAGACATATGTTGCAAACAGCAGCGGTGCGATCTGATGCACACGACTCAAAAAAGGCCCACACCAAAGAACTTTTGGAATAACTGCCAGAGGCAGCGCCCTGCACAGGCGGAGCTCTGCTGTGTGATTCAGTCGTGTGCTGCCCTTACGCTGGGCCCCAGAGGGCATCCTGCCTCGTTGGAGATGTGCCTCCTCCTCATCCTCCTCCTCCTCCTCTCTCCTATCAGGCACCCACGTGGAGTCAGTGACCTCATCACCCCCTCCCTCCTCATCACTGGAGCCAATCTGGCAGTATGCTGCAGCTGCTGGAACATGACTGCCAGATTGCTGTCCTTCTTGAGCATCCCCTCTCTCTGCTCTCACGCTACTGCCTTCCTCTAGCTGGGTATCATCTTCAGACCCTTCGAAACTCTTGGCATCCTCCTGGAGCATGTACCCAACACTGTGCTCAAACAGTTCGGGGGACTCCTCAGGAGAACACGGTGGGTCTAGGGAAGGAGTGACTGATGATGACATTGATACGAGGGAAGAGGACGCTTTGGCAGCTGCTTTGCCAGTACCCTGAGCCTGGGTGAGAGAGGATGAGGAGGATGAGGAGGGCTTGGTCATCCACTCTACCAAGTCTTCGGCATGATGCGGCTCAACGCGTCCAGCTGCCGAAAATAAGGACAAGCGTGTCCCATGTTGTCTCTAGACACAGAGCCTGCTTGCCCTCTTTTATTGTCTCGTGACTGTCTGCCTCTCCTTGTTGGCCTTCCAGACATAGTAATGGCCTGCAGGGAGATGGTAAAACCAGCAATTGGGTAGTGTATATTGTGCTGGAGGCACACAACACCCACTAACTCCAGCAGATGCCATTATTAGAGAACAGCAATGACGGGTATATACAGGTGTATACTGTACTAGGGCACACAACACCCACTAACTCCAGCAGATGCCTTTATTAGAGAACAGCAATGACGGGTATATACAGGTGTATACTGTGCTGGGGCACACAACACCCACTAACTGCTGCAGATGCCTGAGAAAAGAACACACTGTCCCTGCCTGCCTATCTAGCTTAGAGAACAGCAATGAACAGCAACTTCTGCAGATGCCTGAGAAAAGAACACACTGTCCCTGCCTGCCTATCTAGCTTAGAGGACAGCAATGACGGGTATATACAGGTGTATACTGTGCTAGGGCACACAACACCCACTAACTGCTGCAGATGCCTGAGAAAATAACACACTGTCCCTGCCTGCCTATCTAGCTTAGAGAACAGCAATGAACAGCAACTCCTGCAGATGCCTGAGAAAATAACACACTGTCCCTGCCTGCCTATCTAGCTTAGAGGACAGCAATGACGGGTATATACAGGTGTATACTGTGCTAGGGCACACAACACCCACTAACTGCTGCAGATGCCTGAGAAAAGAACACACTGTCCCTGCCTGCCTATCTAGCTTAGAGAACAGCAATGAACAGCAACTCCTGCAGATGCCTGAGAAAAGAACACAACGTAGAACACACTGTCCCTGCCTATGTAGCTCTTTCCCTGCACGCCGGAACACACTGCACAAGGCCGTACTAAACCCCCCTGAGCTATGATTGGCCACAGGCATCCTGCCTGTGGCCAATTATGGCTCTCCTCGCTGCTGGCGCTGTGATTCGCCAAGCATGCAGGGTCACAGTGCATGCTTGGCCAATCACAGCGCCAGGATTGCACTGCGATGGCGCAGTGTATTGTGGGCCGTTCGCGTCACTCGAATTTGGCGCGAACGGCCCATAACTTTCGATCTTCGGCGAACGATCGAACAGCCGATGTTCGAGTCGAACGTGTGTTCGACTCGAACACGAAGCTCATCCCTAGTGATCAGCTATGTCCAGTCATAGCCGGTCACATGTAAACACGAAAATGCCAGAAATCAGCTCTCATCGCCTCACACTGACAGAGTGTGTGGCAAGGTATTTTTCACATTCAGACATTCAGGAGATTATAGCGTGAAATCATTTGATTTTGCTCCATTCGCACAGAACAAATTTACATGCAGTTTCAAAGGATAAACAGCTATGGGAATTGTTTATAAATGTACCCCCCTACAGTTCTCAGCTGAGCCCGTTTAGTGTTCCTGTGCTATGGGCAATGACACTGGGACAGCGTGTGTAGCGATGATTGAATCAGGACAATTACAGAATTGTTTGTTTTATTCTGGTATGGTTTACTACAGATTACACCTATTTTCATGCCATGTATTCCGGAGAATAAAAAATCTGCAGTTCACAGATTTAGATAGTTTTCAACAGACTTACTCAAAAAACTTGTATGGGCATAATAAAAAGTGACATGCAGACATAGCCAAAAATCATCGGTATCCTTACAGCTCATTGAAACAATGCTTCATTCTTGCTAAAAACAGACAAAATTAAAAACACTTGTCAAAAGTATTGGGAAACCTGACTGTAACCACTTCAGCCCCAAATGAATTTACCCCCTTCCTGCGTCGCTTTAGCTGATAATTGCGCGGTCGTGCAACGTTGCACCCAAACAAAATTGATGTTCTTTTTTTCCCACAAATAGAGCTTTCTTTTGGTGGTATTTGATCACCTCTGCGGTTTTTATTTTTTGCGCTATGAACAAAAAAGGAGCGACAATTTTGAAAAAGAAAAGCAATATTTTTTACTTTTTGCTAGAATAAATATCCCCACAAAATATATAAAAAAAAACAATTTTTTTCCTCATTTTAGGCCGAAATATATTCTTCTACATATTTTTGGTCAAATTTTTTTTTTTACAAGTAACGGCAGCGATCTGCGATTTTTATCGGGACTGCGACATTATGGCGGACACATCGGACACTTTTGACACTATTTTGGGACCATTGTCATTTATACAGTGATCAGTGCTATAAAAATGCACTTATTACTGTATAAATGACACTGGCAGGGAAGGGGTTAAACACTAGGGGGCGATCAAGGGGTTAAGTGTGTCCTCGGGAGGGATTCTAACTGTGTTGGGGGTGGGCTACCACTGACATGACATTGATCACTGCTCCCGATTACAGGGAGCAGAAGATCCCTGTCATGTCACTAGGCAGAACAGGGAAATGCCTTGTTTACATAGGCATCTCCCCGTTCTGCCTCTTCTCACCACAATCACGGGCCGCTGGCGAACATCTAGATTGCGGGACCCGCGGGCACATTCCCGAGGTGCGCGGCGGGCGCGCCCACTAGGCGGCAAATTCAAATGGACGTACAGGTACGCCCATTTGCCTGACCATGCTATTCTGCCAACATATATTGCTGTGCGGTGGTCGGGAAGGGGTTGAACGCACATGAACTTTAATGCCATCCCAGTCTTAGTCCATAGGCCAGTCAAGTTCCTCCACCCCAAACTCGCTCATGCATGTCTTTATGGACCTTGCTTTGTGCACTGGTCCAAATCATTTGGTGGAGGGGGGATTATGGTGTGGGGTTGTTTTTCAGGGGTTGGGCTTGGCCCCTTAGTTCCAGTGAAGGGAAATCTTAAGGCGTCAGCATACCAAGACATTTTGGACAATTTCATGTTCCCAACTTTGTGGGAACAGTTTGGGGATGGCCCCTTCCTGTTCCAACATGACTGCGCACCAGCACACAAATCAAGGTCCATAAAGACACGGATGAGTGAGTTTGGGGGGGAGGAACTTGACTGGCCTGCACAGCGTCCTGACCTCAACCCAATAGAACACCTTTGGGATAAATTAGAGTTGAGTCTCATCCAACATCAGTGCCTGACCTGACAAATGGGCTTCTGGAAGAATGGTCAAACATTCCCATAGACAAACTCCTAAACCTTGTGGACAGCTTTATCAGAAGAGTTGAAGCTGTTTAAGCTGAAAAGGGTGGACCAACTCAATATTGAACCCTACGGACTAAGACTGGGATGCCATTAAAGTTCATATGCGTGTAAAGGCCGGCATCCCAATACGATTGACAATATAGTGTTTCTCTGTATGCCTATGCTATATCACAGAGTAAAGCAAAGAAGTGTGAAAACAGATTAACCATTGCTTATTCTACAAAGAAATTCCAAAATGATCCGGATAGATTTGCTGGTACCCTTTGGAAAATTATTTAACCACTTGACCACCGGAAGGTTTTACCCCCTTTATGGCCAGGGCATTTCTGCTATTCAGCACTGCGCTAATTTAAGTGGCAATTGCACAGTCATTCAACACTGTACACAAAATTTATATAATTTTTTTACACAAATAGAGCTTTCTTTTGGCTGCATTTGATCACCACTGGGTTTTTTATTTTATATAAATGAAAAAAGACCGAATATTTTGAAAAACAATATTTTCTACTTTCTGTTATAAAACATATCCATTAAAAAATAAAAAATAAAAATTTCTTCATAAATTTAGGCCAAAATTTATTTTGCTACATGCCTTTGGTAAAAAAAAAAAATCCAATAAATGTACATAAATTGGTTTGTGCGAAAGGTATATATACTGGAATTTAAACAGCTATAAACGCTATACTGGTAATGGCTGTGATCAACGACTTATAGTATGA
Organism: Rana muscosa; assembly: GCA_029206835.1. Classification (NCBI taxonomy): domain Eukaryota; kingdom Metazoa; phylum Chordata; class Amphibia; order Anura; family Ranidae; genus Rana; species Rana muscosa. Next base: position 456,230,393 of record CM055118.1, read on the forward strand.
CTGTGATAGGGTGGCGGGAAATCTGGCGCTAACTGACACTATCTGGGAAGGTCACTAACTGACACTGACGTCGCTGTTGACACTAATACAGTGATCAATGATAATGATGTACACTGACACTGTACTAATGGCACTGGCAGGAAAGGGTTAACATCTAGGGGCAATCAAGGGGTTAATTGTGTGCCTAACAATGTGTAATGTGTGCTTCTTTTACTTTCTGATCTGGCTGTTTTTTCTCCCTGCTTTTCGGGGAGAAGAAGCTGGCAGATCGCTGTTCCCTGCACACAGAGTTCTGCGTTTTTGTAAACACAGAACTCTGTGTGTGATTGAACACAGCCAATCAGCAGGTTTCAGCTAAAAATCATTGGCTGAAATCTGCTGCCAAACTCATGCTGTGTTCAATCACAACACGGATCAGCAGCAGGCATGCACATGAGCACCCCTAAGCTGAAAGAAGGCGTGTCACAAACATGAACCTGACTGTGCCTGTACCTGCCGCCTGCTCAAAGTATATTTACTGTGAGAGGTCAGCAGTGGTTAAATAATGGAATCCTACTTATATTTCAAACAAGTGTTTTCTGTAATTAGTATTGTAACAGGGGGTAGGGCCTTTTATTATTCACATTTATGTTGTAATTCAGATTTATGTTGTAATTCTTTTAGGCACCACTAGATATCCTCACACATCCTTGTTTTAGGAATAATCCTGCCCAGGAGGTTGCTGGTCACAGTGGTCAGCACTCCCTGTCACTCACACTTGTTTACTTATATAAAGGAGTGTGGGAAGAGCCCAGGGGAGTTGCGCAGTTGGGAAGAGATTGAAGTAGAATTAAATTTTACACATTTAGCATTGACAGAGTATTACCATTTGAGTGCATGCAGTGCTGGATTGTGCATTTCCCTTCAAGGGGAGAATTTGGACAACTCCTTAGTGAAGAAGCTAGACCGGGCAGCTCACTCAAATGAATGGTCTGTTGCGTTAAAGGTAGCACATTCATTTTAATGGGCTGCACAATGCGGGGACTCGTGCGATATCACACACGTTTCACAAATATGAACAGGGACTTCGTTGAGAAAAGGACGTGAATGAAAGCAGGGGGAACTGTGTGGACATGGGTCTATCCAAGGAACGTTACAAGAGTATGTGATACAGAAGTAACTGATAAGCAACAGATGCTTCTGTAGATGTTGGATATGAACAGTATTATTTATCCTGTTAATATGCAATTCCACCCTGGACTGTCAATATTCCTTTGATGAGGGAGTTCTCTTGATTACGAATCTGGGTGTGAAAAAATGCCAGTGAAGAGTGTGAGTTTCATAGTAATAGGGCTTTAATCTGGTTAGGCCAGGCTGGACCTTACATAGAGGGGGTGATGTTGTGTCTTCATTTCCACCCTTAGAGTAGTGGGAATTCTGGGGAACACCATGCAAACTAACCAATATTCACCAGAGTTCCTGATAGTGAAGATGGGTTTTGCTGCATGTCAGTATCAGGTCGTGGTTCTCAGGATCACCCCACCAGGAGGTAAGCAAGCCGGGTTCCAGTAGCAGACATACCAGGTAGGGATCAAGCAAAAGCACAGTCAGCAAACAAGCAAAGGTTGGTAAAAATTGGTTGCAGGTTGGGATTAACCAGAAGCGTAGTCAAGAAACATACCAAAGGTCAGTAACAAGTGGTAGAGAAGATACGAACAGCAGCAAGAGTGACAAGAGTGAGATATTGGCTGGAGGGAGCACAACGATTTAGCAAACAGGAAGAGCAAAGCATGGATTAAATAGAACATTTATGGGAGGAGCAAAGGGTTCAAGGTTCAAAAGAAACATGACGCAAAGCAAGGTTGTCTAAGGCAATGTTTCTCAACTCCAGTCCTCAAGTACCCCCAACAGGTCAAGTTTTCAGGCTTTCCATTATTTTGCACAGGTGATTTGATCAGTTTCACTGCCTTGTTAATTACCACAGCCATTTTATCTGAGGGAAATCCTGAAAACATGACCTGTTGGGGGTACTTAAGGACTGGGGTTGAGAAACAATGCTCTAAGGAATCAGACAGGGAGCTGTCCAGCCTCTCAGGTGGCCCAGCAAGAAGAGATACTGCCAGACACAGCAGATGTTGTAGGTTCAGATCTGGGTCTGGAAAAGTAGGCACTCTGATTTTTGGTATTATTGTCTGCACCACACTGAACATGGCCCAGAGAAAGAAAATGAAGGACCCGCATGTCAAAGGTAAAGGCTATAAGACCACCTCCTAGCAGTGTAATGTTCCTGTGACTACAGTTGCAAATATTATTAATAAGTTTAAGCTCCATGGGAGTGTGGTCAACCTTCCTGGATGTAGCCGTAAAAGTAAAATTGACCCAATACTGAACAGAAGGACAGTGTAAATGGCAGACAAAAAGCCAAGGAAGACTTCTAAAGAGATACAAGCTGAACTCCAAGGTCAAGGTACATCAGTGTCTGATTGCACCATCTGACGCTTTTTGAGCAATAAAGTCCCAATGGGACTTCACTGTTGAAAGAAAACCAGGAAATGTCAGAATGGAATTTGCTAAAGTGTATACTGACAAACCACAATGCTTCTGAGATTGTTATTTCGACAGCTGAGACAAAACTGGAGCTTTTTGGCAAGTCACCTCATCTGAAAAAATGAAGCTATGAAAGAAAAGAACACCATGCCTACTGTGAAACAGAGGTGGCTTTGTCACGATTTGTAACTGCTTTGCTGTATCTGGCTGTAAAAAAATGAAAACAATTAAGATTTCAAAGAAAAGAACGCAATACCTACTGTGAAACAGAGAAGGCTTGGTCATGTTGTGCAGCTGCTTTGCTGCAGCTGGCACAGGATGCCTTGAATTTACGCAGGGCACAATGAAATCTCAAGACGATTCTGGAGCGAAACATACTGCCCATTGTCAGAGAGCTTTCAGTCACAGGTCATGAGTCCCCCAACAGGATAACGGCCCAAGACACACATCTAAAAGCACCCAAGAATGGCTGGGAAGTGGGAACAAAATATTGACTATTCTAAAGTGGTCTGTAGGCAGATGCAGTTTAGCCTCCCAGTAAGCGTGGCGCTTCAGGTGGCCGCTATGCAGAGAAGGCAGGGGATAAGGGGGAACCAGGTTCCTCTGAGGCCTCCGTAGGTCTCATCAGGGAAACAGCTGTTCGATTGGGCACTGCTGCCCTAGTTAACTTGGTGGCCATCTTTTGATGTGGACAGTTCTTATAAAAAGAATAGTGACAGATCTCCCACTGGCTAGGGACAGTCAGATTAGCATAGGGCCAGGTTCCTGTGGAGGAGGAACAGGGTAAGCACTGTCAATGTATATCGAGCAGTAGCTTTCCTGTTTGAGGGCCCAGTTGCCGGTCTGCCTTCCAGCCGCTTCCCCTGCCGGATGCTGTCAGGTGTCTATAGTGTGCACTGTCACTCCTTTTCGGGTTCCTTGTAAGAGTGCCGGTCAGGTGTGGCCACAGTTACAGAGTTGCTGTATTCTATCAACATTACTACGTCATACCTCCCAACATTTTGAGATGGGAATGAGGGACACCTATTAGCAAATGTATGTAGGCATAGGACACGCCCCATGCCACACCCCCTTAAAAGACAATTAACCCCTCAAAAAAAGTTAATTAAATCTACAAGGCCTTTTTTTTACCACTACTATTCCTTTTAAAATTTACAAATGCAGCAATTTAGAATTTGGATGAAAAGTTTAGCAATGGGAAACAGTTTTTGATAGATAAAAAGTTCCTTTTTTTTTATACAACTATATAGATCAGACCAAAATGAGGGAAAAATGAGGCAGAACGAGGGACAGAGGGACATTGCTCCAAATCAGGGACAGTTGGAAGCTACGCTACGTTAATACATTTTGCTGTATCAACCAGTCACTGTGTGAGTTTTTTACCCCCTGCTTGTAGTGATCCCGGGCCACACCTACACCCACAGGCCTTCTATGAGCTCTGATCTGAATCCTACCAAACATCTATAGAAAGGGATGAAATATAAAGTCTGGAGAGCGGGCCAAGTTATCTGTTCGCAGGTGCAGAAGTCTCACTGAGACCTACAGAAATCTCTTGTTTGTGATGATTGCCTCCAAAATTTTGCAGCACAAGATTAGCTTAAGGATCTCATAGTTTTTCTTCATGCCATCCTCATTTGTTGAATTATTTAAAACATTATTTGCATTTTGGTCTCTAGTTTATTGGATTCAGAAAGGCTTGCTATGTCATCCTCCTTTCGATTTGCTGATTGGCTTGCATATGCCTCCCCCGAAGCGCCATACATTTTTGCCCTCCTCCCTTTATGACACTGTTAAAGAACCCAGATTTTGGACTAACGGCCTTGGAAACATTGCATCATTGACTTTCTCCTGAGTATTCAATAGACTTGTGCACAACGGAAAAATTTGTTTAGTTTTGGTTCGTTTCTTGTGCACAACGGAAAAATTCGGTTAGTTTCGGTTTGTTTCTTTTCGGTCCTGTTGATTCATAATCATTCGTAATTTTGCTAGACGACATTTTTCGTTGAATTTTTAGTTGATTTATAATTCGTACTTTCGGTAGGGTACATTGTTTTTTGTTGATTCTGGACACAACTCCTACTTTCGTAACTTTTTTTGGGTTCGTTGATTCGTAATTTTCTGTGTCTCTCTCACGACGACACTGCCTATTATGCCTAATGTGCTTCGAATGGATTTGTACTTTTCTAAATACATTGCGGTTATTTGTAACGATTCGAAATATCGTATTTTACTTTCGTTTTTTACATGCGGCTATAGCCTCCGCCCCTGTACACCATTTTGAGAGGGAGTTCAGCACGGTGAGGGAGAAGCAGAGAGCAGAGCAGAGTGAGTGTTATTGTGCTTCGTATGGATTTGTACATTCGTAACTTTTTTCATAACGAATTATGCCGAAGACATTCGGGCATTCACTATTTGCGGTATAATTTATTTCGGATTCGGTTTTATTCGTAATTGCTTTGTTCGGAAATTCGAATGCTTCCGAATGTCCGAAAGTTGCTAAATTCGGACGAATTTAGATTCGTTATGAAACGAATTGCACAAGCCTAGTATTCAGGTGGTTTAGTAGTCTTTGGATTCCTGGACAATGTTACCCTGCTTCCTTTTAAATTCTTGGACCTCCTGGGAATGATTCCGGCCAGGTGGGTCGGGATTAGTTCCCACAAAGACTCCATCCATGCCTCAATACCTTACAATACTGTTCTATTTTTTAATTATAAGTATATGATTTTCTTGATCTAAAGCCCTCTTCTTATCAGTGTGTGCACTTATTTTTCTGACGATTCTGCGAGAATGACTTTTGTATCATTATATCTCCATACCTCCTAACTTTTTGAGGTGGGAATGAGGTACACCTATCAGCAAAAGTATATAGGCATAGGACACACCCCTTGCCTCGCCCCCTTAAAGGAGAATTGTCCAAAATAAACAAGATTGGTTAAACCCACAAGTGCTTTTTTTTTTACCACTACTATTCCCTTATATTGGCTTTTGTAATTTACAAATGCAGCAATTTAGAAATCAGATGAAAGGTTTAGTGCTGGAAAACACTTTTTGATGGATAAAAAGTGCATTTTATATACAACTATATGGTTCAGACCAAAATGAGGGACAAAAGAAGGGGAATGAGGGACAGAGGGACAAAAATCAGGGACAGTCCCTCGAAATCAGGGACAGTTGGGAGCTATGTATCGCTGGCATACTACCCTGTTGTGTTTTGGTATCTATTGTCAAAACCCATAAATAATTTACAAAAAAAAAATATTCAGTTAGATTAAAAATCAACATTTGATTTTGATTAAATATGGAATAAACAACTATGGATGCCAATTTCAAGTTTTGTGTGGGTTCTTTTTGCGTGGAAGGGTACCAACACATTTCCCATGTATATAGCATAATCTATCACTAGCATTAACTTAGCAGTTTTCATGTTTCTGAGTCCCCCTGTTTAGTACAACAATGCTGTTCATTCTGTAGTTTAATCTCATAGCAGTTTTGTCACCCTGTGGACAAATTAATCTTCAATAGACATGTAGTTTTAAATGCATTTTAAGTAAGCAACAAAATAAATAAAATCTAAAACTCCAGCTAAGGCCCCTTTCACACGGAGTGTCAGTTTTTTAGGCAGACCTGGACGGACGCTCCATGTAGCCCTATGGAGCCACGGATGTCAGTGGTGACATGTCCGCTGACATCCGCTCCGCTCCGCCAAAGTGTGACGGAGGAAAACCCTATTTTTCCTTCCGTCGGCGGAGCGGATCGGATGAACACGGACAGACGGTCCGTGTTCATCCGATCTCCCCATAGGGGAGAGCGGCGCTCTGACAGGGCGGTCCCTGCACAGTGTGCGGGGACCGCCCTGTCATCCGCCGGCTCAGCGGGGATCAACTGAGCGATCCCCACTGAGCAAGCGGAGCTTCACGGGGCGGATCTTCACGGATCCGCCCCGTGTGAAAGAGCCCTAACACTTTTTCACAGTTAGAGCAACATTTTATTAATTTTTTTCCATTTGTAAGAAAGGTTTACGTCTTTGAACAAAAACTGACCATTGTAAGCACCCCCTGCAAGGTATATGTTTTGTGCCAACCCCTGTAACTGTCACGTTTGCTGGAGTCTGCATTTAACCGTGAAGACAAAAAAATCCTGAAGTTCCACTTTAACCTCTTGCCGACCGCCGCCTATACATATACGCCGGCAGAATGGCATGGCTACGCAAAGTAACGTATATATACATCACTTTGAATTTTCCGCCATGTGGGCGCGTGCGCCGCCGCCGGCCCGTGCGCACCCCTGCCGCGAGCTCCGTGACCGTGCCCACGGGACCCACAAACTCGATGTACGCCGGGTGCCCACAATCGTGTCACGGAGCTGCAGAATGGGGGGATGCCTGTGTAAACAAGGCATCTCCCTGTTCTGCCTAGTGACAGGACACTGATCGCCTGCTCCCTGTAATCGGGAGCAGCGATCAGGTGTAATGTCACAGTAAGCCCAGCCCTCACACAGTTAGAATCACTCCCTAGGCACACTAAACCCCTTCCTCACCCCCTAGTGGTTATCCCCTTTCACTGCCAGTGTCATTTACACAGTAATCAGTGCATTTTTATAGCACTGATCGCTGTATAAATAACAATGGTCCCAAAATAGCATCAAAAGTGTCCGATGTGTCTGCCATAATGTCGCAGTCACAATAAAAATCGCTGATCGATGCCATTACTAGTAAAAAAAAAAAATATTAATAAAAATGCCATAAAACTATCTCCTATTTTGTAGACGCAATAACTTTTGCGCAAACCAATCAATAAACGTTTATTGCGATTTTTTTATCAAAAATATGTAGAAGAATACGTATCGGCCTAAACTGAGGAAAAAATGTGTTTTTTTATATATTTTTTGGGGGATATTTTTTATAGCAAAAAGTAAAAAATATTGCTTTTTTTTTTCAAAATTGTCGCTCTATTTTTGTTTATAGCGCAAAAAATAAAAACCGCAGAGGTGATCAAATACCACCAAAAGAAAGCTCTATTTGTGGGAATAAAAGGACGTCAATTTGGTGCTGAAATGCAAAAAGTGCTCTGGTCATTTGGCAGCTAAATCCTCTTAGGCTGATTGGTTAAAGGGAAAATCCAAGCAACAAGTGAAATCAGTGAGCTACAAACGTTACCAAGAAAAACACTGCAGTTATAATAAAATCAGGAAATGCTACCAGTCAGTGTGTATTGCCTAATCTGGTGTTTCTCAATCTTTTTTCATTCACGTCACCCTTTATAAGAATGCAAAATTATGTAAATGTTACTTATCAGTGAAAAACCTGAGTGTGGAGCTGTGCACACCTGTCTTGATAAAATAACTTCACTTCATAAAGCCCCCTTTAACCCCAACTAGGATATTTAGGTTTAGCACCAAGTTCCCCTTGACATGTTGGAGAGGTTGTGGTTTTACGGGTGATATTGTTCACATATAGTGGGCATGACAATTTCTAATTACCGGTACATTTTGAAACACAATTTTTCTCATTATTATTATATACCATATAGACCCCTTACCAGGCTTAGTCTTATTAAACCTGGATTGAAGAAATGGATTCTCGACAGCCGCACTCTGATAAAAGCCTTTATTGTAATGAATAGTCAACGTTCATGTGACAACAGAAGCAGGACAAACAGCTGACGCATTTCACAACATCATTGTTGCTTATTCATAGCTATGACTATTCATTACAATAAAGGCTTTTATCGGAGTGCGGCTGTCCAGAATCTATTTCTTCAATATTGCTCGTGCTGAGCCTGCACCCGGCTTCTACTTTGAGGAGGGCATTTTCTTCAGTACAACGCCTTTTGTTCTCTTATTAAACGTGGAGACTGAAAATATTCTCCCCTTCTTGCAACTCGTAACCACCCATTTCCTTATAGGAGCTAGACTGTCCATTCTAAGAGATTGGCAAACTGAATGTGTTCCTACGGCCATGGAAACTATAAGTTTGTCATAAACTCATTGCTCATATGAACTCATGATGGCTTCTAGTAGGGGTAACTATACACAATCCACACCACTGTGGCACCCCTGGGTACAATGGTTCAATTGTCGTTGAAAATGTAATAGTTATATGAGTTATAGTTTTACACTCTTCTTCCTCACCAAACTAGATACAGTATCTCCCCCAACAGGGTATTGTTTGTAATGTTTTGTCCATATAGGGTTACTCTACAAGTTATCCTTATACTGTATGTATGTATTATAAGATGATTCCATCTACGTTTTACTGGAAAACTCTAGGCCTCCTTTGAGGTATTTTTGCCTGTGTTGGATGATGACACGTGTTACTTCTGTTGTTCTAATTGTTCTAATTCTGCTAAATGCATATTTGTACTTTGAAAATTTCAATAAAAATGACTAAACTTGAAAAAAAAATCCCTTTGACATCAGAAGTTCCCATCAGATTAGTGGTCCCCCTATCATGTCAGAGGCCCCCTTAATTTTGGAGGGACCCCTATACGTCAGAGTTCCCCCTCATTACATCAAATCCACCCCATCATTGAGTCTACTCGTCACATCAGAGTCCTCATCACAAAGCCCCCTATATCACAGAGTCCTCCCATCACAAAGCCCCCCTAAATTACAGAGCCCCCCCCAGTCACACAGTTTCCTCTTCACATCAGAGCCTTATCCTTTGGCTTCAGCAGTGTGGTAGAGGACGGGAGATGGAGAAAGTCTGGAGGACCCAGATTTCCATCCTCAGCGTCAGCCAGATCAGCGTCATGAGTTGACATGGAGCTGGAGGGTCAGCCACCAACATCATAACAATGAATGATGTCACCGGAAGACATGTGCACACTGAAATATTTTGTTTCGGAATTTAGTTTTTGTCCGAAAAATGTATTAATTTAGTTACTCCTGAAATTTGTTTTTATTTCTTTTGTTTCGTTAAAAAATGCATTCGTCCGAAAATCTGAATGAATTAAGGTCGAATCTGTCAATTGAAGGCTTATGGTGTCTGTCGAATATTCTAAGAAGATTTGACGAAGCAGCTAAACTGTACGACGCAGCGATCGTACATTTCCGGTCGAATGCTCTGCCCACAAGCTATAGTAGAATTCTAATGTTGGATGACTAGTAATAATTATATTTATTAATTATTATTACTAGTCAACCAACATTAGAATTATTCTATAGCCTATGGGCGGAGCATTTGACTATAAATGTCCGCTCGTCGAATCTTCATGACGAATCTTTTCTCTCTATGTCGAATAATCTTGGACTAATAGAGTAAAGGTTAGGCACATTCAACCGCAGGTTCGATAGACACAGATCGCTATTGTCACCGTCATGAAGAATCTTCTATCTATATCGAACTGTTGTCGTAACGAAATGAAAATAAAGCATTTTTTATGTCAGATCTTTTGGATTTCGGATTCTGTGCATTCATTATTGTTTGTTAAAACGAACGCGAAAATCCTCGAAATTCGTACGAAAATGCATTCGGACGAAAATGAATGTACATGTCTAGTCACCGGCGGAGTGTTGGCATTGTTCACACTCCCCGGACGATTTCAGTCATGTCTTTTGGCCCTGCCAGGTGGTTCAGGGGTTCTGGTCTGCTGTTCTGCGCTGTATCGCTGAGATCACCACTGTGTCAATACCTATGACAGTGGTGACCTGCCTATAAGGCTTAGTGGTGGGTCTGTCCCCAACCAGAGCTCAGCGCACATTGCTCGCAAGGCACTGATCCTTCATTTGAAAAAGCCAGTGACAACCCCACTAACTTATTGGAAAGAGCCTGTAAATAAAGTGACTCTGCTTTATAAAGCTACAAATTTGAGTAGGGGTTGCCCAAAGAAGTTTGATAAGGTTTGGAAGATCTTAGTGGAGAGCCCTGCTTCTATCGCATGAGTCAGCCCTAGTTGTGGGCCTTTAAGAGGAGACTGGACAGAGGGTGACTAACATCAGCACCTTACCCCAAAGTACATATAATTAGGCCTGTTTATCACATGAAAGTATTAACTGCATTATTACTCTAGGAGCTGTGAAGTGTTATTATTGAATGCATTTTGATTTGAAAATTCTTGCCCCTTAGGGGGAGTTATATCCGGGAAGGTGGAGTTGCCTGAAGGGGGGTGAAACTAGACGGGGGGAATGGGAGGGGGCTTCAAGGTCTGTTTTATTGTTATTCCGCCCTGTGTGGCGAAGTGTCCCTTATTTCTGCCCTGTGTGGCGAAGTGTTTCTTATTTTAGCCCTGCGTGGGAAATTTTTTCTTCTGTTCTGTGTTACGCATAAAACAATAAAAAGAAATTGACCAAAAAAAAAAACAATGAATGATGTCGTGCATCCTGTCCTAGAGCATCTTTGGTTGTTATGGTGCTGGTGGCCAAGTGGCAACTCATGATGCTGATCCAGGGCAAACTGTGTCTCATGCTTGTGGCACCCCATGGGAACCCAAATGGTACTCTGGTTCTGAAACACTACTCTAATCCACTGTAGCTAGTGCCTATGCAACTCATTTCAACTGTATTGAAAGTGTACTCTCTGAAGTTGTGTCTCTGCTTTTTGCATCAGCAATCACAATACAAAACTTCCAGAGTATTTATGAATTTGATTGGTGGACGTAAAAAAACCCTTACAACTTTTATTTTTTATTTTTATGCTTTCTGTACATGAGAGACAGCAGATATACTGCAATGGGCATGTTTTGAAATAGCTCTACTGCATCACGATCAAGGGTTCTCAGATCACCAAACTTACTGGGACAGATTGATGCACTCCAGCAATAGCAGGATGAAACTCAGGCTGTGCTTCCTGTGTCTCAAGATCTAATTTACACCTTTGACTTGATCATGCAACATCATTTAGGGGTGTATTTATAAAATATTTGCACGGCTATTCATCCTGAAAACGGCATGTACATTAATTCTATGCAAATGCTGGAAATGTTGAATGTTATTACTGGGCTATGTTCTCTCCAGCTCAGATGTTCTTCAATTATGAGAACAAAATGGATCAGTAAAATACTGCATTATGGGCATTAGAGGGAGCTCATGAGCAAAGTAAATATGTAGTTATTTCCTATGATCACCAGCTCCCTCTAGTGGTCATAATGCAGTATTTTCCTTATTTACACTATCCTCGTGAAAGAACATCCAATCTAAAGAGAACAATAGCCCAGTAAAATTTAATTTTGCCAGAATTTACACAAAGCAAATGTACATGCATGTCAGGAGTGTGTAACACTGCTGGTCTCATTCCAGCACCCTGGTTATGGCTGAGCTGCACTCTCCCTGTCTGACTGTCCACCTCAGTGGCAGCCCATTCATAGGGGGCACACGGTCGCCGCCCCCCTATCCATCCGTCTGGCCCCCTGATCCACATACAGGGCACCAGATCATAAATTCCAATGGGGGGGGGGGGTTCTAATGCACATGTTTAGAGCCAGAGGCTCTAATAGGCTTCAAAAAGGGTGGGCTTGGGGCGCTCAGCAGTGCGCTCCGAGCCCACCCAGTTGTGTGAGAATAGCAAATGAATATTCGCTATTCTCACACTGATCCTCCTCGCGGTTAATCAGGAAGCGGATCTGAGACCCCTTTCCTGATTGGCTTGAAAGGAGAAGCGATCATATTGGCCTAGGGGGAGGAGAAAACGCGCGGCCAGAGGAGACGGAGAAGCCTGACTGACCCACTCACCCACCCACCAGCAGCCACTGAGCACACATCTCGCGGCTAGCACGATGAGGCAAAGTAAGAAGCGCATTGCGGTATACTGAAGGTGCCATCTTTGGTCACCTGAACACAGCCTGTGACAGCCCTTCCTCCACAGCGTGATCATAATAGAGCTGTGTGGGCTCTGATCATCAGGGAACGCTCCCCTGTGTTTTCCGATGGTAATGGCAACTGTGCTGGGCTGTGCTCTCACCATGGTGTCCCCTGTGTAGGCATAAAGCGGCTGTCACACGGGTGACCAGGATGTGGTTGAAGCCTGAGGAGGTTCTGCTGAAGAACGTGCTGCAGCTGTGGGTCACACACAAGTCCAACCAGTACAACCATCCTACAGCACCGCTGAGGACATGGGGACAGGGTGGCCAAGTTCACAGGTAAGTCCAATATAGTCCAACACAGTTGCTGGTGTACCCCACCTTCATGTACGTCTACGGGGGGTGGCGTTGGTTTGCCGCCCCCCCAAAATTATTGAGCACCGGTTGCCATTGGTTCACCTGTGAGTTTTAAGCCTGCCAAGTTCCTGGTGTCATGCTTGTGATAGTGTTTGCAACGTGTGCTTCATTGTGCCTTGTTTCCATGCCTTGACCTTTGCCTTCATCTGACCCCTGTCCTACCAGCTAGTTTGGATTTTTTTGTTATCAACCTCGGATTGGACTTTGGAATACTCTCTGAACTCTGCCTGGATTTTGACCCTGACTACTCTCTGAACGTTGCCGGCCTTGAACCTGGACTGCTATTGGACCACTCTGCCTGCCTATCAACCACTGTTTGCTGTGGTTAGCCCCGTTGTGGTGGCCAGGCACTATAGAACTGTGTATAAGACTTGGGGGCAACCGAGTACCGGTAGGGATCTGCTTGCCTTATGGGACTGGGGGCTGCTATGGGTGAAGAACAAAGAGTCAGCTATAGTGCCTGACCACCAACACTAGGGGTAGGCGTGACAATACAGTTTTCAGGATGAACAAATTTTATATACATACACCCCTAATGCCGCGTACAAATGATCGGAAATTCCGACAACAAATGTTCGATGTGAGCTTTTTGTCGGAAATTCCGACCGTGTGTAGGCTCCATCGGACATTTGCTGTCGGAATTTCCGATAACAAAAATTTGAGAGCTGGTTCTCAAATTCTCCAAAAAGAAAAGTTCTTGTCGGAAATTCCAATCGTCTGTATGCAATTTTAACGCACAAAAAAAAACACGCATGCTCAGAATCAAGCAGAAGAGCCTAACTGCCTATTGAACTTCATTGATCTTGGCTCGTCTTACGTCTTGTACGTCACCGCGTTCTTGACGTTCGGAAATTATCTGACAAGATTTGTGTGACCGTGTGTATGCCACACAAGTTTGAGCCAACATTCCGTCGGAAAAAAATCCACGGTTTTGTTGTCGGAATTTCCGATCGTGTGTACGTGGCATTACAATCTAATTTTGTCTCAGTCAGGGCTCAATTCTTTTGCCGCGTACACACGGCCATTTTTCTCGTCGAGAAAAACGAAAATGTTCCCATTCGACGAGAAAAACGATAGTCTGTGGGCTTTCTGTCGTTTTTTTCGAGGAGAAAAACGGCATTAAAAACGACGAGAAAAATTAGAACATGTTCTAATTTTTCTCATCGTTTTTTTCGACATGTTTTCCACGGCAGTGTTTCCCATAGGGAAACACTGCCGCGGAGCCCACAGACGGTCGTTTTTCTCGACAAGAGAAAAAACGACGTGAAAAACGACCGTGTGTGGGGAACAAGTTGTTCCCTCGTTTTTAATGACATTATTCACGGCGGTTTTTTAACCGCCGTGAATAATGATCGTGTGTACGCGGCATTATGCTATTGTATTTACTTTTTCTAAAATGACTTATCAACTTCAAATTACGAAACATGCTTTTTTTCTACATCAATATTTGTATATAAAGTAACGGCTGTTCCTTAAAAAAAAAAAAAAAAAATACAAAAATTGCAAAGATGACAGTTTGTTCATTGCACAGTAGCTGTAAAAGAAAAAAAGGCAATATCATATTTGTGTCTGCACAGCACAGTGTGTCACAGCAGGGTTCACTAAGCATGGAAGCCTGGAGCCATATCTTCGGTGTCTACCTGCTGTGAAGGAGCACAATGTACCAAATGGGAATAAGGCAGACTTCTCACAATGTCTTCATAGAGATGGGCAATGTTCCAAATGTTAAAGTGCAGCAACTGTGTGGAAAGGATTGTTGAATAAAGTTTACTATTAAGAAGCAGGTTTTAATTTTGCCAATGACACCTTTGTAATATCAATGACAGGTAGATTGTCTCAGCTCATCACTTGTATCACTAATATCACTGGGTGATATTAAAAATGGTCATTTAAGTGACTCTGCTGCTAAACTAAAATTGTAAATTCAAGTATCTATATAGAGCTTTTCATTTTAGCGAATATAGGGGAGAATTCAATAAAACAGTTTTCTGGTGGTACTGTATGGTCCTATTAAAATGGCATGAATGAAAAACGTTGTATGAATGGAGGAGGAGGACCTTTCATTCACCCGCCTGTCCTTTATTCATAGAGCGCTTTTCATTGACGGAAGCTATATTACCAGTGATTCTGTTTACAAGTTTTACCGTGATTTTACTGCAATTCGTCTGGCGACAATCGTGTCAAAATTGCGCCGCAATTTGGTGCTATTCAAAATAGTAGGGATCGCAATGGCGTCCCGCATTTGCGGCGTTTCTGAATTGCAGCAATTCTGCCAGCAAAACAGAACGCCATGGTGTAAATGGAGCCTTAGGCTCCATTAACACTACAGCGGTTTGAAACACGGGCAGATTTTCCGCGGATCTGCCCGCTATTCGAGCACTGAGGTATGAATGACAAAATGCGGGACTTGCATTCAAGATGCCATTATTTGAATGACACCACAAATCGCGGTGCGGGTCTGCCACAATTGTCGCACGATAAAAACCTACTACAATCAGGGCAACCCGCATCACGGGATGCATTTTGGCCAAAAGTAGCTCCTGAACTTTTTTGGGGCGACATGCGTTCCGCAATGAGGGTTGCCGCCATTGCAGCATGTTTTGTCGTGCATCAATCGCGGTAAACCCGCACCGCGATTTGAGGTGTCATTCAAATGAATGGCATCTCAAATGCGAGTCCCGCGTTTTGTCATTCACACCTCGGCGCTGTTAAATCGTGGGCAGATCCGCAGCAAATCTGCCCATGTTTCAAAACGCTGTAGTGTGAATGCAGCCTTAAGCTTTAGTAAATCAACCGCTGCGTATCAAGTTTTTTTTTTTGTCTCTTTATAGCACCGCACAGACATTCTTGTCAATTTATTAAATAAAGCAAGATATATGCAATATTTGTTATTTCTTATGATCAAAAATGCTGTTTTCAATTTACTAAAATAATAATTCCAAAGATTTACAGTGCATACATTGAATTTTTTAAATTTTTGTTTTTTTTACTTGTATTAGTAGTTTTCATAAGGATTAATTCATAAGTCTTTGGGTGTGTTTTGCATTGGGGAAAAAGGAGCCATCTGGGATGAAGATAAAAAAAAATCAGTGAATGAGATAAAACAACGAATCTTGAGAAATAGAAGCTTTCAGTGATTAAATAATCATGTAAAAATAATGACTGCACACCTACGCAATATTTGTGAATTGAAGGTTTTGATTAAAAAAAATTATTTCAGAAAGTATTAAATGCAGCTACAATAACTCATGCTTCTTAGTGAATTGATTGTACTGTTCCCCTCTCATTGCATTATAATAATTCCATTCAGACTGGCTGAAAACAACAAAGTCTCTGAAAAGATTAGGCTGGCTGGTCAATGCTAAAAGTTCCCACTACCACTCATGGGTGACCTAGCTGATTCTTTCCTTTCTCCCATTACAGGCTCAACAACATTAGCACTACAGAAGACAAGTGAAAGTCCCCCGTCCTTCTGGAGGATACATCTGCCCCTCTATACCTAGCTCATTTGTACTCTCACCAGATGTTGCACTGAGAGCTTCACTTTCTGCCTTAAACATAAAACAAAAATCTATAACTCAAGATTTTTTTTTAGACCAAGCATGTAAAAGTCACATCAAAAATGACTTTCACATAAATATGTATGAGATCCAGTGGGGACTCTGTTTTTATAAAAAAAAAAAAGCCAAGGGGATATGGGACAGGATTACCCAGCAAAGAGTTGCCATACTTCCTCATTAGGACCACTCACAGAGCTTCCTTTCATTTCTCCCTACCTAACTGAACTCCACTTATTAAGCCCTGTACACACGGGCGGGAATCCCGTCGGGAAAAAAAACGTTGGTTTTCCCTACGGGATTCCCGGCAAGCTTGCCTTGCACGCTGAGTTTACACACACCCATTCAAAAGAACCGCCGTTCTTTTGAATGGCAAGAACGCGGTGACATCATCGACTACGACGAGCCGGCGCTCGTCACATTCGATGCCGTTGCCGCCGTCTTGCTACACCTCACACTAACCTTGTATGCTACAGCGCATGAGTCTAAGTCTTTTCGAGCATGTGCGGGTTGACCTTGGACAGGTAGGCATACAGACGACCATTTTTCTCGGCAGGAAACACTCTGCCGAGAATCCCGACGAGAAAATAGAGAGCAGGGTCTCTATTTTTCTCGACGGGATTCCCGGCAGTTTTTCTGTTGGGAAGGCATACACACGTACGTTTTTCACGGCAAAAAGCTTTCCCAGCAGTTTTCTTGCTGAGTTTTCTTGTCGTGTGTACGAGGCCTTACTAGTAACAGCTTGATTCAAAAACCCAATGCAAGTATCAGGACATTTAGGATTATGACTATGAGATGAAAAAGAGAGAACAGGAACTGTTCATCATTGCACAAAGAGATTTTCCAACGTGTTCAGAATACCTACGTAGTCTCTGCCTCGTTCCGGTCTTTTTCTGTGTTGGAACAGAAAGGAATGTCCATTGTTTGATTCTGCCTTTGTCGTTTTCGGAGTTAGAACAGGAAGATGGGCTTGCTATTTTAGCCCATCTTGGTCTTGTCTTATTTTCAGTTAGAAGAAAAAGAAGCGTGCTGTTTAAGTCTACGTTGGTCTTGTCCTTCATCTTAGAACTGGAAAGAAGATCTAATGATTTAGCCTGTCTTGGATCTGTCCTCTTCCCATACCAAGAAGGAAGGTTCACCCTTTAAAGAGGAAGTAAACCATGATGGGTTTTACTTCCTCTTTGTTTCCCTGCAAAAGTAAAGCATAATGGTAAACAAAGAGGAAGTAAAACGTGAGTGACGTCACGCGACTCCGGCCAGTCACAGAGCCGGAGTTCGCTCACCCGGAAGGAAGAGGGGTGAAGAATGGACGCTCGCTACTAGGGAGGAAGACAGGGACATTGCAGGCTTCTCCTGCAGGTAAGTATCACAAAATGGGCTGCTATGCGATGCCCTGTACAAGTCATTAGTAAGACCTCATCTGGAATATGCAGTTCAGTTTTGGGTACCAGTTCTCAAAAAGGATATCGGGGAACTAGACAATTGCAGAGATAGGCAACCAAACTGATAAGAGACATGGAGAAGCACTAGGGTTGCACCTATATCACTTTTTTAAGACCAAGTACAAGTACCGATACTTTTTTCAAGTACTCGCCGATACCGATTACCTATACTTTTTTTTAATGTCATGCGACAGTGGCACTTACCTGCAGCACTGATGGGCACTGAAAGGTGCCACTGATGGGCACCGATGAGGCGTGGACTGTGTCGGTAGTTTTTTATTTTTATTAAATTTTTTACAATTTATTTTATTATTTCTATTTTTACGGCATCTCCCTTTTGAGACAGGGAAAGAAACTGAGGACACATATTACCCAGTCCCTTTCCCTGCAGCCTCAGCTGCACTGAAGATGAATGGACAGGAGACAGCAGCTCCTGTTCATTCATAAACTAAAATATTGTAAACACAGTTCACGACGCTCAGTTATGAATGGACAGTCAGTGATTACTGACTCTGTTCATTCAGAAAAGGAAGGAGCCAGTAAATTACATATTTCCCGGCTCCTTCCTCCGCTCTCCATCCTGACAGATCCAGGACGAGGGGGGGGGCAGAGGAGCACAGAGGGGGACCAGAGCAGGACCCGGGAAGCCTGAGGAGGACTCGGAGGAGGATCTAGGGAGCCAAAGGATAACACAAAGAGCTGGAGGAGAACCCCGGGAGTCAGAGGAGGACACAGGGGACAGTCGGGACGATCGGGCAGTTACAGGCACCGATCTCCCTGTATAGCTTTCAATAAAGCAGCTGACAGCCGCGGGAGGGAGAGGAGGAGAAGCAGCTGTCAGCTGCTTTTTAAAAGCCATAAGGGAGATTGGTGCTTGTAACTGCCCCCACGATCATCTATGAGGCTGCCCGGCTCCCTCTGCTAAGTTGAGGATACAGGTATCGGATTAAGCATTGGAGCATTTGCACGAGTTCAAGTACTCAAACAAATGCTCGGTATCGGCACCGATACCGATACTATCGGTATCAGTACAACCCTAAGGAGCACAGCTATAGGGAAAAATTAGAGGAACTAAATAAGGGGGGACATGGACAACATGTATATTTACATAAGTGGTCCATCTAATGAACTTGGTATTGAGTGACTTATTCACTTTAAGGTCACCACAGAGGGCAAGGGGGCACTATTTACGTCTGGAGAAAATTTAATCTCCAATATGGAAAGGCTTCATCAAGTAAGAGCTGTAAAAATGTGGAATAGACTCTCCCAAGAGCTTATTCTGGCCAGATCAGTAGATTGTTTTTTAAAAAAAGGCCTGGATTCTTTCTTAAATGCACATAATATAACTGGATACTAATATGTAAAGTTGATCCAGGGAATATCTGATTCCCACTGGAGCAAATTGGATCATGCTTTATTGGTATTTTTTTGCCTTCCACTGGGTCAACTGTGGGTATAGGATAGTGTATATGGTTCCCGATTTGTGTGTGTGTGTTTTTTTTCTCTTTTGGTAGAACTGGATGGATTTGTGTCTCTTTTCAACCTGATTAACCATGCAACCTGGCTTGATCCTGTCCTCTTCTTTGTTGGAACAGAAAGGATGGTGTATTGTTTTAGTCTGTCTTGATCCTGTCCTCTTCTCAGTTAGAAAGGGAGACTAATCTCCATTTAGGTCTACCAGCCCAACATATATAATTTATATTGACCTGTATAAATGTACAGGCTTAACTAAAATAAAAGAACAGCGTAGAATGGAATCGAATAGAATAGAATAAAAAAGAATAGAGTCAAATAGAAAGATTATAACCAGCTTCTGAAATTCGAATAGAATACACAAGAATAACAAACAGAATAGAATAGAAACAATATAACCATTTCCCAAAATTCACATAGAATCAATTAGAATTTGGATAGAATTGAAAAGAATAGAATAGAATAGCAAATAATAGAATAGTATAGAAAAAAATAGAATACAATACAATGAATAAAACCATCTTCCTCTTCTAATCTATTCGTTTCTATTCTATTCAAATTTGAATTGATTATATTTGAATTTTGGGAAATAGTTATATTCTTTCTATTCTATTGTTTTTAAAATTATTTTCTTATCTATTCTATTATGGTCTATTCTATTCTTTTTTTCTATTCTATTCTTTTCTTAAGAATTCAAATTCAAATTTATTATATTTGAAATTCGAATTTCAGAAGATGATTATATTTGTTCTATTTTTTTTCTATTCTATTTGTTTCTATTATATTCTATTCTATTCTGTTCCTTTATTTTCTATTTTTGTTTTTTGTTTATAGCGCAAAAAATAAAAACCGCAGAGGTGATCAAATACCACCAAACGAAAGCTCTATTTGTGTGGAAACAAAAACATAAAGATTTAATTTGGGTACAGCAGCCGTTCTCAACCTTTTTACCCCAGGGGAACCCTTAAAATAATTTTCAGGTCTCGGGGAACCCCTAATAAAACACATTCAGTCAGTGGGAACAATGCCCCTTACTTTGGTGGTCATTGAGAAGAATGCCCCCTTTTTACAGTGGTGGTATGAATGGCCCCCTTACAGAGAGCTAGAAAGATCATTGGTGTCATACCACTGGCTCCTCCAAGTGGCAATGGCTCAGAATTATGTCGGCACCATCAAACAGGAGGTAAATCAGCCACAGCTCAAGGAACCCCTAGCCACCTCTGGAGGAACCCTAAGGTTCCACGGAACCTTGGTTGAGAATGGCTGGGGTACAGTGTTGCATGACCGCGCAATTGTCATTCAAAGTGCGACAGTGCTGAAAACGAAAAATTGATCTGGGCAGGAAGGGGGTGAAAATGCCCGGTATTGAAGTGGTTAAAGGAACCTATTTAGAAAGTAAAAAAAAAACCTTTCACAACCCCTTTAAAGACAAGGCCACATACCTGTATGTGCGTATGGTCGGCGCTAAGGGGCTATGTAACTACCGTATTTATCGGCGTATAACACACACTTTTTTCCCCTTAAAATCAGGGGAAAATCGTGGGTGCGTGTTATACGCCGATACCCACTGATCCCGGCGATCTCCGCCGAGATACACATAGCCGAGTGTACTCGGCTATACTCGGCTTTTCTCGGCTCTGCTCACAGTCACGCCCAGTCCCGCCATTGGACCTGTGATATGTCCATCATAGGACTCGGCGTGACTGTGAGCGAAGCCGAGAAAAGCCGAGTATAGCCGAGTACACTCGGCTATGTGTATCTCGGCTCCGCCCAGTCCCTGCGTTCTCGGCGGCGTTCGCCCCGCTCCGCCCAGTCTCTGCGGCGATCTCGGCGGCGCCAATTTTGAAAACTGGGGCAAGGCTGCACTGGACACTGGGCAAAGGCTGCACTTAGCAAAGGTTGCACTGGACACTGGGCAAAGCTGCACTGGACACTGGGTAAAGCTGCACTGGGCACTGGGCAAAGCTACACTGGGCAAAGGCTGCACTGGGCAAAGGCTGCACTGGACACTGGGTAAAGCTGCACTGGACACTGGGCAAAGCTACACTGGGCAAAGGCTGCACTGGACACTTGGTAAAGCTGCACTGGGCAAAGGCTGCACTGGACACTGGGCAAAGGCTGCACTGGACACTGGGCAAAGGCTGCACTGGACACTGCTGGCAAGGCTGCACTGACAAGGCTGCAACGGACACTGGTAAGGCTGCATTTAAATGTAAGGTTTTTTTTTTCCTTAAACTTCCCTCCTAAAAGTTTTTTTCCCTAAAATTCCCTCCTAAACTTGGGGTGCGTGTTATACGCCGGTGCGTATTATACGCCGATAAATATGGTATGTGCAAGACCAATTGTAACATTTTCTGTTTAAATGGGAAGTGTATTATCATGGCTTCCTATGGTCTATATGGCCCTCTAAAAATATCAGCACAATACCGTATTTGAAAAGGGCGCAGCAACTGGAAAAAGAAAAAAAAGATTACATAGTCTTTTCCTTTTATCTGCCTGTTGCCTCGACTCCTCCAATGTGAAATTAGGTTGCGTGGAAGAAGAGCTCAGACAGGGAGAGAATTGGACTGAGTGATAACTATTCCTATAGTGGCAAACATCACCATTTCAGACCACGGCAGATTAATAGCTGCCTCACAGCCAAAACAAATGAACAAAAAAGAAATCTCATTTACAAACCTATTAGATTTGCTATGTAAGCTTTCCACAGCTGATCTGATTGTGCCTCTCCCTCCAGTGCTCCTGCAAGACAAAAGACAATACATTATTTATCAAATTCTCTCACTGCCTGTAAGCTTGCTTTAACAAAAAAATAAAATAAAAAAAATGCCCCCGCATGTATAGAGAGCAGAGAACTTTTCCTGCTATAATACCTTTCTCAAGACACGGGAGTCTGTTACATGCTGCATGTCTTTGAAATGAAATGGAACCAGCAGACATTACCTCAGATCTCTAATAAGAAGGACAAGAAGGTGCATTACTTCACATGCCATGGGTCTTCGTGTTCAGTGCTACTGAGGTGCTGGCTAACAAAGGAGCATTGTTCCCGGCAATATTGACCCTCCGCGACCCCCGTCGCGGGGACCAGCGCCGAGCTCTGTCGCTCCTCCCGCTCGCCGCCATCAAGAGATTCCTATGGATACGCTGCATCTTGTGGGTGGCGGCGAGCGCGAGAAGTACAGCCTCGCAGTGCCGATTTCCAGCTTGATCCCATCGCGCTGGAAATTCAATCTCGCGGGCACCCACTGTACATTTATTAGACCACTTTCACACTGAGGCGCTTTTCAGGCGCTTTCACGATAAAAAAAGCGCCTGAACACTTATTTCCATTAAAATCAATGAATGCTTTCACACTGGGGCAGTGCGCTGAAAAAACGCCCCTCTCTCCATTGAAATGAATTAAAAAGCACGTCAAAAGCACCTGAAAAGCGCTTCAAAAGAGCTCAGTGTTTTACTGGCAGTTTTTCAAGTGCCTCAGTGTGAAAGTGGCCTTAGAGCAGCCATTTTCAACCCGGATACCATGGAACCCTACGCTTCTTCTAGACACTTAGGCCTCTTTCACACTGAGGCGCTTGAAAAACTGCCAGTAAAACACTGAGTGCTTTTTAAGCGCTTTTGAAGCGCTTTCAATTAATTTCAATGGAGAGGGGCATTTTTTCAGCGCACTGCCCCAGTGTGAAAGCATTCATTGATTTTAATGGAAATACGTTTTCGTAAGCTTTTCAGGCGCTTTTTTTAGCGTGAAAGCGCCTGAAAACGCATCAGTGTGAAAGTGGTCTTAAAGCGGAGTTCCAACCCACTTTACAAGGTGGTCTTAACCACTTAAACGCTTGCCGACCGCTGCACGATGATATACGTCGGCAGAATGGCACGGCTGCACCAAAGGGACGTACCTGTACGTCCCCTTTAAATCGCGGCATCATGGGCGCACCTGCCGCGAGCTCCGTGAGTGTGACCGCAGGTCCCGTGGACACGATGTCTGCTGGGTGCCCGCAATCGTGTCACAGAGCTGCAGAACGGGGAGATGCCTATGTAAACAAGGCATTTCCCTGTTCTGCCTAGTGACAGGACAGTGATCTACTGCTCCCTGTCATCGGGAGCAGTGATCAGTGTTGTGTCACTTGTAGCCCAGCCCCCCCCCAGTTAAAATCACTCCCTAGGACACACTTAACCCCTTAATCGCCCCCTAGTGTTTATCCCCTTCCCTGCCAGTGTCATATACACAGTAACACAGTAATCGGTGCATTTTTATAGCACTGATTGCTGTATAAATGACAATGGTCCAAAAATAGCATAAAAAGTGTCCGATGTGTCCACCATAATGTCGCAGTCACGATAAAAATCGCAGATCGCCGCCATTACTAATAAAAAAAATGTATAAAAAAATGCCATAAATCTACGCTATAACTTTTGCGCAAACCAATCAATATACGCTTATTGCGATTCTTTTTACCAAAAATATGTAGAAGAATACATATCGGCCTAAACTGAGAAAGAAATTTGTTTTTTTATATATTTTTTGGGGATATTTATTATAGCAAAAAGTTCAAAATATTGCTTTTTTTTTTCAAAATTGTTGCTCTTTTTTTTTGCTGTACCTGATCACTAGGAACAGATGATCACTCTGAACTTCTATTTTTTACTTTTTGCTATAATAAATATCCCCAAAAAATATATATAAAAAAACAAATTTCTTTCTCAGTTTCGGCTGATATGTATTCTTCTACATATTTTTGGTAAAAAAAATCGCAATAAGCGTATATTGATTGGTTTGCGGAAAAATTATAGCGTCTACAAAATAGGGGATAGATTTATGGCATTTTTATTATAATTTTTTTTTTAGTAATGGCAGTGATCAGTGATTTTTATCGGGACTGCGACATTGCAGCAGACAGATCGGACACTTTTGACACTATCTTGTGACCATTGACATTTATACAGCGGTCAGAGCTAAAAATAGCCACTGATTACTGTGTAAATGTCACTGGCAGGGAAGGGGTTAAACACTAGGGGGCGATCAAGGGGTTAACCGTGTTCCCTCAGTGTGTTCTAACTGTAGGGTGGATGGGCTACCTAGGACATGACAGAGATCACTGCAAAAGATCCCTGTCATGTCACTAGGCAGAACAGGGAAATGCCTTGTTTACATAGGCATCTCCCCGTTCTGCCTCTCCTCATCGCGAGGAGGCGACGTGTGCGCCTGCTACCCCGGGATTACGAAGGGACATACGGGTACATCCTTTTGCACACCCGTGCCATTCTGCCGACGTACATCGGCATGCGGCGGTCGGGAAGCGGTTAAACTAAAGACCACCACTCCACCACATGTTTTTGGATAAATACATGATTTTTTTTCCCCTCTACCTTTCAAAGCGGTTGTATCCTCCGCTTTGTGATTTTTACCTACAGGTAAGCCTATAATAAGGCCTATAATAAGGCTTACCTGTAGGTAAAATCAATATCTCCTAAGCCTGCACGGTTTAGGAGATATTCAGCCTGCATGCAGCCGCTGACGTCAGCAGCACATGCGCTCTGAAGCTCCTTGCCGGAACGAAGGACTCCCGGAGGGTCCCTTACTCCGATCTGTGATCAGCCAAGTCTCATTGACTCACTGATCACAGAGCGCGCCGCACGAGCCCTGCAGGGGGAGGGTGCAGGCCGCTCGAGCACAGGAGGACATCATATGGCTGCTTCCCGACAAAGTAGGTCTGCGTTGTAGCTGTCATTCATAGCGCGGACGGGAAGTGGTTAAAGAGGGGCGTTCTTACAACTGACCATCACCAATGAAAGGGGTATACTATTTTCCCAATTACCCACGAATGAACTAATCTTAGCAGGAATTGATTGAGGCCACAATAATATTGTAAGGGTTCCCATGGGCTAAAAAGGTTGATGAAGGTTGTATTAGAGTGTATGTCAAGGCATAAATAAAAAAATCATATGCAGTACATCTTTGCTATACATGGACATTTTCCAATGTTTCATCCTTTTAAAGACCCTACAAGTATAGAAATATACCTGTTGATCTGCCAGAAATTCCTGTTGTGGGCTGATTGAGTGGTGTCAGCCCTGCCCACTCTATCATCTCAACAGCAAAAGGGTTAATCATTCTGAAGCCTCAGGATAAAGACTTGAATAGTTATTTACTCTCCTTGAGATAACACAGGAAGTGAGAACTGGACACAGGACAGCTCAAAACAATTTCAATAGTATATTTAAAGAGGAAGTAAACCCTGGAAAAAAAACTAAAAAACATGCAAAAGAAAGCCATAATGAGCTAGTATGCATAGCATACTAGCTCATTATGAATGACTTACCTGAGATCGAAGCCCCCGCAGTGGTCCTCGGTCACCTCCACCGCCATCTAGCCTCGATGTATCGTCACGGGTGTCAATGTATCTCCTCTCCGGCACTGTGATTGGCCGGAGCGGCGATGACGTCACACGTATGCGCTCTCAGGCCGGCAAGAGCCCATTCAGAAAACCGGCAATGAAGCCGGCCCGCTAGTGCGTATGCGCGTGACGTCATTGGCGCATCGATTTATAGTAAATATCTCCTTAACCATGTAGGTTAAGGAGATATTTCTTGCACCTACAGGTAAGCCTTAATCTTACCTGTAGGTGCAAGTTGTCTAAGTGGGTTTACAACCACTTTAAAGTCTAAGTTTACCTAAGATGAAAAAATAAAATAAAAATCAGCACAAGGGACATTACTTATCTTCATTGAGATGTGTCTCCTGTGCTGCTGTGTCCTCCTTTTGCTGAGATCTTCCTC
Organism: Rana muscosa; assembly: GCA_029206835.1. Taxonomy (NCBI): domain Eukaryota; kingdom Metazoa; phylum Chordata; class Amphibia; order Anura; family Ranidae; genus Rana; species Rana muscosa. The sequence continues at coordinate 456,256,319 of CM055118.1, forward strand.
CACCAATGCCTCCCCCACCCTGCCAAAGTAATATTCTGGTGCGGCTAGGGCTAAAAGAACTAAGGGGCTATGACAGGCACTCATCAAGAGAGTCTGGCTATGCCTGCCTTTCCGCCCAGTTGCTCCATTCATAGAAGTCATTACTAGAATGAAACACAGTCTGTAAATGGAGGATGGGTGGATGATTGGTAGGTCATAGATCGTGTTTCATGTAGTAACAGCTTCTATGAATGTCTATTGCAGACTTTCTCAACCTTTTCAACACAAAAATACCCTACAAATAACTTTCTGGTCTCAGGGAACCCCTGCTAAAAATTACTATATATATATATATATATATATATATATATATATATATATATATATACATACAACTCATGATTAGGGATGAGCTTCGAGTTCGAGTCAAACTCATGTTCGACTCGAACATTGCCTGTTCGCCCGTTCGCCGAACAGCGAACAAATTGGGGTGTTCGCGGCAAATTAGAAAAATCTATGGGAGAAATCTAAAGTGTTAATTATAAAGGCTAATATGCAAGTTATTGTCCTAAAAAGTGTTTGGGGACCGGGGTCCTGCTCCAGGGGACATGTATCAATGCAAAAAGAAGTTTTAAAAACAGCCGTTTTGTCGGGAGCAGTGATTTTAATAATGCTTAAAGTGAAAAAATAAAAGTGAAATATTCCTTTAAATTTCGTACCTGGGGGTGTGTATGATATGCATGTAAAGTGGCGCATGTTTCCCGTGCTTAGAACTGTCCCTGAAAAAAATGTCATTTTTGAAAGAAAAAAAGTCTTTTAAAACTGACTCGCGGCTATTAATGAATTGTCGGCTCCCGGCAATACATACAAAAGTCATTGATAAAAAAAAAAAAAAAAGCGTGGGGGTTCCCCAGAATTCAATTACCAGGCCCTTCAGGTCTGGAATGGATATTAAGGGGAACCCTGCCGCAAATTTAAAAAAAAATTGACGTGGGGTTCCCCCAAATATCCATTCCAGGCCCTTCAGATCTGGCATGGATTTTAAGGGGAACTCCACCCCAAATTTAAAAAAAAAATGGCGTGGAGTCCCCCTAAAAATCCATACCAGACCCCTTATCCGAGCACGCAACCTGGCCGGCCGCAGGGGAAAAGGGGGGGACGAGAGAGCGGCCCCCCCTCCCTCCTGAACCGTACCAAGCCACATGCCCTCAACATGGGGAGGATGTCCCCATGTTGATGGGGACAAGGGCCTCATCCCCACAACCCTTGCCCGGTGGTTGTGGGGGTCTGCGGGCGGGGGGCTTATCGGAATCTGGAAGACCCCTTTAACAAAGGGGACCCCCAGATCCCGCCCCCCCCTATGTGAATTGGTAAGGGGTACGTTGTACCCCTACCATTTCACGAAGAAAGCGTAAAAAAATGTTTAAAAAACACACAAACACCTTGAAAAAGTCCTTTATTAAAAAAAAAAAAAAAAAAAAAATTCCAGCGGTGAAATCCAGTGTCCCGCGGCGATCCCGATGTCCAGCGCTGTCCTTCATTGGTTGTGCCTGAGCGGACCTGATGGGGAACTCCCTCTCAGTATTTTAAATGTATAGACCCGCCCCTTCTAAAGTTCCCCATCAGGTCCGCTCCCTCGGTATGTCGGACCCGCCTACGTCATTGGCCTGAGCGGGAACTTCCTTCACTGTGTAATTTAAATTTACATAGTGAAGGAAGTTCCCCGCTCAAGCCAATGACGTAGGCGGGTCTGACATACCGAGGGGGCGGACCTGATGGGGGACTGCTCTCACTTTGGTAATACATGTATAGACCCGCCCCTTCTCATGTTCCGCATCTCGTCCGCTGAGCGGACCTGATGGGGAACTTTAGAAGGGGCGGGTCTATACATTTAAAATACTGAGAGGGAGTTCCCCATCAGGTCCGCTCAGGCACAACCAATGAAGGACAGCGCTGGACATCGGGATCGCCGCGGGACACTGGATTTCACCGCTGGAATGTTTTTTTTTTTTTTTTAAATAAAGGACGTTTTCAAGGTGTTTGTGTGTTTTTTTAAACATTTTTTTACGCTTTCTTCGTGAAATGGTAGGGGTACAATGTACCCCTTACCAATTCACATAGGGGGGGCCGGGATCTGGGGGTCCCCTTTGTTAAAGGGGTCTTCCAGATTCCGATAAGCCCCCCGCCCGCAGACCCCCACAACCACCGGGCAAGGGTTGTGGGGATGAGGCCCTTGTCCCCATCAACATGGGGACATCCTCCCCATGTTGAGGGCATGTGGCCTGGTATGGTTCAGGAGGGAGGGGGGGCCGCTCTCTCGTCCCCCCCTTTTCCCCTGCGGCCGGCCAGGTTGCGTGCTTGGATAAGGGGTCTGGTATGGATTTTTAGGGGGACTCCACGCCATTTTTTTTTTAAATTTGGGGTGGAGTTCCCCTTAAAATCCATGCCAGATCTGAGGGGCCTGGAATGGATATTTGGGGGAACCCCACGTCAATTTTTTTTTTTAATTTGCGGCAGGGTTCCCCTTAATATCCATTCCAGACCTGAAGGGCCTGGTAATTGAATTCTGGGGAACACCCACGCTTTTTTTTTTTTTTTATCAATGACTTTTGTATGTATTGCCGGGAGCCGACAATTCATTAATAGCCGCGAGTCAGTTTTAAATGCATTTTTTTCTTTCAAAAATGACATTTTTTGCAGGGACAGTTCTAAGCACGGGAAACATGCGCCACTTCACATGCATATCATACACACCCCCCAGGTACGAAATTTAAAGGAATATTTCACTTTTATTTTTTCATTTTAAGCATTATTAAAATCACTGCTCCCAAAAAAACGGCCGTTTTTAAACCTTTTTTTGCATTGATACATGTCCCCTGGGGCAGGACCCGGGTCCCCAAACACTTTTTAGGACAATAACTTGCATATTAGCCTTTATAATTAACACTTTAGATTTCGAACGTTCGAGTCCATTGTATTTAATAGGGTTCTAAAGTTTACACGAACATTTTGTCTGTTCGCAGGTTCTGGTGCGAACCGAACAGGGGGGTGTTCGGCTCATCCCTGCTCATGATACATTAGTGTGATGATCAGTGGGAAGAATGCTCCTCACACTTGTGGTCATTGGGAAGAATCATTTAAAAAGATAATGTCTAGTGGCTCAGAAGTATTAGAAATAAGTGAACTTTTAAGTATTTATGAGCGTAAGGATGATATTTACTGATTTACACCTTTTTGAGCTTGATGATAAAGGACAAAAAATCCTCAAATTCCAGAAACACCATGACATTAAAAAGTAATCTCTTGTAATTCACTGGTACCCTTCATCTTAAAATATGGTCCTGGCACACCCATCAACAAGAGGCCATGCGATGCCAAAGTTAAAGTACACCTTTCACTTCTAAAGTCCCGTATTGGCTACCGCAATAAAATCCAGGTACCTTGTGGAGCCTTGTGCATACGTTTAGATGTCTTTTACAGCTCCTTTTTAGGGCAAATACCCAGTTGCCTATTGCACATTTTTAAACTACCCCACAAAGTAGAGCTGCCACGACGCGTCAACGTAATCGATTACATCGACTACGGAAATACGTCCACATGCGTGAAAGGCGTCGATGCGTCACACGTTGCAAGTTGCAAGTCAATACACCCCCACCGCGGCTTTCAGCGCGGTGCTACTCTCCCACACACAACCACCGCTGACTGTCCCCTATCCTCCTCCAGTCCCCATCCTTCCTTCTCCATGCTGCTGTCCCCCTCCATGCTGCTCCGTGTCTCCCTCTCTCCTCCGTGCATCTGTCCCCCTCTCTTCTCCGTGTCCCCCTCCATGCTGCTCTGTGTCTCCCTCTCTCCTCTGTTCATCTGTCCCCCTCTCTACTCCGTGTCCCCCTCCATGCTGCTGTCCCCCTCCATGCTGCTCTGTGTCTCCCTCTCTTCTCCGTGTCCCCCTCCATGCTGCTGTCCCCCTCTCTCTTCTTCGTGTCCCCCTCCGTGCATCTGTGCCCCTCTCTTCTCCCCCTCCGTGCTGCCATCCCCCTCTGTATCTCAGGATGGAGAGCAGAGGTAGGAGCCGGTAAAGTTTTCTGAATGGACACAGTCAGTGATCACTGACTCTGTCCATTCACATAACTGAAACATTATATATATATTATATATATGTATGTAGTTATATTCTTTTATCTTACCCTCTTTTTTTTTATGTACTTATCATTTTTTGTAAAGTTATCCAAAGGATTAATTAGCTAATCAAAAAAAAAAGAACACTAGATTAAGTAAAAAATAAAAATAATCGTTATAGTCGATGACTAATTGAAAAAATTATCGCTACATTAGTCGACAGACAAAATAATCGTTAGTTGCAGCTCTACCACAAAGTAAAGAGCTGGAACATTTATTTCAACACTACCAACTTATCTACTTTCTGACCATTATGATATTCATACAGTAGGTGCCGCCGATATTGTGTCAATCTCGCCGCTTCTAGCGGCGAGATTGACACCCTATGAGCTCCGTCGCGAGAGCCAGCGCCGAGCTGTCTCGTCATCGGGAAAGGAAAAATGTTCCTTTCACGATGAGCGACACGCATTGCCGATAGACGGGGATCCGACGTGGATTCCCGCCAATACCAGGCACTGCGTTTGGTATGAATCCTGAGCGGAAACTCCACGCCAATTTTTAAAGAAAAAAATGGCGTGGGTTCCCCCTCCAGGAGCATACCTGGCCCTTGGGTCTGGTCTGGATTTGAAGGCGAACCCTACGCCGAAAAAACAGCGTGGGGGTCCCCCTCAAGATCCAAACCAGACCCTTATCCGAGCACGCAACCTGGCAGGCCGCAGGGGAAGAGGGGGGGGGATGAGAGAGCGGCCCCCCTCCCTCCTGAACCGTACTAGGCCGCATGCCCTCAACATGGGGGATTTGGTGCTCTGGGGCGGGGGGGCGACCTGCGGCCCCCCCACCCCAGAGCACCCTGCCCCCATGTTGATGAGGACAGGGCCTCTTCCCGACAACCCTGGCCGTTGGTTGTCGGGGTCTGCGGGCCGGGGGCTTATCGGAATCCGGGAGTCCCCTTTAATAAGGGGGCCCCAGATCCCGGCCCCCCCACCCTATGTGAATGAGTATGGGGTACATCGTACCCCTACCCATTCACCTGGTGGAAAACAAAATGGCAATAAAAACACAACACAGTTTTTTAAAGTATTTTATTGCACAGCTCCGGGGGTCTCTTCCGTCTTCGGGGGTCTCCGGTGTCGTCGCCGCGCTCTCCGGTTCTTTCTTCTGCCGGGCCACCGCTATCTTCTTCCAGCTCTTTTGCTAGCGGGGCCCGGTCTTCTCCGTCGCCTTCTTCTTCTCCAGCTCTCCGGTTCTTCTCTCGCTCTCCGGTTCTTTCTTCCGCCAGGCCTCCGCTATCTTCTTGTAGCTCTTTTGCTAGCGGAGGCCCTGTGTTGTGTTTTTATTGCCATTTTTTTTCCACCAGGTGAATGGGTAGGGGTACGATGTACCCCATACTCATTCACATAGGGTGGGGGGGGCCCTTATTAAAGGGGGCTCCCGGATTCCGATAAGCCCCCCGCCCGCAGACCCCGACAACCAACGGCCAGGGTTGTCGGGAAGAGGCCCTGTCCTCATCAACATGGGGGCAGGATGCTCTGGGGTGGGGGGGCCGCAGGTCGCCCCCCGCCCCAGAGCACCAAACCCCCCATGTTGAGGGCATGCGGCCTGGTATGGTTCAGGAGGGAGGGGGGCCGCTCTCTCGTCCCCCCCTCTTCCCCTGTGGCCTGCCAGGTTGCGTGCTCGGATAAGGGTCTGGTTTGGATCTTGAGGGGGACCCCCACGCCGTTTTTTCAGCGTAGGGTTCGCCTTCAAATCCAGACCAGACCCAAGGGCCTGGTATGCTCCTGGAGGGGGAACCCACGCCGTTTTTTTCTTTAAAAATTGGCGTGGAGTTCCCGCTCAGGATTCATACCAAACGCAGTGCCTGGTATTGGTGGGAATCCACGTCGGATCCCCGTTCAATACAGTGCCGCGTCTCCTCGCTACTGCAGCGAGCGTGACATGTGTCGCCATCCTGTCGCCGAGATGTCGGCACCCCTGTCGCCGAAAATCCCTGCGATAGGATCACAATGAATATACAATGTGGGCGGCACCTACTGTAGGTATTGTTCAATAGTAAAGTACAGAAGGCTACTTGAAAAAGGCCAACCTCCGACCCAGCAAGGAAGTGACAACGTGAAAGCTCTCCCAGGGCACTGGAGGAAACATTGCAGGCATATGCTTGCATTTTATTGCTGTAGCCAATTCAGAACATTTTAGAGGAATGGCAAACATACTTTGAAAGGAATGTGCAATTTATGTTTAATGTACTATACTATATTCAATCCAAAAAATAACATAAGTATTAGCAATTTGAATGTTGAAAATGTCCTACTTGCAGTCAGCAGGTCATAAAGATTTGTGCAAGAGCAAAAACATTCTCAAGGCAAATTAATGGCTGAATGTCAGGAAGATCCAATTACATAGGCTGCAAGGCACACTAGCCCAATCCCCCCCGTTGCTCATTTCTATTAGTAAGGTTGGCAACAAGCATGCTTTGTTTGTGCAATATGTATTTAAAATGTATTTGTAAAAATAAAATATTAAGATATAAACAATTCATTATGTAAAACAATAAAAAAATAAAGTTCACCAATACTATCCTCAGTATAGTCAACCTGATCAAAGGCTGCTGCGCTCTACTAAGTGCAAAGCATACAGTGCCTTGCGAAAGTATTCGGCCCCCTTGAACTTTTCATCCTTTTGCCACATTTCAGGCTTCAAACATAAAGATATAAAATTTTAATTTTTTGTGAAGAATCACCAACAAGTGGGACACAATTGTGAAGTGGAACGAAATCTATTGGATTTTTGAAACTTTTTTAACTAAGAAAAAAATGAAAAGTGGGGCGTGCAAAATTATTCGGCCCCCTTGCGTTAATACATTGTAGAGCCACCTTTTGCTGCGATTACAGCTGCAAGTCGCTTGGGGTATGTCTCTATCAGTTTTACACATCGAGAGACTGAAATTCTTGCCCATTCTTCCTTGCAAAACAGCTCGAGCTCAGTGAGGTTGGATGGAGAGCGTTTGTGAACAGCAGTTTTCAGCTCTTTCCACAGATTCTCGATTGGATTCAGGTCTGGACTTTGACTTGGCCATTCTAACACCTGGATACGTTTATTTGTGAACCATTCCTTAGTAGATTTTGCTGTATGTTTGGGATCATTGTCTTGTTGGAAGATAAATCTCCGTCCCAGTCTCAGGTCTTTTGCAGACTCCAACAGGTTTTCATCCAGAATGGTCCTGTATTTGGCTGCATCCATCTTCCCCTCAATTTTAACCATCTTCCCTGTCCCTGCTGAAGAAAAGCAGGCCAAAACCATGATGCTGCCACCACCATGTTTGACAGTGGGGATGGTGTGTTGAGGGTGATGAGCTGTGTTGCTTTTATGCCAAACATATCGTTTTGCATTGTGGCCAAAAAGTTTGATTTTGGTTTCATCGGACCAGAGCACCTTCTTCCACATGTTTGGTGTGTCTCCCAGGTGGCTGGTGGCAAACTTTAGACAAGACTTTTTATGGATATCTTTGAGAAATGGCTTTCTTCTTGCCACTCTTCCATAAAGGCCAGATTTGTGCAGTGTACGACTGATTGTTGTCCTGTGGACAGACTCTCCCACCTCAGCTGTAGTTCTCTGCAGTTCATCCAGAGTGATCATGGGCCTCTTGGCTGCTTCTCTGATCAGTCTTCTCCTTGTCTGAGCTGAAAGTTTAGAGGGACAGCCAGGTCTTAGTAGATTTGCAGTGGTCTGATACTCCTTCCATTTCAAAATGATCGCTTGCACAGTGCTCCTTGGAATGTTTAAAGTTTGGGAAATCTTTTTGTATCCAAATCCGGCTTTAAACTTCTCCACAACAGTATTACGGACCTGCCTGGTGTGTTCCTTGGTCTTCATGATGCTCTCTGCGCTTTCAACAGAACCCTGAGACTATCACAGAGCAGGTGCATTTATACAGAGACTTGATTACACACAGGTGGATTCTATTTATCACCATCAGTCATTTAGGACAACATTGGATCATTAAGAGATCCTCGCTGAACTTCTGGAGTGAGTTTGCTGCACTGAAAGTAAAGGGGCCGAATAATTTTGCACGCACCACTTTTCAGTTTTTTATTTGCTAAAAAAGTTTAAAATATCCAATAGATTTCGTTCCACTTCACAATTGTGTCCCACTTGTTGGTGATTCTTCACAAAAAATTAAAATTTTATATCTTTATGTTTGAAGCCTGAAATGTGGCAAAAGGATGAAAAGTTCAAGGGGGCCGAATACTTTCGCAAGGCACTGTATATATATTTTTTTTCCATATCAGTATCCATGTTACAAAATCATAATAAACAGTGTCCATTCAGCGAGCTTTTGGACTATGTCTTTCCACAGGCTAGGAACACTCCATATTCTTAAGAACCACACAACAATCTGAATCATCATGTTATACAGGATTATTATTATTATTATTATACAGGATTTTTACAGCGCTAACAGTTTGCGCAGCACTTTACAACCTGACGGCATGCACCTTACTTAAAGCGGAGTTCCAGGATTTTTATGTTTATTAAAAGTCAGTAGCTACAAAAAGTGTAGCTGCTGACTTTTAATAAACAGACACTTACCTGTTCCACGGTCCAGCGATGCGGCCGCCTGGAGTGTGGCTCCTCTTCCCCTCCTCTCCACCAGTGCCTCCATTGCCACTCTGGGCACCCAGCTGTGACACCTTTCAGCTTCACGACCGGGCACGCCGCGCTTCGCCATCTAAGTGGACAGGCGATCTTCTGGGACCTGTCACGTGTCCCAGGAGATCGCCTAGAGGGAGGGGTTGCCTAGGGCGAGAGGAGGAGTCGCCTAGGCGGCCCCTAAGCAGAAGGAGGAAGTGGGACAGGAAGTCACACTCCTAACAAAGCCCCCACTCCCCCCCCCCCCCCAAAAAAAAATTACATGCCAAATGTGGCATGTAAGGGGGCGAAGAGTGCTTAAAGCGGAATTTCCACTTTTGGGTGGAACGCCACTTTAAATCCTATACTCTTCCATTAATACAGAGAAAGTTCATGATCAGAGTTCTCAATCTCTAAACCGTTTCCACATTCTATACAAAATGTTAATATCCATCCTATTTCTATCCTGTTCCAAGTGTATGCATGCCAGTATATGATATGCCCTGCACTATTAATTGTAAACCCGAAGGATCTTATAAGGCCTTAGAAATAGATAAAAGCTCTGTAAGAAAACATAGCGCCTTGTCCTAAATTTAGAGGCATATGATTTATTACCAATACCAAACCTTATAACTAACTATTCTTTCATCTCCTTCCAATCTAGGTTCTCCTAGCAACCTTTTTTTGTAGCACCCCTTGCTAAGCTATTGCTAGAGATGCCGGGATTCCCAAGTTTGTTGCACAATTGCAGCAAGTCTGCATTGCATGACTCCAGATCAACTTTCTATGCAGACATTCTGGAAGTCTGCTGCAAGTTCTGATTCAGTTATGTCGTGCAAAAGTCATCCCACCACAGGGGGGGGCACTGTGGCTGAATCTTCATGCTGTAGACTTGCAGAGCTCTTGCTGTAGACTCACCACTGCCACTTTGCTATTGCTAGAGACTTGCCAAGAAAATTTGTTACAAATTGGAAAAGTATCAACTAGAACTTGTGCTTCAAGTGCTCTACAAGTGTACAACTTGCCAGTGAAAATATGCAGCAAGTTAACAAACTTACAATTTAACACTGCCACGAATGTGTGACAAGTTATCCTTGCTGTCTGGGAACAGTGAATAATTAGTACAGTGGCTCCTCCTGAGCCTTCAATTTTGTTTAACAAAAAAAACTACTGGTGTGTACCAGGCTTAAGACCCAAGCTTCTACTAGATTGGTTAAGATCAATATGCATTTGTAGTGATGGCCTGTGGGGTCGCTGTGTGTTTTGACATCCACACCCTGCAGGTCAGACATCCATTTTGGCACACTTTCCCAGACAATGAATAGTCTCTTGCATGTTGTTGTTGTTTTTATTAGGGGATTAACTTGGATGGGGGAAAGGGACATGGGATGCCCAGATAATGAATACTTCTTAGTAGAATAAAGGTATCTGCATCTAGATCTGACAGTCTCTTCCTCTGCACATCTCCTCCAGCACAATACTTGAGATCATTTGCTTCACTTCACTGTCCAAATCTAGTTTTCTGTCACATTAGCACATGGCTAGGCCTCACTCTGAATAAGTCTTAACGTTTTCCAGATAGCCCATTACAGGCAGGGTTTTGCAGTCCCCTTTTTGGTAGCAACCGTTTTAGATGAGAAGAATAAATGTGCTAACTGACACTTGGTGGACTACTGATCCCAGCACGTCCGATGCAAATCCTGCCAGCCCTTCTGGCTGTAGTGACTTGACTTCACAACAACCCAACAGTCTCTCCCTCTGGCTCCACATCCAACTCCTGGCATGTCTCTTCCAGAGATTTCCACTGTGCTTTCCACTCACCGACCCCAGCATGGATCCCTCCTGAATGACTTTCTCCAGACGTGCTCCCAACTGTCCTCTTCCTGCCCCTGTTCCAGGACACCTTTCTATGACCGTGTATAGAGAGGCTCCATCCCAGCTCCAGGCCTGAGGTACACCCCCCCCCTAGAAAGGGGGTTCCCTTGGACCACGACAGTCAAACACTCCATCATCCAGTTCATCCACCCCAATCCTAGTTGGGGATTGGTCAGGGCTCCCACATACACCCCATGTCACTCCAACTCTTTGCTCTGCCTCTTTTCCAGAACCTTCTCCCTGGAAACAGAGGAGGCGCCCAAGAGCTGAAGCACATGTCAGTCACCTGCTGCTACACTAAACTACTCCCCTGCCCCCAGATCAAAACAAACAGGCCTAGCTCACAGCATAGGCCTGCCTAAATTTACCTGCGCTGACAGCTTACACAAAAACCTACACCTTGCACCTACATACCTAAGGTAGAGGGCGCTACACATTTTTTGTGACATACATAATACAACAGCTAAAGTAAGTTCCATTTATGCCAACTAGGACAAAGTAAACTGATTCTATAATTTATAGCACATGTGTTTATTCACTCTGTTGGATTACCATAGATAAACAAAACTTACTATATATTTAGCACGCATACAGTTAGGTCCATATATATTTGGACACAGGCACAATTATTTTTTTCAGGTATTTGCCAAAACATAATCAAGCTATAGTTATATAATGGATATGGGCTAAACGTGCACACTCCCAGGTTTAATCTGAGGGTAAGTACATCCAAATCGGAGGAAGGGTTTAGGAATTGCAGCTCTTAAGAATAGCCATGCCCCCTTTTTCAAGCGGTCAAACATAATTGGACACTTGAATCAAAAGACCTTTCATGGCCAGGGCTACTCCTTCGTTATTTCTTCATCAATTAAGCAGGTTAAAGGTCTGGAGTTGATTCTTATGTGGTATTTGCATTTGGAATCTGTTGCTGTGAACCTGTCTTTTTTTTTTTTTTATTAAAAAAAAATGTCCCTTTAAGGCTGTTGGGCCGAAGTGATATTTGACGTCGCTGCTGTCATCCAACGTCACTGAGTCGAGTGGGGGCCATCATTCCCTTACTCGAACAAGTGCCTCAGAAGAAGGGATCGGATCGTCTCCGCCGCTACCGACTGCTCCAGTAAGTGACGAGGGGGCAGCTCTCCCGCCACCGATAAAAGTGATCTTGCTGCGAATCCGGCGTGGAAACCACTTTTATCTTAAAGCGGACCAGTCGCCGATTTAAGAAAATACCAGGGTTAGGGCAGCTATCTGCTGCCCTAACCCCGGTATTTAACATAAAAGTACCAACGTATAAAGACGGCGGGCGGTCCGGAAGTGGTTAAACAATAGGAGAACATGCCATAAATCAAAGACTAATCAACACAAAGGGCACAGTACAGAGGGGGAGGATGAAGGGGTCAGTACGGAGGGGGGGGTGGGTCAGGAGGGCACAATACTGGGATCAGGACGGCACAGTACAGTACAGGTTCTGGGACACCTCCTGGGACACGGACATCCACAGACAGCTTGTGACTGTCCCAGGGAATACAGGACAGTTGACAAATGTGATGTAATGCAAGATTATCATGGGGCCCCCATGCATTTTGGGCCCTTGGGCAGTGCCCATGCATTAAGATGGCCCTGTGGAACAGCGCCACATAATGGTACATAATTCTCCTGTGAGAATGATGAAGTGCCCCCAGAGGGTATGTTTTTGATGACCTGGGCTTACAGGAAGTGAGTTGATTAATGCTCATTCAACCCAGACTAGAAGTGGTGGCTGAAACCATGGAAGGTCATAGAGTGCAACGTTTGAGCATGAAGCAGGTGAGCACTGATGGTGAGTAAATAGGAAAGGAAATTATAAAAAAATATAAAAATAGTGGAGTAGGGGCTTTAAATTCTAAGCCAAATACTATTCTAATCTGACCCCCAAATTAATTTCAAACACTACATCTGCACCCGAAGCCTATACAGTAAAATGTTCGGCCTGCACCAAAATATACAGCTCCAAGATCCTGGCACCAAAATAAACAGTTTCAAAGCTTTGTAAAGTCCAACCTGGAGTTGGGCTTTAAGTGTTTAAGGAGTTAAGTCCACATCCATCACATGCCTGTCATGACTACAGTTTTCCTTTCTCGTTCCTTCTATACACATCCTTTAATTGCACTGTGTATGTTCTGCATGAACAGTCTTCTGAAAGGTCACAGACAACTTTTTCTAAATTATCTTTGCTCAGCTAGTGGTTTCGAACCCTGCTGTGAACAAATCTCCACAGAGGATGATGAGAAATGGATGGAGTAACAGATTATATCCAGCCAAACATCTGGGTTTTGTCTTTTTTTCATTTCATTTCAGCTGAAAATTCATCGGTATTTCAGCATCACCTTCCACCGGGCGCCTGCATGTTTGGATTTTAGCGTTTCTGTTTCCGTCGTAAAATTGGGTATAAAACCATTTAATTGAATGCTGTGACTTTAATTTTTATTTTAATAATTTTAAACCTTCAAAGACGGTTTGCAACTGTTGCCGATTTCCACTTTTATGACCATAGAACTGTATAAGGGTTCTGGCCACACCAAACTGTATTAAGAGGTTGACTGCCTTCTGCTTAAATTGTGCCCAGAATACACATTTGTGTAAATTTGATTATAATATAACATCTTCAGCCCAACTGTAGTAGAAAAAGTTACAAATGGTTTGGTGTATTCTTAAAGGAAATTTTTGAGTGAGAAAAATGTGTTGGCTGCCATTGCTGACCTCGTTTTCTAAAAAGCCTAATTGCCCAGCGGGCATGCTGAAACAATGGTGTTCATTTCCTAAAACTGGAGAGTGCAAAATCTAGTGCAGCTGTGCATGGTAGCCAATCAGCTTCTAACTTCAGCTTGTTTAATTAAAGTGTTACTAAACCCACAACAGTAAAATCAGAATGTATTTGCAGTAAAGCATGCTTGTTATACTCACGGTGGAACCTAAAGGGTTAATCCTCTGCATTGTGTAAAAAGGTTGTCTTCTCTGATCCTCCCCGTTCTTTTACTGTCCCAAATACATCTGCTGATCAGAGCAGAGCCTTGGGGGCACTCTGCACATGCTCAGTTTGGTGTGTATTTCTAGTTTTTTTTCTCGTAAACTGCATGTGATCCGTACAGGGCCAATCAGCACTCTCCGGACAGAGTGTCGGGGGTCCTGCAGCCACATAGGACAGTCAGAAGAAAATGAAAACTCCTCCTACAAGCTTTAACTAGTGCTCGGCCAGGCACTGATATAAGTCACAAGGCTGCTATATACTGCTGATGAGAAAGGGTATTTAGCAGTTTATATTTATTAAAATAATTGCATTTCCATGTTCTGTGGGAGACCAGATATAGTCAATGCAGGCTCCTGGGTTTAGTAACACTTTCACTTTTTGACCGGAGTTACTGGAGTTAAGTTTTAAAGCACCAATGGCAGCAGATCAAAGCATCTCACTAGTCAAACATAGAGGACAATAGTAATATTGGAATTGCATAATTGAGTAAATACATTGGTAATATAACAATAGTGTACGCTACTGTCCTGTCTAAAATGTGTACTGGGTATATTTTGGGTAGCTGAAAGGCCCTTTGTCTCTATAGAGGGTCTTGTGTCCACAATGTTTAGCTACAGATTAAAGCGGAACTACACTGCATCTGAGCACCACAAACCAAAAATGCTATTTAATTAATATTTAATATTCAAAGCAAACTCCCCCATCCATCCATGTCCCCATACTTTATTTTACTGAGAAATTACTTTGAAAAAAACACCCCCCTAGCATTTCTGGCTGTGGCCATCCTAAGTAAGGGCATATTATTTGTGTAGCATTTACTTCCTGTAATTTGTCTGCCCTTAGCTCAGGCATGTATTCAGGAGAGTGTGCTTAGCTGACAAAAAAACGCCTCCTGCCCTCCTAAAGACTCCTGGGATGTATGACCTCATTTGCATTTGGTGTGACATAACAGCATGGATGTCGCACCACTTCCTTAAACGTAATCTCTCTAAAACTGAGCTGGTTAAATTCCCCCCTGCCCGTGCCCCCCTCCATGACTTTTCCATCAAAGCAACAATGCAACCATCAGTCCCTCTCCTCATGCCAGGGTACTAAGTGTAATCCTAGACTCTAACTAAGTCCAATCGTTGTCAAAAGTTTGTAAAATTCACCTCCGTAACATCTCTAAAATTCGCCCCTTTTTAACAAATGAAACCACCAAGCGCCTCATTCACTCCCTCGTTATCTCTCGCCTTGACTATTGCAACTCCCTTCTCATTGGCCTGCCTCTCCATAGGCTATCCCCTCTTCAGTCTATCATGAATGCCGCTGCCAGACTTATACACCTTACCAACCGCTCAGTGTCTGCCAACCCTTTCCTCCAATCCCTACACTGGCTCCCAATCACCCAGCAAATTAAATTCAAAATACTAACCACAACATACAAAGCCATCCACAACTCTGCTCCGAGCTACATCACCAATCTTGTCTCCAAATATCACCCAAACCGTCCTCTCCGCTCCTCTCAAGCAGGGCCGCTGATAGGGGGGGACCACCAGCCCTCCTGTAGGGGGCCCGGGCACACAGGGGGCCCCGGACAACAGGAGGATCGGTGGAGCAGAGAATAAAGAATGACAGAGTCTCTCACCCAGCAACTCAAAGCCGGTTTCTCTCCATCTCGCTCCCACCGGCTTTCAGCTGCTAGGTGAGAGACACAGGGCTGGATTTAGAGGATGCCGGGTTGGGTTGTTATGCCCACCCTGGCTGGGCGCAGCTGAGCTCCTTCCCCCGCCCCCTCCCCGCCCACACTCACAGTTGGGATGAGGAGACGGCAGCTTGGAGCCTGGAGAGGTGCGAGAAGAAGTGCCAGCGGGAGGTGTGCTGTGTTTTGTTCTCCCCTCCTGTCAGAAGAGCGCTGGTCTTTACAGTACATGAGACCAGATCACTCTTACTGTAGATCGCATGGCACTGTACACACACTGCCCCCTATCCACAGTTGTTGCTGCTGGGAGGTGAGCACTGAGCAGCCTTTGGAGGAGATGGGGGCGCTGTGTGTGTGTGCAGTGCAATGCAATCTACAGTAAGAGCGATCCGGTCTCATGTACTATAAAGACCAGCACTCTTCTGACAGGAGGGGAGAACAAAACACAGCACACCTCTTCCTGGCTGTGTTGGCATTGGCAAATGTAATGGGGATTTGGGGAGGGCGATATGTGTGAGGAGGAATAATTGGGGGATATGTGCTGGGAGGAGAGATTGGGGGGGCAGGGGGTAATTTAGAGGGGCTTGTGCTAGGTGGGGGGAATTTTGTTTTGAAAATTTGTGCACGGGGGCCCCGTCAGGTATGCTGTATGGGGCCCCGTGATTTCTATAAGCGGCCCTGCTCTCAAGACCTCCTACTCTCAAGCTCCCTTGTCTCCAGGATTTCTCCAGAGCCTCTTCCATCCTCTGGAACTCACTACCTCAACCTGTCCAACTATCCCCTACTCTTGCTACCTTCAGGCAATCCCTGAAAACTCATCTCTTCAGGGAAGCCTATCACGTCTCCAACTAATCTTTTACCACTTCCATCAGCTCATTCCCCACAGTTACAACCTTTTGTATCACCTGCCCCACCCTATTAGATTGTAAGCTTTTCTGAGCAGGACCCTCTTAATCCTCTTGTATTTTATTGTATTATAACTGTATTGTCTCCCTTTTATATTGTAAAGCGTTGCGTAAACTGTTGGCGCTATATAAATCCTGTATAAAAATAATAATAATAATAATTTGCCCAGGTATGGAAAGCAGTAAGTAACTGAAGAAATGTGAAAAAAGCAAAACACGTTTAAAACAAGTAAATATAATAAACTTCATTATCTATGCACTAAAAGGATTAAAAATAGTCATTGTTGATTGAGAGAATGAAGTTCCGCTTTAAGCACTAACATTTAATTTATGTTAAACTTTTCTCAGTTTGTAAAAGTTGGAAGCTGAGATTTGCAATGCCTATGTGAATAATATGGTGAAAACTATATTTCTAATAAATAAATAAAAACAGGCACAAAAATTTCGAATAAACAAAATAAACTATATTTTAAAATACACCCATCTAAAATAATGGGTTATTTCTGGTTCCAAATAATCTAAATTGCTATCATCAAAAGAAATAACTAAATGTGGCAAAATATTCAAGAACTGCTGATGTTATTTGCAAAATTGATTTTGCCTGATTATTTTTAGTTTTCTTTTAATTAGTGTAAATACATGCAAGCAAAGCTTTCCCATGAAAAAAAAAGTCAATCAGAAATAATGACCTTCATAAATAAGCCTCTAAGACTATTTGGAAAATGTTTTGAGATGCAAAAACATGATTAAAAGTTTAAATGTTACAGTAATCAGAAAAATATTTAAGGTGACATACAAGGGGGAAGGGGGAGGGGGGTGGCGGTCCAAGGTGGCAACCAGACTGGTCACAACCACCTCTTTCTACCACTCTAGAGACAGCTCTTTCCTATTATCTGGGGAAGACCAGGGGGGAGAAATGTCTTGCATTGCACGGGAGACTACAAGAGCTTCCAGAATGGGGTCAGAACAGGACAACATGGCAAATCAAACTTGGGACGTCATTAAGCCCTTACCTTCAAGACTCGACAACTCCATCAGCCTGATCCAGCAAGACTTAAAGCCTCATACACACGGTCGGACTTCAAACAAACTCTTCCATGGATTTTTGTTTGAAGGGCATTGGCCGTGAACTTGTATAGCATACACACGGCAGGACTTTTTAATCAAACTTTTCCAAAATCACATGGTTTTTCTGCTCTTTACCGCCAACCTTTGGTCAACTTCTGCTATTGTTGGTTGATTTTAACATGCGTATTTGTACTTTGGACTAAAGTCCGATGGATTTCTGTACACACGATAGGACTTTGCACCGTAGGACTTTTGTTGCCGAAAAGTTTGTCCGTTTGGAGAGCGAACTTTTGTCCGATGAAAACCAAAAAAGTTTGTCCGATGGAGCGTACACACGGTCGGACTTTTTTGAAAACATGCTCATTTTGAAGTTTGTTGTCAAAAAGTCAGACCGTGTGTATGGGGCTTTAGACAAGTCCTGTGACCAAAACACTTGAGTGGAACACTGGGTCAACGTGACGGACAATGCAATCCGTAACCACACAGCTACCCTCCACAAGCCACAATCTAAAGTAAAAGTCCCTAGAAAGCAGAACAGAAGACGAGGAGAACCTCATTAGGCGCAAAAACCTGCACAGGGAGTGAAGGAGCAAAATTTTACCTTATCTAATGGAAATGGCATACATCTCCTAACCATTTGTTTTTTTTTTTGTACTGTGAATCTGTGCTTTAACCACTTAACAACCACCTGCCGACAAATAACGTCGACAAGGTGGTTGCTTAACTCTGGGAGGAAGTTATATAACGTCCTCCCAGAATCGCGCTCCCGCGCGCCCCCTGGGGCGCGCACACGGGAAACTCCGTGACCGCCGGGTCCAGAGGACCCGGCGGATCACGAATCGCGGTAAATCGCCGCTGATAGCGGCCGTTTACCACGTGATCGCTCCGTCAAATGACGGAGCAATCACTTGTAAACAGACCGGCGTCATTTGATGACGCCGGTTCCTCCCTCCCCTCTCTGTACCGATCGGTACAGTGTGAGAGGGGAGGGGGAGGGAGCGGATGGCAGCAGCAGCACTGTGGGCTGGATCTGTGACAATTGCAGTCACAGATCCAGCCATCCATCCATCCCTGCTCAGCCATCCCTGTGCTATACCCTGCCAATACTCTGCAATACACCCTGCCAATACTCTGCAATACACCCTGCCAATACTCTGCAAAATACCCTGGTGCAATACTCTGCAATACCCTGGTGCAATACTCTGCAATACCCTGGTGCAATACTCTGCAATACCCTGGTGCAATACTCTGCAATACCCTGCGAAATACTCTGCAATACCCTGCGAAATACTCTGCAATACCCTGCGAAATACTCTGCAATACCCTGCGAAATACTCTGCAATACCCTGGTGCAATACTCTGCAATACCCTGGTGCAATACTCTGCAATACCCTGGTGCAATACTCTGCAATACCCTGGTGCAATACTCTGCAATACCCTGCACAATACTCTGCAATACCCTGCACAATACTCTGCAATACCCTGCAAAATACTCTGCAATACCCTGCAAAATACTCTGCAATACCCTGCAAAATACTCTGCAATACCCTGCGCAATACTCTGCAAAATACTCTGCAATACCCTGCACAATACTCTGCAATACCCTGCACAATACTCTGCAATACCCTGCACAATACTCTGCAATACCCGCCACAATACTCTGCAATACCCTCCACAATACTCTGCAATACCCTCCACAATACTCTGCAATACCCTCCACAATACCCTGTGCAATACCCTCCACAATACCCTGTGCAATACCCGTGCAATACCCTGCCATACACCGCAATACCCTGCCATACACCGCAATACCCTGCCATAGTCCGCAATACTCCGCAATGCCCTGCAATACTCCGCAATGCCCGGCAATACTCCGCAATGCCCGGCAATACTCCGTAATGCCCGGCAATACTCCGCAATGCCCGGCAATACTCTGCAATAACCACTTCCCGCCCTCCGGCCGTCATATGACGTCCTTGACTTTGTGCGGGGATATCTGAATGATGGGTGCAGCTACAGGCATCATTCAGATATTAGCTTTTTCAGCCGGCGATTCCCTACACCATAAGAACAATCATAGCGGCTGTTCCGCCGCTTGATCATTCTTACGGGAGGCGAGAGGGGATGTCGTCCCCCCCGCCGCCCTCCGGTGCTTCTACCGACTCACCGCTACGATCAAAGCCAGGATTGTTGTTTTTTTTTTGTATTTTTTTCAGGCTTCCCAGCCTAGAGGTGAGATGTGGGGTCTTATTGACACCCCCCCCCCCCCATATCTCACTGTAAAGAGGACCTGTCATGCCATATTCCTATTACAAGGGATGTTTACGTTCCTTGTAATAGGTATAAAAGTGATCAAAAAAATGTTTAGGGCGGAAAAACATGTCAAACTAAAATAAATAAAGTAAAATGAAGAATACATTTTTTTTTTTTTTTTAAAGCGCCCCTGTCCCCGTGAGCTCGCATACAGAAGCGAACGCATACGTAAGTCCCGCCCACATATGAAAACGGTTTTCAAACCACACATGTGAGGTATCTCTGCGAACGTTAGAGCGAGAGCAATCATTTTGGCCCTAGACCTCCTCTGTAACTCAAAACATGTAACCAGTAAAAATATTTAAAGCGTCGCCTATGGGGATTTTTTAAGTAGCGAAGTTTGGCGCCATTCCACGAGTGTGTGCAATTTTTAAGGGTGACATATTAGGTATCTATTTACTCGGCGTAACTTCATCTTTCACATTATGCAAAAACATTGGGCTAACTTTACTGTTTTTTTTTTTTTTTTAAGCACAAAACATTTTTTTTCCGTAAAAAACGTGTTAAAAAAATTGCTGCGCAAATATCGTGCGAGATAAAAAGTTGCAACAACCACCATTATATTCTCTAAGGTCTTTGCTAAAAAAACATATATAATGTTTTGGGGTTCTATGTAATTTTCTAGCAAATAAATGATGATTTTTACATGTAGGAGAGAAATGTCAGAATTGGCCTTGGTGCTCCAGAACGCCTGAAGGTGCTCCCTGCATGTTGGGCCTCTGTATGTGGCCACGCTGTGTAAAAGTCTCACACATGTGGTATCGCCATACTCGGGAGTAATAGCAGAATGTGTTTTGGGGTGTAATTTGTGGAATGCATATGCTGTGTGTGAGAAATAACCTGCTAATATGACAATTTTGTGAAAAAAAAAAAAGAGAAAAAAAAAATCTTGATTTTGCAAAGAATTGTGGGAAAAAATGACAACTTCAAAAAACTCACAATGCCTCTTTCTGAATACCTTGGAATGTCTTCTTTCCAAAAAGGGGTCATTTGGGGGGTATTTGTACTTTTCTGGCATGTTAGGGTCTCAAGAATTGAGATAGGCCGTCAGTACTTCAGGTGTGATCAATTTTCAGATATTGGCACCATAGCTTGTGGACTCTATAACTTTCACAAAGACCAAATAATATACACCAATTTGTACTTATTTTTACCAAAGATATGTAGCAGTATAAATTTTGGCCAAAATTTATGAAGAAAAAATAGTAATTTGCAAAATTTTATAACAGAAACGAAAAAAAAATCATTTTTTTACAAAATTTTCAGTCTTTTTTCTCTTATAGCGCAAAAAATAAAAAACCCAACAGTGATTAAATACCACCAAAAGAAAGCTCTATTTGTGTGAAAAAAAGGACAAAAATTTCATATGGGTACAGTGTTGTATGACTGAGTAATTGTCATTCAAAATGTGAGAGCACCGAAAGCTGAAAATTGGTCTGGTTATTAAGGGGGTTTAAGTGCCCAGTTGTCAAGTGGTTAAGTAACTAATCCTTGAGAAAGTATCGCCATCTACCTTTTCATGCTGAAGCAAATAGAATTTTTTTTTACATCCAATTATAGTCTCTCTTGTTCAACAAAAAAATCCTTTTAATAAAAATTGCCGCTCCCATACTGTGTTTTCATTCTGCACCACCTACTGTACCTTCTTAATTATGGTTTGAGAGATCATTACCATCCTTGATTGTACCCCTGATTGGTGGACATTGTTTTTCAATGCTTTTTGTAATTTTTGTAGCTTCATTGAAAGATTGTACTATATATTCAATCATGTATTATATGCATAATTCAGGGTCATTCGGCTATAGTGCTGATCTGAAGGAGTTAAAATCCCAGTTTTTCCTCAAACTGTTTTCTTCAGTAAAAAACTTATATAACTTCCCCTTATAACTTCTGAGCTTCTAACAGTAAACTGGAAGGTGATCAATAGGCTTTTCCTTGTCAAACAATGTCCTGTTAACAGGGAACACTCTGTGCTTTTATAACAAAAATAATGGCATATCACTGTGACATGCTGTTTGCACAATTTATAAAGGCCTTCCTATTCCTCTTTGTGAACGGTAATTCGGTAAAATTGTTTCCAGTCTAATTCCTAATATTTTTCCCAATTTACGTGTCACAGTTATGCCCTGTACACACGATCGGTTTTACCGATGAAAACAGTCCGATGGACTTTTTAAATCGGACAAAACAATCGTGTATGGGCCCCATTGGTCTTTTTTCCATCGGTGAGAAAAAATAGAACATGTTTTAAAATGTATCCGATGGGAAAAAAACGATAGCAAATTCCGATCGTCTGTGTGGAACTCCATCGGAGAAAAAACCCACGCATGCTCAGAATCAAGCCGACGCATGCTCAGAAGCATTGAACTTCATTTTTCTCGGCTTGTCGGAGTGTTTTACATCACGGCATTTGGGACGGTCGGATTTTTGACTGATGGTGTGTAGGCAAAACTGATGGAAGTCAGCTTCATCGGAATTCCGATGGAAAAATCCATCGGATTTGAATCCATAGGAAATCCGATCGTGTGTACAGGGCTTTAGAATTGCAGGGAAATTAATATTGAAGGTTAAAGAATTCTGCAAGAGAAGGGACTTTTCCTATAAAGCAATGACCCACTGGGGTAGCATTTTAGCTCCATGGTACTAGTAAAAGAATTGTAATAATTTCCCCCACAGAGCCCATATTATTCTGTATTCTCAACATTCAGCTTTCTTACTTCACATAACCCCTTTGTATATCCTGATTATCAACCATCACTCTCCTCTAAATTCCTCAAACCTAATTACCCACATTGACTGTAAGATAGGGTGACCAGACATCCCCAGTTTTTAGGGACAGTCCCCGGATTGAGGACACTGTCCCCGGAGCCAGTCTGTCCCCGGATTGCAGTGGCATGTATCTGGTACTCTTGCCCCGGGTGCAACATTTAGGGGGGGCGCAAATTCATTACTGTGCCCCCCAAGTGTGCTGTGTTGCCCCCCCTCGCCCAGGGACTCCTATGGGCGGTGAAGAGCATATGGGGCGGTGCAGAGGGGGCGGTGCAGATCGTATGGCGGCTATTGGAGAAGCTATTGGCAGGGGATACTGAGGAGCAGCTGGGTGTCAGGTACAGTACCTGGTGCTGGGGAGAGCCCTGCTCCGATGGATTATCATCGAGGCCATGGAGAGGTGAGCAAAATCAACCGATCTACACTGTTCATGTAAAGGGGGTGTGTGAGTAGTGCAAGAATCAGGTAGGTCAGTATAGTGGTCAGTATAGAACTCAGGTAGGTCAGTGTAGTGGTCAGTATAGGAATCAGGTAGGTCAGTGTAGTGGTCAGTATAGGAATCAGGTAGGTCAGTGTAGGAATCTGAATTTTTCTTTTACTACTAATGATGGTGATCTGCTATTTTTATCGGGACTGCAACATTACGATGGACCCATCGGACACTTTTGACACTTTTTTGGGACCAGTGACATTTAAACAGAGATCAGAGCTAAAAATGCACTGATTACTGTATAAATGTCACATCAAGGGGTTAACTGTGTTTCCTATGTGTGTTTCTAACTGTGGGGGGTTTGTGGCTGACTAGAGGAGGAGACAGATCGTTGTTCCTACTAAGTAGGAACACACGATCTGTCTCCTCTTCCCTCACAGAACCGGGATTTGTGTGTTTACAAACACAGATCCCGGTTCTTGCTCTGTCACGAGAGATCGCCGGTGCCCGGTGGTCATCACGCCCACCCGGGCACGCACATCGGCCCTGGGGACACGCTGTGGGCACGCGCACCTGCTACAGCATCTTAAAGAGCCGACATACAGCTACGATGGCTCACGCAGCTGTGCCAACTTGCCGCAGAATAACTGCGGTGGCTGGTCGGGAAGGGGTTAATGTCTAAACTGCTGGCAACAAAAGTGAGTACACTCCTAATTGAAAATGTCCAAATTGGGCCCAATTAGACATTTTCCCTCCCCAGTGTCATGTGACTCATTAGTGTTACAAGGTCTCAGGTGTAAATGGGGAGCAGGTGTGTTAAATTTGGTGTTATCGCTCTCACTCTCTCATACTGGTCACTGAAAGTTCAATATGGCACCTCATGGCAAAGAACTCTCTGAGGATCTGAAATTTTTTTTTGCTGTACATAAAGATGGCCTAGGCCAGTGATGGCGAACTTTGGCACCCCAGATGTTTTGGAACTACATTTCCCATGATGCTCATGCACTCTGCAGTGTAGTTGAGCATCATGGGAAATGTAGTTTCAAAACATCTGGGGTGCCGAGGTTCGCCATCACTGGCCTAGGCTAGTAGAAAATTGCCAAGACCCTGAAACTGAGCTGCAGCACGGTGGCCAAGACCATACAGCGGTTTAACAGGAGAAGTTCCACTCAGAACAGGCCTCGCCATGGTCTACCAAAGAAGTTGAGTGCACATGCTCAGTGTCATATCCAGAAGTTGTCTTTTATGAGTGCTGCCAGCATTGCTGCAGAGGTTGAAGGGGTGGGGGGTCAGCCTGTCAGTGCTCAGACCATATGCCGCACACTGCATCAAATTGGTCTGTATGGCTGTCATCCCAGAAGGAAGCCCCTTCTAAAGATGATGCACAAGAAAGCCCGCAAACAGTTTGCTGAAGACAAGCAGACTAAGGACATGGATTACTAGAACCATGTCCTGTGGTCTGATGAGACCAAGATAAACTTCTTTGGTTCAGTTGGTGTCAAGCGTGTGTGGCGGCAACCAGGTGAGGAGTACAAAGACAAGTGTGTCTTGCCTACAGTCAAGCATGGCGGTGGAAGTTTCATGGTCTGGGGCTGCTTTACAGCTGCCGGCACTGGGGAGCTACAGATCATTGAGGGAACCATGAATGCCAACATGTACTGTGACATACTGAAGAAGAGCATGATCCCCTCCCTTTGGAGACTGGGCCGCAGGGCAGTATTCCAACTTGAAAATGACCCCGAACAATCAAACTTTCAAGATGACCACTGCCTTGCTAAAGAAGCTGAGGGTAAAGGTGATGGACTGGCCAAGCATGTCTCCAGACCTAAACCCTATTGAGCATCTGTGGGGCATCTTCAAATGGAAGGTGAGGGAGCGCAAGGTCTCTAACATCCACCAGCTCTATGATGTCATCATGAAGGAGTGGAAGAGGACTCCAGTGGCAACATGTGTGAAGCTCTGGTGAACTCCATGCCCAGGAGGGTTATGGCAGTGCTGGATATAATAATATTGGCCACACAAAATATTGACACTTTGGGCCCAATTTGGACATTTTCCCTTAGGGGTGTACTCACTTTTGTTTCCAGCGGTTTAGACATTAATGGCTGTGTGTTGAGTTATTTTGAGGGGACAGCAAATTTACACTGTTATACAAGCTGTACACTCACTACTTTACATTGTAGCAAAGTGTCATTTCTTCAGTGTCGTCACATGAAAAATATTGTAGTTAAATAGACTGGAGCCTGTACACACAAATCCTCACATTTGCCTGGAGCATCATGAGCTCTAAACACAACGTGGTAAAATGTATGGGTTAATCTGGAATATGATTCAGTTAGTTGGGGGAATGAAATGTTACAAAGTCTACTGTCAGCTACCTGCCACTACTCAGGATTTCTGATCCTACCGTTTACCCTGGGAGGCTATTCTACAAATCTATTATACTGTGCCCTAATTTAGTGCAGTACTTTCTCGCTTCCCTCTTGAACTTGCCACATGGAGTTATCTTCATAGCATGACTTACATCTCTAGTATATAGCAGTCTATGAAACAATCCTGATTCTTTTACCTTATATATAGCAAATCACAGCTGCTGGCTCTGCGCATTCTTATGGGGTAATATAAAATGGACTGTATGAAATTATTCAGGATTATGGTAGAAAACGTTTTGTTTTTTTTTGTAATGCCTTTACAGCTAGAATATATAATATTTGAAACATGATAAACAAAAGCACAGCCAGATGGAACATTTCATTACACAATATGTATTCAGAGCACATAGACTAGTAACTCCACATTGCATTTTTTATCCGTTGAGTAAAGCAAATGCCATCCTTGTATACAGGCCAGATTAAGACAATAAATGTAATTAAAAAAATGAAATACAATAATAAAGCAAATACAACATGGTTAATACAGTAACCCTGTAGCCACTCATCATAATGCAGGGATTTGAACCTTCTTGGTTGCTATGAGTTTTTGCATCTTGTACTTCCACTTTGTTCTTTGCACATATCGAATACGCCCTAAAATATTTATGGTTTATAATAGATAATATAAAAATGTATATAGATAGGTGGCTGCGCCAACCCTAATATGCAAATTATTATTCACATTAAAGTGCAAAAAAAATAAAGAATAATCAATATATCCATCAATACTCAATCAATCTTTATTATAAGTCTCTTTTCCAATCAATATAGTGCTCACATCAATGCAGTGGCAGTCCGTGGATTGTGGGTGCACGGGTACCGCCCCCCCAACACCTCCACCGTCCTCCCTATCCATGCGCCCGGCCCCTTTCAGGACGATAGGCGGGGGGTGTGTATTTTAAAGAACGTGATTAGAGCCGGAGGCTCTAATAGGCTTTAAAATAGGATAGGCTTGGGGCGCAGAGCACTGCATTCCAATCCCATCCTGTTGTGTGACGATAGCGAATGAATTTTCGCTATGTTCACACTAACGTTCCTCCCTGCCATTCAGGAGGCAGGTTTGTGAGACCTGTTTCCCGATTGGTCAAAGCATCAGGCGATCCTATTGGATGAAGGGAAAAGGGGAGTTGTGCAAAAACTAAATGTGGTGAAACAAACTCAACCACTATACCCAATATATAACTTAATATAAAGTATAAATTAAAAATTATATGCATGGTGTGGTGAATCAAACACATCGATGTGGGTTAACCCAAAAATAAATGACAGTGAATCAATGTGAATGTCCATATAAAAGTCCATATAATCCTGAATGATGGAAAAACTTGCAGTGCAGAATAGCAGAAGGAAAAGTGAACTCCTAGTCACACCAAAAATGTACACGTGCACCACCACCAAAATAATGCGCTTACCAGAGGCAAGCTAAACAGTGCAAAACTGAGAATAGCCCGCTTCCTCGTAGCAGATGGACCCCCAGGAATGGAACTCCTGCGCTGTTTGGAACTCAGTATTCGCCAATCATGGAAATGAAAAGGGGAAACCACATAGTGTATATCGTCCAGCAGCATTTATTTAAATAAAACAGATGGCAACTTACATCAAATGGATAAAATCAAGCATGGGAAAAACCGGCCGGCTTGCAATCTCCCGTTCAGCGATGACATCAGCGCGTCAACCTCCCAATCCTATTGGATGCCTAGCGCTTTGGCGGAAGAGGAGACACGGCAGAGGAAGGAGCCACACCAGAGCCGCCACTTCCCACTCCAGCAGAGGAGGAGGAGAGCCCCGCCAGCCGCCACTTCAGGAGAGGAGAGCCCCAACAGCCGCCACTCCAGCAGAGGAGGAGGAGAGCCCCGCCAGCCACCACTCCAGGAGAGGAGAGCCCTGCCAGCCACCATTCTAGGAGAGGAGGAGGAGAGCCCCATCAGTCACCAGTCCAGGAGAGGAGAGCCCTGCCAGCCAGAAAGGAGGAGGAGAGCCCCGCCAGCCACCACTCCAGGAGAGGAGAGCCCTGTCAGCCACCATTCTAGGAGAGGAGGAGGAGGAGAGCCCCATCAGCCACCACTCCAGGAGAGGAGAGCCCTGCCAGCCACCACTCCAGGAGAGGAGAGCCCTGTCAGCCACCATTCCAGGATAGGAGGAGGAGAGCCCCACCAGCCACCACTCCAGGAGAGGAGAGCCCTGCCAGCCACCACTCCAGGAGAGGAGAGACCTGCCAGCCACCATTCTAGGAGAGGAGAAGGAGAGCCCCATCAGTCACCACTCCAGGAGAGGAGAGCCCTGCCAGCCAGAAAGGAGGAGGAGAGCCCCACCAGCCACAACTCCAGGAGAGGAGAGCCCTGCCAGACACCACTCCAGGAGAGGGGGAGGAGAGCCCAGCCACAGAGTGGGCAATCCTTAGTGCCGGGAAAAGGCACCTACACATGTAAGCAGGCGTTCTGTTTTTGCTTTTAATACTTTTAATAAAAAAAGTTTTTCTTTGTTTCTGTTATTTTTTTGTAAATAAGTATGTTTTCTTATTCAATGACGAGCACTGATATGGCTGCACTGACGGGCACTGATAAGGCGGCACCGATGGGCACCAATGAGGTGGCACTGATGGGCACTGATGATGGGCACTGATAGGTGGCACTGATGGGCACTGATAGGTGGCACTGGTATGCAGCACTGATGGGCACTCATAGGTGGCACTGAAGGGCACCAATAGGCGGCACTGATGGGCACCAATAGGCGGCACTGATGTGTACTTATGGGTGGCACTGATGGGTACTTATGGGTGGCACTGATAGGTGGCATGGATGGGCACTTATGGTCACTGATAGGTAGGCACGGATAGGCACTAATAGGTGGCACTGATGGACACTGATGGGTGGCACTGATGACACTGATGGCTGGCATTGCTGGGCTTTACAGATTTAATGTGTTTCAGAATGGTACCAATCAGTGCCCATTTGTGGGCACTGATTGGCACATATTTGGCATATATTTGCATATGTGGATGGCCAGGGGGGATGTACCTGGCCATCCACATGCTTCGGGCTTCCCTGGTGGTCCTGGTGGCTTCCCTGGTGGTCCAGTGTGGGCATCCGTGGGGGTGCTGCGCTGATAAACAATCAGCACAGACCCCCCTGTCAGGAGAGCCGCCAATCTGCTCTCCTCTACTCCCGTCTGTCAGACACGAGTGAGGAAAAGCCAATCAATGGCTCTTTCTGTTTACATCGTGATCAGCTGTGATTGGACACAGCTGATCACGTGGTAAAGAGATCGGAGATGCAAGGTGTCAGACTGACACGCCGGGATCACCGCGATGTGCGCCCCCATTGGCAGGCGCCGGCATGTTTTCCTGCTGGACGTCAATAGACGTCTAGTCAGGATAACAGAACCACTTCCCGAACGTCATTCTGCATACGTCGGGCGGGAAGTGGTTAAGTAAAGAGGTCATGGTTGTCTGGTGAGTAGGACATCCTAAATGAGCACATTGGGTGTGTGTTTTGGATACACTGCCAAGTGGTGATGGTTTTTATCACAACACGTTCTATTGAAGATACATTAATGAAGATTATATGGACTGTTTAAAGTACTTTTAAATTATCATTGGTTTACAATTCACATTTTTTTAGCACTTTACACTTTAATGTATTTGATATATGAGGTTTTCTTCTGTATATGTTTTTATGATATTACTGGCACTCTAATATATTTGTATCACCTAGCGCCCCCTTTATTACTTTCTCTTTTCACTCAAGCTTTAACCAGACACTGACAGAAGTCACAAGACTGCTATATACTGCTGATGAGAAAAGGTATTTAGCAGTTTATATTCAATAAAACGATTGCATTTTCACGTCCTGTGTGAGACCAGATATAGGGAGTGCAGGGTCCTGGGTTTAGTAATACTTTAATAAGCCTCTTCTGCAACATATACTCTCCCTGTCCTGTCCTGTGCTCTTCCTTCAGGAGCAGTGGCACCAAACCCACACAGTCCTCCACCTAAACCGAACAGCACTAAAACCTCAATTCATTGTCCTCAACTGTCATTACAGAGACAGTCAAAGTGCAGCGTTTCAAATAATTAGTGCTCAATATGTACAAGGGAACATTGTATAAAAAACTCCACTCCAGAGGTCGACCATGAAGATCTTTTCTCATAATATTCTTCTAGAGCCCCCTTCCCTTTCTATTAACTTTATATGCCCCATGCTGATGTCAACATACTGTACTGTACATACTGTACATGATGATGTAATGTGATAGTGCTGAACCATAAAAGTGAAAATTGTTTCTGATAGATCTACTATAAAGAAAATGTTCTTTTAACCACCTCCCTACTGGGCACTAAAACCCCCTTCCTGCACAAGCCATTTTTCAGCTTTCAGCGCTGTCACACTTTGAATGACAATTGCGCAGTCGTGCGACGTGGCTCCCAAACAAAATTTGCGTCCTTTTTTTCCCACAAATAGAGCTTTATTTTGGTGGTATTTAATCACCTCTGAGGTTTTTATTTTTTGCGCTATAAACAAAAGAAGAGCGTCCAGTTTGAAAAAAAAACACAATATTTTTTACTCTTTGCTATAATAAATACCCATTTTTTTTTCAATTAAAATTTTCCTCAGTTTAGGCCGATACGTATTCTTCTACATATTTTTGGTATAAAAAAAAATCGCAATAAGCGCGTATTGATTGGTTTGCGCAAAAGTTATAGCATCTACAAAATAGGGGATAGATTTATAGCATTTTTTTTTTATTATTAGTAATGGCGGCGATCTGCGATTTTTATTGTGACTGCGATATTGCGGCGGACACATCGGACACTTTTGACACATTTTTGGTACCATTCACATTTATACAGCGATCCCTGCTATAAAAATGCATTGATTACTGTATAAATGTGACTGGCAGGGAAGGGGTTAACCACTAGGGGACGGGAAGGGGTTAAATATGTTCCCTCAATGTGTTCTAACTGTGGGGGGAGGGGACTGACTGGGGGAGGTGACCGATGGTTGTCCCTATGTACAAGGGACACACCATCGGTCCCCTCTCCCTCACAGGATGTGGATCTGTGTGTTTACACACACAGATCCACTTTCCTGCTCGGTTTCCGGGCAATCACGGGTGCCCGGCGGCAATCGCGGGCGCCGGGCATGCACACCGGGTCCTTGGGAACGCGCGATCCCCCTCCTTCTGAGGGACGTTCCGGAACGTTCACTCAGAAGGAGAGAGCACCCACCCGGTCGTATATGTACAGTGGCCGGGTGGGAAGTAGTTAAAGAAGTAGATCCATGATTGAAACCCTTTTTTGGTCCTAGGCTGCTACCTCTCTGAAAGCGAAAAAAAGGGAGCGCTTGGATTTGGATGTGTATGAAGGAGAACCTCTTAGAAAAAGTTCAACATACATACACCATATTGTCAAAGGTATTGGGACACCTACCTTTACATGCACATGAACTTTAATAGCATTCCAGTCTTAGTTCGTAGGGTTCAATATTGAGTTGGCTCACCCTTTGTTCAAAATCATTTGGTGGAGGGGGGATTATGGTGTGGGGGTTGTTTTTCAGGGGTTGGGCTTGGCCCCTTAGTTCCAGTGAAGGGAACTCTTAAGGTGTCAGCATACCAAGACATTTTGGACAATTTCATCAAGTTTGTGGGAACAGTTTGGAGATCCTGTTTCAACATGACTGCGCACCAGTGCACAAAGCTAGGTCGATAAAGACATGGATGAGCGAGTTTGGAGTGGAGGAACTTGACTGGCCTGTAAAGAGTCCTGACCTCAACCCAATAGAACACCTTTGGGATGAACTAAAGTGGAGACTGCGAGCCAGGCCTTCTCATCCAACATCAGTGCTTGAGCTCACAAATGTTCTACTGGAAGAATGGTCAATCATTCCCATAGACCTAAACCTTGTGGACAGCCTTCCCAGAAGAGTTGAAGCTGTTATAGCTGCAAAAGGTAGGCCAACTCAATATTGAACCCTACGGACTAAGACTGGGATGCCATTAAAGATCATGTGCGTGTAAAGGCAGGTGTCACAATACTTTTGACACTATAGTGTATTTGCCAGCACACGATGGATCTTCGTATATAATCATATACATGCTTTTCTTCAAAGATATCACATCACAGCAGAAACTTGAAACGTTTCAGGCCATCCCAGGCTCCTTCATCAGGTATGTGATCCTCAATAAATGGGTCCTGTATGGACCCAAAACATTGCACTTTTCTGTTGTGATTTGATCTCTTTAAATAATAGCGTTTGGGCGATATTTGATGGTCCATGGTGTACTGGCAAATATGTACCGTATGTTGATCTGTGATGCCACGACTTTCTAGCTGGTTGTAGCTGCAGCACCTGATTCTCAGGCCTCGTACACACTGCCGAGATTCTCGTTGAGAAAAACATGTCGTTTTTTTCGACGAGATTCTTGGACAAGAAACTTGTCCCGGCCGAGTGTACACACGCTCGTTTCAAAGAACCCGCGGTTCTTTGAAAGGAGTGTACGCGGTGACGTCATCGACTACGTCGAGCATGCGCTCGTCACATTCGATGCCGTCGCCGCCATCTTGGTACACCCTACGTATGCCTAGGAAGCTACCGCGCATGCGTCAAATTCATTTCGAACATGCGCGGGCTTCCGGGCGGACAGGTAAGTGTACACACACTCACTTTTCTCGTCGAGAAACACGCCGAGGAGAATCTCGACGAGAAAATAGAGAGCAGGTTCTCTATTTTCTCGTCGAGGTTTCTTGACGGTTTTCTCGACGAGAAACACGCTAGCAGCGTACACACGACCGATTTACTCGGCAAGACCTCTCTGCCAGCAAGTTTCTTGCTGGTTCTTGCTGAGAAAATCGGTCGTGTGTACGAGGCCTCAGCTTTTTCCAGGAATGGGTGTGGTGGAAATATTAATAGCTGGTACATAAGTTCATCTCACTTGAAGGACTTTTTGAAATATTCAATGGTTGAGCAATAGATACAGCCAATGCCTTCCAGGGGGAAAAGCCTTCCCCTTCTTGAGCAGACAATGTTAATACAATCAAAACAGAATGCACCAAAGGACCTGTGCTAAGGCTTGATGAAGACTAATGTCTCCTGATGGCACTAAAGGCAGCCTTCAAGTAAGATGAACTTTTGAACTAGGTGCTCCTCTGTACACATCCAAGAATGTACTGGCTGATGTCAAAGGGAAGTTTTCCTGATGGAGGAGAAATTGGAAAAGAAAATGTTGGGGAACTTCCCAAAGGTTGATCTTCACTGAATGGTTCTTAGATATAACTAGGGATGAGCCGAACACCCCCCGGTTCAGTTCGCAGCAGAACATGCGAACAGGCAAAAAATTTGTTCAAACACCCGAACACCGTTAAAGTCTATGGGACACGAATGTGAAAAATCAAAAGTGCTAATTTTAAAGGTTAATATGCAAGTTATTGTTATAAAAAGGGTTTGGGGACCCGGGTCCTGCCCCAGGGAATATGTATCAATGCAAAAAATATTTTTTTAAACAGACTTTTTTTCGGGAGCAGTGATTTTAATAATGCTTAAAGTGAAACAATAAAAGTGAAATATTGCTTTTAATATTCCTTTTAATTCCTTTCCTAAGTCTAAAGTATGCCTGTAAAGTGGCGCATTTTTCCCGTGTTTAGAACTGTCCCTGCACAAAATGACGTTTCTAAAGGAAAAAACGTCATTTAAAACCACTCGCGGCTATAATGAATTGTTGGGTCCCGGCAATACAGATAAAAGACATTGGAAAAAACAGCATGGGTCCCCCCCCCCCAGTCCAATACCAGGCCATTTGGGTCTGGTATGAATATTAAGGGGAACCCCGAACCAAAATGAAAAAAAATTGCGTGGTCTGATCTGGTATGGATATTAACCACTTGCTTACTGGGCACATAAACCCCCTTCCTGCCCAGGCGAAATTTCAGCTTTCGGCACTGCGTCGCTTTGAATGACAATTGCGCGGTCGTGCGACGTGGCTCCCAAACAAAATTGACGTCCTTTTTTTCCCACAAATAGAGCTTTCTTTTGGTGGTATTTGATAACCTCTGCGGTTTTTATTTTTTGCGCTATAAACAAAAAAAGAGCGACGATTTTGAAAAAAAAACACAATATTTATTTATTTTTGCTATAATAAATATCCCAATTTTTAAAAAAAATATAAAAATTTTCTCAGTTTAGTCCGATACGTATTCTTCTACATATTTTTGGTCAAAAAAAATCGCAATAAG
Organism: Rana muscosa; assembly: GCA_029206835.1. Classification (NCBI taxonomy): domain Eukaryota; kingdom Metazoa; phylum Chordata; class Amphibia; order Anura; family Ranidae; genus Rana; species Rana muscosa. The sequence goes on from CM055118.1 coordinate 456,289,747, forward strand.
CGTTTATTGATTGGTTTGCCCAAAAGTTTTAGCGTCTACAAAATAGGGGATAGTTTTATAGCATTTTTATTAATATTTTTTTTTTACTAGTAATGGCAGCGATCAGCGTTTTTTATTGTGACTGCGACACTATGGCGGACACATCGGACACTTTTGACACCATTTTGGGACCATTGTCATTGATACAGCGATCAGTGCTAAAAAAATGCACTGGTTACTGTAAAAATGACACTGGCAGGGAAGGGGTTAACACTAGGGGGCGAGGAAGGGGTTAAATGTGTGCCCTATGAGTGCTTACTACTGTGGGGGGAGGGGAGTGACTGGGGGAGGAGACCGATCTGTGTCCCTATGTACAAGGGACACACATCGGTCTCCTCTCTCCCTGATAGGACGTGGATCTCTGTGTTTACACACACAGATCCATGTCCTTGTCTCTGTACCGGCCGATCGCGGGTGCCTGGCGGACATCGCGGCCGCCAGGCACGCGCATCGGCATGTCAGTGACGCGCCGCCGGCGGCGCTCGCGCCCCCCAGTGGCCGGAGGAGCCGAGGACGTCTATTGACGTCCTCCCGGATTTTAAGAGCCACCTTGAGGCCGTCATTCGACAATGGCCAGGGCTCTAACTAGTTAAGGGGAACCCTGAACCAAAATTTAAAAAAATGGCGTTGGGGTCCCCCTCAAAATCCATACCAGAGCCTTCAGGGGGTCAAAAGCACCATGTCCCCATGGATTACGTTCGACTCGAACATCGGGCTCATCCCTAGATATAACTACCTGTATTATGTAACAAAATCTTAAAAAAAAAAAAAACTATAGGTTGGTTATAAATTTTAGGTGGACTTCTCTTTCATAAACATGCTGCTGTTGTTAATGTTGGGAAATCCAAAGCCTTACACGCCGCTGTTCCTAAACAAGCTGCACACTTTTCCATATCAGTCTCTGAATCTGTTTCTTCAATCTTTCTTCAGTCTTTGTTGTGCCTTGCCTTCCTCTTTATGAAGTTATATCTAATATCTGTTTCATAGATCGTTTCCAGAAAAGTAATAAAAAAGGTTCAAGTAATGGGCCAAGCTCATTATTTGTGAATTGGAAGATAAGTGAATCTAGTATTTGGATGGCAGTGATGCCCGCCTCTAGGCAACAAAAATATGTTTTTTCTAAATAATGCTGTCAACCTTGTGCTTCTTCAATTTACTGCACTCTGTAAGCGGACTGAAGGTTACAGACATGGATCCCATTCTGTGCTTTATTTAAATTGCTGTCATTTCAAGCTAAACACAACGCGGTGCTATAAGGGTATAAATCACAATAAAACAGGGAAGGGAGAGGAATAGGAAGTTTTATCGGCCGAAAAGAACCTCATAAGGCCAAGTGGTGGAGGTTCAAGGATGTCTTTCTAAATATTTCAATGGTTTTGATATATATGATCTGCCTCCAAATGTTTTGCTTCATCCTATAGTCATCATACCTTATACTTATGAAAAATAGAACAATAGTTTTGTAGCGGGTATATGCTTTCCTATTTTTTGAATCTGGTGGGGAAACTGTGATGTGTGGTTCCCTGGGGCCCATCGGGTGGCGCTGTCACTTTGGGCCAAGGGTTGAGCCATCGTTGCGGTGTCGTATCTCTTTTGGCCTCTCTCAGCGGTTGTATGGTGGGGCAGGGAACCCGCCGTGCTTGCTGGGAGAGGGTATAAAGGGGGCGGCCATTTTTGGTGGCGGGGAGTCGAGTCGAGGCAGAGCCCCAGGCACCTTCAGCCTGAGGGCGGTGGTCGTGTTGGAGTCCTGGGCGGTCTAGGCCTAGAGGACGTTCGGAGGTCATGTTCAATCCCAGGCACCTTTAGCCTGGGGTGAGGTACTCGGATGGAGGTCTGGAGCTCAGTGCCCACCACTGAATTCCGCGAGGGAAGGAGGTCCCAGGGAACCCCGGGAGTGGGTACCCGAATCTGGAAGGTGAAATGGACCGGTGGGAGATACTTGCTTGAAGACCTGGTGCAGCATATTGCCAGTGACAGGTGAGCCTTCCATCGGAGACAGCCTGGAAGGAAATTCCCCCTCGCTCGGAGACCGCAACCCACTTTCAGGAAGGAAAGTGGAGAGTTCGTTGTGTCTGGGGCCTATTCGTTCCCACCCCCCCCCCTGTCTGTTCTATAGAGAAAAGAAGGAGTTCAACTGTTGTGTATACTCTGTTATCAGAAGAATAAAGGAGTGTTGGACTTTATAAGTGTGGGGCTCATTTTCTGTCAGACATTGTTCCAAAGGAGGTGGAGGCTCTGATGCAGGACACAGGCCTGGAGGTAAAAGAACTTTGCTCACACCACACAACTGCTTGCGGTGAAGGCTTGGCGTAGTGACCTCTCTCTCTCTCCTCTAAAGTAACCCCTAGACAAGAGACAGACAAGCTGAACCGAGAGTGAGAGGGAGGAGGGTGCTACACTTTTTTTTACTCATTTTAAATACTGAAATTTAAATTTATCACAACAAGCTTCAGCTTTTAACTTAGTGTATCATTCATGAGTTACAATAGAAGAGGATACGTTTCATATGCAGTATCTCACAAAAGTGAGTACACCCCTCACATTTTTGTAAATATTTTATTCTATCTTTTCATGTGACAACACTGAAGAAATGACACTTTGCTACAATGTAAAGTAGTGAGTGTACAGCTTGTATAACAGTGTAAATTTGCTGTCCCCTCAAAATAACTCAACTCACAGCTATTAATGTCTAAACCGCTGGCAACAAAAGTGAGTACACCCCTAAGTGAAAATGTCCAACATGGGCCCAAAGTGTCAATATTTTGTGTGGCCACCATTATTTTCCAGCACTGCCTTAAACCTCTTGGGCATGGAGTTCACCAGAGCTTCACAGGTTGCCACTGAAGTCCTCTTCCACTCCTCAATGATGACATCACAAAGCGGGTGGATGTTAGAGACCTTGCTCTCCTCCACCTCCCATTTGAGAATGCCCTACAGATGCTCAATAGGGTTTAGGTCTGGAGACATACTTGGCCAGTCCATCATCTTTACCCTCAACTACTTTAGCAAAGCAGTGGTTGTCTTGGAGGTGTGTTTGGGGTCGTTATGTTGGAATACTGCCCTGCGGCCCAGTCTCCGAAGGGAGGGGATCATGCTCTGCTTCAGTATGTCACAGTACATGTTGGCATTCATGGTTCCCTCAATGAACTGTAGCTCCCCAGTGCCAGCAGCACCAGACCATGACACTCCCACCACCATGCTTGACTGTAGGCAAGACACTCTTGTCTTTGTACTCCTCACCTGGTTGCCGCCACACACGCTTGACACCATCTGCACCAAATAAGTTTATCTTGGCCTCATCAGACCATGGGACATGGTTACAGTAATCCATGTCCTTAGTCTGCTTGTCTTCAGCAAACTGCAGGCTTTCTTGTGCATCATCTTTAGAAGAGGCTTCCTTCTGGGGCGACAGCCATGCAGACCAATTTGATGCAGTGTGCGGCATATGGTGGTATAAGCACTGACAGGCTGACCCCCCACCCCTTCAACCTATGCAGCAATGCTGGCAGCACTCTTACATCTATTTCCCAAAGACAACCTCTGGATATAACGCTGAGCAATGTGCACTCAACTTCTTTGGTCGACCATGGCGAGGCCTGTTCTGAGTGGAACCTGTCCTAATAACCGCTGTATGGTCTTGCCCATCGTGCTGCAGCTCAGTTTCAGGGTCTTGGCAATCTTCTTATAGCCTAGGCCATCTTTATGTAGAGCAACTATTCTTTTTTACAGATCCTCAGAGAGTTCTTTGCCATGAGGTGCCATGTTGAACTTCCAGTGACCAGGATGAGAGAGTGAGAGCGATAACACCACATTTAACACATCTGCTCCCCATTCACACCTGAGACCTTGTAACACTAACGAGTCACATGACACCAGGGAGGGAAAATGACTAATTGGGCCCAATTTGGACATTTTCACTTAGGGGTGTACTCACTTTTGTTGCCAGCGGTTTAGACATTAATGGCTGTGTTTTGAGATATTTTGAGGGGACAACAAATGTACAATGTTATACAAGCTGTACACTCACTACTTTACATTGTAGCAAAGTGTAATTCCTTCAGTGTTGTCACATGAAAAGATAGAATAAAATATTTACAAAAATGTGAGGGGTGTACTCAATTTTCTGAGATACTGTACACTATGTTTAATATACAGTATACCATTGTAGACCTCTTTCTAACACTCATTACTGTGGTCCTGTTGCACGACTTGTTTGGTAACTGAAGAGCAGAGCTCTCAGTTGGCGAGGACAAAACCTCTAATAAGCTCCAGTGCTTCCAATCTATCATGACTCGTGTATAACAAGCGTGAGGCCAAATAAGAAAATCTACACTGTATTATTTTACAGTTTATATATTTAGCAAGAAAATTGTATCGTTTTGGTGCAGCCTTTCTCAACAATTTTAACACTAAGTAACCCATGAAATAACTTTCTGGTTTTGGGGAACTTAAGTTGATAATGAATATATCTACAGTTCATTGCATGATGGTTAATCTAAAGATTGCTCCTTACACCCCCCGTTACCGGTGACCCCCCCTCCCCCCGCGCGTGCGCGCCCCACCATGTTTTTTTAGGTTCCACTTGTCCATCTGTAGGGCCTGAAGCAACATGGCAGGTGCTGGCAGCTGAAGGGGAAGAGTGGACACACTTCCACTCTCCTCCCCTTCTTGCTGTTAACCTATGACGTCACTTCCGGGTCAGCCTTTCCGTGTCCCCGGCTACCTTAGCCGGGAAAGGATGTTTTGCAATTGATGTGCATTGCAAAACATTTAGTGCAGCCCAAAGGAGGCATTTGGGGGTCTTTTAGACCCTGCATGTCTCATTAACCGCTTAAGGACCGCCCTGCGTACATTTACTGCCCTTTAGCGCAAAATCACGTACCTGTACTTGATTCTCATTTTCGGCTCTCGTGCGCGAGTGTGCGCCGCTGGAGCCCCACTCCTGCTGTTATTGGACACAGCGGGAGCCAATCAGCGGGTCCAGCGGCGATCGTTCGTAGAGAGGAAGAACGGCGGTCTGTCTATGTAAACAAGGCAGACCACTGTTCTGTCAGAAAGGAAAATTGAGATCTCATGTTTCTGCTAAGCAGAAACATGGATCTCTGTTTTTCTTTAGTCAAAGCACTCCACTTACAGTTAGAAAGCACTCCCAGGGAACACATTTAACCCTTTGACCGCCCCAGATGGTAACTTCTTCTCTGTCAGTGTCATTTATAGTCAGTGCATTTTTTTTAGCACTGATCACTGTATTGGTGTCACTGGCCCCCTAAAATTGTCACTTAGTGTCACTTAGTGTCCAATTTGTCCGCCGCAATGTCGCAGTCTGGCTAAAAATTGCTGATCACCGCCATTACTAGTAAAAAAAAAAAAAAAAGCCCCTAAATATATCCCATAGTTTGTAGACACTATAACTTTTGCGCAAACCAATCAATTTTTTACCAAAAATATGTAGCAGAATACATATTGGCCTAAATTTATGAAGAAATTCGATTTTTTACATTTTTCTATTGGAAATGTTTTATACTGTAGCAGAAAGTAAAAAATATTGTTTTTTTTTTCTAAATTGTCTGGCTTTTTTTGTTTATAGCGCAAAAAATTAAAACCTCAGGGTTCAGCTTTGCATGACCATCCAATTGTCAGTTAAAATAACGCAGTGGCGTATCACAAAAAATGGCCTGGTCAGGAAGGGGGGTAAACCATCCGGAGCTGAAGTGGTTAAAGAGAACCTGTCACCTAAAAAACATCACATGTCCCCTATAAGATGAAAAAAAAAGTAACTATTTTTTTTTTTTGCCAACACAAAGTTACACCCAAGCACATAAAATCCACCCCCCCCTCAAAAAAAAATAATGCTTTTTTTAAGGCCCCCTCACCCCCACATATGCACACGTACGAACGTAAACGCATGCGTCGGGGGCGCTTTCGCGTGAAAGCGTTGATTGCGATACACATGTTACATATCACCACGCACGCCGGAGGGAGAGCAATAATTCTAACACAAGACCTCCTCCGTAACACTAAACTGATACATATAGGGGGCTTTTGAGGTGTCACCTATCGAAAATATGGGGTACTGAAGTTTGTCACCATTTCACGGGCGCACACAAACTTAAGGTGTGGCATGTTCGGTATCTATTTACTCGGTGCAACCCCCGTATTTTATATTTTAATAAAAATGTTGGTAGTTTATTGTGTTTGTTTGCCCTAATATTTCCTTTAGTGTGTTTTTTTACAGAAATGTTGCGTTTCCTAGACCTTTGCGATAATAATGTGTGGCATAAACAATTGGAACTACCACTATTTTATTCTCTAGGGTGTAATCTTCGGGCCTAAAATTATTTTTTTAAACATGTGTGCAAAAAATGCAAAAATTGCTCTGGCAGCTAAAGAGTTAAGGGGGGCTGGATGGAGGGGGGGCATTGCACAGAGAAGGTTTTCGGTCTTCGTGCATAGAAGGTCAAAAACCTTGAGCTATTAGAAGCACTTTAATTTTTGTGCTTACAAATGCATATTCTTCATTCACATGGGCGTAATTTTTTTTACTGATGTTACTACATGTGTTTTCTAGGAGAAAAGTTCCAGCGTAATGATGAACAGTAAAATGCTTGCATATAAATTTGTTTAAACGTATAAAGATGCATATGTGTACATAACTTGTTTTATGATTATTTATTTATTCCCTTTGTTTAGAATTCATTTACATCCCTACAAATGCATATACACTAGGGATGAGCTTCGTGTTCGAGTCGAACATCGGCTGTTCGATCGTTCGTCGAAGATCGAACGATTTGGGCCGTTCGCGCCAAATTCGAGTGACACGAACGGCCAACAATGCACTACGCCATCGCAGTGTCATCCAAGCACTGTGATTGGCCAAGCATGCACTGTGACCCCGCATGCTTGGCCAATCACAGCGCCGGCAGCGAGGAGAGCAATGATTGGCCACAGGCAGGATGCCTGTGGCCAATTATTGCTGAGGGGGTTTAGTACATGCCCCACACTATAAAAGGCCGCCAGCGCGGCGGCCTTGTGTAGTGTGTTCCGGAGCAGGGAAAGAGAAGCATAGGCAGGGACAGTGTCATTTTTTTCCTTTACTAATCCTGGATTCCTTGTGTTTAGGGACAGAGAAGGATAGGTAGGGAGAGTGTCAGTGTGTTATTCTGTGCTAAACCTTGTTTGTAGGGACAGAGAAGGACAGTGAGGGAAAGTGTCAGTGTGCTATTCTGTGCTAAACCTTGTTTGTAGGGACAGAGAAGGACACTCGGGGAAACTGTCAGTGTGCTATTCTGTGCTAAACCTTGTTTGTAGGGACAGAGAAGGACAGTGAGGGAAAGTGTCAGTGTGCTATTCTGTGCTAAACCAATCTTGCTGAACCATATTTGAAATCCTTGAGTTTAGGGACAGAGAAGGACAGTGAGGGAAACTGTCAGTGTGCTATTCTGTGCTAAACCAATCTTGCTGAACCGTATTTGAAATCCTTGAGTTTAGGGACAGAGAAGGACACTCGTGGAAACTATCAGTGTGCTATTCTGTGCTAAACCTTGTTTGTAGGGACAGAGAAGGACAGTGAGGGAAACTGTCAGTGTGCTATTCTGTGCTAAACCAATCTTGCTGAACCATATTTGAAATCCTTGAGTTTAGGGACAGAGAAGGACACTTGGGGAAACTGTCAGTGTGCTATTCTGTGCTAAACCTTGTTTCTAGGGACAGAGAAGGACAGTGAGGGAAAGTGTCAGTGTGCTATTCTGTGCTAAACCAATCTTGCTGAACCATATTTGAAATCCTTGAGTTTAGGGACAGAGAAGGACACTCGGGGAAACTGTCAGTGTGCTATTCTGTGCTAAACCTTGTTTGTAGGGACAGAGAAGGACAGTGAGGGAAAGTGTCAGTGTGCTATTCTGTGCTAAACCAATCTTGCTGAACCATATTTGAAATCCTTGAGTTTAGGGACAGAGAAGGACACTCGGGGAAACTGTCAGTGTGCTATTCTGTGCTAAACCTTGTTTGTAGGGACAGAGAAGGACAGTGAGGGAAAGTGTCAGTGTGCTATTCTGTGCTAAACCAATCTTGCTGAACCATATTTGAAATCCTTGAGTTTAGGGACAGAGAAGGACACTCGGGGAAACTGTCAGTGTGCTATTCTGTGCTAAACCAATCTTGCTGAACCGTATTTGAAATCCTTGAGTTTAGGGACAGGGAAGGACACTCGTGGAAACTATCAGTGTGCTATTCTGTGCTAAATCTTGTTTGTAGGGACAGAGAAGGACAGTGAGGGAAACTATCAGTGTGCTATTCTGTGCTAAACCTTGTTTGTAGGGACAGAGAAGGACAGTGAGGGAAACTGTCAGTGTGCTATTCTGTGCTAAACCAATCTTGCTGAACCATATTTGAAATCCTTGAGATTAGGGACAGAGAAGGACACTCGGGGAAACTGTCAGTGTGCTATTCTGTGCTAAACCTTGTTTGTAGGGACAGAGAAGGATAGTGAGGGAAAGTGTCAGTGTGCTATTCTGTGCTAAACCAATCTTGCTGAACCATATATGAAATCCTTGAGTTTAGGGACAGAGAAGGACACTCGGGGAAACTGTCAGTGTGCTATTCTGTGCTAAACCTTGTTTCTAGGGACAGAGAAGGACAGTGAGGGAAAGTGTCAGTGTGCTATTCTGTGCTAAACCAATCTTGCTGAACCATATTTGAAATCCTTGAGTTTAGGGACAGAGAAGGACACTCGGGGAAACTGTCAGTGTGCTATTCTGTGCTAAACCTTGTTTGTAGGGACAGAGAAGGACAGTGAGGGAAAGTGTCAGTGTGCTATTCTGTGCTAAACCAATCTTGCTGAACCATATTTGAAATCCTTGAGTTTAGGGACAGAGAAGGACACTCGTGGAAACTATCAGTGTGCTATTCTGTGCTAAATCTTGTTTGTAGGGACAGAGAAGGACAGTGAGGGAAACTATCAGTGTGCTATTCTGTGCTAAACCTTGTTTGTAGGGACAGAGAAGGACAGTGAGGGAAACTGTCAGTGTGCTATTCTGTGCTAAACCAATCTTGCTGAAGCATATTGCAAATCCTTGTGTTTAGGGACAGAGAAGGATAGGCAGGGGACAGTGTCAGTGTCATTGTTGCTAAGCCTCCTGCACAGTATACACCTGAAGGTAGCCCTTATTGCTGTTTTTCCAATCTCCCTGCAGGCCATCCATTAAAATGTCTGGAAGGCAAACAAGGAGAGGCAGACAGTCAGGAGGCAAAAAAAGAGGGCAAGCAGGCTCTGTGTCTGGGGGCAACAGTGCTGGTCGTGGACGCGGTGCATTGTCATCAGCACATGGCCATGGGACACGCTTGTCCTTCTTTTCGGCAGCTGGACATGTTGAGGCACATCATGTCGAAGACTTGGTAGAGTGGATGACCAAGCCCACCTCATCCTCCTCATCCTCTCTCACCCAGGCTCAGGGTACTGGCAAAGCAGCTGCCAAAGCGTCCTCTTCTCTGGTATCAATGTCATCATTAGTCACTCCTTCCCTAGACCCACCATGTCCTCCTCCTGAGGAGTCCCCCGAACTGTTTGAGCACAGTGTTGTGTCACCACCACCACCACCACCACCACCACCAAAGGCCCAATTTTTCAGCCCCTGTTCAACAGGGGCATGCAATTATAATTATTGATCTAATAATTCACAGCAGGGCCCATTGCTGCGCCCACCAAGAGTAACTGTCAGGCCTTACAGTGTTGTGTCAACACCACCACCACCACCACCACCACCACCAAAGGCCCAATTTTTCAGCCCCTGTTCAACAGGGGCATGCAATTATAATTATTGATCTAATAATTCACAGCAGGGACCATTGCTGCGCCCACCAAGAGTAACTGTCAGGCCTTACAGTGTTGTGGCACCAGCACCACCATCAAAGGCCCAATTTTTACTACCACTGTTCAACAATTATATGTTATTACAATTCCTGATATAATAGTTGACAGCAGGGCGTTCCAGCACCCACCAAGAGTAACTGTGAGTGCTTACAGTGTTGTGCCAACACCAACACCTAAGGGGCCAATTTCTGCAGAGTATATACGGCAGGTCCCTACTTTCAAACATCCAACTTACAAACGACTCCTACTTGCAAACGGAAGAAGACAACAGGAAGTGAGAGGAAATCTACCCCTTGGAAGGAAAATTCTCTCCTGTAAGAATTAATATGGGAGAAAGGTGTCTCCTCTCTACTGATGCTTTATCACCAATCCTTGTTTCAATAAAAACACCACATTTCAAAAACAGATGTCATTGGGACGCAAAGTGAGGTGAAATGTTCTGAACAGGGGCACAGACAGCAAAACAAATGTTACAGGGGTGATAACCCTTCCCTATGTTTTCCAAAAAGCTTAAAAATAGATTTTTTGGCTGGAGCTACACTTAAACAATGTACGTGTTCAAAATTACAAACAGATTCTACATAAGAACAAACCTACAGTCCCTGTCTTGTATGCACCGCCTGTATACTGCTGTTCAGAGTATATAGGGCCTTTTTTATTTTGTGTTGCGGGGTTCCCCTTAATATCCAAACAAGACCCAAAGGGGCTGGTAATGGGCTGGGGTAGGGGGGGGGGGGGGTGATGGGGTAGCTATGCCATTTTTCTTAAAGATTTTCATCCATATTACTGGGACCAGACATTGCATTAAAGCCGCAAGCAGTTTTAAATGGCTTTTTTTCCTTTAGAAATGTTATTTTGTGCAGGGACAGTTCTAAACTCGGGAAACACGTGGCGCTTCACAGGCATACTTTAGACACCCCCCAGGTACGATATTTAAAGGAATATTTGACTTTTTTTTTTCACTTTTTGCATCATTAAAATGACTGCTCCCGAAAAACGTCCGTTTTTAAAACTTCTTTTTGCATTGATACATGTCCCCTGGTGCAGAACCCGGGTTCCCAAACTCTGTTTAGGACAATAACATGGATAATAGTCGTTATAATTAGCACTTTAGAATTCGAACGTTCGCATCCATTGTATTTAATAGGGTTCTAATGTTCGTACGAACTTTCGGTCCGTTCGCGGGTTCTGGTGCGAACCGAACCCGGGGGTGTTCGGCTCATCACTAATATACACGTATTATACGCATTAGTGCGTAAAGCGTACGTTCTTAGAGATTGGATTCTGTGTTATGAACCTGAAAGCAGCTCATGTTTACGCCCCTGTGTGAATGGCTTCATTGAAAACAATGCAGCTGTGCTCAGATCTTGTAATTAAAAACCACTTGTATATGTGCTTTTTTACGGTCGTGTAAACAAAGCCTTAAGCCCTGTACACACGATTGGATTTCTGATGGAATAAAATCCAATGTGAACCTACACTTACACCTAGATAAAAGAACAAAAACATTTGAAAGTATATAACGCCTTTAAGTTTTCTCTTAGTAATAGACATGTGCACTGCCGAAAAATTCATTTGTTTTCGTTTCATAAATTTTTATATTTTTTCGTTGGTAATTTGTTATGATCGAAATTCGTAAATTCAATAATTCGAAAATTCGTAAATTCGTACATTCGAAAATGTGAAAATCTGGAAATTCGAAAATTCGAAAATTCGTAAATTAAAAAATTTAGAAATTCAAAAATCCTAAAACTCAAAAATCCGAAAATAAGAAAGAAGACCGGAAAATTTGAAAGAACAAAAATCTGAAAATTCTAAATAATAACTAACTAACTAATAATTAACTATTAAATTATAGTTATTGAAATTTCCTTTCAAAATTGGCTGTTGGTGAACATAACAAATGCAAATTTATCTGAAGTTACACATTATCCAAACTAACGAATGCCGCATCTAAACAAATGGAATGGAATGAGTTAATAATAATAATAATAAGTTTTCTTTATTATTATTATTATTGTAATTTTTTATTATTAATTTGTTAAGTTCCATTCGTTTAGATACGGCATTCGTTATTTCGGATAATTCATAACTTCGGATAAATTCATATTCGTTACTTTTACTAACAGCCAAATTTAAAAGGAAATTCCAATACCTATAATTTAATAGTTAGTAATAGTTAAGTTATTATTAGCTAGTTATTATTTCAGATTTTAGAATTTTCGGATTTTCGTTCTTATTTTTGGATTTTCGTTCTTTTGAATTTTCATTCGTAATTCGGAAATCTGTGCAGTAATCCAGTGTGAGACTTTCCCTCTGTGTAGGATCACTGCTGCTCTCTCTCTTTATGCAGGGTGACAGGTCTTGTCTTGTGCTGGGTTCCTCCCACTGCTGTACTAGGTTTGGAAATTTATATATTTGTGATTTATATCCTTTGTGGCTGTTAAGGTATATATTTTAATAAAAGTTGCATAGAGTTTAGCTTTAACCACTTCAGCTCCGAAAGGTTTACCCCTCTTCATGACCATTCCATTTTTTACGATAACGTCACTGCATTATTTAAACTGACAATTGCACGGTCATGCGACACTGTGCTCAAATTAAATTGATGTCCTTTTTTCCCCAAAAATAGAGTTTTCTTTTGGAGGAATTTGATCACCTATGCGTTTTTTTTTTTTTTTTTGCGCTATATACAAAAAAAGACCAACAATTTTGAAAAAAAATATCAATATTTTATTACTTTCTGCTAAAAAACATTCCCAATAAAAAAAATGTAAATAAATCTATTTTCAGATTTTAGAATTTTCGGATTTTTGAATTTCCGAATTTCGAATTTCCTCATATTCGAATTTACGAATTTACGAATATTGAAATTTACGAATATTGGGTAAAAATTTGTTAAACAGGTTTTCCTTATGTAGCGGGTGGTTACATTTAGGGGGAAGCATCTGAGTGGTAACTAGGCTTAGATGCACTAATTGTTAGGTTTCATGGACCATTTCTGTCCCTGGGAGATGGTACTGGTGTGTAGTTCCCTGGGGCCTATGGGTGGCGCTGTTGCCATGGGCCCGGGTTGAACCGCAGTGCAAGGTTGTGCATTTTTTTGTCCCCTCTTGGCAGCAGTACGGCAGGGTGGGGAACCTGCTGTGCCTGTCGGGAGAGGATATAAAAGGGAGCAGCCATCTTCCAGAGGGGTCGGTTCCGCGCTCAGGCACCTTAGGCCTGGGTGCGTGTGTGTCGCCTCCGGGTGCCCTAGAGGCCTGGTCTGGTTGTGTCTGGGTGCCCTAGGCCCCGGAGACGGAGCTGCTGTTCCATCTCAGACAACTTCAGTCTGGGGTGAGGTACTTTGGAGAAAGGCCCGGAGCCCAGCAGCCTTCGGCTGGGATCCGCTGGGGACCGAGACTCCCGGGGATCTGCCTTGCGAGGGGACCCGTATCCAGGACGAGGAGGCCAGGGAGGTGACCCTTTCTGAAGACCCAGCGCAGAGTCGTGGTGACAGATGGGGCCTCTGGTAACTCTTCGGAGGGATGTTCTTGTCCTATAAAGGGCCAGTTCACTAACGGAAGGAAGTACGTGTTCTTTAGGTCACAGTGGTAGTGACACTACGCATCCAAGGTCAGTGGCAGTGACTTTCATCTTTTTCACCCGGTCAGTGACAGCGACCAACTTCATGGTCTGTGGCAGAGACAGTGCGCCAAGCCTGTTCGTGCTAATCAGAGCAGAAGAAACCCAAATTCAAGTTTGTGCCTGGACCTCCCCCCACCTTATCTGACCTGTGTCTTGTCCCAACTTGTCTGCTCTCAAAGAGACTGTTTATTGTGCGAAAAATAATAAATAAGAGTTGGACCTTTCAGTTGGTGTGGACAGTTGCTTACTGGGGAGAACTTTCCCCTCCTTCCCCCTTTTCCATATATCTCTATACACCCCTCTCCAAAGCGCGCCATACCAAACCAACCTTTTTGTTTTTATTTTTCTCTAAGAAGTACACAGGTATGTGCTGCCATCGGTCATAGGCTGAAAATTTGTTTATCTACTCCGAATTTAAAAAAAAATGCAATTTATACACTTGCTGAAATCACCTACCCCTGTACTCCCTACCGTACCCCTTCACCTTCTGGTCAGGCAACCATAGAGATTATTCTTAAAATAGAAGCAGTCAAGTACACGATTCTGGATGAACTATATGAACATTTCCCAGACGGATATTTCCTCTCAACAACATCTGTCCCATGACAAACCTATAGACACACATGTGCCAAATTCCGCAAAATAGAAGATACCATCAACGCCATCAACCAACAATGGTGGGATGGGTTCTTTTTAGAATTATATCTACATCACAAAATCTCTCCCAGAGGACTTAAAAACCAAAAGACCTGCTCCTTTTTAAGTGTAGATCTAACCTCTGAATTGTCCAACATCTCTGAGTTCTGTACACAGAAATGGATGGAAATTATTGTTAGACAGCGAAATAACTAATATGACACCCTAATTATTAGACTACTAGAACTAATACAGGATCTGAAGTCCCACATCCCCTCCTTGCCCACCTCATGGTACAAAAATTGGAAACTCAACACCAAATATGAAGAGGATTGCCTCATCAAAAACAAACTACAGAAGATACGTAGAGACTTTGATGATTATAATACTGATAGAATTTTTTGTTGGAAAAAACCGAGACCCGCCACAAAACTTCTAAGGCCACACGAAGATTCCAATATTCCTATTCAGATGTCTGCTCCACCCAGGCCAGATGGCCATACCATTATCCCACTGATGAACTGTAAACCTAGACCTACTATTGCCCTGAGGCCCAACCGCTCCCCTCATCCCTTTACCAAATCTAAACATCCACCCAACCACAACAAACGCAATGGGTCACTATCATCCTCAAATAATCCACGGCCCCCTACACCTCGAGACCCCCACCTTCGTCCACACTTGGTGCTCAGCTCCAACTCCACCAAGCCCACTACCCCACCTCTCAAAATAACAAAAATACATAATTCTCCCACTCCCAAGCCACTCCTCGCATCCACCATACAGCCTGATACGGTTACAACAGTAAATTACACACCTTCTGATTCCTATAACGAGTCAAATGTTCAGCCTGTCCCCCCACCCAGTGATGGCGACACCCAATTACCATCTACATCCACTCTTGTATTCGACACTTCGGCGTCATCGCCTTCCTCTTCTTTTTTAGTGGTCCCCCCTCTCCTGCCCAAAAAAAAAACTCTCCACAGAGGCAGAAGAGGGGGGGAGACGTAGACACAAGGGGAAGAGAGAAGGTACGCAGACTATAAAAATCTTCAACCTCTCAAACCATACTCTATCCACACCTGAACAAACACTGCTAGCTCGGGGCCTGACCTTTGCACCCTCAGCACTACCGAATCCATTCACCATTTTTCTTGATCTCAATAGATTTATTAGAAACATCACCATAAAACGTTATTACAATATGCAAGCATCAAGGGAACACAACCAGCCCTGTAATACCGTCTTGGATGACAATCATGCCAATACCATATGCTATAGTCCCACCGAAGACACCTCCATTGATGATTCCTCTTCCACCACTATTTTGGGTTCACCCGAGTTAAGGGCATTGGACCAACTAGAGGAATTACTTACCGATCATCTCGCTGAAACTCTAACACAACACCTTGTCTCTTCCCCACCTACCCAACGTACCAAGTTTAGGCCTAAATCCATATTTTTTCCGACATTTGCCAAAGGTCCTTTCATCCAAACCTTTTACCAGGTTGTCTATGCAGACATTCTATGAATGTGCAACGAAACTACCAATAGAACCACCCCTGCATCCAACCTTACCAACGCAGAACGCAGAGCCCTAAAACTACTAACAGAGAATAGACAACTCCTCATCAGGTCTGCAGATAAGGGTGGCGGTATTGTAGTTCAGGACCGCACCGATTATCTAACGGAGAATGCCCGACTCCTATCAGATTGCTCTACCTATAGGAAACTCCTGAAAGACCCATCACCCACTTTCACTATCGAAGCACATGACATTGTTAATAAAGCCACTGAAGATGGTATAATCACAGCACATGAAGCTGCATACCTAAGGCACGACTTCTATAAAAGACCTTACTTCTATCATTTACCAAAGGTACATAAAGATCAAAAAAAAAAAAACCCTGGCAGACCCATAGTCGCAGCAATGGAAAGTGTTACCAGCTATTTTTCCATCTATTTGGACCATTTCCTACAACCCATAGCGCAAAACCTCCCCTCCTATATCAAAGACAGCATTCATCTCCTCAATATGCTGCAACATTACACCTGGGAACCAACTTATCGGTGGCTCTCCCTAGACGTTGTTTCCTTGTATACTTCCATTCCTCACAACATTGGACTCATGGCCATACAAGATTACCTCAATAATGAACCTCTACTCAGCTCACGCCAGACACAATTTCTAATGGATATTTTGGAACACTGCCTCACCCACAACTATTTTGAATCCCAAGGAGACTTCTATATCCAGATACAAGGGACAGCTATGGGCGCTCATTTTGCCCTTAGCTATGCCAATTTACCATGGGCTATTGGGAACAACGCCACATCTTCACCAATAACCCACACACATCCCACATAGTTTACTATGGGCGATATATCGACGATATTGTTATAATTTGGGATGGGCCTGAGTCATCCATCCCCCCATTCGTCCAGCATTGCAATGACAACGCCATGGGACTATCCTTCACCTCAGTATCCGATACCAATAAACTGGCCTTCTTAGATTTAGAATTATTCCACCATAACAATACAATCTGTGCTAGCAACTACACTAAACCTACCTCGGGGAATTCCTATTTGCATTATAACAGTTGCCACCACCCTCGGTGGGTAAAGAATATCTCAAAAAGCCAATTCTGCCGTCTCAAACACAATTGTATCCGCAAACAGGACTACAATACCCAGGGTCTAATCCTCAAGACAAAATTCAAGGAAAAGGGCTATCCCGACACGATTGTAGATGAAGCCTTCAAACATTATCAAGCTGCCAATACACTGACCACCAAAGAGGAGTCAACCGACAAAAATACAGAAGACACCACAAAACCAGTTAGGTTTGTAACCCAGTTTTACAACAAATTCAAGAAAATGGAGAAAATATTTGCAAAGCACTGGTCTATTCTGAATGAAGATCCACACCTTAAAGCGGAGTTCCACCCTTTTTTTATGTTTATTAAAAGTCAGCAGCTACAAAAAGTGTAGCTGCTGGCTTTTAATAAACATACACTTACCTGCTCCACTGTCCAGCGACGCGCCGCCTGGAGCTCCGCTCCTCTCCCCCCTCCTCCGCCGGCGCGTCCATTCACAGTATGGGCACCCGGCCGTGACAGCTTTCGGCTTCACGGCCGGGCACTCACTGTGCGTGAACGGCGCAGCGCTCTGAGTGGACAGGCGATCGCCTGGGACCTGTCACGTCCCAGGTGATCGCCTACAGGGAGGAGCCGCCACAAGGCGATATGACGTATCGCCTAGGCGGCTCCAGGGCGGAAGGAGGAAGTGGGACAGGAAGTCCCACTCCTACTGAAGCCCCCACTCCCCCCCCAAAAAAATTACATGCCAAATGTGGCATGTAAGGGGGTGAGGAGTGGAATAAAAAAAAGTAAAAAAATTGGGTGGAACTCCACTTTAAGTCCACTCTCAGTGATAAACCCCTAGTAACCTACAGGTGGGCTAAAAACATCAAAACCCAAATAGCCCCTAGTAAACTCAAACCACTGCACCCCATGGCTAGTGCACCATCTATGTTCTACAACATTAAAGGCATGTACCAATGTAAAAAGCCTCTCTGCCTTACTTGTTCACACGTTACACATTGACAAAAAAACTTCACCCAAAATGGAAAACAATAAAACATCCCAGACTTTTTCAATTGTGGATCAGAGTATGTAATATACTGCCTCACGTGCCCTTGCGGCTTACTCTATGTAGGCCGCACTATACGTACATTGCGAAAACGCTTTGGAGAACATCGAAATCTAGTGGAGAAGGGCTCAGACAAACACAGTGTACCCAGACATTTCAAGCAATGTCATAAACAACTTTCCGTAGGATTACAAGTATGGGTGATTGAATCAATACCCCACACCCTCCCCACCGCTGAACAATACAAGAGACTATGCGAGAGGGAGAACTACTGGATTTACACTTTGGATACTTTATCACCTGGAGACCTAAATGACGGCATTGAAATGAACATCTTGTTGTGACCCAGCACCCTTTTACCTTCATATCCATAGTAACCTCCATACCACATCCAGAAATTAGACCTACAGTACACCAAACTTACATACATTTATCTATACCCCCACATACGTGCATTTAATTAAGCATTATACTTGCTGTATATGTGCAGGAGAGTGAGTGTGTGTATGTATATATATATGTGTGTATACATGTGCACGCGCATCTCCTCATGTATTTATTATTATTATTATTTTAGTGTACACCTCATCCCATTAACCTATATTTCCAAAAATTCCCTACTCATGTATCTATATGTGCATGTGAGCATGCGCCTATATGAATATGTGCGGTTGATACAGATGCATGCACATAGTCCTCCTGTGTGTCCTGTGTGCACGTATGTGCGTATACACACCTAGTGCTAAACCTTTCCCCAGTACCATATGATTTATTTATTTTTCAGATCCTATATATTTTATTTACACCTAATTCTATTATATATATATATATTATATTTTATTTACACTTAATTCTATTATTATTATTATTATAATTCTGTCTAAGTATTTCTAAAGTATTTTTTAAGTATTTTTTAAAACCTTTTTTAAAACCTTTTTTAAAACCTTGTTTAAAAGATAACTTTTTATCTCCTATATAGATATTGTCATTTTTATCATATATCTACGATTCCCGTTAAACTTCCAGTACTTGGCCGTGAGTATTACCATAGAACCAGAATATAGTTTATAGTTTATATTATGACAATTTATAGCATATAGTGTGCAGTTTATAATGTATAATCCTCAAGAACACAGGAAATACACACCTCGAGCTATCTATGATATGATTTTTGTTATTCATTCCGTGCCATTGTTTCCCCTGATTGCCACGAATGTATCAGCCTAGTATAATTTCCGCCCCGCACAGCACGTCCCAGCTTGCGTGGTTACCATGGTTGCCACATACACAAAAGGAAAAATCCGCCCATCTCTCGTCATACTGTGGTATAAATTACCACACCAAAGATGGCCGCCATACAAAGCCTGATAAAGGGACACGCATGTCCTGAACGCAAAGCACCTCCCGCATACCTCCGACCCGGAAGTGATGACCTCTGGACCTCACGGAGCCCCTGCATTCCAGATCCAAGTTCCCGGCCAGCGCTGCTCTACATCCAAGTGCAGGCAGAGACACAGGATTGAGAACCCCACTACAACTGCCCGTGACACCACCATCACACCGGAGGACCTGCGGACGAAGTTCTTTTAACCCCTTACACGCCTGAACACCTCTGCTCAAATGTGAGTGTATCTTAACCTATTAAATTTAAAAAAAAATTGAAACTTGCTGCATTTAGAGGGCGCTGTTCCCTTTCTGTTTTGTCTGTTCCAGAGCCTCTTCTAGCTTTTACCTGAACTGGCAGCCAACTAACTATCTCAGCAATCTTGCCCTATAATTTATTCCACACATGGACATATATACATACAAGTGAACTATTAATGACTGAGCTTGTAAAATTCCACCCAGTACAATACCCCCTTCCCCTCCTTCCCCCTTTTCCATATATCTCTATATAGCCCTCTCCAAAGCGCGCCATACCAAACCAACCTTTTTGTTTTTACTGAGGAGAACTAAAGACTTGTTTCTGACTACCGCAGAAACGAGGTCAGCACTGGAGGTTTTTAAACACTGGCTGCAAGCAGGCCCAAAAAACTAACACCTCTCAACCTCCCTATTCAGGAGGGTACGGGCTTGTGGTGCGGTGTGCCTCATTCTTTCCTGCGGAGGAGCCAAGCAGAAGAAAAGCAGGTAAAGTCTGGGGTTGGTGCGCTACACTTAATTCAGATGTTTCCAAACTAACGAAGTTGTGGAAATTCATTAAAAAACGAATTTGGAACGAAACGAATTGCACATGTCTACTTTTTTATTTTCTTCAATAATAGTTTCAACTAGGTATTCTTCCGCAAAATGACTCCCAGAACTGGGTGTTGCGGCAGTAACCCCTTTATGTTTTGTGCAGTCTTTAATTTGTCAATGTCTGCTTCGGAGATGACCTCTTCAGAGAGCAATCTCCCTAGAAGGACTTCCAGCTTCCTTACAAACACAGACACATCCACTCCCTCCGTCTGCTTTGTCTGTAGAAGATCAGCACACATCTCAGAATGGTAGAGCAGTCTATAAGCATTTGGGAAAACATCAATATAGTGCTGAGCAACAGGACCAACATAGTCGTCTTTAGAAACTCTTAAAATAATTGATGCTGGCAGGCTCTTGTTTTCTATTATGTGCTGTTTTTGCTTCTCTTCTTTTTTTCTCCATCAGCTCCAATGCACAGGCTCACCTAGACTGAAAAATTTTCCCTATCAGGAAGAAATAGCACTTCTGATATAAAAAAAAACGTTTAAAACTCAAAAATAAAGAAATATTGTCATATATATTTGTAGCGGGTATTTAAATTTGGGGGGGGAGCATCTGGGTTAGTTAACCCAGATGTACTAATTGTTAGGGAATCTGAGAATCCCTTTTGTGGTTCTTGGAGGACTCTGGTGGTGCAAGGTTCCCTGTGGCCTGCAGGTGGCGTTGTCGCCCTGGGCCGGAGTTGAACCTGCACCGCAAGACTGTACCTTTTTGTCCTTTCCTGCCGCCGGTACAGCGGGGCGGGGAACCCGCTGTGACGTAAAGGAAGAGGAGATAAAAGGGGCGGATGCCCTGACCTCGGGGTTCAGAGTTGGAGGACACGGCCGCACCCAGGCACCTTCGGCCTGGGTGCTGGCGTTCCAGAGATCCAGGCCCAGGTGCCCTTGACCTGGCCGGAGCGAGGGATGGAGTCCATCCCAGGCACGTTAAGCCTGGGGTGAGGTACTATGGCCAAGGCCTGGAGCCCAGGACTTCGACTGGGTTCCGCAAGGGTGGAGGAGTCCGAGGGGCCCTAAGGTGTTGGGACCCGTATCTGAGGCGAGGAGGCCCCGGGGAGTGTAACCCTTCCGGATAGCCTGGTACAGCATTAATCCAGAGACAGCGGGCCTCTGGTAACTCCCTTGGAGGGATGTCTTCCCCCTGACAGGGGCTGCAACGTAGCGAAGGTAACTCCAGTTCCTGTTCACTAGAGTCGCTGGAAGAGACTCTGAAGCCAAAAAGTCCATTTAACAGCCACTGTGCTTAGCAACCATTGGTGAAACCTCAACGGTTTAGTTTCTTTGAGGATTGTGCCTTGACCTACTCCCCACCAATACTGAACTGTTCTATGGGTCTCAAACTGTCTGCTCGCAAAGGACTATTTGTTTGCCGTTATGGAATAAATAAGTGTTGGACCTTTTCAGTGTGTGGTGCTCCAATTACTGGGAGCAAAGGGGGGTTATCAGCAGAACAGACTTGGCTCTGAGCGTATACACAGCCCGGGTGTAATTAGATGCTGGCCTTCACCTCTACATGCTGAAATCTAGAGGACATGGGCCGTGGCGCACCTCGCTCTCCCCTTCAAAGTACCCCTAGACCGAAGCCAAAGTATCCACTAAAGAAGAGAGAGAGGGTGAGGCCGCTACATATTTGTCATGTGTTTTCTTCACTTCAGCCCCAGAAGGATTTACCCCCTTTCCTGACCAGGCCATTTTTTGTGATGCGCGTCATTTTAACTGACAATTGCGCGATCGTGTGACGCTGTACCCAAACAAAATTGACGTCCTTTTTTTTCCCACAAATAGAGCTTTCTTTTAGTGGTATTTGATCACCTCTGCGGTTTTTATTTTTTGCGCTATAAACAGAAAAAAAGCGACAATTTTGAAAAAAAAACAATATTTTTTACTTTTTGCTATAATAAATATCACCCCCAATATATATATATATATATATATATATATATATATATATAAAATTCCTCAGTTTAGGCCGATGTGTATTCTTCTACATATTTTTGGTAAAAAAAAAAAAATAATCGCAATAAGCGTATTTCGATTGGTTTGCGCAAAAGTTATAGCGTCTACTAAGTAGGGGATATATTTATGCCATTTTTGTCACATTTTTTTTTTACTAGTTTTGGCGACAAGTTCTGCAATTTTTATTGAGGCTGGGACATTGCGGCGGACAGATCGTACACTTTTGACACTATTTTGGGGCCACTGACACTTATACAGCAATCAGAGCTAAAAATAGCCACTGAATACTGTATAAATGTCACTGGCAGGGAAGGGGCTAACACTAGGGGGATCAATGGGTTAAATATGTGTGTCCTAGGGAGGTGTTTCTAACTGTGGGGGATGGGACTGCCTGGGGGAGGAGACCGATCCTTGTTCCTATGCAGTAGGAACAACAGATCAGTCTCCTCACCCCTGACAGAACGGAGATCTGTCTGTTTACATTGACAGATCTCTGTTCTGCCCTTCTCAGGAGCAATCAGGGGTAGCCACGCGCATTGGCGCCTATGTCATGCGACGGGCGCGCACCCCCTATACTCCTTAAAGCGTCAGCTATACAGCTACGTTGATTTACGCAGGAGTGCCATTCTTTTGCCGTCAATCTGTTATTGATAATACAAAAAGCTGTAAAATACTGTAGATCCCCTGCAGCCAGCAATTATAGACCACTCTAGCATCAATAGACCCTCCCCCAGTAGCAATAGATTCACCCCAGCAACAATAGACCCTCCCCCAGTAGCAACAGATCCACCCCAGAAACAATAGACCCCTCCCCCTCCCATTTACAACAGATCCACTCCAGCAGCAATATACCCTCCCTTAGGAGCAAAAGCTGCACCCCAGCAACAATAGATCAACCTTAACAAGAATGGACCCCACCAGTAACAATAGACCACCGACAAGCAACAATAGATCTCCGAGCACCTAGCATCAATAGAGGCTCCAGCAGCCAGCAACAGTAGACTCACACTGAATTACATACATTCAGTGTGTAGCGGGTGCCCCGCATCTTCTGCGACCATGCCAAGCTGACCGAGGCTCGCATCTCCTGTGGCCATGCCAAGCTGACAGAGGCTTTCACCAAGGGAGAGCTTGCCTGTCAGCTCCTGCGGGGGCACACACAGCCACCCGACTTGCTCCCTCCCCTGCATCCTCATTGGCAGGGGGAGAGGAGCCAATCAAAGGGGCTCCAGCAGGTGCAAGGAATTTTGGGACTTGAAGTCCCCAAATAAAATGGCCCTATAGCCTTGTATGGTGAATGGAACTACAGAGCCCAGCATGCTCTGCAGAGAAAGTTTTTTTTTGGACTCCATCTTGTCTCCCAAGGGATGGGGCAGACACCCAGAGGCAGAGGAAGAGACTGGACACAGAAGCCTTAGGCCCCTTTCACATTGCCATGTCTTAAAAGTTGTGTGATTTTCTATCTATCTATGGAGCTCAACTTGGATGAAAGTCTATGGACCTCAACTTGGATAAAAGTTGGACCAAAGTAGTACAAGGACTACTTTGAAGTCGGCACGACTTGAAATCACACACATATCAATGGTTATCATTGGATATCATGGGGAACGACTTTGCAGTCCCAAGTCGCAGGACAAGTCGCACACGTGTGAAAGGGGGCTTTTAGTTAAGACAATTTCTGTGTTTTAGCATAACATGTGTGTTTCTTATTGGTCCTCGCACTTACACTATTGCCGGGTGAGTCAGAGGGGGCTGAGACTGTTCTTGGGGTTGAGAGGCAGAGTACAGAACCAAACATTTTCAGCAGATCATTTGGGTAGCGCTACAAGCGTTAGAGGTGCTGGAACTGCTGTTCCCGCTGATAAAAAGCCCTAGCTAGTAGCTCCCGACCTCTCAGATATGAGATATGAATACTTACATGGTGCCAAGCTGGTTCCATGTAAGTATGCAATATAGGTTCAAGAAGTTTATTGTTTTTTCTTGACCTAGTGTAATGAAAACATTGTAATAGTACAAGATATAAACATCCAAAGTATATTAATCAAGTAAAAGATGAATATATAAATATAACTGACATTTAAATGTATTGGTTTTCGACTGTGACGATCCAGGCTAATTTTTAGCACCAAAATCCCCATGTTGGTTAAGCAAAAAAGTAGGGAATAGGATTTTTTGAGGGTGCAAGAAAACAATATATCAAATAAATTATATATAAAAATATTTTTATTTTGAATAACAAAATAAAGAATATGAGTAAAATTCATGGAGAGTACAAGTACTAAACGATACAGTATTAAAGGACAGTAAGATGGAACACCACCCTCCCGACATGTTTCGCTCATAAATCGGGCTTCTTCAACGGGGAAACTGTCCAGTTAGTAGTACATGTCTTCTGTCTCTCCCGTAGTGGATCCCATCAAGCACACCCCAGAGGACGACCAACCACATCCGAAACACCATACAGTGCTGGGCGGTCACAGGGGGACCAGCTATACAATATATATAGGCCAGTTCTACTTAGAGCCTAAATTCCTGGGACCAAATGCTGTCAGCAAGTTGCAGCAGACCAAAACATCTAAAGGCTGAAAAGATTGAACAGCAAGCATAGTCCCAGGGGCTCCAGCTTTACAGCCTTTGGATGTTTTGGTCTGCTGCAACTTACTGACAGCATTTGGTGCTGGAGCCCCATTCCCTACTTTTTTGATTGACATTTAAATGTATCCTTAATAAAAAAAAGAAAGTAGGGATATATCAGATTTGTTAACAAAATCAAACACTTAAACTAATATCATTGTTTAAATAAGATATATAGATCTGAATTTTATTTTTCTGTTTTGTTACTTTATTGAAAATCAATAAAAGCTTTGAAATTAAAGAAAACATAAATAAGATATATAGATATTATATATAAGATATATAAGCAAAATAGATATTTTCCGGAGTTCGTTTTTAAGGAATGCAAATCAATATATATATAGATTTTTTTACAAGGAGGGTTTAATATCAGTTTAAGCACCCTTCACACAAATTGACCTAAATTCCTCTGAATTAATGAAAAGTTCAGAACATTACTATGGCTACCACTGGTCACAAACACTTTGTGAATGCTGATATATCAGGACAAGACGAGTTTTCCTATCATTTTGCCTTTTTCAGGCAAATTTAATTATATATTACAAAACTACAAAAAAGGTTTTATACCTGAGCAACAAAAGAGCTTGCAGTATACTTGAAAGAGGTAAATGCATCACCCGGCAGATCTTTACCGAGAATGCTTCTGAATTCATTCTGTTCTACAGGAAAGTACAGATCACGGCTGAATTGCAAATATCTCAAAATAGCGGCTTACTGTTCACTTTTTATTGCATCTCTAACTGTCACAGGACTGATAGAGGTGGCACAATAATCTCTGTTCCTGAATATTATGCCGTGTACACACGATCGTTTTTTTCCTATGAAAAAAGACAGATGGACTTTTTTCATCGGAAAAAACGATCGTGTGTGGGCCCCATCGGTCTTTTTTCCATCGGTGTAAAAAAATAGACTATGTTTTAAATTTTACCCATGGAAAAAAAAACTATAGCAAATTCCGATCGTCTGTGGGGAACTTCATCGGTGAAAAAACCCACGCATGCTCAGAATCAAGTCGACGCATGCTCCGAAGCATAGAACTTAATTTTTCTCGGCTCATCTGAGTGTTTTACGTCACCGCGTTTTGGACGGTTGGAATTTGGTCTGATGGTGTGTAGGCAAGACTGATGAAAGTCACCTTCACCGGAATTCCGACTGAAAAATCCATCAGGTTTTATTCCATCGGAAATCCGATCGTGTGTACAGGGCATTAGGAGTTTCTTTTCGGCACTACCAGGTACTGTTCTTGGGAAGAATACATCAAATCCAGGTAGTGCAACACAGAATGAAATGTGCCCTCTGCCAAAAATAAAATAAAATAAAATATATATTAACCACTTCAGCTCCTGAAGATTTTACCCTCTTCATGACCAGGCCAGTTTTTGCTACTGCGCTACTTTACCGAAATGTATATCATGTACCTGTATTTCACACACATAGAGCTTTCTTTTGGTGCTACTTGATCAAATTCACCACTGTTTTTTTTTTTTACTTCTTGTAATATAAACGAAAAGAGACCCACATTTTTGAAATAAACTCAAATTTTTTTACTTTTTGCTATAAAACATATCCAAAAGAAAAAAATTGGCCAAAATGTATTCTGCTTCATATATATATATACAGGTGAAACTCCAAAAAATTGTGCAAAAGTTCATTTATTTCACTAATGCAACTTAAAAGGTGAAACTAATATACGAGATAGACTCATTACATGCAAAGCAAGATAGTTCAAGCCGTGATTTGTCATAATTGTGATGATTATGGCTTACACCTCATGAAAACCCCAAATCCACAATCTCAGAAAATTAGAATATTACGTGCAATCAATAAAGCAAGGATTGTACATAGAACAATATCGGACCTCTGAAAAGTATAAGCATGCATATGTACTCAGTACTTGTTTTGGGCCCCTTTTGCAGCAATTACTGCCTCAATGCAGCGTGGCATGGAAGTAATCAGCCTGTGGCACTGCTGAGGTGTTATGGAAGACCAGGATGCTTCAATTGTGGCCTTCAGCTCTTCTACATTGTTAGGTTTCATGTCTCTCATCTTTCTCTTAGCAAGGCCCCATAGATTCTCTATGGGGTTCAGGTCAGGCGAGTTTGCTGGCCAATCAATTACAGTAATCCCACGGTCATTGAACCAGGTTTTGGTGCTTTTGGCAGTGTGGGCAGGTGCCAAGTCCTGCTGGAAAATGAAGTCAGCATCCCCATAGAGTCAGTCTACGGAAGGAAGCATGAAGTGCTCCAAAATCTCCTGGTAGACGGCTGCGGTGACCCTGGACTTAATGAAGCACAGTGGACCAACACCAGCAGATGACACGGCTCCCCAAATCAACACAGACTGTGGAAACTTCACACTGGACTTCAAGCATCTTGCAGTGTGTGCCTCTCCATTCTTTGTCCATACTCCGGGTCCTCGGTTTCCAAATGAGATGCAAAATTTGCTCTTATCAGAAAAGAGGACTTTGGATCACTGAGCAACAGACCAGGTCTGTTTTCCATTAGCCCAGGTAAGACGCTTCTGACGTTGTTTGTTGTTCAGGAGTGGCTTGACAAGAGGAATACTACATTTGAAGCCCATGTCCAGGATCCGTCTGTGTGTGGTGGCTCTTGATTCACTGACTCCAGCCTCAGTCCACTCCTTGTGAAAGCCCCCAACAGTTTTGAATGGCCTTTTCCTGACAATCCTCTCCAGGCTGCGGTCATCTCTGCTGCTTGTGCACCTTTTTCTTCCACACTTTTCCCTTCCACATAACGTTCTATTAATGTGCTTTGATACAGCACTTTGGGAACATCCAACTTCTTTTGCAATTACATTTGGGGCTTTCCCTCTTTATGGAGGGTGTCAATGATGGCTTTCTGCACAACTTTCAGGTCAGCAGTCTTTCCCATGATTGTGATTTCTACTGAACCAGACAGAGAGACCATTTAAAGGCTCAGGAATAGAGTTGAGCGGACACCTGGATGTTCGGGTTCGACGGGTTCGGCCGAACTTCGGAAAAAGGTTCGAGTTCGGGACCGAACTTGACCCGAACTTGACCCCGAACCCGAACCCCATTGAAGTCAATGGGGACCCAAACTTCTGAGGACTATTCGCGCTTGTTTCCCGTGCTTAGAACTGTCCCTGCACAAAGTGTAATTTCTGAAGGAAAAAAAATAATTTCAAACTCACTCGTGGCTATAATGAATTATCGGCTCCCGGCAATACATAGAAAAGTCTTTGATAAAAAAAAACATGGGTGTTCCCCCAAATTCAATTACCAGGCCGCCTCTTCAGGTCTGGTATGGATATTAAGGGGAACCCTGCCGCAAATTAAAAAAAAAAATGCGTGCGGTTCCCTTAAATATCCATACCAGGCCCTTCAGGTCTGACATACATGGGGGCAGACCTGATGGGGAACTTCCTCCACAGTGTAATACATGAATAGACCTGCCCCTTCTCACATTCCGCATCAGGTCCTCAGCCTTACACCTGATGCGGACCTGATGCGGAACGTGAGAAGGGGCGGGTCTATTCATGTATTAAACTGTGGAGGAAGTTCCCCATCAGGTCCGCCCCCTCGTATGTCAGACCCCGCCTACGTCATACTACGGGGGAAGTTCCCCATCAGGTCCGCTCATCCAATAATAAATGAATAGACCCGCCCCTTCTCACGTTCCGCATCAGGTCCTCAGCCTTACACCTACGTCATTGGCTGAGCGGACCTGATGGGGAACTTTAGAAGGGGCGGGTGTATTAATTTATTACACTGCGGAGGAAGTTCAGGCTCAGCCAATGACATTTCGTGTGGACAGCGCTGGACATCGGGACACTGGATTTCTTCGCTGGAATGTTTTTGTTTTTTTTTAATAAAGGACTTTCCCAACGGTGTCTGTGTATTTTTTTTTACAATTTTTTACACTTTCTTTGTGAAATGGTAGGGGGTACAATGTACCCCATTACCAATTCACATAGGGGGTCTTCCAGATTCTGATAAGCCCCCTGCCCGCAGACCCCCACAACCACTGGGCAAGGGTTGTGAGGATGAGGCCCTTGTCCCCATCAACATGGGGACATCCTCCCCATGTTGAGGGCATGTGGCCTGGTAGGGTTCAGGAGGGGGGGGCGCTCTCTCGTCCCCCCCCTCTTTTCCTGCAGCCTGCCAGGTTGCGTGCTCGGATAAAGGGTCTGGTCTTGATTTTTGGGGGTACTCCACGCCATTTTTAAAAAAAAATTGGGGTGGAGTTCCCCTTAAAATCCATACCAGACCTGAAGGGCCTGGTATGGATATTTGGGGGAACCGCACACATTTTTTTTTAAATTTGCGGCAGGGTTCCCCTTAATATCCATTCCAGACCTGAAGGGCCTAGCAATTGAATTTGGGGGAACCCCCACGCTTTTTTTTTATCACTGACTTTTCTATGTATTGCCGGGAGCCGACAATTCATTAATAGCCGCGAGTGAGTTTTAAATGACTTTTTTTTCTTCAGAAATGACACTTTGTGCAGGAACAGTTCTAAGCATGGGAAACAAGCGCTGCTTTACATGCATATTGCCGAACACTGGACCCGAACCTGAACATACAGTCAATTGTTCGCGTTCGGGTCCGGGACCCAAAAACCCAAAAGTTTGGTACGGACCCGAACTTTACAGTTCGGGTCCGCTCCACCCTACTCAGGAACCCTTTGCAGGTGTTATGGCTTAATTAACTGATTAGAGTGGGACACTTTGAGCCTAGAATATTCCACCTTTTCACAATATTCTAATTTTCTGAGATTGTGGATTTGGGGTTTTCATGATCTGTAACCCATAATCCTCACAATTATGACAAATCACAGCTTGAACTATCTTGCTTTGCATGTAATGAGTCTATCTCGTATATTAGTTTCACCTTTTAAGTTGCATTATTGAAATAAATGAACGATATTGTAATAAATAAATAAATGCACGATATTCTAATTTTTTGAGTTTCACCTGTATATATATATATAAAGTGAAAAGAACCTCACGCTATGGAAAATAAGCAAAATTTGTGAGTGAGTGAGGATTTTAGTAGTGTTTGTACGCTGCTCCCCTCTAAGTGCAAAGTGCTAACTTAGACTGATTTGGGGTGTGTAATGATAGGGGGCGCTGTCATATATATATTTGCAGGGAGGAGAAACAATGATATTGTTCCTTGTGTACAGAGCTCTGTGATGAATATCAACACAGAGCTCTGGGCTGTGAATGTACACAGCCGATCAGCAGGTTCCGGTCGTGAATCATTGGCCAGGACATGCTGACAGGCTCCTGCTGTGTACAATCACAGCGGTTGCCATGGAGGGGGCGCACATTCACGCCTCCTAAACCTGCAGGTAAGCAGCAACGCACCATTACATCGCTATGCCTACAGTGGCCAGTCGTCCGCAGTACAACGTGGGTAGGCGCTGAGTGGTTAAAACATATAATGGCATTGTACACTTTCAAATGTTTTCATTGCTTGAAAATAGAACTAAAGGCAAGCGTTTTTATTCTATTTCGGAGTGAACAGGTTTTTTTTTGCCATTTGTGTCCGGTTGATGCGATTTCTTTTCACTTCCTGTTCCATAGCCAACACAGGAGGTGAGAAGAAATTCCTCCAGAATGAAGGAATCCCTGGATGTTACCAGGGTCACCAGATCTAGTGTCCCCATTGAAAGATTTCTCTTATTATTAACGTTTTGGTGACAGTCCAAAATTTGGGATTTCCTTTTTACTTTCGCTTTCGATGGTAGTTGTAAACAGGACAAATACAGAGGGTGAATACCCTAATGGGGATACAGACAGCAAAAAAACCTATGTACACACGATAGGTTTTACCGATGAAAACAGTCTGATGGACTGTTTTCATCGAACAAACCGATTGTGATGGGCCCCATTGGTCTTTTTTCCATCGGTGTTTAAAAATAGAACATGTTTTAAATTTATCCGATGGTTAAAAAACCGATAGCAAATTTCTATCGTCTGTGTGGAACTCCATCGGATAAAAAACCCACGCATGCTCAGAATCAAGTCGACGCATGCTCAGAAGCATTGAACTTCATTTTTCTCAGCTCATCGGAGTGTTTTACGTCTCCACATTTGAAACGGTCGGTTTTTTGACTGATGGTGTGTGGGCAAGACTGATGGAAGACAGTTTCATCGGATTTCCGATGGAAAAAAACATCGGATTAGAATCCATAGGATATCCGATCGTGTGTACAGGGCTTTAGTGTAGTTATATTCCCCGTGTCTTTTGTTTGCCTTAACTTGTAATGATGGGCTCACGTGTTGTGGCGGCAGTTTGTAGTGTAATAGCTAATGGATTTCTATACAGTGGAACCTCGGATTACGAGCATAATTCGTTCCAGGAAAATGTTCGTAATCCAAAGCAAAGTACTCGCATATCAGAGCAAGTTTCCCCATTGAAGTCAATGGAAACTAAAATAATTTGTTCCACATTGACTTCAATGGCATGCAATACCGCATGCGGCCAGAGGCGGGGGGCGCCGGAGAGCCTCAGAAACGGCCGAAAGGGCCCGAGGACAAATCGGCTCACTCTCGGCAATCCTCTGAAAGACTCCGTTCTCTAGCCTTTCCGAGGTTTGTCGAGGTCAGCCGAACTGTCTTCGGGCCTTTCCGTGCATTTCTGAACGGCGCCAATCGACTGCGCCCCCCCCACCTCAGGCCAAACGTGGTACTGCACACCACTTTGGCCTGAATCCTTCTCGTTTTGTAAAACAACACTCGCAAACCAAGTTAGGATATTTTAAAATACAGTGCTCGTATTGCGAAACGCTCGTTAACCACGTTACTCGCAATCCGAGGTTCCACTGTATGTCCATGTATTCATTCACCTAGCTTGTCCCTTTTTGCCAAAAGCAACAGGCAACTTCTTGTTCCAGGTCACACAGCGTCCAGTATATGTCCCACCATTTGCTCTGTGTTGCATCATACATGCTGTGAACTCTGTTAATTGCTCTGCCTGTTTGTGTCTGTGTTAGATCTAATTACTGTGCAGCTCTCACCTGCACTAGCACCAAACTAAGAGACTCAGGGATTGAGGGCTATGTAATTCCTTCCCAGGCAGAGGCCATGCATTACCTGTGCAGTGCCATGCTTCATGTCCAAACAGAAACTTCTGATCGGAATGTGAAGATTTACTCCACTGTAGGCTGGGCTTACAGGCAGTGCCGGGACAAGGTCATCTTGAGCCCAGGGTGAACATGCCAAATTGCGCTCCCCCCCCAAGATGTATGAGCATTATGTGTCAGAACCCCCCCTCCCAAAAAAAAATAGAGCACTAATCTGCATACTTACCCCCAGCACAAATCCCCCCCCCCCCCAAAACAAAAAGCTTCCCCCATCTAGCACAAATCCTCTACCCCTCAAATTTCCCCTCCAAGCACAAATTCCCCCCCAATCCAAAGCTCCCCTTCCAGCAAAAATTCCTCTCCCCTAATCCCCCATCCTAGCACAACCCAAACCCCCCCCACCCACAAATTTCCCCTCCTAGCACAAATCCTCCCCAATCATTTCTAGTAACACAAATACCCCCTCTCACACCCCCAAAAACATATTTCCCCTCTACTATATTAATTTTATAACAAAAAACCCCCAAATTCCCCCTCCTAGCACAAATCCTCTCCCCCCACCCCCCTTCCCAACACAAATTCCCCCAAATCACCACTCCTAGCACACCTCCCAAAATTTGCCCTCCTAGAAAAAAAATTCTTACCTCCAGCCGCCCCCCAAATTCCCCTTCTCAACACAAATCCCCCCCATCTCCTTGTGGTGCCCATCCAACTCACATGATACCACAGTGCCCAGGGCAGCCACCCCTCTGCCCACCTTTTGTCCTGGCCCTGCTTACAGTGCAACAAATGACACCAAGAAACTTCATGATCAATGCACAGCAAAAAACACAAGGTGCAGGTATGAAGGCTTATAATGGCTTTAAATAATTATAAATAATTAAAAATAACATAAAAAGGCGACTTTTCTTCATTGCACAAAATTAACTGAATTTCCAATCAATTAAAGGATGAGATGGGTGCTAATAGCAAGCCCATATAACTATGTAAAGGAAGTTTGTTTTTTCTGTGCTTTTTTCAAGGTAGGACGTCCTAGTCCAAGTAGAAGGGTGAATCAATAGTTATAGCTGTCGTACAGCAAGTAACTGCCAGGCACCATAAACCTAAAAAAAAATGTTACCTAATCCTGCTAAAACCATAAGCCTTGTTCACTTTGAATACCCAATCATGTGAAATAACATTTTTAAAAAATCAGGATTTTACTTGCATGATTAAAATCAGAACAGATTTATGCGTTTACGAAACTAAACCCTTTCACAAAATAAAAATTCCCTGCTTGGTGAACAGTTCCTACTAGTTTAGTAAATAAACCCCAGTGTTTTCGTTTTTGATTAAGTTTTAACCCCTTTCCCACTGGTAGTACTCGGCTTGCACCAATACCACTTTGTTAAGAACGAGTACAAGGACCGATACTTTTTTTTAAGTACTTGTCGATGCCGATTACCAATGCTTTTTTTCATGTCATGCGACAGTGGCACTAATATGCAGCACTGATGGGCACTGATAGGTGGCCCTGATTAGGCGTGGACTGTGTTAGTCGTTTTTATTTTTATTTTCTCTTTTTTACTATTTTTTTTTTTACAATTTATACATTTTTTTACAATGCTTTTTTATTTTATTTTTTATTATTTTTACAATTTAACCTTTAAATATTTATGTATAACAATTTTCCCTTTTTTTTTATCAGCCCTGTCAGGGGTTGGCTTTTGTGAGATATCAGGGATCTAAACAGACCCCTGACATCTCCCCTTTGAGACAGAGAAAGGGACTTAGGACACAGATTCCCCAGTCCCTTTCTTAGCAGCCTCAGCACTGAAGATGAATGGACAAGAGACAGAGGCTCATCTCCATCGATAAACTGAAGCATTGTAAACACAGTTTACAATTCTCAGTTACGAATGGACAGTCAGTGATCATTCTGAAAAGGAAGGATCCGGTAAATGACATATTTACAGGCTCCTTCCTCCGCTCTCCATCCTGACAGATCTGGGACAAGTGGGGACCAGAGGAGGACACGGGGAGCCAGAGGAGGACATCGGGAGCCAGAGGAGGACCCAGGGAGCCGAATGGGGGACACCAGGAGCCGAAGGAGGACAAGTACTCGTGCCAATTCTCAGTATCGGCACCGATACTGAAACTAGTATTGGTATCGGGGCAACCCTAGACAGTACGCATGTATGCAGCCTCACGGAAGTGGGCTTTTATCCGATATATGTGTATCTCTCCGGGTTTTCACCACGAGCCCCAGCCCCAGACCTTGTACTAACAATCCGGACCCGGGACTCCATGTTCCGGGTCACCTGATTGCCATGATCGACTCTAATTGGCTATCCCAGTGGTCAATCACAGTGCAGCCCACGCATGTGTTTCTTTTGTCTCTGAATGGAGAGAGAGATGTAAATAAACAAGAGTGTGTAAAAAGAAATGCAGCCTGACCTGTGCCATGAAATGCAGCCGGGGGGAGTTCTTTTTTTTTACCACTACTATTCCTTTATATTGGGTTTTAAAATGTACAAATGCAGCAATTTAGAAATCAGATGAAAGGTTTAGCACTGGGAACACTTTTTGAAAGATAAAAAGTGCATTTTATATACAACTATATAGATCAGACCAAAATGAGGGACAAATGAGGAGGAATGAGGGACAGATGGACATTGCTCAAAATCAGGGACAGTCAATCAAAATCAGGGACAGTTGGGAGCTATGTCCAAGGGCCTCATATAATATGTATTATCTGTAATGATACAGCTGAAGACTTAATAGAAGTCAGAAACTGTTTTCCAGGAACTTCTGAGGATTGAAGTCATGGTAAAGGAGACAGTAAGAGACTAGGGACTTGTTATATGTAACTTCAAGTGATTACTGTTATTAAAGGCCACTCTTCAAATCAATGTTTCCACTTCTGACTGCGGCCTTGATGTTTGCACTTGGAAAATCAAAGGGCCGTACATGGCCCTCGGGCCACAGCTGGGGCACCAGAGACGTATGGCCTGCCTTACATTGGTCCAATGTAACTATACAATAAAATCCATAAAGGGAATTTAGTTTTAACCACTTCAGCCCCAGAAGAATTGGCTGCTGAATGACCAGGCTATTTTTTGCGATTCGGGACTGCGTTGCCTTAACTGACAATTGCGCAGTTATGCGACGTTGTACCCAAACAAAACTGACGTCCAACAAATAGAGCTTTCTTTTGGTGGTATTTGATCACCTCTGCGGTTTTTATTTTTTGCACTATAAACAAAAAAAGAGCGTCAATTATGACTATAATAAATATCCCCCAAAAATATATAAAAAAACATTTTTTTCCCTCAGTTTAGGCCGATATGTATTCTTCTAGTAAAAAAATCGCAATAAGCGTATATTGATTGGTTTGTGCAAAAGTTATAGCGTCTACAAAATATGGGATATAATTATAGCATTTTTTTTTTAATTAGTAATGGAGGAGATCTGCGATTTTTATCGTGACTGCGACATTATGGCGGACACATCGGACACTTTTGACGCTATTTTGGGACCATTGTCATTTATACAGCGATCAGTGCTATAAAAATGCACTGATTACTGTGTAAATGACACTGGCAGGGAAGGGGTTAACCACTAGGGGGCTAGGAAGGGGTTAAGTGTGTCCTAGGGAGTGATTCTAACTGTTGGGGGGGTGGGCTACCTGTGACACAACATTGATCACCGCTACCGATGACAGGGAGCAGTAGATCACTGTCCTGTCACAAGGCAGAACAGGGAAATGCCTTGTTTACACAGGCATCCCCCCATTCTGCCACTCCGTGACACGATCGCGGGCACCCGGCGGACATCGAGTCCCCGGGACCCGCGGTTACACTCACGGAGATTGCGGCGTGCGCGCCTGCAATGACGAGATTTAAAGGGGATGTACAGGTACGTCCATATGCGCAGCCGTGCCATTCTGCCGATGTAAATAGTCGCGCAGCGGTCGGCAAGCGGTTAAAGGGCCTGTGTCCAATCCCAAGAGGTTCCTCTCCAGCATGTTACTGCCCCTTCTCATTAGGTGATGTTTGGTCCCAGAGAGAGGAGGATAAGCCAGGTGACACTTTCCTGGCGTAAGCAGTGTGCACTTTGCTGACAAGTAATATATTCAACCTCCTGAGCAATAGCGAGCTTCATTCAGGCACAGTCTGTTTTCAGCAGGGTCCCTATATTTCTAATAGACCCGCTCCTGCCTGGTGGCTTGCTGATTTTTTCTGTACTGTAAACAGCAGATCGGCAGGATTCCCAATCAGGAATAATCCTGTTGGTAAGCATCAACCAGCATTTCAAGGCTTTTCCAGATTCTTGTTGAAAGTAAAAAAACAAACCTTTAAGGATATAATAAAAAAATATTTATGTTTTTTTATATTTGTTTTATGAATTCCACTGAATGAAATATTGCTGTATCTAAAATAACAATGAATGGATGATGCACTGGTAAAAAACTTTTTTTACAAGTACGTAGACATTGCGGAGGATCTACTAAAACTGTGCAAAAAAAAAAAAAAAAACTTATAGTGGTAGTAAACTCTGTACTACCACTTGTACCTACAGGTAAACCTATAATAAGGCTTACCTGTAGGTACTGTGAATATCTCCCAAACTTGCACACTTTAGGAGATATTCAGAGTGCATGCAGCCGATGACATCATCAGCGCATGCCCTCTGAATGTCCGGCTTACAGTCCTGGACCTTCAGAGCCCGTGCTGGAAAACGGCGACTCCCACGCGCATGCGCAGGAGTGACGTCACCGCGCCACTGGTCACTCATGTACCTGGAGGCTGCGAACCCGGAAGTAAGACTAGGGGAAGATGTCACCCATCTCAGCAGTAAATGGGTAATACTGCGCTGGAAATAATGTGAAACGAAGCTGCCAACACTGCTGGTACAAAAGAGCTAGTTATAATCGAAAAATAAAAGTGTAGCGCTATCTAAATAAATATGTATAAATGTGAAAATATACACAAAAAACTGGATATGATAATATAGTGATAAACACGTGTATCACCCAAAATAACGTGCTAGGTGACTCCAGTGATAAAGTCCTCAAATTATATTAACAAAATTATGCAAATAAATGCAAATGAATGTCCATTAGAAATGTAATCCATAAAACGAAAAAAGGTGATGAAAATCAGTCCAGAGAGAACGTGATGAATCAAAACGTGAAATTATAATCCACAGTCTTCTGTATGTGGGAGAAAGTAGCCACCACCAAGGTGAATAGAGGAAGCCTTACCAGAAGTTATGGATTTGGCGGGGCATGAGCCACCCAAATCAAATAAACTTGAAGAGTGTAAACACTCAAACAATAATTATATACAGATGTGATGTGAAATCCGCCACCAAATATATGTTGAGGAGGCTTACCAGAGGTCTCGGATTTGGAGAGGCATACGCCACTCAAATCTGAGATTGCTTTAGGGGTTAATGGACGCCAATAGAGATGGTCTTGAGTGGAGGGGTAGTCTGGAGTCAAAGGGGTTTAGCACTTCAATCAGACGGGACATCCAATAACACAAAACACCAATTCATGTAGGGACTCGGTATCCAATGCATATGTGTAGAGATAGAAAAGCTCACATAGCATAATTCCGTTTGGAAAGAATTTAATAAAAAAATCATACAATGTAACACTCACATTTTAAGATGGTCTAAAAGCATGGATGCAGGTACAAGAGCGATGTATATGGACAAATCCACCCGACTAGTTTCGACTAAAAAGTCATCATCTGGGGTATGGACCTTGTCCCACAAACATCGCAAATTTATGAACATATTGACCTCCATGACCCAGGAAGCGAACCACACATTGTTCACTTCCTGTTTGATATATGTCATGGATGGTCACAATACTTATGCACAAATCTATGACTGTATCTCAGCCTGATGCAAAAAAACAGGATAACAAAGAAACGGCATTAATAGTGATAATAGGGCTCCAAATCGCCCTACATACTGGCGCTATCCAAGCCTCGTTTTCAATCCCCTGGTTACTCGGCAGGAAGCAGGCTGTATCCAGGCCTCGCTATGAGAACGAGGCATGGACTCAGCATCCGCACGTCACTTCTGCCGTAACCACGAGGACCGGAAGCGGCAGCCAAGCCTCACTCTAAAGTTGAGACGTTAGGCTGCCTCTTACCTCAACTGCGTCACTCCTGTAAAGGGCGTGAACCTCGTCCCTTCTAAAGGGGAAAGAATGTATCTCAGACAGGGTGCGCAGGTCAAATAAAAAGGCGTTAATGTAGGATAACTATTTAACAAGTATAAAAGGTATTAATACCATACATATGTTGTACATGATTGAAAGTGGGAAATAATGCATATGTGACAAAACAGCCTGCATTTAGTAAACCTGTATAATCCAATCAGATCATATATAGTGCACATAATGTGCACAAATAGGTACATACAACACATCCAGAGATGTAAATGTGTGTATTAAACGCTAATAAAATAAAAAATGAATGTGTGTAAATGTACACACATAAACATGTTTTAGAAAAACATATTTTAAAATGTTTTTAAAATTGTGGTTTAAAATAATATTTAAAATCAGTAAAAAGGAGAGAGAAAGAAAGAGAGGTCGTATAATTTTAGAGTGGTCAGGACGCATTAATAAAGGAGTTAATGTCCCACTCGACATTCATTCCCTGTGGCTGGTAAGTCTGAAGTTCATATATCCAGAATGTTTCTAATCTGGATACTCCTCTAGTGGTTGCTCCTCCCCTCCATGGAGCAACATATTGATCTATAACTAGAAACTGGGTGCCAACAGGGTTACGGGCATGGTATTGCCGATAATGTCTGGGGACAGTATGTTTAGTACTTCCAAATTTTATCAGACTCACATGTTCAGATACTCTAGCGGTAAAAGATCTGATCGTTCTGCCCACATACTGTTTCCCGCATGGACAGGTCAACGTACAGGTCAACGCAGTGGCACACGTACAAAAATGTTTAATGGGATAAACTTTATTGGTTACCGTAGATCTAAATTCCTTAGTAGGCCTTCTTCCACATGTGTTGTGTTTACAAACAATGCATTTTTTACAGGGATAGTACCCCATCCAGTTGTGAAAAAAGGTGGGTTTTATAGGTGGGTTGATGATATTCGGTGCGATTTGATTCTGAAGGGAGGGTACTCCTTTATAAATAACCTTTTTTCGTTTTATGGATTACATTTCTAATGGACATTCATTTGCATTTATTTGCATAATTTTGTTAATATAATTTGAGGACTTTATCACTGGAGTCACCTAGCACGTTATTTTGGGTGATACACGTGTTTATCACTATATTATCATATCCAGTTTTTTGTGTATATTTTCACATTTATACATATTTATTTAGATAGCGCTACACTTTCACCCATCTCAGCAGTGACATCGCGGCGCGGGAGGACTTCGTTCTAAGGTAAGTTTCCATACTAGTGTAGCTATACCCCCAGTTAAGAGGACTGCCTGTATGATTTTGGGCCCTGTAGTGCACCGCTGTCAATCCCTGGCAATCGGCTCTAACCTCCCGTGGCACAGTTAGTAGGGGTTGATAGGACTGTGAGGCCTGTAACTCACAGCGGCACAGTCCTATGACAAGAACACACAGCAATAATTTAAAACTTCCTTTACCTATCTCTTCTGTAAAGTAAAGGACACAGGACACAGACACCAATATACTTAACCCTTGTATGTTTACTTAGATTAGTGGGTAAGCAATAAGACAGGAATGTACATGTCATGTGCAGAGCCCTGCAATAAACAATGTTTAAATGAGCAGACAAGTATATATTGCTACACAACTCTAACAGTCCCCATTGCAGCTATTTCCCCTCATGAACAAAATGGCGCCAGGAAAGTCTAAGCTACACAGTCAGGCCTGACTGAACTAAGTGGAAGTTCTGTAGGGAAAATCTTCGCTAGCAACGGTGGTGCACTTGAAGAATAGAATTTGTAAACCACCACTGTAACAGGGATACTGTGTTTGTCTATGAGCGAGTGCTCTCTCACCCAACCGGACCAGTCCATGTCCGTTTCTTTGGCTGCTGTGTCTAAGTACACAGATCCCTCGACATCCGGGTCTTCAGTCCTCCTGGCAATGGTGCAGTAACAAAGGAGAGACGTCCCTCAGGTTCCTCGGTGCAAGCGGAAGGCTCTTTGGAGAAAGGCCCAGGCTTTGGGCCTAAAGTCACAGGAGCTCAAGCAGTAGTTCAGCTTGCTGGGCGGGCGGTGTCCAAAGAGAAAGACTGGGCTCCGCCTCTCCCTTATAAAGTCCACCCCAGCAGTCCTTGCGCGGGGAAATGCACCCTGGGTGCCTTAAAGTGTACTGGGTAATGTAGTCTCTGAGAGATTAAAGGGCAATACCCCGCTACACTAGCATATTATGACATTGCCTTGCAGGATTTTGTTTTTAACCACCAGCGGTTTACTACCACTGTAATTAAACAAGTTGAAGTTAGAAGCTGATTGGCTACCATGCACAGCTGCACAAGATTTTGCACTCTCCAGTTTTAGTAAATCAAACTCCTTATGTTTTTTTTTTTTTTTCATATTACAAAAGTCTGTCCTAAACTCTATTGTTCTACAAAGGTTAAATATTAGACATGTGTGATTCCTTCATTATGAATAGAAATGTGAACAACATTTTATTTTTTCAGAGATTCAGATGTATCCAAATCTCTGAATCACAACAATACCAAATTTCAGTGAATCCAAATTAAATTATAATGAAACAACAAATTCATTTGTATTCATTTGTTTCATTCGGATGACAGGATGCGATAGTTTGGGCCTTTTGTTAATATATGAAGCATCTAAAATAACGACATAACGAATGTTCCGGATTGATTCAGATCCATTTCCTTTTTATTTTGCGTTGACATTTTTCATTATTATAAAATATGCACAACGTATGAAAACTTATGTCAATAAATACAGTAAGGTATAAAAGTGAAATAAGATGATGATTCCTACTTATTTGTTGGATGGAGGTGGATCCATCAGAATCTTCGAAATGTAACATAACAAATGAATCCGAAATAAATGTTGTTCCATTTGTGACTTTTGGATGCAAGAGTCTCCAGTCAATATAGTCCAATAAGCTCATTCCATTGCTCTTTGTGGGTTGGACTAACAGGGATGACTCGAGTGCATAAGTAATCTCCCGAAATAACGAATTAACATGTTAAAACGCGTATAGCCAATCTTCCGAAATAACTTCTAATATAGGAAACAAATCCGAATACAGTGGAACCTCGGATTGTGAGTAACGCGGTTAACGAGCGTTTCACAATACGATCACTGTATTTCTAAAAATCCTAACTCAGTTTGCGAGTGTTGTCTCGCAAAATGAGCAGTATTCAGGCCAAAGCGATGTGCAGCACCGCTTTTGGCCTGAGGTGGGGGGGGGCGTCAGAGCCGAATGGCGCCAATCACAGCCGATCGCCGCAGTTTGGAAATGCACGGAAAGGCCCGAGGACAGTTTGGCTGACCTCGGCAAACCTCAGAAAGGCTCGTGAACAGAGTCTCTCCGAGGTTTGCCGAGGTCAGCCTAACTGTCCTCGAGGCCTTTCTGGCCTTTTCCGAGGCTCTCCAGCGCACCCCCCACCTCTGGCCGCATGCGGTATTGCATGCCATTGAAGTCAATGCGGAACAAATTATTTTTGTTTCCATTGACTTCAATGGGGAAATTCGCTTTGATATGCGAGTACTTTAGATTACGAGCATTCTCCTGGAATGGATTATGCTCGAAATCCAAGGTTCCACTGTATATGAAACGAATTCCGAAAAAGGAATCATTTTAACATAACCAATATGACAAAACTAAATGATTTACTTTAAGCGGAGTTCCACCCAGAAGTGGAACTTCCGCTTATTCATCTCCTCCCCCCCTCTGGTGCCACATTTGGCACCTTTCAGGGGGAAGGGGGAGGGGGGACCTGTTTTCGATAGGTCCCCTTCCCCACTTGCCGGAGACGGCACTGCAGCAATCCACGGCCCCCCTCCTCCGCCACCGGGCCAATCAGAAAGCGCAGCGCGCTTTGCGCATGCGCAGTAGGGAACTGGCTGTGATGCCAAAAGGCTTCACTGATGGGTTCACTTACCTGCAATGGCGGCGACTGCACCCAATAGCCTATCCGAAGATCGGCTGCGGTGCCGACATTGCGGACTCACTGGACAGGTAAGTGTCCATATGATAAAAGTCAGAAGCTGCAGTATTTGTATTTTTGTGGGGGGGCTGGACCTCCTCTTTAAAGTGGTTAAAAAGGCAGAAGTTTTTTTTAAATCTTAATGTATTCTATGCATTAAAATAAAAAAAAAACTTTTATGTGTGGCAACCACCCTCAGCCCTCCACCCCCCATACTTACCTGCTGTGATGTGCATGAGTGCCCCGGACTCTCCCTCCTGATTGGCTGAGACACATCAGGAAAGAGAGGGGGTGGGGCCGAACCAGGGCTCCAGGTCTGAATGGACACAGGGAGAGTGGCAGCTTAGCTCAGGTTCCCCCATAGCAAGCTGCTTGCTGGGGGGGGTACTCGACAGGAGGGAGGGGCCAGGAGAGCCGGCGAGGGACCCAAGAAGAGAAGGATCCTGGCTGCTCTGTGCAAATCCACTACACAGAGAAGATACGTATTACATGTTTGTTATTATTAAAAAAAAAAAAAAAACGAGACTTTAATGAATTAATCCAAAATGAAACAAACATATTTTTCCATAATGCACATCTCTATTAAAAATAGAAAGTAACATACAACACGGAAATAGAGCAAATATTTCATTAATATGAATCAAATGTATAATATTCTATGTAAAAAATAAAACCTTTCCACATCTATTCCCTTGTATATAAAACAGCCAAGTTATATTCTCCTCTCTACCCAGCAGCGTGCGTTTTATTTCCTCTGCTCAGCAATATTGCCGGAATAAA
Organism: Rana muscosa; assembly: GCA_029206835.1. NCBI lineage: Eukaryota > Metazoa > Chordata > Amphibia > Anura > Ranidae > Rana > Rana muscosa. The sequence goes on from CM055118.1 coordinate 456,332,398, forward strand.
TTTTCCGATACAATGTTCAAGAATAAAGAGGAGAATCCTTCCATGTGTGCCGTGTCTCCTTGATCTTGTCACTCCTCCTTGCGTGTCTAAGGATCTAAGTGCATATGTTATATGTCTTGTGCGGCTTGGCCCTCAGCTGCACGTGAGCTTATGACAGTTGAATTTGTGTCAGCTCTTGTTACTAATAATGTAAAGCCACATACAAGCTGCTTAGCCTGCTCACTCAATGCGCCAAATAGGCTTTCCTATTCAAAGAGCTCAGCAGGTTAACTTGCAACTAACAAATGTCCAGTTTGTTAAGCTATAATACCAATACAGTGCTAAGAGTGTGCTACTATTTTTGTTTTTTCATTGAATTCATAGGTTATGCTATGGATGTGAGGCTATATTTATTTGTGTATTACAACTATTTATATAGCCCCAACAATTTCCGCAATGCTTTATTGTTGGCTAACCGCATTCACCTCATTTAAAGTCCTGGGACGATCTCCTGTTTTTTTGTTGCATATATTGGGATGGAGGTGGTTTGCGGGTGACACCAGACCTTTTCCTTTTTGTCTATTGAACCCGGTTGGAAGACACCCATTTAGCCCAAACCTGGTCTGCTGCCACCATTAGCCAATTTTTCATTATGTACAATTATTCTAGTCTGTAGCCCTTTCAGCTATTTTGTCCAACACTCAGGTACCACATCTCCCATGGGCTGATCTAGGTTCTTGGTGCTGTTCCATGTTGGTGACGTTGGTTATCGTCCAGCTCGGGAGCTGCGATGTGTATGTAGCGGCCTCACCCTCTCTCTCTTCTTTAGCGGTTACTTTGGCTCCGGTCTAGGGGTACGTTGAAGGGGAGAGCGAGGTGCGCCACGGCCCATGTCCTCTAGATTACAGCATGTAGAGGTGAAGGCCAGCACCAGATTACCTTTGGGCTGTGTATACGTTCAGAGCAAAGTCTGTTCTGCTGATAACCCCCTTTGCTCCCAGTAATTGGAGTACCACACACTGAAAAGGTCCAACACTTATTTATTCCATAACGGCAAACAAATAGTCCTTTGCGAGCAGACAGTTTGAGACCCATAGAACAGTTCAGTATGGGTGGGGAGTAGGTCAAGGCACAATCCTCAAAGAAAACTAAACCGTTGAGGTTTCACCAACGGTTGCTAAGCACAGTGGCTGTAAAACATACTTTTTGGCTTCAGAGTCTCTTCCAGCGACTCTAATGAACAGGAACTGGAGTTACCTTCGCTACGTTGCAGCCCCTGTCAGGGAGAAGACATCCCTCCAAGAGAGTTACCAGAAGCCCCGCCGCCACCGGATTAATGCTGTACCGGGCTATCCAAAAGGGTTACACTCCCCGGCCTCCTCACCTCAGATACGTGACCCAACATCTTAGGGCCCCTCGGACTCCTCCACCCTCGCGGAACCCAGTCGAAGTTACTGGGCCCCAGGCCTTGGTCATAGTACCTCACCCCAGGCTTAAGGTGCATGGGATGGACTCCATCCCTCGCTCCGGCCAGGTCAAGGGCACCTGGGCCCGGAACTCCGGAACGCCAGCACCCAGGCTGAAGGTGCCTGGGCGCGGCTGCGTCCTCCAACTCTGAACCCCAAGGTCAGGGCATCCGCCCCTTTTATCTCCTCTCCCTTTGCGTCACAGTGGGTTCCCCGCCCCGCTGTACCAGCGCCAGGAAAGGACAAAAAGGAACAGTCTTGCGGTGTGGGTTCAACTCCGGCCCAGGGCGACATCGCCACCTGCAGGCCACAGGGAACCTTGCACCACCAGAGTTCTCCAAGAACCACAAGAGGGATTCTCAGACTCCCTAACAATTAGTACATCTGGGTTGAATAACCCAGATGCTCCCCCCCAAATTTAAATGCCCGCTACATGTACAAGGGAGGTATTCATACCTCCTGCTGTTCCCCCCCTGCCCTGTCTGGATAGACGGGGCCAACTACACATCGGCGCCATTCGACCACGCCTACCGAGCGACGTCCACGGTTGCGGCGTCAGCTCGCTATTGCGTGGAATGTTAGCATGTGTGACTTGGGGGTGTCTGCGCAGGAGCTTCCCCATTTGGCAGAGAGCGTCATTCACGTTTGCGTGCCTTGTCACACACACATGGCGTTGGAGGTGGAGCTCACTGGGCCCTCCAGATATAAATTGAGGGCTAGGCATGGCTAGGATATTTTTATCCAAGTAATTTCCCCCCCAGAGTGGAGTAGCTGTCCCTTCTGCCCGCAGGAGCATTCTTGTGAATTCATTTGTGGATTGGCCCACCTAATTGTTGCAATCCTGGTTATGCTCCTGTTATGGAGCCGGGATTGCATTGAGATCTCTCTGTTTCGTATTAAGGGCTGAATTGCCCATTAGCAAGATGGCCGTTCCGTGCAACTCACAATGTGGTTCGGCCTATTTAAGCGTGATGCGTCCCTCAGCGCCCACTCCTATTGATAACGTCTGCGTAATGACGAAACGCGTCTAGGAGGACGCTCAGTGACGTCACCACGCTCGAGGAGTGAGGCTCCTGGTATGCCGGCCGGCAATACATTGTATCTTACTATAAGCTGTTTTTATTCTCCCAATTTGTAAGTATAACTTACTTTTTTATAATAAATTATTCCAAACGGAGTTACGCTATTGGTTTGCCCTCTCTATTTACTTTATGTGTGGGGTCCATGATGCGAATGTGAGCGGAAATAACTGGATGGAATACCGCTGCTGATTGAGGGAGGATTACTGCTGCAACTTAAAGGCCGCGGCTGGGTAACAGTCTTTGATGGTGGTTATCTCACATTAAGTTCCGAACAGTCACGGTGGTGCTGTGCCTCTTCGATCCAAGGAGGAGTGGACTCTTTCCTTTTCTAGATTATTCATGTTGAATTGCTTGCTGGACTTTCATTTTTCCCAAGACAGTTCTTTGGGTTTATCTAGTAATATTTATATTTTTTTCTATGTTTTAAAAAGTTTTTTGGGGATAAGTGGGTTGGCGCAGTTTTTTCTTTGTTAATTGTTCTTGGTGTTGTCCCACTATTACTGCTGCCTATACTGTTAGTTTTTTTTTCTAGCGCAGTTTTTTTACCCTTTATGGCTAGGATCTGTTTGTCACTTCCTGTTTCCCTCACATGCAGCAGTTTCACTGCATTCAAGGTGAGTCCACACTCCTTGATGGATGCTAATCATCCATTCACTCTCACATTTGAGCACTCAATTTTAACATGGTCTGCCATACATATTGTTTCACATATTATTATATTCACTCTCATGGTTCATCCATGCACACACCACTACACATCCATCTCATTTATTTCACTGTCTCTGAGTTTCCAAGTCCATCTAGCTTTAAACACCATTGATTCATACGTATATATATATATATATATATATATATATATATATATATATATTTTTTTTTTTTTTTCATTACATTGTATACTTCATGGTTATTCTGTTGGTATAATACCAACTGAAATACATATATTCTTATCTTAGCTGACATATACAATGAACTTGGATACATGCTATGCGGGACACACACTCGATCACACTGGTTTTGTCATATTTCTTGATTTACACATTTTATTTTATTTTTTTATTATATATATATATATATATATATATATATATATATAATGTAGCGCCGGCCCAAAATGGTCCATGCTATGTTTAAATTTAGGGGGTGGTCTGAGTTAATAGTTGGGCTCAGACTTGCTGATTTCTCTTAAATTCTGCTTCTGCTCTGGTTGTGATACTGCCTGGCAGTTATATTCCCTGTTCGCCTGTAGGTGGCACTGCCACCGCTGTCCCATGTTGGAATATGGGTATATCACAGCCGTATTGGGTGTCCTTTCTCGGCAGCCGTGCAGTGGGGGTGGTTGACCCGCTGTGCATGCTGGGGTGGGGTACATAAGGGGCAGACGCCATTGTGTTGGGGGTTCCTGGTGATCCTCGTGGCCCTCATGGCACGGGGTGCGTGTGTGTTCCAGCCCCGGGCACCTTCACCCCGAGGCTGCATCTCTGCTTGCTAGGCCCAGCTCTGCTGGTTTGGGCCTACATCATTGAGGGTATCCCAAGCTGTCCATCTGTGGGAAGGAAGCTCTTGAGGAGGGGAGCCGGGGGAGGACCTGCCCCAGAGGAGACTGGCAAGGCGCCGATGTCTCGGGAGAGGCCTGGTAACTCATCTTGAGGGGGGATACACCAAAAAGTTTTATTATTACTTAGCTGGAGGTTCGGGGTGTTTGAGATCCTGTGGCAGAGGATTCCTGGACGCATCCACAAGTTCACCAGGTCTGTGGCAGAGATCCAAGTTCACTAGGTCTGTGGCAGAGACCGTCGTTCACATATAGCAGTTTGTGGCAGGAACTGTCTAAAATCTGATCACTGCATCATTCCGGTTGCTAGGACCGTGAGAGGGGACTATCCGGGTGAGCATTATCCACTCAGGCTTGAGTTGTGAATATGCTGACTGTTTGCATCTTTTGTACCGTGTGCCTGAACCTTCCCCTACTTCTCTCGTTTCACACTTTCTCTCAAGTTCTAAAGCAAAGGAAAATAAAGCCTTATTGTTGAGGTTTTACATCTGTGTGGACATTGACTTTTCTGAACATTTTTTACCCTGACAACGGGAGCCATGGGGGTAGTTTGCAAGACCCAAAATTAATCAGCAGCTCCTTCGGGGGTCAGTGCTACATGTGTATGTGTATGTATATATGTGTATATGTGTGTGTATATATATATATATATATATATATATATATATTTTTTTTTTTCTCTATTGTCCCCTAGATTCTAAGCCCATGCCATTACTGACCCAGATTGGTTTATGCATATACATACTTATATCATATACTACTTTACTTCTATGCTGTTATGACAGCATCCATTGATACATATGTGTTTGTTTTGGTTGACATTACTAATGGATACTGGGAGATCTTTGGTGACACATTCCCCCACCCTGGCCATGTCTTCCCCCCGTTTGTGCTCTGTTGGCTTTGTTTTTTCCTCTGCCTCCTCAGATCCCCCTGCTGTACGCTCATTACTGCCGCCTCTGGGTATCCAGCAATGGGTAGTCTGATCCAGCCTTTGGTGCGTATAGGGCCATGCGTTTTGGACCCCCTTGACTAATTGTCATGATACCATCTCTGTGTTGATACTCATTTGGTTCATTATACCCCCTACAGATGTACTACACACTCATCTACCCCTGATGAAGCAAGCATGGTCATGCGAAATGCGTTGGGTTACTTTTAATGCCTGTGTTTTTTGCAATTTACATTTTATACCATGATACGTGTAATAACATTTTTTACTGTATGTATCATTTCAGTGGCTTGGCTATGATTCATGTTTATGTTTGCATGACAATTTTAATACATTTTGAGACTGATTTACTCTGTCAATTGTTGGCATACCGCATTCACCTCATTTAAAGTCCCGGGGGGATCTCCTGTTATTTTTTGTTTTGTTTTTTTATGCAATGCTTTATAAATACCGTATATTGCACATTCACATCAGTCACTGGCCTCGGAAAGCTCACAATCTAAAGTCCCTAACTTATGTTTATACTAGGGCCAATTTAGACAGAAGCCAATTAACACAGAAGCATGTCTTTGGAGTGTGGGAGGAAACTGCACTACCTCATAGATCCCAACTCTCCCTGATTTTGAGGTACTGTCCCTGATTTGGAGCACTGTCCTTCTGTCCCTCATTCCTCCTCATTTGTCCCTCATTTTGGTCTGATCTATATAGAGGTATATATAATGCACTTTTTATCTATCAAAAGGGGTTTTCCAGCACTAAACCTTTCATCTGATTTCTAAATTGCTGCATTTGTAAATTCCAAAAGTCAATATAAAGGAATAGTAGTGGTAAAAAAAAGCACTTGTGGGTTTAACCAATCTTGTTTTTTTGTACAATTCCCCTTTAAAAATCTCCATAGTCGACATTTTTTTTTTTTTTTTACAGGTTACCAGTTTTGAGTTAGAGGAGGTCTAGGGCTAGAATTATTGCTCTCGCTCTAACAATCGTGACAATACCTCACATGTGTGGTTTAAATACCGTTTTTATATGCAGGCTCTAGTCAAGTATGCATTCGCTTCTGCGCGCAAGCTCGGCGGGACGGGGCACTTTACATTTTTATATTGTGACACTGTCCTTTTAAAAAAAAAAAAAAGGTTGAGTCACTTTTATTCCTATTACAAGGAATGTAAACATCCCTTGTAATAGAAAAAAAGCATAACAAGACCTCTTAAATATGAGATCTGGGGTCAAAAAGACCTCAGATCTCATATTTACACTAAAATGCAATAAATAAATAAATAAAATAATAATAAAAAAAAAAATTCTCCTTTAAAGCGGAGTTCCACTCAAAAATTGAACTTCTGCTTTGAGTGAAGGTGACCCCCTGGCATGCCACATTTGGCATGTGATTTTTTTTTTGGGGGGAGGGCAGATGCCCTCTTTTTAGAGGCACCCAGCTCCCACTTCCTACCGGGGCTCCACGGCGCCGGGAGAAAGTTCACCTCTCCCCCCCCCCCTGCAATCTCCTGGGACACATCACAGATCCCAGAAGATTGCTCGGCCATTCACAGCCCACAGTAAGAATGCCGGCGCCGCGGAGAGGAGGGAGAGAGGAGCGGGGCTTCGTACGACCGCATCGCTGGACCGTGCGACAGGTGAGTGTCTGATTATTAAAGGCCAGCAGCTACACTTTTTGTAGCTGCTGACTTTTAATTTTTTTTTTTTTCAGCGGAACTTCGCTTTAAGAGCATTGGGGCAAAAGTGACGTTTGACGTTGCTTCCGCCAGTCAAGGCTATGGATCCGAGTGGGGCCATCTTCCCCTCACTCGGCAGTCAACCAAGCAGGAGAGGGGACCTGATCGTCTCCGTCGCTACCGGCGGCTCCGGTAACCGGCGGAGACCACCTGAGCGCGATGGAGGTGGGGGGGAGGCCTCTCCCAACCCCGATTAAAGTGATCTTGCAGCGAATCCACCGCTGAGACCACTTAATCGGACCGCCGACTGAAGAAGAGGATACCAGGGTTATGGAAGCTATCTACTGCCATTGCAATGGTATTCCTCTTCAAACAGCCAACGTATATTGGCGTGAGCCGGTCCGGAAGTGGTTAAACTTAGACTTTAATGCATTTTTTTCCCCTATTATTATTTTCTGCAGGTTTTTTCATTGGGGAAGGGAGCTCACTGGTCCACTGTACATCTTCGTACAATCTGTTTTATGCCCCATACACACGATCGTTTTTCATGCTGTTAAAAATGCAATTTTTAAAAATGGGCATTAAAACCGATCGTGTGTAGGCTCCAGAGCATTTTTAACGACGTGAAAAACGGCCATTAAAAATTTCGAACATGCTCTATTTTTTCACGTCGTTTTTCATGTCGTTTTTTTTAACGACGTGAAAAACGGTAGTGTGTATGCTTTTACGAGGTGAAAAAAAACGCGCATGCTCAGAATCAAGTATGAGACGGGAGCGCACGTTCTGGTAAAACTAGCATTTGTAATGGAGATAGCACATTCGTCACGCTGTAACGGACTGAAAAGCAGGAGGCTGAAAAGCGTGAATCGTCGCTCAACAAACGTTACTAACATGAAGGGTGGCGCCATCCGAATGGAACTTCCCCTTTATAGTGCCGTCGTACGTGTTGTACATCACTGCGCTTTGCTTGAACGTTTTTTAAAATGATCGCGTGTACGCAAGACAGGCTTGAGAGGAAACATGAAAAAAAAACGACGAGAAAAACGTCGGTTTAAAAAGTGGCATGGAAAACGATCGTGTGTACGCCGCATTAGATTTACCAAAACGTATTTAATGCTAGGACCTACCTTCATTCAATGTCTATCCAATCAGGAAGACGCCGACAATATATAGCCGGTGGATATCAGGTTATACAAACAGACTATAACACGTATGGTCAGCTTTACTCTTAATCCCCTTTCGCAGCAGGAGATATACCATGAAGGTGAGCTTAAATGTAATTTTAGGGAATGCTCACGTGTAAGCACATATAGACTCTTTCTGGTTTGTAACTGAAGCCTCCTGTAATAAAACAGTTATGTAATACAAGAACTCCTATTCTGCCTTTGGCTGCATATTTCGAACACTTGCTCTAGCTATATCTCTGACTTTGATTCCGCACACAAAGAACTTGTAAATAGTTTGGACAGTGCAGCTGGCGATAATCCAGTTGCAAAGTCTAAACCATGAATAATGATTGTGTCAAGTGTACTAGCCGTCTATTAATAGCAAGCCAGCCTTGAATCTCTAAGCCTTGTACTGAATTTATATACATGGAGACCAAGCAGGCATATATCAGACATGAATGTAAAATGAATAAAAAAAAAAAAAAAAATAAAAAAACCTGAATACTGTTAGAGAACACAAGGGACAGTTTGACTTAGGCTTCATAGAAGTTAATACGTGAGTGGTTATTTTCGAAATCATTTAAGAGCAATTAGAGTGTGGTCACATAATGTTCCCTGTCGTGCTGATATGAAAGAACAATGATAACAGTTCTACAAGTCTACACCGGGGCTTTGGTCCCAGCTCAAATCATAGAATATCAATGTCACCAATATATATTGAAGGTATGGCAAACATGTGACTTTTTAAATATTTTTTCAGTGCTAGGGACCAGAATCTGACTAGTGGCAAATGATAAAAGCTGTTTCGATATGCCATACAACAGTACAGTATATGGTTACTATGTAAATTGAAAGAGCCTTCAGTGAACTGCTATGGAAAGAACTGACTGTTTAGGGAAATTGAAATGTAGGTCTCGGCCAACGCGTTTCGGGGGATAACCTACATCTTCAGGAAATAACAAACATGTCAAACTTGGCTGCTCTGTGCAATGGTTTTGCACAGAGCAACCCCAATCCTCTATTTCTCTGGTCCCTTTGCCGGTGCTCTTGGCCCCTCCATCCTGCCAAGTGCCCCCAGAGCAAGCAGCTTGCAATGGGGCACCCAAGCAGACTCATTCCTGAGCTGCGGGTCTGCATGTCTATTCACACACAGGCAGTGGCTGGGCCCCACCTCTCTTTCTTCATTGACTTACTGGCTGTGATTGACAGCAGTGGGATCCAATGGAGAGGGAGAGCCCCCGAAGTGACGAGGCTCCCGTGCACATCGCTGGATTGAGATGGGACTAGGGTAAGTATTAGGACTGGCTAAGGGGGAGCTGCACAGAGAATATTTTTTACCTTCATGAATAGAATGCATGAAGGTAAAAAACCTTGAAACTTTAGAACCATTTTAACCACTGTTTGAAGAGGGATATCTCTGTTATGGCAGCAGCTAGCTGCCATAAACCAGGTATCCTCTTCTTCAGCCGGCGGTCTGGTTTCCGATAATGGTGGTCTCTGCGGCAGGTTCGCCATGAGATCACCGTTATCGGCGGCGGGAGAGGGCCCCCCTCCCGCCGCTCTCCCATGCCCTCCGCCGCTTACCAAAGCCATTGGTAGCAGCGGAGGCGATTGGGTCCTTTCTCCTGCTTCATATGGATACAAGTGAGGGGAAGATGGCCCCCACCCGTCTCCATACCATAGCAGGGGGGAAGCGACGTCAAAAGGTCACTTCCACCCATAGCTCTTAAGGGTATTTTTTTTTTTCAAACGTCACCTATGGGGATTTTTAAGGGTAAAAGTTTGTCGCCATTTTACGAGTGGGCGCAATTTTGAAGCGTGACATGTTGGGTATCAATATAAGTGGTTAATGTTGAATTACATGTAGCGGGGGTCCCAAAGTTAGGGATTGCTATGCTAAATTTAGGGGTGATTTGAGTGGTAGTTGGCTTGAATCTTTCAATTTGTTGGACTCTGCCCTGCTGCTGTTTCACCTGGCGTGCAGCTCCCCTTAGAAGTATGGGTGGCGCTGTCACTTGTACTCGGGGTTGAACCACAGGTGATGGAGTGGCGATTGAGTGTCCTCTCTCGGCGGCCATACAGTGGGCGTGGTCTACCCACTCTGCATGCCAGGAGAGGGTACAAAAGGGGCGGACACCATTAGAGGGAGAGAAATTCCCGGGGCCCATGCCTGAGGAGAGAGAGAAGAGCCATATCCGGGGCCCATGCCCAGAGAGAGAATCTACGGTCCAAGTTCAAGTGCATGGCCCTCCAGGCTAAGGGGCCACATGCGCTTCAGTCCCAGGCACCTTTAGTCCTGGGACTGCAACTTCAGCCCTGGTCCCAGCACCTTTAGCTGGAGCCCACTTTGGGAGGAGGAATCTCAGGGGGCCGCCTTGCGAGGGGACCCGATTCTGGAAGAGGAGACTGGGGGAGGACCGTTCCGAAGGACTGGTGAGAGATCACAGTGAAGGAAGGGGCCCAGTAACTCTCCGGAGGGATGTCATCCATCCAAAAAGGGATTTAACTAACGGGACCATTAGGAGGTTCGGGACACTATAGATTCTGTGGCAGAGGATCTCCTGAATGCATCCATTAGGGAATCTGATAGACTGTTCGAGCTACATGCCGGCTGCTAGTGCCCTTGGGTGACTATCCGGGTGAGCTATACCCACTCGGGATCGAGTGACGGAGAAGCCAGGAGTGCCTGAATTGATCTGTCTTCCTAACACCTTTCTCTCTTCTCAACTTTGTGGATGTTCATGTATAAGAAAAATAAACTCTACGTTGGAGTTAATACTGGTGTGGACCTTGGAGTTACTTGGGGTATAGAGACTTTGTCCTTACATTCTAGGGACAGAAACCAGCTTTGAGGAGAACCTTGCTGCAAGACCCGTAAGTTAAAACAAGTGTGCTTAACCTCTGCAAACCAGAGGGTACGGGCATGGTGGGCATGGTGCGCCTTTTTCTCTTGTGAGCGAGCCAAGGACAGTGGAGAGAAAGGGTGCCGTGTGCTACATACATAAAAATTAAGGATGAAGTATGTGCTACTCCCCTCTTGTCTGAGGCCTGATTCACACCTATGCAGGTTGCAGTTTGCATGTTGCAGGTGCATTTTGCGTTTTTCAATACACGTTTTTGATCCATTGAAGTCTATGGAACCAAAAACCATAAAATGCACAGATGTGAACTACATACATAGGAAACCATGATAAATGACTGTAGTGTGTTTCTGCAATACTGGATACGCACTAAAAAATGCATAGGTTTGAACCAGGCCTGAAAGCATCAGTGCCGTCCCATTCTGGAAAAAGGATGCCCGTGCGTATAACAAGCCTTGCCCAGCCTGTGGGGGGGACACTCAAAAGCCATCCATTCACGCTAGGTGCTAAAAGATTTTGAAAGCCCCGTTTATCTTACAAGCTTGTTTAGATGCCCATCATCATATTACAGGAGGAGGAGGACCAGAAGTAGGGAGGAATAAACTATTTCATGTGCTGCCAAATATGGCTGCTAGTTACAAGAGAATGAGAACTAAGTCCACCCCTAATCTGAAATATTTAAATTTGTTTGACCCACTGGAGTAGACCACACAGGGCTTTTTTTTTTAGACAGTATTTCAGGATCTTGACAATCACTTTGTGCAAGCTACTACTTCCTTTAGACTTTGGTGGGTAGGAGCACACCAGGGTATGAACTATACTGTAATAAAAGACACTCTAAAGGGCAGCGGAACAACATACTCAAAGAAGCACTGGGAACTTTTAGACTTGCATGTGTAGTCAGATGAAAGAAAGCTTCAAACAAGCTCAATAGCTCTGCCGAGGCAGCTTCCACACAGCAGGGTTTCCATCGATATGCACCCAACAGTAGCTCAATCGATAGAAATGCAAACATGAGCACCAGACCAAAACTGTATAAAAGAAACCAAGATCATTTTAATTGTAAAAAAGTCATATAAAAAGGGCAGTGCTGGAATCTTTGTTCTGCCTAGAGAATCACAACCCCAGTAATAAAGCAATTATAAACTTTTTTTTTTTAAAGTAAAATAATAAACATGTCATACTTACCTGCTCTGTGCAATAGTTTTGCACGGAGCAGCCCTGATCCTCTTCTGGGGTCTAAAGCCAGCACTCCTGGCTCCTCCTCTTCAGCGATTTCCCCCTATAGAAAGCCACTGTCTATGGGGGCACTCATGCGTGCTCGCCCCTGAGCCACCCTGTCTGCTCCCTCGTCACAGAGTTTGAATGACAGCAGCAGGAGCCAGTGCTATTAATCTGCCCAGTAAGGAGTTAGAGAGCTGGAAGAGCCAAAGCTCTCGTGCACATCGCTGTATCGAGATCAGGCTCAGGAAAGTATAAGGGAGAGGGTTGGGGGGATCCTCTGGCACAGAGGGGTTTTTACCCTAATGCATAGAATGCATTAAGGTAAAAAAATGTCAGCCTTTACAACCTCTTTAAATGGGTTGTAAACCCTCAGGATTTTTCACCTTAATGCATTCTATGGGGCATTCTATGGGGTGGTGAGATGGATCTATGGCTGAGTGGTGGCAGGATTAATATATATCTGTGTGCGGGAAGGGGGTATTTGGCTGGAGGGGGACAGGGGTGAATGTCTTGTTTATTTTGCAGATGTATGACCCTGTCTGCATGATCCCAGTCCGTGGCTATTTTGAGGGACCTGAGTGCATACCAAGGTAAGTAATGTTGAGTTGTATACTGTTAAAAGCTGATACCCAATAAGTTAGGTTCGCTTTCAATTTATTACTGTTGTATAAATGGGTAAAAATGGTAAAGTTATGATAAACAAGGTGAACTCAGAGACATGAACATTGAAGAAGTCACACCAGCACAAGCATTGAAGAATACTATTCCGTGCATTTGGGTTACTTTGCTTTTAAGCTTTTATGGCAGTTGGGAGCTTGAAATCTGCAAACCTTTGGGCATAGGTAATGGTGGCTCTTGGGGATGGTGAAAGGCACTGGACAAAACATTTTCCAATGCTACCTCACCATGGGGGATAAACAAAAAGTAAGTGGAAGCCTATAGCTACAAAAGAAATTCAACCACTCTGGTTACTTATTGAAAGATGTCTTCTAAACCATATCATATTTATGGACATGGAGTGCTAGCTACGAACATAGAGAGGGCGAACAAGAAGATTTTCAAAGATAATATGAATAGTATTCATTACATTGATTATTTTCTAAAACTGTCAGACGGTATAATATGGAACTTATGAAAATCCTAAGTTTAGTCAAAGGTTTTCAAAAAAATCAGTATAAGGAAGATTACTTACAATCAGTTTGATGTGTCCCTTGTGCTGATGGCTGCAGAATTAGTTGAAATCTTTAGTCCTCTGATCCCCTCTGCCCCTGCTGCCGTAATCCTGCTAAGGGACATAGCATATGCACTCATCAAGAGTGCCGACTATGCCTGCCCTTTCCGCTCTCCTTCCCCATTCTAGAAGTTGTACTATAACTTTTATGAATGAAAAACAATCTATAAATGGAGAAGGCGGACCTTTTATTTATCTGCCCGTCGTCCATTAATAGATTGCATTTCATTTATTAAAGCTATAGTACGACTTCTATGAATGGAGAGGGAGGTTGGAAAGGATGGGTACAGTTTCAACTCTTGATGAATGCATATGGCAGGTCCCTCAGCTCTAATAACTCTGGCGGCACTGGAGGGGTGGGGACTGAGGGGTTAGAGGAGGGAAGATTTCAACTAATTCTGCAGCCATCAGCACAGATTTTTTAAACATTTTAAACTGACAAATCAGACATTGGTTGTTTGATAGTTGTGGCACCTGAAATCTACTAAACCTGGATCTAATTCTACCTGTGGATGATGTTGTATGGTAGCACAAGGACTCAACCACAACTTTTGCCTATTCTTTTCTTATATACCATACAAGCGCTTTGATTACAATTATAAGGTTTTTGGAGACTCAAGCTGACAATTCTTTATGTATTTTGATTTAAGAACACATTTTTCAGAATAAGTCTCTTGGTGTAGTCTAGCCTTTATCATGTGGCCCTCTAACTCATAGGAAAAGCTACAAAACAAAATCACCAAGCACTGATTTTCAGATTATAGATACTTTTGAAATAAAATAAATACATATGTCAGAAAGGCTTTTAGTGTGCCAAGCTGAAAATCACAGCAGAACACCTTAAAAATGTAACCTATGTTTTGCAAAAGGTAGTTTCCTCTAGTCTTACAAATAAACCATATTTTTAGATTATATTTTCTGATTAAATTGTGACTTTACTTTTTGTATAGCATAGTTGCCAACATTCCCGGTATTTAGACACATTTCCCGGTCTTACCGTGTCCCAGGAAATTTCACAGGAAATTTACGTTTTCGCAATTTTTGGCCAGAGCCGTCGCTAGAGGTCCGGAGGCCGGCACTAGTGTATTGTCTTCACTGCCATTTTACAGAAGACCAGCTCTCGTGAGGAAGAAACAAGAGGCGGAGCCCGGGTGGCTGCTCCATTTCTATTGGCAGCCGTTTCATTTTTACCCAGGCTCCGCCTCTTTTTTTTCTCTTAAGCTAGTCTTCTGTAAATGGCGCGATACAGAGCAGCATGGACTAGCTGCATCTGTGGTGACAAAGTGCGCTGTATCTTGGTGACAAGCTGTATCAGTGGTGACAAGTGAGCCAAGCTGCATCTGGTAGGAGGCGACGTGGCCAGTGACACGCTCAGGGCTCGCACTGATTTTGCATTATGGTGAATTGAACTATTTTGTTTTTTAATTACAATGTAATAATAGAAATAATGCGATTCGTTCATCCTGACACCATAACAACCACGGTGTGATTATTGAAGCGCCAACACCAGGTGTTTGGAGTATCTTTATCTGCTTTATCTACCTTCTTTGCTTCCTTCTCTCTCCTTCTTCCCTCCCTATCTCTATCTTTCTCTCTTTCTCCCTTTCTTTCTCTCTCCATCCCTCTTCCTTCTCCCCCATCCCTCTTTCATCTCAGACTCTAACCACACCCCCTTTAAGCCATGCCCAATATTTTGTTTAGACCACACCGCATTTTTCCACCCCCTGCTACACCACGTCTACAAATGAATGTCCTGCGCCCCAATTATAATAAGTGTCCCTATACATTTTTTGAGAATGTTGCCAACTATGCGTATAGTATCTTTTTAATGTCCCCCCAATAACCCCCCAAGTATTACACTTACATGTCTCTGATTCTCCTAGATCTTTGCCATGTGGTCCACTGTTAGCTATGAAGTCTCTTTACCCAAAGTCTCCAACCTGGGCTCTTCTTCTTAACATATGCAGAACAATCTTCATTTTTTTGGAAAAGCTATCCACCATTGGGATTCACATATATTGTCTGTCTATAGGAATGGAGATTCCTCTATGAATGTGTGTAAGAAGCATATCCTGGCCACGAGTTGTTGGTGAAAAGGCCCTCAAGCCACACGGCAAAAGTCTCAGAGATCGGACAGAAGTATCAACGGCATATGAAAAGCCAGAGACGGACTCGACCTACGGGGCTCCAACTATAACGTAACCAATATGCATACCGCTCCATGTAGATATACAGCGGAGAGGTGGCCGCTCTGCGCTGGATCATGTACATGTACGCGATCCGGTATTTCCAGGTAGGGTGCGCATGCAAGCGTACCCACCACCCCGTCTGTGCTGTGATTTGGTACAGCACAGGCTGGTCAGCAGGTCCTTGCCAATACCTCAATGATCTATGGCCGGTACCTGCTGATTGGCCAATCACATTACAGAGCAATGTGTTTACTAACACAGGTGTCTGTACAGGGACCAGCAATGTGGCTGTTTTTTTTTTTTTACCTGCAATGCAGAGAGAAAAATCTGCCAGGTTGATTAGTAAAAGCAGCAAACATTACACATTGTTAGGCACACAGTTAACCCTTTAATTTCCCATAGATGTTAACCCCTTCCCAGCCAGTGTCATTAGTACAGTGACAGTGTATAGTATTAGCAATGATCACTGTATAAGCCCCTTTTCACACTGGGGCGGTGCGGGTTGTTAGCGGTAAAGCACTACTAGTTTTAGTGGCGCTTTACCGCTGTTATAGCGGTGCTTTTCAGCTGCTAGCGGGGTGCTTTTAACCCCGCTAGCGGCCGAAGAAAGGGTTAAAACCGCCTGAAAAGTGCCGCTGCCAAAGCGCTTTGCAGGCTCTTTGGCAGCTCTGTCTATTGATTTCAATGGCAGAGGTGGTGTATACACGGCTCCTGCACCACCCCAAAGACGCTGCTTGCGTGACTTTTTTTCCTGTCCTGCAAGTGCACTGCAACAGTGTGAAAGCACTCAGGCTTTCACACTGGGGTGGTTGAGAGGCTCTTTACAGGCACTATTTTTAGCGCTAAAACACCTGAAACACGCCCCAGTGTGAAAGGGGTCTAAGTGTCAATGTAGTCACTATATCTTTTACGCAAACCAATCAATATACACTTATTGGGATTTAGTTTTTTTGACCAAAGACATGTTGCAGAATACATTTTGGCCTAAATTAATGAAGATTTTTTTTTATTATTATTATTATTATTATTGGATATGTTTTATAGCAGAAAGTAAAAAATGTGTTTTTTTTTACAAAATTTGGGATATTTTTTAATTTTATATAATAAAAAATAAAAAACCCAACTACCACCAAAAGAAAGCTCTATTTGTGTGGAAAAAAAGACATAAACTTAATTTGCGTACTGCGTCGCATGACTGCGCAATTACCAGGTAAAGTACCGTAGTGCTGAAAAGCAAAAAAATGCCCTGGTCATGAAGGGAGTAAAATAGAGGTCAGATGGTTAAATGATTTTAGGGGAGGGTGAAACAACCCTTTATTGAAATATAAAAATGTCCAATTTTGCCACGCCAAGACACCAACTGTCTGCTAACAGCCGTCAAGTATTTTTTTTCCTTTTTTTTTTTTTTTTTTTATTATTTTTTTTTTTTTTTTTTAGTATATTGAGAATGGTTATAGTGATACAAAAAATAGATAAACGTTAGTGAAAGGATCAGGAGGCATTACTGATGCAACATGAATATGGAAAGATGTGTCACCTCTAGAAAACAACACATGTAAAACCCATCCATAGGGGCTTCTCTTTAATATGTCAAGTGCTATTGATTTTGTACAGTACAAAGTGTCTCTTTTTCCTTCAAGCAATGTATGTTCATAAGGCGCAGAGGACCAGCAAGAGGCATAAGAGTTTGTTTTTTTTTCGTTTTTTTTCTTTCTTACACATGGTAAAATATGAAGCCTTTTAACTGTGAAAGGTTCAGATACAGACATTGTTTTGTCAAAACCATGCGGTCAGTAACAACTAGCATAAAGAAACAGTTGCATTAAAAATATATCACCAACAGATTTTACAGAATATAGTCAAATATGAAACCCTACAAATATGAGAAAGAACGGTCACAGCTTTGAATGTGTAGGCCAGTCTTTCCCAACCTTTTACCCCAGAGGAACCCTTGACATAATTTTCAGGTCCAGGGGAACCCCTGCTAAAGAAAATCATTTAAAGGGATTGTAAAGGCAGAAGGTTTTTTTTTTTTTTTTTTTTTTAAATATAACGTTTATTAACACCCACAACGGGCAACAACAGGTCAATACAGCCAGCATATGCATCAGACAACATTGTAAACATCATACATGTATCTATATAAGCATCTGCACAGACACCAGAGGTAGCATATTTAGAAGTCGAGATTCAATCAGATGTTGCCGTGAACTGCCCACCAGTATTGACAACTAGAGAGCTCAGATGCAAGACCTGAAAGCACCCGTTTACATTTTCCTATATTCAAATACTAGAAAAAAAGGATATAACTAAAGAAAAAAAAGAAAAAAATAGATAGAAAAGAAAAGAAGAAGAAAAAAAAGAGAGGAAGGGTTAAGGGAAGGGGAAGGATGTAAGGGGAGGGAGGGGTTAGGTATCGTTGGCTCCGGACAACCGAGGCGCTCTGAGGGAGTGGTCCAGATTAGCTTCCGTTTCCAAGGAGGGCCAGGCCCTCTGCAGACAGAATAAACTGTTTCCACAGTTTCCAGGAGGTAAAGTACTTTCGAACCCCGTTAAAGTCTATGGAACTCGAACGTGAGAAATCAAAAGTGCAAATTTTAAAGGCTAATATGCAAGTTATTGTCCTAAAAAGGGTTTGTGGGCCCGGGTCCTGCCCCAGGGTACATGTATCAATGCAAAAAACTGTTTTAAAAACTGTTGTTTTTTCAGGAGCAGTGATTTTAATGATGCTTAAAGTGAAAAAAATTAAAGTAAAATATTCCTTTAAATATCGTGCCTGGGGGGTGTCTACAGTATGCCTGTGAAGTGGCATGTGTTTCCCGTGTTTATAACTGTCCCTGCACAAAATGACATTTCTAAAGGAATAAAAGTCATTTAAAACTGCTTGCTGCTTTAATATAATGTCTGGTCCTGGCAATATGGATGAAAATCATTGAGAAAAACGGCATGGGAACCCCCCCCCCCCCCCCCAGCCCATTACCAGCCTCTTTGGGTCTTGTATGGATATTAAGGGGAACCCCGCACCCAAATTAAAAAAAGGAAAGGCGTGGGGCCCCCAGGTCCTATATACTCTGAACAGCAGTATACAGGCGGTGCAAACAAGACAGTGACTGTAGGTTTGTTCTTAAGTAGAATCTGTTTCTAATTTTGAACTGGTACATTTTTAAAGTGTAGCTCCAGCTAAAAAAATCTATTTTTAAACTTTTTGGAAAACATAGGGAAGGGTTATCACCCCTGTAACATTTGATTTGCTGTCTGTGCACCTGTTCAGAAGATTTCACCTCACTTTCTGTCCCAATGACAATTGGATTTTGAAAATTTAGGGTTTTTAGGGAAACAAGGATTGGTGATAAAGCATCAGTGGAGAGGAGACACATTTTTCCCATATTAACTCTTACAGGAGAGAATTTCCCTTCCTAGGGGTAGATTTCCTCTCACTTCCTGTTGTCTCCCTCCGTTTGTAAGTAGGAGTCGTTTGAAACTCGGATGTTTGAAAATAGGGGCCTGCCCTATGTACTCTGCAGAAATTTGGGCCTTAGGTGTTGGTGTTGCCACAACACTGTAAGCCTTAACAGTTACTCTTGGTGGGCGCTGGAACTGGCCCTGCTGTGAAATATTATATCAAGAATTGTAATTACATGCACCTGTTGAACAGGGGCAGAAAAATTGGGCCTTTGGTGGTGGTGGTGTTGCCACAACACTGTAAGACCTCACAAATACTCTTGGTGGGCGCAGGAATGGGCCCTGCTGTGAAATATTAGATCAAGAAATGTTATTACATGCCCCTGTTGAACAGGGGCAGAAAAATTGGGCCTTAGGCACTGGTGCCACAACACTGCAACCCCTCACAGATACTCTAGTTGGAGCGCAGGAATGAGCCCTGCTGCAAAGTATTGCAGCAAAAATTATAATTTCACGCCCCTGTTAAACAGGGGCAGAAAAATCGCGCCTTAGGCACTGGTGGCGGTGCCAAGAAACAAAAATGTTCTTACAAGCTATCAACATAAACAGAAGGAAGAGGATAGTCACTCAGCATAACAGGATAGTCACTCAGCATCAGCATAGGCAGTCTTGAAGGGATCTCACATTCAAAAAAAAATGATTCGGTTACATCAGCATCAGGTGCTTGGTAGCTGGTGATCCAAGACTGGATCATTTTTATGAAGGTCAGATGATCGTCCGAGCCAGTTGACAGGCGCACCCTGTGATCGGTTACAAAGCCTCCAGCAGCACTGAATGTGCGTTCCGAAAGAACGCTGGATGCAGGACAGGCCAGTAGCTCAATTGCATACTGTGTAAGCTCTGGCCAGTGATCCATCCTCAAGACCCAGTAACCCAGAGGATTTTCGGTGGGAAAGGTGTCCAAGTCTGATCTTGCCCCTAGGTATTCCTGCACCATGTGAATCAGACGCTGGCGATGGTTGCTGGAACCGATCATACCTTGGGGCTGCGGAATAAAAAATTGTCTGAACGCATCAGTCAGACGGCCACCTTCTCCACCGCTACTTCTGTGACTGACCGAAGCCTCAGCAACACGTTGTCCAGGACCAGGAATTTGTAACCTCCCAGGCTCTGGAAACGCATTGCACAAACCTTTCTGCAAGGCCTCCCGAAGATGTTTCCTCCTCTGCTCCCTCTGCGACGGCTGGATAAGGTCCGCAACCTTACCCTTGTAACGTTGTTTAAGGAGGGTTGCCAGCCAGTAATGATCCCTCTCCTTGATACCACGAATATGAGGATCCTTTTGCAGGCTTTGCAGGATCAGGGAGGCCATGCAGCGTAGGTTTGCTGAGGCATTCGGTCCAGAGTCCTCTGGGTCACTAAGGATGACATGATCCGCAGCCACCTCCTCCCGTACAAGTCCATGGGTTTCTTGGGACTGTAAATGATCCCTTGAAGACTGCTGCTGATGCTGAGTGCTAGGCTCCACCTCCATGCTGACACAATCCTCCTCCTCCTCCTCCTCTTTCTGTGTGATCGTTGGGCCAGCAGGACCACTGTCTGGATAAAGGGGGCCTTGAGAGGTAAGGAAGTCCTCCTCTGTTCTGCCTCAAGTGCCCTGTCCATAATTGCACGCAGTGTGTGCTCCAACAGGTGGACAAGAGGGACAGTGTCACTGATGCATGCAATGTCACTGCTCACCATCCTCGTGGCCTCCTCAAATGGTGACAGGACAGTGCATACATCCCTGATCATGACCCACTGGCGTGGCAAAAAAAACAAGCTCCCCTGACCCTGTCCTGGTGCCATATTGGCACAGAAACTAATTGATGGCCCTCTGCTGCGTGTGCAGCTGCTGCAACATGGCCAACGTTGAGTTACACCTGGTGGGCATGTCACAGATTAGGCTGTTCTTGGGCAGGTTGTATTCCTTTTGGAGGTCAGCCAGCCAAGCACTGGCATTATATGACCGGCGGAAATGCACACAGACTTACCTGGCCTGCCTCAGGACATCCTGTAAGCCCGGGTACCTGCCCAAGAACCGCTACACCACCAAGTTAAGGACGTGAGCCAAACAGGGCACATGGGTCAGTTGTCCCTGTCGGAGGGCGGAGAGGAGGTTGGTGCCATTGTCACAAACCACCATTCCTGGCTTAAGCTGGTGTGGTGTCAACCACCTCTGAGCCTGCCCCTGCAGAGCTGACAGAATCTCTGCCCCAGTGTGGCTCCTGTCCTCTAAGCACACCAGCTCAAACACTGCATGGCATCTTTTTTCCTGCGTACTTGCGTAGCCCCTTGAACGCCTATGGAGCACCGCTGGTTCCGAGGACAAATCAGCAGAGGAAGAGGACATGGAGGAAGAAGAAGAGAAGGGGGTGGAGGAGAGAGGTGTGTCAGAATCGCCACTAGTAGCATTTTGGAGGCGTGGTGGCGGAACAACCTCCAACACTACTGCACCCTGTCCTGCATCCTTCCCAGCTGCAAGCAGAGTCACCCAGTGGGCCGTGAAAGAAAGGTAACGTCCCTGTCTATGCCTGCTGGACCATGAGTCAGCGGTAATATGCACCTTACCGCTGACCGCCCTGTCCAGCGAGGCCAAGACATTGCCTTCCACATGCCGGTAGAATCGCCTTCCATGAAAAAAAGTGGCGTTTGGGAACCTGCCACTGAGGTACCGCACATTCCACAAACTCATGGAAGGGGGCAGAGTCTACCAACTGAAAAGGCAGCAGTTGAAGTGCTAGCAATTTAGCCAAGCTAGCATTCAACCGCTGGGCATGTGGATGGCTGGAAGTGAATTTATTTCTGCAGTGCAGCAGCTGGGGCAGGGAAATTTGCCTGGTAGAGTCGGATGTTGGTGTACCGATAGCAGATTGCCCGCAAGCACTTGGCAGTGACACACCTAATTGTACACCTTCATTCGTCTCTGTGCAGGTTTCTGAGAGGACTGAAGGTATAGTGAGGATGGAGATCCCAGCTGATGAGGAGCAAGGAGAGGTCCGATTTGTTCTTTGGTGTGGGTCTTTTATGTATGCTTGCCAACGGACTGCATGGCAGGTCGACATATGTCTGGTCAAGCATGTGATGCCCAAGCGGCTGATTTTTTGGCCAGGCGAGATACGCTTCAGACATATGTTGCAAATAGCAATGGTGCGATATGCTGCACATGTCTGAAAAAGGGCCCACACCAAAGAACTTTTGGAATAACGCGCAGAGACCTGCACATGCGGAGCTCTGAGGTGTGATGCAGTCGGTGTGCTGCCCTTAAGCTGGCCCCTGGAGGGCATCCTGCCTCCTCCTCCTCTCTCCTATCAGGCACCCATGTAGAGTCAGTGACCTCATCATCCCCTCCCTCGTCACTGGAGCAAACCTGGCAGTATGCTGCAGCTGGGGGAACATGACTGCCAGTTTGCTGTCCTTCTTGGGCACCCCCTCTCTCTGGGCTCACAATACTGCCTTCCTCAAGCTGGGTACCATCATCGGAGCCTTCAAAACGCTGCACATCCTCCTGCAGCATGTGCCCAACATTGTGGTCAAACAGTTCGGGGGACTCCTCAGGAGTCAGGACATGGTGGGGCTAGGGAAGGAGTGACTGATGCCATAGAGCCAATGGAAGAGGCCGCTTTGGCAGCTGCTTTGGCAGACAAAGTACCCTGAGGCTGGGTGAGAGAGGATGAGGAGGATGAGGACGGCTTGGTCATCCACTCTACCAACTCTTCAGCATGTTGCGGCTCAACACGGCCAGCTGCCGAAAAAAAGGACAAGCGTGCCCCATGGCCACGTGCTGATGAGGATGCACCGTGTCCACGACCAGCACTGTTGCCTCTAGACACACAGCCTGCTTGCCTTATTTTATTGGCCTGTGTGTGTCTGCCTCTCCTTGTTGGCCTTCCAGACATACTTTATTTGATGTATTGGAATAGTCACACAAGGAATTGTCTGCAGTCAGCTTTAGCTGCACACTGTGCCCAGTATACAGTACACTGACTTAATATACTGCAGCTTAGCTCAACTGCCTGCCTGTATTATTAGGAATAGAACAGGAATGGTCTGCAGTCAGCTTTAGTTGAACACTGTGCCCAGTGTACAGTACACTGACTTAATATACTGCAGCTTAGCTCAACTGCCTGCCTGTATTAGAAAGTGAACAGGAATGGTCTGCAGTCAGCTTAAGCTGAACACTGTACCCAGTATACATTACACTGACTTAATATACTGCATCTCAGCTCAACTGCCTGCCTGTATTATTAAAAAGAGAACAGGAATGGTCTGCAGTCAGCTTTAGCTGAACACTGTGCCCAGTGTACAGTACACTGACTTAATATACTGCATCTTAGCTCAACTGCCTGCCTGTATTATTAAAAAGAGAACAGGAATGGTCTGCAGTCAGCTTTAGCTGAACACTGTGCCCAGTGTACAGTACACTGACTTAATATACTGCAGCTTAGCTCAACTGCCTGCCTGTATTAGAAAGTGAACAGGAATGGTCTGCAGTCAGCTTTAGCTGAACACTGTGCCCAGTGTACAGTACATTGATTTAATATACAGCAGCTTAGCTCAACTGCCTGCCTGTATTATTAGGAATAGAACAGGAATGGTCTGCAGTCAGCTTTAACTGAACACTGTGCCCAGTATACAGTACACTGACTTAATATACTGCAGCTTAGCTCAACTGCCTGCCTGTATTATTAGTAGGAATAGAATAACAGGAACGCTCTGCAATGAGATCTAGCTAAACTGTATACAGTGTATATATATATATATATAGAGCGCTACCCCCAGTTAAGAGAGCCGCTGGATTTGTTTCGGGCCCTGTGTACAGCACCGCCAACCCCTGGCAATCTACTCGACCCACTCTGGCACAGCTAGTCTAGGAATTGTTCTCTTATCACAATCTAACAGTTTATGCACATAATCTATTTGTATTGCAAGGGTAACCTCTTTGCATGAAGACAACACACTGATAGCAACAGATAAATTATAACGTTTCTTTACTTTGGATAAAAGGCATAAGGTTAACACATAACACATATATGTCTGCAGAGCCCTGCAGCAGAAAATATAACGCAGGCGGTTACCCGCCAAGTACAGCTATCTCTAACTATGCGCCCTTGTGGCGCAGCAACCAAAGTTCTAACTACAGATCAGGCCTGACCCAGATCTAAACTCAGTCTCTAGAAGAACAATTTCTTTGCATGCAACTTGACTGGTGGTGCACAACAGGAATGGTAATTTGTAATCCAAAGGGTAGGAAAGTAAAAAGGAGAATGAACCCCTCACAGGAGACTACTCAACTCAGTTCCGCCACTAGTCTCCTGTGGGACAGTAAAATAGAACCCGGAGGGCCAAGGCAGTCTCTAGGCCGAATCAAAGTACAGTAGGTGCCGCCGATATTGTATATCTATCGCACTCCCATCGCCGAGATTCTCGGCGACAGGAGTGCCGAGATCTCGGCAACAGGGTGCCGACATCCCACGCTCGCTGCAATAGCGAGAGGGAGAAGTGACACTGTATTGAACGGGATCCAACGTGGATTCCCGCCAATACCAGGCACTGCGTTTGGTATGAATCCTGAGCGGGAACTCCACGCCAATTTTTAAAGAAATAACCGGCATGGGTTCCCCCTCCAGGAGCATACCAGGCCCTTGGGTCTGGTCTGGATTTGAAGGGGAAACCCTACGCCGAAAAAACGGCGTGGGGGTCCCCCTCGAGGTCCAAACCAGACCCTTATCCGAGCACGCAACCTGGCAGGCCGCAGGGGAAGAGGGGGGGACGAGAGAGCGGCCCCCCCTCCCTCCTGAACCGTACCAGGCCGCATGCCCTCAACATGGGGGGTTTGGTGCTCTGGGGCGACCTGCAGCCCCCCCACCCCAGAGCACCCTGCCCCCATGTTGATGAGGACAGGGCCTCTTCCCGACAACCCTGGCCGTTGGTTGTTGGGGTCTGCGGGCGGGGGGCTTATCGGAATCCGGAAGCCCCCTTTAATAAAGGGGCCCCCGGATCCCGGCCCCCCCACCCTATGTGAATGAGTATGGGGTACATCGTACCCCTACCCATTCACCTGGTGGAAAAAATTGCAATAAAAAAAACACACAGCTTTTTAAAGTATTTTATTGCACAGCTCCGGGGGTCTTCTTCCGACTTCGGGGGTCTACGGTGTCGTCGCCGCGCTCTCCGGTTCTTTCTTCTCCCGGGCCACCGCTATCTTCTTCCAACTCTTTTGCTATCGGGGCCCGGTCTTCTCCGTCGCCTTCTCCCCTCTTCTCCTCTCCGGTTCTTTCTTTCTTCCGCCGGGCCTCCGCTAACTTCTTTTAGCTCTTTTGCTAGCGGAGGCCCGGTCTTCCCCGTCGTCTCGTCCGGCTCTCCGTTGTCCTTCTGCCAGCCCCTCCACTAACTTCTTGCAGCTCTTTTGCTAGTGGAGGGATCGGTCTTCCCGTCGTCGCCGTCTGCGTCTTCTTCCCTCTTCTCCTCCTCGATGATGACTCATCGCTTCCTCTCGCAGTAATGCTAAATCTTCGGTCCGCAGAGATTAATATAGGCTTCTCATGACGTCACAGTCACATGTTTCCATGACGTCACAGTCACATGCTCCGGGGCCACCCGGGCCACCCGGAGCATGTGACTGTGACGTCATGAGAAGCCTATATTAATCTCGGTGGCCCGGCAGAAGAAAGAACCGGAGAGCGCGGCGACGACACCGGAGACCCCCGAAGTCGGAAGAAGACCCCCGGAGCTGTGCAATAAAATACTTTAAAAAGCTGTGTGTTTTTTTTATTGCAATTTTTTTCCACCAGGTGAATGGGTAGGGGTACGATGTGCCCCATACTCATTCACATAGGGTGGGGGGCCGGGATCTGGGGACCCCTTTATTAAAGGGGGCTCCCGGATTCCGATAAGCCCCCCGCCCGCAGACCCCGACAACCAACGGCCAGGGTTGTCGGGAAGAGGCCCTGTCCTCATCAACATGGGGGCAGGGTGCTCTGGGGTGGGGGGGCCGCAGGTCGCCCCCCTGCCCCAGAGCACCAAACCCCCCATGTTGAGGGCATGCGGCCTGGTACGGTTCAGGAGGGAGGGGGCGCTCTCTCGCCCCCCCTCTTCCCCTGCGGCCTGCCAGGTTGCGTGCTCGGATAAGGGTCTGGTTTGGGCCTTGAGGGGGACCCCCACGCCGTTTTTTCGGCGCAGGGTTTCCCCTTCAAATCCAGACCAGACCCAAGGGCCTGGTATGCTCCTGGAGGGGGAACCCATGCTGGTTTTTTCTTAAAAAATTAGCGTGGAGTTCCCGCTCAGGATTCATACCAAACGCAGTGCCTGGTATTGGCGGGAATCCACGTCGGATCTCCGTCTACCGGCAATGCGTTTCGCTCATCGTGAAAGGAACATTTTTCCTTTCCCGATGACGAGACAGCTCGGCGCTGACTCTTGCGACGGAGCTCATAGGGTGTCAATCTCGCCGCTAGAAGTGCCGAGATTGACACAATATCGGTGGCACCTACTGTACAGTCTATATGAATGAGCAGGTGCTCGCTCACCACTCCGGACGCGATCCCAGTCCGGGACTTCCACCTACTGTGTCTCCACACACAGTATCCGCAACGACCAGGTCTCCGGTCCAACTGATGTCCAAACTCGACAAAGTCAGGTGCCACCCAAGCTCCGCAGTGGGGTGGAAGGCTCTCTGGAAGTTGTGCAAGGCCCTGGCTTCCGGCCCTGCACTGCAGCAGATCCACACAGGAAGACCTGTTGATTGCAGCGCAGTGTCCAAAGAGACCGAGCTCAGCCTCGCCCTCTTCTTATATAGCCCCTCCCATGAGTCTCTGCGGTGGCTAAATGCACCCTGGGTGTTGAACAGTGTTCTGGGTAACGTAGTCCCGGGGCCTTAAAGGAGACCCCGCTACACATTCCCCCCACTTAAACTCTTTGGTCCCCAAAGATAACATCAAATTATAGTACGCACAACATCAGCCAAAGTTGCGTATGATGTTGGCAGAGGAAATTCCCACCAAAAATAAGGAGGTGAACTTCCCTGCCCACAGGTCACACTATCATTAATGTCCTGCCTAACTGTGCCAGAGAGTGAGTTGGGGTTGCCCGCCACCAAATTAACAGTGGAGGGATTAGGGTCTTCCATACTCCTCCTGGCAGTAACCACAGTGTCTTCCGAGCTCCTCCCCTTCTGTGGGTAAGTTAATCTTCTGGGGGGCTTTATGGCCCTTCGCATCCTTTGTCCTCTTGGGTTTTCTGGTTCAGCTGGAACAGGTTACTATTCTGGAACCGACTCGGGAGTTTCCATTGGTTCAGGAACACTTGACTCCGGAGCAGGGAGGTACATGGAATCTCTTGAATCCTCTTCGGGGAGTATGTCGCAGGCATTTTCCCAAGAATCCGACAAAGGGTTGGACGGGATGAACTCAGTAGCTTCTGCATTCAGTGTTCGGTCTATGGTGTCTTCTTCAGGTGGAAGATCAATAGCAGAAGTTTCTGGGGCCTGGGAAGGCCAAAGCCAATCAAGTTCTTCTCCCTCATCTTCACTTAGCTCAGAGGTCTCTGTCTCCCCCATCTGAGGGGTCTGGGACCGAGTGTTTGGTCTGGGAGTGTCCAGGATGGAAGTTGGCTCAGGGAAATCCCTCGCAGGGGGTATCCGAACTGCTTCAGCTAGTGGGAGTAGGTGGTTCCTGTAGTGAAATAGTATATAGTCCACAGTTGACCCAATTGATGTTTAGTTATTAGTATGATGATATAAGTTATGTTATTCCCGCAGCATCACACCCAAGTTCTCCAGAGAATGCACTTTATTGACTTCCAATACAGAACGAAGTTCAATACTTGCACAGATGACAACGAATCCAATCAGAGTATATATATATTTCAGAGTCCCACATCTCCTAGATCATATTCTAGACCTGTGCTTTCCTAACCATGCAGAGTGACAAGACTAGAGCAGACTGAATGCCAGCTTGAATGTATAATATTACAACAGTTCCGATGCCAGGTCTTTAAGGGCCCCACCTTCCCTTCTGGCTTAAGTCTGTAAACGGGTAGGCCCGGTAGTCTCTTGCAAATAACATAGGGTTCAGGTCTCCATCTGTCTGCAAGCTTGTGTTTTCCAGGGACCCCCAAGTTCCGTAGCAACACTCTGTCTCCAGGTTGTAAATCTTGAATCCGAAATTTCAGATCAAAGCTTTTCTTGTTGCGGGCCCCCCTTTGTTCAGCGGCCGCCTGGGCCTGTTCATAGGCCAATTTCAAATTTTGTCTGAGTCTATCAACATATCCTTTGTGGGAAGTGGCAGAACAATGGTCTATGGAGGTGCCAAAGGCCAGATCTACCGGTAGTCTTGCTTCTCTTCCGAACATAAGTCGATAGGGTGAGTACCCTGTAGCGTCACTGGTGGTGCTGTTTTATGCATGCACAACTGCCGCTATGTGGTTACTCCAATGCTGCTTCTTTTCACTGCTTAAGGTCCCCTCTTGAACCTCTCCGGCTGAGCATCACCTTGTGGATGATAGGGGGTAGTTTGTGTCTTCTTGATCCCCAAGGAATCCAGGAGCTTCCGGATCAGCCGACTTTCAAAATCCCTTCCCTGATCTGAGTGAAGCTGTTGTGGTAGCCCATAATGTACGAAGTACTTCTCCACAAGTACTTTGCCTACAGTGGAAGCCTTCTGGTCTTTGGTTGGGAAGGCCTGGGCATACCGGGTGAAATGGTCGGTTACTATCAGAACATTCCCTAGTCCATTCAAATCGGGTTTGAGGCAGAGAAAATCAATGCATACCAGATCCAGTGGGCTTTGACTTTGCAGGTGGCCCATTGGGGCAGCTTGATGGGGTAAAGTCTTTCTCTGGATGCATCGTGCACATGAGTGGCCGTATTCTTCAACTTTGGCCCTCATGCAAGGCCAATAGAAACGATTCCTAACGAGTTGGAAGGTCCTTTCCGCCCCTAGGTGGCCATGGTTGTCGTGCAAAGCAACCAAGACAGCCTCTCTGTGTTTCTCGGGCAGGAATAACTGCCATTTGTCTTCCAGGTCATCAGAGGGGCCCCTTCGGTATACCACTCCCTGATGCACCTGCAACCTGTCCCACTCCTTCCTCAACAGGCGAGCTTTCTTTGAAGGGTGACGCAGGAGTCTATTTGGATCCTGATTCTCCAGGGCCTCTAGAACCAATCTCCCCATGGGGTCTTCCATTTGGTCACACCTCAACTCCTTCTTTGACAGTCTTGGCAAGTTATCTTCCTCCAGCTGGGTTACCCTACAGTATTGCTTGGGAACTCCTACTATGGTAACCCCTATCTCTTCTGCTCTTGAGCCGCCACTGGCTTGGAGTTCAGCCCCCTGACAGAGGGCCCGCACCCCGTCGGGTGCCACTTGGGTCCAATCTTCTGCACTGCTGGTGGGGATGTGAGATCTTCTAGACAAGGCGTCTGCATCTCAATTTCCAGCTCCAGGCCTGTATTTTAGGCTGAAATTAAAGGCAGACAGGGCCGCCAGCCATCTATGTCCAGTGGCATCCAGCTTTGCTGTGGTGAAAAGATAGGTGAGGGGGTTGTTATCGGTTTTCACAGTGAATTCTGCCCCATACAGATAGTCTCTGAGTTTGTCAACTACCGCCCACTTAAGGGCCAGGAATTCCAACTTATGGGTGGGGTAGTTCTTTTCAGAGGGAGTCAGACTCCTACTCACATATGCAACTGGTCTCAGTTGCCCTTCATGCTCCTGGTAGAGCACTCCTCCCAGACCATCATGACGGGCATCTACGTGAAGTTTATAAGTAGTGATGAGCCGAACACCCCCGGGTTCGGTTCGCACCAGAACCCGCGAACGGACCGAAAGTTCGTACGAACATTAGAACCCTATTAAATACAATGGATCCGAACGTTCGAATTCTAAAGTGCTAATTATAACAACTATTATGCATGTTATTGTCCTAAAAAGGGTTTGGGAACCCCGGTTGTGCACCAGGGGACATGTATCAATGCAAAAAGAAGTTTTAAAAACGGTCGTTTTTCGGGAGCAGTCATTTTAACCACTTAACGACCGCCCACCGCCGATTTACGTCGGCAGAATGGCACGGACAGGCAGAATCACGTAGATCTACGTGATCGCCTTTGTGCAGTTGGGGGGTCCATCCGGACCCCCCTTCACTGCAGTAAGCGGCCGTTAAGTGTTCGGGAGCGATCAGGCATGAGGGGGCGGCCGCTCGATTCCGCCCCCCCCCCTCGCGATCGCTCCCGGCCAATGAAAATGCTTCCTCCGCCATGTGATGTAAACAAGGCTGGAGGAAGTGATGTCATCTCCCTCGCCGCGGTCTTTCCGTTCCCGGCGCCGAGCAGAGAAGAAGCAGGTTAGTGCACCAACAGTCCACTGACACGTAGGTACACATAGGCACACAAATCACCCCCCAGTCACCCCCAGATCACCCCCCAGGTCACCCCAAAGCCCCCAATCACAGTGTCACTGATTGCAGTGATCATTTATTTTACTGATCACTGCATTTAGTGTCATCTGTGATTGTAAAAAGTTGCAGGGCAGTTAGGATTAGGCCCCTTTAGGTCCAGGGTAGCCCCCTAACCCCCCCTAATAAAGGTTTAACCCCTTGATCACCCCCCAGGTAACCCTTTCACCCCCTAACTTCAGCGTCACTAAGCGATTGTTTTTCCGATCGCTGTATTCGTGTCGCTGGTGTTTTAGATAGGCAGTTATTTTTTTTTTAGGTTCGCCGCAGGTTTTTATTAGTGTCAGGTACCCCCATATATTATTTTAACCCCCTGATTGCCCCTAGAGTTAACCCTTTCACCAGTGATCGCCGTATAAGCGTCACTGGTGTCACTGGTTAGCCAGTAAGTTATTTAGTTATTTAGGTTACCCGTCAGGTTTTTATATAGTGTCAGGTACCCCCATATTTAACCTAATAAAGGTTTTAACCCCCTGATTGCCCCTAGTTAACCCTTTCACCAGTGATCACCATATAAAGGTTACGGGTGACGCTGGTTGATTAGTTTGCTTTTTATAGCATCAGGGCACCCGCCGTATATAACCCAATAAAGGTTTAACCCCCCTGATCGCCCGGCGGGTGAGATCAATTAGGTTTTAGCGCCAGAGAGGGTCTGCGTCGCCCCAGGCAGTGTTAGGTTAGTGACAGTAACGCTAACACCCACGCGCAAAGCATACACCCCCCTTAGTGGTATAGTATCTGATCAGATCTGATCAGATCTATACTAGCATCCCCAGCGGTTTAGGGTTCCCAAAAACGCAGTGTTAGCGGGATCAGCCCAGATACCTGCTAGCGCCTGCGTTTAGCCCCTCCGCCCAGCCCAGCCCAGCCCAGCCCACCCAAGTGCAGTATCGATCGATCACTGTCACTTACCAAACACAACACACATAACTGCAGCGTTCGCAGTGCTTGGTTTTTGGGGCCCTGTACGCGGCTAGGCTCCCAAAAAGTCCCACACATGTGGTATCCCCGTACTCAGGAAAAGCAGCAGAATGTATTTTGGGGTGCAATTCCACATATAACCATGGCATGTGTGAGCAATATATCATTTAGTGACAACTTTTTGTACATTTTTTTTTTCTTTTTGTCATTATTCAATCATTTGGGACAAAAAAAAAAATATTCAATGGGGTCAACATGCCTCTCAGCAAATAGCTTGGGGTGTCTACTTTCCAAAATGGGGTCATTTGGGGGGGTTTTGTGCCATCTTGGCATTTTATGGCCTTCAAAACTGTGATAGGTAGTGAGGAGTGAAATCAAAAATTTATGCCCTTAGAAACCTTGAAGGCGGTGCTTGGTTTTTGGGGTCCCATACGCGGCTAGGCTCCCAAAAAGTCCCACACATGTGGTATCCCCGTACTCAGGAGAAGCAGCAGAATGTATTTTGGGGTGTAATTTCACATATGCCCATGGCATGTGTGAGCAATATAACACTTAGTGACAACTTTGTGCAAAAAAAAAAAAGTTTGTCATATTCCCGCAACTTGTGGCAAAATATAAAATATTCCATGGACTGAACATGCCTCTCAGTAAATAGCTTGGGGTGTCTACTTTCCAAAATGGGGTCATTTGGGGGGGTTTTGTGCTATTTTGGCATTTTATGGCCTTCGAAACTGTGATAGGTAGTGAGGAGTGAAATCAAAAATTTGCGCCCTTAGAAATCCTGAAGGCGGTGCTTGGTTTCCGGGGTCCCGTACGTGGCTAGGCTCCTAAAAATTCCCACACATGTGGTATCCCCGTACTCAGGAGAAGCAGCAGAATGTATTTTGGGGTGCAATTCCACATATAACCATGGCATGTGTGAGCAATATATCATTTAGTGACAACTTTTTGTAATTTTTTTTTTTTTTTTTGTCATTATTCAATCACTTGGGACAAAAAAAATATTCAATGGGCTCAACATGCCTCTCAGCAATTTCCTTGGGGCGTCTACTTTCCAAAATGGGGTCATTTGGGGGGGTTTTGTACTGCCCTGCCATTTTAGCACCTCAAGAAATGAGATAGGCAGTCATAAATTTAAAGCTGTGTAAATTTCAGAAAATGTACCCTAGTTTGTAAACGCTATAACTTTTGCGCAAACCAATAAATATACGCTTATTGACATTTTTTTTACTAAAGAAATGTGGCTGAATACATTTTGGCCTAAATGTATGACTAAAATTGAGTTTATTCGATTTTTCTTATAACAAAAAGTAGAAAATATCTTTTTTTTTCAAAATTTTCGTTCTTTTTCCATTTATATCGCAAAAAATAAAAATCGCAGAGGCAATAAAATACCATTAAAAGAAAGCTCTATTTGTGGGAAGAAAAGGACGCAAATTTCATTTGGGTACAACATTGCATGTCCGCACAATTTACAGTTAAAGCAGCGCAGTGCCGAATCCCAAAAACAGGCTTGGTCCTAATGGTCCGAAATGGTCCGGGGCTTAAGTGGTTAATGATGCATAAAGTGAAAAAAAAAAAGTCAAATATTCCTTTAAATATCGTACCTGGGGGGTGTCTAAAGTATGCCTGTGAAGTGCCACGTGTTTCCCGTGTTTAGAACTGTCCCTGCACAAAATGACACTTCTAAAGGAAAAAAAAGCCATTTAAAACTGCTTGCGGCTTTAATGTAATGTCTGGTCCCGGTAATATGGATGAAAATCTTTAAGAAAAATGACATAGCTACCCCATGACCCCCCCCCCTACCCCAGCCCATTACCAGCCCCTTTGGGTCTTGTATGGATATTAAGGGGAACCCCGCACATAAAATAAAAAAGGCCCTATATACTCTGAACAGCCGTATACAGGCGGTGCATACAAGACAGGGACTGTAGGTTTGTTCTTATGTAGAATGTGTTTGTAATTTTGAACAGGTACATTGTTTAAGTGTAGCTCCAGCCCAAAAATCTATTTTTAAACTTTTTGGAAAACATAGGTAAGGGTTATCACCCCTGTAACATTTGTTTTGCTGTCTGTGCCCCTGTTCAGAACATTTCACCTCACTTTCCGTCCCAATGACAACTGTTTTTGAAATGTGGTGTTTTTCTTGAAACAAGGATTGGTGATAAAGCATCAGTACAGAGGAGACACCTTTCTCCCATATTAATTCTTACAGGAGAGAATTTTCCTTCCAAGGGGTAGATTTCCTCTCACTTCCTGTTGTCTTCTTGCGTTTGCAAGTAGGAGTCGTTTGTAAGTTGGATGTTTGAAAGTAGGGACCTGCCGTATATACTCTGCAGAAATAGGCCCCTTAGTTGTTGGTGTTGGCACAACACTGTAAGCACTCACAGTTACTCTTGGTTGGTGCTGGAACGCCCTGCTGTCAACTATTATATCAGGAATTTTAATTACATATAATTGTTGAACAGTGGTAGTAAAAATTGGGCCTTTGATGGTGGTGCTGGTGCCACAACACTGTAAGCCCTGACAGTTACTCTTGGTGGGTGCAGCAATGGGCCCTGCTGTGAATTATTAGATCAAGAATTGTAATTGCATGCCCCTGTTGAACAGGGGCTGAAAAATTGGGCCTTTCGTGGTGGTGGTGGTGGTGTTGCCACAACACTGTAAGCCCTCAGAGTTACTCTTGGTGGGTGCAGGAATGGGCCCTGCTGTGAATTATTAGATCAAGAATTGTAATTACATGCCCCTTTTGAACAGGGGCTGAAAAATTGGGCCTTTCGTGGTGGTGGTGGTGGTGGCGTTGCCACAACACTGTAAGCCCTCAGAGTTACTCTTGGTGGGTGCAGGAATGGGCCCTGCTGTGAATTATTAGATCAAGAATTGTAATTACATGCCCCTTTTGAACAGGGGCTGAAAAATTGGGCCTTTCGTGGTGGTGGTGGTGGTGGTGGCGTTGCCACAACACTGTAAGCCCTCAGAGTTACTCTTGGTGGGTGTAGGAATGGGCCCTGCTGTGAATTATTAGATCAAGAATTGTAATTACGTGCCCCTTTTGAACAGGGGCTGAAAAATTGGGCCTTTCGTGGTGGTGGTGGTGGTGTTGCCACAACACTGTAAGCCCTCAGAGTTACTCTTGGTGGGTGCAGCAATGGGCCCTGCTGTGAATTATTAGATCAAGAATTGTAATTGCATGCCCCTGTTGAACAGGGGCTGAAAAATTGGGCCTTAGGCACTGGTGCCACAACACTCCAACCCCTCACAGATACTGTACTTGGAGCACAGCAATGAGCCCTATGGCAAATTATTGCTAAAAAAATTGTAATTACACGCCCCTGTAAAACAGGGGCTGAAAAATTGGGCCTTAGCCACTGGTGGCGGCACCCATAAACAAAAATG
This sequence comes from Rana muscosa, assembly GCA_029206835.1. Taxonomy (NCBI): domain Eukaryota; kingdom Metazoa; phylum Chordata; class Amphibia; order Anura; family Ranidae; genus Rana; species Rana muscosa. The sequence goes on from CM055118.1 coordinate 456,366,985, forward strand.
ATCTTCCAAGCTATCATCATCAATCGTATCATTGAGGACTCGGAGGAGGAGGAGGATAGCCAGTCAACATAACAGCACAGGCACTCAGCATCAGCATCAGTCTTGAAGGGATGTGACATGTTAAAATCAATTAGTCTGTTATATCAGCATCAGGTGTGTGGTAGCTGGTGGTGATCCAAGACTGGTTCATCTTGATGAAAGTCAGTCGATCAACCGAGTCGGTGGACAGGCGCACCCTGTGATCCGTGACAAATCCTCCAGCAGCACTGAATGTGCGTTCCGAAAGAACGCTGGATGCAGGACAGGCCAGTAGCTCAATTGCATACTGTGCAAGCTCTGGCCAGTGATCCATCCTCAAGACCCAGTAAGCCAGAGGATTTTCGGTGGGGAAGGTGTCCAAGTCTGACCTTGCCCCTAGATATTCCTGCACCATGTTTATCAGACGCTGGCGATGGTTGCTGGAACCGATCATACTTTGGGGCTGCGGACTAAAGAATTGTCTGAACGCATCGGTCAGACGGCCACCTTCCCCACCGCTCCTTCTTTGACTGGCCGAAGCCTCAGCAACTCGTTGTCCAGGACCAGGAGTTTGTAACCTCCCAGTCTCTGGGAACGCGTTGCACAGACCTTTCTGCAAGGCCTCCCGGAGTTGTCTCATCCTCTGCTCCCTCTGCGACGGTAACATAAGGTCCGCAACCTTACCCTTGTACCGTGGATCAAGGAGAGTGGCCAGCCAGTAATGGTCCCTCTCCTTGATCCGAAGAATACGAGGATCCTTCCGCAGACTTTGCAGGATCAGGGAGGCCATGCAGCGTAGGTTTGCTGAGGCATTCGCTCCGGAGTCCTCTGGGTCACTAAGGACGACATGATCCGCAGCCACCTCCTCCCAGCCACGTACAAGTCCACTGGTTTCTTGGGACTGTAAATCATCCCTAAAAGACTGCTGCTGATGATGCTGAGTGCCAGCCTCCACCTCCATGCTGACACAATCCTCCTCCTCCTCCTCCTCCTCCTCCTCTTCCTGTGCGATGGGTGGGACAGAAGGAACACTGTCTGGGTAAAGGGGGCCTTGAGAGGCAAGGAAGTCCTCCTCTTCCTGCCTCTGTTCTGCCTCAAGTGCCCTGTCCATTATTCCACGCAGCGTGTGCTCCAACAGGTGGACAAGAGGTACAGTGTCACTGATGCATGCACTGTCACTGCTCACCATCCTCGTGGCCTCCTCAAATGGTGCCAGGACAGTGCATGTATCCCTGATCATGCCCCACTGGCGTGGAGAAAAAATACCAAGCTCCCCTGACCCTGTCCTGGTGCCGTAGTCGCACAGGTACTCATTGATGTCCCTCTGCTGCGTGTGCAGCCGCTGCAGCATGGCCAACGTTGAGTTCCACCTGGTGGGCATGTCACATATAAGGCGGTTCTTGGGCAGGTTCAACTCCTTTTGCAGCTCAGCCAGGCGAGCACTGGCATTATAAGATCTGCGGAAATGCACACAGACTTTCCTGGCCTGCCTCAGGACATCCTGTAAGCCCGGGTACCTGCCCAAGAACCGCTGCACCACCAGGTTAAGGACGTGAGCCACACAGGGCACATGGGTCAGTTGTCCCTGTCGGAGGGCGGAGAGGAGGTTGGTGCCATTGTCGCAAACCACCATTCCTGGCTTAAGCTGGCGTGGCGTCAACCACCTCTCGGCCTGGCCCTGCAGAGCAGACAGGACCTCTGCCCCAGTGTGGCTTCTGTCCCCCAAACACACCAGCGCAAGCACGGCATGGCATCTTTTTGCCTGCGTACTTGCGTAGCCCCTTGAACGCCTACGGAGCACCGCTGGTTCCGAGGACAAACCACAGGAAGAGGCCATGGAGGAAGAAGAAGAGGAGGGGGTGGAGGAGAGAGGTGTGTCACAACCAGTAGTAGCATTTTGGAGGCGTGGCGGTGGAACAACCTCCAACACTACTGCACCTTGTCCTGCATCCTTCCCAGCTGCCAAAAGAGTGACCCAATGGGCCGTGAAAGAAAGGTAACGTCCCTGTCCATGCCTGCTGGACCATGAGTCAGCGGTAATATGCACCTTACCGCTGACCGCCCTGTCCAGCGAGGCCAAGACATTGCCTTCCACATGCCGGTAGAGAGCCGGAATAGCCTTCCGTGAGAAAAAGTGGCGTTTGGGAACCTGCCACTGAGGAACCGCACATTGCACAAACTCACGGAAGGGGGCCGAGTCTACCAACTGAAAAGGCAGCAGTTGAAGCGCTAGCAATTTAGCCAAGCTAGCATTCAACCGCTGGGCATGTGGATGGCTGGGAGTGAACTTCTTTCGACGGTCCAGCAGCTGGGGCAGGGAAATTTGCCTGCTAGAATCGGACGTCGGTGTACTGCTAGCAGAGTGGCCGCAAGTACTTGGCTGTGACACACCTAATTCTACACCTTCATTCCTCTCAGTGCATGTTTCAGAGAGGACTGAAGTTATAGTGGGGTTGGAGATCCCAGCTGATGCGGTGCAAGGACAGGTCCGCTTTGTTCTTTGGTGTGGGTCTTTGAGGTAGGCTTGCCAACGAGCTGCATGGCAGGTCAACATATGTCTGGTCAGGCATGTGGTACCCAAGCGGCTGATGTTTTGGCCACGCGATATACGCTTGAGACATATGTTGCAAACAGCAGCTGTGCGATCTGATGCACTAGCCTCAAAAAAGGCCCACACCAAAGAACTTTTTGAATGACGGGCAGAGGCAGCGCCCTGCACAGGCGGAGCTCTGCGGTGTGATTCCGTTGGTGTACTGCCCTTACGCTGGCCACCAAAGGGCATCCTGCCTCGTTGGAGATGTGCCTCCTCCTCATCCTCCTCCTCCTCCTCTCTCCTATTAGGCACCCACGTGGAGTCAGTGACCTCATCATCCCCTCCCTCCTCATCACTGGAGCCAATCTGGCAGTATGCTGCAGCTGCTGGAACATGACTGCCAGATTGGTGTCCTTCTTGAGCATCCCCTCTGTCTGCTCTCACGCTACTGCCTTCCTGTAGCTGGGTTTCATCATCAGACCCTTCGAAACGCTGGGCATCCTCCTGGAGCATGTACCCAACACTGTGCTCAAACAGTTCAGGGGACTCCTCAGGAGGAGGACATGGTGGGTCTAGGGAAGGAGTGACTGATGATGAGTCTGACATTGATACCAGGGAAGAGGACGCTTTGGCAGCTGCTTTGCCAGTACCCTGAGCCTGGGTGAGAGAGGATGAGGAGGAGGAGGAGGGCTTGGTCATCCACTCTACCAAGTCTTCGGCATGATGTGGCTCAACATGTCCAGCTGCCGAAAAGAAGGACAAGCGTGTCCCATGGCCATGTGCTGATGACAATGCACCGCGTCCACGACCAGCACTGTTGCCCCCAGACACAGAGCCTGCTTGCCCTCTTTTATTGCCTCCTGACTGTCTGCCTCTCCTTGTTTGCCTTCCAGACATTCTAATAGATGGCCTGCAGGGAGATGGGAAAAAAGCAATAAGGGCTACCTTCAGGTGTCCTTCTCTGTCCCTTTACTTAAGGATTTCTAAATATGGTTGAGGATGATTGCTTTTGCACAGAATAGCACAACGACAATTTCCCTGACTGTCCAAAAAACAAGGATTTCAAAGATGGTTGATGAGGAATGCTTTAGCACACTATAGCACAAGGAGAATTTCCCTCACTGTCCTTCCCTGTCCCTAGAAACAAGGATTATCACAGTGAAAGAAACTGACACTCTTCCTACCTATAGTTTTCTGTCCCTAGAAAAAATGTTTTTTTAAAGCACACTATAGCACAAGGAGAATTTCCCTCACTGTCCTTCCCTGTCCCTAGAAACAAGGATTATCACAGTGAAAGAAACTGACACTCTTCCTACCTATAGTTTTCTGTCCCTAGAAAAAATGTTTTTTTAAAGCACACTATAGCACAAGGAGAATTTCCCTCACTGTCCTTCCCTGTCCCTAGAAACAAGGATTATCACAGTGAAAGAAACTGACACTCTTCCTACCTATAGTTTTCTGTCCCTAGAAAAAATGTTTTTTTAAAGCACACTATAGCACAAGGAGAATTTCCCTCACTGTCCTTCCCTGTCCCTAGAAACAAGGATTATCACAGTGAAAGAAACTGACACTCTTCCTACCTATAGTTTTCTGTCCCTAGAAAAAATGTTTTTTTAAAGCACACTATAGCACAAGGAGAATTTCCCTCACTGTCCTTCCCTGTCCCTAGAAACAAGGATTATCACAGTGAAAGAAACTGACACTCTTCCTACCTATAGTTTTCTGTCCCTAGAAAAAATGTTTTTTTAAAGCACACTATAGCACAAGGAGAATTTCCCTCACTGTCCTTCCCTGTCCCTAGAAACAAGGATTATCACAGTGAAAGAAACTGACACTCTTCCTACCTATAGTTTTCTGTCCCTAGAAAAAATGTTTTTTTAAAGCACACTATAGCACAAGGAGAATTTCCCTCACTGTCCTTCCCTGTCCCTAGAAACAAGGATTATCACAGTGAAAGAAACTGACACTCTTCCTACCTATAGTTTTCTGTCCCTAGAAAAAATGTTTTTTTAAAGCACACTATAGCACAAGGAGAATTTCCCTCACTTTCCTTCACTGTCCCTAGAAACAAGGATTATCACAGTGAAAGAAACTGACACTCTTCCTACCTATAGTTTTCTGTCCCTAGAAAAAATGTTTTTTTAAAGCACACTATAGCACAAGGAGAATTTCCCTCACTGTCCTTCCCTGCCCCTAGAAACAAGGATTATCACAGTGAAAGAAACTGACACTCTTCCTACCTATAGTTTTCTGTCCCTAGAAATAATGTTTTTTTAAAGCACACTATAGCACAAGGAGAATTTCCCTCACTGTCCTTCCCTGTCCCTAGAAACAAGGATTACCACAGTGAAAGAAACTGACACTCTTCCTACCTATAGTTTTCTGTCCCTAGAAAAAATGTTTTTTTAAAGCACACTATAGCACAAGGAGAATTTCCCTCACTTTCCTTCCCTGTCCCTAGAAACAAGGATTATCACAGTAAAAGAAACTGACACTCTTCCTACCTATAGTTTTCTGTCCCTAGAAAAAATGTTTTTTTAAAGCACACTATAGCACAAGGAGAATTTCCCTCACTGTCCTTCCCTGTCCCTAGAAACAAGGATTATCACAGTGAAAGAAACTGACACTCTTCCTACCTATAGTTTTCTGTCCCTAGAAAAAATGTTTTTTTAAAGCACACTATAGCACAAGAAGAATTTCCCTCACTGTCCTTCCCTGTCCCTAGAAACAAGGATTATCACAGTGAAAGAAACTGACACTCTTCCTACCTATAGTTTTCTGTCCCTAGAAAAAAATGTTTTTTTAAAGCACACTATAGCACAAGGAGAATTTCCCTCACTGTCCTTCCCTGTCCCTAGAAACAAGGATTATCACAGTGAAAGAAACTGACACTCTTCCTACCTATAGTTTTCTGTCCCTAGAAAAAATGTTTTTTTAAAGCACACTATAGCACAAGGAGAATTTCCCTCACTTTCCTTCCCTGTCCCTAGAAACAAGGATTATCACAGTGAAAGAAACTGACACTCTTCCTACCTATAGTTTTCTGTCCCTAGAAAAAATGTTTTTTTAAAGCACACTATAGCACAAGGAGAATTTCCCTCACTGTCCTTCCCTGTCCCTAGAAACAAGGATTATCACAGTGAAAGAAACTGACACTCTTCCTACCTATAGTTTTCTGTCCCTAGAAAAAATGTTTTTTTAAAGCACACTATAGCACAAGGAGAATTTCCCTCACTGTCCTTCCCTGTCCCTAGAAACAAGGATTATCACAGTGAAAGAAACTGACACTCTTCCTACCTATAGTTTTCTGTCCCTAGAAAAAATGTTTTTTTAAAGCACACTATAGCACAAGGAGAATTTCCCTCACTGTCCTTCCCTGTCCCTAGAAACAAGGATTATCACAGTGAAAGAAACTGACACTCTTCCTACTGTGAGGGGGTTAACTCGGTAGCGGGTGTGTGTGACCCCCTGGTTGGGCTCCCCACACAAAAACAGGGCCAGCAGACGGAGGTTGTGGTTTTCAAAATCAAAAGGTGCGGTTTATTTCTCTATGTACAGTGACAAAAACACAGCAAAGCCAAAAAGAAACAAACAAAATAAATCCTGGTCAGTTTGACCTCTGACTAAACATGCAGGTTTCCTAAACTAACAACTGGGATCAGCCTGGTGCTGTCCTAGTCCCTAAGTCCCTGGTTTAGTAAAAGTCCAAACAAATAGCCACACAGGCTTTGCCTCACCGCACAGGGGTTCACTCTCCCTAGACAGTCCACACAGGTCTGGTTCCAGGCATGAGCTAACACCTAATGAATCTGGGAGTTCTTATAGAGGCCTAAATGAGCTGACAAGCTTCAGCTGGCCTCATCAACTCCCTGTCTGTACGACGCCCCACACTCTCCCTAGAGGTATGAGTCATCCATGAGCCTACTAGCCTCAGCTGGGCTTATACAACTCTCCACCCTAGTTGTATAAGTCAGCATAAAGCCTGAATCTGGGAGAAATATATCTACCCCCCTGGATGCAACCAGGTGACTTTACCTTCCTGCTGTCACATACCCCCCCCCCTCTTGTTTTAACCTTGGGGTTGGAACACCAGCAATCAGGCATTCATGTACTCGAGACAAAGCATCCACATTCCCCATTTGAACGCCAGGGCGATGCTTTACTGTGAAGTTGAATTCCTGTAGGGCCAGGAACCACCTATTCACTCTTCTATTTGTCTCCTTGTTTTGAGCCATCCACTTTAACGGAGCGTGATCCGTAACCATGTCAAAGTGCCTACCTAGCAGATAGTACCGAAGGGAATCTAGAGCCCACTTCACCGCTAAACACTCCTTTTCAACCGTGGCGTAATTTACCTCATGGGACTTCAACTTCCTGCTGAGGTAAATGACTGGGTGCTCTTCCCCGTTCCAGACCTGGGACAATACTGCTCCTAACCCCACATCTGACGCATCACTTTGTACGACAAAGTCTTTAGAGAAGTCGGGTGAGTACAACACTGGCTGGCTACATAAGGCTTGTTTCAAGAATTGGAATGCTGCCTCAGCCTCGGGGGTCCATTTAATCATGACCGACCCTTTCCCTTTCGTCAGGTTGGTTAGGGGCACAGCCTTAGAAGCAAAGTGGGGAATGAAGCGCCGATAATAACCCGCGATTCCCAGAAAGGCCCGTACCTGCTTCTTGCTGTTGGGACGTGGCCAACTCTGGATGGCCTCGACTTTGTTGAGTTGGGGTTTTATCACTCCCCTGCCAATGGTGTACCCAAGATATTTGGCCTCCTCCTGCCCAATGGTACACTTCTTGGGGTTAGCCGTAAACCCCGCTTCCCGGATAGAGTCTAGGACTGCTTGCACTTTTGGCAGATGTGAGGCCCAATCTGTGCTATGGACAATTACGTCATCCAGGTAAGCCGCAGCATACTTCCGATGGGGCCTCAGTATCTGGTCCATTTTCCGCTGGAATGTGGCCGGCGCATTCTGTAACCCGAACGGCATTCTCTTATATTGGAACGCCCCGTCTGGGGTTACAAATGCGGTTTTCTCTTTGGCCGACTTGGCCAGGGGAATTTGCCAATACCCTTTTGTGAGGTCAAGAGTCGTCATGTATCGGGCTGTTCCCAGCCGGTCGATCAACTCATCTATACGTGGCATGGGGTAGGTGTCAAATTTTGTAACTTTGTTCAACTGACGAAAATCGTTACAAAATCGCCAGCTCCCATCCGGTTTAGGCACCAACACAATGGGACTAGACCAATCACTTTGGGACTCCTCTATCACCCCTAAGTTCAGCATTTTCTGTACTTCCTCCCGTATTGCCTCCCGTCGGGCCTCTGGGATCCGATAGGGTTTTAACTTCACCCTTTCACCGGGCGGGGTAATAATATCATGCTCTACCCCAGATGTTTGTCCCGGCAGCTCAGAGAACACCTCCTTGTTGCGAAGCACAAACTCCTTAACCTCCTGTTGTTGGGGTTGTGACAAGGTGGCTGCTATTCCAACCTCCGGAATCACGCAACCAGTTTGAGCTGGTGACCAAGTTTCTGCGACTAGGGACTCTCTATCCCTCCAGGCTTTCAACAGATTAACGTGATATATCTGTTCGGGCTTTCGCCTTCCTGGTTGTCTGACCTTGTAATTCACTTCGCTCACTTTTTCCATTATCTCGTAGGGGCCTTGCCATTTGGCAAGGAATTTACTTTCAACCGTAGGGACAAGTACCAATATCCTATCCCCCGGGGAAAAGGTACGGGTCTTTGCTCCACGGTTGTACACTCTCTGCTGTGCCAACTGCGCTTGGGCCAAATGTTCCTTCACGATGGGCATTACCTGTGCAATTCGATCTTGCATCAGGGCGACATGCTCAATCACACTCCTGTGGGGAGAACTCTCACTTTCCCAAGTTTCCTTGGCAATATCCAACAGCCCTCTTGGGTGTCTCCCATACAGTAACTCAAAGGGGGAGAATCCCGTAGAGGATTGGGGCACCTCCCTAATAGCAAACATCAAATAAGGAAGTAGACAGTCCCAATCCTTTCCATCTCTATCCACCACTTTCTTCAACATTTGTTTTAGGGTTTTGTTGAATCTTTCAACCAGCCCATCGGTTTGGGGGTGATACACAGATGTACGCAATTGCGTCACTTTGAGCAATTTACACAGCTCTTTCATAACCCGGGACATAAAGGGTGTACCTTGGTCCGTAAGCAGTTCTTTACAAATACCCACCCGGCTAAAAACAAGAGATAGCTCTTTGGCTATGGTTTTGGCCGAGGTATTTCTGAGAGGGATCGCTTCTGGATAACGGGTGGCATAGTCCATTATAACCAATATGTACTGGTGCCCCCTAGCGGACTTGATTATAGGACCTACCAAATCCATTGCGATTCTCTCAAACGGGACCTCAATGATGGGTAGAGGGACCAGCGGGCTACGGAAATGTGGCATCGGGGCCGACCTCTGACACACAGGGCAGGAGGAACAATAATTTTCTATGTCCTTCATCACCCCAGGCCAATAGAATCTCTGTAATACCCTCTCTCGGGTTTTCTCTGTCCCCAGATGACCTCCAAGAATGTGCCCATGGGCCAACTCCAACACCAACTTCCTGTAAGGTTTGGGCACCACCAGCTGCTCAACGGTTTCTTCTGCCCTTTTTGCCACCCGATACAGTAGGTCCTTCTCTACGCTGAAGTATGGGTAAGTGCAGGTATTATCTGGGTTCACTAACTCGCCATCTATTTCCACTACGTTTTCCCGTGCCTTTATTAGGGCGGGGTCTTTTAACTGTTCTGTGGCAAAATTTTCCCTGTGAACCTCCAGATCAGAAAACTCCACAGACGGTAGGTTTTCGTCTGAGGAGGTGGGCTCCTCTCCAGTTTCTTGAGTCTCCCCTGCAAATACTGACAAGGGAAATTCTGGAGAGTCCTCACCACTCTCAGAGGAGTTCTGGCTATCACATTCCTGGTACATAGGGGCACCAGTGGGGGGCTCAGGATCATCCCACAGTTCCCAGAACTTCGGAAAATCCCTTCCCACAATGGCGTCATGCGGTAACTGAGATACTAAGCCCACTGGATGAGAGAGGGTACCTTTGGGGGTCTCGAAACACACTGTAGTCACTGGATACTCTCGGGTGTCCCCATGCACACAAATAACAGCTACCTTGCTATTCCCAGAGACCTCTGTTTTAACTAATTCAGCCTTTATCAGGGTCACAAGGCTACCTGAATCCAGTAATACCACAACATTTCTACCATTAATACACATTTTGCATAAATGTTTCTCAGTTCCTCGAATGGCAGTGCATGCGACTGTCGCACACAGCGACTGACGTCTGCCCGTCAGAAAGTCACACTGCATGGGTTCCTCCACAACCGGGCAATTGGCTGCAATATGTCCCGCTTGCCGGCAGCGGTAGCAAACGATCCTTCTTGCGGCCTCTTGAGCCGCTGATTTCCCAGGCTGTTATCGCCAAACTTGGGGTAGAGCTCCCACCCTCTCACTCTCTCCACCCTCACCCCTTGGAATCCTCTTATCCGCCCCTGGGGATGGTCTGGTCTTAGGGTGGAAAGTCCGAGTGTCTCTGGAAGAGGCCGTCAGGTTCTCTGTAGCCAAGTATTTCTCTACACGATCCACAAGACCACCGGCCGTCTCTGGGTCTCCATGGCTTACCCACTTTTGGATGGCAGTAGGAAGAGCTCTCAAAAACCGATCCATTACAACACGTTCCACAATCTCTGGTGCGGACAAAGTCTCTGGCTGTAGCCACTTCCTGCTTAGGTGAATGAGATCATACATTTGAGACCTGGGGGGTTTTCCAAGCTGGAAAGTCCAGTTATGCACACGCTGAGCCCGGACAGCCAGGGTGACACCCAGCCTTGCCAATATTTCAGCTTTTAGCATCACATAGTCTTTTGCTTGGTCAGGCTCTAGGTCATAGTAAGCCTTCTGCGATTCACCAGTTAACAGAGGAGCCACCAGTCCAGCCCACTGCTCCTCAGGCCACTTTTCTCTTTCAGCAGTCCTTTCAAATGTGGTCAAAAATACCTCTGGATCATCCTCTCCAGTCATTTTTGTCAATAAACGACTCACCCCAAAGGACGCGGTATTAGTGGGACGGCTTTCCTCACTGGTCTGCGGACGTTGCTGCATTACTGCTTCCATTTGTTGTAGTCTCTGCTCTTGCTTCTGTAACAGGTCTATGAAGCGGGCCTCAGATTGCTGCTGGGCTTGTTGATGAGCTTGCTGCTGGGCTGCAAGGCTCCTTTGCAAACCTGCATTTGTCTGCTGTTGATTGGCATTTGCTAGAGCCAGCTGTTTCAGTATCTCCTCCATGCTGGCTTAAAAAAAACTGCCACTGGTTCTCCACCAACTGTGAGGGGGTTAACTCGGTAGCGGGTGTGTGTGACCCCCTGGTTGGGCTCCCCACACAAAAACAGGGCCAGCAGACGGAGGTTGTGGTTTTCAAAATCAAAAGGTGCGGTTTATTTCTCTATGTACAGTGACAAAAACACAGCAAAGCCAAAAAGAAACAAACAAAATAAATCCTGGTCAGTTTGACCTCTGACTAAACATGCAGGTTTCCTAAACTAACAACTGGGATCAGCCTGGTGCTGTCCTAGTCCCTAAGTCCCTGGTTTAGTAAAAGTCCAAACAAATAGCCACACAGGCTTTGCCTCACCGCACAGGGGTTCACTCTCCCTAGACAGTCCACACAGGTCTGGTTCCAGGCATGAGCTAACACCTAATGAATCTGGGAGTTCTTATAGAGGCCTAAATGAGCTGACAAGCTTCAGCTGGCCTCATCAACTCCCTGTCTGTACGACGCCCCACACTCTCCCTAGAGGTATGAGTCATCCATGAGCCTACTAGCCTCAGCTGGGCTTATACAACTCTCCACCCTAGTTGTATAAGTCAGCATAAAGCCTGAATCTGGGAGAAATATATCTACCCCCCTGGATGCAACCAGGTGACTTTACCTTCCTGCTGTCACACTACCTATAGTTTTCTGTCCCTAGAAAAAATGTTTTTTTAAAGCACACTATAGCACAAGGAGAATTTCCCTCACTTTCCTTCCCTGTCCCTAGAAACAAGGATTATCACAGTGAAAGAAGCTGACACTCTTCCTACCTATAGTTTTCTGTCCCTAGAAAAAATGTTTTTTTAAAGCACACTATAGCACAAGGAGAATTTCCCTCACTGTCCTTCCCTGTCCCTAGAAACAAGGATTCGCACAGTAAAACACACTGACACTCTTCCTACCTATAGTTTTCTGTCCCTAGAAAAAATGTTTTTTTAAAGCACACTATAGCACAAGGAGAATTTCCCTCACTTTCCTTCCCTGTCCCTAGAAACAAGGATTATCACAGTGAAAGAAACTGACACTCTCCCTACCTATAGTTTTCTGTCCCTAGAAAAAATGTTTTTTTAAAGCACACTATAGCACAAGGAGAATTTCCCTCACTGTCCTTCCCTGTCCCTAGAAACAAGGATTCGCACAGTAAAACACACTGACACTCTCCCTACCTATAGTTTTCTGTCCCTAGAAAAAATGTTTTTTTAAAGCACACTATAGCACAAGGAGAATTTCCCTCACTGTCCTTCCCTGTCCCTAGAAACAAGGATTCGCACAGTAAAACACACTGACACTCTCCCTACCTATAGTTTTCTGTCCCTAGAAAAAATGTTTTTTTTAAAGCACACTATAGCACAAGGAGAATTTCCCTCACTGTCCTTCCCTGTCCCTAGAAACAAGGATTCGCACAGTAAAACACACTGACACTCTCCCTACCTATAGTTTTCTGTCCCTAGAAAAATTTTTTTTTTAAAGCACACTATAGCACAAGGAGAATTCCCTCACTGTCCTTCCCTGTCCCTAGAAACAAGGATTTGCACAGTAAAACACACTGACACTCTCCCTACCTATCCTTCTCTTTCCCTAAACTAAAGGAATCCAGGTTAAGCAAGAAAAAATAAATGTCACTGTCCCTGCCTATGCTTCTCTTTCCCTGCTCCGGAACACACTACACTAGGCCGCCGTGCTGGCGGCCTTTTATAGTGTGGGGCGTGTACTAAACACCCTCAGCAATAATTGGCCACAGGCATCCTGCCTGTGGCCAATCATTGCTCTCCTCGCTGCCGGCGCTGTGATTGGCCAAGCATGCGGGGTCACAGTGCATGCTTGGCCAATCACAGCGCCTGGATGACACTGCGATGGCGTAGTGCATCGTGGGCCGTTCGCGTCACTCGAATTTGGCGCGAACGGCCCAAATTGTTCGATCTTCGTCGAACGATCGAACAGCCGATGTTCGAGTCGAACGTATGTTCGACTCGAACACGAAGCTCATCCCTATTTATAAGGCTTCTTTGGGTGTGCGTAGGCCAGGACAGGGGCAGTGGTTAGGTTTCTCTTCAACATCTGGAAGGCATTTTCACACTTCTCGTTCCACTGGTTCTTGACTGACTGCCCTGGCTTTCTGGAGCCCGAATCATCCTCTTCCCCCTCCGTCTTGAGCAGCTCATTCAGAGGCCTGGCTATCCGAGCAAACCCTTCCACGAACCTCCTATAATAAGAACAGAACCCCAAGAAGGATCTGAGTTCTGTCACGGTGGTGGGCCTTGGCCAGGAGGTGACTGCCTCCAACTTCTCGGGGTCTGTGGCTACCCCATCCTCGGACACTATGTGTCCCAGATAGTTGACTGATGACTGATAGAACTGGCATTTTTCAGGTGAGAGCTTGAGTCCCTCTTCACTGAGTCTTCTCAAAACTTTCTCCAGCCTTTCTTCATGTTCTTCCAAGGTTCTCCCAAAGACAATGATGTCATCTAAGTATACAAGGACTTCGATGAGGTTCATGTCTCCTACAGTCTTCTCCATGAGACGTTGGAAGGTGGCTGGGGCTCCAGACAGACCTTGAGGCATCCGGTCGAATTCAAAGAACCCCACAGGGGTTATGAAAGCTGTCTTCTCTTTGTCTTCTGGATGCATAGGGATTTGATAGTACCCGCTCTTGAGGTCCATACCACTGAACCACTTGGCTCCAGACAAGCTCTGTAGGGCATCCTCTATCCTCGGAGTGGTGTATTGGTCAGGTATGGTTCTCCTGTTGAGGGTCCTGTAGTCTATGCACAGCCTCAATGATCCATTCTTCTTTCTGACCACCACTATCGGGGAGGCATAGGGGCTTCTAGATTCTCGGATCACACCGGTTCGCTTGAGCTCGGCGAGCTGTTCCCTCAAGTCCTCGAGGTCTGCTAACGGAACTCGCCTGACTCTCTCCCTGAAGGGCTTGTCTTCCTGGAGGCGGATTTGATGGGTGGCACTCCTTGCACACCCCACATCAAACTCATCTTGGGAGAAGATCTTTTCCCACCTGGTCAACTGGGCCTTGGCTCTCTCTTTCCAAGCCCTGGGCAGGTTTGGGTTCTCCATGGAAAGTTTCTCCCACACAGTCCCTTCTCCATCTGTCTTCTCCACATCCGACAAAGCAACTGGGGTAGCAGGGCTCACCTGGCCCAGCAACATCCTGGCTGGGATCTCCAGGATGCCATCCGTAGTATTCCTTACACTCACAGGTACTTTACAGTGGTCCTTCTTCAGGGCCCTCAACGGGACCACTTCTGGGACTACTTCTAAGCCAGAAGGTTCTCCCCTTGGGTCAGGTTCCAGCATAACAAAGGGCCCAGGCTTCTACCAAGTGAGTTGCACCGTGGCTTTTCACCGGGCTGCAGCACTATTCCTCTTCTTCCCAGCCTCCAGACCTTCCCTACCCCCTCTTCTGGGGCCTTCTGTTCCAAGATCAGTCGCTGGTAGGCTGTCTTCAACATTGGGTGGATCTCAGTGACTGTGGGGTCTTTTCCTTTTGTTAGTGGGGCCAAGAGTCTTCGGACCAAATCCGTGTTGGTCCCTATTATTAGGGAACTCTTGTTAGCTCCAGGTGGTCGGGGGCATACCACAGCTAAAGCATCGAACACTTCGGCCTTCCCGGCTATGGACGGGTCAAAAGTCAGTTTTATAGGCAGATAGCCATCATAAGGGAAACTCTCTGTCCCAATCCCCTATATCTCCAGCTCTTCAATCTTCTGGATGGGTAGGTGACTTAGATGCTTGTCATCAAAGTCCCGGTACAACAGGGTCACTTGTGCCCCAGTATCCAATATGGTTCTTGTGTAGACTCCCTGCACTTGGACAGGTACTATCGGGGAGGGACCTATCAGCTTCTCTGGATATCGCTTCGAAGGGGTCTCTTTCCTTGGATCTTTGCGTTTCCCTTTTGGACTTTCTTTCTTCCTTTTTCTCTTTGGACCTAAGTCTCTCTTGGGCCTGGTATGCATTGACCTCCCTCCTTTTAATGGGTGTAACTACCCGCTGAGGGACATTATTCTCTTTTTTTTTGTGTGTTCTGTGAGGGGGTTAGCTCGGCAGCGGGTGTGTGTGACCCCCGAGATGGGCTCCCCACACAAAAACAGGCCCAGCAAACGGAGGTTGTGGTTTTCAAAATCAAAAAGGTGCGGTTTATTTTCTATTTACAGTGACAAAACACAGCAAAGCAAAAGAAACATAAACAAAATAAATCCTGGTCAACTTGACCTCTGACTAAACATACAGGTTTCCTAACTAACAACTGGGATCAGCCTAGTGCTGTCCTAGTCCCTAAGTCCCTGGTTTTAAATGTCCAAGCAAATAGCCACACAGGCTTTGTCTCACCGCACAGGGGTTCACTCTCCCTAGACAGTCCACACAGGTCTGGGTCCAGGCATGAGCTAACATCTAATGAAGCTGGGAGTTCTTATAGAGGCCTAAATGAGCTGACAAGCTTCAGCTGGTCTCATCAACTCCCTGTCTGCACGACGCCCCACACTCTCCCTAGAGGTATGAGTCATCCATGAGCCCACTAGACTCAGCTGGGCTTATACAACTCTCCACCTAGTTGTATAAGTCGGCGTAAAGCCTGAATCTGGGCGAAATATATCTACCCCCCTGGATGCAACCAGGTGACTTTACCTTCCTGCTGTCACATACCCCCCCTCTTGTTTTAACCTCGGGGTTGGAACACCAGCAATCAGGCATTCATGTACTCGAGACAAAGCATCCACATTCCCCATTTGAACGCCAGGGCGATGCTTTACTGTGAAGTTGAATTCCTGGAGGGCCAGGAACCACCTATTCACTCTTCTATTTGTTTCCTTGTTTTGAGCCATCCACTTTAACGGAGCGTGATCCGTAACCATATCAAAGTGCCTACCTAGCAGGTAGTACCGAAGGGAATCTAGAGCCCACTTCACCGCTAAACACTCCTTTTCAACGGTGGCGTAATTTACCTCATGGGACTTCAACTTCCTGCTGAGGTAAATGACTGGGTGCTCTTCCCCGTTCCAGACCTGGGACAATACTGCTCCTAACCCCACATCTGACGCATCACTTTGTACGACAAAGTCTTTAGAGAAGTCGGGTGAGTACAACACTGGCTGGCTACATAAGGCTTGTTTCAAGAATTGGAATGCTGCCTCAGCCTCGGGGGTCCATTTAATCATGACCGACCCTTTCCCCTTCGTCAGGTTGGTTAGGGGCACAGCCTTAGAAGCAAAGTGGGGAATGAATCGCCGATAATACCCAGCGATTCCCAGAAAGGCTCGTACCTGCTTCTTGCTGTTGGGACGTGACCAACTCTGGATGGCCTCGACTTTGTTGAGTTGGGGTTTTATTACTCCCCTCCCAATGGTGTACCCAAGATATTTGGCCTCCTCCTGCCCAATGGTACACTTCTTGGGGTTAGCCGTAAACCCCGCTTCCCGAACAGAGTCCAGGACTGCTTGCACTTTTGGCAGATGTGAGGCCCAATCTGTGCTATGGACAATTACGTCATCCAGGTAAGCCGCAGCATACTTCCGATGGGGCCTCAGCATCTGGTCCATTTTCCGCTGGAATGTGGCCGGCGCATTCTGTAACCCGAACGGCATTCTTTTATATTGGAACGCCCCGTCTGGGGTTACAAATGCGGTTTTCTCTTTGGCCGACTTGGCCAGGGGGATTTGCCAATACCCTTTTGTGAGGTCAAGAGTCGTCATGTATCGGGCTGTTCCCAGCCGGTCGATCAACTCATCTATACGTGGCATGGGGTAGGTGTCAAATTTTGTAACTTTGTTCAACTGACGAAAATCGTTACAAAATCGCCAGCTCCCATCCGGTTTAGGCACCAACACAATGGGACTAGACCAATCACTTTGGGACTCCTCTATCACCCCTAAGTTCAGCATTTTCTGTACTTCCTCCCGTATTGCCTCCCGTCGGGCCTCTGGGATCCGATAGGGTTTTAACTTCACCCTTTCACCGGGCGGGGTAATGATGTCATGCTCTACCCCAGATGTTTGTCCCAGCAGCTCAGAGAATACCTCCTTGTTGCGAAGCACAAACTCCTTAACCTCCTGTTGTTGGGGTTGTGACAAGGTGGCTGCTATTCCAACCTCAGGAATCACGCAACCAGTTTGAGCTGGTGACCAAGTGTCTGCGACTAGGGACTCTCTATCCCTCCAGGCTTTCAACAGATTAACGTGATAGATCTGTTCGGGCTTTCGCCTTCCTGGTTGTCTGACCTTCTAATTCACTTCGCTCACTTTTTCCATTATCTCGTAGGGGCCTTGCCATTTGGCAAGGAATTTACTTTCAACCGTAGGGACAAGTACCAGTATCCTATCCCCCGGGGAAAAGGTACGGGTCTTGGCTCCACGGTTGTACACTCTCTGCTGTGCTAACTGCGCTTGGGCCAAATGTTCCTTCACAATGGGCATTACCTGTGCAATTCGGTCTTGCATCAGGGCGACATGCTCAATCACACTCCTGTGGGGAGAACTCTCACTTTCCCAAGTTTCCTTGGCAATATCCAACAGCCCTCTTGGGTGTCTCCCATACAGTAACTCAAAGGGGGAGAATCCCGTAGAGGATTGGGGCACCTCCCTAATAGCAAACATCAGATAAGGAAGTAGACAGTCCCAATCCTTTCCATCTCTATCCACCACTTTCTTCAACATTTGTTTTAGGGTTTTGTTGAATCTTTCAACCAGCCCATCGGTTTGGGGGTGATACACAGATGTACGTAATTGCGTCACTTTGAACAATTTACACAGCTCCTTCATAACCCGGGACATAAAGGGTGTACCTTGGTCCGTAAGCAGTTCTTTACAAATACCCACCCGGCTAAACACAAGAGATAGCTCTTTGGCTATGGTTTTGGCCGAGGTATTTCGGAGAGGGATCGCTTCTGGATAACGGGTGGCATAGTCCATTATAACTAATATGTACTGGTGCCCCCTAGCGGACTTGATTATAGGACCTACCAAATCCATGGCGATCCTCTCAAACGGGACCTCAATGATGGGTAGAGGGACCAGCGGGCTACGGAAATGTGGCATCGGGGCCGACCTCTGACACACAGGGCAGGAGGAACAATAATTTTCTATGTCCTTCATCACCCCCGGCCAATAGAATCTCTGTAATACCCTCTCTCGGGTTTTCTCTGTCCCCAGATGACCTCCAAGAATGTGCCCATGGGCCAACTCCAACACCAACTTCCTGTAAGGTTTGGGCACCACAAGCTGCTCAACGGTTTCTTCTGCCCTTTTTGCCACCCGATACAGTAGGTCCTTCTCTACGCTGAAGTATGGGTAAGTGCAGGTATTATCTGGGTTCACTAACTCGCCATCTATTTTCACTACGTTTTCCCGTGCCTTTATTAGGGCGGGGTCTTTCAACTGTTCTGTGGCAAAGTTTTCCCTGTGAACCTCAAGATCAGAAAACTCCACAGACGGTAGGTTTTCGTCTGAGGAGGTGGGCTCCTCTCCAGTTTCTTGAGTCTCCCCTGCCAATACTGATAAGGGAAATTCCGGAGAGTCCTCACCACTCTCAGGGGAGTTCTGGCTATCACATTCCTGGTACATAGGGGCACCAGTGGGGGGCTCAGGATCATCCCACAGTTCCCAGAACTTCAGAAAATCCCTTCCCACAATGGCGTCATGCGGTAACTGAGATACTAAGCCCACTGGATGAGAGAGGGTACCTTTGGGGGTCTCGAAACACACTGTAGTCACTGGATACTCTCGGGTGTCCCCATGCACACAAATAACAGCTACCTTGCTATTCCCAGAGACCTCTGTTTTAACTAACTCAGCCTTTATCAGGGTCACAAGGCTACCTGAATCCAGCAATACCACAACATTTCTACCATTAACACACATTTTGCATAAATGTTTCTCAGTTCCTCGAATGGCAGTGCATGCGACTGTCGCACACAGCGACTGACGTCTGCCCGTCAGAAAGTCACACTGCATGGGTTCCTCCACAACCGGGCAATTGGCTGCAATATGTCCCGCTTGCCGGCAGCGGTAGCAAACGATCCTTCTTGCGGCCTCTTGAGCCGCTGATTTCCCAGGCTGTTCTCGCCAAACTTGGGGTAGAGCTCCCACCCTCTCACTCTCTCCACCCTCACCCCTTGGAATCCTCTTATCCGCCCCTGGGGATGGTCTGGTCTTAGGGTGGAAAGTCCGAGTGTCTCTGGAAGAGGCCGTCAGGTTCTCTGTAGCCAAGTATTTCTCCACACGATCCACAAGACCATCGGCCGTCTCTGGGTCTCCATGGCTTACCCACTTTTGGATGGCAGTAGGAAGCGCTCTCAAAAACCGATCCATTACAACACGTTCCACAATCTTTGGTGCGGACAAAGTCTCTGGCTGTAGCCACTTTCTGCTCAGGTGAATGAGATCATACATTTGAGACCTGGGGGGTTTTCCAAGCTGGAAAGTCCAGTTATGCACACGCTGAGCCCGGACAGCCTGGGTGACACCCAGCCTTGCCAATATTTCAGCTTTTAGCATCACATAGTCTTTTGCTTGGTTAGGCTCTAGGTCATAGTAAGCTTTCTGCGATTCACCAGTTAACAGAGGAGCCACCAGTCCAGCCCACTGCTCCTCAGGCCACTTTTCTCTTTCAGCGGTCCTTTCAAATGTGGTCAAAAATACCTCTGGATCATCCTCTCCAGTCATTTTTGTCAATAAACGACTCACCCCAAAGGACGCGGTATTAGTGGGACGGCTTTCCTCACTGGTCTGCGGACATTGCTGCATTACTGCTTCCATCTGTTGTTGTAGTCTCTGCTCTTGCTTCTGCAACAGGTCTATGAAGCGGGCCTCAGATTGCTGCTGGGCTTGTTGCTGAGCCTCCAGACTCTGTTGCAAAGTTACGTTTGTCTGCTGCTGGGCTGCAAGGCTCTGTTGATGAGCTTGCTGCTGGGCTGCAAGGCTCTGTTGATGAGCTTGCTGCTGGGCTGCAAAGTTCTGTTGTTGAGCTGCAAGGCTCTTTTGCAAACCTGCATTTGTCTGCTGTTGATTGGCATTTGCTAGAGCCAGCTGCTTCAGTATCTCCTCCATGCTGGCTTAAAAAAAACTGCCCGCGTTCTCCACCAACTGTGAGGGGGTTAGCTCGGGAGCGGGTGTGTGTGACCCCCGAGATGGGCTCCCCACACAAAAACAGGCCCAGCAAACGGAGGTTGTGGTTTTCAAAATCAAAAAGGTGCGGTTTATTTTCTATTTACAGTGACAAAACACAGCAAAGCAAAAGAAACATAAACAAAATAAATCCTGGTCAACTTGACCTCTGACTAAACATACAGGTTTCCTAACTAACAACTGGGATCAGCCTAGTGCTGTCCTAGTCCCTAAGTCCCTGGTTTTAAATGTCCAAGCAAATAGCCACACAGGCTTTGTCTCACCGCACAGGGGTTCACTCTCCCTAGACAGTCCACACAGGTCTGGGTCCAGGCATGAGCTAACATCTAATGAAGCTGGGAGTTCTTATAGAGGCCTAAATGAGCTGACAAGCTTCAGCTGGTCTCATCAACTCCCTGTCTGCACGACGCCCCACACTCTCCCTAGAGGTATGAGTCATCCATGAGCCCACTAGACTCAGCTGGGCTTATACAACTCTCCACCTAGTTGTATAAGTCGGCGTAAAGCCTGAATCTGGGCGAAATATATCTACCCCCCTGGATGCAACCAGGTGACTTTACCTTCCTGCTGTCACAGTTCCCACTGAGGAACCTTGTACTTCTTCTGAGGGGTCTTGTCCACTCTTTTCCAATGCTTCTCATTCAGTTTGGAGCTCACTGGAGATGATGGGCACCAGGTTGACTCCTTCACCGGGGCCCTCTGAAGTTTTCCGCCGGCTTGCGGTTATTCAGGTTTTTTTCTTGGGACTGGAACACACTTTGGCAGCATGGCCAACCCCTCCACAATTGAAACAAGTCATGTCCCCCCAATCTTGTAAGGATGCGGGCGCTGAGGTGTTTGGGAACAGTTCCTTCCTTGGTCCTTCCCTCTCCCTCTCTGGTATCCCTGGATCCTTTTTCATCAGAGAGGTCAGCATCTCTAATACCTGGGACATCTGTGACTTTAAGGTATCTACCTCTGAGTCTCTTTCCAGGGTCATGGCCGTCCTAACCATCACTGGAGGAGGGTTAATTGGCTCAACTGGTTGATTCCTCTTCTCCTCCAGCATAGCTTCTTCCTCTCTGACCATTCGGATTAAGTCAGGGTACTCCAGGCTCTTCCCGTCCTGTCTTGTGCATAGCGCCAAGGCGATGGGGTCCAGGGGCTGAGATCCTCTCATCACCTGCTGAACACGGGCCTCATCCACCTTCCGCGGGTCGATCCCCTTCTTCAGTATCATCTTATGCAGGATCTTATCCAAGCGCCTCATGAACTCTGACAGTTTCTCTCCTGTCTTTTGGTAGCAGTGCTCCAGCTGGTAATTGAGCTCAGTGATTTTCTCTGTCCCACCGAACACATTCTGCAGAATGTCCAGATAATCCTGCGCATCACAGTCTGACTTGCTCATCTTAAGGTTGCGTATGGCCTCTAGAGCAGGCCCCTTTAAACTCTTGGCAATTCTCTGCTTCTTTCTGTGGTCTGGGACTTCCCAT
Source organism: Rana muscosa (assembly GCA_029206835.1). Taxonomy (NCBI): domain Eukaryota; kingdom Metazoa; phylum Chordata; class Amphibia; order Anura; family Ranidae; genus Rana; species Rana muscosa. The sequence continues at coordinate 456,388,503 of CM055118.1, forward strand.
TCTTCTAAGGCCTGAGTGGCACCGTCCAACCACTCCTCAAACCCCTCTTCACCCGAAGGTACAGGTTTCCTACCAGAGAATATTCTGAGTTTTCTGTATCCTGACATTTGATAGTCTGTAGGATCCTTCTTACACTGGGCTACAATCTCCCCCAGGACCGCGCATAATTCTGCACTGAGGGTGGCAGGCGGTGACCTGGAGCTCTCTTTAGCCTTCCGGTTTTCTGCTTTTGGGGACTGCAGTGGGGATACCTGTGGAGATGATGGTTTAGGTGTCTGACCCCATCCTCCTGGTATGAGTGGCAGCGCATGTATTAAGCTATAGGTCTGATCATCCATCGCTCTTATACTTGGACTCTTGAAATGTTCTGGGATTTCATTCATCCATGCTATTAGTGCGTGGGTCAGTGTGGAATCCATTCTGAAATCCATCACCCATACCTTCTGGTTCGGGGATAGTGTAGTTACTAGCCGCTTCACCGCTTCTTCTTGCCAGGTCCCTGGGAGTTCTATGACTACTGCCGCAGCTGAATCTGTGTAGGCCGCCTTGCACCACTGTTCTACTTCCAGTGGGTCCATGCTGGTACTTTTGGTGCGTTACTTGCTGCAACAGGATCCCAGACTCGAGAGCCCCCACGTGTAGCGCTACCCCCAGTTAAGAGAGCCGCTGGATTTGTTTCGGGCCCTGTGTACAGCACCGCCAACCCCTGGCAATCTACTCGACCCACTCTGGCACAGCTAGTCTAGGGATTGTTCTCTTATCACAATCTAACAGTTTATGCACATAATCTATTTGTATTGCAAGGGTAACCTCTTTGCATAAAGACAACACACTGATAGCAACAGATAAATTATAACGTTTCTTTACTTTGGATAAAAGGCATAAGTTTAACACATAACACATATATGTCTGCAGAGCCCTGCAGCAGAAAATATAACGCAGGCGGTTACCCGCCAAGTACAGCTATCTCTAACTATGCGCCCTTGTGGCGCAGCAACCAAAGATCTAACTACAGATCAGGCCTGACCCAGATCTAAACTCAGTCTCTAGAAGAACAATTTCTTTGCATGCAACTTGACTGGTGGTGCACAACAGGAATGGTAATTTGTAATTCAAAGGGTAGGAAAGTAAAAAGGAGAATGAACCCCTCACAGGAGACTACTCAACTCAGTTCTGCCACTAGTCTCCTGTGGGACAGTAAAATAGAACCCGGAGGGCCAAGGCAGTCTCTAGGCCGAATCAAAGTACAGTCTATATGAATGAGCAGGTGCTCGCTCACCACTCCGGACGCGATTTCAGTCCGGGACTTCCACCTACTGTGTCTCCACACACAGTATCCGCAACGACCGGGTCTCCGGTCCAACTGATGTCCAAACTCGACAATGTCAGGTGCCACCCAAGCTCCGCAGTGGGGTGGAAGGCTCTCTGGAAGTTGTGCAAGCCCCTGGCTTCCGGCCCTGCACTGCAGCAGATCCGCACAGGAAGACCTGTTGATTGCAGCTCGGTGTCCAAAGAGACCAAGCTCAGCCTCGCCCTCTTCTTATATAGCCCCTCCCATGAGTCTCTGCGGTGGCTAAATGCACCCTGGGTGTTGAACAGGGTTCTGGGTAACGTAGTCCCGGGGCCTTAAAGGAGACCCCGCTACATATATATATATATATATATATACATACATACAAAGCGTGCAGTGCATATATATACTAAATATACTGGATCTAACTAGCTCAATCAACTGCCTGCTCAATCTAGCTATTGCTAATGAAATAGAACAAAAATCTCTCTCTCTCTGTCTGTCTCTAAACACCGCCGGAACACACTACACAAGGCCGACACACAGGCGGCTTTATATAGTGTGGGGCATGTACCTACTCCCCTCTGGTTTGTTAGAGAGCCTTAGTGAACAAACAGCATCATGAAGGCCAAGGAACACACCAGGCAGGTTATAAAAAATATCCCAAGCTTTGAACATCGCATGGAGCACTGTTCAATCCATCATCTGAAAATGAAAAGAGTATGCCACAACTTCAAACCTACCAAGACATAGCCATCCACCTAAACTGACAGGCCGGGCAAGGAGAGCATTAATCAGAGAAGCAGCCATGGTAACTCTGGAGGAGCTGCAGAGATCCACAGCTCAGGTGAGAGAATCTGTCCACAGGACAACTATTAGTCGTGTACTCCACAAATCTGCCCTTTATGGAAGGATGGCAAGAAGAAAGCCATTGTTGAATGAAAGCCATAAGAAGTCCATTTTTCAGTTTGTAAGAATCCATGTGGGGGGACACATCAAACATGTGGAAGAAGGTGCTCTGGTCAGATGAGACCAAAATTTTACTTTTTGGCCTAAAAGCAAAACACTATGGGGTTGATTTACTAAAGGAAAATGCACTTTGCACTTGAAAGTGCACATGGAAGTGCAGTCGCTGTAGATCGCTGTAAATCGGAGGGGAAGCTCTGAAATTAGGGGAAGCTCTGCTGATTTTATCATCAATCATGTGCAAGCTAAAATGCTGTTTTTTTATTTTCCTTGCATGTCCCCCTCAGATCTACAGCATCTGCACTTCCATGTGCACTTTCAAGTGCAAAGTGGATTTTCCTTTAGTAAATCAACCCCTATGTGTGGTGGAAAACTAACACTGCACATCACCCTGAAGACATCATCCCCACCATGAAACATGGTGGTGACAACATCATGTTCTTCAGCAGGGACAGGGAAGCTGGTCAGAGTTGATGGGAAGATGGATGGAGCCAAATACAGGGCAATCCTATAAGAAAACCTGTTAGAGTTCTGCAAAAGACTTGAGACTGGGGCGGAGGTTCACCTTCCAGCAGGACAACATCCCACATCCAATCCCTGTCCAAATCATGCCGCCTTAGCCTCCGCAACATCTCTAGAATATGTCCCTTTTTAACCAATGACACCACCAAGCTTCTAATTCACTCCCAGGTCATCTCTCGCCTCGGCTACTGCAACTCGCTTCTCATTGGATTAACTTTACATACACTATCCCCCTTCAGTCCATAATGAATGCCGCTGCCAGACTCATCCATCTTACCAACCGTTCAGTGTCCTCCACCCCTCTCTGCCAATCCCTGCACTGGCTTCCGCTCACCCAATGAATAAAGTACTAACAATAATTTACAAAGCCGTCCACAACTCTGTCCCCAGCTACATCACTAACCTAGTGTAGCGATACCCCCAGCTAAGAGAGCCGCTGAAATAATTGGTTTGGGCCCTGTAATGCACTGCTGTCAACCCCCAGCAATTGGCTCTAACCTCTCCTGGCACAGTCAGTAGGGGATGATAGGATTGTGTAACCTATAACTCTTGGAGGCACAATCCTGCAATAAACACAGTAATATGGTATAGCTATCAATAACCGTCTCTCCTACACAGTAAATGACACAAACACAGGTGTACTTAACCCTGGAACTTTTACTGAGAATATTGGTTAAGCATAGAAACAGTATACATGAACACATGCAGAGCCCTGCAATGAAAAAGGGTACTTTTGCAAACAGACAGATATAATAAAACAAACTAACAGTCCCCGCTGCTGCTATTCTACCTCGTGGGTAAAAAATGGCGCCCAGAAATGTCTACGCTACTAAGTCAGGCCTGACTGTACTATGTAGAAGTTCTGCAGAAAAAGATCTTCGCTAGCAAACGGTGGTGCACTTTTTGAAGAAAACAAGTTATAATCCACAAAGAGGAAAAGGGTCTTGAACTTGGTGAACACAGGATAAGTCTTAGAGACTCCTAGATACTCAAGACACTGTCCCTCCGGTGTGTGTCTACAAGCACTAAAGTTAGTTCCGAACAACAGTTATCTGGCCTAGGAGGTCCTGTGTTTGTCTCTGAGCAGGTGCTCTTTCACCCAACCGGACCAGTCCGTGTCCGTATCTTCCGTTGCTGTGTCTCGGTACACAGATCCCACGACACCCGGGTCTTCGGTCCTCCTCGCAACAGCACTGCAGCAGTCGGATGATGTCCCGCAAGCTCCTAGGTGAAACGGAAGGCTCTTTGGAGAAAAGTCCCGGCTTCAGGCCTTGTCACACAGCAGACTCGAACAACAGTTCCACTTGCTGGCCGGGCGGTGTCCAAAGAGGCCGAACTCCGTCCCGCCCCCCAGTTAAATAGCCCACCCCAGCAGTCTTTGCGCGCGGCAATGCACCTTGGGTGTCTCGTGGCATTCTGGGTACGGTAGTCTCTGAGGCCTTAAAGCAATACCCCGCTACACTAGTTTCAAAATACCAACCAAGCCGCTCTCTTCGGTCCTCCCAAGACCTCCAGCTCTCTAGCTCCCTTGTCACCTCCCCCCATGCTCGCCTACAGGATTTCTCCAGGGCTTCTCCCATCCTTTGGAACTCCCTTCCCCAATCTGCCCGACTGTCCCCTAATCTATCCATATTTAGACGATCCCTGAAAACCCTTCTCTTTAAAGAAGCTTATGCTTTTTTACTTTCTCCATCAGCTCATCTCCACAGCTATTAACTTTTGTATAAATTGACCCTCCCTCCTAGATTGTAAGCTCTAGTAAACAGGGCCCTCTGATTCCTCTTGTACCAAATTATAATGTAACTGTAATGTCTGCCTTTATTTTGTTAAGCGTTGCACAAACTGTTGTCCCTATATAAATCCTGTATAATAATAATAATAATAATAAACAATGACCCTAAACATACAGCCAGAGCTACAATGGAATGGTTTAGATCAAAGCATATTCATGTGTTAGAATAGCACAGTTAAAGCGGAGGTTCACCCACATATTCGACTTTAAATACATAACTTGCGCTTAGCAAGTACATAACCCGATCACTAACCTTTTTTTTTTATCCTTATTAGTTTAGCTAATAAATGTTTTAGAAGATGCTTCTTCCGGTATTTACTCCCGCGGGAGTAGGCGTGTCCTTTCCTACCTCCTATTCCCGCAGTGCCTCCTGGGATCAACTTGCCCAGCTTCCGATTACTTAGATGTACCCTCCTTCCAGTGAGATCTCACGATAATTGTATCGTCACGTGACTCGTCTAGCCGGTCACGTGACGGGGGCGGATCTAATTCCGC